>CM059426.1:150746178-152126178 GCA_030390025.1 Squalus acanthias | reverse complement strand
GAAGAGGGGGAAGAACGCTAACAGTGCAAGACCTACTGCTCATTCTGGGGATATTTTGAGAGTATGGGGCCAATACACATTCTTGGGTATCCTGAGAGTGGGAGGCTAGTGCACATTCTGGAATATTCAAAGAGTGCAAGGCTCATCTGTGGACATTAGGTGGGGACAGGATTAGGGTTAGTTGTGATGCCTTCCACACTAAAATGGCCTGCTGATTGAGGCTCACACATGAATAATCTACTTGGGCAAATGTGGAACTTTACCCCTCCAGGAGTTAACACCTTTAGGAGAGGAGGGAAGGAAACAGGCAAGGAAAAAAAATCCAATCCTTTTGAATCTGATTACATTGTTCCCCATTATTTACTCCACAATGGTATCATCTGTAAACTACAACATTGTGTTTGAGAGACCTTTACCAAAGTCATTTTATTTATATATATATATATATATAGGTCCAAAGCCTGATCACTGGGGTAATCCGCTTACAGTCTCTTTCCAGCCCGAAAACTTTATTGCAGATTTGCAATCGATTATTTTTATTTTTATTGCTGTCTAAAATTATGGCTATTCTCTGTTTCCCACTTTTAAGCCCATTTTCTATCCAGCACCAAACTTTAACTCCGTTCTATAACTCATACCCGTAGCTGTTAATCATCAATGTGGAACCTGAGCAAAAAACTCTCTGAAAATCCAAATGATTAATATCAAAAGGATTAACCTGCTGCAGATTTTTGATGATACTAAATGTCAGTAGTATCATGAAAATACTGCAGGTTAGTTAAACCGGTTGGATGAAATATTCCCCAGACTCTGTGGACAAGGCCTCGACTGAGGATTATTCTGCGGGATATTTAAGGGTAGATTGTTCTTTTCTTTTACATTGGGGGTGAATTTCTGAGGAGAATCTCCTGCTTGAAACTCACCATAACTTTGGCGGAAGAGCCACTGAAGCCCTGGGAAAATGGTGCTAATGATATTTATGTCATTTTTTCCGAGGTTTCTGGGCCTCTTCCGCCAAAATGTTGGTGGATGAGCAGGAAAACCCGTGAGGTAATTCAGCCCCATTGTGTTCAAAACATCGCCCTTCTCCTGAATGTGATGGGGGCTAAACTGGGCTTTGTAGCACCCATTTTTTAGGCACTATGCGGCAACCTAATGCTCGAAAATGGGGTCTGAGATGCGAGCGCACACTTCAGATGGGAAGTGCGCCGGACGCCATCTTGGTAAAGGGGTAGCATGTGCACCTAATGACTGCCGGCAGCATACAGAGCAGGCAGATTATGACATCAATCAGTGTGCAACACTCCAGCCTATGCCTTGTCTTAACTTTGCGCAACTGAACACGATGTTAAACGGAATGAAGGAGCCCCCACCAGCGCTGTTTAAAGGGATCATGAACTACTTACAAGTTGCTGGATTATTTATTCTGGCTGTTGGTGCAATTGTACATGTTTCTGGAGCTTTCCTATACTTGGTTAAAGTTTGAATACTCTACCGGGAGTGGTCGGGCTTGTGCTGAAGTGCTTTTCTCTTCATTTAAAAGCTTGTGCTGAAACAAGTTGCTTCCAGACAAGGATGACCTGATAGGGTTTTCTCTTGGAATTGAGCATGATTGAGAGAATGAAGAGAGGCCACGCAGAGCAGAACAAGCTGCTAGAAGAGGGAGCAGGAGGAAGGGGAGAAGGGCTCTCAGCAGGAGGCCATATCAGCTGACGGTCTTTAGGAAGCAATTCTCTCACCCCAACTTCAGCAAGGACAAATGCATAAGACATCATTGCTTCATAAAAGAGCGCATGACTGAAATCTGCCAATTGTTGCAGCCACAACTGCAACCTCGAAGCAGGGCAAAGACCGCATTGGATGTGACTGTCATGGTTGAATAGCTGCCAGTGTGTGCGAGCTGTGAGTTATGGCTGCGAGGCTTGCAAAAGTGCTAAGTATGTGAGGATGAGGTAAAGCATATGAATTAAAGGGTTGAGTACTGATTGATAGAAATTGTTGGTAGGTGAGTGATGGGGGTGTAGTGAATTGAGCAGTAGAGGAGGCTAGTGGTGCAGTTGGTAGGATATGGCATTTGAAGATGAACTCACTCACCTTGACAACTTGTGTCAGATAGTTAAACTCTTCCTGCACTGCATCCATGTTCTTGGAACAACACTCCTGACATTGACCTTTGCCACTATGTCTTCCCACTACCTCCTGAGCATAAGTCTGGAGGGCCTCCTGCCCCCCTGTGGATACAGGACATCTCTCCTTTCCACGTCTTGCACCAAGACCTTCAGTGCAGTGTCTGAAAACCTTGGTGCATGCTCACATGTTCAGCCATTCCTCAAAGTATGACAGCACAGATTCTTTTTCAAAAAACCCCCACCACTTATTGCAGCTACAATACACCTCCCCTTTAAGAGGTGCAGGCTGCCTTTAATTAGTGGTAATCTCTCGCAATATCGGGGTTCCCCGCTGATGCGTGCAGCCAACAAACAGTGTGGGTAGCGCTGGCTGCACGCAGCAGTCATCTAAAACAGCAGGCAGCACCAATTTACCGCGTTGCCTGCAACACAATGAACAGGCGCAGATTAATCGTGAACCGCGATCGCCACGCCCGTTTTCGGGGGTTAGCCAATTTAACCCCCGATGACTCATACTGCGGCATGGTTTCACAGCAAGGTGCTGCAGTCCTTTGCTTCTTCACCATTTAGTAGAGCCCAGGAATGGAATCTGCAACGTTCCTGGTCTGTACAGCTCAGTGTCACATTATAAAATACATTTACCCAATGAGTCATCAGGGAGCCCATCATGTTCTCCTTTGGCTTCAAAGAGAGCTGAAATGACAGAGTGACTAAATAATAAATTAATGGTGCAGTTGTAGAAATACAGCACCAGAAAGTCAAGTGTTAAAATATTACAAAGCAAAACATTATTGCACATAGCTCCTAATAATATGTAAAGTAATAAATAGGCTCTGCATAATTGTTTCTAGGATTTTATTAGCTCATGTGAGTTGCACAAAGCCCACTATTACCTGAGTACAAAGAAGTCATTATGAAAGGAAGACTGTGAACAGCTGGTACAGGTGAGGTGGGTTGTGCAAAACTAATATGTGTTGACAGTGTTGGACGGACGAGAAAGTTATAAAGAAGAAACATCTGTCAAAACTTACAGACTCCTGGGGCATGTAGAGCATACAGGTTTTAGTACTTAATAACAATATTTTACTGCCTTCACATGCATAATACAAAGAATCCCATTTTTTGTTCCCCTTGCTGTCTCTCCTCTGGCATTCCCTAAACCTCTCCCTCCATACAAAATAAAATCTCTCACCCATATTCACCATCTCCCATGACCTCTCCACTCCCGTGGTCTTGTTCACTGATCAGGCTATTTCCAATCACTTTCTGCTATCTCTCTCCACCCACATCCCCCTACCTTTTACAACTTCCTTCCACATCCACCTCTGGAAAAAACTTTCCCCCAAGTCACTGACAACTGCACTTTCAAACTCCCAACAGTCTAGCCATTGGCCCTCTATTCATCACAATACTTATGCATCCATCAATTTGCTCAACTATTGCCTCACCTCTAACTTTGATACCCTTATCCCCAGCAACACCTTCCCAGTGAAGAAAAGAAAATGCAGAATCGAATTAAAAGATAAACCTACAAAGAAAGCATACCAGCAGAGGCTCAACACAACAGTAAAGAATTATTTCTTTAAAAAACAGGAAGGGGGGGGGGGGGATGTCACAGATGAGGCAAAACCCATAAAAGATGCAAATAGAATCGAAACGGAAGATGAGCGCAAGATAATTAATATTCTAAATGATTACTTCCTCCAAGTATTCATAAAGGAAGATATGGACATAATGCTCTCCCCAACCATGGATAACTAAAGTAAAATTAATGACTTAGATATAAATGAGATGCTAGTCCTAGACACACTAAAAAGGACTCAAAACATATCACCAAAGGTTTATGCTATTTATCTCAGAGTGCTGAGAAACACTAGGGAGGAGATTTCCGAGGCACTGCTAATCAGTTTGAGGGAGTCAATGAACACTGGGGAGGTACCAATAAATTGGAAACTGACTATTATATTAATATTCAAAAAAGGGGGTAAAACAGACAGAGGCGATTACAGACCTATTAATGTCACTTCCATTCAGTGTAAAATAAGGTAATCAATTATCAGGAGTATACTTGAGGAGTACCTGTGCACTGATCACCTAGTAAACAGTAGTCAACATGAATTTAGAAGGGAATGACCCTACCTGACCACGTACTTCAACTTCTTTCAGAAAGCAACATCCTAAGTGGACTGTGGGAAACTCTGTGGTGTAACTAGATTTCTAAATGGCATTTGGCAAGTTCCAGACGAAAAACTGCTAGTCAAACCCAGAGCTGTAGAGATTCAGGGTAAACTATGGGAATGGATAAGAAACTTACTGAAGGGTAGAAAACAATGAATACTCATTAGAAGAGTTACGTTGAGTGTGGGGAGAGCACTGAGTGGGGTTCCCTAGGCATGGAGTTTGGATCACTACTATTTTTCATTGACATAAGTGACGTCGTCTCAGAAACTCAATGCAAATTGGTCAAATTTGCTGTAGATACCAAACTGGGTGGGGCAGTGGAATCGGCTGAGAATTTACAGAATGAGCTGTATAGGATATGAAAGTGGGCAGAACAATTGTAGATGAAACTTAATGTGGACAAGCGCACGGAACTACAAATAATAAGGAACAATAAGCAACATGCATACTCCATGTTGAAATAGCTAAGGATGATGCTGAAAGAGGCCCAACAGTCTTTGTCGACTCAACACTCTAACCAGTGTAGAGCAACAATCAACAAAGCCAAAACAGTAGAATACAAGTCCGATGAGATTGTGATCAAACTGTACAGTGGTCTGGTAGGGCCGCATCTTCAATACCATGTCCAGTTCTGGTTGCCGAGACATAAGGGAGACATTCAAGCACAGGAAGCAGTGCAGAGAAGGGTTATGAGGTTGAACCTCAGTGTTGGAGGTCTGAGGAAAGACTAAAGAGACTCGAGTTCCTCAGCCTAGAAAGAAGAGCCCCAATATTTACTCAAAGACGTGTTGGGAGCGGCGGGGCGGGGGGGGGGTGGGAGGGGGTCAGATATCACGCGGGAAACCCGGAAGTAAGTTTAGCGCATCTGTCGGTGGTTTTTTAACTCAGCCAGTTCATTAGCATTTTACTTACGAGTTTGCTGTCCAATCCGCGGCAGCAGGTGTGATGAGGACCCGTATGATGCTATCTTAAAGGGCCAATCCAAAGATTTGGTTTGGAGGAGTTGGGAGGTTTGGAACAGAGACAGCGATCATAGCAGATGGAATCAGGACGCTCAAAGGCTGCACTCCGTTTTAACGATGTTTCCCTTGATGTGCTGCTGGGGGTTGCGAGGAGCTGCAGAGAGATACTCTTCCCCAGCAATGGGAGGAAGAAACCTGCTGCTGACACAAAGGCGGCTTGGCTGGAGGTGACCCAGGAGGTCATCAGCAGAGGCGTAGTGTCACACTCCTGGATTCAGTGCAGGAAGCGCTTTAATGACCTAACCAATTTAGGAACGGTGAGTACAGTTGCACACTTACATCTTGCTGTGCGCATCACCCCAACCCCTCACTCTGCCTTGTCAGGCCAACTCCAGCACATCACTCCTCACACCCACTTATCTTGCACGTCCACCCATCCTTCTTTTTCTATGCACTTCCTCACACCCCATCTATCCATCCACCACTCCCACTCACCCTCATCCTTATACAATTTCATGCCTCTTCTTCATGGTCACCTTCACCAAAGGCACTCCATCCATTGGGTGAATATATGCCATTGCACTCACTCATAGGTCTGTTCTTTCCCTCCTTGCAGAAGAGAGCACAGAACAAGAGGGAGAGGGAGAGAACCGGACACAGATGCTGTACCCTGGAAGCCGTCGATAAAAAGGAGAATCATTGAGCAGCAGCAGAGAATGTACAATGCACTGACAGGCCTTCCAAGCCATGACTGCAGAGATTGGAGGAGTCTGCCTCAAGCACGAGTGGGTTGATGTTGCAGGACATTGTGATGATGTGTTAATCCATGGATAGAATGGCCAGCTCCATGGAACATCCAACGCTGCAATTAAATGAGTCTAAGCATGCCTTGACCACGGCCATGCAGACTCTGGATGACAACATGTCTGCTGCCTTACATAGGATGACTGATACCTTAGCGGGCCGCACTGATCTCCACCGAAGTGCTCTCCAGCAGAATGGCAGCAGTAAAATGCGGCTGGGCCATGAGAGGGATGATGGCGAAAGGGGACATGGAAGTGGGGACTCCACTCAAAGCGCTTCGACTTCTCACCTGTTGTCCCCCCCTCCCCCACCCAGTCAGTAGCCCAAATGCTGCCTCATCTCCCGATGGCCAAGTCTGCCCCTGCACAGGTGGTGCAGTCTTTGGTGGGGCCCTCATGGGCTCCAAAATCCAGTGGTCGTCGGCCAAGAGCATCTCAGCAGTCAGAGCAGGGATCTGAGCAGCCTGCCTCTACCTCTGCTCGAGCCACAGGGGTTGCACCACGTAGAAGCAGTAGAAAAAGGAAGAGTAAGGCTTTGTAGTTGCACAAGGGTATGCACATGGCTGTATGAGATGATGTTAAGTTTCTGTTTAGTTAAAGCATATAAATATTATTCTTTTGCACCACTTTCCTGTCTTGTCCATTAGAATTATTACATAGTCATTCTTGGTTGCTGAGTGGCAAGTCACCGTTTAAGTTGTTTAATGATGAATGGGAAGACATGAATTGACAGAGACCAATGGGGGAAGTTCAAGGGGTGGTTGTTTGTTTGCAGGACTGCTCTGTGTCGGTGTCATTGGGGGTGGGGGGGTTGGGCAGGCATGAAGAGTGGCCATTGTATGTGACATGGGCCCACTGGTGCAACCTAAGTGAACCTTGATTTATTAAGGGCATCCCTGGCAGCAATGTGAGCAGCTGGTGGTGCATTGCCCTCATCACGTTCCCCCTCCTCGGAATCGTCCGAAGAGGATCTGAGCTCTTCGCATTGTTCCTCCTGCAGGTCCAAACCTCGCTGCAGTGCAATGTTGTGCAGAATGCAGCACACCACGACCATTCTGGAGACCCTGGCTGGTGCGTACTGAAGGATGCCTCCAGAGCTCTCTAGGTACCTGAAGCGCATCTTCAGCATGCCGATGGCTTATTTGATCACACATCTGGTGGTCAGATGGCATTCATTGTAGTGCTGTTGGGCTTCATTGGTTGGGTTTCTGACGGGTGCCATCAGCCATGTTTGAAGTGGGTATCCATTATCTCCTAGCAGCCTCCCCTCAAGTCTGCTTGCAGGTCCGAAGATGTCAGGGAGCTTGGACTGCCGCAGGACAAAAGCATCATGCCAGCTCCCCAGGAACCTCGCGCATACCTGCAGAAATATCTTATTGTGGTTGCACACCAAGTGCACATTGATGGAGTGGAAGACCTTCTGGTTCACAAATACTACTGTTTGATCTGGGGGTGCTCCAATTGCCACGTGTGTGCAGTTAATGGCACCCTGCACCTGTGGGAAGCCAGCCAGAGCCGCAAACCTGAGCACCCGCTCTTTCAGACTCGTGTCATCGCTGGCGAAGTTCACACAATTGCCGGCGCCGGCAAACAAGCCATCAGTCACCTGTCTTATACATTTGTGGACCGCTGACTGGGAGATCCTGGATATGTCTCTGGCAGAGTCCTGGAAGGATCCAGAAGTTAAAAAGTTGAGGGCGGTGATGATTTTGACAGCCACTATCAACGCGTGGCCACCAGGTCCAGTAGGCAGCAGGTCTTCTTCTAGGAAGCTGCAGATGTCTGACACCACCTGATGTGATAACCTGCGCCTCCTGAGTGCGCTATTCCGACATGTCAAGGAAAATGAGCCTCTGCCTGTAGACCCTGTTTCGCAGGTCGCGCTTCCTGTGAGCTGTACCCCTCTGCTGCTCCCCTCTCTATTGCTGTCCAGCTACAGGTCTCTCAAGAGCAGGTGCTGCTGCTGCTGGTCATATTGGTCTCGTCCAAGGTCCAATCTAAGGCAGCCGAAGCGCCACCCATCCTGCTGTGATTCAGAAAACTGCCAAAATGTAGAAAGTAACCTCTCAGCAAAACTACTGTGAACAAACCCTTTCCCACCAGTAGATATCAAAGCAGCGGTGAATACTGAGTATTTATTGCAGTATTTCCTTGAGTCAGCCCCCTCAATTGCCATTGTGTTCACGCCTTGCTTTCACTGGTGTGTTTCAGGAAGCCTGGGAAACCAGTGGTGGGGGGAGAGAGGGAGGCGGGGGTGGGGGGAGGGAGGAGAGGGAGGCGTGGGGGGGGGGAGGAGAGGGAGGCGTGGGGGGGGGGGAGGAGAGGGAGGCGTGGGGGGGGAGGAGAGAGGGAGGCGTGGGGGGGGGGGAGAGAGGGAGGCGTGGGGGGGGGGGAAGAGAGGGAGGCGTGGGGGGGGGCCAGGAGAGGGAGGCGTGGGGGGGGCGGGAGAGGGAGGCGTGGGGGGGGCGGGAGAGGGAGGCGTGGGGGGGGGCGGGAGAGGGAGGCGTGGGGGGGGGCGGGAGAGGGAGGCGTGGGGGGGGGCGGGAGAGGGAGGCGTGGGGGGGGCGGGAGGCGGGGGGGGGGGCGAGGGGGGTGGCGGTGAGGGGGGGCGGCAGGGGGGCGGGAGAGGGGGAAGGCGTGGGGGGGGGGGGCGGGGGGAGGGGGAGGCGTAGGGCTTGGATGGGCGGGAGGGGAGGAGTGGGGGGGGCGGAGGGGGAGGGTGGGGGGGGCGGGAGGGGGAGGCGGTGGGGGGGGCGGGAGGGGGAGGCGTGGGGGGGGCGTGGAGGGGGAAGGCGTTGGGGGGGGCGGGAAGGGGGAGGCGTGGGGGGGGGGGGCTGGGGGGTAGGCGTGGAGGGGGCAGGGAGGGGGTGGCGTGGGGGGGCGGGAGGTGGAGGCGTAGGGGGGGGCGGGAGGGGGAGGCGTGGGGGGGGCGGGAGGGGAGGAGTTAGGGGGGGGCGGGGGGGGAGGCGTGGGGGGGGCGGGAGGGGGGGGCGTGGGGGGGGGCTGGGGAGGGGGAGGCGTCGTAGGGGGGCGGGAGGGGGGGGCGGGGGAGGGGGTGGGGGGGAGGCGTGGGGGGGGACGGGGGGGGGGGGGGGGGGGGGGGGGGGGGGGGGGGGGGGGGGGGGGGGGGGGGGGGGGGGGGGGGGGGGGGGGGGGGGGGGGGGGGGGGGGGGGGGGGGGGGGGCGGGGGGGGGGGGGGGGGGGGGGGGGGGGGGGGGGGGGGGGGGGGGGGGGGGGGGGGGGGGGGGGGGGGGGGGGGGGGGGGGGGGGGGGGGGGGGGGGGGGGGGGGGGGGGGGGGGGGGGGGGGGGGGGGGGGGGGGGGGGGAGGGGGGGGGGGGGGGGGGGGGGGGGGGGGGGGGGGGGGGGGGGGGGGGGGGGGGGGGGGGGGGGGGGGGGGGGGGGGGGGGAGGGGGGGGGGGGGGGGGGGGGGGGGGGGGGGGGGGGGGGGGGGGGGGGGGGGGGGGGGGGGGGGGGGGGGGGGGGGGGGGGGGGGGGGGGGGGGGGGGGGGGGGGGGGGGAGGGGGGGGGGGGGGGGGGGGGGGGGGGGGGGGGGGGGGGGGGGGGGGGGGGGGGGGGGGGGGGGGGGGGGGGGGGGGGGGGGGGGGGGGGGGGGGGGGGGGGGGGGGGGGGGGGGGGGGGGGGGGGGGGGGGGGGGGGGGGGGGGGGGGGGGGGGGGGGGGGGGGGGGGGGGGGGGGGGGGAGGGGGGGGGGGGGGGGGGGGGGGGGGGGGGGGGGGGGGGGGGGGGGGGGGGGGGGGGGGGGGGGGGGGGGGGGGGGGGGGGGGGGGGGGGGGGGGGGGGGGGGGGGGGGGGGGGGGGGGGGGGGGGGGGGGGGGGGGGGGGGGGGGGGGGGGGGGGGGGGGGGGGGGGGAGGGGGGGGGGGGGGGGGGGGGGGGGGGGGGGGGGGGGGGGGGGGGGGGGGGGGGGGGGGGGGGGGGGGGGGGGGGGGGGGGGGGGGGGGGGGGGGGGGGGGGGGGGGGGGGGGGGGGGGGGGGGGGGGGGGGGGGGGGGGGGGGGGGGGGGGGGGGGGGGGGGGGGGGGGGGGGGGGGGGGGGGGGGGGGGGGGAGGGGGGGGGGGGGGGGGGGGGGGGGGGGGGGGGGGGGGGGGGGGGGGGGGGGGGGGGGGGGGGGGGGGGGGGGGGGGGGGGCGGGGGGAGGGGGGGGGGGGGGGGGGGGGGGGGGGGGGGGGGGGGGGGGGAGGGGGGGGGGGGGGGGGGGGGGGGGGGGGGGGGGGGGGGGGGGGGGGGGGGGGGGGGGGGGGGGGGGGGGGGGGGGGGGGGGGGGGGGGGGGGGAGGGGGGGGGGGGGGGGGGGGGGGAGGGGGGGGGGGGGAGGGGGGGGGGGGGGGGGGGGGGGGGGGGGGGGGGGGGGGGCGGGGGGGGGGAGGGGGGGGGGGGGGGGGGGGGGGGGGGGGGGGGGGGGGGGGGGGAGGGGGGGGGGGGGGGGGGGGGGGGGGGGGGGGGGGGGGGGGGGGGGGGGGGGGGGGGGGGGGGGGGGGGGGGGGGGGGGGGGGGGGGGGGGGGGGGGGGGGGGGGGGGAGGGGGGGGGGGGGGGGGGGGGGGGGGGGGGGGGGGGGGGGGGGGGGGGGGGGGGGGGGGGGGGGGGGGGGGGGGGAGGGGGGGGGGGGGGGGGGGGGAGGGGGGGGGGGGGGGGGGGGGGGGGGGGGGGGGGGGGGGGGGGGGGGGGGGGGGGGGGGGGGGGGGGGGGGGGGGGGGAGGGGGGGGGGGGGGGGGGGGGGGGGGGGGGGGGGGGGGGGGGGGGGGGGGGGGGGGGGGGGGGGGGGGGGGGGGGGGGGGGGGGGGGGGGGGGGGGGGGGGGGGGGGGGGGGGGGGGGGGGGGGGGGGGGGGGGGGGGGGGGGGGGGGGGGGGGGGGGGGGGGGGGGGGGGGGGGGGGGGGGGGGGGGGGGGGGGGGCGGGGGGGGGGGGGGGGGGGGGGGGGGGGGGGGGGGGAGGGGGGGGGGGGGGGGGCGGGGGGGGGGGGGGGGGGGGGGGGGGGGGGGGGGGGGGGGCGGGGGGGGGGGGGGGGGGGGGGGGGGGGGGGGGGGGGGGGGGGGGGGGGGGGGGGGGGGGGGGGGGGGGGGCGGGGGGGGGGGGGGGGGGGGGGGGGGGGGGGGGGGGGGGGGGGGGGGGGGGGGGGGGGGGGGGGGGGGGGGGGCGGGGGGGGGGGGGGGGGGGGGGGGGGGGGGGGGGGGGGGGGGGGGGGGGGGGGGGGGGGGGGGGGGGGGGGGGGGGGGGGGGGGGGGGGGGGGGGGGGGGGGGGGGGGGGGGGGGGGGGGGGGGGGGGGGGGGGGGGGGGGGGGGGGGGGGGGGGGGGGGGGGGGGGGGGGGGGGGGGGGGGGGGGGGGGGGGGGGGGGGGGGGGGGGGGGGGGGGGGGGGGGGGGGGGGGGGGGGGGGGGGGGGGGGGGGGGGGGGGGGGGGGGGGGGGGGGGGGGGGGGGGGGGGGGGGGGGGGGGGGGGGGGGGGGGGGGGGGGGGGAGGGGGGGGGGGGGGGGGGGGGGGGGGGGGGGGGGGGGGGGGGGGGGGGGGGGGGGGGGGGGGGGGGCGGGGGGGGGGGGGGGGGGGGGGGGGGGGGGGGGGGGGGGGGGGGGGGGGGGGGGGGGGGGGGGGGGGGGGGGGGGGGGGGGGGGGGGGGGGGGGGGGGGGGGGGGGGGGGGGGGGGGGGGGGGGGGGAGGGGGGGGGGGGGGGGGGGGGGGGGGGGGGGGGGGGGGGGGGGGGGGGGGGGGGGGGGGGGGGGGAGGGGGGGGGGGGGGGGGGGGGGCGGGGGGGGGGGGGGGGGGGGGGGGGGGGGGGGGGGGGGGGGGGGGGGGGGGGGGGGGGGGGGGGGGGGGGGGGGGGGGGGGGGGGGGGGGGGGCGGGGGGGGGGGGGGCGGGGGGGGGGGGGGGGGGGGGAGGGGGTGGGGGGGGGGGGGGGGGGGCGGGGGGGGGGGGGGGGGGGGGGGGGGGGGAGGGGGGGGGGGGGGGGGGGGGGGGGGGGGGGGGGGGGGGGGGGGGGAGGGGGGGGGGGGGGAGGGGGGGGGGGGGGGGGGGGGGGGGGGGGGGGGGGGGGGGGGGGGGGGGAGGGGGGGGGGGGGGGGGGGGGGGGGGGGGGGGGGGGGGGGGGGGGGGGGGGGGGGGGGGGGGGGGGGGGGGGGGGGGGGGGGGGGGGGGGGGGGGGGGGGGGGGGGGGGGGGGGGGGGGGGGGGGGGAGGGGGGGGGGGGGGGGGGGGGGGGGGGGGGGGGGGGGGGCGGGAGGGGGAGGCGTGGGGGGGGCGGGAGGGGGAGGCGTGGGGGGGGCGGGAGGGGGAGGCGTGGGGGGGGCGGGAGAGGGAGGCGTGGGGGGGGCGGGAGAGGGAGGCGTGGGGGGGGGGGGGGGGGGGAGTGGTTTGTCCTTTTCCTGTTTACTGTTGAATAAGAATTCCATGGCCCGGATTTTCCAAGGCCGATGATCGCGATGCGCATGCGCGAAAACCCAGAACTTGCGATCTGTCAAGTTTCAGCTCGACAGATCGCCCGCATGGGCAGGAAATGGACATTCGCTGGCGCAGGGTTGGGCTTGCCCAACTACTGCCCAGCGAAAGCCCACAAAACCCTTACAACTGATAAAAGCAGGCATAAGGCCTTCTTTTACCAGCGTAAGGGTTTAAATAAATATTAAAATTAAGTTTTTTAAAAATAATTTAACCATACAAAAACCTTTAAAATTATTTTACGTTATTTTTGGTCCCTTGAAAAATGTTTCTATTTATTTTTCAAAAAATTAAATTTGTTTCAAATGTTTAATTAAATTGTATTTTAATTAATTTTAAGCATATGATTCCTTTTTATTTAGGTTAGTACAGATTTTACTTGCGGTTCAGAGGCATTTGCCCGCGGGAAGCCTCCGACCCCAATTTCAGGTGCCATATGTTTTGTTAGTTTTACTTTTGGACAACTCTGCACAATAAAAGAATGACAGTCATAATGACCAGCCATAAAAACTTATTTTAAAAAGGGGTTACTTTCCTCCCCCACCAAAAAATGGGACAAATTCAGTTCTTTATTTCTTAAGAACTTGAGAGTACCTATCTTGATGTGAGGGGTTAAAATTTGGCTAAACATAATAGGATAAAGAAGAAAAATGTAACACTTTATAATTAAATCTCACTGTTGACAAATTGGACAGAGCAAGGTAGTGGCACTTAGCCAAAATCATCTTAAAGGCTATGGTAAATGGTCAACAAAACACAAGTCTCATCCAGGGTGGAGCACATATCTGTAACAAGTTTGTACTTGCCCTGGTTTGAAAGAAAGACTTATACTTATATATTGTCTCAGAAATGTCCCAAGGTACTTTATATATAATGAACTGCTTTGAAGTGGAGTGTGGCAGCCATTTTGCAAACAACGATATGAATGATCAGTGATCAGTTACTAAAGAGAACTTAGATATGTTTTTGTGATGTTGTGGAGGATCTGTGTTGGAAAAGTTACAAAATGTAACTCTTCAGCTGCTTTTATACAGATGCTAGTTTAGATCAGATTCTGAGAGATGTCGGTTTTAGCTCCTAAATCCTGCTCCCTTATTCCAGTTACACAATCATAAACCACAAAAAAACTGGGGCCACAATTCTGTCAGCAGAACAGGAGAGTTTAAACAGAGGAAACTGGATCCCCAACATTGGTTTCCCAGAATCCAACCTAAACAAGCACGCGTATAAAAAGGCTTCCGATACTTATGGCGACAAAATCAAAGTTAGTAGATTTTAAAAGACAGATTACATATTTTGGTAGATTCACAGAAAAAACTATTTGAAAATACTTCTATTTTTGAGGTGTATCCTCTTTCTTTTGGCAGTCCAATATAATTCAATGTTTTTGGGTTTTTTCTTGTAAATAAGCGCAGAAAATCAAAAGGCGCTTCACTGCAAGCATTGAGTCTCCCTTCTACTCTGTGGCAACTATCATAGAATGGTTACAGCATGGAAGGTGGCCATTCGAGCCTGTGCCGGCTCTCTGCAAGAGCACCTCAGCTAGTCCCACTTACCCGCCCTTTCCCCGTAGCCCTGTAAAAAATATTCTCAGGTACTTATCCAACTCCTGACATCAAGAGTCGGTAAAATGCTAGAATCTATAAAGGACATGGTAACAGGGCACTTAGAAAATAATAATAGGATTTGGCAGAGTCAACATGAATTTATGAAAGGGAAATCATGTTTGACGAATCTGTTAAGAGTTTTTTGAGGTTGTAACGAGCAGAATAGATAAGGGGGAAACCGGTGGGTGTGGTGTATTTGGATTTTCAGAAGGCATTTGATAAGGTGTCACACAAGAGGTTATTAAACAAAATTAGAGCTCATGGGATTGGGGGTAATATACTAGCATGGATTGAGGATTGGTTAACGGACAAAAACAGAGAGTAGGAATAAACGGGTCATTTTCGGGTTGGCAGGCTGTAATTAGTGGGGTACCGCAAGGATCAGTGCTTGGGCCTCAGCTATTCACAATCTATATCAATGATTTGGATGAGGGGGCCCAAATGAAATATATCCAAGTTTGCTGATGATACAAAACTGGGTGGGAATGTAAGTTGTGAGGAGGATGCAAAGAGGCTTCAATGAGATATAGACAAGCTAAGTGAGTGGGCAAGAACATGGCAAATGGAATATAATGTGGAGAAATGTGAAGTTATCCACTTTGGTCGGAAAAATAGAAAAGCAGAGTATTTTTTAAATGGAGAGATTTTGGGAAATGTTGGTGTTCAGAGGGACCTGGGTGTCCTTGTATACAAATCACTGAAAGTTAACATGTAGGTACAGCAAACAATTAGGAAAGCAAATGGTATGTTAGCCTTTATTACAAGAGGATTTGAGTATAAGAGTAAAGGCATCTTACTGCAATTATATAGGGCCCTGGTGAGACCACACCTGGAGTATTGTGGACAGTTTTGGTCTCCTTACTGAAGGAAGGATATACTTGCCATAGAGGGAGTGCAATGAAGGTTCACCAGACTGATTCCTGGGATGGGGGGATTGGCCCATGAGGAGAGATTGAGTAGACTAGGCCTATATTTTCCAGGATGCGGAGATACGGTGTTGGACTGGGGTGGACAAAAGTGAGAAGTCGCACAACACCAGGTTATAGTCCAACAGTTTTATTTGAAATCACAAGCTTTCGGAGCTGCTGCTCCTTCATCAGGCGAAGTGAAGGAATACGAATCGGCAAAGCATATATAGACAGAGAACAATGCCTGTGTAGCGTACAACGTCAGATGACTACAGTTAATCTTTCTGACTGCCTTTTATCACACCTCGGCAGAGAAACAATCAGGTCAGTCAGGAAGGCATTATATCAAAGACATAGCAAGATACAACTAAGACAATGAGGTGGGGTCACAGGGGGTCTAATGTGTCAAATATGTTGCAGGAAAGGATGCACCTGAGCATGGTACATCGGCGAGACCATGCAGACACTGAGACAACGTATGAACGGACACCGCGCAACAATCGCCAGGCAGGATTGTTACCTCCCAGTCGGGGAACACTTCAGCAGTCAAGGACATTCAGCCTCGGATCTGCGGGTAAGCGTTCTCCAAGGCGGCCTTCGAGACACACGACAACGCAAAATCATCGAGCAGAAACTGATAGCCAAGTTCTGCACCCATGAGGACGGCCTCAACCGGGATCTTGGGTTCATGTCACACTACATGACGTAGAGTCATCCAGACTCGAGTCGTCGTTGGCTTGTTCACAGATGTGATTTCCAGTAAAAAAAAAGTAAAAAGTTTAAAGTTTATGGTTTTCCATACAGACTGCAGCATTTGACACATTAGACCTCCTGTGACCCCACCTCATTGTCTCAGTTGTATCTTGCTATGTCTTTGATATAATGCCTTCCTGACTGACCGGATTGTTTCTCTGCCGAGGCGTGATAAAAGGCAGTCAGAAAGATTAACTGTAGTCGTCTGACATTGTATGCTGCACAGGCATTGTTCTCTGTCTATATATGCTTTGCCGATTTGTATTCCTTCACTTCACCTGACGAAGGAGCAGCAGCTCCAAAAGCTTGTGATTTCAAATAAAACTGTTGGACTATAACCTGGTGTTGTGCGACTTCTCACTTATATTTTCCAGAGTTTAGAAGAATGAGAAGTTATCTCATTGAAGCATACAAAATTCTTACAGGGCTGCACAGGGTAGATGCAGGGAGGATGTTTTCCCTGGCTGGGGAGTCTAGAACCAGGGATCACAGTCTCAGAATAAGGGGTCGGCCATTTAGGACCGAGATGAGGAGAAATTTCTTCACTCAGAGGGTGGTGAATCTTTGGAATTCTGTACCCCAGAGGGCTGCGGAGGCTCAGTCGTTGAGTATATTCAAGACAGAGATCAATAGATTTTTGGATACTAAGTGAATCAAGGGGTGTGGGGATAGTACAGGAAAGTGGAGTTGAGGTAAAAGATCAGCCATTATCTTATTGAATGGTGGAGCAGGCTCGAGCGGCCAAATGGCCGACTCCTGCTCCTATTTCTTATGTTCTTATGTTCCCTTTTGAAAGCCGTAATTGAGTCTGCCTCCACCACCCTTTCAGGCAGTGCAATCCAGATCCTAACCACTCGCTGAGTAAAAAAGTTTTTTCTTCTGTCGCCTTTGATTCTTTTGCCAGTCACCTTAAATCTGTGTACACTGGTTCTCGACCATCCCTCTGCCAATGGGAACAGTTTCTCTCTATCTACTCTGTACGGACCCCTCATGATTTTAAACACCTCTATCAAATCTCCTCTCAATCTTTTCTGCTCTAAGGAGAACAATCCCAGCTTCTCCAGTCTATCCATGTACCTGAAGGCCCTCATTCCTGGAATCATACTCGTAAATCTTTTCTGCACCCTCTCGAAGGCCTTCACATCCTTCCTAAAGTGCGGTGCCCAAAATTGGACACAATACTCCAGTTGAGGCCGAACCAGTGTTTTATATAGTTTCATCATAATTTCCACGTTTTTTACTCTATACCTCTATTCATGAAGCCCAGGATCCTGTAAGCTTTTTTAACTGCTTTCTCAACCTGCCCTGCCACCTTCAACGATTTGTGCACATATACCCCTAGGTCTCTGTTCATGCACCCCCTTTAGGATTGTATCCTTTGGTTTATATTTCCTCTCCTCATTTTTTCTACCAAAATGTATCACTTCACATTTTTCTGTGTAAAATTTCATCTGCCACGTGTCCGCCCATTCCACCAGCCTATGTCCTGAAGTCTATTACTATCTTCCTCACTGTTCACTATACTTTCAAGTTTTGTGTCAGCTGCAAATTTTGAAATTGTGCCCTGTACAGCCACATCCAAATCATTAATATATATCAAGAAAAGCAGTGGTCTTAGAACAGACCCCTGGGGAACACCACTGTATATATTCCTCCAGTCCGAAAAACAACTGTTCACTACTCTCTGTTTCCTGTCACTTAGCCAACTTCGTATCCATGCTGCCACTTTCCCTTTTATTCCATGGGCTTTAACTTTGCTGGCAAGCCTATTATGTGACATTTTGTCGAACGCCTTTTGGAAATCCATGTATACCACGTCAACCGCATTGCCCTCATCAACCCTCTCTGATACCTCATCCGAAAACTCGATCAAGTTGGTTAAACACGATTTGCCTTTAACAAATCGGCGCTGGCTTTCCTTAATTAAGCCACACTTGTCCAAGTGACAATGTTGTCCCAGATTATTGTTTCTAAAAGCTTCCCCACTACCGAGGATTAAACTGACTGGCCTATAGTTGCTGCGTTTATCTTTATACCCATTTTTGAACAAGGGTGCAACATTTGCAATTCTCCAGTCCTCTGGCACCATCCCCCGTTTCAAGGGAGGATTGGAAGATTATGGCCAGTACCTTCGTGATTTCTTCCTTCACTTCCCTCAGCGTCCTAGGATGCATCCCATCTGGTCCTGGTGACTTATCTACTTTAAGTACAGCTAGTTTTTCTAGTACCTTGTCTTCATCAATTTTTATCCCATCCAGTATCTCAACTACCTCTTCTTTCACTATGTTTATGGCAGCATCTTCTTCCTTGGTGAAGACAGATGCAAAGTACTCATTTAGTACCTCAGCCATACCCTCTGCCTCCATGCATGGGTCTCCTTTTTGGTCCTTAATTGGCCCCACCCCTCCTCTTACTACCCGTTTACTATTTATATGCTTATAGAAGACTTTTGGATTAAGTTTTATGTTAGCTGCCATTCTATTCTCATACCCTCTCTTTGCCCCTCTTATTTTCTTTTTCACTTCTCTTCTGAACTTTCTATATTTAGCCTGATTCTCTGATGTATTCTCGATGTGACATCTGTCATACATGCTCTTTTTCTGCTTCATCTTACGCTCTATCTCTTTCGTCATCCAGGGAGCTGACTTTAGTTGCCCTACCTTTCCCCCTAGTGGGAATGTACCTCGACTGTACCCAAACTATTTCCTCTTTAAAGGCAGCCCATTGTTCCACTACAGTTTTGCCAGCCAATCTTTGATTCCAATTTACCAGTGATACTATGATCACTGTTCCCTAAATGTTCACCTACTGACACTTGCTCCACTTGACCTACCTCATTCCCCAGAACCAGATCCAGCAATGCCTCCTTCCTCGTTGGGCCGGAAACGTACTGATCAAGAAAGTTCTCCTCCCCCCTCCCTGCCCTTTACTCTATTACTATCCCAGTCTATATTAGGATAGTTGAAGTCCCCCATTATCACTATTCTATAGTTCTTGCATCTCTCTCTAATTTCTCTGCAAATTTGCTCCTCCATATTTTTCCCACTAGTTGGTGGCCGATAGAATACACCTAGTAGTGTAATGGCACCTTTATTATTTCTTAACTCTAGCCATATAGATTCTGTCCTTGACCCCTCCAGGACCTCCTCTCTCTCCAGCACTGCAGTATTCTCCTTAACCAATACTGCCACACCACCTCCTACCTTTCCTTCCCTATCTTTCCTGAACACCCTATATCCAGGAATATTTAATACCCAATCCTGCCCTTTTTTGAGCCAGGTCTCAGTCATTGCCACAATATCATATTCCCATGTGGCTATTTGTTCCTAACCTTGTATAATATGCTTCATGTGTTCACATACATACACTGTAAACCTATCTTAGACCATCCTGTGTTCTCTCTTAGTCTGACCCCACCTAATACCTTACTATTTCTTACTTTAGTGCTATCCGCCTCTCCCAATTCTTTGTGCCCATTGTTTCTCCTTTCTAATGCTACATCCTGGTGCCCATCCCCCTACCAACTTAGTTTAAACCCTCCCCAACAGCAATAGCAGACCTTCCCGTGAGGATATTGGTCCCGGCTCTGTTGAGGTGCAACCCGTCCAGCCTGTACAGGTCCCACCTCCCCCAGAACCGTCCCCAATGCCCCAGGAATCTGAAGCCCTCCCTTCTGCACCATCTCTCCAGCCACGCATTCATCTGCTCTATCCTCCTATTTCTATACTCACTTGCGTGTGGCACTGGGAGTAATCCAGAGATTACTACCTTTGAGGTCCTGCTTTTTAATCTCTTTCCTAGCTCCCTAAAATATGCCTGCAGGACCTCACCCCTCTTTCTACCTATGTCGTTGGTACCAATATGGACCATGACTTCTGGCTGTTCACCCTCCCCCCTCAGAATGTTCTGCAGCCGCTCAGTGACATTCTTGACCCTGGCACCAGGGAGGTAACATACCATCCTGGAGTCATGTCTGCGGCCGCAGAAACGCCTGTCTGCTCCCCTAACTATCGAATCCCCTACCACTATTGCTTTCCCCATCTTCCTCCCTGCACAGCTCAGCCACTCATGGTGCCATGGATTTGGCTCTGGCTGTACTCCCCAGAGGAACCATCGCCCTCACTAGTACTCAGAACAGAATACTGGTTGGAGAGCGAGATGCACTCCGGGGGCTCCTGCACTACCTGCCTGATCCTCCTCTTCTGTCTGGCGGTCACCCATTCCCCCTCTGCCTGTGCACTCCTTAGGTGCGGGGTGACCACCTCCTGAAACCCGCTATCCACGTAGCTCTCAGCCACGCAGATGCACCGCAGTGATGCCAGCTGCTGTTCAAGCTCCGAAACCCGGAGCTCGAGCTCCTCCAGCTGACTACACCTCCTGCACACGTGGTTGTCTAGGACACGGGGAAGCATCCTGGAGTTCCCACACGGCACAGGATGTGCATTCCGCTGGACCGAGCTGCCCCGCCATGCCTTTATTTATTCGATTATTCACTAACTTTACAGAAACTTAAGACTAAGATGTATCTAATTCAAGTTAATATATCAGTTACTAATTTAATATAGTATAGTATTAACAGTTACTGCATCAACATACCAATCTTTTGTAGGAAGTTAGGGAAGGGAACAGAACATCAGGGCATCAAGAACAAGCGGGAGCAGTGTTACCTTGCAGTGGCTTCATGCAACGGTTTGGTTTGGGCCCCCTACATTTTACGACAATGATACTAAATACTACCTACTTAATCTGGTGTCAAATCCGAACATGTACGATCGTGAAAAGGCATGTTTGCAATAGGCAATATATAGTTGACAAAATGATAAACCATAGATAACAAGAATAAATGACATCGAACCCATTACCCACTATAAGTTCTCTAACTAACCATAATGGGATCTCTCATTATTGGTCATAGCCACACCCCGTCATGTAATCTACATACACGCCTTATGTCTATTCCTGATAATTCAAAACTGTTTTTGTTACACTGAAAATTTTGAATTAACCAATGTAAATAACATCCATTAGTGCTAAAAACTGAAGCAAATAATTTGAATTAAGCAGCTTTGAATTAAGAATAGATTGTATTCTACTCAAAAATTGTTTTGTCTTCCAATTTAGATTTGTCTTCCAATTTAGATTTGTTTTAGGAAATAATCTATTAAATGAGGACTTTCTGCAAGAAAAGTGCATGAGAGCAGTCTAGTGAGACTCCTTGTGAGCAGCAGTGATGGAATGCAAGTTCTTTCTTCTTTGTGAACCTAAAATGCAGATCATTAGGAGCGTAAATCACTCACTCACAGGGAATCTGGCACAACCATTGAATAGGGAACCAAGTGTTAAAAGACCCAAACTGTAACATATATGATAGGTAGATCAAAAGCATTAATCCATCTTTCTCTTTCAAGATTGTTCATGACCTGCTGTGCATTTCCAGTCTTTGTTGGGGAGGAACACTATAGCCCCACTGATCACCTCATAAGCTCTGAATCTTTCAGAGCAGTTAACAGGAAACGGCTTTTTGAATAAAGGTACCAGAAATCAGCCCCAAATTTCACAATTGCGACAGACAACACTGCCAGTGTTTACACATTGTAAACCGCATCACAGTGGGTGAAATCTCTTGGGTCCCTTGAGTCAAGTCCAAAGGGAAAAAGAAATCAAAACTAATTAAAACTACTACTCACTGATCAATGCAAGCTACAGGTATGCTGAACAATACTGTAAGTTTAAAAAAGATACAACTCATGCCTAAAGCACAATATAAATAAAAGGGATGACGTTGGCATCCACATTCTTAAATACAAAGAACAGAACCCTGTTACTGCTCCTAGTTGGCTGCTACCTCCTGCCAATCAAAGGATTTGACCAGCTATCATGGTCGTATTCAGTCAGCGAATCTTCCGGAACAAACGTTAAAGGGTCGGTATTGTGAAAGTGGCGGGTAGTTACTAGTAATCAAACTGACCTTGGGTGCTCTGAAATTCATCACTGGATCCTCTTGGGGCCCTGTGCAATTCACATTCAATGTTCAGTATTGAAAAATGGCCATTTGGTCAATGTACTAGAAAGCAAACTGTATTCATGGAATTGCACCCCAGCAAGGAATCAACATCTTCAGGAGAGGAGGGGGAGAAAATTAGCAAGGGAAGAAATGGTAAGTGACTGTATACATGGCTGCTGTAACTGGATGCTCATCCAACTGCTGTCTTTTGCACGGAGATGCCTGGATATTGGGTGACATTTTGGGTAGGGAAAGAGAATATTTCAGCAACCATGGGAGCAATAAATTTAAACTGAAAGCCCCTCAAGCTTAGCTTGAACCAAAGTCATCAATAACCATCAATATAAGGACATTTTACTGTGACTGTATTGTCAGTAACAAGGTGCTTCAGGCTGTATAGAAGTCATTTCTCAGACAGCGAGATTATCCAAACTGGAATCTAAACACTACTCATTTCAGGTTCCAAGGAGCTAGATTTTTATATAATGACCATAGGTGCCTGAATGTAACTGCAGCCATCTGTCCATCTGATTAGAACAAGCTCTGCATAAATCAATGATCTGTAAAGTAACCACATTTAAATTTTCAAGAAATGTGTTCAAATTCCACATGGGCCAATAAGCACAATGAAATACATGGTTTCTTGAACCATCCCTGCCACACAGACAGAATGGGGTACTGGAGGCCCATGACAAAGACAAATCTTTATTCAAACGTGTCCAGAAAATACAAGCAAAACGAAACATGAGCAGGAACGAGACCTTAAAAAGAACTCTATCCAATGACAAATGGGATATAATCTGGAAAATAGTGTACACATTCTCCGTGTAACAAATTGAAAGGAAAACAAATTAAAAACTGCTGTACATACTGTACCCCCGTTACAATCCTGAGATAGTGCAAGAGAAGTTGTGAAGAGGGCACTATCCTGTATACCTTACGAACATGTGCCAAAATTCAGCCCTATTGGTAAAGTATGCTACAAGCTGTTAAATTGTTTATGCCCTCTTGCAATCTCCCTCAGTTTGCCCCAATTTGGTATCAGCAAATTTTGACATTCCCTCTATGTCCGTATCATTTACATATATGGGGGGGGGGGGGGGGGGAAGGTCCTAACACAGATTCTTGGGCCATACCGCTTGCTACATCCCATCAACCAGACAAACATCTATTTACTCCTATAGTTAGCTGAACTTAGTCAAGGCAATGGTGGTGGGTCAAACTAGATACCTTCCTGGTCTATATAGCTCAGCTATTCATTGGATAAATTCAGTGAGCCATCTCACCTATTGATCGACTCTGAGGTAACACTGGCAGTTGTGAAAGTCCTCATTCACGCAATCACAGAAGCTTACAGCAAGAGGAAGAGGGGAAAGTTCATGCGAATGTGGTGCTGGCGAAAATAAAGTTGATGAATTTTGTTTCTTACTATATAAAACAGAGAATTAGCATCTTTTAAAATCAGTTGAACAGCCATTGCCAAAAAAGGCGTAACTGCTCTATCGAAAAAAAAATTCTCACTTGCATCCTTCCAAAAAATGGTACTGCAAAAATGACTCAAAACTCAGTTAAATTGACATTGATCATATTCCCGTGAAAGCATTTCACTGCCTACAGATGTGTTTTATATGCAGATACATTTTTTTAAAAATGCAAAAGCTTCTGTTAAAAATCATAAATGAGTGTTTGTGAGAACTGATGACGTTACCTCTTATTATACTAGAATCTTTAGGGTGGGAATACAAGAAAAGCAGCATCAGTCTGTATTGCACAAAGGTCATTTGAATAATGAGGAATATATGATTCAATACAAACCACACAGTACAACATGGAAGCTAAACACGCACAACAATTTCAAATGAAAAAGCACATTTTATTGCACTTAAGTTATAAGAAAATAAAAATTCTAAGTGAATCAAACCATAGACACAATCCCTTTAAGGTTTCTCCATCACATCAGGCAGTTACATACTGTAAAGTAAAACACCTGAAATCTGATTTTTTTTTTGTTTTGTTTTGTTTTAAAAACCAGACTATAAATTAACAGGAAAATAAAAAGAAAAACAAAGTATCTAACTCAAGATTGTTTAGTATACAGTGTTAAACCACTTTCACAGTTCATGTTGAGTTGTGGGTCTTGAATAATAATTAGGCAAACAATTTAGCTGTTTTTGCCTGTGCTGCATTTAGTACAAAACATTTGGTATTGTTTTGTCAGTAGCTCGCAGCAATAACTGTAACAGTTGGATATTTCAATACTGTTTACACTAAGACTGACCAGCAATGACACCTCTTATTTGTATGCACATCTCACTTAAATGTTTTGTTCTTTTTGCATTATGTCAGTAATCTTAATTGTGTTTTTGTCTGTTCCACCATAGTCCTCAATGAAATTCTCCACAATACAGGCTGAAAGAGTTCCCATCTGAAGGAATGTGTTCAACATTGTTCAGAAACAAAAAAAAACCATTCCAATGTAGCACATAACACTTCTCAATTTACTTCTTGCAAGCAAATCATACTATGCCATTCTGCATCTCCTTCCTTCTTTCAGCCTCTGAGGCACAGTTGGCTCAAGTTTCAGTGGCAAATGCCTTTTTTAAAACTCAAAAATCATCCATACCAGATCAAATTTAGAACTAGAGTCCGGATGCGAAATGTCACAATAGAAGACTTAGCAGCAAGTTATTTGGCCACTGGGATTACAGTACAGGGATGGGACAACTTTAACAAGCCCAAAGACCTATTTGAATAACAACCTCAAGAACTCTTCCAGCTTTTGAGTTCTTTAAGTACTTAGATCACTCAGGATAATTTGCCTCTGAAGAACTATATAACCCTCATTAAAATAATCTGGAAGCAGTGGTGAATAAATAGAGAAATACATGTTAATACTGTGACCGATTGTTGGCAACATTAGGTTTTTTATATATATATATTTATATATTTTTTTATATATATATAAAAAATTGTACAAAATTCACAGTAAGGTTCCAAATGTTGAAACCTGGAAGGACAAAACTGAGGCAGACATAACCCAAGTCTTTAAGAAAATCAGCTCTTGGCCTGATAAGCAGCTTGTTTAAAACATAACTTTTCAAATAAAATGTTTATGTCTTGCTGCTGAGAGTTGGCTGCTGATAATCGTTAAAAAAATAATTGCACTAGGCTTTGTATCAAGTCTTTCTGCACAAAACTGCCCAGAGTCAAAAGGGAAGCCAGATATAACAAGACAATATGTGCATCTGACCAAGTCAGATTTTGTCAGTTATAATATGTCATCCCTTACTCCCTTTCCCGGTGATCCATAGGTCTCTGCGTCTTCATCATGCATCCTGTTGCCCCAAGCCAACATCCTGTACCCACCAACAGCAGGGTGATGTACACTGACTTAACAGTTAGACAAATTCCTATTCCACTTCTTCACTTCATGTCCACGTCAAAGTCCAAAACAAGCAGCTTTGTTTCCTCAGTCCCATTTCTGCTTCCCACTGCACACACAAGCTTTGTATTTGACGCTCTGATTCTCCACACAACGCCTCCACTGCCTCCACTTTCCAGTGTAACCAAATTTCGAATGAACTCTCCCGTTTTCAGGTCCCAAAGTTTTACAGTCCCATCGTCTGAGCTAGTTATCACAAAGTTCTTGTTGAATTGGAGGCAAGTCACAGCACTCTGATGCTTGTTAGGCCCTAGTGAGGAAAACAAAATGAGATAAATCAACAAGCCAATCCCCAAAAAGCTACACATCCTGATACACCATCAGCTGGGTAACAACATAACCTCAATACATTAGTGAGAGGAACAAGAGTTCACACACCATGATCAACTTGGAACTTGTGCCTCCAACTTAATATTGTGTGTGCAAAGAGGGCGATTATTACATGAACTTCAAATATTTAATACCAAAAATTACTGTCACCAATGTTGGGAAAATGACCAGGAGAGAAAATTAGCCATCATTTTACAGCTATTTAGAAAACAAAATTGTTAACTCCCAAACATTAATTTTAGGATTTAAATTTTTTTGTTGAAAATGTCCGTAACACCAGTGATGATTTGCAAACTTATCCGTAGCTCATTCCATATTCAGTGGAGAACATGCAGCTGAATTCCTTCATTAATTATGCCAACCTGTTCAAATGCCACACAAGCCAAATAGCCAATTGAGCCTGAATGTCTCGTCATGCCTGACCTACTCCAAAAGCTGCTAAAGCCTAAAGGAATTGATTTCCTACAGTTTTTCCCCATTGTCAATAATTCCAACATAAATGGTCAGTTTTTTTTTTCTAAATCCATTCTTAGGGCTTATATTCTTCTTGGTAATAAAAATGCATGGTACTGCAAATACATTGGCATTTTGCAACCCATAGGTTATAGCTTTAAAAAAAACTGAAATGAGAGATGGCTCCTGCTCCATAAGAAAATTATCCCTCATTATCCTACATATTTTATATATAAAAATACCTGTTAAATGCTATTCCTCAGCTAAAGGCAGGGACGTGGCTGACTTCGCACAGGCATCTATTAAAAAGTTTAATCTAGTAAGGGAGTTTCACTCTCTTTGTCTCTCCCTCCAGCTGACAAACTCGCCGAGCTGGTTTTAATTGAACCAGATGCACCCTTTCTCCTCCGAGTGCACTCAGTTGCACAGCACATTGGTCCAACATGCTTTCCCATCAGATCAGTATCAATGTTCCATTTGTAAGATTCACAAATTCCAATGTATCTACAGGTAACAAGTCTGCTTTTGATTGTGAAAATGGGCAAGATTGTGCACATGTGCAAACAGGCAGAGGACAACTGAACATACTTGGTATCAGAGCCAAGCAACAATGGGCATTCCCATTCAACTATCCAAATAAAAAGTTAGCGATTATTGATAAGTATTGTAACCAGTAACAGGCAACATTTCAGATTGCTCATCATCTTTCAAGAACACCACAAAATTTGCAGAGTTTGTCAAAAAAGAGCATGGGCCAGATTTTGCTGGAGCTTGTTCTTGCACATTTAGATTTTAATATTTTTTGCCCACAAAGTTGCTGGAAGTAAGAGCTAATAACGGTGCAGTGAGAGCAACAGGGCATCTGGGACCATGGTGAACAGCAGGACAAACTGTGCATCTCCTTAACCAATGAGATTAAAGGATTGAGAAATAAACAGAGGAAGGACTGAGAAGGAGGGTGAATTAGAGTGGGTGAATTCAATGTCAAATCAGGTACAGAAAGAGAAATAAAGAGAGGGAAAGAATGATTGGATTGAGAGAGAAAAAAGAGAACGGAAAAGTAAGAAAGAAAAATTAAAATTTAACATTTTTAAAATCTCCTAAAACAATTCACTTATAATTATTCACTTTCTGGGCAAGAGATGTTGATTGGCAGTCATTAACAATTAACACATTGCTAAAAGGGTACTTATGCTGCTAATTACTAGACTTAACTTTCTATGGCGAGTTTAATGGACAATTCATGTGCAAATGCAGTAGCATCCCGTGATTTTCATGAAGTTAACAGTGGAGCGGTGCAAATTGGCCAGCAACGTGTGCCGATTTGCAATTCACAGGGTATCTCTTCCTCGCCGTTATTTTTTCAGCAAAATCTGGCCCCATCTTTACACATTTCCAAATATACATGAATTCAGATCTATTGTCTACCATGTAGCTATTTACAGTCTATACGTGTGGTATA
Organism: Squalus acanthias; assembly: GCA_030390025.1. Lineage (NCBI taxonomy): Eukaryota > Metazoa > Chordata > Chondrichthyes > Squaliformes > Squalidae > Squalus > Squalus acanthias. The sequence goes on along the minus strand of CM059426.1, from coordinate 152,098,697 downwards.
ATACCTCCTAATGTAAACTGAGATTTAATGAGTTTATTTTAAGGGAATTTTTCCATACATATTTTAAGATAAAGTACCTTGTGGCTGACAGTTTGGACTGACTGTATTAACACAATATTGTCATAAAGGTGAAGGATAGGTGTTCAAACCCAAGGCTTACTGAGTTTATTTTAAAGGAATCTTTCATAAAAATGTTAATATTCAACCTGGTTAGTATCAGTGGATTAAAACACTGCTGCCACAAAGGCAAAGGATGGGAAGGAGTCGCCAAACCTACAATTTTCCAATCCTGTTCTCATATGGCACCAACATGATAGAGACTAGGATTGCGAACTGTGGCTCATTTTTCTCTCGATCTGTGTTGTTCCAGATCAGGAACACAAAAACCAACTGTTGTAACCCCACTGCTGCCTTGGGTTAGACCAAAGATGAAACCTGGAGCCTCCATGCCTGGATGGCTCAGTAGAGCACCGTCCAGTCGATTTACCCACTCAGTCGCTTGGAAATATTTAACTACATGTTTACAAGCCACGTTAGATCCTTCTATCTATCTCTTTTACAACTGGTTGTGTGACTCAATGTTAATTTACCATAAAAACACCAAATAACCCAAGATCACTTTGTTCACAAACTTAAATTAAACTATACATTTGGGAGATCACACATGTGGAAATTATGTTAAATAAAGCAACATATGCTTTGAAACCTGGCTTGGAAAGTGTAATTACTGTATAATTTTCAAAATGGATGGCCACTACGTGATAGAGTTTTTATTTATCATCTGAGCTTGTAGTTTGCCAATCACGCTTTCTCAATCAGTTTCTCTAGCATTTCTCAAGATTCAAATATTCAAGCATGCAGAAAGAAAGACTTGCATTTATATAGCACCTTTCATGACTTCAGGATGTCCCAAAGCACTTTACAGCCAATGAAGTACTTTAGAATTGTAGTCACTGTTGTAATGTAGGAAACGCAGCACAGCAAGCTCCCACAAACAGCAATGTGATAATGACCAGACAGTGATGTTGATTGAGGGATAAATATTGGCCGGTTCACCGGGGATAACTCCCCTGCTCTCCTTTGAAGTAAGAAATAATTTGAAGATAAGCTGTACTAATGAAACCAGAACTATGTTTAAGATTCACTACTACTGGAGTGAAAACATTAATATTTAAGGCTATTTCAATTCAACAAGTCTTGCTGTAGAAAGAAAGGTGCTTTTTCAGACTCACCTTGTAATGTCTGTAAACACTGTCCTGTTTTGATGTCCCAGATTTTCACTGTTGAATCTGCATTTCCAGACACTAGGGTGTTGTCCTTCAGTTCCATTCCACTTGTTAACGACTGATGTCCTGTTAATGTGTGAATACAATTCCCAGTCTCCACGTCCCATACACGAATAGAGGTATCAAGAGAACCGCTTACTACATGGATACCATCAAACTATATTGTTGAGGGGGAAAAGAAATACACCATCTGCTTTTAGATTCAAGGGGGAAACAGCACTAAATAGTTTTCAATTTTTTTTAAATTACACCCTTTTGTTTTCATGTTACTGCAGTACTGTACCAACAGTGTAAAGGGCAAGGAGGGGGAGGAATTTCTGAAATGTGTACAAGAGAACTTTCTTCATCAGTGCGTTGCCAGCCCAATGAGGAAGGAAGCAGTGCTGGATCTAGTTCGGGGGGATGAAGTAGGGCAAGTGGAGCTTGTTTCAGTGGGAGATCATTTGGGGAACAGTGATCATATCATCAGGTTTAGAATAGTTATAGAAACGGGCAAGATACAATCAAGGGCAAAAATACTTAACTGGAGGAGGGCTAACTACAGTGAGTTATAAAAGGGATCTGGCCCATGTGGATTGGAATCAAAAATTGGTAGACAAAACAGTAATTGAACAATGGGAGGACTTGAAAGAGGAGATGATTCGGGTACAGAGTAGACACATTCCCATGAGGGGGAAAGGAAGAGCATTCAAAGCTGGAGCTCCCTGGAAGACTAAAGATATAGGTTAAAATGAGACAGAAAAATGTAAGGTTCATAATACAGTAACGAACCAAGCTGAATATAGAAAGTACAAAAGGAGATCTAAAAAAGGGAATAAAAGGGGCAAAGAGAGAGTATGAGAATAGATTAGCGGCTAATATAAAAGGGAACCCAAAAGTTTTTATAAACACAAATAGTAAAAGGGTAGTCAAAGGAAGGGTGGGGCCGATTAGGGACCAAAGAGGAGATATTCTTGTGGAGGAAGAGGATGTCTGAGGTACTAAATGAGTACTTTGCGTCTGTCTTTACTAAAGAGGATGCTGTCAATACAGCAGTAAAGGAGGAGGCATTGGATAGGATAAAAATAGATAAAGAGGATGTACTTACAAGGTTGGCAGTCTCAAAGTAGAAAAGTCACCTGGTCGGGATGGGATGCATTCTAGGTTACTGAGGGAAGTAAGGGTGGAAGTTGTGGAGGCTCTGGCCACAATCTTCTAATCCTCCTTGGATATGGGAGTGGTATCAGAGGACTGGAGGATTGCAAATTTTACACCCCTGCTTAAAAAAGGGGAGTGGGATAAACCCGGCAACTACAGGCCAGTCAGCCCAATGTCGGTGGTAGGAAAACTTTATCAATATGCCGGGACAAAATTAATCGGCACTTGGAAAAGTATGGGCTAATAAATGAAAGTCACTTAACAGATTTGCAAAAGGCAAATTTTGTTTGACTAACTTGATTGAGTTCGTTGATGAAGTAATGGAGAGGGTTGATGAGAGAAGTGCAGTTCATGTTGTGTATATGGACTTTCAAAAGGCATTTGATAATGTACCACATAATAGATTTGTTGGCAAAACTGAAGCCCCTGGGATTAAAGGGACAGTGGCAGTATGGATACAAAATTGGCTAAGGAACAGAAAGCAGAGAGTAGTGTGAACGGTTGCTTTTCAGACTGGAGGGAGGTATACAGTGGTGTTCCCCAGGGGTTGGTATTCGGACCACTGCTCTTTTTGATATATGGTAATGACTTGGACTTGGGTATACAGGGCATAATTTCAAAGTTTGCAGATGTTACAAAACTCAGAAATGTAGTAAACAGTGAGAAGGATAGTAACAGACTTCAGGAAGACATAGACAGGCTGGTGAAATGGGCAGAAAGGTGGCAGTTAAAATTTAACGCAGAGAAGTGTGGTGATACATTTTGGTAGAAAGAATGAGATGCAGCAATATAAATTAAATGGAACAATTTTAAAGGGGGTGCAGGAACAGGGAGACCTGGAGGTGTATGTACACAAATATTTGAAGGTGGCAAGACAAGTTGAGAAGGCTGTTAAAAAAAAAAGCATATGGCTTTATTAATAGAGGAATAGAGTACAAAAGCAAGGAAGTTATGCTAAATCTTTATAAATCACTGAGTCTGCCTCAGCTGGATTATAGTGTTCAATTCTGGGCACCACACTTTAGGAAGGATGTCAAGGCCTTGGAGATGGTGCAGAAGAGATTTACTAGAATGGTACCAGGGATGAGGGACTTAAAGAACCAGAGGCGACATGAGGAAACTTTTTTTTTAATACAGCGAGCTGTTGCGATCTGGAATGCACTACCTGAAAGGGTGGTGGAAGCAGATTCAATAGTAACATTCAAAAGGGAATTGGATAAATACTTGAAGGGGGAAAAAAAATTACAGGGCTTTGGGGAAAGGGATTAACTGGCTAGTTCTACCAAAGAGCCAGGACAGGCATGCTAGGCCGAATGGCCTCCTTCTGGGCTGCATCATTCTATGATTCATTAGCACATTGATAGCCAAAACCTTCCTCACGTAACTACCCACTTTGCATTGTTGTGCAGTTTCCAGTGGGTACAACTGGTAGCAGAGGAAGCAGCTGGCTCAAACAATTTGGGACATCATTTTGCACTGATGTGGCAGACAGAAAGCTCAACGCAAAAGAAGGAGTGGAGACACAGATCCCGAGGACTCTAAGGGAGGAGCAGCAGAATCCAAGGGTTTTAAGTTCAAGAATCGGAGAGCCCGGAGCTGAGGAAGCGCGACTGTCAGGGAGAGGGGTAAAAACACCTAAAGTGACATCAGCACAAGGGAAGGAGCTGATTGGCAAGTGTTTCATCCCCGGATCAGATCAGGGACAAGTTTTAAGTTTATTGCTGATAAGTTTAGATACTAATCTAATAATTAGAGGCATTAAAATTTTCTTCCAATGTTTTAGTGCTCAGTGCAAGTTAGCGTGTAAAAATTTTTTTTTTAAGTAGATATAAATAATCTAGACTAAGCTATGGCAGAGCAGGTTGTGTGTCTGGACTGCAGTATGCGGGAATTTGTGGACAGCGAAACTGTCCCGAGCGAACACATTTGCAGTAGATGTCTCCGTCTCGAATCTCTACGGCTCAGAGTCATTGAGCTGGAGTGCGAGTTGGAGACACTCAGACACATTAGGGAGGGGGAGCATTATCTGGACAGTTTACTCCAGACTTCCGTCACACCTCGTAGAGGTGTAGGTTCAGAACAGGGTTGGTGTGACCAATAGTGTGCAGAGTAAGGGGAACCCAGGTGAGATAGAGAAGGAGGATCCGCAGAAACTGATCCTACTCAACAGGTACAATGCACTTGCTACTTGTGAGGATAAGGATAAAGACTGTCGGAAGGACAGCCAGAATGTGGACCATGGCATTTTGGAGCAGGAGGCTGTCCAAACGGGGGCGAGGAGGGGAAGCGTAATGTGGTAGTTGTAGGGGATTCAATAATTAGGGGGACAGATAGCATCCTTTGTAAGCGAGATCGCGCGTCCCACGTGGTATGTTGCCTACCTGGTGCCAGGGTGAGGGACATCTCAAACCGGCTTGAAAGGACATTGGAGAGGGAGGGGACGATCCAGTGTTGGTCCATGTTGAGACCAACAACATAGGGAAGAGTAGGCAAGAGGTCCTACTTGGAGCATACCAGGAACTAGGAGCTAAATTAAAGAACAGGACCTCAAGGGTTATAACCTCTGGATTATTACCTGAGCCATGTGCAAATTGGTGTAAAGTTGAGCAGATTAGGGAGGTGAACACATGGCTGAAGGAGTGGTGTGGGAAAGAGGGGTTCCATTTCGTGGGGCACTGGCACCAGTATTGGGACAGGAAGGAACTGTACTGTTAGGACAGGCTCCACCTGAACTGGGAAGGGACCAGGATCCTAGCGGAAAGGATAAATAGGGCGGTCACAAGGAGATTAAACTAGTAAATTTGGCTGTGCGGGGGGGGGGGGGGGGGGGGAGAGAGAGAGGGGGCTCAGGTGGAAAATGTAGTACAAATATTAGGTCGAAAATAAACGAAAGGGAAGAGAGTAGAGTAACAGTCAGAAATTGTGCTTTAGGCACTACAGGTAAAGAGAAAACTGAAAGATGTAAAGTGATTAAACTAGGAGAGAGAAATAAGAAACATGCAAGTAAAACATTAGAGCTGAAGGACAGATTAGGATAAGCGTTCTTTATGCAAACGCACAGAGTATAAGGAACAAATTGAATGAACTGCAGATGCAAATTCAACTTGGAGGATATGACATGGGAGCCATTACGAGACATGGCTGCAAGACGGTCAGGACTGGGAACTAAATATACCAGGTTATAAGGTTTACAGGAAAGATAGGGAAAATGGTAGAGGGGGAGGAGTAGCTTTTAATGATTAAGGATGAAATCACTTCAATGATGAGAGGATATAACGAGAGGTAAGCAGGCAGTGGAAACTTTATGGGTAGAATTAAGAAACAGGAAAGGATTTAAGACTGTAGTGAGAGTTGTGTATAGGCCCCCTGGTAACAGCTGTGAAGTGCTAGATTGCATAAATGTAGAGATTAGACAAGCATGTAGCAAAAGCAGTGGTTTTAATGGGGGATTTTAACTTTCATATAGATTGGAATAAGCAGGCTAGCACAAGTCAGAAAGGTAGTGAATTTCTCGAGTGTGTCCGGGATAGTTTTCTGCAACTATATGTCCTAGAACCAACAAGGGGGCATGCCATATTAGATTTAGTAATGAGCCAGATTTAGTTAACTGCCTAATGGTGTGTGAACATTTATCTAATAGCGATCATAACATGATCGAGTTCAATGAAGCGTTTGAAAGGGAGAAACGTGAAACAGCTAGTAAGATTCTAGATTTAGGTAAGGCTGACTTCAATGTGATGAGTCAGAGACTGTCCACAGTAAACTGGCCAGATCGGTTAATGGGTAAAATGACAGAAGATCAGTGTTCAAAAAAGAATTTAATATGATACAGAACCAGTTTATACCCCTAAGGGGCAAGAGCTTTACTTGCCCAAAAAAACAGCATGGCTGACTAAAGAAGTAATAGACAACATAAAACCAGAAGAAAAAAAGCATACAATAATGCAAAAAATAGCACAGATCCTGACGAATGGGAAACATACAAAGAACAGCAAAGGGTGACTAAACAGATAGTAAGAGCTACAAAAGGGAGTATGAAAAGGGATATCAAAATTAACAAATTTTTTTAACAATTATATTAGGAAAAAGAGGGTGGTCAGGAGCAATGTTGGCCCCTTGAAAACTGATAACGGTGATAGTCAATGATAATAAGGAAATGGCGGACATGTTGAATAATTATCTTGCGTCAGTATTTACAGTAGACGAAGAGGATAGCATGCCGGAAATCCTAAGGAAACTAATATTGAATCAGAGACAGGGACTCAACAAAATTATTGTAAGCAAAATAACAGTAATGAAGAAAATAATGCACTAAAGAGTGACAAATCCCCAGAACTATAATCTTCCAAAGTTCTCTCGATTCAGGAACCATTCCTTTAGATTGGAAAATTGCGCATGTCACTCCGCTATTTAAGAATGGTGAGAGAGGGAAACCACAGAATTACAGACCAGTTAGCCTAACATCTGTTGTCAGGAAATTACTAGAGTCTATAATTAAGGATGGGGTGAATATTTTGAAGAGGTGACTTAAGTAGTGGACAGGGGAATGTCTATGGATGTTATTTATATGGACTTCCAGAAGGCATTTGATAAAGTCCCTCATAAGAGACAGTTAACTAAGGTTGAAGCCCATGGAATTGAAGGGAAATTATTGACCGGTTAGGAAACTGGCTGAGCGGTAGGAGACAGAGTAGGGATAATGGGTAGGTACTCTAATTGGCAGGATGTGACTAGTGGTGTCCCACAGGGATCTGTGTTGGGGCCTCAACTATTCACTGTATTAACAACTTAAATGATAGGATAGAAAGCCACATATCCAAATTTGCCAATGACACAAAGATAGGGAGATGCCGGTGTTGGACTGGGGTGGACAAATGTGAGAAGTCGCACAACACCAAGTTATAGTCCAACAGCTTTATTTGAAATCACAAGCTTTCGGAGCGCTGCTCCTTCGTCACTTCACCTGACGAAGGAGCAGCGCTCCGAAAGCTTGTGATTTCAAATAAAGCTGTTGGACTATAACCTGGTGTTGTGCGACTTCTCACAAAGATAGGGGGCATTGTAGGCAGTGTAGATGAAAGCATCAAATTAAAAAGGGATATTGATAGATTAAGTGAATAGGCAAATCTGTGGCAAATGAATTTCAATGTAGGCAAATGTGAGGTCATCCACTTTGGACCTAAAAAGGATAGAACAGGGTACTTTCTAAATGGTGAAAAACTAAAAACAGTGGAGGTCCAAAGAGACTTGGGGGTCCAGGTACAGAGATCATTAAAATGTCATGAACAGGTACAGAAAATAATCAAAAAGGCTAATGGAATGCTGGCCTTTATAACTGGAGGACTAGAATACAAGGGGGTAAAAGTTGTGCTACAGCTATACAAAGCCCTGGTTAGACCACATCTGGAGTACTGTGAGCAGTTCTGGGAACCACACCGTAGGAGGGGTATACTGGCCTTGGAGGGAGTGCAGCGTAGGTTTACCAGAATGATACCCAGACTCCAAGGGTTAAGTTACGAGGCGAAATTACACAAATTAGGGTTGTCTTCCCTGGAATTTAGAAGGTTTAGGGGTGACATGGTCGAAGTTTTCAAGATATTGAGGGGAACAGATAGGGTAGATAGAGGGAAACTATTTCCGCTGGTTGGGGGGGTCTAGGACTAGGGGGCATTGTCTAAAAATTAAGAGCCAGACCTTTCAGGAGTGAAATTAGGAAACACTTCTACACACAAAGGGTGGTAGAAGTTTGGAACTCTCTTCCGCAAACGGCAATTGATGTTAGATCAATTGTTAATTTTAAATCGGAGATTGATAGATTTTTGTTAACCAAATGTATTAAGGGATATGGGGCAAAGGCAGGTGTATGGAGTTAGGTCACAAATCAGCCATGACCTCATCGAGCGGAACAGGCTCGAGGGGCTAAATGGCCTACTCCTGCGCCTATAACGTCAAATGTTAACCCATGTGGAATGGGCACCCAGGTTTGCTAAGCGGCAGTCAGTACACTGCAGCTCATGGAAAGGCCACAGTAATGTTATTTCAGCCATTTCTTAAACTTTTTTTTACTCTTCATTTTTCTCCTGCTGGCACTTAAGTTCACACAAACCTTTTTCCCCGCAGCACTATTCCTGGCACCAATGGGTTTCCTAAACCCTCCTATCTGATATTATTGCAGGGGGCGAGGATGAGAGATATCTGCGCACAAGCATCGGTACCCACACATCTGCAGACAGAGACGAACATACCTCACTTTGGGAGACAATTTTGTGTGATGGGAGGCTTTTCTTCCCAAAATAAGCTAGGACAGCAAACCTGGTGACACCACTAAGATATAGAAATGCCTAACTGTACTGTAGGTTGCTCCCAGAGAAGCACCCAATCACAGTCTGTCATGCTTTCAGTGATATTGTATGAAAGAAAGCAAGCCAGGCTGGTTAAAAAAAAGCCATTGTAGCTTGATTGGTTGTACTTACTAAGATGCCACCATTTCTGCAGACCCTGGTACATCAACCTGCAATGACTGTGGGGAACTGTCTACTTAGGGTCTGGGTAATCTGCAGCTACCTTACAGCATAGGGCTGGCACATCTGTGACATTAATCGTTAGCCCAAAATGTAGCTGCACCTCCTTGCAGACTTGCTACCATACGAACCTATGGAGATTGTGCTGTGAAATGGCACAGAGGACCACTATCTGCACAATCATCTCCCACCTTCACCAGCCATTGAACAAGGAATTGTGCTGGCCTCCCACCTCAGTTGCTTGCAGATTCAGAACTGCAATTTGGGTTTTCTTTCCCTTCATTGTTGCTTGTCTCTTCTTAGTTCCTGCCCCTTTCAGTTGAGATGCCCTTTGAGGATCTTTAAAGTCTTTCAGGATTTGTCACCCTATTGTGACACTAATTATCTCCATCTCAATTTTTAAATTTCACTGACATTTAAAAAAAAAAATTCCACTCAGTGTCCTTCCTAGATCTCTCCTGAAATCTGCATCTCAAGCTATGCCAATTAGCTGACTATGGAAAATAGGGTGAAAACAGCATACTTCCATTGGAGTTCATACAATGTTGCGAAGATTAGTGGTAGGCCAGAGGATTGGGAAATTTTTAGAAACCAGCAAAGGATGACTAAAAAGAGGGAGAAGATAGATTGAAAGAGTAAACTAGCAAGAAATATAAAAAACACAGTAAGAGCTTCTACAGGTATATAAAAAGGAAGAGAGTAGCTAAAGTAAATGTTGGTCCCTTAGAGGATGAGACTAGGGAATTAATAATGGGAAACAGGGAAATGGCAGAGACTTGAAACAAATATTTTGTATCCGTCTTCATGGTAGAAGACACTAAAAGCATCCCAATAATAGTAGATAATCAAAGGGCAAAAGGAAGGGAGGAACTTAAAACAATCACCATCACTAGAGAAAAAGTACTTGGCAAACTAATGGGACTAAAGGCCGACAGGTCCCCTGGACCTGATGGCCTGCATCCTAGGGTCTTAATAGAAGTGGCTGCATTTGTTGTAATCTACCAAAATTCCCTGGATTCTGGAATGGTCCCAGTGGATTGGAAAACCGCAAATGCAACGCCCCTTTTCAAGAAAGGAGGAAGACAGAAAGCAGGAAACTATAGGCCAGTTAGCCTAACATCTGTCATTGGGAAAATGCTGGAATCCATTATTAAGGGAGTAGTAGCAGGACATGTGGAAAATCATAATAAAACCATGTTGACTCTGCTTGATTGTATGAAAGGGAAATCGCGTTTGACAAATTTACTAGAGTTCTTTGAGGATGTAACGAGCAGGGTGGATAAAGGGGAACCAGTAGATGTAGTGTATTTTGATTTCCAGAAGGCATTCGATAAGGTGCCACATAAAAGATTATTGCACAAGATAAGAGCTCAGAGTGTTTGGGGTAATATATTAGATTGGATAGAGGATTGGCTAACTAACAGAAAACAGAGAGTCGGAATAAATGGGTCATTTTCAGGTTGGTAAACTAACTAGTGGGGTGCCACAGGGATCAGTGCTGGGGCCTCAACTATTTACAATCTATATTAATGACTTGGATGAAGGGACCGCGTATACTGTTGCCAAATTTGCTGACGATGCAAAGATAGGTGGGAAAGCAAGTTGTGAGGACTACACAAAGAGTCTGCAAAGGGATATAGATAGGTTAAGTAAGTGGGCAAAAATTTGGCAGATGGAGTATAATGTGGGAAAATGTGAGGTTTATCCACTTTGGTAGGAAGAATAAACAAGCAAAATATTATTTAAATGGAGACTACAGAATGCTGCGGTACAGAGGGATCTGGGTGTCCTCGTACATGAAACACAAAGTTAGCATGCAGGTACAGCAAGTAATTAGGAAGGCAAATGGAATATTGGCCTTTATTGCAAGGGCGATGGAGTATAAAAGTAGGGAAGTCTTGCTACAACTGTACAGGGTATTGATTAGCCCACACCTGGAACTGCGTAGTTTTGGTCTCCTTATTTAAGGAAGGATATACTTGCATTGGAGGCAGTTCAGAGAAGGTTCACTAGGTTGATTCCTGAGTTGAAGGGTTTGTCTTATGAGGAAAGTTTGAGCCTATACTCATTGGAGTTTAGAAGAATGAGAGGTGATCTTATTGAAACATATATGATTCTGAGGGGGCTGGACAGGGTAGATGCTGAGAGGATGTTTCCCCTCGTGGGGGTATCTAGAACTATAGGGCATAGTTTCAGAATAAGGGGTCGCCCATTTAAAACTGAGATGAGGAGGAATTTCTTCTCAGAGGGTCATGAACCTTTGGAATTCTCTACCCCAGAGAGCTGTGGAAGCTGAGTCATTGAATATATTCAAGGCGGAGATAGACAGATTTTTGAAAATCAGGGGAGTCAAGGGTTATGGGAGCAGGCAGGAAAGTGGAGTTGACGTCAAGATCAGATCAACCATGATCTTATTGAATGGCGGAGCAGGCTCGAGGGGCCGAATGGCCTACTCCTGCTCCGATTCTTATGTTATTAGTTCGGCTAAAACCCACCAATAGCCATTCCAACCAAAATTATGCCCAAAAGATCTCGGTGACTGGCTTCAACGGACTCCATGGGAGCATCAGACAAACACTTAAGACATACAATGTGAGTCTGGCTTTAGAAGTGCAGACAGTGGTTTATGGTTTACACATAGACTGTAAATGTAGTCTTTCAACAATCTCTGCATTTTTCAATTAGGTTTGCTACGGCAAGTAATAAAGATAGTTCTGCCTTTATCTACTACTGTGGAACATTTTACAACACTAGGGATGTAAATTTACATTACAAAATGTATAGCAAATAAATACAATAAATAAATGTGGAAAGCCCTGATCCATAATAAATCAAAAGCAAGTTACTTCAGCTCCCTCCATGGATTGGTCACGCCACACACAGTTAGGAAAAGCTCAATTATATATCTGTGCAATTTAGAATGTAGGCTGCTAGTTATTCTCCATTAAAACACTGTTCTTACTACTTATTTTAGTAGAAGCATACATTTATTTAACTATCAGCACCAGCACATGATAAAGCAAGTTTCTGAAAATAGTTCTGGGTGCCTCCTGGAGCCAGTTTATCCAAAAAGAACTCACCATTGGATAACCGTTTTCCATCTAACTGATACACAACACTATTGTGGCCTTTCTATGTGACCTTAGCATGAACAATTAGCTAGTTGTTCAACCACCATTTACAAAGCCATATGAAGTGCACTGTTTGATGCCAGAAAACAACACTCAGAACGCATACTTGTACCATGTACTGGATTGTTGGTTCAAACAGAACTTGGAAGCAGCATTTTCATACTGGTACCAAAAGCAACATAATGAAGCAGCACATGAAAACAATCTGTAGGGATGGGACCAGGTTGAGCGGATGGGGCTGGGACTAGAGCTGGGGAGGTGCCCAGGGTAACTTGATTGCTATTTTTTGGTCTGTATTTCCCATACCAGCCAGAAAACTCCAGCCTCTACTTGGAAGCCTAGCCTCAAAGGCAAGATCAGGAACTCTCCATGTAAGGAACTGTTGCCAAGCACTTGCAACCTACATGGAACAATAAAGCGCCTGTCTGTCAGCAGTCAGTTTTATGAAAATGCTGAGCCATGCAGAGCCAAGTGTAACATGACACATCACGTGCTGAATATTAGCGATCAAATTCCTATGTCATGTACATATATATATGAAATGCCTTTGCACATTTAAAAAAAAAGTTTTGAAAGCAAAAATGTTACAAATAATTATTCCAGTCTCTTACCTGTAATGAATAGACCCTGTTGGTGTGTCCCTGTAGCGTATGTAGACAGGTTTCTGTTTCAGGATCCCACACCTTAACCATGAAATCATATGCCCCACTAACAACTCTTCGTCCATCGTATTGTACACATCGCACTGCTGCAACGTGACCCATCAACACATGTAAACACTGTCCTGTTTCAATGTCCCAGACACGAAGAGTAGCATCTCGAGACCCACTCACAACTCTGTAATGTTAAACAAGGGCCATGGAATTAGGGGGACATACCAGAGCAAGTTAACCAAATAGAGATTAAATGTTAGTTTGCTTCAAATTATAAGCCATTTGTTAGAGAAATATCCTCCTGATTGCAAGTTTACTTAATACAAATACAATTTGGAATGTCTTCAGGAATATTGTAATTTCAGTAAGTGGAAGCATAATCCTACCGATTTTCATGGAGGTGCATGCAGCGCACAGTAGAGGTATGACCATATAGTGTGTGAATACATTCGCCAGAGTCTGCATTCCATACTTTCAATGTCCGATCAGTGGATCCACTGATGATGATATTGCCTCTCATTTGGGATGACCAGACACCACCCGTATGTCCTACTAATGTTCTTAAACACTGCAAATAAATGGGAAATAACAAAAAAAATAAAGTAGCTGTTACAGAAAATCCAACATTCCCAATATATGCACACCCCCTAGAGTCCTGAAAGCTGATGTCACTGAATCCTCAAATCTCTCGGCTAAGTATGGTATGAAACAGTTTACTAGCTGTTAGGATCAGAGTCTCTGCTATCATTTCCTTTTGAATGCAAGAGATTTGAAAAGCCTTAAAAGTTTCTCTCAAAAGCAGGTCATTTGGATAAGCGCCATGGAGTGCCATGTGTGGTTCCCCAACTTACATATTTCAACTGTGTTACTTTTAGGAAGGATTTAAGTTAAGCAGCTTGAAAAAAAACACAGAATTGGTTCACTCTTAAAAGTCTCAAATTCTGAAATCTGAAACACGGATACAGAAAATGTTCTCGCTATAGAACAGTATTCATTTTGAAATCCAAACACACACAATGTGCAAAAACATGGCAGATTCTCATAATCCTAAGTAAATGCCAACACTGCTGAAGGCAACAGAAAATGCTGGAAACACAACAGGCCAGGCAGCATCCATGGAGAGAGAAACAGAGTTAACGTTTCAGGTCTGGGACCCTTCATCAGAACTGGAAAAAGCTGGAGATGTAACAGGTATTAAGCAGGTGCAGAGACAGGGAGGGGAGGAAGGAATTGAAGGAACATACTGTGCTAAGGTAAGAGGCAGGAAAGATAAAATGTTGCAAATGGGTATGGCAAAATCATACAGCATGAAAAATGGGAGCAGGGGTTATAGTTTGAAATTGTTGAACTCAATGTTGAGTCCAGAAGGCTGTAAAGTGCCTAATCGAAAGATGAGGTGCTGTTCCTTGAGCTTATGTTGAGCTTCATTGGAACAATATAAGAGGCCGAGGACAGAGAGATCAGAGTGGGAGTGAAGTGGAGAATTAAAGTGACAGGCGACCGGAAGCTCAGGGTCACCCTTGCGGACTGAACGGAGGTGTTCTGCAAAGCGGTCGCCCAATCTGCGTTTGGTCTCCCCAATGTAGAGGAGACCGCATCGTGAGCAGCGAATACAGTATACTAAATTGCAAGAAATATAAGTAAATCGCTGTTTCACCTGGAAGGGGTGTTTGGGGCCCTGGACAGTGGGAAGGGAGGAGGTAAAAGGGCAGGTGTTGCATCTCCTGCGCTTGCACGGGAAGGTGCCGGGAGAAGGGGAAGGGCTGTTAGTGGTGATTGAGGAGTGGACCAGGGTGTCGCGGAGGGAGCAGTCCCTTCGGAATGCTGAAAGGGGAGGGGAGGGGAAGATGCGTTTGGTGGTGGGATCACGTTGAGGAAAAAGGAAGACATGTCGGAAGCACTGGCATGGAAGGTGGCATCGTCAGAACAGACGCGGTGGAGACTGAGAAACTGGGAGAATGGAATAGAGTCCTTACAGGAAGCGGGACGGGAGGAAGTGTAGTCCAAGTAGCTGTGGGAGTCAGTGGGCTTGTAGTGGAGGTTTGTCGATAGCCAATCGCCAGAAATGGAGACAGAGAAGTCAAGGAAGGGAAGAGAAGAGAAGAGTCGGAGATGGACCATGTGAAGGTGAGGGAAGGGTGGAATATGGAAGTAAAGTGAATGAACTTTTCTAGTTCAGGGCGAGAGCAGGAAACAGCACCGATACAGTCATCGATGTACCGGAAAGAGAGGTGAGGGAGGGGACCGGAGTAGGACTGGAAAAAAGAATGTTCCACGTATCCCATGAAAAGGCAGGCATAGCTAGGGCCCATGCGGGTTCCCATAGCAACACCTTTAATTTGGAGGAAGTGAGTGGAGTCAGAGGAGAAATTGTTCAATGTGAGAACAAGTTCAGTCAGGCGAAGGAGTGCGATGGTGGATGGGGACTGGTTGGGCCTCTGTTCAAGGAAGAAGTGGAGAGCCCTCAGGCTGTCCTGGTGGGGGATGGAGGTGTAGAGGGATTGGACATCCATAGTGAAAAGGAGACGGTTGGGGCCAGGAAACTGGAAACTGTTAAAAGTGGCGGAGGGCGTCGGAAGAGTCACGAATGTAGGTGTGAAGAGACTGGATAAGGGGAGAAAAAAATAAGAGTCGAGATAGGAAGAGATAAGTTCCGTGGGGCAAGAACAGGCTGAAACGATGGGTCTACCAGTGCAGTCCTGTTGGTGGATCTTGGGAAAGAGGTAGAAGCGGGCTGTGCGGGACTGGGGGACTATGAGGTTGGCGGCCATGGAGGGAAGATCACCAGAGGAGATGAGGTCACTGACAGTCTTGGAAACAATGGCTTGATGTTTGTGGGGTCATGGTCCAGGCGGAGGTGTCGGAGAGTTGGCGTTCAGCTTCCGCACGGTAGAGGTTGGTTCACCAAACAACAACAGCACCACCCTTGTCAGCAGGTTTAATGATAATGTTAGGGTTGGATTGGAGAGAGGGTTGGATTGGAGAGAACGGAGTGCTGCAAGTTCAGAGGGAGGTAGGTTGGAGTGAGAGGGGAGCAGAGAAATTGAAACGGCCGATGTCCCGCCAGCAGTTAGCAAAGAAAAGATCTGGAGAAACTGAAGGCAGTTTTGTTCAATATGGTTTATTTATGTACTGATGAAGGTACTTGTAAGAACAGAAAGGTTTCCACAGGCAAACAATAATAAACTGCTTTATTTGATCTCATACCATCAAACCAGCCAGATCTTTAGAATGATTATCCACCTGACTTAATACCCTAAACATTTGGATTTTTGAAGGCGGTTTACAAGAACAAAATTGGTATTAAAGCCTGGATTCAAAATATTATGAAATAATGAAAACACACCTTATGCCCTTTCCACATATGTTACTCTTGGGCAACAAGAATTTGAACCATTTTCCTGTGTCATTTCTGCTAAATCATCCCAAAGAGAGGAACTCTGGTTAGACATTCAGATTAATACCACTGCGGTTCTGCACATTAGCCTGCCTCTCAGTCTAGGTTCTGATATCGGGCAAAAGGAGAACCATAAGAGAGAGAATTTAGGAAATTTAATTAAACTGTAGGCTGTTGCTTCCATACTACTGATTGATCATCCCATCTTAGCAGCACACTTGTCAGGACCTTGATAAAAGACTTCAGCGCATTCTTGCTGTACAGTGATGACATACATCATTTCTGGCATTCAAGAAATGCACAGTAAATGCTAAACTAGGTTACATGGGTCAATATCCATAGCAGCATAGAGCTCTTAGGCAGCCATATGGAGTTAGTTATGATAGTAAATGTTCTCTATAATCCCGATAGTGAAAATGTATCAAAATATGTTCATTTTCTAAAACTATATATCAGAGTTCAGATATGAAACAACCTATATTTTATTCTATATTTAACTTGCCGACACATAGCATGCTTTAATCATAGAAGATTGGAAGGAGCTTTCAGATCAGAGGTGAATCCATGGAAACAGCTGGCCAACTGTAGGAGACCTGAACTACACAAGTTGAAATGCAATTCAAGTTAGCAATAACTTACTTTAGTGCGTTGCACAATTTTGTTGCAGAGTCAATGAGCAAAATGTATATTTCACTTCACTGACATGATGGGGAATTGTGTTCTTAAGTTGACTTTTGTAAAGGATATGAAGTCAGGATACAGAGCACAATAAGGTCACAATTGACCAGTCAAACCTCCACCCACTCTTTTCCTCCCCCTACCATCGATGCTACTGTTAGTGCAATTCCAATTTGCATCCCACCTCTCCTGATGGCAGAGACTCAAACATTCATGAATGCAAATTGCCTTTGGTGCCTTGCCAAAATGGCCATTTCTCATGTGTGTTAGCTTCCTATTTGACCAGATGGGCATCACAGCCAAATCTAATCTTATCTTCACTTGATACTCGCATAGAACACTTTCCAGCAGGAACCACTGGATACCAATTAGGAGTGGGAATCCTGGCTGATACTTTTCCTTAATCTAGGGGCAGTACTATGAAATTAAGGATCCTTACAACAACTTGTATTTATATAGCGCCTTTAACGTAGTAAAATGTCCTAAGGCGACTCACAGTAGCGTTATCAAACAAAATTTGACACCGAGCCACATAAGGAGATATTAGGGCAGATGACCTAAAGCTTGGTGAAACAGGTAGGTTTTAAGGAGCGTCTTACTGTTATTCATTGCTCAGGTCATCAAAATCAACAGAGCAGGGCCACAAATACATTCAAAACTTTTTCTGATAAAGAACTGACAAAATTGCATTAAATCCCCAGTGCCACGCAGCCGTCTCTTGACCAAGGGAGAAGCTGCAGCATGTTTCCAGGTCTAGTCAATGCTGATTGGTAATCAGAGAAAGCCTTTGGCATCTGCTGGGAACCTCCACTTAAGATCAGGAACTCACTCTGTCGATCAATCCCAGGAATCAGTACACCAACTTACTGTACTTCTGTGAAGACTTAATTTCAAATAGAGAGGTTTTCATTTTCCAATCCTAGGTGGAGCATTTCACAATTCAGATATTTTGTGGAAATATTCTCACACAACTCTGCCTTCTCATTCAGTTCATAATATCCGCAATAAAAAAAAAGCTTCAATTGATCTGCAGTGAGATTATTTAAAAGTACATTATTCTCTTTTGTCTTTTTTGTAATTATTTCATTCCAATCTCTTGTTCTTTTCAGTCTTGGCAAATTTTATTGTAGCAAGTTGTTTACTGATGGCCCTCCGCTCAATCAGCCTGAATGCACAGAGACTACCGATTAAAACATTTCAATTTACAATAGATTTGAAATGGGCAAGTGCACTGATTGAAGGAGGATACTGTAGGTATAGATCAAAGGCGGTGAAAGTAACACTACAAAATGTGTTCAGCATCTGCCTTAAGGCAAAAAATACTTTGAATTTACTTTGGACAAATAAAAAGGAGGGTACAGGAAGCAGAGTCATTAACCAGGTTGGAATATGCTCAAGACAAATGTCCTTTTGCTTCACCCACGTTTTCTTGACAGACAGGGTGTGACTCCTTAGTTACAACCAACAGGAAAATAAACAAAATTTCTAAAACTAGAATAGTTCGTGCCCCCTGTTCTAATTTTAACTTTTAATTTTTCTAAACAGCTTCCTATTGAAAACTCACAGGCTTAAGAAGGGATCAGGATATGGGTGGAACTGAAGAAACTTACCTTTCCTGTAACAGCTGACCACACTTTCAGTGTGTTGTCGTCAGAGCCACTGACAATTCGGTTACCACAGAATTGTAGGCACGTGATCACATGATCGTCATGACCTTTTAGCACCTGCTGAGAAAGAATATCTCACACTCAGAGCCAGGGCAAATTGGGATCAACTATCTCTCATTACAAAAATAATGCTCCCACCATTCTAATGTTTTCACCCCCGAAGACAGCAGGGTTCTAGCAGCACCAGATACTCAAATATATAGTCATAGTGGCCATTCTTCATATGGGAGGCTATACAGTGAGTCTTCACAAACTAGTTGATCACAGACATGTCCAATTCTGTCCTCACCACACCTCCACATGTGGATCCTCTAGCAGAAATCAGTGCATCGTAATCAGGATTGCAGATCCTGGCTGATTTTGTTCCACTCCCCCCATCATCCCAACACAAATCCAGAGAAAATTAGGCCAATTTTAGTGCTTCTATTGCTACTCCTGTTGAGATTCTTGGTTTGCACAGCTCAGTCCCACACTGAGCAATGCAGCTCAGTCCCACACTGAGCAATGCAGCTCAGTCCCACACTGAGCAATGCAGCTCAGTCCCACACTGAGCAATGCAGCTCAGTCCCACACTGAGCAATGCAGCTCAGTCCCACACTGAGCAATGCAGCTCAGTCCCACACTGAGCAATGCAGCTCAGTCCCACACTGAGCAATGCAGCTCAGTCCCACACTGAGCAATGCAGCTCAGTCCCACACTGAGCAATGCAGCTCAGTCCCACACTGAGCAATGCAGCTCAGTCCCACACTGAGCAATGCAGCTCAGTCCCACACTGAGCAATGCAGCTCAGTCCCACACTGAGCAATGCAGCTCAGTCACCTGAGCAATGCAGCTCAGTCCCACACTGAGCAATGCAGCTCAGTCCCACACTGAGCAATGCAGCTCAGTCCCACACTGAGCAATGCAGCTCAGTCCCACACTGAGCAATGCAGCTCAGTCCCACACTGAGCAATGCAGCTCAGTCCCACACTGAGCAATGCAGTTGCCAATTAAGCAGTCCAGGGAGTTTTTTTTCTGCTTTAGACATTTTTATAAAAAAAGCATTTAAATTTCTGATTCTCCTTTTCCATCAACACAAACTGCAGTTTTTGTTTTAGGGCAAGACTAAGGTTTAGCTTTTACTGCATGGCTTTTGGAATCTCGTATCAAAATTTACCGTATGCTTCATCAATACTTTATTTATACATCTTTTAATCTATTTATACAAACTACCATACAGTAGGAAATAATTCCCAAAATTTCAGCTCCTAAATTCTCTTTGAGACAGTACCTTTGGGGTTTTTAGATCGCCACAACGCCAGTTGGTGTCTATTCTGTGCTGTCGGATGTAGGCGCTTTTCCAAGGGCTGTGAGCAAAGCCTGGTTTGATCACTTTTCTCCTTTTGATGTATACAGGTTCATCAATTCCTGGAAAAGAAAGATTTTATTTGCTAAAGATTCAAAAAATTCAAAAAATTAACAGTTTGCCTTTTAAAAGAAATAACATGTTGGCACCAATTCTGCAAATGTGTGTTGACATATTACTTCATTTAATTCTGTTTTTCTCCCAATATTAAAGAACCCAACCACAGTAAAAATACTGTTATGTTGCAAAGCTGCGAATACCAGCATTAAGGTTTCTTTCCATACCCTTACCTTCCTCTTTACATTTCTCTCTCCAAAGTAGGTTGTCTTCAGCCAGTATCCTCCAGTAGCGGCAGGTCTGTGCTGCCTGCAGCAGGTCCTTGGGATCCAGGAATGAGAGAACATACAGCGCCAGCTAAAATACATACAAGTTGAAAAGAACTAGTTATTTTCTTTCTAAAGTGGTAAAGGTTCCTCTCTAAAATAGGGGTTGTAAAAATAAACTGAACAAAAGCAGGACACTTCCGCTCTTATACAACAGGGTTGTGTAAACATTTATTCATTCTGTCTTTACTGTACACACAATTGGGATCAGCAATTCAACTTTCAAAAGTCAGTGGCTTTCATTTGTGTCAACAAAGGCTTTTTAACAGAATTCTTGTCATTTGTGTATCACAGCATCGCATCTCAGAAACTAAAACATGAATGCAATTTTGGTTAGCATTTCTTATTAACACCTGAAATGTTAAACTGCCAATGCTGCGTTAAGCCATTAGTAAGAAAATCATCCAACACTAGAAGGTATGTTTATCAGAGAACCTCACCTCTTTTGGGAGGAGTGATATGAAATCTCGTTGGAACTGGGGTTCTATAACTTGCATCATGTGCTTTACTTGGGTCGGTTCGCAGCTGTCAATTAATTCATCTAATGCAAGTAATCTTTCTGGTCCACTCCAACTCTAAAGAAAAAAATAAACACACATTTAGTGAAATCATACTTGGATGGTGAAAGTCTGCATGTGTAAACTGAATAAATTCTGTATGTGTGGCAGGGAGTGGGAGGGCGGAGAGAGAGAGAGAGGAGGGTGCACTGAAGGTGGGCTGTGGGCATATTCTGTCTGTCTTGTTTTTGTGGACACTTCTGCTCTATTTCCATCTGCAATGCAGGAGGCTGTGAACAATTTTCAGGGATGCGTGAGAAAGCATTGAAGATCATTATGACACGAGAAAAGCAGATCAAGCTTTGGCTTTCTTGTTGCTGTTGACCTGAACAAGTGAAAGAAGTCCTGCAGGCAGGAATAGGAAAGTACGCAGTTAGAGAGACAGAACAATTAAAGAGCATTCCCCACTTTTTTCTGAATATAGCACAGGGAGAATATGATAATGGGCCATAATTTGCTGTGGCAGGGCATCTAAAGGCGTCTGCTGTTAAAGATGCCTTTGCACGTTTATGTTTTTAAAATTGTGTGCCACGTTGCGGAATGTGTGAGCTGATAACGGGGCAGTGGGGACATGTTAATTTTCAGTACCAGGGGTGTTAATTTAACAACATGATAAATGTTAAAGGGTACTTAGACTGAAATGGACAAGACTTAACTTTCTGTGGTGAGTTTAGTATGTACCTACCAACCACGCAAATACAGCAACTTCACGCCGTTCAATGTGTTTCAATGGTGAGGCAGTAAGCGAGATGCCGTTTGCGAAGCTAACGGCGGAGCAGTGCATCACAGACAGTAACTTTTGGATTTCCACGTTTAGCCTCGCATCTGCCCTCGCCTGAAGATGCTATAGCATTTGCACATAAATAACTTGAGTGCCATTAGCCTCGCCGTTATTTTGACAGCAAATTAAGGGCCAATGGAGGCAAAGAAAAACATCAGAAGGAATTAGTGTTAGAAAGTGGGAAAATGAAAGCAGGAGAACTAAAGGTCTAAAAAAAGGTCTATAAAGGTCAATAAAACTAAAATGAAAATTAAAGGTAAAGTGCACTTATAAAAATAAGGTGAATAAGAAAAACAGCAAACTTACAGAATGATGAAAAGAAAGAAAAATTAAACACAGTGAGAGGCCCGCTAAAGACCAACAATGAGTGGACTAAAAGGACAAAGGAGAAATGAAAATGAGGGACAGACACTTGCAGTACAAGTTAATTTTGGAAATATCTATATTAAAATCTGTTAAATGCAATTTGTATGTATGTTTAGAATTAAGTCAATCCGATCATTCAATTAAACTGCTCCAGTTGATACTCAAATATTCTGAATTAACAGCTGCCTACTTTTTCAAGAACTTTTGAAGCTTTATCAGAAAGCTGCTTATGAGCCTATAAACTGATTTCAAAAATTCTCTTCCATGGTTTATTGACATAAAACTGGGTGACTGATGATTATGGAGATTCAATATAGAATGTGCAAACAGCACCAATGTATTTATGGGTCCACATAAATCCAAATAAAAGTTAAGTTCATTTTTCTCAAGGAACAGGTCACAAATCCAATCAACTTCCTCTTCTTTATGACCGGTTTACTGTGTGCTCATGTTTTATGCACTATAGCAAAATTCTTTAAAGGAACAGGTTTTAAACTGACCTAGGTAATCTGCATCTCAAAACAATCCACATAAAGTCTAGAATCTCTTTTCAAAATAAAGATGAATAGACACCCACTGAAGCTACACCTTAGTTTAGTTGGTTACAAAGCTGTCTTGAAACTGATGATGGTTATGTTCCAGATTTGAAACTGGAATAATTTTATGCCAAATTTTCCCCCAAATTGCATTCCACAACCCCATCTCCCTCCACTAGATTTACAATAGGCTGAAACAAACTGTGCTATGGACTTCTCCTAGCTTAAATGGACATACAACTTTGCCAGACTGACAAGGCAGTACTGCCACAGAATGTTACCAGCTCTTCTGCCTCCACCCATATATTTAAAGCAGGGAGGTGGAGAGGGAAGCCGAGGAAGGAGTGCTCCAGTGGATTTAAAACCCTGGTTGAAAAGTGATAAAACTTTCCAATAGAATGACGATAGATATATGTGAATGCAAACTTAAGCGTTCAAATCCATGTCATTATTTGACTTATGAAAGCAACATGAAAAATTCTAGGGAAATAAACACTAGATGCAACATTGAAACGATTCAAGGTCAAAAACAAAAGCAACTTGTATTTATATAGTGCCTTTAATGTAGTAAAACATCCCAAGGCGCTTCACAGGACTGTTATAAAACAAAATGACACCGAGCCACATAAGGAGAAATTAGGGCCAATGACCAAAAGCTTGGTCAAAGAGGTAAGTTTTAAGGAGTGTCTTAAAGGAGCAAAGAGAGGTAGACAGGCGGAGAGATTTAAGGAGGGAATTCCAGAGCTTAGGGCCCAGGCAGCTGAAAGCACGGCCACCAATGGTTGAGCGATTAAAATCAGGGATGCTCAAGAGGTTAGAATTAGAGCAGCGCAGATATCTCGGGGGGGTTGCGGGGCTGGAGGAGATTACAGAGATAGGGAGGGGGCGAGGCCATGGAGGGATTTGAAAACAAGGATGAGAATTTTAAAATCGAGGCGTTGCTTAATCAGGAGCCAGTTGTAGGTCAGTGAGCACAGGGGTGATGGGTGAACGGGACTTAGTGCGAGTTAGGACATGGGCAGTCGCATTTAGAATGATCTCAACTTTACACAAGGTAGAACGTGGGAGGCCAGCCAGGAGTGCATTGGAATAGTCAAGTCTAAAAGGTAACAAAGGCATGGATGAGAGTTTCAACAGCAGATGAGCTGAGGCAGGGGGGGGGGGCGGCGTGGAAGGAGGTGGAAACAGGCGGTCTTACTTATGCCGCGGATGTGCGGTCGGAAGCTCATTTCGGGGGTCAGATATGACACCAAGGTTGCAAACAGTCTGGTTCAGCCTCAGACAGATGCTAGGGAGAGGGATGGAGTCAGTGGCTAGGGAACGGAGTTTGTGGTGGGGACTGAAGACAATGGCTTCAATCTTCCCAATATTTAATTGGAGGAAATTTCTGCTCATCCAGTACTGGATGTCGGACAAGCAGTCTGACAATTTAGAGACAGTGGAGAGGGTCAAGAGAAGTGGTGGTGAGGTAGAGCTGGGTGTCGTCAGCGTACATGTGGAAACTGACGCTGTTTTCGGATGATGTTACCGAGGGGTAACATGTAGATGAGAAATAGGAGGCGGTCAAGGATAGATCCTTGGGGGACACCAGAGGCAACGATGCGGGAGCAGGAAGAGAAACCATTGCAGGTGATTCTCTGGCTACGATTAGATTGATAAGAATGGAACCAGGCGAGTGCAGTCCCACCCAGCTGAACGACGGTAGAGGCGCGTTGGAGAAGGATGGAGTGGTCAATCGTGTCAAACGCTGCAGACAAGTCAAGAAGGACGAGGAGGGATAATTTATCTTTGTCACAGTCACAAGATGTCATTTGTGACTTTGATAAGAGCCATTTCGGTACTGTGGCAGGGGCAGAAACCTGATTGGACGGATTCAAACGTGGAGTTCCGGGAAAGATGGGCACAGATTTATTTGGGAGGCGACAACACATTCAAGGACTTGAGAGAAAAGGGAGGTTGGAGATGGGCCATTAGTTTGCAAGGTTCAAGAGTTGGTTTTTTGAGGTGGGGGGGGGGTTGATGACAGCAGATTTGAAGGAGAGGGGGACAGTACCTGAGGAGAGAGAACCGTTAACAGCATCAGCTAACATGGGAGCCAGGAAAGGAATTTAGGTGGTCAGCAGTTTAGAGGGAAAAGGGTCGAGGGAACAGGAAGTGGGTCTCATAGACAAGATGAGTGCGGAGAGGTCATGAGGGGAGATCGGAGAGAAACTGAAGATTTGAGTTCAGGGCTAGGGCAGGGGGGAACCTTAGAGGAAGTTTGGCCCAGTGGGTGAGGGGAAGGAAGGAAAGTGGCTGAGGCAGCTAATCGGATGGTCTCAATGGCTCCTCGCACTTGAAGGCGAGGGTGGAGGAGACAGGGGAGAGGGGGTTTAAGACGACAGTTTGCAGTAAAGAAGCCGGGGGTTATCTTGGCATTCCAGAATGATCCTGGAATAGTGAGCAATTTTGGCAGACAAGAGCAGGACCCGATAATGCTTTATGTGGTCCAGCCAGATCTGGCGGTCAATGGCTGAACCAGTTGTCCGCCATATCCATTCAAGTCTGTGCCCCTTGGACTTAAGGGAGCAAAGATGAGGGCCGTACCAGGGGGAACAGAAAGGGTGAGAGAGAGTAATGGTTTTAATAGGGACTAGGGCATCAAAGGTGGTGGTGAGGGTGTGGTTGAGCAGATTGGTAGCTGTAGAAATGTCATGGTGAATGGAGGGCCAAAGGGCTGGACAGTTGGGATTTCCTAAGTGTAGCTGTAAGTCAGTTGGGAGAGAGTTGTTTCCAGGGGCGGACACAGATGGAAGTAGGGTTTTGGGGGGGGCGGGGAAGGGAGATGTGGGTGGATAGCGATACAAGGAAGTGGTCAGATGGCCTTATCTGTGATTGACACGATGGGTGTAGCGAGGCCACGAGAGATGGCAAGATCGAGGAGGTGGCCGTGAATATGGGTTGGGGAATTTACATGGAGGGAGAGATTAAGGGAGGATAGGAGGGTAGTGAACTCAGAGGAGAGAGAGCATGATGAACTGAGGTGGAGATTGAAATCACCGAGGATGAAAAGTCGCTCAGTGCAGAGCTGGAGGGAGGAAAGCAGTGAAGTTATCTCAGTGAGAACATTTTTTATGGTACTTGGGTGGGCAGTACCAGGACGAGAATTTTAGAGAGGTGAGAGGGGTGGAACAAGGTAAGATGTTCAAAGGGAGAGAAAGTGCCAGGAGTAGGGAGACAGACCAAGGTGTGATTTGGTGATGAGAGCCACACTGCCACCACGTCAGTCTGGGCGGGGCAAGTGGTGGAAGGTATAGCCAGGCGGGGAAGCTTCATTTAGCGGTAAGGTGTCATCACCCCTCAGCCAGGTTTCCATCAACACAAGGCAGTACTGAATTTCCAAGCTGACTATGCACAAAATGAGTTATCTAATTTGTAAATAAAGATCCCAATGTAATTATCAAAACAGTAAATGCTAACTAATCTCTTGTGGCATTGCTCATGGATAGCTTGGAGTACAGTTGTAAATTTCAGCCGGTAGTCTGGCCTTTTCTTTTAATGCTACTGCTGAACGGCTCTCTACGAATCCAGGCAATTATAGTTGTTTGCACATTGTTTAGGTCACTATAGGTTCCAACTCAAAGAACCCATGATGAGGTGCCTGGCTTTCTTTTTTTTTAAAAAGACTGTTTTGCAGCTGTGACAAAGTGTGACGGATGTGTGCTGAACGGCAGACACAGATAATTCTAGCAAATCTCCTGTTGCACTGCTCACGGTAAGCTGTATTATTCTTCTAAAGTAAGGCTATGTCCCATTAAGACAACTAAGCCCAACTGTTAAATAAACACAAGCTCAAGTCATTCAGCACTTAATTGTTATTTACTTGAGAACATTGTGAATTGCCAGATGATACATTTCCCAAGGACATGAGCATTTTTATAGGTAACGCAAATTATATTTTTTTGCCGTTGAGATGAATCTGTGGCCCTTTAAGACCACAAAGTCTAATTATTAAAAGTAAACACAGCCTAAGTGCACTCAGAATTTCATTGTTTAGTAAGGGAACATTACAAATAGTTATGGGCCAACATTTGCGGTCGGAGACCTGCAAAATGTCTACGAAAGTACCCGGTGGCCCGCAGGCTTGCAATCCTGGGCCTCTCCAGGTCCGCGCGGGCAGAGCCCCACATATCCCGGGGGCGCAAGCGGTTCGTAGGCGCTCCTGGGATCACGTGGGCTGGCCCAACCAATAAAAGGGAATGCTCATTCATACTTTTGACAGTTCTGTACGTACGGAACTATATGAATGGGGATCACTTAAAAAATACACCAACACGTGAAAATAAATTTAAAAAAAGTTACATATTTAAAATTAATTAAAATGTCATTTAATTAAATATTTTAAACAAAAATTTAAGTTTAAAAAAAATGTTTTTATAGGGCTAAAAATAAACTTACCTTTTTTAATTTAGAAATGAGTGATAAAATTTTACTTTTCTATTTTTTAAACTCTTATGCTGGTAAAAGCAGGCCTTATGCCTGCTTTTACCAGGTGTAAGAATTTGACAGGCATTCAGCGGGCGGAAGTTGTGCAAATAGCGCAACTCTCCACCCGCAGAGGCCTATCTCCTGCAGATGCAGATGATCTGTCGTGAGAATTCTTGACAGATCGCAAGTGCCGGGTTTCAGCGCATGCCTAAACCCAGAACTTGCGTGGCCCCTACGGGCGCGTGCGCACCTCGTACGCACCCGTGGGGGTCGCAAAATACAGCCCAATATGATTGGCAGCATCAGAAGCACTTAGCATTTAAGACGGTTTTGCCTCTGCGGTAAAGCGTGACATCTAAAGAGTGCTCGACCCCCGGGGGTAAAATTTCCAATTATGTGCCCTAACTTTGCCGGAAACACCAGAGAAATGCTATAAACGGCTGTTTACACTGTTTCGCCGGGTGTCTGTTGAAGCTATGGCAGACAATTGGTAGAAACCCCAAAGAAATTCTACCCCCGGATGTCTAGCACTATCACATTGCTTACAATATGTAAAATGATGCACTGCTTTCTAAAGACCAGCAATGTTTTTTTTTAAATATTCATCCCTAGTTGCCCTCGAGGTGATGGCGAGATGCCTTTTTGAACCGCTGCAGTCCATGTGGTGAAAGCACTCCCACAGTGCTGTTGGGTCGGGAGTTTCAGGATTTTGACCCAGCGACAATGAAGGAATGGCGATATATGTCCAAGTTAGGATGGTGTGTGACTTGGAGGGGAAGTTAGAGCTGGTGGTGTTCCCATGCACCTGTCCTTCCAGGTAGTAGAGGTCGTGGGTTGCGGAGGTGCTGTCACAGAAGCCTTGGTGAGCTGCTGCAGTGCACCTTGTACACACTGGTGCGCCAGTAGTGGAGGGAGTGAATGTTTAATGCAGTGGATGCCTATCAAGCGGACTGCTTTGCCCTGGATGGTGTTGAACTTCTTCAGTATTGTTGGAGCATCTAGGCAAGTGGAGAGCATTCCATCACACTCCTGATTTGTGCCTTGTAGATGGTGGAAAGGCTTTGCGGAGTCAGGAGGTGAGTCACTCGACAGTTCCTTCCCACCTGCTTCACTCCTTTCTCCATTGCCAGTTGGTTACTGCCTTTAAGTTCCTGCCTTAAAGTAAATTTGGGTCCCTTAGAGGCAGAGACAGGAGAAACTATAATGGGGAATAAGGAAATGGCAGAGACGTTAACCAAATATTTTGTGTCTGCCTTCACAGTAGAAGACACAAATAACATTGTGGGGAACCAAGGGTCTCATGAGAGTGAGGAACTTAAAAGTAATTGATATTTGTAAAGAAAAAGTGCTGGAGAAATTAATGGGGCTAAAAGCCGACAAATTCCCTGGACCTGATGGCCTACATCCTAGGGTTTGAAAAGAGGTGGCTGCAGGGATAGTGGCTGCATTGATTTTGACCTTCCAGAATTCCCTAGATTTTAGAACGGTTCCCGTGGATTGTAAAGTAGCAAATGTAACCCTGCTGTTCAAGAAAGGAGGGAGAGAGAAAACATGGAACTATAGATCAGTTAGCCTGACATCAGCAGTAGGGAAAAGGCTAGAATCTATTAAGGACATGGTAACAGGGCACTTGGAAAATCACAATATTAGGCAGAGTCAACACGATTTTATGAAAGGGAAATCACTGTTGACAAATCGAAGAGTTCTTTGAACGTGCAACTAGCAGGATAGCTAAGGAGGAACCAGTGAATGTAGTATATTTGGATTTTCAGAAGGCATTCAATAAGGAGCTGAATTCCAGAGGTGAGGTGAGAGTGACTGCCCTTGACATCAAGGCAGCATTTGACCGAGTGTGGTATCAAGGAGCCCTAGTAAAACTGAAGTCAATGGGAATCGGGGGGAAACCTTCCCTCCAACATAAGGTCAGAAATGGGGATGTTCGCTGATGACTGCACAGTGTGCAGCGCTATTCACAACTCCTCAGATAATGAAGCAGTCCATGCACGCAACAAGATCTGGATGACATTCAGGCTTGGGCTGATAAGTGGCAGGTAACATTTGCGCCACAGAAGTGCCAGGCAATGACTATCTCCAACAAGTGAGAGTCTAACCACCGCCCCTTGACATTCAACGGCATTACCATTGCCGAATCCCCCCACCATCAACATCCTGGGGGTTGCCATGGACCAGAAACTTAACTGGACCAGCCACATAAATACTGTGGCAACAAGAGCAGGTCAGAGGCTAGGTATTCTGTGACGAGTGTCTCACCTCCTGACTCCCCAAAGCCTTTCCACCATCTACAAGGCACAAGTCAAGAGTGCGATGGAATACTCTCCACTTGCCTGGATGAGTGCAGCTCCAACAACACTCAAGAAGTTCGACACCATCCAGGACAAAGCAGCCCACTTGATTGGCACCCCATCCGCCACCTTAAACATTCACTCCCTCCACCACCGGCGTAACGTGGCTGCAGTGTGTACCATCTACAAGATACACTGCAGCAACGCGCCAAGGCTTCTTCGGCAGCACCTCCCAAACCCGCGACCTCTTCCACCTAGAAGGACAAGGGCAGCAGATGCATGGGAACACCACCACCTCCAAGTTCCCCACCATCCTGACTTAGAAATATATCGCCGATCCTTCATCGTCTATGGGTCAAAATCCTGGAACTCCCTCCCTAAAAGCACTGTGGGAGTACCTTCACCACACAGACTGCAGCGGTTCAAGAAGGCGGCTCACCACCACCTTCTCAAGGGCACTTAGGGATGGGCAATAAATACTGGCCTTGCCAGCGACGCCCACATCCCATAAACGAATAAAAAAAGGCGCCACACAATAGGTTGTTACACAAGATTAAGGCTCACGGGATTGGGGGTAATACATTAGCATGGATTGAGGATTGGTTAACGGACAGAAAAGAGAGTAGGAATAAACGGGTCATTTTCAGCGTGGCAGGGTGTAACTAGTGGAGTGTCGCAAGGATCAGTGCTTGGGCTTCAGCTATTTACTATCTATATCAATGACTTAGATGAGGTGACCACGTGCAATGTATCCAAGTTTGCTGACGATACAAAGCTAGGTGGGAAAGTAAGCTGTGAGGAGGACGTAAAGAGGGTGCAAAGGGATATATACCAGTTAAGTGATTGGGCAAGAAGGTGGCAGATGGAGTATAATGTGGAGGAGTGTGAAATTATCCACTTTGGTAGGAAGAATGGAAAAGCAGAATATTTTTTTAAAAGGTGAGAGACTAGTAAATCTTGGGATTCAGAGAGGTTTGGGTGTCTTTGTACACGATTTATAGAAAGTTAATGTACAGGTACAGCTAGCAATTAGGAAGGCTAATGGTATGTTAGCCTTTATTGCAAGAAGGTTGCAGTATAAGATTAAGGAAGTCTTGCTGCAATTATATAGGGCTTTGGCAAGACCACACCTGGAGTATTGTCTACAGTTTTGGTCTCCTTACCTAAGGAAGGATATGCTTGCATTAGAGGGAGTGCAACAAAGGTTCACTAGATTGATTCCTGGGATGAGAGGGCTGTCCTCTGAAAAGAGATTGAGTAGAATGGGCCAATACTCTCTGGAATTTAGAAGAATGAGAGGTGATCTCACTGAAACATATAGGATTCTGAGAGGGCTTGACAGGGTAGATGCTGAGGGGCTGGAGAGTCTAGAACTAGGGGCCATAGTCTCAGGATAAGGGGTTTAGGACCGAGATGAGGAGAAATTTCTTCACTCAGGAGGGTTGGGAGTCTTTGGAATTCTCTACCCCAGAGAGCTGTGAATGCTCAGTCGTTGAGTATATGCAAGACTGAGATTGGTGAATTTTTGGGCACTAAGGGAATCAAGGGATATAGGGTTAGGGCGGGAAAGTGGAGTTGATGTAAAAGATCAGCCTTGATCATACCGAATGGCGGAGCAGGCTCAAGGGACCCTATGTCCTAATTCTGCTCCTATTTCTTATAGCACCTGAGTGTTAAATAATTAACACTCAAAGATCATTTAAGTAGTTTATAAACAGAAAAAAATGTTTAAGCACTAAAAATGGTTTATTGCCTTTCTCAGATGAGAATTTTTTTTAAACTAAATTTAGAATGCAAATGAAGTGGGGGGGCTTGTCATGATTGAAACAGACAGCAACAACCCATTAATTTAAATTCATCTTTCAACTACATATAAATCATTTTGGGGAAAAAAAATCATCCTCTTCAGTTTTTCTATTGATTAATACAAATGCATCTCAACAAAAAAACCTTTACACAATGAACAACACCTGTACTTAACAGCACTTGAAAAATTGTTTATAATAGAAAATTAGTTGTTTAATGTTTTAAATATAAAATTTGTCTGAAATAAAGCTTTAGGAATTCAATCTTTAATTTGTTTTGAAATCTTTTGGAAAAAGCAAAGAACTCACAAATCCTCATAATTTGAAGGCAAATACTTCTCTGCTTCAACTCAGTGAAACCTACTGGTGATGTTAGGAAATTCAGATAACTGCACATGCTCAGAATGCATAAATGTGTTTGGCATCTCTCTCAACTGGACCGAAATAAATGTAGACAAAGCCCAAGATTGAAACAGGTCGAATCCTTGAAGAAACTTAAATGAAGGTACTAAAAGACACAAAATAATTTTATGAATAAACTTACATCACGTTATTGTGAAGCATGTAATTTTTTGATGTTTTTATTTTGTTTAAAACTTATATTGGACCGTACAAGTTTCAAGTTTGCCACAGGCATTTTTCATGCCGCTTTCTTTGCTTTTGATTTGTATGTTGCCGATTCTTCAGTTGTAACTTGCTGCAGTTATTACTTTGAGCCAAACAAAGAGTAATTCCCCATTCTGAGTGCTCCCAGATTCCAGTACCACCCCCCCCATGTAAGACTCTGCCCAACGCTCCCTGATCCCAGGACTGCCCCCAATGTGCGCAGATCTCTTTCCTCGTGCTCGCAGGCCATTCCCAATACTAATAGATCCTTGACTATGCAAAGGCAAAATACTGCAGATGCTGGAAATCTGAAATATAAACAGAAACTGCTGGAAATACTCAGGTCAGGCAGCATCTGTGGAGAAACAAAGTTAATGGCCCGGAATTTGCGGTCAGGATGACGGCGAACTGGCAGTGTTCGCCGTCATTCTGCCTTTGAAACTGACCACAACTTCGCATGTGGAAATCCTGAAGTTGTGGTCTGTCATTGACAGCTCCGAAAGCGGCTGCGTTGTGCCCCCCCGTGCCCACCCCCCACACACACACACAACTGGCAATCTGTGTTATCACCCAAATCAGGGAAAATGACAAAAACTTCGGCTCTTCCGCAGTAAGTACGCTGTTAAATTCCCCACTAAAAGTTTGACCCAAAGGGATTAGGTGTAATTGGGGTTTTAACAGCGTCATTACTGCTAAACAAATGTTAAGGGCCTGGAAAATGAAATTTAATTTTGTGCAGTGTGAAATTTGTCCATTTTAATAAAAATTTAAATGAAGAAACGTTAAAAGAAATGTTTTACTTTTTTTTTTAAATTTGCACATCTTTATTTCAGGTTTGCCTTTTGCCCATGTGAGAGCCCCAATCTTTGTTTTGCTCTCTCTATTTTAAAAAGCGAGAATTTTAAGAGCTTACTCTCTTGTTCGCTGTCTGAGAATTCTGCATTTTGATTGGCTGCTTAGACAGCTTGTTGACATCACAGCAGTTCGCACAAGGGGATCCCCTTCGCTTCGCTCCTGACCGCAAATTCCGAGCCATTGTTTCAGGTCAGTGACGCTAACACTGTTTCTCTCTCCACAGATGCTGCCTGACTGGCTGAGTATTTTCAGCATTTTCTGTTTATATTCTTTGACTATGCTGCACTGCAGTGCTTATAAAACTTCCAACTCACCATGAGCATCACTGTGGGTCTTCAGCTAGTTATATATTAAAAGACTTGCATTTGCACACTTGCTTTTGTACAATACCGTACTTCCTATTTTTTCTGTCATAGTCACACTTGTATCATGCTATTGTATTGATTTTAATTGCCTTCCGAGATGTGCAATACTTATCTCAAAAGTTGGTAGCGCTCTTGCCTATTATTTTTTAGATTTCCCAGTCTCTAGCCGAAGTGGCATTGCTTTAGGGCTTTCAAGGTTAAGTTAGGTTAATACCAAAGTTTTCAGCCCAATTGCTATCCCGCAAACCCTGCTGGATGTGCAACTTAATGGACATTGGGTGAGCATAGGCGTGGGCTTTGGTTGTGATGCCTTTCATGTTCAAAAGGCATATAGACACTCGCATCTGAATATTGCTACTTGGGCAAGGAACCGGAGGGCACTGAGCACAGATGGAACTGTAGTGCATTAAGGAGTCATTGCATTCAGGAAAGGGGAGAAAACTTTGCAGAGAAAATTGGCAAGACAAAAAGATAAAATAGCGATGTGATGTTGTAAAGTCATCCATAAAGCAAGTTAGAGGTCAAACTGATTCAAATCCTCTCCACTTTTCCCTATGATTTTCAATTCTGGCCCTCTTCTCCAAGTCACCAACAGTTTCTTGTTCAAGTAACCATTTTACATTGCAGCATGGATACTGAGCATTGGCAAGCTTTCGCACTCAAGAAACTCCCCCATACCAACGGCCACCAGCTCGACTTTGCCATCTCTCATGCTTTCTTTTTCAGAGATCACAACCGTTAAAAAAGCTATTTCAGATAACTACTTCACCTCCCTTACCACATACATTGCCCCATCTCTCCCCACTCCCACTCCCCTCACCATCTCTGTGGAAATTTCTCTACCCAGGCCCCTTCACTAATTCAATCTCAAACTCCCAATGCTCTCTTTTCTGGCCCTTCACCCACCTCATCTCTGCTGTTGTGGGGCTGCTTAACTGTTCTTGTCTCTAACCGTTTCTCACCGGTATAGTCCCCATTTACGCTCTCCTGAGTCAGAGCACTGTAAACTGGAGTGGACCTGGTATATATATCTGATCTGGCCAATTATTGCCATGCCTCATTTGCCTCAGCCAAAACTACATACTACTCTGGGATCATCTCGAGGACAAGGACAATACAAGGCTTCTTTTTTCCACAGTTAACTGCCTTCTCACTCCTTTCCCCATCCCGTCTACACATACCTCCATGCCAAATTCTTAAGATTGAAAACAATGATGTAGCTGCCCCAGATGATATCTCCCCTTTCCTCTTTATTCCTGATCTGTACCCAGTAATCCTGCCCGGATTCCTCATCAACCCATGCCCTCTCCAAGCTAATTTTCTCATGAAACACACCTCCTGTCCCCTCGATTCCCTCCTTACTCAACTTCCGACAATTAACTTCAACTCGTTGTATCCATGCTAGTTGACATTGTAAAAGGTTCCCTTTCCTCAAGCACCCGTACCGCTCCCTTATTATAATGTATGAGGAAGAGGGGCTTTTGCATTTTAATAACACCCAGTTCTATATCTCCAGCACCTCCTCTTGGCTATCCATGATGTCAGACAGTCCGTTTAAAATTATATTATCGTTGAGCCCAAATTCTTCCAACTTAACATTGGGAAGACCAAAGCAATTGTTTTCAGCCCCAACCATTATCTCCAGTCCAACACCAGGTTCCTCTTGCCCATCACTCTGTCTTCACTGAGCAACACCAGCTCTTTGTCCTCCCAATGTATTATTAAAATCCATGTCTTCAAATCCCTCCACAGCCTTGCCCCACTCGATTTCTGCAACCCCACCCAGCCTTATAACCCCCAACCCCCCTCACTCTTCAGTTCTCTGGCTCATTGCATCCCCCCTGCCTTTTCAAACCATTAATGGCAAAGCCTTCAGCCACTTTGTCTCCAATCTCTGAAACTCTCTTCCTAAACCCCTCTGCCTTTTCAATTCAAGTTCTTCCTTTCTAAGCCTTTTCAACACCTACCTTTTCAACCAGGCTTTCAGTCACCACCACCCATCTTACCTTAACCTCCATGGCATGTTATCAAATTACCTGTTTATTTCCATTTGTGAAGGGCATTGGGCCTTTAAAAAAAAAAGTAATGGTGCAAGTTGTTGCCGTTATTCAACAACCAGGGCATACAAACCCGATATGGTCACCATCTAATGTCACACATATCTACTTTCCATCATGGGTCACTTAATCTGGTTGATTTGTTTGCTCCTCACTAGCCTAAGTAAACTGAAGTCTAATGCTGTGCTCCCACTGCTGCCAATGCTAACTAATGTCAACTACCTAACTCAGACCAGCACATTTGCGACTTCATATTGGACAGACAGACTGACAGTGCAAAATGGCCATAAGGTCGAGTGAGGTGGCAGAGGCATAGAACTGGGCATCATCAGTATACATGAGCACTTCCTGGTGTGTTTACACCACATAGACAAGGGGTTGGTGCAATGAGCTTCCTTATCTGCATATCTCAATATTACACCACAATCCATTTACCCACTGGAGACTCGAGGAGCGCCAGCAGTATTTAGCTTAAATTATGGCAATTTATATCAGTGCTGAAAAACACATTTATTAGACTGATCTACTGTTAAAAGTTTAGGTTCATAAAATCTTACACCTCAGCACCACTCCCACCCTAGCACAGTAGCTTTCAACCCCTATGTCTGGCTGATAATTGAAATTCTATTGAGAGTACTTGCTTGCAACCTCCCTTTATGGAAAATACTAGCTTTTGGCCAAATAGCAAATCAGAGGCAAACTTCATCTGTAGAGGGTTGGGCAGCACTTCATACAAATTGCATGCAGGAGTTCAACTACTTCCACATATGCAATTTGAATGCAACAAACAGACAGAGAAATTTACTGAGATGTATATGTATAATACTCATCACAGAAACAGTTTCACAAAAGGCAGGAAATGAGGACGTGCTATACAGAATACTATATACGCACTGAATCTTATCCGGTGTCATTAGGGAGTCATTTGTTTTGTGATTACTTTAAGTCTGGCTCCACATCAAACAATAGAGATACAGTACACTGTTTAATCTCTGATGTCATCTTGAAGTTATTAGTCCCAGCAAAGGCAGGGAATAAATTTTAAAAATCAAAACCAAAACAATCAAAATGCAAATAAAGCTCTCAATATTCTCCAAAATATAGGCACGGATTCAAGAACAGACAAATCAATTCACAAATATTTATCAGAAAAATATTTACTCAAGGGTAAGTACTTTGTACTCCAAGATCTGAAAGTAACATGTATGCTAAAGAATCTACAGGTTTTATCTTTCCTTACAACCTTTTACTTGGTTATGCACTTAAAGTGCTGTAACCTACAAGGCCACAGATCAGGAGCTGGAAAGTGGGTTTAGGCGGGATAGCTGTTTTTTGGCCAGCACAGACACGATGGGCTGAATGGCCTGCTTCTGTGCTGTAAATTTCTATGATTCTATGAAAACTTGCAGTGGTATGTATGAACTAATGCAGTCAACAGGGGAGCAGCCCAGCACAGGTACAGGTTTCTCATTAGCAAGATGATATTTTTTGGCTATAATAATTCTTCATGATAAATATTCTGTTGTTACTTTACTACATCCTAACCTGAAAAGTCTTCAACCAATCCTGGAGTTCTGGAGGGGGCTGAACAGATGTGATTCGGCGCCGCTGTTGCCCTTGCCCATTTGCAGCTCTCAGGTCGCCAAAGGTGGTAGGTGTTGCTGAACATGGAACAAGCCCTGTGGTGCTGCTGACAAAAGTAGATCATTAAAGCAAACCTTGGTTTAAAATAGAAAAACTCATTGCATCAACTACTAGGTTTCACAGATCAGCACCCGCTGGCCACCCAGGATAAGACGAGTCTTGCTCAAGCAGGCAAAACAACTTACATTTATATAGCACCTTTAACATAGTAAAATGCCCCAAGGCACTTCACAGGACCATAATCAGAGGTTACAGTGATAGGGAGGGACGAGGCCATGGAGGAATTTAAACTCATGGATGAGAATTTTAAAATTGAGGTGTTGGTGAACCGGGAGCCAATGCAGGTCAGCGAGCACTGGGTGAACGGCACTTGGTACGAGTTACGACACGAGCAGCAGAGTTTTGGATGAGGTCACGTTTATGGAAAGTGGATGAAGGGAGGCCAGCCAGGAAAGTATTGGAAGTGTAAAACAAAGGCAAAGCCTCAGTTTTTGCACTTACAAAAGCAACACATCGTTCAGGAAAGCTTTTAGAACATAATTAAAGAACATTCTTTTCATAATCGGGGTCACTAACACAAAATAAGAGATAAACTTGCTAATAAAAAGATGGGGAAGAAGGAAAGACTTGCATTTATGTACCGCCTTTTATATTCCCAGAACGTCAGAAAGCATCCCACAGCCAACAAATTACTTTTGAAGTGCAGTTATTGTTGTTATGGAGGCAAATGTGACAGGCAATTTGCACACAGCAAGATCCCACAGAGAGGAAGCGAGATGAATAAACAGTTTGTTGATGGTGTTGGTTGAGGAATGAATGTTGGCCAGAACATTAGAAGAACTCCCCTGCTTTTCTTTGAACAGTATCACAGGACCTTTTATGCCCACCTGAAACTGCAGATGGAACCAGAGTTTAATGTCTCCTTCAACAGATGGCACCTCTGACAATGGAGCACTCCCTCTGCCCTGCACTGTTGCGTTAGCCTAGATTATGTGCTCAAGACCACATTGGTACTTGAACCCATGATCTTCTGGCACAGAGGTGAGTACCACCACTGAGCCAAACTGGCATGCTGATATGTAGCAGTGCTTGCGTTAAAAAATGGCTGGCGGGATTGTGAGACAGTGCACTGGCTCATCAAAATGTGGCAAAGAATGATAAAATGCAGGTTCGAACGATAACTCCACCGAGTTTCAATCTCAGTTGCACAATTATGAGGAACTACCAGGTAGAAGCCACAGGGAGAGAAAAATATAAAGAGATCTTGTTCCTAGGCTTCCCTTGTGTGCTGCTGGCACCTATTCAGAGCCCCACTGGTCAAGGCTATACTCAAGTCAATTATCTGCCTCTTGAGTTGTCCATGGTGAAAAATGTGTTTTGGGGGCAAGGTGGGGGGGGGGGGGGGGGGGGGGAAAGAGAGAAAAATCAAAATAACCTTTAAAAAAATAAATCTGAAAATCACATTTCTGACAACTAACTCAACATTACCCTACTGAACAGCAGGTGAACTGATAGCCCTCCATTTATCATACCTCGGCACAACAGCAGCTGTCATGTGAATACATTGTCTCATCACTGAAAATGCACGAGACAGAAATAAAAAGGACTAAATGATTAACATGTTTATTTTAATTTTTAAGCAGCTCTTGTCTTGTGGGAACATATGACATTTTGGTAGTGTGTTATTTTGGTAACGATATCAGAAGCAAAAAGCACTAAATTACCAAAATGCATATTCAGTTTTCAAAAAACAGAACGCTGAATAATTGTTTTCCTTCCAAGAAGTAGTCTGTAGTCTATTGGTCCATCCCACTTGGAAGACCGTCCCACTTGAAATCACAATGCCAAAGTCTTCAGAAGCACCACAGGGTCTTCTCTACAGGGTCATATGTCTTACACATTCTCACAATTTTGTAATGTGCTTATTCAACCATGATTTCCATAATTCCAAGTGGTGCACTGAGCAGCAGTGAAACGGTGTAAGAGAGCAGCCATCATACCCAATCAGCCGGTCAGGGAGAACCCTGCTGAAAGCCTGCACTGTGTTTACACTGAAGTGTCTTAATAATCTAAGCTTTAATAATCCGATATACTGGATAGGTAGGGAGAGGAGTTTGCTGCTTGTGGAGGCACACATGAAAATACTGGAGGTATACCACATTTCCAGCAGCACCAATTTAAAGGTTATGCTGCAGTACATCATAGGACAAACATGAGCCCATTCAAATAATAGTTAACCTATTAGCCATCCTTTTGAAATATCTACTTTACAGCATTACCAGTAGTGGTTAATGTGGTTCCCTTGAGCCAGAACCAATACAAATGAGCTTGAAGGTTGTCACTTTCAGACCATAACTTTACCCTATCATGATCCTTTTATATGAAAAACACCATTAGCTAAACATTATTTTAAAAGAAAGTTAAAAAATGTAATAGAAGTAAATGACGACCATTCCTGAAACAGATATCAAAATCTCTATTTTGTTAATTTTGTATTAAATCTCAGGTTAGGACTTCAGAATGACAGTACAATTTAGCTACAGTTCTATTAATAGAGAAAGGGAGTTTTGTCAGTGCCCATGATCACAGCATTTTATGTCACTGTACAAGAATCCCAAATTTTGTGTTTATTAACTATTGAAAAGCCTTTAAAAAAAACATGAAAAACCCAATTTAACAAAACTGGCAAAAAACAAAAATAAACACATAAAAATCAAAGAAAAACCACAGAGGATAGAATTCATGAAGATCCTGTTCATCCATTTTGTGCTGCACATTCGGCATATATTGAATGCTTAATCAATGCTTTAAAGTAAAGCATCTTATCTTTAAGAGCATGACAGCTGAGGACATGATAGATTAAAATGTTAACACATTAGCAGATGATTTTATTTGCCAATAATGAAAGCATTACTATGGGTCTGAGAAATCAAGTGATGAAAACGATCTCCCGCGAGGGTTGGTCTCATGTCTATGGGTTAGGATCAGTTGCCATGTCAGTAGTAGTTGCTTGTTAACGGATGTGAAGGATTCTACCCTGTGGCCCACACTGCCAGATTATAATTGGACAAAAATTAGTCCGATTTTCATGCTTCGGATTTTATGCCAAAAACCTGCCACATCTCAGCCCTCTTTATATGCCAACAAGGAACGTAGACAACATGCAAGACTGAGCGAATAATAGGCCGACAAATAATCAGGTTGTGTACTTATTCCATGAGTTGCTTTTTAAAACTCAAGTCTGTCATTATAGACTGAGTCCAGTCCACTTCCTAAATAGGATGCATTGAAGTATATGTGGCAGGATGCAAAACCTTCTTGTGACCTGAAATAACTAATGCATCTAATGTACTATTTACCTTTTGTACTCTGAGCCTTTGCAAGGTTTCTTCCCTGAAGAGAAAGACCGGACCTCAGGGCCAGGGTCCAATTTTCTCTTCATCTGAAAGAGAGAAGTGATTTTTAAAAAAATAAATATCGAAAACACTGATCTTTGATTCAGTTATGCAAACTATGCACTTACATACGTAACCAATGGTCATCGTAGCTAAATCCTCACCGTAGTGAATAAATGTAGGTGGTATTATGCTAGCTGATTCCAGAAGCAGCAATAACTGTATATTAAGTAAACTATCTTCATCATGGATTAGGTACTTGACAGCTATCTTAGCATTCTGAATACAGAATTCATAAAAGGTGTTTTAAATTCTCATCACTACTAAAACACACAAATATTCTTTGATGTACTGCATTCAGTTCCATTTCTAAAAGTTTCAACATTATAGCATTTTAGATCATACTTGTACATATTACAAAGACAAATCATTGTTTAAAAAACTGGGACAGACAGTAGCTAACCAGCTAAACTGGATTGAATAAATGGTTTTCACTGGTGTTTTGTTTGTGTAGTATCGAAGATTTTTGCTTTGCTTGTATTCTACAGGCCAATTTTTTACACATCCAATGGAAATGGAAAAAAAGGAGTTTTAAATATGTAGTTATCTCAATGCATACTGTTCTGGGAAAAGTTTCAGATTCCCAATGTGGGAAATATTACTATTGTGCACATCTATCTTCCACAAACACAACTACAGTGTGACAATTCTTTTTTAATAAAAATACTCAAACAAGGAAGCCAGAAGGTATACTGGTTCTTCCTTGTCAATAGGCATCAGGAACTGCAGCTTGTAAAGCATTTAGCACTGGTTTAATTCATTGTCTGGATGTTCAGCCTTCTAAAAATCAATTTACTGAATTAGTCAAATTATTCTTGCTCTTAGTGACCACAAAATGCAACAGTAATCTTCAGTATCTCACACTGCAGTGTGGGAAATAAATTAAAATACAGTTCTACGGATGATTTTGCAAATCAGTTTATTCAATCATTGCATGCTTACACCTGACCTCAGATTCAAACCATGTGTGACATAAAGACAGTACCCACGTACAATTTTCAGCAAAGGAATGAGTCATTCAATCAGCTCAAAAAGGTTGATATAGGATGATGCCAACCACAATGTCATTTTTTTGACAAAAAATTAAAATACCCATGCCATTTGGCTTCTTTTATCCAAGAAATAGGCTTAGTTGCATTCAACCTTCGTTAATCTGATCAGGAATATGCTACCTCCAGCTATTACATCTGAGAAAAAAAATGACCATTACGATTTTGGGTTTTAAGTATCAAATTATATTGGTATATACAGTGATGTTGCCACATCCTTGAAATGTGAAATAGACTGCAGCAAAAAGTGTTAGTCATTCATAACTCCGATGTGTTCCAAATAGGGATATTTTTATAGCTTATAAATAAATGCTTGCCATTTCTGCAACCACAGTGAAGCCATATGTATGCTGTACAGTATCACTGAAACCAATAAATTCTTCATGCTCGGGACAAAACCTTATTGCTAGTTTATTACTGATGCTACACAGTGATGTTACATAAAGCAGACAAAACATGACATATATTCGAGAACAGCAATAGTCACTGTGATTTCACCACCTATCACCATATGTGAATATTATCAGGTATTTGCGAAGCTGCGACAATTTTTTATGAGCTGCTGTAAAGTCATAGGTCGATCAACTATTTAAGCACACACAACATAAACCATGGCCACAGAAACATTTAATCTTTGTCACTAAGAAAGCAAACGTTTTCATAAACCTTCTATCCAACGTTCATTTCACTTTGAAACCAAAACCATGTCTCTCGGATTTGTACTTTAAAAGCCACCGGGTTCATCATAGCATACAAACCAGCAAATGGTGCTCGCATATATTACACACTAAAATCAATTTAACTCATTTGCAGAAGTCAATTGGCAATAGTCTATGTCCTACTCCCTTTTAAAAAGGAATTAGCCGCAGTTGTTGGGTAACAGGTAGCATAATTTTAAATTGACAATTTCTACTGGTTTTGCCAGAAGTTGCAACACAATTACTATTTAAGATTTTGTATTCTGAAAGTGAAGGTTGGATTCCTACTTTTCACCAATTAATTAGCCTTAATTTTATACTAATGAGTTATGACCAGTAATTTGCAAAGTACAAATGTATGCAGCCACAATCTGGTTGCGTTTAATTGCTGCGCTCTCTACAATATACAGCCGTGTGCACTTACTTTAAAAAAGATCATTTTTAAAGTGCCGTAGAAACCCATCTTTACTGCTGGTTCAAATCCTTGCGTGTTCGGCTGATGGTTGCTGAGAGAGTGTTCCTTCAGGTAGATCCTGCGATGTCCCCAACATGGACATGCTCAGGCACGTCAAAAAATGGGAGAACGTACACTGCAACTGAGAAAACCGCCGTCTCAAAAGCAAATGCAGCTCGCCGGCAAACCAATTCTCAGACAGCAAAAGCTGCACTCGGACTTCAAGGGGAAATGAAAGAAAAAAGAGGGGGAGTGGAGACAGGAAAGCCTGCCTTGTAGAATCTGTTCTCCAATGAACAGATTCTCCTGTGTCTGGCAGATGGATCAAATTGCACTGCGCTCCACCCCCTGCCTTGAAAAAAAGAAATGGCACAGTCCAGCTACCAACAATGTGAGCTGCACGTCAATTAGATGAACAAAGCCCCAGGGAGCCTGTAAGCAGAGGGGGAGCGAAACGGAAGGAGGAATACAGCCGGTTTCATATGATTGAATTCAGCCCCCCACCCCCATCCCAATCAATTTGCCTGCCTGCATTCTGCGGGCAAGTGGAATGTGTGGAATTACTAATAAGATCTGTAACATCCGTGGATTATGTCTCAAGCGTTCACCGGATCACATTAAATTACGTATTTTAAAAGGGCTTTTCTCCCCTCCATTGTTTAATTTGCGGTCTATGTATCGAAGGACATGTAAGTCGGTCTCTCTCTCCCCCCCACCCTGTTTATATAATTTCACCTGCCTTTCTTCACAGTAAACATGATGCAGGTGGTATGTGGGAGAACACTTGGGGCTCCCCATCTGCCACTAATCTCCCATTGCCATAGCAATCGCTGAGCTTAAGTGGCAGAGGTCGGCCACCTACTTCGGAGTTAGTTTTGCTTCAAGCGCGCTCTTGGAACCCCTGGGAGACAACTCCCAACCTTCACACAGCAGAGAGGAATGCCAAGCATGCAGAGGTCACGCTGGCTCTTTGAAGCGTCCATAACCCATTGTCGTTAACCTTCTGGTGTGCAATTCCTGATCAACTGTGCCAAGATTTGAGATGGCAGGCTGAGAGCTCCACAACCAGACAGGAACCTTTACAAAACAGGTGTCTACTTGAACCTTAACAGTTCAAAATCAATTTCACACCCAATTTCTCTCTGCCCTCCTCCAATGAATAGGCTTCTTAAAGCATTTTCAAAGTGGCAATCAAAAGCACACCATCATTTTCTAAATAATCTGTTGTGTAAAAAAAAGTCAATGCAAACATTTACACAGGAGTGGTTCAGAGACCAACTTTACTTAGCCAGTAGAACAGAAAGCTTGACCTACAATTACACAATGACGACATTAACCCTTTACACACACTAATGCAAAATATTAACAGCAAGAATATTAGCACTAACAGTAAGACTTGCATTTTATTTAAGATTTCTATAGCTTGTCTGAAATAACGATATAAAATGCTATGTTTTTGAGAGAAAAAAGGCCATTTAAACTGCCCAAGTTAAACCCTTCTCAACCACATCCAAACTGTAGTGGAGGGGGGTTGCTGGTACTGCTGCTTGAACCATCCGACAGGAAGTTCAGGAGAGTAGCTTAACAATATGCCCTCCAATTTTCCCTCTATCATAATTACTTCCCAGTGACTCCTGCTGGGAATTGCATCAGATGAAGACAGGTTGGGGCTTGGCTATGATATCTTCCATTATGGAATGAATGGTCAATACTTGGTCTGGGCGGGACTGGGCCTGTTCTGCCAATCAATTAGATCATGGCTGATCTGTATCTTAACTCCATCTACCCACCTTGGTTCCGTAACCCTTAATACTCTTGCCTAACAAAAATCTATCAATCTCAGTTTTGAAATTTTCAATTGACCTAGCCTCTACAGCTTTTTGGGGAAAAAGTTCCAGATTTCCACTACCCTTTGTGTGAGGAAGTGCTTCCTGACATCATCCCTGAAGGGCCTAGTTCTAATTTTATGGTTATGGCCCCTTGTTCTGGACTCTCCCACCAGAGGAAATAGTTTCTCTCTGTCTACCCTATCAAATCCCTTAATCATCTTAAACACCTCAATTGGATCACCCCTTAAATCTTCTATATTTAAAGGAATACAAGCCTAGTCTATGCAACCTGTCCTCATAATTTAACCCTTTTAGTCCCAGTATCAATCTGGTGAATTTGCACTGCCCCTCCTCCAAGGCCAATATATCCTTTCTGAGGTGTAGAGCCCAGAGCTGA
The DNA here is from genome assembly GCA_030390025.1 of Squalus acanthias. Taxonomy (NCBI): domain Eukaryota; kingdom Metazoa; phylum Chordata; class Chondrichthyes; order Squaliformes; family Squalidae; genus Squalus; species Squalus acanthias. The sequence continues at coordinate 152,054,275 of CM059426.1, read as the reverse complement.
ATGCAGTACGCCAGATGGGGTCTAACCAGAGCTCTATACAGCTGTAACATAACTTCCACCCCTTTGTATTCCAGCCCTCGAGATAAAGACCAACATTCCATTAGCCGTTTAAATTATTTTTTGTACCTGCCCACTAGCTTTTAGTCATTTCTGTATGTCACTGCCAAGCGGCATGGAGATGAGTGAGAGAAGGGGGGCAAGAATAGATCATTGGGGGACTTTTGAGGTAAATGGATGGGGAAGGGAAGAGAAATCATTGCTGGAGATGCAATGGCTGCATTTGGATAGGTAGGAATGGAACCATGTAATGGCAGCCCCACAAAGCTGGGCGATGGAGGAGTGGCATTAGAGGAGGATGGCATGGATAACCATGTCAAACACTGGAGTAGTCGAGAAGGGATCAAGCACCGCTGTCACAGTCATGTATACTTCTATTCTTGCTGTTTTACAATTAATATTCTATGAGAACAATGCCCTAATTTTAGGAAGTACAATAGAAAGCATCTCAAAGCTAAGTGCTACACAAAGTCTTTAATACCCTTTCCAGAAGAGAATGTAAACACCCTCTCTATAAAATCTGTTTTCTGAGGATTCCTCCAAAAATAGCTTGCATCTTTTAACCATACAGACTAGGAAGTACCTAGGTTTGATCTCCAGTCTTTGCTGATCACAGCTGGGGCAGTGGTAAGGATGTTACAATTGGCTGTGGCACCCTTGGGTTAAGGAAGGAAAAATTAGCCAAGGTTCACACTACTGATTAGTATCCAAGGACCCCTGCTGAAAGGTAACAGGATCACGTTGGTTTGTGATATCCTCCAAAGTTGAATAGCCTAATACCAATCATGTACAAGTAACTGCTGCCCATGGAACTGTACCCCAGCAAGGATGGAAAAGAAAACCCTTTCCACATGGTCCCAGACAACCCTGTGGTCAGTTTAGCATACATCAGCTACAGGATTAAAGAGAATCGTAGAATTTTACAGCACACATTGTGGTTATTCGGCTCATCACACCTGTGCTGGCTCTCTCAAGGAGCTATCCATTTAAGCTTATTCCCCAACCCATTCTTTCCCAAATATTTATTCAGTTCCCTTTTGAAATTTATTATGAATTTTGCTTCCACCATTTTTCTGGTAAGGCATTCCATTCCTAACAATCATCTGTGCAAAAAAACCCTAACTTTTCCCTTTGTTCTTTTGATATTTTATAATTTATGTCCCTTAGTTACTGACTCAGGAACTGTGAAAATAATCCCCCCACCCTCCCCCCATCATCTACCTTATCAAAACTTTCAACATTTTGAATACCCGTATTGGATCTCCTCAACCTTTTGTGATTCTGTGACGCAGGGAAGAATGAGAAAAAAAAAATTTGAATCTGAAAAAGTGACGTCAGAGGAGTGGTGGAGCCCGAGAAACGACAGCTAAGTGATTATTAAGGTCATGTATATCGTTTATTATATAATTAACTTTAGTGTTTAATTAATCAATCAGATCTGGGGGATAAAATTAAAATTAACTAAATAGAGGATACTAACTTTAAGGGTCCTGAATTTTCATTAAATTAAAATCTGACATATATAAAGAGTTAAGTAAATAATAAAATAAAGGAGCTAACAAACAAAAAACAAGGAACAGAGCAGAGTAAAAGAATGGGAACTGGAGCAGTTTAAAAAGGAGACCCTAATTTTAATTAAATAAATAAAACAATGTTATATCGGGATGACAGTGCAGGTGGTGTTCCAAAACTGCAGCATGTGGGAGTTTGTGGAGAGCATTGGGATACCAGACAACCACGTCTGCAGTAAGTGTCTGCATCTTGAGGAACTTCAGCTCAGAGTTGTTGAGCTGGAGTCTGAGGTGCAGACATTGCAGGGCATCAGGGAAGGGGGGAGTTACCTGGACACTTTGATCCAGGAGGCAGTCACACCCCTTAAGATAAGGTAGTGATACAGGTCTAGTTAGTGGTCAGGGACAGGAGGGTGTGACTGCGAGTCAAAGAGGTAAGGGGACCCCAGATGCAGTGCTGGAGGAGACTCGACCTTTGCCCTATCCAACAGGTATGAGGTTCTTGCTGCCTATGTAGATGAGGGCAAAGTCTACAGGGTGGATGAGCAAACTGATCACGGCACCGTGGTACAGGAGGCCATTCAAGTGGGGGGAGTGAAAAGGAATGTTGTAGTGGTGGAGGTAGTAGAGTCAGGGGGATAGATACTGTTCTCTGCAGCAGCGATTGCGACTTCCAAAGGTTGTCTTGCCTGCCCGGTGCCAGGGTTAAGGACATCTCCTCGCGGCCGGAGAAAAATCTGGAGTGGAAGGGGGAGGATCCAGTTGTCGTGGTCCACGTAGGAACCAATGACATAGGTAGAACTAGGAATGAGGTTCTGCTGAGAGAGTTTGATGAGCTAGGGTCGAAATTAAAACGCAGAACCTCACAGGTAATTATCTCTGGATTGTTACCTGAGCCACGCACAAATTGGCATAGGGACAAACAGATTAGAATGTTAAATGCGTAGCTGAAAAAGTGGTGTGGGAGGCAGGGGTTTTGCTTCATGTGGCACTGGCGCCAGTAGTGGGGAAAGAGAAAGCTGTTCCATTGGGACGGGCTCCACTTCAACCGGGCTGGGACCAATGTCCTGGAGAATCGAATAACTAGGGTGGTAGATAGGGCTTTGAACTAAGTAAGGGGGTTGGGAGAATTCAGGAAAAGGTAATTTCAAAAGCAGTAAGAAAAATGTCAAGGCTGTAGAGCAGAGTAGCGATTTGGGTAAAAATAAGTAGTGTGGGTCAGGTAGAAGGAAGAAAGACTTGCATTTATATAGCGCCTTTCACGACCAGACGTCTCAAAGCGCTTTACAGCCAATGAAGTAGTTTTGTGGAGTCACTGTTGTAATGTGGGAAACGCGGCAGCCAATTTGCACACAGCAAGCTCCCACAAACAGATCATCTGTTTTTTGTTATGTTGATTGAGGGATAAATATTGGCCAGGACACCGGGGATAACTCCCCTGCTCTTCTTCGAAATAATGCCATGGGATCTTTTACATCCACCTGAGAGAGCAGACGGGGCCTCGGTTTAACATCTCATCTGAAAGATGGCACCCTCAGACAGTGCAGCACTCCCTCAGCACTGCGCTGGAGTGTCAGCCTAGATTTATGTGTTCAAGTCCCTGGAGTGGGACTTGAACCCACAACCTTCTTGACTCAGAGACGAGTGTGCTACCCACTGAGCCACAGCTTACAGGAAGGGAGAGAACTTAAAAGGTAATAGGGCATTACAGACTAAGGTGACATCAGGGAAAAATAGAAAAAATTAAAGCTAAAGGCACTATATCTGAATGCGCGAAGCATTCGCAACACAATAGATGAATTAATAGCACAGAGAGAAATAAATGGGTTTGATCGAAGCCATTTCAGAGACGTGGTTGCAGAGTGACCAAGGTTGGGAACTAAACATTCTAGAATACTTGACTTTTAAAAGAGATGGACAAAAAGGGGGTGGGGGTGGGGATTAGCTTTGATAATGAAGGATGGGATAAAGACAGTAGAAAAAGGATCTTAGCTCGGAAAATCAAGATGGAGAATCAGTCTGGGTGGAGCGAAGAAACAAGGGGCAGAAAACACTGGTGGGAGTAGTTTACAGTAGTCGTGTCGGGCAGAGTATAAATCAGGAAATTAGAGGTGCATTTAACAAGGGTAATACAGTAATCATGGGGAACTTTAATCTTCATACAGACTGGGCAAAACCAAATTTGCAGTAATAGCATCGAGGACGAGTTCATGGAATGTATTCAAGACAGTTTTCTAGATCAGCATGTCAAGGAACCAACTAGGCTATTTTAGATCTAGTATTGTGCAATGAGAAAGGGTTAATTAATAACCTTGTAGTAAAGGAGCCTCTGGGGAAGAGTGATCATAATGATAGAATTTTATGTTGAGTTTGAGACTGGTTTAGTTAAGTCCGAAACTAGGGTCTTAAAACTGAACAAAGCAAACTATGTAGGTATGAGGGGTGAGTTGGCTAAGGTAGATTGGGAAACTAGATTAGAAGATATGACGGTAGATAAGCAATGGCAAAGATTTAAAGAATTAGTTCATAATTCGGAACGAATATACATTCCCTTAAGGAATAAAAATGCCACGGGAAAAGTGCTCCAATCGTGGCTAACAAGAGAAGTTAAAGATAGTATTAGATTAAAGGAAGAGGCGTACAATGTTGGCAAAGAGTAGTAAGCCTGAGGATTGGGATGATTATAGAATTAAGCAAAGGATGACCAAGAAATTGATAAAGAAAAAGAGAATGAGAGTAAACTAGCAAGAGACATAAAAACAGATTGTAAAAGTTTCTATAGATATGTAAAAAAGGGATTAGTGAAAGTAAATGTGGGTCCCTTAGAGGCAGACAGGAGAAATTATAATGAGGAATAAGGAAATGGCAGAGACATTAAACAAATACTTTGTATCTGTCTTCACAGAAGACACAAAAAACATTCCGGAAACAGTGGGGAACCTAGGGGCTAGTGAGAATGAGGAACTTAAAGAAATTAGCATTAGTAAAGAAATTGTACTGGAGAAATTAATGGGACTAAAAGCCGACAAATCCCCTGGACCTGATGGCCTACATCCTAGGGTTTTAAAAGAGGTAGCTACAGAGATAGTGGATGCATTGGTTTTGATCTTCTAGAATCTAGGGAATTCTGGAACGGTCCCCGGAAGGTAGCAAACGTAATCCCGCTGTTCAAGAAAGGAGGGAGATAGAAAGCAGGGAACTATAGAACAGTTAGCCTAACATCAGTAGTAGGGAAAATGCTAGAGTCTATTAGAGAGTGGTAACAGGGCACTTAGAAAATCATAATCTGATTGACTCTGGGCAGAGTCAAGACAGATTTATGAAAGGGAAATCGTGTTTGACAAATCTATTTTTTTGAGGTTGTAACTAGCAGGGTTGATAAGGGGGAACCAGAGGATGTGGTGTATTTGGATTTTCAAAAAGCATTCGATAAGCTACCACACAAGAGGTTATTACACAAAATTAGGGCTCATGGGATTGGGGGTAATATACTAGCATGGAGTGAGGATTGGTTAACGGACAGAGAACAGTGAGTAGGAAGAAATGGCTCATTTTCGAATTGGCAGGCTGTAGCTAGTTGAGTGCCGCAAGGATCAGTGCTTGGGCCTCAGCTATTTACAATCTATGTCAATGACTTAGATGAGGGGGTCGACTGTAATGTATCCAAGTTTGCTGACGATACAAAGTTGGGTGGGAAAGTAAGCTGTGAGGAGGACAAAGAGTCTGCAAAGGGATATAGACAGGCTAAGTGAGTGGGCATGAACATGGCAGATGGAATATAATGTGGAAAAGTGTGAAGTTACCCACTTTGGTAGGAAAAAAATAGAAAAGCTGAATATTTTTTAAATGGTGAAAGACTGGGAAATGTTGGTATTCAGAGGGACCTGGGTATCCTTGTCCACGAATCACAGAAAGTTACCGAAGGAAGTGCCGAATGGATGATCCATATCGGCCTACTCCTGAGGTCCCCACCATCACAGAAGCCAGTCTTCAACCAATTCGATTCACTCCACATGATAGCAAGAAACAGCTGAGCACATTGGACAAAGGTTATGGGTCCCGACAACATCCTGGCTGTCGTGCTGAAGACATGTGCTCCAGAAACTAGCTGCGCCTCTAGCCAAGCTGTTCCAGTACAGCTACAACACTGGCATCTATCTGACAATGTGGAAAACTGCCCAGGTATGTCCTGTCCACAAAATGCAGGACAAATCCAATCCAGCCAATTACCGCCCCATCAGTCTACTTTCAATCATCAGCAAAGTGATGGAAGGTGTCATCAACAGTGTTATCAAGCGGCACTTACTCAATAACCTGCTCACTGATGCCCAGTTTGGGTTCCGCCAAGACCACTTGGCTCCCGACCTCATTGCAGCCTTGGTCTAAACATGGACAAAGGAGCTGAATTCCAGAGGTGAGGAGAGAGTGACTGCCCTAGAAATCAAGGCACATTTGACCGAGTGTGGCATCAAGGAGCCCAAGTAAAACTGAAGTCAATGGGAATCGGGGGGAAAACACTCCACTGGCTGGAGTCACACCTAGCACAAAGGAAGATGGTTTCGGTGGTTGAAGATCAATCGTCACAGCCCCAGGACATCGCTGCAGGAGTTCCTCAGGGTAGTGTCCGATGCCCAACCATCTTCAGCTGCTTCATCAATGACCTTCCCTCCAACATAAGGTCAGAAATGGGGATGTTCGCTGATGACTGCAGTGTTCAGTGCCATGCACAACTCCTCAGATAATGAAGCAGTCCATGCCCGCATGCAACAAGACATGGACGACATTCAGGCTTGGGCTGATAAGTGGCAGGTAACATTCGCGCCACAGAAGTGCCAGGCAATGACTATCTCCAATAAGCGAGAGTCTAACCACCGCCCCTTGAGATTCAACGGCATTACCATCGCTGAATCCCCCACCATCTACATCCTGGGGGGGGTCACCATTGACCAGAAACTTAACTGGACCAGCCACATAAATACTGTGGCAACAAGAGCAGGTCAGAGGCTAGGTATTCTGTGGCGAGTGTCTCACCTCCTGACTCCCCAAAGTCTTTCCACCAGCTACAAGGCACAAGTCAGGAGTGTGATGGAATACTCTCCACTTGCCTGGATGAGTGCAGCTCCAACAACACTGAAGAAGCTCAACACCATCCAGGACAAAGCAGCCCGCTTGATTGGCACCCCATCGACCACCTTAAACAATCACTCCCTCCACCACCGTCGTACCGTGGCTGCAGTGTGTACCATCTTCAAGATGCACTGCAGCAACTCGCCAAGGCTTCTTCAGCAGCACCTCCCAAACCCGTGACCTCTACCACCTAGAAGGACAAGGGCAGCAGGCGCATGGGAACAGCACCACCTCCAAGTTCCCCTCCAAGTCACACACTATCCTGACTTAGAATTATATCGCCGTTCCTTCATCATCGCTGGGTCAAAATCCTGGAACTCTCTCCCTAACAGCACTGTGGGAGTACCTTCACCACACGGACTGCAGCGGTTCAAGGCGGTGGTGGCTCACCACCACCTTCTCAAGGGCAATTAGGGATGGGAAATAAATGCTGGCCTTGCCAGCGGCGCCCACATCCCATAAACGAATAAAATTATACATATATATACTTGCCTGAGAGGGAGAGCAACGAAGGTTCAATAGACTGATTCCAGGGATGAGGAGCGATTGAGTAGACTAGACCTATATTCCCTAGAGTTTAAGGATGAGACGTGATCTCATTGAACCATAAAATTCTTGAAGGGCTTGACAGGATGGATGCTGGGAGGATGTTTCTCCTGGCTGGGGAGTCTAGAACTAGGGGTCAGTCGCAGAATAAGAGGTCAGCCATTTAGAACTGAGATGAGAAGAACATTTTTTCACTCAAAGGGTTGTGAATCTTTGGAATTTTCTACCCCAGAGGGCCGTGAATGCTCAGTCGTTGAGTATATTCAAGACAGATATCAATAGATTTTTGGATACTAAGGGAATCAAGGGATATGGGGATAGTGTGGGAAGGTGGAGTTGAGGTAGAAGATCAGCCATGATCTTATTGAATGGCGGAGCAGGCTCGAAGTGCCAATTGGCCCACTCCTGCTCCTAGACCTTATGTTTCTTAAAAAGAGAGCCACAATTTCTCCAGTCTCTTCTCATAACTAAATGCATTCATCGCTTCAGGGCACCCAATATGGACACAATATTCTAACTGCATTATTTCTTTACTTATGTACTCTATGTCCCTATTTATAAAACCCAAGATCTCATATGCTTTTTAACAGCTAGTCCTTCCACTCTTAAAGATGTGTATGAATCGTTGAGTCTCTCAGTACTTTTATTCCTTTTAAAGTTTTACCATTCAATATATATTTTTTCTTTTTATTCTTCTTCCCAAATGTATCACCTCACATTTTGTGCAACAAGCTTCACCCAACATCTATCTGCCCAATCTACTGACTTGTGTCTTCTTTAGGTCACTTGCAATCCTCTTCACAGTTAACAATGCTCTCTATTTTTGTTTTGTCTGAAAACTTTGATATTGCGTCCCCTATACCAGAGTCCAGATCATTGATGTGTATACACTAATAAATTGTCTGTGGCGTAACCCATGATCTGTGGATGAATACAAGTCTTTTTTAAATAAAAGATGGGAGAAAAATGGACACTCCGGAAACTTGCTCCAGAGTCACCTAGCGGCCTGAGCGTGCAACTACATTCTGACAGCTGACATAACATTAAATGTTATGACGCTTGCGTCTGCGCACACTCGGAGGTCGACCTCCAAATCATCGTCAACACCTTCACCGAAGCATTCGAGCGCATGGGACTTACACTAAACATCTGTAAGACAAAGGTCCTCTACCAACCTGCCCCCGCCACACAGTACTGCCCCCCAATTATCAAAATCCACGACAAGGCCTTGGACAACGTGGACCACTTTCCATACCTCGGGAGCCTACTGTCAACAAGGGCAGACGTCGATGATGAAGTCCAACATCGCCTTCAGTGTGCCAGTGCAGCCTTCGGTCGCCTGAGGAAGAGAGTGTTTGAAGACCAGGGCCTCAAACCCAGCACCAAGCTCATGGTCTACAGAGCAGCAGTGATACCCGCCCTCCTGTATGCTTCAGAGACATGGACCATGTACAGCAGGCACCTCAAAGTACTGGAGAGGTACCACCGACGCTGCCTCCGCAAGATCCTGCAAATCCATTGGCAGGATAGGCACACCAACATCCCCAGCATCGAAGCTTTGACCACGCTCGATCAGCTCCAATGGACGGGTCACATCGTCCGCATGCCCGATACAAGACTCCCAAAACAAGCACTCTACTCGGAGCTCCGACACGGCAAGAGAGCCCCAGGTGGGCAGAGGAAATGCTTCAAGGACACCCTTAAAGCCTCCTTGAAAAAGTGCAACATCCCCACTGACACCTGGGAATCCCTGGTCCAAGACCACACGAAGTGGAGGAGAAGCATCCGGGAAGGCGCCGAACACCTAGAGTCTCTTCGCCGGGAGCAAGCGGAAGCCAAGCGCAAGTCAACCCACCCACCCGCCCCTTCAGCCACCGTCTGCCCCACCTGTGACAGAGACTGTAGGTCCCGCATTGGACTCATCAGTCACCTGAGAACTCATTTTTAATGTGGAAGCAAGTCATCCTCGGTTCCGAGGGACTGCCTAAGAAGAAGAAATGGGAAATGTCATTAGAAACGTATGATCAAAAATTTCCACAACAGGGAGGTAAGGTTTGTGGACAGGGAGCACATCCCCTGTGCAAGTTTTTTTAAATATATAGATTAATAGAAACAGTCCTAACAAATCCGGAGGTTGGGGGGTGGGGGGGCAGGAAAATACACTTCTCTGGTCTGAAAAACATCCATTAACCACTACTGTTTTCTGTCCTTCAGCCAACTTCCTATCCATTCTGCCACAGCTCCTTTAATACCATGTGCCTTAATTTAATCAACAAGACTAATAATTTGTTAACCCACACATACACACAAACATTTTGTACAGTCCCATGACCAATGTCATGCCTTTACAAATCCATGCTGGCTTTCCTTATTAACCCTGGTGTCTGTAAATTTTAGCCTGCATTATGGACTGTATACCCACTGCCAATATTAGGCTGATTTGTCTACATTAGCCGGTTTATCCCTTTCTTGGACAAAGATATTACACTGGCAACCCTCCATATCCAATAATGTTAGATTAATATCTGGTTGGGCCGAATGGCCTGTTTCTGTGCCGTATATCCTAAAGCCTCTGCTATTTCTCTGACTTCACTTGGCTTTCTAGGATGGATACAGTCAAGGCCTAGTGCCAGTTCCACTTTGTGTTCACCCAACTTTTCTAGTACTACTTCTTTATCTATAGTTATCTATTTGTTCCACTTCCTCCTCTTGTGTCCTTTCACTCCCATTATCATATTCTTCTAAAAACTCAGGCAAAGTAGTCATTTAGTATTTCCACCATTCCATCATCCAGAATCCTTTGCTATTTCCTTTTTGTTATCTGACGGTCTTTCTTCATATACCCTCAGACTTTCTAATTTTTTTGCTACCCCTTTATATTTTCTATTGCATGCCTGATCATTATCTGCATTATTAGTGCTATCTTTGTCCTATGTCTCTGTCTCATTTTAATTTCTCTATGCATCCAATGAAACTATGGCTTTTACATAGTATTTACAGCACAGAAACAGGCCATTCGACCCAACAGGTCCATACCGGTGTTTATGCTCCACACGAGCGTCCTCATCTAACAGTCTCAACATATCCTACAACTCTTGCTGTACCATCTTTATTTCTTGTGAAAATGTGTCTAGTTTGTACACTAAGCATCTCCTGTCTGTCTACCGTCACATGTGCCAACAGTTCTTTCCAATTTATCTGGGATAGCTCCTCTTTGATCTGATTGGTTTACTTTTTTCCAGCCAAGTACCTGTGTCTTTGACTGTTCCTTCTCTTCAATTTTTATATCCAATATCGCTGTTTCCTAGATGTTCTTCTACACTTGCGTTACTTACTTCATTTCCAAGAACTGTAAACTAGAACTGCCTCCTTCCTCATTGGACTAAAAACTGATCTAGAAAATATTCCCGTATACAAAACAGAAACCCTACATTCCCGGACACAACGTAGAAACCCCTCCCCTACTTTACCATTTACATGACCATGTCTATTTTTGGATAATTAAATAACCCTTTATTATGGCCTTGCTACTTCTGCATTTTCTCTGAAGATATTAACCCCGACTTTGCGGTCAGAGGTGAAGGAACGGCGCTTGCCGTTCATTATGCTTAAAGCTGCCCACAGACTTTTCGCGGGCTTTTGAGCGGCAATTTACGGTATTGAGAGATAATTTTCAGCACGGCATGTATGAGCAGAACAAGCAACAGTGTATCTCTTCAACCAGATTGAAGAATCCTCACTAACACCAGGAAGTATAAATTAGAATATTTAATTCAATGTAATATGTACAGAAAGCAAAATAAAGAGAGATAAAGAGAGATAAAGAATGATGGGATTAAGAGAGAAAAAAAGACAAAGAAAAAGTAAAACATTTAAAAAAATTTATTTAAATTTTTTATAAAATCTCCAACAGTAATTAAAATCTGAAAGAAGGAGACGCCACACTTATAAAATAACTTTATCAGGGCCAGAGGCGCGGTTTGGTAATTAAGACTTAACACCAATGTTCCCTCTTATTTTCTTTGGGTGCATAGCCCCTTTAAGGGGCTGCACGGCCCATTCACAGTTTCGCGCAAGTCACAGGCTGCGCATGACCGGCAGAGGGGGTGTGCGGCCGCGCATCTTATAGGGAACATTGCTTATCACATCATTAAAAATTCACATACTCCTGAATGCACCAGCCCTAACTTTTTCTGGTGTGTTTAGTGGGTAACTAGTGTGTTTGGATGCCGAATCTATTGGTGAGGTACCGGTGTAGCAAAGCTTGTGGTGGAGCAGGGCAAATCGGACAGCAACATCCGGATTTCCACATTTAACTGTGCATGTGCAGACTCCGGAAGTTGCTGTCAAATTTACTCCATAATGTGAGCGCCGATAGTCTCACCGCTTTTCCTATCGCAAAATCCGGGCCATTAACTTTTTGACACTGTTGAGATAAAAAATCTCTATTGCTTTCTTAGGTTTGTAATCCATATTTATCTAGAAGAGACACCCCTTTTAAAATAAAATGGCATAAACTAGCACACACAATACAGATGTGGCAAGAACCTGTATTTTTTTCCTAAATGAATGAGGAGTCCAATAACTACAAATATACAGAAGGATCCTCAGGTAACAACAATGTTGCATACTGAAATTTTCAACATTCTTAAATCTTTTCTAAAGGAAATCACATTCCTATGAGGGCTAGTTAGGTATTTGGAAAGTTTGGCTTTATTCATAGAAACAAGAATTTTTAAAATTTTATTTTTACATTTTTTTAAAAAAAAGTGTCATTTTAGTTTTAAGTACAAATTTGTTTAACTAAATTGAACAGGATTCCAAAAATGCTTTGACCCATTTCATTGATGGTACGGTAATATAGTGTTTATGTTACTGGACTGGAAGTAATCCAGAGAACATAAGTTCAAATCCCACCATGGCAGATTGAGAATTTAAATTCAGTTTAAAAAAAAACCTGGAAATAAAAGATGGCATCAGTAAAAAAAAAGTGGCCACAAAGCTATTGGATTGTTATAAAAACCCAACTGGTTCACTAATATCCTGTAGAGAAGAGAATCTGCCATTTTTACCCAGTCTAGTCGATGTGTAACACCAGTCCCACACTAATGTGGTTGGCTCTTCGCTTCCCTCAAGCAGGCTAGCAAGCCATTTAATTGCATCCAATCACAACAAGGTGGATCGCAGCGGATCAAAGTTGCGGCCCACTACCACCTACGCAGGGCAATAAATACCACCTTGCCAGCGATGCCCAAATCCGGAGAATTAATAAAAAAAATTCCACAGAATACACATAGATGAGCAGAATGTCGAGAATTTTAGGCTTCCCATAGCTTGATGTACTATGTTTAATGCTAACGTTTGAATGTCAATATGTAAACCATCAGGTAAATGACTTAAAACGTAGAAGTGGATTTAAAAACCCGAAAGAAATAACCGGTGAGAATTAGCAGACTATGAAAGCAGAAATTTGTCAAGCTATTTTAATTTGTTACAACAATTAAACAAATTAATAGCATGGTTTGTGAAACCACAAATTGCAGCCAACTGTTCTGATTGTTGTCTAGTATGACACTTACTGCCAAAAGATAAGAAACTTGAAAATAAAGGGAAAATGACAAGAAATCCCACATGTAACAGGGAAACCATACAAGTTTATATTGCGCAACTGTTCCAAAGCATCACTGGCATTTTTGGGGCAGGGAAAGAAGTTGGCCAGTTAGAATTCCAGCAATTTTATGTTGGTAATTTTTCAATAAAATACATTACAAAAATATTTTACTGACTGGTTGGTTTTATTAACCTTATTTTTCACATTTGCAGCTTAAACACGGATACAGATGTTAAGCAAAAATACAAGAAAGTATTGAACTGCAGATTTATAGTTACATAAGAACATAAGAAATAGGAGCAGGAGTAGGCCAATCGGCCCCTCGAGCCTGCTCCGCCATTCAATAAGATCATGGCTGATCTGATCCTAACCGCCAATCTACTATCTATCACAGAACCATCTCCTGCATCTAACAGAATTGCACACACAAAATAGGAGCAGAATCAGGCTACACAGTCCCTGGGCCCGCTCCACTACCCACAGGGCCATGACCGATCCGAACCTAGACTCATGTCCAAATTCCTGCCCGCTCCCCGTAACCCTTAATGCCCTTTACTTCTAGGAAACTGTCTATTTCTGTTTTAAATTTAATTAATGTTGTAGCTTCTACAGCTTTTTGTGGCAGCATATTCCATGGACCTACCACCCTCTGAGTGAAGTAGTTCCTCCTCATCTCAGTTTTGAAAGAGCAGCCCCTTATTCTAAGACTATGTCCCCTAGTTCTCGTCTCACCCGTCATCGGGAACATCCTCCCCGCATCCACCCGATCCAACCCCTTCACAATCTTATATGTTTCAATAAGATCGCCTCTCATTCTTCTCTACAGCAGCAACATTTCAAACAAATAACACTATGTAGTGCCTCAGGGATTCACAGAACCATTGGAAGGAACAAAAAAAAGTCCCACAGCAGTGCCAATGACGAAGATTAAATTTTTACAATTGGCATAAGCTGCATTCAAGGTCTGATCGAAAATATAAACAAAAAAAATCACACACAGCACAATGCCAGCCCAACACATAGATCGGACAGGAGGCAGGAATGAGGACTCAAGTCCAGCATCTGTCGCTGGCAACACACAAAGAGTGAAACTGTACTCCGAGGAATTTCACCTGACCCAATTAAAAAGAATACAACTCGCTCTGCCTGGGCCATCCTCAAGAGCATGTGCGGCCATGCATGGCGTTAATTCCATTTGTCACCACAAATCTGGGATTCACCGACACATGGTATACTGCAAAAGATCCAAAAGCCTTCCACTGTGAGGGTCCAAAAGAAGGCTAATGTAGCCTCCAAAAGGAGCTTCAGTCACTTGCTTTAGTCCCATATGGTGAGTTACTAATCTCAGCTGAGAACAGCAGAGTAGAATTGGGGTGCATGCTGCTGGTATAAATGTAGCTTGGATGAAATGAAGGAAGGGAAGGTTAAAGCAATAGCTCCCACTTTAACAAGTATCACCAACTAACCACAGAGCAGCTTTATAATGGCAGACACAGGTCTGTGGTTGACGGCCTTTAGCCACAATAGAGGGTGTACAGCTCTGAGGTGATCATCATGCAGAAATCCTCAGGGCATTTTATATTTCAAAACATGACAAGCTTTCCTCAGTAAGCTGAACTGGAATGTTCAAGGTAGTGAACATTGACAAGGCAGTTGCAATACAGAGGGGAAAAAAACGTATAAAGCATTGATTGGAATCAGTTTTGGAATATGGTAAATTTTACATGTTTGCACATTGAATGCTTCAAAATTTCCAAATATCTGTCTGAGAATTTTGATAATGATTAACAAATGCAGTGTGTGTTTCCAAAGCTGGGTGAATTCAAAGGGGAACTTGAGTCCTTCCAGAGATGAATTCCATTTGTAATTGTGTTTTTAGACAGGCATCTCCTGAGGTGGTTGAAAAAATGCAATGGGACAATGACCTTTCACATAAATTTACACTAAAAGATTTCTGATCTGTTTGAAGAAGAGGAAAATAAATTCTTATAAAGAGCCTCTGATGTCCGATAGAAAGATCCAAGATTTCTCCATCAGTATTTGTCAGATCAGTACTGTAACACTAAATTTAATAGGTCACCATTCCTATTTTTATATAGGTTACAGCACATTTCTAATCACATTAATTTACGGAAACTAGTTTTGAAAGTCTTAAACGCTTTCTAGTCTGGGGTATTCCCTTAGACTAGCAGGTTTTCCTGCCTTGATCAGTCCACGTCACCATTCATACATTTAAGATTAGACACTTATTTTTTAAAAATGACCAAACCCCCGTCACTTTAATCTGTATCTTATATATTTTGGACTCACATAATAGCTGCTTCTCAGCCACTGACATTCTGTTCACAGACTAGATTAGATCGTAATATATATGTGAAATTGATTGAGTCAAATACAAAACTGCAGATCTAAACAACCATGTTTTATATCTATGAATTCCTCGCATTCAAGATGCAGTCTTGGTGGCAGTGACTGAGATTGGATTGTTTCCTGCATTCTAATATTTACATAAGGGTGGCACCATACATAATACAGCTCCTTACATTCAGATTTATGTCACTTCAACATGATATGATAAAGTTTGACTGTGAGATAGCTCCAAAGCTCACCCAGCCCAGAAGGTTCTTTTAACCTCCTACAAATAGGTGGTTATACTTACTTACAAGAGACTGATCAAATATCCAGTGATTTCATCTCACATTTGTCATGCATTTTACTGAGGTGAATATTGCAGGATCCCCTTACCAGCTCTTAAAAGATTTAATCTAGGTGCCATGAAGCCAGTTCCATGCTCACAGTTAAGGATGGACAGAATGCTTGCTTAAAACTGGTTCTAACAGATTCTTCGAAGAAAGCCTTGCTCATGTAGCACTACTTTGATTGATAAGGTGAACAAATAAAAGTGATTTTTTAAAAAAAAGCAGAGTTCAAGGTGGGTCACATGATTCTATTCTAATTTCAAACTCCTGAGATTAGAAAAATGGAAAATTCTCTGCTATAATTTGCTTTTAAAAGCAAAATAATTTATATTACACAATATTCCCTGGAAGTACTTTTTTTTTTAAATGAGTGTGGAAAGAACATACCCTTTCTCTTTTAAGCACTTTGTTTAAAATTTGTTTAAGGGCTAGTAAAATGTAATGTCTATTAAAAAGAAGTCTTCAATACATTATAGTACAACTGTCACAGTTGCTAATTAAGCTTCCAAGTTCAACCCTATTCGGATTCGTTACCTGAGATCAGATGTGGTAGATGGAAAGGGGTTCGATGATTGGTCTAAGCATCCTAGGCTTGAAGGAGGAGGCAACAAGGCGAGAATCAAAGTTAACTTTCCAGCTGCTCATCACCTCCAAAAAGGGCATGTGAATGTTAGGTGAGAACAGGTTAAGCTGTAATGCCATGCCATGGGCAAATAGCCTGCCGACACTTTCTGCCAAGGCTCAGACAAGAATGGACACTTGTGTGAGCTGTTGGAGGGTTACCAGCATACCTAAACATTAGTCACCATCTACATAAGAGGTGAGGTGAGGAGAAAATTAAATAAGTGCTTCAGGATATAGCTGAAGAGATAATCTTACTGCTACCAATAAACCTTTTAAGATTAAAGCAAGAAGAAAAAAACCAAAGTGAGGTGTGTAATACAACACTCCAAAGTCTGTATAGGTATTTTCCAGCATCTTTATTTGTTGTTGGGCACTGGAGTAGACCACAGCTGGGTTTCCCGCAGTTCCTCTTCTCTAATAATTTTGTGTTTCAATACAAGCAGGGAAATGATAATGATCATCTTTTTTGCAATCGCACAAAAGAGCTATCTTATTCCCGTTCACTCAATGAAAATTTACTATGAAAATTGCACAGAAAACATACACCCCCACCCCCAACCTCTCAACTCCAGACCTCCTGAGACAAAAATCATAGGACAGCCTTTTGAACAATTCAAATACAGTGAAAACAAACTGCAGTCTGCCTACTTCAGTCACAGATTGCTTATCTGCAGAATTACAGCTTCAAAAATAGATATAGCTAATTGACATTCATACACCTCAGTATGTTTCTTCACACACTTTGGTTAAATTCCCATTTTATTTAGGTAGTACTTACGACAATAGTATAATATTGTCTGTATAATAGGTTAAAATCAAACAATGAAACATTTAAGCCCTGTTGCAGAATGCTCTTCCAAACTCTACGTCAATCTTTTATATACAGGTTGAGTGTCCAAAATCCAGAGTTCCGGAATCCGGAATGTTCCGGAATCCGGAATGTTCCGGAATCCGGAATGTTCCGGAATGTTCCGGAATCCGGAATGTTCCGGAATCCGGAATGTTCCGGAATCCGGAATGTTCCGGAACGATTGGTGGCAGGGTCGTCCGGAATCCGTAACTCCGGATTTTGGACGCTCAACCTGTACTTCAAAAAGCCATTAACTTTTGTTGTCTTTTTTTGAAAAATCCTATGAAAAATGCGAGTGATGCAATAAAACTTTAGTGTTGTGTTTTATCCTCCTTAATCTGCACAGCTCCACTAAGTGTTTCCGCCAGGCTGCGGCCACGGCACCACGCCGCCCTGGTGGCTTAGTGTGGGCCCTCGGATGCTCTGCAGAGCTCGCAGCGTCCCTCCCCTTTAACAGAAGGGGAGGGGCGGAGAAACGCGTCAGCGCTACGCGGAGCGGCCCAGGCATTTCCAGACTCGGAACGTGTTTCTGATGTCCGAAGTCCGGAAACGCCCGAGCCCAGGTTGTGATATTTCCGGACATCAGAAACACGTTCCGAAGTCCGGAAAAACACGAAAACCGGCTCGGCCTCGGTCCCGAGGTTGCCGGATTCAGGGCGCTCAACCTGTAATACAGTTTTACCCTGATGCACTTCAATTGTACTTTACAGCACTATGACTGGATACATTTGTGCTATGGCACAATTTATAAGTCCAGCACAAATTGTTTTTCTTTTCCCTCCACAGAAAGCTACTGATGATCAAGGTACAAATATGATCTCACTGAAGGAAAGAAGCAGCTCCATAATTATGGACCATTCATTAGATAATATAATTTTTAAACCAGTTTAAAAAAAGCAGCAGTGACATCCAGCTGGGCCTGTAGATTTCAGGCAGTTTTCACATTAGGTTCTTGTAAGAATACTTTTTGTTGGTGGGTGGGTGAGAAGAAATGTCACATCCACGAAGATGGATCTTTCCTGTCCCTATTTTACTTGGCTTCCATGAAAGTTTAGTGGGTGAAGACTTTGCTTGGTGTAGCACCAAGCTGTACAGAGCAGCTAGGCACAGGCTCAATTCCTAGTCTGTTGAGCTGATTCCAGATCGTGCAACAGCTGAATGTGCTTCAAGTTGGCATCAGTGCTTGGGGTGGAGAAAAACAAATCAAGATTCTGACTTCTGCCCACTGATCTCTGTTGGAAAGTTCAAGTGGGTAAATATTGGGTGAGACCAGGATTGGCTTTGATTGTCATACCTACTGCAATTAAGAGGGGGAGAGTGTGAGAGAGAGAGAGAGAGAGAGAGAGAAAAAGTGAGAGCGAGAGAAGCAGAGAGTGAGCGAAATCGAGAGTGCAAGAGCATATTACCCCCAAGAGTCCATTAACTCCTCTTTTGGGACATTTTAGACAAATTCCTGTTCTCGCCCCATAGACATTCCATTGAAGTAACTAAATAAACTCAAAGCTGTGTTGCTAAAACTTCTGGTTAGCCTGCAGCAGTGCCAATGGCTGGTCTTTAACCAGTAAATATAGGAGCATTTTCTGACACCAATGACCTTCAAATGAGGTGTGTGACTTATACAAATTGTGTAATTTACGGCTCAAAACAGAAAAGAAAAGGTGCAGGTATGATTTTTTGGTGGGGTGACAGAATGCCAGAATTTTACAGTAGTCAAAAGAGTTGGTAATAGCAACTGCTTTAGGATGTCAGAATCCTAGATGGAACCTTATTCCAGGAATTGCCTTTTCAACACTGTTGTGCGTTTGAGTTTATAATGCTAAAATTATATTATTTGCCCCTTGGATTAAACAGCCACTTGTATGCAGCAACCAGTTTAATTAGGTCCCAGAGGGAATTATTTATTGTATCTTTTTCCTGTACTAAATACTGCTTTCCTCAAAGTTTAATGGACTTGCTTGGAGAAGCAGTTTTCTTTTTTAATGATGGTGTAGACAATTTGTAGTTCAACAGGTTAAGTGGCTACTTGTACAGGATTTACGTGTCAAAACTGGGTAGTTCCTGAAAATACTGGAATTTAGCACAAACTGAATGCCCTTTCCCTCTTACAGATGATTTGTCTCCTGTTCAATACCTTCCTAACATCACCTTCCCAAGACCAGGACGGCTGAGCAACTCACCCTGTACAGATTCATGTGGAAGAACCAACGTAGCATCATTCTGAAGTACAGCATATTATAATGCAACAAAATGGGCTCCGATTTATTTTTTGCTTGGTTTTATACAGACTCCATCAAAATCACACAGATGTAGTGAAATGGTAATTGCCGACCGATGGAACAAGTTGCTGGCTCATGCAGAGAGTTCAGATTGACGGCAAACATTCAAAAGTGAGCTGGATGAGTTCTGGATTGTGGTAGGCATCACTAGAAGGTAGGCGGGCTGTTGTGGGAGTGCGTCTCCCAGTTATTGTGGTCCCTATGAACTTTTTTTGATTGTCCTTGGGGGCCAGACAGGAATTTCCCAGGTTTTTTCCTTTTTTTTTACTCTCCTAGGTGATTGCGTATCTGGTTCGGGAGGGGGGTGGACAGTTGCCGTGTGACAGTATGGGACAGGTTTGACAGACTAGCTAGCCTTTTCCTGTTCTTTGTTTTTGTATGTTCAGAAGATAGGTTTAAATCAGACATTCACTGCACCAACATAAAATGCTGTTTTATATCATCTATTTCACAGAAATACTAGCTGCCGAGCAATTCAAATGCTGGATTTGTGTGTCAGTATTGTCTTCAAAAGCATATCAGGCTTTCTCTTAGCAAGTTTATTCAGTGAGTAACTGAGCTATACAGACCAAGAGGGTGACAGGTACCATTCTTGATCTGTGCCGAGTCAGCTGATCTCAGCTGGGCTGAAAGTAATTGTGCTCTACCTGAATTCCTCCCATCCCAAACCCAGGGGCATTGAAATCAACTAATAGCTATCCAGTGACCTTTGCTGTAAATGATTCAATCCCTGGTCTTTACTGAGTTAGTTGATCTCAAACAGGGCAGCAGTAGAGGCATTCAAATTGGCCTTAGCATGCAGGATTGGAGAAGGAAAGTTTGTTAGATATCTCGCTTCTGACTGCTTTAGCACATGGGCATTTGGTGATGGAAGAATCAGCCTTGGTTGTGATCCCTTTAGTAATCACATAACTTGATACTTATGGTTGAGACATATGCATGAAAAATTATCACTTGGGTGAGGTACCAGAGGGTGCTCAGAGCACGTGGAACCATGCCCAAGCAAGGAGTGAACAGATTCAGTACAGAGGGATGGGAGAAAGTTGGCAGAACAAAGAAAAATGGATAGGTTTGTTGGGCCTAAAGGCTCCCTTCTGTTACTAAAAACAAGAGGATTATAAAGAGGAGCAAGCAATCAAATTAAGACATGCTAGAATAAAGACACAACATTGAACAAATGCATTGGAGGGTGTAAGGGCCTGTCTTCATGAAAAAGTATTGAGAAAACCCACACTTTTTTGTCATATCATCTGCAAGTGTCCCAAAGGTTCAAGGCTATAACTTATGTCATCATGTTCTATATCCAACAAAAAAAGTTTACTTAAAAAAAACCTTTCATGAATACCGCAGTCCTTTAAATTTTTTTTGCAAGTACAAAGGCCTCACCAACAACTGGTACTACGTCACCTATTTTAATCTTGTATAAAAACACTATTTTAAATTATACAGAATCATAGCAAAATCCTCTATGTCTTTCTACGTGGCCAATCTCATTATAAATTAAAGGGAACAGAACAGCGGTTTCTGCAGATAAAATTGTTTCAAGACGTACTCTGTGTTTTTTCCCCTTCAGTTTGCAAGCAGAAAACCCCAGGTTAAAGCCCCAGGTGTAAGCTTCAAAGTTGCACTTTTTTATAATTTTGAGAACAATCTGCTAGTCATCAATAAACGACTGCTTAGCATACTTGAGCATTAAAACTTTCTTAAAGAACTTTCTCCATGCTAATAAAATCCCCACGCTCTGTTTTGCAACCTCTTATTCAATGTCACATTTCACATAACTTGTGCTTATTCCTGCTTCTTTATGCAAAATACTCATTCTCCATTCTTCTGTAGATCATAATTTTGTCCAAAAATCAGATCTCGTTCTTCTGTGGTTTATTGTGTACCCTGAGGAATATTTCATTTGTTCAATTCCATTCAATATCAAAATCACTCGGTACAAAAAACAGACACTTCAGCAGCGATAGTAATCTGGTTAATGTTTTAATTTAGGGCTGCACTGAAATAATTGCTCCCTAACCACCTCCAATTGAGCCTACAGTGAACAATGTACAGATCTGAGCTTGGGGATCCAGACTAATGCTGCAGCTCTATTGATGGCCAACAGGTTTTTGTATCACCAGGACAATCAGGATGTGTACTGATGCTTGTAACCCAAGACCACCACCTTGTAGTTTGCATTCATACAATAAAAAAGAGAGTAGCTAAAGTAAACGTTGGTCCCCTAGAGGATGTGTCTGGGGAATTAATAATGGGAAACAGGGAAATGACGGAGACTTTGAACAAATATTTTGTATCGGTCTTCAAGGTAGAAGACACTAAAAGCATCCCAATAATGGATAATCAAGGGGCTATTGGGGTGGGGGGGGGGGGGCAACTTAAAACAACTATCACTATCACTAGAGAGAAAGTACTACACAAACTAACGGGACTAAAGGTAGACAAGTCCCCTGGACCCAATGGCCTGCATCCTAGAGTTTTAAAAGAGGTGGCTGCAGAGATAGTGGATGCATTGGTTGTAATCTACCAAAATTCCCTGGATTCTGGAGAGGTCCCAGCGGACTGGAAAACCGCAAATGTAACGCCCCTATTTAAGAAAGGAGGGAGACAGAAAGCAGGCAACTATCGACCAGTCAGCCTAACATCTGTCATTGGAAAAATGCTGGAGTCCATCATTAAGAAAGTGGTAGCAGGACATTTAGAAAATCATAATATAGTCAAGCAGAGTCAGCATGGTTTTATGAAAGGGAAATCATGTTTGACAAATTTGCTGGAATTCTTTGAGGATGTAACGAGCAGGGTGGATAAAGGGGAACCAGTAGATGTCGTGTATTTGGATTTCCAGAAGTCATTCGATAAGGTGTCACATAAAAGGTTACTGTACAGATAACAGCTCACGGGGTTGGGGGTAATATATTAGCATGGATAGAGGATTGGCTAACTAACAGAAAACAGAGAGTCGGGATAAATGGGTCATTTTCAGGTTGGCAAACTGTAACTAGTGGGGTGCTGCAGGGATCAGTGCTGGGGCCTCAACTATTTACAATCTATATTAATGACTTGGATGAAGGGACTGAGTGTAATGTAGCCAAATTTTCTGATGATACAAAGATAGGTGGGAAAGCAAATTGTGTGGAGGACGCAAAGAATCTTCAAAGGGATATAGATAGGCTAAGTGAGTGGGCAAAAATCTGGCAGATGGAGTTTAATGTGGGAAAATGCAAGATTATCCACTTTGGTAGGAAAAATAAAAAAGCAAATTATTATTTAAATGAGGAGAGATTACAAAATGCTGAGGTACAGAGGGATCTGGGGGTCCTTGTACATGAATCACAAAAAGTTAACATGCAGGTACAGCAAGTAATTAAGAAGGCAAATGGAATGTTGGCCTTTATTGCAAAGGGAATGGAGTATAAAAGTAGGGAAGTCCTGTTACAACTGTACAGGGCGTTGGTGAGACCACACCTGGAGTACTGTGTACAGTTTTGGTCTCCTTATTTAAGGAAGGATATACTTGCATTGGAGGCAGTTCAGAGAAGGTTCACGAGGTTGATTCCAGAGATGAAGGGGTTGTCTTATGAAGAAAGGTTGAGCAGGTTGGGCCTATACTCATTGGAGTTTAGAAGAATGAGAGGGGTTGAAACATACAAGATTCTGAAGGGGCTCGATGGGGTAGATGCAGAGAGGATGTTTCCCCTCGTGGGGGAATCTAGAACTAGGGGGCATAATTTCAGAATAAGGGGGCACCCTTTTAAATCGGAAATGAGGAGGAATTTCTTCTCTCAGAAGGTCGTGAATCTTTGGAATTCTCTTCCCCAGAGAGCTGTGGAGGCTGGGTCATTGAATATATTTAAGGTGGAGATGGACAGATTTTTGAAAGGTAAGGGAGTCAAGGGTTATGGGGAGCGGGCAGGAAAGTGGAGTTGAGGCCAAGATCAGATCAGCCATGATCTTATTGAATGGCGGAGCAGGCTCGAGGGGCCAAATGACCTACTCCTGCTCCTACGTCTTATGTTCTTTAATTCCATTTAAATGGTATTTATAAACTCCGATTACTGTTTACAACAAAGCAAGCCCTGATAATTGAAAATAAAGTTAAAAGTCACACTTTATGCATGGGCTGAAAACATATAAATGAAGTCTCTCTCTCAAATACAGTAATTGCAAATAAACATCACACAAGAAGTGTTTGAAACAACATAGGTTATATATTTGGGGCTCTACTTATTTGAATAAATAAAATGTTGCAATTTTCCTCCAATTAGCAGAGCAGTCCTTGTAATTGGTTTTGTCTTTATCTGTGAACAGGTGGTGGAGTTAGTTTGCATGTGTGAGAATGGTTGATAAGATGACCAAGTAAATTCACAGGAACTGTATTTGGATGGAGAGAAGCAAGGAATGAACCAAGGATGTATTATTTGTGAAAGGTTTTAATGCAAAGTTAAAGAGAGCAACATTGACGAACCACCCAACTGAAATGTGTTGGTATAGAAGACAATGGAATTCTGTTTTTGAATCAGAAGCAACGGCTACGATTAGAAAAAATACTTGTGCCTTTTCCTTTTTGGCAAATTTAAACTGATTTCTGCTAACTACTTTCTAGCCCGGGGGGGGGGGGGGGGGGGGGGGGGAGGGGAGGATTGTGTGTTTTTTTAAGAAAGTATGCATTACACATTAATGGCAACACCAATTCTCACCTGGCTGTGAAATTTATTGATTGACCCCCAATGGCTTTTGAACTTTATCAAACTGCATATTCTCTGAAGGTAATGGTTCTTTTATTTCTCAGGATCCACACAAATAGGTGTCAGAGAATGCAAGCTTACAGACACAAAGGTCATCACTAATGACAGGGCCTTGAAAAAATTAAGCTCTGCAGGACACAGGCTGGGTGTTTTGATTTGCAAATTAGAGAGGTGTAGAATACTTTTCAAGGCCTGGGCAAAGTTTGAACAGTTATTCGATCATATGGTTCATGGTCAAGATGGTCCCATTGTTTCTTTGAAACTGGCTTGACAGACAGCCATGAGCTCAGAGCCCTCATTAGACTGTGATAAATACTAGAAAGCTATTGACTAGCTCTTTAGTTTGCTCATATCAGCCATAATGCCTGGTTACTGAGGAGACCATAACTACATGAACATAAAGGTGCACGCTTAGGCAAATGCCCATCAAAAGGCTCAGTTTAAAGGATTGAAAATCTCAAAATATTTTATGTTTGACTCAGAAAACATTTCATGTACTGATGAAAGTCAAATCCTGTAATGCTAATTTTATCTACTGACTTAACTTGCCTCTGCGTATATTTCTTTAATAAACAATTCATAGTTGAAGCTCAAAATGTATGGTCTGGTTTTTTTTTTAACACCTACTGGGGTGTTCAGGAGCATAAAGTGGGCAATCCATATAACTCGGTGGTAAGACGATAGATTGTTAGCCCTAAGGCATACTCCATGACATGCATAAGGTTACGTTTCGGTGCATAAGGCATGGGTTGTTTATGGGAACTGCCTTTGCGGTTAACATGAGTAAAGTGTTAGGAGATGGCCTGAATTGTAACACCTTTCTTTTTTTTTGTTACTTCAAGCCCTTCATCATTCTTCAGCCAACTGATCTGAAAGGAGTACCAATCCGAGGCCTCTTCCAATAATGTATGAAGAAATTCTGAAGTGACGGATCCGATTTTCCCTTCACAATGTTATGAAGATGAGAAACTTTGCATGTGAGAATTTGTATAGTGCAGAAATGAATTTCATAAGAATGTGCTAAAATGTTCATAACTAATATCACACATGATTTCAGCTCCTAGATATTTAAACTTAATGCAATCTCCAAGTTATCTGATTTTTTTTGGAGAGGTAATGATGTCCAATTGATATGATAGGACTGTATAAAATCATTTTACAATGATCACTGGAACCAGCATATCTACATGAATAGTTACATGCAACATCATTTTACTCACTGAATATATGTGATAAAAACACAACATAGCAGAGAGATAGGATCACATCTTACATGCACCACAAGCAATATTGCGTGTGTCTGATCAGCTCAGCCACCTCACGGAACATAAATCATATGCCTCAGTTCCACTACAATCCTTAGTCTAAATTAAGTCAGTCAAATTGAGTTAAAGCCCAGTGGAAACTTTTGAAGTCTGGTTCATGCTGAATACCAGTGCTAAATGCAGAAATAATGAGCAAATTTATGTGGGAAGATAGAGATACCATGTTCACACTTATAGTTCTCAGTGGGACAGCTGTGTGGCTATAATTTTGGTTAATTTGCACACGTACGTACAATTCAAAAGGCCTTAATATGACCGAATAGACAAGTCATGAGAGATATGGTGCACAGTTAAAAAAGACTTGCATTTCTATAGCGCCTTTCACGACCACTGGACATCCCAAAGCGCTTTACAGCCACTGAAGTACTTTTTGAAGTGTAGTCACTGTTGTAATGTAGGAAACATTGGAACCTTTTAGTCTGTGTGCCTCCAGGTTGGTCCTGGCATCAAACCCACTCAAACAATTGTGTGGGCAGAAATTCTACTAGATTGTGCAAGTAAATGTAAGCATGTTGCAGAAGTTACAAGTGTCATTCTGGATGTATGAATTTATGCAGGCAGCTTCCAGCTTTCCTAAAAGAAGCAAAATACTGCGGATGCTGGAAATCTGAAATAAAAACAGAAAAGGCTGGAAATACTCAGCAAGTCAGGTAGCATCTCTGGAGAGAGAAACAGAGTTAACGTTTCAGGACGATGACCTTTCATCAGAACTGGAAAATGTTAGAGATGTAACAGGTTTTAAGCAAGTACAGAGACAGGGAAAGGGGGAGGGGAGGAAAGAACAAAAGGGAAGGTCTGTGATAGGGTGGAAGGCAGGAGAGATTAAATGACAAAAGGGATGATGGTGCAAGGCAAAAGGGGATGGTAATGGGACAAGTAAAGAAACTTAAGATGGGTCTAGTGGAGGTGTAAGTGGCAATAGCAGAATCATTACCAATAGCTGCTGTCCGAAAAAATGGGTGCAGTGGTTATGATCTGAAATTGTTGAACTCAATGTTGAACAGTGTCCCGTCGCCTGTTATTTTAATTCTCCGCCCCACTCCAACTCTGACTTTGGCCTCCTACACTGTTCTAATGAAGCTCAACCGAAGCGCGAGGAACAACACCTCATCTTTCGATTACACTTTCTGGACTCAACATTGTTGACATCCCTAACGGAAACCTGGCTGAGGGGTGATGACACCTTACCCTTAAATGAAGCCTCCCCGCCTGGCTATACTTTTGCACCACTCGTCCCGCCCAGACTGCCGTGGTGGTGGTGTGGCTCTCATCACCAAATCACACTTTGGTCTGTCCCCCTACTCCTCCGGCACTTTCTCCTCCCTTGAGCATCTCACCTTATTCCATCCCCTCACCTCTCACTTAAAATTCTTGTTCTCTATCGCCCACCCAAGTACCATAAAAATGTTCTCACCGAGATATCTTCACTGCTCTCCTCCCTCAGCACTGAACGACTTCTCATCCTCGGTGATTTCAACCTCCATCTCAATTCATCATGCTCTCTCTCCTGAGTTCACTGCCCTCCTATCCTCCCTTAATCTCTCCCTCCATGTAAACTCCCCAACCCATATTCATGGTCACCCCCTCGACCTTGCCATCTCTCGTGGTCTCGCTACTCCCATCAAGTCAATCGCAGATAAGGCCATGTCTGACCACTTCCTCGTATCGCTCTCTACCCACATCCCCCCTTCCCCTCCAACCCTACTTCTTTCTGTGTCCGCCCCGGAAAAAACTTTCTCCCAACTGTCGAGCCTTTGGCCCTCCATTCACCACGACATTTCTGCAGCTACCGATCTGCTCAACCACATCCTCACCACTACATTTGATGCCCTAGTCCCTATTAAAACAATTACTCTCTTTCACCCTGGCCGTTCTCCCGGTACGGCCCTCACCTTCGCTCCCTTACGTCCAAGGGACGTAGACTTGAACGGGTATGGCGTACAACTGGTTTAGCCATTCACCGCCAGATCTGTCTGAACCACATAAAGCATGATTGGGTCCTGCTTTCATCTACCAAAACTGCTCACTGTTCCAGAATCATTCTGGAATGCAAAGATAAACCCCAGCTTCTATTCTCTACTGCTGCCATCTTCTTAAACCCCTCTCCCGTCTCCTCCACCCTCACCTCCGACAACAAGTGTGAGGAGCTCATGGTCTTCTTTGTCGCTAAGATTGAGACCATCCATTCAGCTGCCTTTGCCACATCCCCTCCTTCCCCTAGCCCACCGGGCCAAACTTCCTAAGGTTCACCCCAGCCCTAGCACTGAACTCGCATCTTTCTCCAGTTGCTCTCTGATCTCCCCTCATGACCTCTCCACGCTCATCTTGTCCATGAGACCCACTTTCTGCTCCATCGACCCTATTCCCACCAAACTGCTGACCACCCAACTTCCTTTTCTGGCTCCCATGTTAGCTGACATTGTTAATGGCTCTCTCTTCTTGGGTACTGTCCACCTCTCTCTCAAATCTGCTGTCATCACCCCCTCCTCAAAAAAACAACCCTTGACCCCTTAGTCCTTGCAAACTACCGCCCCATCTCCAACCTCCCTTTCCTCTCAAGTCCTTGAACGTGTTGTTGCCTCCCAAATCCATGCCCATCTTTCCCGCAATTCCATGTTTGAATCCCTCCAATCAGGATTCCGCCCCGCCACAGTACCGAAACGGCCCGCAGTCACAAATGACATCCTTTGTGACTGTGACAACGGTAAACTATCCCTCCTCGATCTTCTCAACTTGTCTGCAGCCTTTGACACAGTTGACCACTCCATTCTCCTCCAACGCCTCTCCACCATCGTCCAGCTGGGTGGGACTGCACTCGCCTGGTTCCATTCTTATCTATCTAATCGTAGCCAGAGACTCAACTGCAACGGCTTCTCTTCACGCTCCCGCATCATTACCTCTGATGTCCCCCAAGGTTCTATCCTTGGCCCCCTCCTATTTCTCATCTCCATGCTGCCCCTTGGTGACATCATCCGAAAACACAGCGTCAGTTTCCACATGTACGCTGACGACACCCAACTCTACCTCACCACCACTACACTCTACCCCTTCACGGTCTCTAAATTGTCAGACTGCTTGTCCGACATCCAGTACTGGATGAGCAGAAATTTTTCTCCAATTAAATATTGGGAAGACCGAAGCCATTGTTTTCGGTCCCTGCCACAAACTCCGTTCCCTAGCCACTGACGCCATCCCTCTCCCTAACATCTGTCTGAGGCTGAACCACACGGTTCGCAACCTTGGTGTCATATTTGACCCGGAAATGAGCTTCCGACCACATAACCGCGGCATAACTAAGACCCGCCTGTTTCCACCTCCTTCCACGCCCACCCCCTGCCTCAGCTCATCTGCTGTTGAAACCCTCATCCATGCCTTTGTTAGTTTTAGACTTGGCTATTCCAACGCACTCCTGGCTGGCCACCCACGTTCTACCCTACCTAAACTTGAGGTCATCCAAAACTCGGCTGTCCGTGTCCTAACTCGCACCAAGTCCCGTTCACCCATCACCCCTGTGCTCGCTGACCTACATTGGCTCCCGGTTAGCAATGCCTCGATTTCAAAATTCTCATCCTCGTTTCCAAATCCCTCCATGGCCTCCCTATCTCTGTAATCTCCTCCAGCCCCACAACCACCAGCACCGCCCACCCCGGCGAGATATCTGCACTCCTCTAACTCTGCCCTCTTGAGCATCCCTGATTGTAATCGCTCAACCATGGTGGCCGTGCCTTCTGTTCCCTTGGCCCTAAGCTCTGGAATTCCCTCCCATAACCTCTCTTTCCTCCTTTAAGATGCTCCTTAAAACCTACCTTTTTGACCAAGCCTTTGGTCATCTGCCCTAATTTCTCCTTATGTGGCTCGGTGTCAAATGTTTGTCTTATAATGCTCCTGTGAAGCACCTTGGGATGTTTTACTACGTTAAAGGTGCTATTGTTGTGGCTGCCGCGAAACACGAATTAAGGCCGAGTCCATGTGTGGAACACAAAGCTTTTAATTACATCTGCCTGGTAAAATGGCTGCTAACAAACTGATCTGAAAACTGAGGCCACGCCCACTCCTTTTCTCCTGCCTTAAAGGCAAGGTGCCCGATTTATTGTCCACGGATGGAAAAGTGGATTGCGCCCGTTTAGGTGGCGATCCGCCACACAGCTCCCCCCAGAATCCGCTTAGGAGGTGTGGACGAGACGGTGCGGCGGTCTGATGGGCCGGCCGGAGCGGCTCTTGTCGGACGCCGGTGGACGTGGAACGGCCGGGCGTGGAGCAGCCGGGTGAACCGGCTTGAGGGCAGGTCGGCCGCGTGGCGGTGGACGAGCTACAGGGACCCGCTCACCGGGCTCCGAGTGTGCTGGCTTGAGTCGGTCAACCGACACTTTTTCGGTCCCGTCGCCCACTTGCAGGGTGAAAAATTTGTCCCCAGCCTGTAGCACCTTGTAGGGCCCGTCGTACGGGGGTTGAAGGGGTCCGCGGTGGGCGTCGTGCCGGACGAAAACGAACCGTGCCTGGTGCAGGCTTAGTGGGACGTGTGAGGTGGATTCGCCGTGTCGGGCAATGGGCACCGGGGCGAACTGTAGCGCCGGTGATGCAAAGTCGTGGCGTTGCTGGTCGGCTGACCAGGGTGTCGTGGCGGTGGGCAGGAACTTGCCGAGTACGTGCAGCGGCTGACCGTACACGAGCTCTGCTGCCGATGCGTGGAGGTCTTCTTTAACCGTGGTGCGCAGGCCGAGGAGGACCCACGGAAGTCGATCGGTCCAGGCGCTGTCCTGGAGGCTGGCTCGAAGAGATGCCTTCAAGGATCTGTGGAACCGCTCACACAGTCCGTTGGCTTGGGGGTGGTACGCTGTGGTGCGGTGAATGGTCACCCCGAGATTGCGTGCAACGGCGGTCCAGAGTTCAGAGGTAAATTGTGGACCTCTGTCCGACGTCATGTCGGAGGGGACGCCGAACCGTGCGACCCAGGTGCTGACGAAGGCTCTGGCGATGTCGGCGGTGGTGGTAGAGGTCAGTGGAATTGCCTCGGGCCAGCGCGTGGTGCGGTCAACGATCTTCAGCAAGTGCGTGTGGCCTTGCGACGGCGGCAGGGGCCCGACGATGTCCACGTGGATGTGGTCGAATCTACGCGAAGGGACGGTAAACTCCTCGAGGGGTGCTTTTGTGTGTTGCTGCACCTTGGCCCGTTGGCAGGCTAGGCAGGAGTTGGCCCAAGTACGCACATCCTTGCGAAGGCTGCGCCAGACAAAGCGGTTGGCTACCAATTTGATGGATGCGCGGGCGCCGGGGTGGGAGAGGTTGTGGAGAATCTCGAATACCCGGCGGCGCCAGGCCGACGGGCCGAGGTTGACATAGGGATATGTCGCACTTGACCGTGACTGCGGTCGGGCCACAGGCGACGTCGGCCAGGCGTAGCCCTGGTAGGTTGGTAGGTGCGGAGAGCAGATCAGGGTCGGTGATCTGGTCTGCTGCGAGTTGAGCGTAGTCGACTGCCAGGTGTGCAGCGTGGATGGCAAGGCAGGAGAGGCAGTCGACTACCATATTGTCTCGGCCGGAGACGTGTTGGATGTCCGTGGTGAACTCGGACACTGCCGCGAGCTGGCACTGCTGCCTGGCGGACCAGGGGTCGGTTGTCTTTGCCATTGCGAATGTCAGGGGCTTGTGGTTGACAAACGCAGTGAAGGGGTGGCCCTCCAGCAAAAACCGAAAATGGCGGACCGCAAGGAACAGCGCGAGGAGCTCGCGGTCGAAGGTGCTGTACTTGACCTCTGGGGGGCGTAGTTGGCGGCTGAAGAAGGCAAGTGGTTGCCAGGCGCCATCGACCCACTGCTCATACACGGCGCCGACCGCGTGGTCGGAGGCGTCCGTGGTGAGCGCTACCCTGACATTGGGCTGTGGGTGCGCGAGCAGGGTGGCATTGGCGAGCGCGGTCTTGGTGGAGTCGAAGGCGGCTGACGCGTCTGCCGTCCATTCGACCGCCATCTTGCCGCTCCTGCCCCGGAGGGCTTCATACAGGGGCCTCATGAGGGACGCCGCTTTGGGGATGAAGCGGTTGTAGAAATTCACCATCCCGAGGAACTCCTGGAGGCCTTTGATGGTGGTGGGGCGGGGAAATTGTTGGACGGCCTGCACCTTGGTGGGCAGGGGAATGGCCCCAGCATGGGTGATGTGGTGGCCGAGGAAGTCGATCTTGTCCAGGCCGAACTGGCATTTGGCTGGGCTGAGGATGAGCCCGTGGTCGCTGAGGCGCCCGAACAGGATGCGAAGGTGTTCGAGGTGTTCCTGCTTGGAGGAACTGGCTACCAGGATGTCGTCCAGGTAGACGAACAGGAACTTCAGGTCCCGAAGGACCGAGTCCATGAGCCGTTGGAATGCCTGGGCCGCGTTTTTGAGGCCGAAGGGCAGCCGCAGGAACTCGAAAAGGCCGAACGGGGTGATTACGGCTGTCTTGGGGACGTCCGCGGGGTGGACGGGGACTTGGTGGTAGCCGCGCACCAGGTCAACCTTGGAAAAGACTGAGCGGCCGGCCAGTCTAGCTGAGAAGTCCTGGATTTGCGGCACGGGGTACCGATCAGGGGTGGTGGCGTCGTTGAGGCGGCGCCAACCCCCGCCTGGTTTGGAGGCGATGTGGAATGGGGAGGCCCAGGGACTGTTGGAGCGGCAGATGATGCCGAGCTGTTTCATGGTGGCAAGCTCGGTCCGCGCGATCTCCAGTTTGGCCGGGTCCAGCCTGCGGGCGTGGGCGTACACTGGGGGGCCTGTGGTGGTGATGAAGTGTTCCACCCCGTGTTTGGCGGCCTCCGCGGAGAAGGTCGGTTGGTAAGGGCCGGGAATTCGGCCAGGAATGCCGAGTAGTCATCCGTGGCCCGGGCGTGGCACTGTGACGCCATGTCGGCGGGTTGACAGGGGGGGGAGGGGCTATGGCGCCCAGGATGGGGGACATGGTGTTCATGTCCACGAGGCGGTGTCGAGGGATGTCTACCAGTAGGCCGTGGGTGCACAGGAAATCTGCGCCGATGAGAGGGGAGAGCACCGTGGCAGTGATGAACTCCCATCGGTAGCGGCGACCAGCGAGGTCGAGGGTGACTATGCGGGTGCCGTACGTCCGGATGTCCGAGCCGTTAGCAGCAGCCAGCGCTGGTCCTCGTTTGCCCTTTTGGATGTCGAGGGAGGAGGCTGGGATGATGCTGTGCTGAGCTCCAGTGTCGCACAGGAACCGGCGGCCGGCTTTGTTATCCGTGACGTACAGCAGGGAGCCCGCGTGGCACACGGCCATCGTGGGGCTGGTACGGGGGCGGACTTGAAAGAGCAGGGAGGTGTGCACCGTTGTGCCCTGGCGCCGAACCGTGCGTGGTAGTAACAGTGGCCCAGGTTAGTGGGGCGCGAAGGCCCCGTGAGCCCAGTGGCTGGGCCTTGTGGCCGCGTGGTGGCCGGTGAGGGGCGTGCCCAGGCAGTGGCTGCCAGGTCCGGAGTGACGTCGTGGCTGGAGTGAGCGGACAGCAGCTTGTCGGCCTCATCGGCCAGGGCTTCCAGGTCCGTGAGGCCGGACGCCACGATCGCTGGGCGGGTGCTGAGAGGTAGCTGCCAGATGAACAGCGTGCGGAAGAGGGATCCGGGTGGGCTCTCGTCGGTGAGGGAGAGCATGTGGGAGAGGAGGTCTGACGGTGAGGCATCACCGAGGCCTGGAAGGTCGAGGAGGTGGCAGTTTCGCTGGTATGCCGAGGCCGTAAATTTTTTAAGGAGCGCGGCCTTAAGATGTGCATACTTGCCCTCCTCTGGTGGGTTCTGCAGCGCTGTCCAGACCTTCGTAACTGTGGAGCTACCGAGTGATGTGACGAGATAGTCGTACTTCATCCCATCTGTGGTGATGTTTCGCAGCCGGAAACGCGACTCGGCTTGGAGGAACCAGGCTTCGGGCTGGTTTTCCCAAAACTCCGTCAGTTTCACGGAAACTGCGTTCATGTCCGCCATTGCAGTGCTCGGAATAGGTTCTGAGCGTCGGGGTCACCAATGTTGTGGCGGCCGCGAAACACGAATTAAGGCCGAGTCTATGTGTGGAACACAAAGCTTTTAATTACATCTGCCTGGTAAAATGGCTGCTAACAAACTGATCTGAAAACTGAGGCCACGTCCACTCCTTTTCTCCTGCCTTAAAGGCAGCATGCGCCTTAAAGGCAAGGTGTCCGATTTATTGTCCACGGACGGAAAAGTGGATTGCGCCCGTTTAGGTGGCGATCCGCCACACTATATAAATACAAGTTGTTGTTGTTTAGTCTAGACCCATCTTTTGTTTTTATACTTGTCCCATTACCATCCCCTTTTGCCTTGCACCATCATCCCTTTTGTCATTTGTTCTCGTGTTCTTTCCTCCCCTCCCCCTTCCCTGCCTCTGAACTTGCTTAAAACCTGTTACATCTGTAACTTTTTCCAGTTCTGATGAACGGTCATCAACCTGAAATGTTAACTTTGTTTCTCCCTCCACAGATGCTGTCTGACCTGATGAGTATTCCAGCATTTTCTGTTTTTAGTCCCGTTTTCCCAACACTGAAACAAAACAAACATCTAGTAAGAGAAGAAATAACAAACCTGCATTTATATTCATGTTTTTCAAGTCCTCATGATGCCCCAAAGTGCTTCACAGACAATTAATTACTTTGAAATATAGTCACTGTGGTTTTGCCAGCAAACCTGGCCGCCAATTTGCATACAGCAAGGTCCCACAAACAGCAAATGAGATAAGTGATCTGATAATCTAATTTGGTGGTACTTGAACTTCTTCGAATATGAACAGTCATACAGGGTTTCGGTTTACATCTCATCTAAAAGACAGCATCTCTGACAATGCAGTCATCCCTCATTACTGCACTGAAGTGTCAGCCTAGTTTGTGTGCTCGAGTCCTGAAATAGTGCCTGAACCAACTGACTTAGAAATGAGAGTGTTACCATTAAGCCATGCTGAGTTTTTAAGGTGCAACCTGAAGATTGCAGGTCTCCAGGTCTGGCAGTAGAAGTCCATCGGTGGGATGTCTGGTACAGGAAACTGCCTTTCAGGCAAGTACTCTGATTGGCTGTCACATATTCCAACCATGGACTCAGCCATGTGGCATGCAATAGGAGAATCAAGAGGCTAGTGCTTCTTGGAATTGAGAAGAGGGGAAGGGGTGGGGGGGGGGGGGGGGGGGTAGAGGAGGGCAGCTACAAGAGGAGAAGGGAAGAACTGCTGGAAGGTTTACCAGCCATGCAGTGGAGCTCATGAAGCTGAAGAAACAAATAGTAACTTAGCAAGAGCTGTATGAGTAAAGGAAGACTTTCCTTAATTGCTTGAATAGGACTGGATGAGACATGGATCAAGGGAAACAGTGAGAGGAAAATCTGCACTGGCAGTAGAACCATATTTACAAAGTGAAAAAATGGGTTGAATTTAAATTTTGGTGGGCAAGAGATTAGTTTAAGGGGATCCCATTTATAGGAACAGGAGTAGCCCCTTGAGTCTGTTCCGCCATTCAATGAGATCATGGCTGATCTGCAACCCAACTCCATATACCCACCTTTGGCCCATACCCCTTAATAACTTCGGTTAACAAAAATCTATCAATCTCAGATTTAAAATTAACAATTGATCTAGCATCAATTGCAGTTTGCGAAAGAGAGTTCCAAACTTCTACCACCCTTTGTGTGTAGAAGTGTTTCCTAATTTCACTCCTGAAAGGTCTGGCTCTAATTTTTAGACTATGCCCCCTAGTCCTAGAATCCCCAACCAGTGGAAATAATTTCTCTCTATCTACCCTATCTGTTCCCCTTAATATCTTGAAAACTTCAATCAGATCACCCCATAATCTTCTAAATTCTAGGGAATACAACCCTAGTTTGTGTAATTTCTCCTCGTAACTGAACCCTTGGAGTCCAGGTATCATTCTGGTAAACCTACGCTGCACTCCCTGCAAGGCCAATATATCCTTCCTGAGGTGTGGTGTCCAGAACTGCTCCCAGTACTCCAGGTGTGGTCTAACCAGGGTTTTGTACAGCTGCAGCCTAACTTCTACCCCCTTGTATTCTAGTCCTCTAGATATAAAGGCCAGCATTCCATTAGCCTTTTTGATTATTTTCTGTACCTGTTCATGACATTTTAATGATCTTGTACGTGGACCCCCAAGTCTATTTGGACCTCCACTGTTTTTAGCTTTTCACCATTTAGAAAGTACCCTGTTCTATCCTTTTTAGGTCCAAAGTGGATTTGCCTACATTGAAATCTATTTGCCACAGTTTTGCCCATTCACTTAATCTATCGATATCCCTTTGTAATTTTATGCTCTCATCTACACTGCATACAATGCCGCCTATCTTTGTGTCATCAGCAAATTTGGATATGTGGCTTTCTATGCCATCATCTAAGTAATTAATAAATACTGTGAATAGTTGAGGCCCCAACACAGATCCTGCCAATTAGAGTACCTACCCATTATCCCTACTCTCTGTCTCCTGCCACTCAGCCAATTTCCTAACCAGGTCAATAATTTGCCTTCAATTCCATGGGCTTCTACCTTAGTTAACAGTCTCTTATGTGGGACTTTTATCAAATGCCTTCTGGAAGTCCATATAAATAATATCCATCGGCATTCCTCTGTCCACTACTTTAGCCACCTCCTCAAAAAATTCAATCAGGTTTGTCAGGCATGACCTACCTTTCACAAATCCATGCTGGCTCTCTCGGATCAACTGAAAATTTGAGGTGTTCAGTCACCCTATCCTTAATTATAGACTAGTAATTCCCAAATAGATGTTAGGCTAACTGATCTATAATTCTCTGGTTTCCCTCTCGCATCATTCTTAAATGGCGGAGTGACATGCACAATTTTCCAATCTAAAGGAACAGTTCCTGAATCGAGAGAACTTTGGAAGATTACAGTTAGGACATCTGCAATGTGCTCACCTACTTCCTTTAAAACCCTGGGATGGAAACCATCTTGTCCTGGGGATTTGTCACTCTTTAGTGCCATTATTTTCTTCATTACTGTTATTTTACTTACGCTAATTTTATTGAGTTCCTGTCCCTGATTCAATATTAGTTTCCTTGGGATTTCTGGTATGCTATCCTCTTCCTCTACTGTAAACTCTGACGCAAAGTAACTATTCAACATGTCCGCCTTTTCCTTATCATTGACAATATCACCACTTTCAGTTTTTAAGAGGCCAATATTGCTTCAGATTACGTAATATAATTGTAAAAATTCTTTGTACTGATTTTGATATCCCTTGCAAGTTTCTTTTCATACTCCCTTTTTGTAGCTCCTACTGTCTGTTTTGTGACCCTTTGCTGCTCTTTGTATCTTTCCCATTCGCCAGGATCTGTGCTATTTTTGCATTTTTGTATGCTTTTTCTTTTAGTTTTATGCTGTCCCTTACCTCTTTAGTCGTCCATGGCTTTTTTTTTGGCAAGTAGAGCTCTTGCCCTTCAGGGGTATAAACTGGTTCTGTATTGCATTTAATTATTTTTTGAATAGCTCCCACTGATCTTGTGTCATTTTACCCATTAACAGATTTGCCCAGTTTACTGAGGACAGTCTCTGTCTTATCCCACTGAAGTCGGCCTTGCCTAAATCTAGAATCTTGGTAGCTGTTTTGCGTTTCTCCCTTTCAAACGCTATGTTGAACTCGATCATGTTATGATCGCTATTGGATAAATGTTCACACACCCCGTTAGGCTGTTAACTAAATCTGGCTCATTACTCATTACTAAATCTAATATGAGAAGTCGCACAACACCAGGTTATAGTCCAACAGTTTTATTTGAAATCACAAGCTTTCGGAGCTGCTGCCCCTTCGTCAGGTGAAGTGAAGGAATACGAATCGGCAAAGCGTATTCCTTCGCTTCACCTGACGAAGGGGCAGCCGCTCCGAAAGCTTGTGATTTCAAATAAAACTGTTGGACTATAACCTGGTGTTGTGCGACTTCTCACTTTTGTCCACCCCAGTCCAACACCGGCATCTCCGCATCATAAATCTAATATGGCATGCCTCCTTGTTGCTTCTAGGAAGGAGTCTGGCTGTGTGACTAAGGGATAGAACTACAGGGCTCGTGTGCAGCCCAGAAGGTAAGCAGGTGTGACAGAGGGACCTCAAAGAGACTCCAGACAAAAGAAACAAAGTTTGTAGCATGGACGGAAGGCATAATAAACTTCCCCCTTTCATAGTGTAGTGAGGAGTAAGATTGGAAGGATATTATACTATATCCAGCTAAACTTTGGTTTTTGAATATTCTTCAAATTGAACACTTTAAAATGCACCTGTTTCAAATTGAACACTTTAAAATGCCCTATCCCAGCCTAACACCTGTTACAAATAAGTAGGACACAGCTGTACAAAAGCATATCCTTTAAACTTTGTTGAGTATTTTAATGCAAAACCATGAGATGTAGGCTACAAACTAATCTTGTAATCCAGCCGCAGTACAACTAGTTTGAATTTTTACCAAAATATCACAAAGATAAAGGTCGAAATATGCCCAAGTTGTAGAATCCTTACAAAACATCAACTTTTTCTCGCCAAAGTCACATCTAACAGGAGGAGGGGGCTCCATAAATATCCCCATCCTCAATGATGGTGGAGCCCAGCACGTGAGTGCAAAAGACAAGACTGAAGCGTTTGCAACCATCTTCAGCCAGAAGTGCCGAGTGGATGATCCATATTGGCCTACTCCTGAGGTCCCCACCACCACAGAAGCCAGTCTTCAGCCAATTCGATTCACTCCACGTGATATCAAGAAAAGGCTGAGCGCACTGGATACAGCAAAGGCTATGGGCCCTGACAACATCCCGGCTATCGTGCTGAAGACTTGTGCTCCAGAACTAGCTGCGTCTCTAGCCAAGCTGTTCCAGTACAGCTACAACATTGGCATCTATCCGACAATGTGGAAAACTGCCCAGGTATGTCCTGTCCACAAAAAGCAGGACAAATCCAACCTGACCAATTACCGCCCCATCAGTCTACTCTCAATCATCAGCAAAGTGATGGAAGGTGTCATCGACAGTGCTATCAAGTGGCACTTACTCACCCATAACCTGCTCACTGATGCCCAGTTTGGGTTCCGCCAAGACCACTCGGCTCCCAACCTCATTACAGCCTTGGTCCAAACGTGGACAAAGGAGCTGAATTCCAGAGGTGAGGTGAGAGTGACTGTCCTGGACATCAAGGCAGCATTTGACCGAGTGTGGCATCAAGGAGCCCAGTAAAACTGAAGTCAATGGGAATCGGGGGGAAAACGCTCCACTGGCTGGAGTCATACCTAACACAAAGGAAGATGGTTGTGGTGGTTGAAGGTCAATCATTACAGCCCCAGGACATCGCTGCAGGAGTTCCTCAGGGCAGTGTCCTAGGCCCAACCATCTTCAACTGCTTCATCAATGACCTGCCCTCCATCATAAGGTCAGAAATGGGAATGTTCGCTGATGACTGCACAGTGTTCAGCGTCATTCACAACTCCTCAGATAATGAAGCAGTCCATGCCCGCATGCAACAAGACCCGGATGACATTCAGGCTTGGGCTGATAAGTGGCAGGTAACATTCGCACCACAGAAGTGCCAGGCAATGACTATCTCCAATAAGCGAGAGTCTAACCACTGCCCCTTGAGATTCAACGGCATTATCATTGCTGAATCCCCCACCATCTACATCCTGGGGGGTCACCATTGACCAGAAACTTAACTGGACCAGCCACATAAATACTGTGGCAACAAGAGTAGGTCAGAGGCTAGGTATTCTGCAGCGAGTGTCTCACCTCCTGACTCCCCAAAGCCTTTCCACCATCTACAAGGCACAAGTCAGGAGTGTGATGGAATACTCTCCACTTGCCTGGATGAGTGCAGCTCCAACAACACTCAAGAAGCTCGACTCCATCCAGGACAAAGCAGCCCGCTTGATTGGCACCCTATCCACCACCTTAAAC
Source organism: Squalus acanthias (assembly GCA_030390025.1). NCBI lineage: Eukaryota > Metazoa > Chordata > Chondrichthyes > Squaliformes > Squalidae > Squalus > Squalus acanthias. Next base: position 152,014,973 of record CM059426.1, on the reverse strand, counting down.
ATTCACTCCCTCCACCACCGGCATACAGTGGCTGCAGTGTGTACCATCTACAAGATGCACTGCAGCAACTCGCCAAGGCTTCTTCGGCAGCACCTCCCAAGCCCATGACCTCTTCCACCTAGAAGGACAAGGGCAGCAGGCGCATGGGAACACCACCACCTCCAAGTTCCCGTCCACGTCACACACCATCCTGACTTATAAGTATATCGCCGATCCTTCATCGTCGCTGGGTCAAAATCCTGGAACTCCCTCCTTAACAGCACTGTGGGAGTACCTTCACCACATGAACTGCAGCGGTTCAAGAAGGTGGCTCACCACCACCTTCTCTAGGGCAATTAGGGATGGGCAATAAATGCTGGCCTTGCCAACGACGCCCACATCCCATATACGAATAAAAAAAATAAACCTGGGACACTGGTCAAGAAAGAAGGAAAGGAAGGAAAGAAAGAAAGACTTGCATTTATATAGCGCCTTTCACGACCACCGGACGTCTCAAAGTGCTTTACAGCCAATGAAGTACTTTTGGAGTATAGTCACTTTTGTAATGTGGAAAACGCGGCAGCCAATTTGCACCCAGCAAGCTCCCACAAACAGCAATGTGATAATGACCAGATAATCTGTTTTTGTTATGTTGATTGACAGATAAATATTGGCCAGGACACCGGGGATAACTACCCTGTTCTTCTTCGAAATAGTGCCATGGGATCTTTTACGTCCACCTGAGAGCGCGGACGGGGCCTCGGTTTAACGTCTCATCCAAAAGACGGCACCTCCGACAGTGCAGCATTCCCTCAGCACAGCCTAGATTTTTGTGCTCAATTCTCTGGCGTAGGACTTGAACCCACAACCTTCTGACTCCGAGGTGAGTGTGCTACCCACTGAGCCACAGCTGACACTCTAAATGGATTCTAAAATAAGAATCCAGCAGACCCCTACTCTTACTTTTTTTAAATGATGCATTCAACAGGAGTCCCACGGCCTTCTGACTTTTCAAATGTGTTCATTGTTTTGTTAAGTCACCCTGTGCTGATAGCAATAAAATACATTCAAGAAAGTGGCCAAGAACTTTTGCAGTTGTTATAAAGATTTTACTACGAGTTTTTAATATTTCTAACTTTCTCTAAATGGTGCGATAATAAAACTGTATTGAACGATCTCCACAATTACTTTCTTCAAATCATTGTGAAGAGAATTCCGTAAAACTGCATTACAAAATCTATGTAGCAGACCCTAACTTCAAAAGACTGATTCTTAATGTAGTCTGTTATCTGTATAATCACTTCCAACTGAAGACTCCATCTGCCACCGCCAGTGTTGCTAAATGCTTCTTATCCAGACAGACAGTGTTAGCCACTGCCTGCCACTTTACTCTACAGGCCAGCTGTATGGTAATGAGCAGAAACAGCTGAAAAACACTGCACAGCAATAAGCCCAGTATGAAGCACCCTGAATAATACTCACATTCAACAGACCCTTAGTGTTATGAACTTAAGAGCTATTCAGGAAAATAATAATACGCTTGCTGCATACAAATGTTTGAAAAAAATTGAAAAATGTAAACATCAGAGTGCAAGAGAAGCAATCAAAGTCAGTTGATAGTTAAAGCACTCAATGTTTTAGGAATACAAAATTTAAATAGTTTTACAAGAAGCTTTGTTTAAATTATTCAGGTTTAGATCTTAATTTATAATCAGCCTCAAGCTTCACATTTTGGGGTAGTATGTACCACATATTTTTATATTTACATTTTTTTCCAAAACTTAAAAGTAGTACTGTAGTTCGAAAAGTTAGGAAAAAAAACACTGGCAACATACAAGTAGGGAAAGGGAATAAAGGAGAACAAAGAGAACTCAATGCATACAACAGCGAATAAAATGATCCAATCTGGAGTTAGACGATTGCAGATCCCTTTAACCAGCAACCAAGCCCTGGAGTGGATACCATCAACTAAACCACACAAGATAAAAAGACATTCCAGACAGCCTTTCCTCATGTCTGACTTCACTGGTATTCTACAAGGAGCAGATAGATTTATGATAACTGGCAATTTGACTGTGGGTGTAGTGCCTGCCTTGTGTCTCCATTTCAATCTCAGTAAAGACCAATAGAAGTTTCAGACAAAGTTACGAAGCGGCAGCTTCAGCTTTCATTTCCCACCCCAGTAGACAAAATATGTAGGCACTTTTGATCTATGGTTTCATTACGTCACAAAGGTAAACTGGGCTTCATTTATACCAGCTTTACACCATCAAGCACCAGCAGTTGAACAGCCTTTCTCACTAAATAGGCCAATTTGTGCAAGAACCAAACATCAGTAAGAGAAATAGAACACTTAGGACATTGTTGACCGCAGTTTTTTCCTGCATAAAATTTGAGGTATGGAGGAAAATAAAGGGGGATGGATGGAATATCTCACAAGCAAGGTAGGTATATTTGAGTTGTAGCAATCCTTTCAGTATTTTGTAAATTTCATATGTAATAAAACTACCATACTGAGATAATCGAAATGGGAATCGAATTTAAAAATGAGCAGCATGTGCAGGCCCGAATTTACCATGTAGATCATTTAAATTTCCAGTTCTGAGATTCACAGGGTCAAAATTTTAAGTTAAGATTGAAATTTCAACCTAAAGTATAGTTTGGCTCAGTTGGTAGCTCCTCACCTCTGAATCAGGTTCATGCCTCGCTATGGAATTAAACACATAACCCTTCAGTATAGTACTGAGGGCATGCTGTATTGTCAGAGATGCCGTCTTTTGGATGAGGTGTTAAAGTGAGGCTCTGCATACTTGCTCAGGAGGACGTAAAAGATCCCATGCCATTATTCGAAAAGCAAGGAGTTCTCTCGGGTCCTGGGAAACATTTCTCCTCAATCAACCTCACCAAACATCTAGTCATTCATTACCTCTTTGTGGGGCCTTGCTCTGCACAAATTGACTGTTGCATTTACCTATGTAACAGTGAGTGCATTTCACTCCCAAAGTGTTTTGGGATGTCCCGAGGAGGTGGTAATACACTGTTTAAATGCAAGTTCTTTCTCTCTCATTGGGGAAATAACCTGCTTTGAATTCACATTTGGCAGGTCGAGAAAGGCCACCAATCAAGACAACAACACAGTTCTAGCCATCTTTCATACAAAAAAAATCCAACATTTTATTGACCCTAGTAAATCACCACACAGCAATGGGAGCAGATTGCCTTCCCTTCCATACAGGGAATGGTATGCGACCTGTGATATCACAATCATTCTGCATGATGTAGCGCAGGATTTAGAGTATTCCTGAGAGCAATGCAAGTGATCAGCTGTGCCCACACTGCCTGCTCCAACTCTTGACTGCTGGCAAATTTTGGCTGACAAAAAAGGAGCTGATGGAATGTGACAGCCCTTTTGTTATTAGAAATGTTAAGCAATACAAACTGGTCACCATAGCTCTCTTTAAACTCCTTTTCTCCGCGCCATCTAAAGAAGTTTTCAAGAACTATATAAATCTCCATTTAGGAAATTCACCCAGGAGGGAGAAGGGGATATACCAAATATTGGATGATCCAAATTGCAAATAAATGTGAGCTAGCCTCCCTATGTTGACAAATACAGTCTACTCCTACTAATTCAGTCATTATTTTGCCTGAAAAAATTAAATTATCTAGTAATTTGAATTAAGCAATTTAAGTAAAAAAAGCATAGGAGGCATTTTTTTGCATAAATAGAGATAATTTGAATTAAACAACTTCAAATTACAAGTAGAATGTAGAGAAATTTCCAGGGTAAACAGAATTATGAGGTCAGAAAAGGATAAGCCACCTTCTGTAAAATGGAGAGGAAATAGTTAAACTAAGGCAGTGAAGGGATTGTGGAACACCTGGAACTTAATAATTGAATAAAACAAAACCTGATGGTACTCTAGACATTGAGACTGGTGCAAAACACTGCCAGACTAATTGGAACCAATCTGACAGTAGGAAGGAAAAGACAGATGTGGAATAATACAAAGATCACTGCTGAAGATACTCCTGTTGAATTCCAAGGGCAGAAAGAGGCAGGTAGGTATGCAGGTACTGGAGGATATATATGTAAAGAAGGATAAGTACAAAAATATTCAACTTCAGATACTTTTACAAGCAAGTGGAAATAAGAGCAGCTGCAAGAAGCAAAAAGCAATAAGTTAACTAAGCTAAAAACAGAATGGGCCTTGTTAACGAAGTTTAAGTCTGTCTAACAAATGGCTAGAATACGTAATGCTCAGTTTAAAAAAAGCAGAAAAACAAACAGAACCTCACAAAATGTACGAGAAAAAAATTGATGGCATATCATTGGAAGAAAATGGAGAAAATGAAAGCAGCTACAGAGAAAATATACCAACGGAAAATATTAAAGCTGTTTCAAAGTCAAAAATATATTACAAAAAACTATTGCAAGTAGCAATGAAATAATCTGAGAAATGTAAGAGCTGTGATGGGAAGGCAGATAATCATTTTCATAAGCTTTGAAATATAAAGTGACGAAACTCAAGTGTAACCATTTTGAAAACAAATGGGAAGTAGAAGACATGTCCAGAAATGAAAATTGGGCTGGTTCTATAACGGAATTGCGATCTGCTCTACCAGTTTACTACCCAGGTGGTGAAGGTGACAATTACCCTCATAGAAAACAGAGCCAGTTTTATATTGGTGTCTCCTAATATCGGAGTCCAGGTGTTTGTGAGCCAGCACCCCTTTTCACACCATTAAATTTGGCTCTCTTAGGCCATCACACAATCGTAAAACTAGTTTTTTGTGAATCTACGATTCTGTTGCTGGGATAAGGGAGTAAATGCGGGAGCTGGCTCATGGACACTAGTCTCCCAGATCTGATCTAAAGAAGTGTCAGTCTAAAAGTGGATAAACACATTGCACTTTCATGCCTTTCTCGTCCACATGATGTCCCAAAGTGCTTTACAGCACATCTAGAAGAGCATCTAAAAACTAAATATATAATGATGAATAGTCAGCATGAATTTGAAAAAGGAAAGTCTTGCTTGATCAACTTCATTGAATTCTTTGAAGAGGTAACAGAGAGAGTAGACAAGGGCAATGCAGTAAATATAATTTATCCAGATTTCCAAAAGGCCTTTGATAAGGTACCACATAATAGACTAATGAATAAGGTCAGAGAATGCGGAGTCAGGGGACAAGTAGCAGAATGGATCGCTAGCTGGCTTCAAGACAGAAAGCAGAGGGTAGGGGTAAAGGGTGGCAGAAGGTGGAAAGTAGGAACCCAAAAGGATCTGTGCTGGGACCAATGTTGTTCACAATTTCTGTTAATGATTTAGACTTTGGAAGCAAAAACACAATTTCTAAATTGGGGGGGGGGGGGGGGGGGCAGGAAAGAGAGTCAATACTGAGGAGGACTGCAACAAATTACAAGATGACATTAATAAACTTGCAGAATGGGCATATACTATAATTGGCAAATTAATTTCAACAGATAAATGTGAGGTATTACATTTTGGTAAGAAAAATCGGGAGGTCACATATTACTTGGAAAATAAGAATCTAAATGGGGTAGAAGAGCAAAGGGATCTAGGAGTACAAACACACAAATCACTAATAGTAGCGTTGCAGTTTAATAAGGCCATAAAAAAGCAAACCAAGCACTAGGGTTTATTTCTAGAGGGATAGAATTGAAAAGTAGTGAAGTTATGCTAAACTTGCATCGAACCTTTGTTAGACCACACTTGGGAGTACTGTGTACAATTCTGGTCACCATATTATAAAAAGGATATAGAGGCACTGGAGAGGGTGTAAAAAAGGTTTACAAGGATGATCGCAGAAACGCGAGGTTATACCCATCAGGAAAGGATGAACAGGCTGGGTCTCTTTTCTCTTGAAAAGAGAAGGCTGAGGGGTGATCTAATAGAGGTCTTTAAAATTATGAATGGTTTTGAGTAGACACAGAGGGCTCGATTTTGCCATTGGGGGCGGGCTGGGGGCATGTCAGGCGGTCGTCGTGTCAGGATCCCAACTCCGATGTGAAGTGGGACAAAAGTGCGATTTTGCCCTAATTGGGCACTTGATTTCCAGCGTGTGGAAACCCCTGGCCCAATGAGCCTTTTCATACAGAAAGTCGCCTCCGATGACATCATCAATGCTGCTGGCTTTAAGGCCTACAAGCAGCCTTGCTTCTTTTTCAGCCTTTAAACTTTATGCCCATTGTTCTGAGCGCTTCCTTCAGCAATTATGTCTACCAGTAGACCAAAGTGTGCTCCAAGATTTGATGAGGCCTCCCTCCAAGCTCTGGTGGAGGGAGCAGGAGCAAATAAGGAGGTGCTCATCCCTTCCTCAGGGAGGAAAAAGCCTCCCCAGCAGACTAAAGCGGTGTGGCTGCAAGTGGCCCAAGAGGTAAACGCAATTTCTATGTGCAGCAGAACCTGGCTGCAGTGCAGGAAGAGGTTTCATGACCTTCTCCGCACAGGAAAAGTGAGTATGACATTTCCATCACCCTCAATCTGATCCCCATCGCCTCTCATCACCAGCACTCTGCTTTGCCAACCTCTTCCTCCACATCCCACTTGACCCTTACATCCCTGCACCCTTACCCATTCCTTCTCTCTCTATGGTCACATTCACTTAACTATTCGACCATGCAGCCCTCACACTCCCAATCACTGTGATGCAATGACAACAACTTACAACACACAGGGAGGGCCTTTTGTCCCTTTCTAAGCATCTATGCTATGGATTCTCTACACTCACTCCTTCATTCTCACTCAAACTCCACTTGTGTCCCTCAATGCAGGAAGAGAGAGCTCACAATAAGAGGGAAAGAGCGAGGACAGGAGGAGGGCCACCCTCAGTAGCCCAGCTCACCACTTTGGAGGCGGCGACCCTGGAGGTCGCCGGAGTGGAGGACGATTCGCAAGTGGGGGACGGACAGACGGGCGCATCACAGCAAGCTGGTGACAGAATAGTTTTGCATCTCTCTCATTGACATTGCATGAGTGACTGATAATGATTCAGATGCTCTAACAGATTGACTTATGATCATCTGCACAATTCAATGTGCATGTAACCTTTACCTCACATCTCTAACTCTTTCCTTTACTCCCCCACAGGACCATCGAGAGCCCCCGTCCCCACTGTCCAGGAGGAACAGCCTGAGCCTCAAGACTCCTCAGAGGAAGCTGCAACCTCTGAGGGCGCAGCATCATCAGAATTCAGCGCACCCAGCACCAGCGCAGACACTCACACCTCGGTGGGACCTTCGCGAGATAGAGTAGTGTTGTCACCTGGTGTATCACAGATCACAAGTGAGCATCAGCAGATCGTGGAGACAGGGACAGCTGTGGAGAGTCCTCGTCGGAGGGCGCAGGACTCTGCCGGCTCGGCTCAGCTGCATGTCGACCCTGTGCCTCCGGGTCCATCCAGAAGGAGAGCGGTGCTGGAACTCCAGGAACAGGTGCAGGAGTCTCTGGCAGGTTGTGTCTCCAGGGTTGCTGCGAGTGTGGAGCGAATGAAGGAGTCAATCGCGAACATGAACAGAGCCTTTGTGGAGGCATTGGCGCACGAACGCATCACCACGGAAAGGATGGCTATGGCCATGGAGAGAAAGGGAGGATCGGAGGGGGAAAGAGGAGATAGGGACAGCAGTGGAGAGTCCTCGTCAGAGGGCGCAGGACTCTGCCGGCTCGGCTCAGCTGCATGTCGACCCTGTGCCTCCGGGTCCATCCAGAAGGAGAGCGGTGCTGGAACTCCAGGAACAGGTGCAGGAGTCTCTGGCAGGTTGTGTCTCCAGGGTCGCTGCGAGTGTGGAGCGAATGAAAGAGTCAATCGCGAACATGAACAGAGCCTTTGTGGAGGCATTGGCGCACGAACGCATCACCACGGAAAGGATGGCTACGGCCATGGAGAGAGAGGGAGGATCGGAGGGGGAAAGAGTGTGTGGATCGGTGTGGGGGAAGTGTGTGTGAGAGAGAGAGAGAGAGAGAGAGAGAGAGAGAGAGAGAGAGAAGGAGGATCGGAGGGCAGAGAGAGAGAGAAAAAGAGAGAGAAAAAGAGAAGAGGAGGTCAGGAGCTGGGGGGGGGGGGGGGAGAGAAAGGGGAGGTCAGGTGCTCTGGGGAGGGGGAGAAAGAGGAGGTCAGGAGCACGGGGGGGGAGAGAGAAGAGGTCAGGAGCATGGGGGGGAGAGAGAGAGGTCAGGAGCACGGGGGGGGGGGGGAAGAGAGAGAGAGGAGGTCAGGAGCACGGGGAGGCAGAGAGAGAGAGGAGGTCAGGAGCACGGGGGGGGGGGGGGGAGGAGAGAGGAGGTCAAGAGCACGGGGGGGGGGGGGAAAGAGAGAGGGGTCAGGAGCACGGGGGGGGGGGGGGGAGAAAGAGAGAGGCGGTCAGGAGCACGGGGGGGGGCGAGAGAGAGGAGGTCAGGAGCACGGGGGTGGAGAGAGGAGGTCAGGAGCATGGGGGGGGGGGAGGAGAGGGGGGGGGGGGAGGAGAGAGGAGGTCAGGAGCTCGGGGAGAGAGGAGGTCAGGATGGGAGAAGAATGTGATCCAGGTCTTAAGTTGGGGGTGTGAAGGAATAAGCCATATAACCTATTCAGAAAAATACACTATCTTATGAAAGAATTCTGGCCTTATTAAAACATGACAAACTGGGTTTGGAAATTTAGAAACTTAACTATGAAATAGCTGTGAAAGCATTCTGGCTATTGAGATAAGACAGTTGTTGACCCTGAATAAATAACCTTATTGAAACAGAAGGTGAAGGGCTCAGACAGGCTGACCTTTGGGAACAAAAACAATGGTTCACCATGGATAAGGTGTTCTAATTTACACTTCATAAAGAGGCACATAAGATAAGGAACATCTGCCCTCGTAAAGATGACATCAAGTAATGAACACCTGCCGTCACACCGTTTTTATATGGTAAACTTAGAACACCTAGAGAGGAGACATGATTCTGGCTGAGGTGGCAGTAAGAGTTGCAGAGGTCGGCAGAAAAATGACTAGAGATAATTAACTTACATCAGCAGTAACCTTAAAGGAAATACCACTGGAAAAAGGTATAAATATTGAACTCTCAAATGGGATAACAGACTCGCTATAATCGGGCAAAGCGATTCTCGGCTTCAGAGGCGGCTCTGTAGTCTCCAACTCTTTGTACCTCGGGGATCAAAGGTATTTGATTTTGGTGGATATCCTGCAGAACACTTTAAGAACTGTAATACTGTAGTGAAGTTAAGATTTCGAAGAAAGATTCTCTGATAAGAAGATTGTAAGTTTTCTCTTTTTGGAACTGTTAATGTTGCGATTGACTCACCAACTGTAAACTGCATGTTGGTTCTTTAATAAATCTATATATTTTTTAGAATTGTCTCACATAAGACTTCTGTATCAAAAACTCGAACTCAATCTCTGTACACTCTTTGGTGAGGAGTTGCAGAATTCTGGGGGAGTTTTCCAGACCCTCATAATATCCGGAACATTACAGTCTAGCTAAACTTATTAAAAGTGCTATCTGGAGGACGGTAACATTCTCGGGTTGTTCTTTTCCTTTAGGGAGAGATAGTCCGGACCTTTAGACCCAATTAAGCGTCTTTAGGATTCGGCTACCTCAAACTTTAGTTGAAAGTGAACGTCTAAGAAATACGCCTGATCTGGGGTAGCCCTAAAGGGGCTAGGACTAGTAATTATCCCTTCGGGGGGGGGGGAAAGAGAGTGAGAACATGATCCAGATGGGAAGACGGATCACGTTCTGCCAACCCCACCCCCTTTACACATGCACCACATTCTCCCTCTCCTTCCTAGACCTGATTGATTTATTGGAAAGCTCGGCGCGTGTGTGGCAAGTGACATCATCGGACTGGACGAAATCCGGAAGTCATGACACTGTCACTATTCACTTCATACCCAATAAACCTGTTAACGATCCGTGACCCACACACAATGCCCCATCTATTGGGGGAGGGGGGTCAGGAACTTAGGCAGGGGGAGAAGGTCAGGAACTTGTTGGGGAGGGAAAAGGTTACAAACTCGGTGGGGTGGGGAAGGTTAGGAACTTGTTTTTTTTTGGGGGGGGGGGGGGGGGGCAGGGAGAAGAGATGGTCCTAACCTGCAAGGATGAGCCCTGTCTGTTCTCTGTGAGCTCTGTCTGGAGCCTGGCAGTTAGAATGAATAGCTCGAATTGCACATTGCAAAGTACTTGATTACTTAGGATCTAATTACACATTCCAGATAAACTGCTGGGTATGTCTTGTCCTCCAAGGGGACCAATCAGAAATCTGGTCTTGTCCTCCAAGGGGACCAATCAGAAATCTGGTGTTGCAAATAGACACGACCTTAATCTGTCTCTGTGTAGGTCTGTCGGGACCAGTTCTGGGTGTGGACCTGGCGACATCATGTCGTGACATAATTGCATAGAATGGATTGGTCCAAAAACTCGATGCAGTGCCAATCCTATGCATCGACGTGCTAGTGTCATGATGCATTGAAGTGGGTCAGTGCATTTAGCAGGTTTATTTATTTATTTAGTTGATGTTGTGTATATGGACTTTCAAAAGGCGTTTGATATAGTACCACATAATAGGCTTGTTAGAAAAATTGAAGCCCATGGGATAAAAGGGGCAGTAGCAGCATGGATACAAAATTGGCTAAGGGGTAGAAAGCAGAGAGTTGTGGTGAATGCCTGTTTTTCCAGATAGAAGGGAGTTGTACAGTGGTGTTCCCCAGGGTTCAGTACTAGGACCACTGCTGTTTCTGATATACATCAATGACTTGGACTTGGGGGTACAGGACACAACTTCGAAATTTGCAGATGACACAAAACTTGGAAGTGTAGTAAACAGTGAGAAAGATAGTAATAGACTTCAAGAGAACTAGGCAGGTTGGTGGAATGGGCGGACACATGGCAGATGAAATTCAACGCAGAAAATTTTGAGGTGGTACATTTTGGTAGGAAGAATGAGGAGAGACAATACAAGCTAAATGGTACAATTTTAAACGTGGTGCAAGAACAGAGGCCCAGATATTCCGATCACAGGCCTCCCGCGGGCGGAGGGCTGCGATCTGGAAAAATCTGTGCCCTTACCCGAGGGCTCCCGGGAGGCGCACAGTTCCGCTGCTGGGCCTCTCCAAACTGCCGGTGTGCAGGGCCCACGTATCCCAGAGGCGCAGGTAGTTCGCAGCGTCCCTGGGATCACGTGGGCCATGGGGAGCCAATCAGAGAAGGGAATCTCCCTTCATACATTTGACAGGAAGACCTGTCAAATATATGAATGGAGATCACCCCCAAAACATAGTAAAACTTCAAATAAATTTAAAAAATCACATTTTTAAAATGACTTGAAATTATATAAGAACGATTTTAAACAAAAATTTAAATTTTTGAAAAAAATAATTAAAGTTTTTAACGGGGCTAAAAGTAAACTTACCTTTCTTTAAAGTATTTTTAAATGATAAATCAGTGGAAACATTTTTTTTTTTACTTTTTTCAACTCTTATCCTGGTAAAAGCAAGCCTTATGCCTGCTTTTACCAGGCGCAAGAATTGTAAGTGTTTTCTGCGGGCATAGGGTCTCCAAAAAGCGGAACTATCCGCCTGCAGAGGCCCTTCTCCCGGGCAGCCGGAGGATCTGTCAAGAGCTTTCTTGACAGATCGGAAATGCTGGTTTCCAGCGCATGCCTCAAACCGGCATTTCCAATGTCCCTACGGGTGGGTACACAGTGCGTACCCACCCATAGGGATCGGAATATCCGGCTCAGAGAGACCGGGGGGTGTTTGTGCACAAATCTTTGAAGGTGGCAGGACAGGTTAACAAAGCAGTTAATAATGCATATGGGATCCTGGGCTTTATAAATAGAGGCATAGAGTACAAAAGCCAGAAGTTATGCTAAACTTATATAAAAGACTCGTTCGGCCCCAGCTGGAGTATTGTGTCCAATTCTAGCACCACACTTTAGGAAGGACGTGAAGGCTTTGGAGAGGGTACAGAAGAGATTCACTAGAATGGTTCCTGGGATGAGGGATTACAGTTATGTGGATAGACTGGAGAAGTTGGGGTTGTTCTCCTTAGACCAGAAAAGGCTAAGAGGAGATTTGATAGATATGTTTAAAATTATGAAGGGTTTAGATAGAGTAAATAAAGAAAAACTGTTTCCAATGGCTGAAGGGTCGATAACCAGGGAGCACAGATTTAAAGTGATTGGCCAAAAGAGGTGTGACATGAGGAAAAACTTTTTTTTCCTGCAACGAGTAGTTAGGATTTGGAATACACTGCATGACAGGGTGGTGGATACAGATTCAATAGTAGCCTTCAAAAGGGAATTGGATAAATACTTGAAGGAGAAAAAATTGTAGGGATATGGGGAAAGAGCAGGGGAGTGGGACTGACTGGATTACTCTTCGAAAGAGTCGGCGCAGACTCGATGGGGTGAATGGCCTCCTTCTGTGCTGTACTATTCCATGATAGAATGTTCTAACTGCAGATCAGGTGACACACTAAAAGGTGGGACTCCTCTGCTGATTGTGTTGAGGGCGGCTCGTTTATACTGCAATAGGCTCTCTACAATGCATGATCCAAATGCTGGCAGTCGACTGTACTCCAGTAAAATAAAAGTGCCTTTAATCCCGAGGTTGGTTAACATTTACAAATAAAAGTTGCAAGAAAAAATGACTCCAAGATATTCAAGCAAAACTCCAAACTATTTCTCCAAACATGACAATCCACATTATTCAACTCTGCCCAGTTACATTCCAGAAATGTCATTCAAGATGGCCCCAAGAGGACTGGAACAATCGTGTTCCACAATGCGTTTGATCATCTGTCTCTACATTTAGTCTTACATCCTTCACATTCTTAACCAAATATTCATCTAGGTTTTTCTGTAAAAAAAAAAGGAGCCAATCAACACAGCATTAATTGCTTTTGACATGAGTTGCTGAATAGATTTACTACTCTGGGATGAAAAGTTCTTCTGATTTCCATCTTCACCTGAGGCTTATCAATTTTGCACTGAAGTTCTTCATTGCTACAATCACAGTTTGAGTTAAATAACATTCCTACCTTTCTATATTATCCACCCCACCCAGTATTTTAAAGATCGAGATAATGTCCCCTCTCATTTTGGGGGAAAGGGGAAAAATAAATTCCAGTTCCAGAATCATTCTGGTCAAGCGAAAATGAAATGAATGGCTGGGAATGTGTTATTTGGCTCAGGGGTTCTGATGACTAGATAAATTATTCTCTTTTTATGCTCTTGCACTTTATTACCAGAACCCAGAGATAGCGCAATAAAATCATGGTGTACCAACAAATTATCAACTTTTATTTGCAATACAAGTCTTTTCAATCTACTTGGTGAACTCCCACTTTGCTTTGTCAGTCTGATTTTTCTGTCTGCAAAAGCACAAAACCCAAAAAAATAAAGAGTGAGCTTTGCGAAGAAAACCGCAGAATATTCACTGTCATAGAACCATAGAAACTTACAGCACATAAGAAGGCTTTGCGGCCCGTCGTGCCTGTGCTGGCTCTTTGAAAGAGCAGTCGTGCTTAGTACCACATCTCCCGCTTTTTGTCCGTAACCCTGTAAGTTCCTCCTCCTCAAGTACCTGTCCAGCTCCTTTTTAAAATTATTTATGGAATCAGCTTCCACCACCTTTTCAGGTAGAGCGTTCCAGGTCCTGACAACTCTGGTGAAAAAAATTCTCCTCATCTCCCCTCTAGATCTTTTGCCAATGATTTTAAATCTATGACCTATTGACCCACTCGCCAGAGGGAAGTTTTTCTCTATCTACTCTATCAAAACCTCTCATCATCTTGAAAACCTCTATTAGGTCACCTCTTAACCTTCCCTGTTCCAAGGAGAACAGTCCTAACTTTTCCAACCTCTCCTCATAACTGAAGTCCCTCATCCCTGGTAAAATGCTGGTAAACTCCTCTGTACCCTTTCTCAAGCTATTACATCTTTCCTGAAGTGTGGTGCCCAGAATTGTCCACAATACTCCAGCTAAAGCCTAGCCAGCGATTTAAAAAAGTTCGAGCATGATCTCTTTGCTTTTATATTCTACGCCTCTATTTATAAACCCAAGTAACCCATATGCTTTTTCATCCACCTTATCAACCATGTAATTACACAGGTTCTTTAATAATAGGTGAAGGAAAACATACTCGCCCGCAATTTGCAGTCAGCGGCGAAGCAAAGCGGCTGCTGGCCCCAAAGTAAGCTTCCCACAAAGATCGTGCGATGTCTGTAGCAAGAAGTTCGGCTTTTCCGACATTCAGTTGAGATCAGTGTAAGTTAATGGGAATTCCCTAATGCAAGCAGCTGTGACATCAACAAGCTATCTAAACAGCCAATCACAATGCAGAATTCTCAGACCAGGGACCAGGTAGCAAATCAGCTCCTTTTATTCTAACTTTTTAAAAATGTTGTTATGGAGAGCAAATCGTTTTTCATGGCCATAATGTTTGTTTAGCACTCAATACGCTATTTAAAACTCCAGTTACACCTAATCCAAAAGGGTCTAACTTTAAATGGGGTATTTAACAGCGATAGTACCATGGAAAAGCGAAGGTCTTCGTCAGTTTCACCGATTTCTCTGATTACACTGATTTCCGGCTATTGGGGAGGGGGGGCCCCTGTTCGTTCACTGTTATTACCCACCGCAAATTCCGGGCCCTGCACTTCCAGTCCAAGAAACAAATCTGAAGCAGCAAAGTTGTATTTCTTTCCATATAGTGACCAATTGAATTTGTAAACATATCTGGGTATCACTGTAAAGTGTGACTGACCTAAACATGCAATCTAGCTCAGGGTTTCACTTTTGATCATATTTGGGGTTAAAATGCTCATCAAATTTAATACATAAATTCCATTTAGGATCTCCTCTCCTCGTTTTAAAATACCTTCTTCATTGACTAGGTAATTAAAAAAAAATCACAACAGATGCCCAACAATATTGTTCCATCTTTTGTATGAACAGAAATACACAAAGAGCAACTAAAATCTTTTTTTTATTATCTTAATTCAGGAAATAAACCGTTTCCTATTATTTATTCTGTACTTAAAATCCAACCTCCACCAATTTTAACTGGGTTACGGAGCTCGACATTTTGATCCCTCCCACTAGTAGATAGAGTTGATTTGCAGGAGGATCATGGGAATTTTAAAAAATTCACAATTGTGCTGTGGACGCTGTTGGATTGACATGCAGCTCCTGTTCATAAGGGTGTTCTCCTTCAGTCAGGACCAGCAGTGTTGTTGAACCTAAGAATTAGGAGCAGGAGTAGACCGTACGGCCCTTCGAGACTGCTCCCCCATTCAATAAGATCATGGCTAATCTTCGACCTCAATTCCACTTTCCCGCCCGATCCCCATATCCCATGATTCCCCTATAGTCCAAAAATCTATCTATCTCGGCCTTGAATATACTCAACGACTGCGCATCCACAGCCCTTTGGGGTAGAGAATTCCAAAGATTCACAACCCTCTGAGTGAAGAAATTCCTCCTCATCTCAGTCTTAAATGGCTGACCCCTTATCCTGAGACTATGCCCCCTAGTTCTAGACACTCCAGCCAGGGGAAACAACCTCTCAGCATCTACCCTGTCAATCCCCCTCAGAATCTTATATGTTTCAATGAGATCAGCTCTCATTCTGCTAAACTCCAGAGAGTATAGGCCCAATCTATTCAATCTCTCCTCATAGAACAACCCTCTCATCCCAGGGATCAATCTAGTGAACCTTTGTTGCACCGCCTCTAAGGCATGCATGTCCTTTCTCAGATAAGGAGACCAAAACTGTGCACAGTACTCCAGGTGTGGTCTCACCAAAGCCCTGTACAATTGTAGCAAGACTTCCTTACTCTTGTACTCCAACCCCCATTTTGCCTTCCCAATTGCTTGCTGTACCTGCATGCTAACTTTGTGTTTCCTGTCGGAAGACACCTAAATTTCTCTGAACACCAACATTTAATAGTTTCTCACCATTTAAAAAATATTCTGTTTTTCTATTCTTCCTACCAAAGGGAATAACCTCACATTATACTCCATCTGCTACCTTATGCCCACTCACTTAACCTGTCTATGGCCCTTTGCAGGCTCTTTGTGTCCTCCTCACAGCTTACTTTTCCACCTAGCTTTGCATCGTCAGCAAACTTGGATACATTGTACTCGGTCCCTTCATCTAAATCATTAATATAGATTGTGAATAGCTGAGGCCCAAGCATCGATCCTTGCGGCTCCCCATTAGTTCCAGCCTGCCAACCGGAAAATGCCACGCTTATTCCTACTCTCTGTTCTCTGTCCGTTAACCAATCCTCTATCCATGCTAATATATTACTCACAACCCCATGAGCCATTATCTTGCATAGCAACCTTTTATGTGGCACCTTGTCGAATGCCTTTTGGAAATCCAAATATACTACGTCCACTGGTTCCCCTTTATCTACCCTGCTAGTTACATCCTCAAAAATCTCTAATAAATTTGTTAAACACTATTTCCCTTTCATAAAACTATGTTGACTCTGCCTAATCATATTATGATTTTCTAAGTGCCCCGTTACCACTTCCTTAATAATGGATTCCAGCATTTTCCTCGACGACTGATGTCAGGCTAACTGTCCTGTAGTTCCCCTTTTTCTCTCCCTCCTTTCTTGAATAGCGGGGTTACATTTGCTACCTTCCAATCTGCTGGGACCGTTCTAGAGTCTAGGGAATTTTGGAAGATCACAACCCATGCATCTACTATCTCTGCAGCCACCTCTTTTAGAACCCTAGGATGTAGGGCATTAGGTCCAGGGGATTTGTCGGCTTTTAGTCCCAATTGTTTCTCAAGTATTTTTTCTCTACTGATATTAATTACTTTAAGTTCATCACTCTTATTAGCCCTTGGTTCCCCACTATTTTTGGTATGCTTTTTGTGTCTTCTACTGTGAAGACAGATACAAAATATTTGTTTAAAGTCGCTGCCATTTCCTTATTCCCCATTATAATTTCACCTGTCTCAGCCTCTAAGGGACCAACGCTTACTTTTGTTACTCCTTTTTACATTCTTGTAGCAGCTCTTACAATCGTTTTTATATTTCTTGCTAGTTTACTCTCATTCTATTTTCTCCCTTTTTATAAATTTTTTGGTCACCCTTTGCTGGCTTCTAAAGCTCTCCCAAATCTCAGGCTTACTACTATTCTTCGCAACATTATAAGCCTCTTCTTTTAATCTAATACTATCCTTAACTTCTTTAGTTAGCCACGGATGGATCACTTTTCCCGTGGAGTTTTTATTTCTCAATGGAATGTATATTCGTTGAGAATTTTGGAATATTTCTTTAAATGTTTACCACTGCTTCTCTACCGTCGTACCTTTTAATCTAATTTCCCAATCTACCTTAGCTAACTCGCCTCTCATACCTACGTAATTGGCTTCATTTAAGTTTAAGACTCTCGTTTCCGACTGAGGTAGTTCATTCTCAAACTCAATGTGAAATTTTATCATACAATGATCACTCTTGCCCAAAGGATCCTTTACTATGAGATTACTAATTAACCCTGTCTCATTACACAATACAAGATCTAAAATAGCTTGTTCCCTGGTTGGTTCCATGACGTATTGTTCGAAGAAACTGTCTCGAATGCATTCCAAGAACTCGTCCTCCAGACTACCTTTGCCAATTTGATTTGCCCAGTCTATATTAAGATTAAAGTTCCCCATGATTATTGTATTACCTTTGTTACAAGCTCCTGTTATTTGTTGATTAATACTCTGTCCAACGGTATAGCTACTGTTTGGGGGCCTATAAACTACTCCCACCAGTGTTTTCTGCCCGTTGTTATTTCTTATCTCCACCCATACTGATTCTACTTTCTGATCTTCTGAGCCAAGATCCTTCCTCACTCCTGTCCTTGCGTCATCCTTTATTATCAGGGCTACACACCCTTCTTTTCTATTCTGCCCGTCTTTTCTAGACGTCAAGTATTCTGGAATATTTAGCTCCCAATCTATTATATCAAAGCCATTTATCTCTATTTGTGCCACTAATTCGTCTATCATTACGAATGCTTCGTGCATTCAGATAAAGAGCCTTTAATTTTATCTTTTTACCACTATTCGCTGCTTTCAACTTATTCGCTGATGCACTTTTACCGTTAAACTCTCTGTTCCCTTCCTGTCACACTCTGCTTAGCTTTACCAAAATCGTTACACTGCTCCATTGCTTTGACTTTTCTCTTTAGATTTCTAAATTTCCCCTCACCTAACCCCTTCCCCCACCTTTTTAGTTTAAAGCCCTATCTACAGCCCTAGTTATTCGATTCGCCAGGACACTGGTCCCAGCCCAGTTTAAGTGGGGACCGTCCCAACGGAACAGCTCCCTCTTTCCCTAGTACTGGTGCCAGTGCTCCATGAAGTGAAACCCCCTCCTCCCACACCACTCTGAGCCACGCATTTAACTCTCTGCTTGTCCCTATGCCAATTTGCGCGTGGCTCAGGTAACAATCCAGAGATTACCACCTTTGAGGTTCTGCTTTTTAAATTTGGACCCTAGCTCCTCAAACTCTCAGCAGAACCTCATTCCTAGTTCTACCTATGTCGTTTGTTCCTACGTGGACCACAACAACTGATCTTCCCCCTCCCACTGCGAGGAGATATCCTTCACCCTGGCACCAGGCAGGCAACACAGCCTTCGGAACTCGTAGTCACGGCTGCAGAGAACAGTATCTATCCCCGACTATACTGTCCCCTATCACTACAACATTCCTTTTCACTCCCCCACTTGAATGGCCTCCTGTACCACGGTGCCGTGGTCAGTTTGCTCATCCACCCTGCAGACTTTGCCCTCATCCACACAGGCAGCAAGAACCCCATATCTGTTGGACAAGGGCAAAGGCAGAGGCTCTTCCAGCACTGCACCTGGGATCCCCTTACCTGCTTGAGTTGCAGTCACACCCTCCTGTCCCTGATCACTAACCAGACCTGTACAATACCTAACCTAAGGGTTGTGACTGCCTCCTGGATCAAAGTGTCCAGATAACTCTCCCCCTCCCTGATGCCCCGCAATGTCTGCACCTTGGACTCCAGCTCAACAACTCTGAGCTGAAGTTCCTCGAGATGCAGACACTTACTGCAGACGTGGTTGTGCGGGATTGCGATGCTCTCCACAAACTCCCACATGCTGCAGTTGCAGCACAGCACCTGCATTGCCATCCCTTTATAACCTTGTTTTATTTATTTAGTTAATTAATATTTATGCATTTAATTAACTTAGCTTATAGCTTAGTTTTTAGCTACAGTAATTACTAGATCTAGTTTAAGTGCTAGGTAGATTAAATTAAATATTTACCGGTAACACAAAGCACTACAAGTATTGGAGCAAAAGCAGTTCCTTCTTCCCCCTCTGCAGGGAATTCTCACTATATCCAAATTCCCAAATTTAACACTCTGTTTAAGTGCAGTCCGTTTAAGATCACTCTGTGCGTCAGCAGATAGTGTTTACAGTGATTAGCACCTATTCAAGTCAAACACTTACAGCTGACTGACAGTTAACTGCGACTGACAGGCAGTTTCTGTTAACTACCAGTTTTTAAAGTTCTAAGTTAAACTCAAAATGTTGAACTAAACTTCACTGTTCACTGCTAATAGTCACCCAGACCTTACCAGAGACACTCACTCTCCAAATTCCCAAGTTTAACACTCTGTTTAAGTGCACTCCGTTTAAGATCACTCTGTGCAGACCACGCTGATTGCTGACGCAGGTCCCAACAGGAGGGGGGGGGGGGTCAGGATTTGTACATCAATCCAGTGCAATCCTGTTTACAAAGCCTGTAGTGCTACTTGAGATATAAAAGAAAATTCCACAAACCCAGCTGCAGATTAGCTGTTACTACTGGTTGTTTTTTCTCCAGAGGTGAACACCTTTCATACATAGTGCTCATAAAGGTGGAGTTGAAAATTGCCAGCACCTCTGCGCCCTACAGTTGGCCACCAAGGTGTCTCGGACCATAGCCCCAGCAAACTGCATCATTGGAATTCCTTCCCACCGTGCCCCAGACACAGTGGCCAAGTTCTAACTTGCTCATCCACCGGAGTCCAGATACTACCTGCCACCCAAGTCCCACTTGCTGTTATTTCTAACTCGGTCACTCACTTGATCCCCGATGTCTTTCACTGCCCATAATTAGAAATAAAATGAGATGTAAAAAGAGACGAGTATGAAAGAAAAAAATATTTTGACTTTGCAGAGGATATCTGAATTGAGTACTCAAGATTTACTGTATTTTGGATCTCATCTTCACCTGGTGATTGCACATAACTGCATGAGTACAAAAACTGCAGAGTTTGGATAAATGATGGAAAAGTTCTACTAAAATATTTCATTAGTTTCCGGTAAAAGATTTTATTTGTTTTGATTAGGACCGTGACTTTATTTAAACTGTGTCGACAGCTACATCCTCTGTGCTGCTCAAAACAATCCAGCAACTTCATGCTGTCATCTGCTTAATCAGTGACCAATTCTATACTTGCATGAACTTCCTGACCATTTTTGCAAGACATCACTATCCTCTAGACTAAACTGATTGTTTTAAAAAACGTGCAGCTTCTCGATTCATTTTTGATGCTTATCTGACATTTCCTTTACCAGTCACAAAGAATGTTTTACTTTAGCAGCAGAGACTCACCTAGTCTTTTGTAGAGAATGTGTTTGTAGCATGTTAAGTGTATAAAAAGAGAGAAATTCTGGACTGATTTGCCACAAGTTAATTAGATTTAAAGGCAGCAGCATTTAATGAGTCTGTAGAGAGAGGAACAGAGTTAACGTTTCAGGTCGATGGCCCTTCGTCAGAACAGTTCTGACGAAGGATCATCGACCTGAAACGTTAACTCTGTTCCTCTCTCTACAGATGCTGCCTGGCCTGCTGAGTATTTCCAGCATTGTCTGTTTTTATTTCAGATTTCCAGCATCTGCAGTATTTTGCTTTAGCATTTAATGAGGCTTTTTAATACATTGACTTCAATTTTCTTAGGTTTGCAATCACATTCCAACTTGTACTAATTTCACAACTATTTTGCCACAAGTCCCAACTAAGATGAGTGAATGAGTAAATGCTCCAACCTTTGAATTGCACTGTGAAGCTGCTACAACTAGCTAAGCTAACTTTATTGCAACATGCTTGAATGCATTTCTTGGGTTGGTAACTTAACTGCTCACTTTACATAGAATTACATAGATACACAATCAGCACCCATTTGCTGGCCTCAAGTTTTGCTGCGGTTGAAAACTCCGTGTGTAAGTTACAGGATTTACAAAAATTGTAATATTGTTTGCAACTCTGTTCAGTGCATAACCCTTTCCCAACCTCTGAAGAAGCCACATACAGACTTGGGGTGGCAAAACTCCTTCACTACCTGTACAAATCGGGTAGCAATGTCTCAGCTGCTCAGCCTATTAGTGACCATGTTTTTTGGGTGCCACTACCTCCAACAACAGCGACTGCTTCAACACACACTGGAGGTTAAGGTGGTGCTATCATCACAGGTCTAAGGAGAGAGGTGGGGAGTGGGACTAATTGGATAGCTCTTTCAAAGAGGTGGCACAGGGATGATGGGCCGAATGGCCTCCTTCTGTGCTGTATGATTCTATGCATGGCTACAAACCCAACTTCTCAGCCATACGCCTCAGCTTACACCTTCCACTCTTGGCTTACTGCTCATCTCCTGTTCCCTCTATTCCAACAAGGCTGCTCTTTCAATCACGATGCCCATGTGCTTTGGAACTCTCTTCCTGAACCAATGCTACTCCTCTCCTTCCCTCCAAAAGCCTCCTAAAAACTTCTCTTTGATCATGTATTTGGTTACCCTCCTACCTTAATCTTTCTGGCTTTCCTCTGTGACCTCCTTTTCTTCTTGTAAACATAAACATTCTCCTACACGAGGTGCTTTTATGTTACACTTGTACCACTAACCTCCAACATGTAGTTGTAGCAATCTTTTAAACATGATAGTGGTGTAAACACACAATTTTTGTGGGGTTGGCTTCTCACCCTGGTTGCTAACCACACTGAGCTGGTTCAACTCATGCTTGCATTGGGATATAAAATGGCCGTGCGACAAAAAAAATTGCATCATGATTTATGTATCATATGACGTACTGGCTAGCTCACGCCGATTCCCAACACATCACTTAAGTTAGAATATTTTACATTATTCTTCTTCAACTCCACTTTCCTGTGGGCCGGTTGCTGGTAGTTTTGGAAAAATAGAAACCTGGCCACATGCACAGAACAATACAAACAAGCGATAGGAGCGTTTGGTTATCATTTAGGCATCAGTCGTCACTACCAACTTAATGCAATATAATGCAACAAGCCTTTAATAGACCATTATCATGGTGGGACTGCACATTCACCCCGATTATAATGAGATATAGTACAAATGTAGTACAGGCAAGCTCCTTTGGAGAACCTAAATTCTTAATATATTGTTGATGGTCCCAACTTTGGCTTTGGAAAGTTGAACGAATTGGAAAAAAAGAACTTAATGGACTATGGTTAACAAAGTGAAATTTATGGTTAACAAAAAAAAGCCTGGTGAAGGAAACTCACTGCTATAAAGTGGTAGAAAAGCAGTTTGTGCCGCAATGCACTGTCTCGCTATTTCTTCACTTTTTGAACTTATCCTTTGCAGTGGGTGAGCAGTACAGAAACCCAGCAGACTATGCTACACATTATAGGGCTTGCTTTTTGCAAGGTTACCAGCATCCAATCTTATCAAAATGTTTCGGTGTGTTATCAGAAGCTAAATTTGGCCTAAAAACATTTAAACTATACTAAAAACGGTACAATTTTCTATACACTGCCTATTCCATAGCTAATTATTTGGTTAATTCATAGAGAACAAATCAACATTCTTCTAGACTATGACCAGTCCATGTTCAGACCTGTTGAGGGGGGCTGATTCAGACCAGCAATGCTGCAGAGGGGGGGTGGGGGGGGGGGGGGGGGGAAAGAGAGAGAGGGGGGGGAGATTGCAGGAAGAACAATCCCTTTGTAGAGCAAAATTCAAATGGCAGTTTCCTATGATATCTAGGAGCTCAATATCTGTACAGCATTAGCAGGGATTATGCGCAATAGGTTTATTACAGTGCCATTCAGTGTCAAGAGTAGGTACTACAGCAATGTAATAAAGCCAGCTTCAAAAACGACTCGCCATTGGTCTGCACCAAGAAAGTGTCCGCGCCTTAGCGGATCCTAAAACAGAGACTAGTTGAATTTTTGATCTCTACCATTGCATCTTTGGAAGCCATAAGTGAAGCATATTAATGCAGCATGTGAAAGAAAATCTTTTCCATGGTGTTCTGCACACAAAGGAGATTGATTGCACAGTGTGCGTTTATTAAAGATCAAGGCAAATCTGAGTCTCTGAGAATGCGTGTTGTCTGTTCAACAATGCAGAAGTCTAAGAGACAGAAGAATATTTATAATGCCAGAGATTAATACGCTGAACTAAACCAAACCAATACTGTTCTAGAATTAGCTCATGATTGCATTTGACTAAAAATAATCTGTATTTCAAGAACAACTTGCATTTATGTAATGCCTTTAATGTAGAAAAACATCCTAAGGTGCTTTATAGAGGGGTAATCGGGTTAAAATGGATGCTGAGCCACAGGAGGAGATATTGGGAGTGGTGTGGTGAAGGGAGGGGTGATGCACAAAAGGCCAGAGTTGCAGGAATAGAGAATACTTGGGAGGGGCGAGTTGTAGGCGGTTACATAGATCGCCGAGACCATGCAGACACTGAGACAACGTATGAACGGACACCGCGCAACAATCGCCAGGCAGGATTGTTACCTCCCAGTCGGGGAACACTTCAGCAGTCAAGGACATTCAGCCTCGGATCTGCGGGTTAGTGTTCTCCAAGGCGGCCTTCGAGACACACGACAACGCAAAATCATCGAGCAGAAACTGATAGCCAAGTTCCGCACCCATGAGGACGGCCTCAACCGGGATCTCGGGTTCATGTCACGCTACAGAACGTGACTCGACATCGTTGTCTGGTTTCCCAGTTTTTAAAAAAAAAGTTTAAAAAGTTAAAAGCCTAACTGCAGACTGCAGCATTTGACACGTTGGACCCCCTGTGACCCACCTCATTGTCTTAGCTGTACTCTGATGTGTCTTTGATGTAATGCCTCCCTGACGGATTGTATCTCTGCAGACACATTGTTCTGTCTATATATACTGTGTAATCGATTTATATTCCCTCACTGTACCTGAAGAAGGAGCAGAGCTCCGAAAGCTCGTAATTTCAAATAAAACTGTTGGACTATAACCTGGTGTTGTGCGACTTCTCATTTTTAACAATTTTAAGTTAGAGGCATTTAGGGCCAGGAGCCAATTTAGGTCAGCAAGGACAGGAGTAATGGGTGAGCAGGACTTGGCACAGGACAGGATATGGCCAGCAGAGATTTGGATGAGCAGAAGTTTAGAGTGTGGAGCTTGGGTGGCCAGCCAGGACAACATTGGAATGGTCGACTCTGGAGGTGGCGAAAGCATGAATGAGAGTTTCAGCAGCAAATGGGCTGAGGCAAGGGTGGAAACAGGTAATATTACAGAGATGAAAGTAAGCAGTCTTTGTGATGGAGAAGATATGAGGTCAGAAGCAAAACTTGGGTTCAGATAGGACGCAGAGATTGTAAAGAGTCTGGTTCAACCGCAGACGGTGGCTGGGAGGGGGATGAAATCAGTGGCAAGGGTACAGTTTGTGGTGAGGGCTGAAGACATTAGCTTCAGTTTTCCCAACGTTTAACTGGAGGAATGGGTTTTTTCCAAGTCTGAATATTGTACAAGCAGGCTGAGAGCACAGAAGCAGTGTAAGGGTCAAGAAAGGTGGTCGAGAGGTAGATCTGAGTCTCGTCAGAATACATATGAAAGCTCACCCCATATAAGAAGTAGGAGTAGGAATAGGCCATTCGGGCTTCAAGCCTGCTCCGCTATTCAATAAGATCATGGCTGATCATCTACCTCAACTCCACCTTCCCGCACTATCCCCATATCCCTTGATTTCTTTAGTATCCAAAAATCTTTCCATCTCTGTCTTGAATATACTCAACAACTGAGCAGCATCCAAAGCCTTCTGGGGTAGAGAATTCCAAAGATTCACAATCCTTTGAGTGAAGCAACTTTTTCTCATCGTAGTTTTAAATGGCTGACCCCTTATTCTGAGACTGTGACCCCTAATTCTAGACTCCCCAGGCCAGGGGAAACATCCGCTCAGCATCTACCCCGTCAAGCCCTGTAAGAAATTTTTGATGTTTCAATGAGATCACCTCTCATTCTTCTAAATTCTAGGGAATATAGGTCTAGTCTCCTCAATCTCTCCTCATAGAAAAATCCCCCATCTCAGCAATCAGTTTGGGGAATCTTCATTGCACTCCCTCTAAGGCAAGTATATCCTTCCTTAGGGAAGGAGACCAAAACTGTACACAGTACTCCAGGTGTGGTCTCAGATGACATCAATTGTTGGGAAAATGCCAGAATCCATCATTAAGGAAGTGGTAATAGGACACTTAGAAAATCATAATATGATTAGGCAGCGTCTACATGGTTTTATGAAAGGGAAATCATGTTTAACAAATGTATTATTTTGAGGATGTAACTAGCAGGGTAGATAAAGGGGAATCTATGGATGTAATACATTTGGATTTCCAAAAGGCATTCGATAAGGTGCCACATAAAAGATTGTTTCGCAAGGGTTCATGGGGTTGGGGTAATATATTAACATGGATAGAGGATTGGTTAACGGACAGAAAACAGAGAGTAGGGCTAAATGGGTAATTTTCCGGTTGGCAGGCTGTAACTAGTGGGGTGTCACAAGGATCAGTGCTTGGGCCTCAACTATTTACAATCTATATTAAGGACTTCGATAAAGGGACCGACCGAGTGTAACGTATCCAAATTTGTTGACGATACAAAGCTAGGTGGGAAAGTAAGCTGTGAGGAGGCCACAAAGAGCCTGCAAAGAGATATAGACAGGTTAAATGAGTGGGCAATAAGGTGGCAGATGGAGTATAATGTGGGGAAATGTGAGGTTATTCACTTTGGTAGGAGGAATAGAAAAACAGACTATTTATTAAATGGTGAGAAACTATTAAATATTGGTGTTCAAGAGATTTAGCGATCCTCATACAGGAAACACGGAACATTAGCAAGCAATTAGGAAGGCAAATGGCATGTTGGCCTTTATTGCAAGGGGGTTGGAGTACAAGAGTAAGGAAGTCCTACTACAATTGTACAGGGCTTTGGTGAGACCACACCTGGAGTACTGTGCACAGTTTTGGTTTCCTTATCTGAGGAAGGATATACTTTCCTTCGAGGCGGTGCAACAAAGGTTCAGTAGATTGATTCCTGGGATGAAGGGGTTGTCCGATGAGGAGAGATTGAGTAGATTGGACCTATACTCTCTGGAGTTTAGAAGACTGAGAGCTGATCAAGGGGGTTGGAGTACAAGAGTAAGGAAGTCCTACTACAATTGTACAGGGCTTTGGTGAGACCACACCTGGAGTACTGTGCACAGTTTTGGTCTCCTTATCTGAGGAAGGATATACTTTCCTTCGAGGCGGTGCAACAAAGGTTCAGTAGATTGATTCCTGGGATGAAGGGGTTGTCCGATGAGGAGAGATTGAGTAGATTGGACCTATACTCTCTGGAGTTTAGAAGACTGAGAGCTGATCTCATTGAAACACAAGGTTCTGAGGGGGATTGATGGGATAGATGTTGAGAGGTTGTTTTCCTGGCTGGAGAGTATAGAACTAGGGGGCATAGTCTCAGGATAAAGGGTCAGCCATTTAAGACTGAGATGAGGAGGAATTTCTTCACTCAGAGGGTTGTGAATCTTTGGAGTTCAAGAGCTGAGGATGCTGAATCGTTAAGTATATTCAAGGCTGTGATGGATAGATTTTTGGACTCTAGGGGAATCAAGGGATATGGAGATTGGGCAGGAAAGTGGAGTTGAGGCTGACCATCAGCCATGATCTTACTGAATGGTGCAGCAGGCTCAAGGGGCCGTATGGCCTACTCCTGCTCCTAATTCTTATGTTCTTATGTTCACCAAGGCCCTATATAATTGCAGTAATACTTATTACTCTTGTACTGCAATCCTTTTATAATAAAGGCTAACATACCATTTGCTTTCCTAATTGCTTGCTGTACCTGCATGTTAACTTTCAGTGATTTGTGTACAAGGACACCCAGGTCACTCTAAATACCAACATTTCCCAATCTCTCACCATGTCTCTGGATGGTGTTGCCAAGTGGCAAAAATAGATGATGAGGAGGGGGCAAAGGATAGATCTTTGGGGACTCGAGAGGCAATGGTGTGGGGACAGGAAGAGAAGCCATTGCTGGATAGGGTCTGGCTATGATTGGACAGGCAAGAGTGGATCCAAGCAAGGGCAGTCCCACTCAGCTGGACAACGGAGGAGAGGCGCTGGAGGAGGATGGTGTAGTCGACTGTGTCACGGCTGCAGAGAGATCGAGGAGAGAAAATGCACCACGCAGCATGAAATTTCCATGAAAAATCCATGTATGCATTTAATTGCTATAAAATTTCTTCACGCTTTTCAACTTTTTCCATCAAAAGTGGCTCTGACTAATGTACTGGAAAACTATTGCCATTTTCTTCTAAACATGTCTTAGAAAAACCTTAGGATTTATTTACTACAAGAGAAACTTGCGTCAATGTATATCAATACAACATGGCAGATAAGGATCAAGGGACAGAACCCCCACAATTTATTTACCAGGAGAGCCACTGTTCAAGGTACAACATAACATAGTTTACAAGTAGTAAAAGGGTCAACATATACTGTTTTATTCCCCTGCTCTCTTCCCCAATCCTGAAAAATGTACTTGCATGCAACGTTCCCCCTAAAGTGCGCGGTCACGCACCAATCCAGCTCACCAGCTGCTGCCGCTGGAGAAAGTACCGTGCATGCGTGGCGAATTTAAAGGGACCACGCACGAAAAAAAATTAGAGGGAACATTGCTTGTATGACGTGACATGCCTCTGGCTTTCAATATTTCAGTTCATCTAGCTCTAGTATCTGTGGCTTCTCAAGCCACAGCACAAGCTCTTCAGTAGTTTTTCCAATAGCTTTCCAATGTTGTTTTCTTTGCCTGCATAATTTTAACAAAAGCACTCACTTCCCTATTTCCCATCTAAGTCCCCAAACAAAAAATGTGGAAAGCAGCTCCTTCCCAGGTCTTTGCTATTGCCACTCTAACTGGCTGCGAGGTTTGAGAGAATGGCTGGAACTGATACATTCCCTATTTAGAGTTGTCTTTGTTTTTGCTGATCACTTTCCCTCAATGGCCTAAGGTCAGGAACCCCAAGAACTGTGATCACAAACTTGCGTTCGACCTATCTGTGGTAGAGCAATAACATTGCATTGTTTCATCTTAAGCATTTCTAATAATTGTGGTGGTTTCTGTTCTCATCCAATAACTTTATAAAATCAAAATTCATGTCGTCCCCTATTTTGTTACAGCTATGCAAAACTATAACCATCCTAAAACATAACATATACTGTTCCTGACTCAAATCATAAATCATAGCTGTGGTATTGATTAAACCAGATAGTGGTCAGAAATCAAGTAAAAATAAATTCTCTAAAACTTTGTAATGTCTTTTTACCAGACAAAAAAATTCTTTTCACATTTTTATGGTCTGAACAGGACAAATTATTGAGCCTAATCAGAAAAATATATGCCTTCAAAACCACTCAGAAATTAGGAATACTTCATTTAGCAAGTACAAATTACACACTATTCCTTACCCTCACCAATTCTTTCCTGTTCATCCTTTTTTTAACGTTATAAATTCAGTTAGTCAATTCCCCCTCAATGTGTCACATCAGTAGAATGCAGATGTTTGACCCTCCCTCAAATGGTTAATTCAATCAGTATCTTCATTGGACAAGAGCAGGTATTAATAGGATGCAACTTAATTCACACCAGTTTCAATCTGAAAACTGTCTGAAGGAAGAACATACTAAGCAAAACGCATTTCATTCTTCTCATCGTCAGCTTTTCCTATATTGACGTGACAGTGCATAACCATTATGCAAGATGCTCCCAAATGACACAAGAACACGATGTTGAAGAATCCCAGCAGATGCATATAACTGTATAGCCAGGCGAACTTCAAACACTTACTACCTCCTTGTGATGTAAAGATGCATCCAATTCAGATGCAATTAAAATAGAATAAAATTATGCCAAGGTAATCAGTATTAAAAACATTAATGGGGGCAAGAAAAGGCCCTTGGTTTGAAGCTATATTTGTCACATATTTTAGTGTACATTGTCAAACACTTTCTGGGTTTAGATTTTCTATAACATTTGTCACATATTTTAGTGTACATTGTCAAACACTTTCTGGGTTTAGATTTTCTATAACATTTGGGTGAAAAACAATGCAACAGAGATGAAGTCTAAGCTTTAATTTAAAAAAATCAAGAAATCTAAATTCAAAAATAAAACTAAAACTCAGCAATATACTGTCCACCTTTGAGCTATGATGCTGGGTCACTGCAGGAAAATAAATCAGGTGGAAGTCTATGAAAATTTGTTAAATCTAAAAAAAACAGAAAATCTAAATGTTCACTTTCAATGTTTTGCAGTGATTTTACATGGCTAGGCTGGTATTGCCATTACATTAATGAGAAGTCGCACAACACCAAGTTATAATCCAACAGTTTTATTTGAAATCACGAGCTTTCGGAGCGCTGCTCCTTCGTCAGGTAAAGGAAGGAGCAGCAGCTCCGAAAGCTCGTGATTTCAAATAAAACTGTTGGACTATAACCTGGTGTTGTGCGACTTCTCATTTTTGTCCACCCCAGTCCAACACCGGCATCTCCGCATCATGGCCATTACATTAAACTTTATTTACAGTAGCCTCCTTTTCTGTCCTGTGAACTGACCTTATCAGCCAATTGCTTTTAACTGACATGACTGCTTAGTTTTACAAATAGAGCCACTTATTTCAGAAAGCTAGACAAACAGCCTACAACATGTAGTGATTTGTAAAGAGCACAGGTTTACCACACACACCTTGTTGGGTGATGAAGTGGTGCACAAGTGGTGTACAGGGTAACTTATGCCCATGAGAAAATAACTTGTCTTCAATCAATACCTCTCCACAGCTGAAATGCGACTGTTGTGTCAGTCTGAAAATACAATACTGCCCAGTTTCTTTACAGATTGGATTAACATGAAATAGCCACAAGGAGGTGCACAAGAGCAGTAACACAAGCAAAAAAAAAAGTCTAACGTGAAGCACAATTGCAACTTATTGACTTCTACATAAACTGGCATATAAATGTTATTGAAGCATTTACAAAGTGAAGACTGATCCTCAGTTCTGTGGAATTTTCACAGTTGGAGATAAAAGTTTATAGGAGAAGGTCCTCAACCATTGTCTTGGCAGTTTCTATGTCATGAAAATTGACTTAAATATTTTCCACATCTTAATTACGGATAGTTCAACTTAATTACCATACATTAAATGTAGGATAGTAGCACCAATGTGCTCTCCATTATTTTTTATCTTTTTGCCAGGAGTAGATACAATATGTTTTTTTCTTTTTACAGCTCTATCAACTGGTCCCCTTACTTCTAAAGATTTGTGTATCTGAACCCCCAAGCTCCTCTTCTCCTTTTAAAGTTTTACCATTTATTGTATGTTTCCTCTCATTCTTCCAATCATTTTTCTCCACATTAAATGTAATTGAACATCTATCTGCCTGATCTATTAAGTGTCAGCTTGACTCAGTGGCAACACTCTTGCCTCCAAGTCTGGAGGTCGTGAGTTTAAGTCCCACTCCAGAACTTAAAATAACACTATCAAAACAGATTAACTAGTCACGATCTCATTGCTGTTTGAGAGACTTTGCTGTGTGGTAATTAATACACACCCTCCCCACCTATGTACCTTTGGCACTGCTTCAAAAATTCTAAAGATGGATGGCTCTTTAGTTTCATTGATTTTAAAGGTGACATTGCCTTTTGCCAATGTCCTGTCAATCACTGGTCAAATTTAAGATCAGCTTTGTGTATGACCAATGTTCACAATGCCGTTAATAAAAAAATAAATTCCAGTACTTTCTAGGGCAAGGAGGTTAAAAACTGTACATTTACTACACACCAGGTCCAGAAAAAGCAGATTACAATTTAAAATATTCTGCTGCCAGGAAAATAATGCCCCTCAAGTGGGTTTTTATGAAGCACAGTCCAAGTCAGAGGTTAATTCCAGTTAAATGTAGCCTGTAAATCCCAATTGTGATTCAATCATGAATTAGTGAATTAAATGGCTAAAGATTAGGATTTGGACATTTTCTAATTGGGGATTGAAGACTGATTCATTTTCAAAATTCCAGTCAGGTAGCATTTGCAAATTTAAATCCCTTAATCTTTTACAACACGTTCATATTGAATTTTCACTGGTACAATAAACTTGGCTTTTAATAACATAAGAAATAGGAGCAGGAGTAGGCCATTTGGCCCTTCGAGCCTGCTCCGCTATTCAGTAAGATTGTGGGTGATCTTTGACCTCAACTCCACTTTTCCACCCTATCCCCATATCCCTTAGTATCCAAAAATCTGTCGATCTCAGTCTTGAATATACTCGCGACTGAGCATCCACAGCCCTCTGGGGTAGAGAATTCCAAAGATTCACAACCCTTTGAGTGAAGAAATTTCTCCTTAGAACTCAGAAGTGTGAAGTGGTAGGAAGAATGAGAGGCAATATAAACTAAACGGTTCAATTTTAAAGCGGGTGCAGGAACAGAGAGAACTGGCGGTGTAGGCACACAAGTCTTTCAAAGTGGCAGGACAAGTTGAGATGGCTATCAACAAGGCATATGGGATTATAAATAGAGGCAGAGTACAAAAGCAACAAAGTTATGCTAAACCTTTATAAAACACTAATGAGAAGTCGCACAACACCAGGTTATAGTCCAACAGTTTTATTTGAAATCACGAGCTTTCGGAGCGCTGCTCCTTCGTCAGGTAAAGTCTTTCTTCAATGGGAAAAACCGCGTATCCGCGGTACTTTGAATGGGCCACGCAGCCCCTTAAAAGGGGCCGCACACCCCCAACAAATTAAAGGGAACATTGCAGGGGAGGGACTAATTGGATAGCTCTTTCAAAGAGCTGGCACAGGCACGATGGGCCTAATGGCCTCCTTCTGTGCTGTTTCATTCAATTATTCTATAAAGCACAGTAGCTTATGAAAGTTTACAGTTGCTCAGGCAACAGAAGGCCTCAATTGCCTTTCCCAAATGAGCACTCTTCATGTAGAAGTAAATGGCTAGGTGCAGAAGCCTGGTTACGATCTCAAAAGCACTTCCAACAGATATTAGGACAAGACATTAGAAACGAGAACCCTGGTTGGCTGTTTTTATTTCTCTCCGCAGAAACTCATACTAAGTTCCATAGACACTGGTAACCTTCTGGCGCCTTGCCCAAGTGGCTATCCTTCATGTGTGGCAGGCTTTTCCATAATAGGGCATAGGGAGAGGGGGTGGTGGCAGGTAAAGAGGAAAGACATCACAACCAATGTTCCCTGCCTAACATCCATAATCAACTTTCCATCAGGTGCCACTAGATATCATTCAGAAGTGGAGAACCTTGCTGATTTTCCCCCCCCTCTGAAGCGGTGACAACGAGACCAACTCTCATGATCTTGATCACCACAACAGTTGAGATCAGCTACAGTGCTAACCAGGGACTGAAGCAAAGACCTTGGTGTTGTTGATCGATCTTACTTCACGTCAGTAACAGGTGCCACAGAAAGTTTTATTTGAATTAAAATTCAGAGGGGCTCCTGAAACACCTGAATGTAGAGGTCTTTCCCATTAGCAGAAAATATAATGCAGTACTGAAAGCCATCAAATGATACTTCATGTTGGTTCTGTGCATACATTTCTGTTGATACACTGCTACTGGCTGAATTTGTCATGTACCACAACAGCATGCCTGATATAGGCACAACTAAAGGAAAGAATTAAAATGTTTATTTTGGAAGAGGTTTTAAAAAGAGATTGATAAACTTAAATGCGAGCCATAATTTCACTCTTCATTGTAAGGAATAGATTAAAGGAATGGAAGCAACATTCCAAGCT
This sequence comes from Squalus acanthias, assembly GCA_030390025.1. Taxonomy (NCBI): domain Eukaryota; kingdom Metazoa; phylum Chordata; class Chondrichthyes; order Squaliformes; family Squalidae; genus Squalus; species Squalus acanthias. The sequence continues at coordinate 151,981,835 of CM059426.1, read as the reverse complement.
ATTCTGATTTCTCAACATAGACTAAGTGGTGATAGGGGAAAAAAACATTTGGATAAAAAAGTACAATAGAATAAGCTTTTATAAACACGTCTCTTGCTTTTTAAGTGGTTTGTGTTTGATGCTTAATAGTGATTTTGGCAAAATAAATTGTAGGTTTATGCAGGCTCACAGGATTGATAGGTGCAGTGTGTGAAAACCACTATTAAAAGAAAGACAACTATTCCAGCGCATTACATTAGACCTCTCAGGTGCAGACATTCCCAAAACAGGTACTGAACTTAAGATAGCCCTAGAAAAACTTCCTGTGGCTTACACTACTGATCTTCTCAATGCTTTTGTGAAAAATGCTGATGAGTGGGAAGGGGAAAATAAGAGATAGCAAGTGAAATACACAAATCCTACTACACCCAGGAAAAACAAAGTAAAACAAAAACATAAGACGACCATTTTGAATAATTCATGCACTATGATTTTATTGGAAAGGCAGTGGCAAAAATGTAGGAAAAATTAAAGTTTTATGCAATGAAAACAAAAAGCTATCAGTTAGAAACACTGGTGAAGCTTGATGGAAGAGGCAAGCATATTGCTGCCCCTATATGTGGTACAGGAAGTGTCAATACTGTTGTGTGCAGCCTATAGTAACTCTCTTCCCCACCCACCCACCACAAAAAAATGCTGAAGATCTGCATGTGAGGGAAACAGACTGAAGACTAATTAATAAATATGATTTTTGTAGCACAAAATTGAAATAAGAGATTTTTTAAATTTACATAATTTGCACTATTCTTAGAGAAACTGTAAACCACTTTTGAGTCATTGCTTGCATATCTAACTCAAAGTACAGAACGTGCAGTTCACACCTCCACAAATAAGTTAACAACTTCAGCTCTGCCCAGTAACTGTGCTAATGCAAGAATGGTACATTATAGATGAAATTTCAACGAGACACAATGAGAATCAAATCAAATTTCTACTTCAGCCATATCCTGTCAACGCTCCTCTGTATTGCAATTAACCAAGTACCTCTTGATCATCCTCACAATGTCATACTTACTCTTCCTTGCCCCTCGCAACAACAAATGAAGCAATGTTCTATCTATGTGCTGGCCTGTGATTGGTGAACTGATGCCTGGGCTCCGTACATCTTGTGACCATTATTAGACTGTTAACTATTCCTTGCATCTGAAGCATTCATCTAAGCCACAGGAAATGTCGGTTTCATTCCAGCAACCTGTGTGAAAGGACATCCAGCAGACCACACACACACACACACACACACACACACAGAGCGAAGCAGAAGGTTCATCAGTAGATTAAATAAACAATATCAAAGTTTCCGGTTGCAATGGCATAATCTGCTATGAAGCATTTATAAATGGAACAAATACAATTACATAAATAATTCTCACCTCCACATCAGGTCAATTTAATCCACACTGTTTCCGAGGTTATGCTGCACATAGGATTTTTATGAATCACCACTCAATCTTCGTGGTGCAGCACACAGGTAGTTGGGGAGGGGAGGAAGGGGGCAGGGCGTGGAATGATGGAGGGGAGGGAGGAAAAGCAGGACAGAGGGACGGAGTGGTGGAGGTGAGGGAGGGAGGTTAAGCAGGAGGGAGGAGAGGGAAACCGGTGGAGGGAGGAGAGGGAAACCGGTGGAGGGAGGAGAGGTAAATGGGGGAGGTGTATGGGTTGGGGAGCAAAGCAGGAAAAACTACCCGAGCAGGAAGAGACACTCCAGATGCTCATCACCCCAGGGACCAAAATTTTTCTCAGTGGGGGTGAGCGCTGTCGTGACCTTCGGTTCACTCTCACCCACTGCCTGAACATTTTAATCGGTGGGGGTTGCTGAGGAAGAGTTTGCAGAATTGAGCTACATTTTAATTCTTCTTAGTTTGCGTGGGGCTGAGGGAGAAAAGAAGTGAGTTGTGTATAAAAGCACATAGTTCATACAACGTCCTGGATTTGGTCTCTGTGGGAGCAAGGGGGGGGGGGGGGGGGGGGGAACAAGGAACTTACCTGCCAGTAAATCATGTGGAAATCTAACCATTTTTGGATGTCCTTCTAGCCCTTACCTTACTGATGCATCACATGACAAAAACTGACATCAACAGTACATTTAATGGAACCTTACACAGAGCCACATGATTTTTTTTTGAAAGCATTGCTTTAAACCTGGTCAATGACTACTAACGGGTTGCAACGTGTATGTGATGGGTTATACCCACTCCAATCGTGGTTTTCTTCAACATCACAAATGAACCCAAGAGAAGCGACAAAGCAAAAGCATGTGGAAATTTCAACAAATATAGCTGCTGTTGAGGATGTTCATTATGGTAGCCACTAAAAAAAAAGCCCAAGGTTTGCCAGTAGTGTGGTGTGCCACCAAATACACTGCCAACGTGGCTGGAGACAACATTCCACTGATGTAAAGTTGATGAATGCAAACAAATTAATTAAGAATAATTTCCACAACTGAAAAACACAAAAGCAAAATACTGCAGATGCTGGAAATCACATTCCGATGAAAGGTCATCGACCTGAAACGTTAACTCTGTTTCTCTCTCCACAGATGCAGCCTGACCTGCTGAGTATTTCCAGCATTTTCTGTTTTTATGAAAGAAACACTAGGTGGTTTACCCAAATGAGAGATGGTGGAAAAGGCAAGACAGTTCACTCACTAGCTTAGGATTTGCTGAAGATGATTTCAGAGGCAGCACTGCCTGGCTTCACAACAGAATAGCATTTCAGACCATCAGCGGTGAAGCCAACTCCATCGTGCCAGAGATAACAAACTTGGCAACACCCCGAGCTCTCTGCATTGGTACACACTTGCCATCCACAGAGGAGATAGCCAATCTCTCGTCGTACAAAATACTCGACTTCAAAAGGGAAGAAATGATCAGGCAAGAAAAATAAATGACACCTTATGTTCCAGGTATGTGACAGCATAGAAACATAGAAGATAGGAGCAGGAGTAGGCCATTCGGCCCCTCGAGCCTGCTCCGCCATTCAATGCGATCATGGCTGATCATCCAAATTCAGTACCCTGTCCCTGCTTTCTCCCCATATCCCTTGATCCCCTTAGCCTGAAGAAATATATCTAACTCCTTCTTGAACATATTTAATGAATTGGACTCAACTGCCTTCTGTGGTAGAGAATTCCACAGGTTCACGACTCTCTGGGTAAAGAAATTCCTCCTCATCTCAGTCCTAAATGGCTTACCCCTTATCCTTAGACTGTGACCCCTGGTTCTGGACTCCCCTGCCATCGGGAACATCCTTCCTGCATCTAGTCTGTCTAGTCCTGTTAGAATTTTATAAGTTTCAATGAGATCCCCTCTCATTCTTCTAAATTCTAGCGAATATAAGCCTAATCGACCCAATCTCTCTTCATACGTCATTCCTGCCATCCCAGATATCAGTCTGGTGAATCTTCGCTGCACTCTCTCCATGGCAAGAACATCCTTCCTCAGATAAAGTGACCAAAACTGCACACAATACTCAAGGTGTGGTCTCACCAAGGCCCTGTACAATTGCAGCAAGACATCCTTGCTCCTGTACTCGAATCCTCTCGCTATGAAGGCCAACATACCATTTGCCTTCTCAACCGCCTGCTGCACCTGCATGCTTACCTTCAGCGACTGGTGCACAAGGACACCCAGGTCTCGTTGCACTTCCCCTTTTCCCAATCTATCGCCGTTCAGATAATAATCTGCCTTCCTGTTTTTGCCACCAAAGTGGATAACCTCGCATTTATCCACATTATACTGCATCTGCCATGCATCTGCCCAATCACCCAACCTGTCTAAATCATACTGGAGTTTCTCTGCATCCTCCTCACAGCACACACGCCCACCCAACTTTGTGTCATCTGCAAACTTGGAGATATTACATCTAGTTCCCTCGTCTAGATCATTAATATATATTGTGAATAACTGGGGTCCTAGCACCGATCCCTGCGGTACCCCACTAGTCACTGCCTGCCACTCGGAAAAAAGACCCGTTTATTCCAACTCTTTGCTTCCTGTCTGCCAACCAGTTTTCTATCCAAGACAGTACCTTACCCCCAATCCCTTGTGCTTTAACTTTGCACGCTAATCTCTTATGCGGGACCTTATCGAAAGCCTTCTGAAAGTCCAAATACACCACATCCACTGGTTCTCCCTTATCTATTCTACCAGTTACATCCTCAAAAAATTCCAGTAGATTAGTCAAGCATGATTTACCTTTTGTAAATCCATGTTGACTTTGTCCGATCCTGTCACTGTTTTCCAAGTGCTCTGCTATTACATCTTTTATAATGGACTCTAGCATTTTCCCCACTACCGATGTCAGGCTTACTGGTCTATAATTCCCCGTTTTCTCTCTACCACCTTTTTTAAATAGTGGGGTTACATTAGCCACCCTCCAATCCATGGGAACTGTTCCAGAGTCTATAGAATTTTGGAAGATGACCAGCAATGCATCTACTATTTCTAGGGCCACTTCCTTAAGTACCCTAGGATGTAGATTATCAGGCCCTGGGGATTTATCGGCCTTCAATCCCATCAATTTCCCTAACACCATTTCCCTACAAATAGTGATTTCATTCAATTCCTCCCTCTCATTAGACCCTATGTTCCCCGACATCTCTGGGAGGTTATTTGTGTCCTCCTTTGTGAAGACAGAACCAAAGTATGTATTTAATTGGTCAGCTATTTCTTTGTTCCCCATTATAAATTCCCCTGATTCTGATTGCAAGGGACCTATGCTTGACTTCACCAATCTTTTTCTCTTCACATATCTATAGAAGCTTTTACAGTCAGTTTTTATGTTCCCTGCAAGCTTACTCTCATACTCTATTTTCCCCCTCTTAATTAATCCCTTTGTCCTCCTTTGCTGAATCCTAAACTACTCCCAATCCTCAGGTTTGCTGCTTTTTCTGGCCAATTTATATGTCCTCTCCTTGGATCTTATGCTATCCCTAATTTCCCTTGTTAGCCACGGTTGAGTCACCTTTTTTGTTTTATTTTTATGCCAAACAGGGATGAACAAATTCTGTAGTTCATCCATGCGATCTTTAAATGTTTGCCATTGCCTATCCACCGTCAACCCTTTAAGTAACATTCCCCAATCCATCCTAGCCAACTCGCGCCTCATACCATCGTAGTTTCCTTTATTTAAATTCAGGACCCTAGTCTCTGAGTCAACTACTTCACTCTCCATCTTAATGAAGAATGCTATCATATTATGATCGCTCCTCCCCAAGGGGCCTCGCACAAGATTGCTAATCAATCCTCTCATTACATAATACCCAGTCTAAGATGGCCTGATCTCTAGTTGGTTCCTCCCGTATACACTCTAGGAATTCCTCCTCCACAGTATTGTTACTAATTTGGTCAGGGCTAGAGGTTGTTTCGCAGTAGTTATGACTTAGTACGGCATTAAAAACCCAGTTACGCTTCATTCAACATGGCTTAACTTTTTCGGCAAGATTAGAGCATCAAAAGTGGAAGTTTATGTCAATTCAAGTGATTTGTAAGATTTCCATCTGCGAGGACTTCAACAACGCAACCTGAGTAGCGGGTAATCACTGACAGCAACTTCTGGATTTCCACGTTTAACTGCGCATGTGCGGATGCCAGACGTTGTCAGTTTCACAGAGTAATGATGGCGAACGCTGACAGTTTCGCTGCCATTACAACCGCAAATTCTGGGCCAGTCAACGTCTGTGCTAAGCTTATAAATGCAGTCATATCTGTGATTAGAAAGAGGCCAACAGTATGGATGAACCAGTCAAAGACTCAAGAAATGCACTGGTAATAGTGTACAGTATAGATTTTCTCGAACATTAAGTGATGCTGTAGTGCAAATGTGCCTCAGCACTCCACAGACTCCGCAAAGAATAAATGAACAAAAAGGAATTACGAAGACAGAGATAGTTGATTTTTTGATCGAAGTCTTGCCTTACCTACTGTACTGTCATTTTGGAAGACATGCTGTCAATGTTTAAAGCACTGTACAGTATTTTGTAAATGTTTAAACCAGTTTTACTGCTGGTTTGTGCTGCAATACCGTTTAAACTAGTTTACTAAACCCAATGCTGTCACTGTTTAAATCATTTAAAAAATCAGTTTATTTTGCTACAGTGTAGTGAGCTATTACAAAACACAACCTGTAGTAGTTTCTCAGCAACATGAATGTATACACGCAGCACAGATCAGGGTACCTAGCAAAATCTTGATATTTTGAAGTCAAGGTTTTTTGAGATAGGTCCTTTCAACTTTGGAACATGGAGATTTCAACTGTACAACCTTAAATTATTCATGAAACTATAATTATTACATAAACATCGGGATATATTGTTTGTGATACACATTATACAGCATTAGTTCTAATTGCCGAGTGAATACTATAAGTTGCATTGGGCTTTATCACATGATGATATAATACAGCCTGTGAACAGTTCAGGGCCACACAGTAAACTGGTTTCATGAAGTGCCCTCTACAGGCCACAAATTACGGCTGGTAGGTTTTCTATTTTATGATGAAACCAAACTTGGGTCTGCCATCTGCTCCAAAACCTCACTGCTGAAGTGTGGAAACCAACAGTCAAACACTTCATGATTCCGTTGATTGACAAATAGTCAACTCGTCTCCCCCCACCACCCCCGAGAATATACTGGTAATAACCAACACAGGGCACACGCCAAAGTCAACAAAGTGCACTATATGGCTACTCTAAGAAGAATGTGCATTTATATAGCACCTTTTACAACCTCAGGCCATCCCAAAGCGCTTTACAGTCAATTAAGTACTTCTGAAGTGTAGTCACTGTTGTAATCTAAGAAATGCGGCAGCCAATTTGTGTACAGCAAGCTCCCACAAACAGCAATGAGATAATGACCAGATAAACTGTTTTTTTAGGTGTTGGTTGAGGGATAAAGGACACAGGTGAGAATTCCCTTTGCTCTTCTTCAAAATAGTGCCATGGGATCTTTTACGTCCACCTGAGAGCAGACGGGTCCTCGATTTAACACCTCATCCGAAAGACAACACCTCCGACGGTGCAGTGCTCTCTCAGTACTGCACTGGAGTGTCAGCCTAGATTGTGTGCTCAAGTTTCTGGAGTAGAAGTCTTTCATTTGGTTTCATGTGGTGCATTACTGTGCTGCGAAAGTTACCTAAGCCTTTAATAATCAAGCATTAACTACTTAAAGCACATGAAAGCTGAACATCAGCTTACTTTTAAAAAATGACCACCTATTCGGCATGCTTTTTTATCCTCAGTTACATATCAGGGCCATTTTCTTAGCGAGTTAAGGTCAGTTCAAATACTTAAAAAGCTGGTTTTTATTCTCCAAGCTGAGATTTTAATTTTATCCTATCGCTCTTAAATGTTCGAGTCCCCTCCTCCCCCCCACCCCATCTCGTGAAGGTGGTGACTCATCTGGAGGTAACCAACTAGTGACCATGGTATGAACATACAACAGAATAGGAAAAGATCAACAAATCCATTAAGCCTGTCCCATCCAGATATGTCCAACCTACATGCACCATCAACCCCCTCCCCAATCACCTTGCAACTGGAAATTGGAACCAGTTAATCCTTTGTTGCTGAAACAATAATCTGATACCTCAGTTGGGCTGGTCTGCAATACTTTAGGGTTGTATTGGCTGTCAATAGGGATTCTTACATGGCTCCAGATAACTGTAAACCAGTGTTCCGACAGATAGGTAGGTCCCAGATAGACAACAGGAATCGGATCAGTGCTCTGTGTTGGTAAGCTAAAGAGTTTTACATAGTTAAACCCCAGCACTATCCCTACCCAAACTGGGGTCGCCTAAGCCTTGGTGTCTCTCCACTCTGCGCCAAAGTTCTCAGAGCCTAGATAAGTGGGGTGTATTCCTACAAACTCCATATCTGGCAAAGATAAATTCTACTTATATGGAAGTCTCAGCAGTTTGGCTTGGAGACTCTTGAGCATGGTATTAGGTTTCCATGGATATCAGACAACTGGTTGACCGAATAAAAATCTCCTAAGGTGTGGTTCCTGGGTATTAGATCAGATGTCATCCCTGGGTAATAGGTGCCATTCTAAAAAGTAATTCTTCATGTGCAAGCTTAGACAGCAAGTCAGCAAAGTATACAACCTTGAGGTAAATCATTGGCAAGATAGATCCAATCCTCATCTATAATCCACACATCCACTTTCTAGCAGGGATCAATGAAAAGCAATTAAGATTGTGAACCCGGACTCTTTTTTGGCTCTCCCTAACCCAGGAACACAATCCAATTCTGGCATCCCCACTGTTTCTCTATTGGAGATCAACTAATTCAGTTTCAACCGAGACTAAATCTGGAATTTTCCTGACCTGTATAGTTCAGTACCACACTGTGCACTGAATGCACTCACTAAGCCATCAACTACCAATTTTACAAGTCAAATATCAGATAAACAGGCTGAAAAGAAAGGTGAACATAATTAGGTGATGGTGCACAAAAGAACAGACTTGCATTTATATCGCACTTTATCACGGCCTCAGGATATTCTAAACGCTTTACTGTTACATGGCAGCCAGTTTGCACACAGCAAGGTTCCACAAACAGCAAGTGAATGAATGATTGGCTACCTTCGGTTTGGTTTTGGTTGAAGGAGGAATGTTTGCCAGGACACTGAGAGAACTCCCTGCTCCTCTTTGAGTAATACTATGGCACCTTTCGTGTGTACTTGAACATGCAGATGGGGCCTGGGTTTAACACCACATCTGAAAGACAGCATCTCCAACAATGCAACATTCCCTCAGTACTGTAATGAAGAGTCTGCCTAAATCAGGAGTGTCCAATCTGCAGCCCTGGGGCCATGTGGTCCGAACCCTGACAATATATCCTTCGAAGTCCAAGCAATTATATTTGGATTTATTTTTGTTGGTTTGTCCTGTTTGAATTTTGTGGGCCTGCAACTTAGATAAGGGTGTTTTTAGTGTTCCTCAATGGTGAATAAATCCTAAATCACAACACCCAAGATCTGTTCATCTCCTCAGTTTGAAATATATGCAAGTTAATGGGAACATGGATTTAATCTTTATCTGTAGCCTTCAAAGCTCTATGGCACACACCTATGCAGCCTACGAAGCCTGTAGCGGGACTTGAACCCAGAACTTCTGACTCAAAGGCAAGGGCGCTATCAACTGAATGAAGCTGATACTTCAAAGTTTACAAGACATTTGAAAGTGATGCAGCTGTTCATGTTAAGTGTCAGTCTCCAGTTTTGTTAGCTGAATTAAACATTCTAGATCAAACTTGATGGCATCTCTCCCCCACCCACCCACCCCAAAAAAACACTCTGCAGCAATTCCTAAAGATAGTTTAGTCAATTTTATATTAGGTTTGATTGTGGCTCCTAACACACAAGTCTCAAAGTGAATAGCACCCTAAAATAAAGCTGCTCAGATTCGCTAATGCCACTGGGAAGACCCGTTTTTAAACTGGTTCTGGGAGCGTAATGCCCAAGTAAACCCAATATAAAAGCAGATGAGTACAAAGGACATTAACCACTATACGAAATGTAAGCTTGTAACATTTGTTTAATTGACCAAAGTATTCTAGAAATTTACATTTTTTTCAAAACCATAAACTAGAATTAAAGAGGCAGGAAGCTCCACATGGACACTGTTTTGCAGATGTCAGCTTTGATCTGAAACCCTTTTTTAAAGCCCTAAAACTATTTATACTTTTACACACACAAGACATAACTATGTATGGTATGGCATGTTGAGTAAATCTTTTGTCCCCCGGACAGTTTAGAACATCAGTTTAGGTAGAATGGGACACAAAAGAATATTAAGTGGTCCAACAGTATTTTATATTTCAAACAAACATCTAAAAACAACAGGGTTGGATGTTTAGGTTTAAAGGATAGTGCTTATAGACTTATAGAAGTGATGAGTGGCCAATTGTTATATAGTCAGACAAGTGGAAAATCATTGACCATTTGTACTGTAATCATTCTAGCAATGATCATCAACTGTGAATCATTTTCTGAACTGAACGAAATGTGTACTTCTTTGCTGAGTAAATGTTTCCAAACTAGTTATCATCGAGCCATGTGTGACATTTCTTACAGACTTCTGAACCTGCCAATTCCCAATGTGAACTGAATGTACCTAGTCTAACAACTTATTTTTGTAGACACTAGTCATAGACCTTGGATATAGTGGGTAAACAGATATTGCAATTTTTAATAAACTAACAATGAAACTCACTGCAATGTGAGCATCATCCACTGTTCTGCAAAGATATGCAAAAACTGCAACTATTTCTGTCAGCTGCTATAATGTATCGTGGGATACTCATGATCTCCCAATGCAGGTTATTAATAGAAGAGAATATCAGCAAAGTGAGTGCAGATGGCTGTATAGTCGATACGCTTCTGTGGTACATTTTAAAATTGCAGCTACAGCTCAAGTTTACCTAGAACTATATATATTTAAAAACTCTATGAACCTGAATACATTAAATTCTTTGCTGCCAGTTCCATACCAATTTCATTTAATGCAAGACCATGCTTCTCACCTATAGCAAGCAGTAAAAGTTTAAACTAGGTTAGATCGCCTGTTCATAAACACTGGCAACACAATTCCAGTACAAGTAGTTATCACAGTTAAAATAATCACATTTTAGAAATGTAAAAGACCTAACTAGAGAAGTTGTTTTTTGTAATGTGATCAAGTCAAAGGCATGACTGTATATTCCACAATCTTCTCTCGATCCCATTACACAACTGCTGTAAGTTCCAGTCGAGTTGTCAGCAAATACTTTAAGTAAAAAGGATAGCAACAAATACTTAAAGTTGCCAGGATACACAAGCTAATTCTATATAATATACTTCTTCCAACATTAATAATTGTAATAGATCAACTTGAAACTAGTTTCAAACCACTGCTAACATTAGGCTAAGGTTTTTCTTCTTCTCATTTTGTACAACATTCCGCAAAGCACCATTCCTTTTACCAAAGTGACATCTATAAAATGCCTCTGCTTTCAAAGTAAAGTGTATTGAATAAACCGGAAAGTCAACAAAGAAAATCACTCTATAGAAATACTTGTATTTAATGTCCATATTCAGTATAACAATATAATTCTTGACCATATAAAGGGGACACATTGGGAAACACTCCCAAATGTATTAATGTCCCTTACATCACTATAAATATATTAGATTCTGTGACTGATAACATAGGACACAAATACACAAAAATCTAGGGTATTCCTCAAAACCTCCCACACACAAGTCATTAGTGCATTCACTGGAAAGTAGAAGTTTTGTTAAATGGCCGTTTGCCAGTTCCAAATATTATGCATAGTTCGCACCGATAACATTAGTTTGAAGGAAAGGGACAAATAAAGATTACTATTTTTACTAGAGTCTAATTTGATAGAATCTTGGGTCAGATATTTAAGGTTTCTACATAATGCATTAACAACTTTTTGAATTAGTATGAATATAAATAGTGCCCTTCTTCAGGTTGTTAATGTAGATCACACTATTACAATCACAAACATATTCTTGATGGTCAGCAGCACTAACTTCAATATTTTACAGCTGAAGAAGTCACCAATAAGTACTACAGTACAGAGGAGTATCCATCTATTTAACAAAAACTCAGCTTAATTTAGATCCTAGAAATTACAGAATCTAAACAACATTGGTTTTACTTTTCTCTCCCTCCCCCCCGGCCCCCCCCCCCCCCAACAAGCACTACTGTTATGCTAAACAGAAACAGGTCAGTTCAAGTCTCTCGAGTTGTAGCGTAGTTATACAACACTCAAGCTTCTCATCACAAAGTGCACTGCAACAAAGTACTGAGGTTACTGCTAAGCGATAGCAGAAGCAGTTTTAGAACAACTCAACACTCGACTCACCCGTCTGCGACAGCAGGGAAGGCCCTGGGTGATGATATTGATGGCGATGTTCATGTTAAACATATTGAGCACCGTATGGTGCGATAAAGGTTCTTTCTCACTCATCAAGTCAGCAAAGACCGAACCATGGCTTAGAATAGCTAATTTTTCTGTGCTGATGTTTAGGGTTTATTTACTTGATATACAATGAACTCCTACTTTGCAAAGCATTGTATTTTTTTAAACTGCAATACTTAAAAAGGGCAAGGGAATCCCAAGGCCTGCTGCCTTTCTTAAGATCTTCTCCCACCAGCTACGAAGTCCAACCCACTCCCCAGTCAATAAGCTTTGAAGTTCAAATTCTCTCAGCACAGCCAAACACAGGCCAGCATGACTATAAACTACTTCTGCAGCTGACATCACTGGAAACGACTGCCAATCCTGCAGCTGATACAGCTTTAAGCATGCCATCCACAAGGGCCACCCTTCTAGTGTATTTTGGAGAAGCTAGGTTGATTAGCCAAGGAATGTATCCTCTCTGGTTATGTTTTAAATTCCTACTGATATGTGATATTAACATGTGACTGCCCAATCCAAAGCCTGCATATGGCTCACCCACGAACCAACCGCCGTGGCACGGACTTCTGGGTGTCTAGCTTTTTCAATGTCAGTGAAGTTTAGGGGTCAAACGCAGGGAAAGTAAAGCTCATGCAACACAAATATAAATGTAGAGTATATATCTGGCAATTACGCAACATCATGCATATATACTTCGGAGGATAAATAGATTTATTGAAGGACAAAGCTACTGAGTCATGATCTGCCTAGCTCACTTTTCTTTGCACATTAAGACAACTTTTTAAAATCAGCATTCTGTTTACAGAGATGCCACAGATATAACGAATAATCGTAAAATTTTACAGCACAGCAGTCAGCTACATGGCTCATTGTGACTGCGCCAGCTCTCTCAAAAAGCTACTCACTTAGTCCTAGCCCTTTGTCCTTTCCCCATAAATCATTTGATCTACAGGTAATCTCAAACCAAAGTTTTCAATAGATGTTTTAAAGCTGCATTGTGGGGAGGCTAGATAGTATCACAGATACAACTGCAAAATACACTCCAACTAATTTAGCAACAAATCCCTGTAATAACATTCCATTTTTCTAGCAGTTTTTCACTAATTTCACAGGGGGCTCAAGTTTAGAGCTGACCTACTCCAGAGTTACTGAAGCAAATTAAAATCATATCATTGCAAGTAATGTATAAATAACTCTTCCTTCTCCCCACAAGTTTTGTGGCTTAAATGGGGTGTAGCAATGAAGACTGGATGCTGAAAAACCCCTATTTAAATAGATCCCTTACTTCTCCAACTTAGTATCCCATGCTAACATGCTTCCCCAATGGCACAGTGATGGTATTAAGTCACGCCAAAGGGACCCATTTTGATTCAAAATCTCTGATGATTTCAACCACGGCAAAAACTGGGCTTCTCCAGCTGATCTCAATGTTCCTAGATTTGGGAGTGGAAAAATAGTCAGCCAGTCTTCCTGCTCATGAATGCTATTCAATGACGGTACTATTAAATGTTATCTTGGCTCAATTTATAGCATTATTGCCTGAGTAAAAAGGTCTAGGTTCAAGCCCCGCTATTCAAGTAGACGTAAATGGCCCAGTGGCATTATTTGAAGAGGAGCAAGGAGTTGTCCTGATGCTGTGGCTAGCATTCCTCCCTCAACCAGCACCATTAACTGGTACATTCATCTTACTTACTGCGTATGGGACTTTGCCTAGATAACAGCTGTAACTGCACTTCAAAAGTAATGCTTGGCTTGTAAAGTACTTTGAGATACCTTGAGGATGAGATGAGGTGCTGTATGAATGTAAGTTTTTTCATACTAGAAAGAATTTTAGGTGAAGAGAAGATTCTCACACACACACACACACACACACACACACACACACACACGTCAAAAATACTCAACATCCCCACCTACAATATAAATTCAAATCGACTTCAAAATGATCGTATAATCCTCTTAACATTTGTTGCCTGTTGCTTTATAGGCAATTGTTGGAGGGATGGGGAGTATAACTGTTATACCATATTATATTTTTTTCAAAACAAAGAAAATCTGTATAAAAAGGCTTATTGTAAAAGCATGCATTGCTAAACTATAAAAAAAAGAGCAACTGCACACCACAAATGAAATGCTACATGGACAAAAGTTTGAAGTGTTGTCTGAAATTCTTTTGTTTACAACAGAGGAGGAAATGTCATATCTTCCCCCCGCCCCTCCACCCAGGTTTTTCTGCGCTCGGGGAATTTTTGCTATAGGCTGGAAAAACACATTTCTGTATTTCTAAGCTAGAAAGCTCATTGATAGGAGAACTTTAGCTATTCCAAGAAACATACAATTGATTCCGGTGAAGCGTAGGGAGTAATCTTCCAGAATGTGGTAATGTTCGAGTCCCCTAATGTGACTACACTCCACTCATTTGTAAAGTGTTGGATGTGGCTTCCCTACCAGAAGATGTATCAGTATTAGAGATAACAGTGACTGCACCTTACTGCATGGGTACAGAGGGAGTGGCAGTAGTGCAGGGCATATTATTCTTAACTTTACTCGCCTCCTTGTATGACTCTTTTGAACGTAGATATGAAGCTTCCCTTGCCATAAAAATAAACCTTGATCACCTCCAGAGAGGTTGACTCTTGGCTTTGCATATACAGCAAGACATGTCGTAGTGCTTCAGGCAAGGCCAGCATAAGCACGGCCATAAAGCACCTCATTGGTGTAATGAGACCAAATTAGTTGCGCCAGTCCAGCCATTGAGAGTACAGGTGAGGGTACAGGTCACTGTATTGACAAGATCGCAAAGCCTTCTTTATAAAGTTTCTTGGAGGAGGCAATTGGTGATCAAAAAACTGAGAAGTCAGAGAGACAGAAGCCTGAAAGCTCTGCAGAGTGAGACAGGCAGTTATGAAAAATGAACTCCAAGCCTTATTCTGTGTCAGCAGCTACACAGTTTTGGTTTGCACAGCATTGACTACTGAAGCATCAATGGCAGCTGATGCTGGCATTGCTTCTGAGGTAGTCATTGAAGAGGTATTGGAATACCGTGCCAATAAGGACACCACAGTGACCTTTACTCCAGTGGCAGCTGGCTTTGGATTTTTAGGACAGGAACTGGAGGCGGCCAGGTATTAGATGATCTTGATGACCTACACTCAAGTCATCTTTCTGATGGAACTAGTGTACATCTACAGCAAGCTGCACTGGTGAGCCTTTTGGAAATAGTGCAACATCATGGGGAAAGAGTGGGACTAACTGGATTGCTCCCCGAAAGAGCCGGCGCAGACTCGATGGGCTGAATGGCCACCTTCTGTGTTGTACTATTCTATGATCAGTGAACAATAAATACTGTTCGTGGGTTTCTGGCATTAGAAAGGACCATACGCATATAATTCTTAAATTCAGGCACTGGTATAAACCAACTAACACAAGCATTCTAGTTAGTGGATGCAATTGTCTATAATCCAGGGGATTTCTGAGATAATAAGGATTTATGTCTGTATTTCAGCAGATTTTGAAGCAGTAATGAGACACAGAAAAACTGATTTTAGAACTGGGAGACTGATGCAGGATTATGTTATCTTGGCAGACACTCAGGCTAATTTTATCTTTATACGTCTCCAACAGTTAGTTATCAGAGAAGTACTATGTAAGGAATCAAACAGTTTGCCAGCTTTTATTTGGCATTCCTAAACTGCTTCACCAATCCACGTTTGTCTTAAGAGGATTTAGAGAGCCCAGGCTTTCAATGGAATTTTACTTTCAGATCTGTACTGGAGTGGACCACCTGTTAACAATTTCTGCAGTTGTTGTGTGGCTGCTCAGCTGCTTGTGTGTAGCCACAAACATAAAATAAGTTTCAATAAATGAGTATTTAATGAGTATTTAAAGCCAGCAAATATTTAAAAAAAAAAATTAAATCTGCCTGCTATCGAGGTGTTGCGTCCATGGCATAGTGTCAGTTGGTAGTGTCCTTGTCTTTGAATCAGATGGTATTTGAACTCTCAATTACTCCAGAACAATAATCTCGGTTGACAACCCAGTGCAGCACTTAAGTTGTGTTGGATTGTCAAAAGTACGAGTGATAAAGAGAGATAGTTGTTTTATTTTAAAGACATAATTAGTGAATTGGATTTGAAAATGGCTTCAGCCAACTTCATCTTTGGTTCTGCAGCAATTTGAAGACATGGGGTCAGCTTCCACATGCATGCCTCTCCATCACCTCTCACAAATCCTATACTACTTCTGTGTTGCCAGAATGCTTGTCCAATATTCGGTCATGGACGAATCACAATTTCCTTCAGTTCAATACTGAGAAGTTTGAACCCATCAACTTCAGCCCTCGCCTCAAACTCGGTACCCTCGCCACCATCATCCAAAACTATGGTGCTATGTAAATGCAAGTTGTTGTGGACAGATTGAATAATGTTAAGTATTTGCTTCTGTATATTTAATGTTGGTGGGACTGTCCAAACTGGAGGGTAGTCACCTTATAAACTTGTCACATTTAGCTAGTGTTCTAATTACGTAGGTCACCTAGTCTTTTAAAATTAGACCAATAGTTGTGATACTTCAACATGATGCAAAGTAATCCCCATAAACTTTTTCAGCTGGCCTGTCACTGCCTAGAAATGGTGCAAGGTTTAAAAAGTGAAAATTATGTTAAGCAATTTAGAAATTTACTTTCGAAGGCTGCACTGATTACACATAAACTGAACAACTCTCAGCATGGCAACCTTGAAATAGCAAAAAGCACCAATATTAAACACACAGTATGGTTCTGAACCTTTTTAAAAAAAAGTAGATACTGAAGGTTTCAGGTCAGTGAACATCGTATGTGTTGCACAGCCCTATTCATTTTAAATAGATGATTGAGGACCTAACAAAACAAAGTTGTTACTTTCTGGAAATTGTTTCAGCAATCCTCTCACTCTTCACGTTAATACGCTTTTCTTTTTCTTAACTGTAACAGACTTCCATTGCTACAAATGTCCAGTCAGGAGATTATACCAAGGCCTTCACTGCCATGATATTTCACTTACAACAGCAAGCACCCACTTAAAACTACTGAGGTACAGTTAGGTCACTCATTTTCTACGGTGGTGCTGTAGGAACAGTGCTAAATGGTGACTTTAGTGAGGAACTGCAGACTAGATTATTTATCACATTTTTCATTGCCTGAAAGTTGTTCCAGCTGTGTACAAATGTAACATTTCCATCATCACACAGGAGACACTGTCCCTTTAGGCCAAGTCCTGTCACATATAATCAGTTGTTGTTCCCCCATTTCACTACATGCAATGTTTCTCTCCTGGGCTGTACCCTTAGTACTTTGAACTAGAGGTGGCAGCATTGAGACCCCAAGTAACAGTGAGAGCACCAAAACAGCTACAATAAATGAAAAATAACAACTCCAAAGAGTGTGCTGGAAAGAGATTTTCTATGTGGACTTAACATGCTTAAAGAATGAGGAAAATCATATATGAAGCACGTAATTTAACATTTATGCCATTCAGCCAAACTCCACATGTAAACAGGAATATCACAAAGTACAGGTGAGGAAGTCTAATCAGCCCATCTCACTCTTTCTCTACACCATCACAGTATTCAATTGCCCACTTCAGTGATTCTAGAAATGTTGCCTCCAGAGAACCAACCATTCTGGGTATTGATCATTCTTTGTGTGAAGATGTTTTTCCTGACATTAGTGCTGAACATGCCTTGTTTGTTTGTTTGTACTTGTATCTCTTCATCCTACACTTGTGGCTTAACTTGAAACGTTTCTCTGGACTAACCTTTTCTATTGCACTTTTGAATTTTTCAAACCTATCCTCATAATTGAGACTAATTGCCATGGTGACTTTCTACACGACTTCTAGGGATTGGTGCTTCCGTTGTTCTTTGGTGACTAGACCGGAATGTAGTACTCTAGGTGCAGCCTGATCAAAGCACTACACTGTTTCAGGATGATACCCTCGGATTTATGCTCTACTGATTTGGCATTATAGCTTAGCATTCGGTTTACTTTGCTGATTGCTGCTCTGCATGGCAAGTGTTGCGTCTAGCACGACTCAGATGTTTTTCAGGATCTCACCTACCTAGTTTCATAACTTATTGTCCTCAATTTTTCTTCCAATGTGCAACATCTTATACTTATTTGTATTTAATCTATACATGCCAACCTAGAAAACTCAGAAGCTGACAACCAGCTTCAAAAAAAATGAAATGCCAAAAAAAAGCTGCCAACTCAAAACAACCAACTCAAAAAGACCTTTGAATATAGGCCTACGACTGCTTTAGATTGACCAAATAAGCTAAATTCTGTTTTTATTACATGGGATTCCAGGATATTTTTAATCAGTATTTTGAGAACCACATTTTGCAAATCAGTCCTCGTTTCTGTGAAAAGTAAAACCAAAAGACCTTGCTGATGAAAATGAAAAATAAGTAGTGAAGTCACTGTAATTAATTGCAGAAAAAAAATGAAGTGCACAAAAGTGCTTTTCTTTTGCTGTGGTAGATCTATAAATTTATGATGGGGGATAAAGCAGTTCTGGGGGGGTGGGGGAAATGTATATCCAGGATATTTTTATTCTGCAATTTATCGTAATTGTGCCTTTGAAACCAAAATAAATTTATTTTCGAAGGGTTACAGGTATTTTAAATATGAAATTTGTTGAATATACAATTGATTTTGCACTGTAAGATAATACATAAACATAGCAGGGCAATTTAGTCCTTCACGTTCCATGTGTGTCAGTTTATGGGGTGTAACGGAGTGGATAATTTGGCAGGGACTCCTTGTTGGGGACCTGTGCCAAGTGTGCACTCTGCACACACTTCTGATCGGAGGAAAACCAAATCAGCGGCAGGCAGCTCACACCTGAAAAATAAATGCATAGTAAATTTAAAGCTCGCTTCAACATGCACCCAATTTTCTGATGTCCCAAAGTCACACCAATATATAATGGGTGTTCACGGTTGCTAGAGGTGGAGCTGTTTAGGAAATACGTTTCAAAGAGCCTATTAACATGATTAAGGAAACAATTTTCAGGTCATTTTGTCATTAGTTTTCTTTTCTCTTTTTTGTGCTGCCATTTAGCTTTTCAGAAGCTTCCTGGCAGGATAGAGAATCATGGCAATTCTAGTACAGAAGGCCTATCATGGCTGTGCTTGTGCTAGCTGTGCAACTGGAGCTATTTTAATGCTCTACCATGTTTTAGTTTAGTTTGCTAATGGACTTCAGTCTAACGACTGCAATTTCTCCCAATCACTTAAATTAAAATAGACCCCCACAAATAAGATAGTAAATTATTATTTAAGAAGGGTAGGAGAGAGAAATGAGGAAATTATAGGCCTATTAGTCGAACGTCAGTTACGGGGAAGTTACAACAATCTGTTATTAAGGGCAGAGTGACTGAGCATTTGGACAAAATTGAGCTGATCAGAGAGCCAGCGTGGATTGTAATGGGCAAGTCGTGTTGAATGAGCCTAGTTGAATTTTTTTTGAGGAGGTAACAAACGTAGTAGATAAGGGAGTTATGTTCTCAAATTAGCAGGATGTGACTAATGGTGTCCCCCCAAGGATCTGTACTGGGGCCTCGGCTTTTCACTATATTTATAAATAACTTGGATGAAGGAATAGAAAGCCATATCTAAATTTGCTAATGATACTAAGTTAGGTGGTACAGTAAATAGTGTAGATGGGAGCAGAACATTGCAAAGAGACATTGCTGATTAGGTGAGTGGGTAAAACTGTGGGAGAGAGTTTAATGTGGGAAAGTCGGAGAGGGATTTCCCCCCCCCAAATTGGCCTGGGTTTTTATGTTTTTTTGCCTCTCCCAGGTGATCACATGGTTTTTGGGTGGGGTGGAGTGTACATATTGTGATACACCAGGTATCACAACTGTGTGGGACAGGCTGAATGGACCAGAAGGTCTTTTCCTGTATATTTCCTGATAGATCAGAGTATTTTCTAAATGGCAAGAGTGAGAAGCTTGGAACTGTGGATGAGCAGAGATATTTAGGGGTCCAAGTACAGAAATCAATGAATGCTAGGGGATAGGTACAAAAAATAATTTTAAAAGCTAATGGAATGTTAGCCTTTATCTCAAGAGGGCTAGAATACAAAGGGGTGGAAGTCAATGTTCCCTCTAAGCTGCGCGGCTCTCTGCCGATCCCGTGCAGCTTTTTCAATGTTAAGTTTCGCGAAACTGTTAATGGGCCGCGGAGCCCCTTAAAGGGGTCGGGCATCCCAAAAAAAGTTAGGGGAAAATTAGTGGAAGAGAGCTCTGGTTAGACCCCATCTGAGGTACTGCATTCAGTTCTGGGCACCGCACCTCAAGAAGGATATACAGACCTTAGATGGGGTGCAGTGCAGATTCACCAGAATGATAGCAGGGCTAAAAGAGTTAAATTATGTGCACAGGTTGCATAGACTAAGTTTGTAATTCCTTGAGTACAGAAGATTAAGCGGTGAGCTAATTGAGGTGTTTAAGATGATTAAAAAATTTGGTAGGGTAGACAGAGAAAAACTATTTCCTCTGGTGAGCGAATCCAGAACAATGGGCCATAACCTTGAAATTAGAGCTAGGCTGTTCAAGGGTGATGTCAAGAAGCACCTCTTCACCCAAAGGGTGGTGAAAATCTGGAACTCACTTCCCCAAAAAGCTGTTGACGCTAAGTCAATTGAAAATTTCAAAATTGAGATTGATAGATTTTTGTTAGGCAAGAGTATTGGGCTACTGAACCAAGGCAGGTAGATGGAGTTAAGATACAGATTTTGCATTGTTTGGTTCAGTCAGAGTGAGAGGACAGGGAGAGATGGAATCATACGTAGAGTTTATGGAAGGGTCTGAAAACAATGGCATTTGATCTCTCAACATTCAGTTAAGGAAGTTGTGATATAACTTGACGCCAGACATGCAGTAAATATAGAAACCAAATATTTACAAATAATCAATAACTTATGCTTATGATTTTTAAAAATGCCATAAGGCACTTGGTCGTAAAGATTGCATGTGGTAACTTTTTAAAGGTGGAGAGAAGAGTGGTGGAGAGGGGTTCAGGGAGAGAGGTCGAAAGAGTAGGAATGAAGTGACAAAGCTCTGCCACCAGCAATGGGGTGAAAGGAGGGAGGAAATGCATAAAACGCCACAGTCAGACAACTGAAGGAGATTGTGGAGATAGGGTGGGCAAGAGCTGGAGATGAGGATGTAAAATTTAATCAATTGGGGAACTGGGAGCCGATGCAGATCAATGAAGATGGCAAATGATACGCAAGCGTGACAGCATATGGGCAGCTGAGTATTCGACTGGTTGGAGTTAATGGAGCATGGGGGGCGAGGACATTAGAGAAATCCAATCTAGAAATGTTAAACACATGGGTAAGGGTTTCAGCACCGGAGGGGCAGATATGGACAATGTTGTGAAGCTGGAAATGAGCAGTTTAGGTCATGGATGGGACGTTGGTGTTCAAGCTCAGCTCAGAGTCGACCAGGACACTAAGATTTTGCACTGTTTGGTTCAGTCAGTGAGACGACAGGGAGAGATGGAATCAGAGGTAGAGTTTATGGAGGGGGCTGAAAACAATGGCATTGATCTCTCAATGTTCAGTTAAGGAAGTTGTGACTCATCTATAACTTGACGCCAGACATGCAGTCTAACAGCATGGAGGTGCTCGTCGGATTGAGAGAAATGATGGAGAGGAAGAGCTGGGTGTTACCAGCACTATTAGAAGATTATTCAGCAGTTAGTGTTTCAAAAACCCTTAAGAATCACAATCCAGCCTGCACTAGGTAATATAAACAAAAGGCAACAAAAATGCAACTGCTGAAAATTGGAAACAAACACAAACTGCAATAAACACTACATCTACAGGCGAGCAACTACAGGCCAGTCAGCCTAACATCAGTGGTGGGAAACATTTAGACACAATAATCCGGGACAAAATTAATTAGCATTTGGAAAAGTATGGGCTAATAAATGAAAGTTAGCACAGATTTGTTAAAGGCAATCATGTTTGAGTAACTTGATTGAGTTCTTTGATGAAGTAACTGAGAATGTTGATGAGGGTAATGCGTTTGTTGTGTATAAGGATTTCAAAAGGTGTTTGACAAAGTACCACATAATAGACTAGTTCGTAAAATTAAAGCCCATGGGGTTAAAGGGACAGTGGCGGCATGGATATGAAATTGCCTAAGGGACAGAAAGCAAAGAGTAGTGGTGAACGTTTGTTTTTCAGACTGGAGGGAAGTGAGCAGTGGTGTCCCCAGGGGTCGGTGTTGGGACCACTTCTCTTTTTGATGTATAGTAATGACCTGGACTTGGGTATACTGGGCATAATTTCAAAGTTTGCAGAGGATACGAAGCTTGGAAATGTAGTAAAGAATGAGGAGGATAGTAACAGATTTCCGGAGGACACACTGGTGAAATGGGTAGGCACATGGCAGATGAAATTTAACACAGAGAAGTGTGAAGTGATTCATTTTGGGAGGAAGAATGAGGAAAGGCAATATAATTAAATGATACAATTTTAAAGGGGGTGCAGAACAGAGACACCTGGGGGTGTATGTACACAAATCTTTGAAGGTGGCAAGAATGTGGCAGATAGAATATAATGTGGAGAAGTGTGAAGTTATCCACTTTGGCAGGAAAAATACAAAAGCAAAATATTTTTTGAATGTTAAGAGACTGGGAAATGTTGGTATTTAGAGGGACCTGGGTGTGAATCACAAAGTTAACATGCAGGTACAGCAAGCAATTAGGAAAGCAAATGGTACGTTAGCCGTTATTACAAAGGGATTAGAGTATAAGAGTAAAGAAGTCTTGCTGCAATTATATAGGGCCTTTGTGAAACCACACCTGGAGTAATGTGTAGAGTTTTGGTCTCCTTACCTAAGGATATATTTGCCTTAGAGGGATATATTTGCCTTAGAGGGAGTGCAATGTAGGTTTACTAGACTGATTCCAGGGATGAGGGGATTGTCCTATGAGGAGAGATTGAGTAGACTTGGCCTATATTCCCTAGAGTTAAGAATGAATGAGAGATGATCTCATTGAAACATATAAAATTCTTACAGGGCTTGACAGGGCAGATGCTGGGAGGATGTTTCCCCTGGCTGGGGAGTCTAGAACTAGGGTTCACAGTCTCAGAATAAGGGGTCGACCATTTAGAAATGAGATGGAGAAATTTCTTCACGCAAAGGGTTGTGAATCTTTGTAATTCTTTACCCCAGCCAACTGTGGATGCTCAGTCGTTGACTTTATTGAAGACAGAGGTTGACAGATTTTTGGATACTAAGGGAATCAAGGAACATAGGATAGTGCAGGAAGGTGGAGTTGAGGTAGATCATCAGCCATGATCTTACTGGATGGCGGAGCAGGCTCAAAGGGCTGTATGGCCTTCTCCTGCTCCTATTTTTTATGTTCTTATGACAAGTTGAGAAGGATGTGAAAAAAGCATATGGAATCCTTGGCTTTATTAATAGAGGAATAGAGTACAAAAGCAAGGAAATTATGCCAATCCTTTATAAAACACTGGTGAGGCCTCAGCTGG
Source organism: Squalus acanthias (assembly GCA_030390025.1). Lineage (NCBI taxonomy): Eukaryota > Metazoa > Chordata > Chondrichthyes > Squaliformes > Squalidae > Squalus > Squalus acanthias. The sequence goes on along the minus strand of CM059426.1, from coordinate 151,958,313 downwards.
AGTATTGTGTTCAATTCTGGGCACCACACTTTAGGAAGGATGCCAAGGCCTTAGCGAGGGTGCAGAAGAGATTTACTAGAATGGTACCAGGCATGAGAGACTTCAGTTATGTGAAGAGACTGGAGAAGCTGGGGTTGTTCTCCTTAGAGCAGTGAAGGTTAAGAGGAGATTTGATAGAAATGTTCAAAACCAGGAATGGTTTTGATAGAGTAAATAAATGGCAGAAGGGTAAGTAGCCAGAGGATACAGATTTAAGGCAATTGGCAAAAGAACCAGAGGTGACATGAGGACATTTAAAAAAAACACATCTGAAATGCACTACCTGAAAGGGTGGTGGAAGCAGATTTAATAGTAACTTTCAAAAGGGAATTGGATAAATACTTGAAGGGAAAATATTTACAGGGCTATGCGGAAAGAGCAGTGGAGTGGTACTAACTGGATAGATCTACCAAAGAGACGGCATAGGCACGATGAGCCGAATGGTCTCCTTCTGTGCTGTATCATTCTAGGATTCTATGATCTGTGGAAAGAACAGACAAGTTGTTGATTCGGGTATGGATCTGTATAAAAAAAGTTCTGAAGGGTCCACACCTGAAATGTCAACTTGTCTGTTCTTTCCACAGATGCTGTGTGACACACTGAATGTTTCCAACATTTTCTGTTTTTGTTTCTCTACAAGATAGTGCTAGATTGTAAACCGCATACAGACGCAAGCATATATTTATATATGTTATCATGCTAATTTAATCAAGTGTTAATTGTACACAGCAAGAACACGTGGAAAGTGCCAAAGTTGTATATTCTATAGTGCTTTTGCTTTCTTTCAAGTGTTCATTTATCTCTGGTGTACAATCATCCTCCTTAAAGAAATTTAGAGTAGATAAAAGACAGCACTACAGTGAGGAAATTATGCAATCAAAAACCAGATTTCAATATTTGAACACACGGATCAAAATAATAAAAACTCAGAATCTATTAAATTGGAGAAATGGCATTTCTTGACACTGGTAGAAACCATTCAAGCAATTGGGTTTGTGTATTGATAGAGATTAAAAACAATCAATCATTCTTTTATATTTGATTGCTGTATGAGGCAGAAGATTTAAAATAGCTCAACAGCAAGAAGGTCAAATTTCATACAAGTCTGCCATCAGGTGCTATTCCTCAGTACAAGATCCATACAGTTGTGCACGTACAAACTCCACACGTGTGCAAGCAAATTGTGGGGCATTCTGGTTGACCTCAGGAAAGGGGCCAGAAGCATCAGGAAGTGATACTTTTTGTCAGCAAATGGTGCACATGAACAGAGCTTAGCAAGAGTATGGCAATGTAATGTATCTCTTCTTCGGCAGTCCCTCGGAGCCGAGGATGACTTGCTGCCACATTAAAAATGAGTTCTCAGGTGACTGATGGGCCCAATGCAGGACCTACAGTCTCTGTCACAGGTGGGGCAGACGGTGGTTGAAGGGGCGGGTGGGTGGGGTGCTTGGGTTGACGTGCGCTCCTTGTGCTTGGCTTCCGCTTGCTCCCGGTGAAGAGACTCGAGGTGTTCGGCGCCTTCCTGGATGCTTCTCCTCCACTTTGTGCGGTCTTGGGCCAGGGATTCCCAGGTGTCGGTGGGGATGTTGCACTTTTTCAAGGAGGCTTTGAGGGTGTCCTTGAAGTGTTTCCTCTGCCCACCTGGGGCTCTCTTGCCGTGCCGGAGCTCCGAGTAGAGTGCTTGTTTTGGGAGTCTCGTATCGGGCATGCAGACAATGTGACCCGTCCATCGGAGCTGATCGAGCGTGGTCAAAGCTTCGATGCTGGCCTGAGCGAGAACACTGACGTTGGTGCGCCTATCCTGCCAATGGATTTGCAGGATCTTGCGGAGGCAGCGTTGGTGGCACCTCTCCAGTGCTTTGAGGTGCCTGCTGTACATGGTCCATGTCTCTGAGGCATACAGCTGGGCGGGTATCACTGCTACTCTGTTGACCATGAGCTTAGTGCCGGGTTTGAGGTCCTGGTCTTCAAACACTCTCTTCCTCAGGCGACCGAAGGCTGCACTGGCACACTGAAGGCGGTGTTGGACTTCGTCATCGACGTCTGCCCTTGTTGACAGTAGGCTCCTGAGGTATGGAAAGTGGTCCATGTTGTCCAAGGCCTTGTCGTGGATTTTGATAATCGGGAGCAGTACTGTGTGGCGGGGGCAGGTTGGTAGAGGACCTTTGTCTTACGGATGTTTAGTGTAAGGCCTATGCTCTCGTACGCTTCTGTGAAGGTGTTGACGATGGTTTGAAGTTCGACCTCTGAGTGAGCGCAGACGCAAGCGTCGTCTGCATACTGTAATTTGACGACAGAGGATGGGTTACTAGTCCAGTATGATACTGGACTAGCAACCCAGAGGCTAAGTGCTCAAATATCACCATGGCAAGTTGTAAAAGTGAATTCAAAAAGTTGCGTCAGGTATCAACCTTGGCTCAGTGGTAGCACACTCACCTTTGAGTCAGAAGGTTGTGGGTTCAAGTCCCACTCCAGAGACTCGACGCTGACACTCCCAGTGCAGTACTGAGGGAGTGCTACACTGTCAGAGGTGCAGTCTGAGCATGAGATGTTGAACCGAGACCCCACTGGCCCTCTCAAGCAGACGTAAAAGATCCCATGGCACTATTCGAAGAGGAGCTGTGGAATTCTGTCCTGGCCAATATTTATCCATCAACCAAAAACAACAGAAGAGGGCCTTGCAATTGACAAATTATCTGCCTTGTTTGCTTGCATAACAACAGTAACTACACTTCAGAAGTAATTAAGTGACAGTGAAGCACTTTTGACGTTCTGAGGATGTGAAAGTAGTTATATAAACGCTTTCCTTTTCTTTAAAAAGCAAGAACGAAAATTGAAAAAGCAATATGAACTTTTCTTTTTGGATAAGGTAGGCAACAACGATCTGTTGCAAATAAGGGAAAAACAAAGGAAAACACAAGGGCTATACACTAGTGGAGAAGGATATTGTTAAAGGAGGTGCAAATTTGTTAAGACAGCATTGCTGACTTGTGCGTGCCATGGTGACCGTTTTACTTGTACATGGAGGTTGGACAAATGAAGAAACTGCTGAACCAACTGCTAAGACAATAAACATGAATGATGGAAATTTCAGTGATCCCATACTCGCCACCAAAAATAAACTGCCACGGTCTCAGCAAGTCAACGTTTATCACTGAACAAAAGCATCAGACTATTAATATTCACAATTAAATATTCAGGTTTCATTCAGGCTTGCATCACAAGATAGTTACTGATGGTGAAGGCCATTCAGCCCAGCTTAGTTCATACAATCAAAAAGATCCTAAAGTGCCCGATGTCAGCATCTAATTGTTTCTTAAAAGATTCCAAGGTGTTTGCCTCCAATAACCTTCCTGGAAGTCTATTCCATAGTTCGACCACTCTGTGTAAAGAAGAATCTCCTGACATCTGTCCTAAATTTGCTTTTTACTAGTTTGAATATTTGCCCCCTTTACCTACACTCACTATTAAATTTGAAGTAATATTCCAGCAATGGCTTCTCTTTGTGTCCTAGCACTGTTATCTGGATTCTCCCAAAGATCTAACCTTGGCTGCTTCCTCTTCCGCATGCCACCACTTGGCAACATCATCCATCGATATGGGGGCCAGCTTCTACATATATGCTGAAGACACCCAGCTGCATCTGTCTACCACTCTCTCAATGTTCTGGAATTCCATCCCTAAACCCCTCCCACCTGCCTCTTCTCCTTTAAGGCCCTCCTTAAAACCTCTCTCTTCAACCAAGCATTTGATCACACATCCTAATATCTCATTCTTTGGCATGGCATTCGTTTTTTCTTGACACCTCTGTGAAGCACTTGGGACTTGTGTTTTTCTTTTTACATTAAAGGCCCTCTATAAATGCAAGTTGTTAGATACCTCTAAGATCACCTCACGTAAAGCAGAAATGCCCAGATTTCTCATCTTTCCTCATCTCAGGCCTTTGATACCAGTCCGATCGCCGTTCTTTGCATTGCTGCTAGAGCTTGGATGTCTCCCTCAAGTCTTGGCGAGCAGAACTAGATGCATAACTGAAGATATGGTCTGATAAGCACTACAGAGTTTGATCACAACTTCCTCTGCATTGTCCTCTCCAAACAGAGATCTAAACGACTGTTACATACTAGTGACATTTCACTAACTTGGACAAAGATACTTTTACTTCTCTCTTCTTAGGCAGTTCTCAGGTGACTGATGAGTCCAATGCGGGACCTACAGTCTCTGTCACAGGTGGGGCAGACGGTGGGTGGGGTGTTTGGGTTGACGTGCTGGGTTTCCGGTGAAGAGACTCGAGGTGTTCGGCGCCTTCCCGGATGCTTCTCCTCCACTTTGTGCAGTCTTGGGCCAGGGATTCCCAGGTGTCAGTGGGGATGTTGCACTTTTTCAAGGAGGCTTTGAGGGTGTCCTTGAAGCATTTCCTCTGCCCACCTGGGGCTCTCTTGCCATGCCGGAGCTCTGAGTAGAGCGCTTGCTTTGGGAGTCTCATATCGGGCAGGCGGACAATGTGACCCGTCCATCGGAGCTGATCGAGCGTGGTCAAAGCTTCGATGCTGGCCTGAGCGAGAACACTAATGTTGGTGCGCCTATCCTGCCAATGGATTTGCAGGATCTTGCGGAGGCAGCGTTAGTGGTACCTCTCCAGTGCTTTGAGGTGCCTGCTGTACATGGTCCATGTCTCTGAGGCATACAGCAGGGCGGGTATCACTGCTGCTCTGTAGATCATGAGCTTAGTGCCGGGTCTGAGGTCCTGGTCTTCAAACACTCTTTTCCTCAGGTGACCGAAGGCTGCACTGGCACACTGATGGCGGTGTTGGGCTTCGTCATCGACTTTTACTTGCCACTAGTTAACTGTACAAAACATGTGATAAGAGGTAGACCACAAATTCAGTTCTAAGTTTTGGGTAATGAAATTTTGTTTATGTCAAATTTATCTGAGTAGCCAGCAGCCGGCTCATAAGTTCTCTTCAGACTACTGTGTAAGACGAGTCCCCTGCTGCTTCTCCACTGAATCACCTCAATGTCATGTCATCATTCAACACATTCCCTGAGTGAAGATATTAAATTGGTCAATAGTGTGTACATTTGTTACACCCTCAAAACATCCATAAACTAGATTTCAAAAAAAGAAACACTTTAAACTTACATTAGTGGAACAGAAAATTGAATTTCACTGTCCTCTGCAACAGAAATCAAAATCTTGGCAACTTCTAAGATATGCAGCACAATGACCTCTGGCACTTTAGGGCAGGGATTCCTCCTCTAGTATTAAAGCAATACTGAATTGTTGGAAAATTGAATTGACATTATACAACATATTTCATAGATGCATTTCTTCTAGTAAGCATTAGAAAGAGAATGAATCAATTCAGGGTATAGAATATCCTAGATTACACTTCACATGTTCACATCTTCCCTCATCGTCATTCATTTTTTGACAAATCCAGGACAGCATCCCTCAAACTTTGGGTCTTCTTCAGAAAGTAAATTTTATAAATCCCAGATTTCCCCCCGAAGGCACTGACTTTTCTTGGGGTTTTATTCCATCAGCAATAGTCACATTCCAGTCCCTCTGTCTATGTGTGAGTACTGTCTGGACTTGCACAAGGTATCAGATAGCTGGAACAATGCCCTAGCATAAGTCACAGCCTTCAAAGATCAGTGGTAAGGGGAGAAAATTATGCAACACTTTGAAGACCGTTATCAGCCTGAATACAAGTTCAAATGGGTGGCCTTGGTTCATCTTGTGTTAGGAACTAAACTTTAGGGATAAACAGGTGAGCAAGTTTAACTTGAGTCTTTTCTAATGCTAAATTTAAATTAAAAAACATTTAAATAAAAAAGTCGCAAATTTTTAAGTAAGTGACTGAAGTTTTGCCATTACTTATCTTAGTAGTGACAAGCTCCTATATGGATTGACTAGCTAAGAAAATGGTGCGATTCAGCAGCACAATACATTAGAACATTTAACCCTCTGCCCCCCACCCCCCCCCCCCAATTATACTTTGATTTGTAATTTTTTTTTGTCCAAGTAAAATGATGGAATATGGATATGGAGTCAGAAGGTCAGCTCAGGGTCAAATAGGATTCCAAGGTTGTTAACAGTCTGGTTCAGCATGAAACAGCGTCCAGGGAAGGGGATAGAATTGGTGGCAAAGGAATAGTGTATGCAGCGGGGGCCAAAGACAATGATTTTGGTTTTCTCAACGTTTAGTTGAAGGAAATTGAGGCTCATCCAGGACTGGATGTCAAACAAGTAGGCTGACAACACAGAGGTAAGCGTAGGCATTAAGGGAAGTTGTCTTGGTGAGGTATAGCTGGATGTCGTCAGCGTACATGTAACCTGACGCCATGTCTTCGCATGATGTCGCCACTTAGTTAAGAAATAGGAAGGAGCCAAGGTTAGATCTTGGGGCGGACTCCCGATATAATGATGCTGGAAGTGAAGCCATTGCTACAACTGGATAGGTAAAAGTGGAATCAGGCATGAGCAGTCTCACTCAACTGGATAATGGAGGATAGGCACTGGAGGAGGATGGTGCAGTCGACTGCGTCAAAGGCTGAAAAGGATGAGGAGGAATCGTGCTCCATGGTCACAGTAGATGTAATTTGTGACTTTGAGCATCTGGGAGTTGGCTTGGTTAATGGTTGTGAAAATGAGGGAAGCAAAATAGGAAATAGAAAACTCGAACTGGAGGGGTTCAGACACTCATGTCAGTGGCTGCTACATCTTTTGCTGTCTCGGTTGTCAGTTTCAGCACAGATTCTGTTTGCAGGCACTGATGCCATATTCCAATGTCTGCCTCCAACATCCAAAGACTAAGCTGATAAGTCGGAGGCAACACCACCTGTATAACATGGATCTACTGCCAGTTTTATCAATTAAGTCAAATACAGGTTAACACCATGAATGGGATTCAAGTACCCCAAAAAACTACCTTCACTGTGACGCTGACTCCGTGTAAAATATTTTAAGACTTTTTTACGTTCCAGCTTGATGCAGTCCTGGTCCCAGGATAGCTAAGACACAACAATCTGTGCATCAAATATCTTTTGTTGCATATGCAACAACAACAATATAAAACACTAGTTTGGCCCCAGCTGGAGTATGGTGTCCAATTCTGGGCACCACACTTTAGGAAGGACGTGAAGGCTTTGGAGAGGGTACAGAAGAGATTCACTAGAATGGTTCCAGGGATGAGGGATTACAGTTACGTGGATAGACTAGAGAAGCTGGGATTGTTCTCCTTGGAGCAGGGAAGGCCAAGAGGAGATTTGATAGAGGTGTTTAAAATCATGAAGGATTTGGATAGAGTAAATAAAGAGAAACTGTTTCCACTGGCTGAAGGGTCGATAAAGAGGGCACAGATTTGAGGCAACTGGCAAAAGAACCAGAGGCGGCATGAGGAAAAACGTTTTTACGCAACGAGTGGTTGGTTAGGATTTGGAATGCACTGCCTGATAGGGTGGTGGATACAGATTCAATAGTAGCCTTCAAAAAGGTATTGGATAAATACTTGAAAGAAAAAAAATTGCAGGAATATGGGGAAAGAGCAGGGGAATGGGACTCACTGGATTGTTCTTCGAAAGAGCCGGCGCAGACTTGATGGGCTGAATGGCGGGACTGGCTTAGAGCTGCACGGCTGTGCAGCTTAGAGGGAACATTGGCCTCAGCCCATCTTACCACCAGCTTTACATCCACATACACTCCCATCAGTCCCGAATTTGGCCTCTTGTGCATCTCTTTTTCCCTTCGCCCCATGTCAGTGGTACAACATTCAGCCACCTCTGACCTACTCTGCAGAATTTCCTTCCTAATCCCTTCACCTCTCTCCACCTTTGAAAACCTCTCTAAATGCATCTTCTCAACTAAACTTTTTGTGACCCCTCTTAATCGCTCCCTCCATGGCTGTGTCCATTCCTTATCTATTACTATTAATTTGTTTCTTCTCTCCCATTTTCTCCCCCATACACAGAACTTGTTCTACTTAAAAGACAATACAGGAAACTTTTGTTTATCCGGCACCCAAATATCCGGAATTCTCGCTTAACCGGCAAAAATCATCCTCCGAAAACTCCTCTCAAATAACCGGCAATGTTGCCTGAGTCGCAGTCGAGTCTCCGCGAACGCAGAGTACTCCGAAAACTCCTCTCAAATAACCGGCAATGTTGCCGATCCCGAGTCAGAGTCCAAGAACGCCGATTTAGTCAGTAGGGGTAGTTTTCAAAAGTGCCACTACTCGGCCTCCTGGCGCTGTCGGAAGTATACTGCACATTTCTTGATTTATTTTTCTTTGTTAAAAATAGCCTCGGTAGATATAACTCTCCGTTATCCGGTACTTTCGATAAACCGGCACCACGCCGGTCCCGTCGGTGCCGGTTAATAAAGAGTTTCCTGTAGTTGTTGTTACGACTTTCAGACTTCAAAAAGTGCATAAACAGATGGTTTACCCAATGGTGAAAGGTTGTTCACTCATGGTAGAAATAGAAATTGTACGTAAAATCGAAACACAAAGAAAACAAGTCAAACATATTTTGATACACAACTGAAAAGTACCATGAAGCAATAAGCCTTTATAACAAGAAACTCGTGGGGAAAAATCTAGTGAACACACATATTGCTTATCTAGGTGTGTTGCTTTAAGTACATAAGAAATAGGAGCAGGATAACGGAGAGTTATATCTCCCAACGTACGAGAGCCCCGTACACATTGACATGCGCCTGCATGCGGAGCTCCGTCTCCCCTGGGACCGCCAGCTGACCATCTGTCGTGTCCACTGCCTACCCGGGCTGCACATTCCCCTCCCAATCTACACGCTCCGATACAAGGCAAACGCCTCGGGGTTTTTTTTAAAGTTAATTTTAAACGAGAGATGAAGGAAAACCCCGGTTACCTACTCAAGAATTTTGCCGGTTAAGAGAGATTTCCGGATATTTGGGTGCCGGTTAATAAAGAGTTTCCTGTATTCAGCTCCCAGCCCTGATCACCTTGCAACCACGTCTCTGTAATGGCGATCAGATCATACCCATTTGTATCTATTTGTGCCGTCAACTCATCTATCTTGTTACAAATGCTGCGTGCATTCAGACATCGAGCTTTTAACTTTGTCTTTTTACCATTTGTCCTGGTTTTGGCCCCATTTTCTCTTGCACTCTTATTTTTAAACATTCTGCTCTATTGCTTTCTCATTTATCATTGACTTTTTAAATTCCTGCTCACCTGGATCCTCCCCCCCCACTATTTAGTTTAAGCAGCTTCTAAACAGTAATTAATATGGTTTCAGAAGCAGCTCTTGAAGGTAACATACCAGTAAGACAGTGATTTGTTTCATCCGTTTGTTCCCCATTTGCTGAAATAAAAATGCAAGCAGCAACAGGTTCTCAAGTTTGGTCTAGATGCAGAAAATCCTTACACCTGTGCAGATTTACAACCAATTTTTGAAATAATGACAATTAGGGAAGTTGTTAACAGTATAAGCTCAATGAACCAATCTTGAACAACATCGCACTGGAAATGTCTAGGTGCACTGGTGCCTCATTGAATATCCTCATTGGTCAATGTCAGCTGCCATTCTGACATGCAGAAGAAAAGCCAAATGGCATATTTGACACTGCTCACACTGCCATTTGTCCAGTCCACATAGCAAACGGTCAGCAATTGCTACACAACTTATAACTTAGCAAAAGAAATTCCAGAGTTCCCTTTCCTAAACAGTAATTAGGGGAGTGGTGGGGTCAAATGTAATTGACTGAGAGTTAACCTTACAAGCTTTTGTAAGCTATACTTCCAGCTGTCAAATCTATCAAAGTTATTCTACGTTGTTTTTGGTCTACGGTAAATACAAATTGTGTACAATTCAGAAGCTGTCACTCTATATAACCCATCTCAATGAATACAAATCTTCAGCAAGACGATTCATTTACAGACTATATCTCAAAATTAGTATGAAGATATACATCAATTTCTCATTTAAATAATCAAAAGTTCCAATTAAATGCACAAATACACTAAAGGGTTGCCTACCTGTTATTGGCTATTTACCCCTTCCTCCCCACCAATTTCCTGTCGCCCTCTCAAAAGTGCATACTCATACTGGGATAGTTCCCCGAGATGCACACAGCTCTCCAATACCTCACCCATAATCATCACCATCATTGGTTGACCAATACTGGAGCTCCTGTGACTGTCCTCCACATAGCTATGGTTTAAGATAGGGACATGAACCCTGGTGTTGTGTTTGATTGTCCATGGTTGCTCTTTCATTGACATTAAGTACTGCAGCTACGTCTCAGCTTGGGAGATTCAAGGATTAGGTCATCCACCTTTTGATGGCATTTCCTCCACTAAAGGTCCCACGACCGTCCTCCAGGTGCTCATCCGCCCAAAGCTGTTGGCACTTTTTGAAGGTGGCCAGGTTACTTACCCACCACCAGTCATCGACAAGTCACAGGTAGTACCATCTACTGTCATTATAGTAGCAGGTTTTAACACCTGCCCTGACACGAATACCTCACCCAAGTGACCATTTTTCTAAGTGAAACAGTTTCATTGATCATGCAGGAAATTACAGCTGAACTGAATCCTGTTCTCACCCCCCACACACACACACACTCTTTACAGCAGGGGGCACTGGATAATGATCAAATTCCAACTCGTGAACGCAGCAGGGAACCACTGCATATTTTCCTCACCTAGGAATGCTGAGGCCACTGTAACATCATGATTACCATTCCACGAAGATCTGTAAGTTAGTATAAACTGAGGATCAAACTTGGGACCTTCTTAACCTTGACAGTTAAGTACGGTTCTTAATTTTTATGGTTAATAACACACCACGTGATTCATTTGAATACTGAGGCATCAGGTCAATATTTTCTCTTCTAATTAAATATTTATTGACCTATACCTTCTAATTATTGAGGCACACAGTGGTGCTCCCAACACACTAGGTCACGAAGGGGAAAACAGCAAGAGGTCAGACACTTTTCCAGAGAGAGATCTCCCCCACACCCCCCCAGGAAAAAAATGCTATTTGTTGAGTATGCCACCCCACTAGTTCACCCCCTAACTGTGCAAATACAGAGCAGCATGAGCACAGAGAGGTTATTTGTCGTCTTCTTGGCTGAGGAAGTGTGTGTGGCACAGGAACAAGAAAATAAAATGTACTGGAGGGAAACAAAAATATTTAGACCCGCCACTATTCTGCATGCATAAATCTACTATAATTCTATTTCTACTTGCACATGTGAACTTAACATAATTCAATTCAGCAACCATCAATACCACACTTTGGTACAAATAGCCTTTAAACACAAGTTCACTATCTACAATTCCTCAACCTACAGTTAAAATTTGTTAACGTGGTTAAAGTTTAGATTATACTGCACCAGTACAGGCTTTTAGAATGAAAGAAATCGAAAATCATCTCACTGTTTGATAGTCCAAGTACCTTAAAGCCAGAAACATAGGCTAATTTGAACACTGACATTTATTTTATTCAATCAACTATATGCAACAACTGGAAATTGGAAATATTTAAGAAATGCTTCCAAAAATCCACACCGCATCTCCCCACCCCTGAAATCAAATTCTACTGAAGACCATGACCAGAAAGAAGAATGTGAGCAATGCTCATGGAAACTTTACCCCGTAACAACTTGAACGTGGAGAGGCACATTCTAATGTAAATCATTTATAAAGTTCACTTGTCAAGAGATCATAAACAAAACAGATAAAAATTCCAATCAGTGGAACAGAAATTCAAATCAAGCAATAAATGTACATAAAACTAAGAATTTTAGTTGGTGACATCACTCAACCGCAGTGATTCTGATAAGATTTGGCCAGTTTTATCAGGATGTCAGCAGTGTAACATGATGGGATAGATGTGAGACGCTGAACATGGAACCAATGCAATCATTGGTGGCATTCACATTTATAACCTTGTTGCAATGTAGTCTCCCATCATAGGAAATAATATGGGGAGGGGAGGGGAAAGAGATGAGGAAACAAAGGCAGTAAAAGTAAAATACTAGAAGACCCAAATGAAAGACAAGGAGCTGTACAGTGGGAGAGGTTGAGCAGAGACAAAAAGATGCCAGAGATAGAGCTAAGAGAGAATACCAAAAATAAATCTGAAACATCTCTGTCCCTTGTCCTTTTGAAGTGTGCACTGCTCTTAATGCTGCTCATAAGGGTTTCCTTTTACAGCTACCTACATGTCCAATTAGCTTTTGTAAGCATGTACAATCATGCTGTCATCCTGCAATATTCCAGTACAAGAAATAGCCAGACTATACATAAGGATTATGTGTTCAATTTAGCTGGTGTGTGCTCTTAGCACCCCAATAGCTCAGTGGGTGAATGTACTAACTAGTGTGATCTGAGTCATACAAACCAAGGTGGAGCCAGGTTAGACTTCTGCTCAGAGGTGAGTTAGAAGATCTTGCTGATAGCATTACAATTAGTCTCAGCATCCTGGGCTAGGGAGGGAAAATGAAGTAAGCCAAGTCTTCTCCTGTTCATTATCCAGTGAGCTCTGCTGGAAAATGTACATGGACGGTCTACGTTGCTCTCATGATGGAATAGCCTGCCAACAAAGTCAAGGCTGGCTCACTGTCAAGAGCAAGGTACCAATGTCCATTAAAATATAATCTAGCATGAGCTGGTGTTTTCAGGAGAAAAAGGGGACAAATAGCAGGTTTACAAAAAAAAGTGTTTGGCTCTGATCTACCATCTGTGGAAGAACATGTATTTGGAAGGGGAATGTGGGCAAGGCAACGTATCCATAGGGACACACAGCATGCACCTGAAAGCTAAAATGTACTGGTAAAATAAGATAACAAGATGGTCAGAGAGAGAAGGCAGAGGAAGAGTGGTGGTTTTAAACCTCTCTCTATTCTGATAGTTAGTTTTACCATTCATCTTTCCATTGTCCTTCCATAGCTGAACCCAACATCTGTGCCTGTGGTACCTTCTTTTTCCAATTGCCACTATATTTTCCATGAACACCAACTCAATTGAAATGAGGAATGCAGTTCTGTTTAATGCAAAGAGTACTTGAGTAGCTAGAAACCACCATGCAGCACTTGTTAGATGGACAGATGTTACATTTTCCATAATAGGTTTTCCTTAGATTACATAATTAAGGGGATATTGAAATGCCTGAGGCAGTATTTTTAGGCTTCCAATGACATGCAAATCATTTATCAAAACATTTGTTATGTTAGCTAAAAAGGTATGGTTTTCCAAGGCTTTTCACGTGCTTACCTGTAAAACTGTACTGCACATCAGATGGAGAGGTGGAAGAGATAAAGAAAGGGAGAAGTGACTCAAAACATACAACCCACTGGAATAATTTTCTGTTTACTGTGCTCACGTGCCCAAATCTTGATGGAAAATTTTAGGAAATAAAGTTTTTCAACAAATATGCATTTTATCCTGAATTTGAGTTTTCACAAGTCATCTTTCAACATTAGACAAATGCAGTTATTTTCAAACTATCCAAATATAAATCAAAGTTAACATTTTGAACACATCCTTTTCTTAGGGAATACAGAACCTCTGGTTAACCATCATGTGCAACGTAGAATCACTGACAAAACAGATATTTTTCACTGTAGTTTACATGTTTCCTCTCTGCACTGCGTCAGTTTAAAATCAAGTCCTATCCAGAAAGATACCACCCACAAACTAGGTTCTACAACTGCAAGCTAGGAGAATAGCTCATCTTCTTTTAGCTTTGCATAAAGTGCATAAAGACACAGTTGACTACTAAAAGCCCTACATGTGGGAAAACAGTTACCAAGCATACTTAAGTCCTAGAAATAATTAAATTACATCACCGAGCTACTGATCAACAACATAATCTAATGAGCATAGATTAACATAGCAGTTGTCAAACATTACATGTGGCCTCAGCATGCTTCTGAGCTGGCTGTCCACTTTTCAAGTATTGTGTCTCCGTCTCACTGACTGACTTCTCAAAGGCAAAGTCTTTGAAGGGTTTTATGAGTATAAGAATAAGACACGGATGTACCTGTTTGTTATGGTTTCAACTAGCAGCAACAGATGCAGAGGCAAAGTGCAGCTCCATAGATAGGAGTGCCTGGGTAATTCTGAGAAACAATGTAGGCAGTAGGGATCAGATAGCTACTCCCCCTCAGATGTTTGCACATTTTTTAAAGGAAGTTCTGCAAAATAAAGCCAAAAAACACAACTGAGAGGTCTGTCTGTTTAATCCTTTTAAGCTGCTGTGTTATTTGGACTGCCTTCAACATTTTATTTTAGTGAGGGGACATACGTAGGTAAACAAAGTTCTTTTGGGTGATTTTGCTTCACAAACTTGTTTTATTGTAACTTCTCTCACACAATTACCTCCTTGGACTGAAACAACAGATTTAATTGGCTGCAGGGCAAACATGTCCTCTGATGTTCTGGACAACGGAACATCGGCAGGAAACAGACACGAATACGATATCCCACAAAATAGGTGAACAATCTTATTAGATTAAATATGAAATGCTGTTATGGAATTTTAAGAATTGGTCAACTGTGGGTCATGTGAAGAATGCTTTCAGCTTTGGCTTTTGACACACATTTTAATACAAGTCATTGATGATTTTTATTTTAGCCTCTTCCATTTCTCTAGTGCTCATTTACAGACACATTATAGACAGCTTTACAGGGCAGTGGGAAAAAATAAACAGTGGGCGTTGAACGGGGAAAAAAAGGTGACAATGGCAAGATTGTTTGGGGAAGAGACAAAAGAAATAAAAATAAAAAAGAGATAAGATACAAACAATAGGCTTTTGAAAGTGAATAAGGAAGTATTTGTAGCTTGGCTCCGAGTTATCTTTTTCCCACTGCTAAAGATCGTGGTTGGAGACAGGAAGTGCTTAGCTGTCTTAAATAACAACAGAAAACGCTGGAAAAACTCAGCAGGCCAGGCAGCATCCGTGGAGAGAGAAACAGAGTTAACGTTTCAGGTCGAAGTCTGAGTTTTTCCAGCGTTTTCTGTTGTTATTTCGGATTTCCAGCATCCGCAGTATTTTGCTATCGTATTAGCTGTCTTATTTGCTTTGCTCTCTTCCACTAGAGCTTTCTGGTCACCTCTGCTGTGGCTTATCCAGCAGAGTCCTATCCTCTAGAACCTTACAGTCAACCCCAAACCAATGGCGAAACCTGACTGATTTTTTAAGGTTGCACTTAAAAACTCAGTTATTTTTACAGTCTGTATCTGAGCCCTGCTGAACTCTACTCCAAGCATCCATAATCTTCCTTCCTTGCTCATATTGCAAGGATTGTTGTTGCACGAAACATGTCATGGATCTGAGCTCCCCGAAACTCTAACCAATTTCTCATCTCCCTCCTACACATTACCCTACCTGCCCCCAAAACGCTTTATTTTCATTGCGCACCCCTGGAGAAATTATCCTTACACGTGTCCTTTTAAATTCCAACATGTCACTCCTCTGGCTTGCCACCCATAGAGCCGTCAGCACCATAAGTCTTGCTTCCACGTTCGATGCCCTGTCTCCCACTGCCACCTAGTACAACAGCCATTCCCATGACCCCAAACTCAAACGCACATAGCAAGCAACTGGTCTTGCTGTCCACTGCCAGATTTTGTTTGAGTGCCTCAAGCTGTACCATTTTTTGCTTTCGACAGCCAAATCTGATTACAACTCCAACGTCACCTCAGAGTGTAGGAACAATTCCAAACACCGCTTCACCAACTGATCCCTCCAAGTGCCTCTGAGGCCACTGCAGACACTAATCTACCTTAAAGAAGAGCCCCTCCCCTCCCATTTCTCTTGGCATTAATCTCATCTGTGAAGCCCACAACCTAGTCCATAATCCCCATCTCTTATAGCTCCCAATAACCTAACTTCCCTTTGTCAGCCCAGTGCTCATCTCGAACCAATAGCACGACCCTATTTTTTAAAAAGTTGCCATCTCTGCCTCTTCAAAAAATCCACCCTCACTTCATTTGCCCTTTCATCTCCAACCTTCCTTTCCAAAATCTTGGAAAACACTATTGCCTTGCAACTATGCCCCTACCTCTTCCGCTTGAAGATCTTCCAATTCTTGTGCACACACACAGCAGAGACTGTATTGGATCAGATTTACAAACATCATGCATGACTGACTGTCATTTATCATCTCTCATTTTAATCGTAAACACGGTTCACACTCAAACTTCCTTAAACATCACTTTTCTACAGATCACCTCTGTGGGACTGCTCTCTTACAAAATGAACAAACTTCTTGTTCTATCAGAATTAAAAAAATGTATTGAATATTATTGGATTAGTCATTGGTCAATTGTAGGCCCTTGTTTGGCTTTCCAATCTTGGGTTTCAACAAATATTTTAGCATAAGTTCTTTGCAATAGCCTCTGCCATCAACTTACACTTCTGCAGCACTACTCAGAGACTTCTTAAAGAGCTTCAGAGGAAAAAAAAACAGTTGAAGCCAAGCAGGAGATTAATACAGGTAGAAAGGAAACATTGGGAGAGAGACTAAAAGGTAGTCAAATAGAAGGTTTCTTAGGAGGCTTCTGAAAGTAAGAAAGGAGCTATTTTCAGCATTGTAGCTCTCAATTCGGGATGCCAGTTGCAACAAAGACATTAATACTCCTTCAATGGTTTCTCCTCCCATAACAGCATGTTATCTCTGGTATACCACAGGGCTCTATCCTGAGTGCCATCTCCATCATTTATATGCTATCTCAGTGATATCAACTGGAAGTCAGGAGCCAGCTTTCACAAATATGCTGGTAACACAAAGCTTTAATTCTGGTCATTAATCGATCCCAAGACTCTCCAATTGTGTGTCTGACATTAAGATCCAGATGAGCCTAAATTTCCTTCAGTTTAATGTTGACAAAACCAGAGTAATCCTCAGAAGCTGGTGTTGACTCCATCACCACCCCAGCTACCGTCTCAGGCTACAGGAGGAGCAGAACCAGGCATACCAATCAACCCTCAAGCTTAGCTTTCTTCCTCATATCTGTTTCATTACCATGGCCACTTTCTATCACTTCCAACTGCTGTTGAATCCATACCTTTATCACTGCAAGGCTTAATTTCTCTAATGTGCCCCACCACCATTTCTACAAATTATAGCTCGTTCAAAATGCAGCCCATGCCCTCACTGGCTTCCATCACACCTAATCTTGCCAAGCTTCATTGCCTCCCTGATCTCCGGAAATGGACTTCAAAATCCTTGGGCTCAAGTTTAAAATCCTTTCTTGGCCATGCCTCACCATACCTCAGCAATCTGATCCAGCCATACTTCTCTGCATACACTCTCTTCCCCCCCCCCAAAAAAATATTCTATTTACATCTTGTTCACTAGTCTTTCTGCTGTATAATCAGTGGTTACTCTTCCAATCATTGGCCCGAAAATTAGACCTAATACGCGAGAGTACGCACTGTGTACTCTCGCGTATTAGGTCCCGAATTGCCGGTTTCCTGCATGCACTGCGCATGCGTGGGAAACCGGCACTTCGTGTATGGCGAAGGGGGCGGTTCCTAAGTGAACCGCTTGTGCGCTACAGGTTGCGCGCACGCAGTGCACTTAGTTTTTTTTTCAGGTTTGTACGCGCAGGTAAGTGTTGGATATTTTACACATGAAGAAAGCAGGCGTAAGACCCCCTTTTAACAAGGTAAGTAGTTAATTAAGTGTTATTTTAAATTTTTTTCAACAGGTTTATCTTTTTTAGAGACTTTAAAGAAAGGTAAGTTTATTTTTATAACTTAAAAAGAATTTAAATTTTTTTTTTAATTTAATTTTTTGTTTAAAGTGGTTAATTTATTTAACTATAGTTATTTTATTAATGTGATGGCTTTTTAAAAAAATTTAATTGAGGTTTAGCTGTTCTTTTGAGGGCTTGTTGTATTCATAGCTTTGACAGTTCTCCTGTCAAAACTATGAATGAAAGATGGTGTGCTGCCATTGGCTCTAACTGGCCCACGTGATCCCAGAGGTCGCACGAACTAATTGCGCCTTGGGACACGTACACACTGCGCGCCGGCAACAGGGAGAGGCCCTCGAACTGAAGTTCGTGTGGGCCCGAAACAAAAAGGTAGGCGCGGAGTGCGATATCGCGGGGGCTCCTTACCCCCGCGGCAACCATCGATGTTTAATTTCTGGGCCATTTTGTCCCATCTCTGAAACACTCCCCAAATCCCTCTCCTTGGATACTGCCCCGCCCCAATTTCAAGAGCTACTTAAAAACCCCTCTTCACAGTGGACTTTACCCTCCTCCATCATAACTTTTTCTATTTTCCCTGTCTCCTCCTGCTTGATGACCACCACCCCGATAGGTGATTTATGACATATTTAGATACGAGAAGAACGCAAACTGTAGTTGAATACTTGAAATTTTACTTCTATCTTCATGTCCAACCTGCTATTTCAATACCTGATGCCTCTGATGAGTAAGTGTGATCTCTGCCAGTCATGTTCAAGATTGTAACCAATTTAGAGTCACTGGTATGTTACACCATCAATACTTTTAAATTAGTTTAAAAGAATCCAGTTAAAATAGTAACATCCTATTTAAGCCATTTTTTGCATCTTGAAGTCACTGGAAAAGAAAATTGGGCATGGTGCAAAAGAGGCTGCCTATTCACTATGAGCCTGTTTCGCGCCACTGCAAAGACCAATATCACCTCCTATATGTTTGATAGTATGAACAAGTTAAATCAACAAATTGTTCAAGTAACCAGACTACTGAAGCAAACTGGATTTAAATACAGAGGCCATTTCAGCTCTCATATTGTTGGGGCACAGTAACTGCTCCAAGCCAGTTCCTTCATGAGGTAATCTGCACAATATTTTTCAAAATTTTTCTTCCTTACTGTCCTAAAGTTACTAACTCTTGTTAGAGTTTAGTTCCACAGGTGCCACTGTCCTCCAGTACTTCATTCAAATAGCCTCTCTCAATTTGTGGGCTAGATGGTGTGTCTTGACAGGTTATTTAACACTGGGGGCATCATAGCCAAGCCTAATTCTGTCACTGTCCACATACATGCATTTTTCAGTAGGGTCACTAGATAACAATGAGGAGCAGATGTGGCTAATTATACTGCCTTGACCATTGCTCCACCTGAGATCAGAAGATATTTACAGATAAGGAAGTTCATTTGGCCTATCTAGATTCATCCATCCAGAGGGAACCTGTTACCCCATTGTATCATCCAATTGGTTTTGTAAATGATTTCAGGGTTTTTGTCTCCTCTACTCTATTTGAAAATTTACTGCAAGTATTGATTACTTTGTATGAAGAAAAAATTGCAGATATACCCTTCTCTACTTTGAACTTGTGTCTCCTAATTCTACTCCCGCAGTTTAATTTGAAGTAATATTCCGGGTTAACTTTTTCTATACTCTTAAACTTGTATAGCTCTAACATCACTTCTGAGTAGCCTCCTTTCCAGACTGTAAAGCCCACATCTCTTCAGTCTACCCTCATAACTCAGATCCCTGACACCAGGGATCGGCCTTATGGTTCTTCTCTGCACTACCTCCAGTGCTTGAATGGTTCTTGGCGACCAGAACTGGACACAGTATTCAAGGTGCAATCCTATTAGAGCGCTTTAAAGTTGGATCATGACTTCCTCTAACATATTTGACTATTTTGGCTAAGCTGATTGTTGTTCTGCATTGATTGGACATGTTTAGCGCCGAGTCTTCTAACACTCCTAGGTCTCTTTCAGCTTCATCAGTAGCCATTTCAACATCATTTATACAAATATTCAAAATAGACAGGCAGGAAAAGACCAGCTGGTCCCTGCCCCACACACATGATAGCTAGAGTATCATGACTACACTTCCCACCCAACCCACAATTTTTCTGCCCACTTACATACCTTGTCCAGCTCATTTTGTAGTCTGACCTGCCTCTTCAGATTCCACTACTCTTCCTAGTTTGGTTATCATCTGCAAATTTGACCACTTTGCATTGAATTTTGAATCCAGGTCACTGATATAAATTAGAAACAATAGTGGTCCCAGCACTGAGCCTTGAAGCACTTCCCCCCAACTGGGCATAACTCCTCAAATGAGTACTTGTTGTTTCCTACCCTTTAACCAGTTTCTGATCCATTTCCAAGGTTTACCCTGAAACCACACAGCTCTGAGTTTAATTAATAACCTTTTGTGTGGAACTTTTTCAAAGTCTTTTTGGAAGTTGAGGTACACCATGCCAGATGGCTTACAACAAACCACTTGAGTTTTCACTTCCTCAAAGAATTCAACGGTGGTTTTACAGGTAAGGTCTTTTGAGTCCATGCTGACTGCAGTTAACCAGGTTATTGTTGTACAGATGATCCTCAAGTTTACTCCTGATCATTGATTCCATTATTTTATATGGAATAGAAGACTAATGGGTCTATAGTTGCCTTTGTCTGTTTTGTCACTCTTTTTGAATATGGGCATCATACTGGCCTGTTTGCAATCTTCTGTACTTCCACAGTATCCAATGACTCCTTCATAATAATAATCAGAGCCCTACAGATCTTTTCCCTAGTCTCTTTCAGCAATCTGGGATAAATACCATCTATCCCAAGGGATTTATTTGTTTTGAGCCCAATTGACCTGTCTCAGACTTCACATTTAGAACAAAGTACTGATTTTATTTGGGATCTTTTTGTTTGGAGAGTCTGTGTTGCTCATGACTACCCTGGGAAATATTTGGAGGAAGTACTCATTTAGAATATTTACTATTTTGTGATCATTCTAGGTTTCAAGCCTATTCACATGTTACAGGAAACTCTCTTTTAACCAGCACCTAAATATCTGGAAATCTCTCTTAACCGGCAAAATTCAGGAGTAGGTTCAGGTAAGTTTTACTATATATTAGTGGCCGTGTAACCGGGATTCCTGGATCTGTGGCCGTGTAACCGGGGTTCCTGGATCTGTGGCCATGTAACCGGGGTTCCTGGATCTGTGGCCGTGTAACCGGGGTTCCTGCACCTGTGGCCGTGTACGGGGCTCTCGTACCTTGGTAAGTATACCTCTCTGTAATCCAAACTTTTTGATCAACCGGCACCACACCGGTGCCGGATAAAAAAAGAGTTTCCTGTACATGTTTTCAGTTCATCTCTGACTGCCCTCTTGCTGTTGTGGTACTGAAAGTTTTTTTTTTAACTGTTATGCTTAGCTTCAATAGCTATGCTTTTTACACATCTCTCTTTGCCTTCTGATCACCGTTTTAATGTTTCTGCAATTTCTTGTATTCATCCTAATAAGCATTTTTTCCCTGCAGGATTTGTACTTAAATTTGTTTATTTAAGTCTCCTGTTCTCACATATCTTTCCTATCTTTTCACAGCGCAAGGGCTACACCACCACCTTTTTGTCTACTCTAGCTGATCTAAACACTCTACCCTGAACGTTATACTAATTTCCATCCTCTGGATTAAGCCACATTTCTAATTTTCCCATATCATAGTTTCCCAACTGCCACAACAGCCTCCAGTCCCAGCATCTTATTTCTAATTCTTCTAGCATTCATTTATATCCATCTTATTATAGATTTGCATCCTCTCATGTTCCCCCTCGTCTGCCTATTCCTGGGTACTGGTTCGCGTGTCTCTCGCTGGGTTTGTGTGTCCATACTTACCTGTTGACTGTGTTCTACCCCATGATCTGTCTCGTTTCCTCCTCGCCCCCCACCCCACCTATCTTGTTTAAATGATTTTCTATTGCTGTCACAATATCCCTCTTTTTTGTCCCTACTTGGCTTAAGGGTAGCCCATCTCTTCAAATTCAAAAACAATCTTCTGAGCAAATGTGACAGTAAAACTGTATCTTACAGCTCTTGTGGGACATTGCAATAGTAAACTATTAAAAGAATCTAGGGAAGAGATAGCAGAGGAATTACTGCACATATTTAATAATTCGTTAAAAATGGTGTAGTGCCAGAGGACTGGCGGATAGTTAACGTAATACCTATATTTAAGAAGGGAGATAGAACATGTCCAGGGAACTATAGTCCAGTCAGCTTAACATCGATGGTAGGAAAAATAATGGAATCCCTACTAAAGGAGAAAATAAAAACATCTAGAAGCCAAAAATATAATAATGAATAGTCAGCATGGATTTCAAAAGGGAAAATCTTGCTTGACCAGCCACATTGAATTTTTTGAAGAGGTAACAGAGAGAGTAGGCAAGGGTAATGCAGTAGATGTAATTTATCTAGATTTTCAAAAGGCCGTCAATAAGGTACCACATAATAGACTAATGAATAAGGTCAGAGAATGCGGAGTCAGGGGACAAGTAGCAGAATGGATAGCTAGCTGGCTTTAAGACAGAAAGCAGAGAGTGGGGTAAAGAGTAGCTATTCAGAGTGGCAGAAGGTGGGTAGTGGTGTTCCACAAGGATCAGTGCTGGGACCACTGTTGTTCACAATTTATATTAACGATTTAGACTTTGGAATCAAAAACACAATTTCTAAATTTGTGGATGACACCAAATGGGAGTGGTGGGGGGCGGGGGATAGTCAATACGAAGGAGGAATGCAACAAATTACAGGAAGACAGTAATAAACTTGCAGAATGGGCATATGATTGGCAAATGAATTTCAACAGATAAATGTGAGGTATTTATTACATTTTGGTTGGAAGAATAGGGAGGTCACTTATTACTTGGAGGGTGAGAGTCTGGGTGGAGTAGAGGAGCAAAGGGATCTCCGAGTACAAATACACAAATCACAAAGTTGCGACGCAGGTTAACAAGGCCATAAAAAAAGCAACCAAGCACTAGGGTTTATTTCTAGAGGGATAGAATTGAAAAGTAGTGAAGTTATGCTAAACTTGTATCGAACCTTGGTTAGACCACACTTAGAGTACTGCGTACAGTTGTGGTTGCCATATTATAGAAAGGATATAGAGGCACTGGAGAGGGTGCAGAGAAGATTTACAAGGATGATACCAGAAATGCAATCGTATAACTATCAGGAAAGGATGAACAGGCTAGGTCTTTTCGCTTGAAAAAAGAGGGGTGAACTAATAGAGGTCTTTAAAATTATGAAAGGTTTTGATAGAGTAGAGAGAGAGAGAGAGAGAGAGAGAGAGTATTTCCACTTGTGGGGAAGAGCATAACTAGAGGCCATCAATATAAGATAGTCACCAACAAATCAAATAGGGAGTTCAGAAGAAACTTCTTTACCCAGAGAGTGGTGAGAATGTGGAACTCGCCATCACAGGGAGCAGTTGAGGGAAATAGTATAGATGCATTTAAGGGGAGGCTAGACAAGCATATGAGGGAGAAGGGAATAGAGGGTTATGCTGATAGATTTAGATGAGGAAAGAGAGGAGGAGGCTCGAGTGGAGCATAAACTAGACTAGAGTGCAGTTTGTCACGGAGTGCAGATTTGGAATAGAGTGCTAAGCTGCGAGTTTGGTGAGTGAGGGAGTTCGGGGAGGGAGGTGTGCCTTCCCTTTTCCATCTTTGTCAGGTTCCTGGTGCGGCGGCGGACCTGCGTGAGGCGAGGCGGCGGCAAAGGGTTTAAAAGGCTCCAGAGACCAGGTAAGGCGGGGCCAGTCTCCGAACTCGGAGGGAGGGAGAGAGGTAAAAATAATCGAGGTGTGACGTCACCAGAAAGCAGGTAAGTAATTGGTTGGTGAGTATTTCTCTCTTTTTAAACTTAAACTCTGTGGGTTGTAGTTAATAAGGCCTTTCTGGTGCAGAGTGACTGTTGGTAAACCATTTAACTGGTGTAATTTAGAAGGATTGATTTAATTTAAATCCAATTAATTAGAGGGGATACTAGCATCTATAATCGGGCAGTGTCCATAACTAACAATCACATTTTTTAAAATTAATTACATAGAATGGAGCAGGTGATGTGTTACTGTTGCGAGATGTGGGAGCCGGTGGACCCCATTGAGGCTCACGGTGATTACATCTGTGACAAGTGTCTGCTGCTACAGGAACTCCAGCTCCGTATTGATGAGCTGGAGTCTGAGCTTCAGACACTGCGACACATCAGGGTGGGGGAGAAGTACCTGGACTTTGTGTTTCAGGAGGTGGTCACACCTATGAAGTTAATTAATTCAGATGTAGCCCATGGTCAGGGACAGGACGGTGTGACTACGAGTGAGGCAGGTACGGGGATCCAGGAGGTAGTGTTGGAGGAGCCGCAGCCCTTGCTCTTGTCCAACAGGTTCGAGGTTCTTACTCCCTGTGGGGACAGGAGCAGGGACTGCAGGGAGGATGAGCAACCTGGCCACAGCACCGTGGAACGGGGGGCCATTCAAGAGGGGGGGAGTAAATAGAAATGTTGTAGTGGTAGGGGATAGTATTATTAGGGGGATAGATAGAGTTCTCTGCAGCCGAGAGCAAGAGTCCCGTAGGCTGTGTTGCCTGCCCGGTGCCAAGGTTAAGGACATCTCCTCTGGGCTGGAAAGAAACTTGCAGTGGGAGGGGGTGGATCCAGTTGTCGTGGTCCATGTTGGTACAAACGACGTAGATAGGACAAGGAAGCAGGTTCTGTTAAAGGAGTATGAGCAGCTAGGGGTCAAATTAAAAAACAGAACCTCAAGGGTATTAATCTCTGGATTATTACCTGAGCCACGAGCGAATTTGGCTAGGACAAATAAAATTAGAGAGTTAAATGAGTGGCTCAAAGACTGGTGTGGGAGAAATGGGTTTTGCTTCCTGGGACACTGGCACCAGTACTGGGGCAGGAGGGAGCTGTTCCGTTGGGACGGGCTTCACTTGGCCAGTGCTGGGACTAGAGTCCTGGCGGATCATATAACTAGGGCTGTAGAGAGGGCTTTAAACTAACTAGTGGGGGGGAGGTTCCTAGAGAGCAAATAATAAAAATGACAACAGAGAAGGTCATAGACTTAGGTAGCAGTGGGGAAATTAAAAACCAGAGTGTGTCAGGAAGGGGCAGAAGGTATGGAGTAAAAGGTAAAGTAATAAAAAGGGCAAAAGCAGGAACTAAGTGTCACAAAACATATTTGAAAGTTCTCTATCTGAATGCACGTAGCATTCGTAACAAAATAGATGAGTTAATGGCACAAATAACTACATATGGGTATGATCTTGTGGCCATTACAGAAACATGGCTGCAGGGTGACAATGCCTGGGAATTAAACATACCAGGTTATTTAACGATCAGGAAGGACAGGCAGGAAGGAAGGGGAGGTGGGGTGGCTATGTTAATAAAGGAAGGAATCACTGTAATACAGAGAAATGATATTGGGTCAAAAGATCAGGATAATGAAACAGTTTGGGTGGAGATAAGGAATAATAAGGGGAAAAAAACATTAGTGGGCGTAGTCTATAGGCCTCCGAACAGTTGCAACTCTGTTGGACGGAGTATCAATCAGGAAATAGTTGAGGCTTGTAATAAGGGAACATCTTTAATTATGGGGGATTTTAACTATCATATTAATTGGACAAATCAAATTGGGCAGGGCTGCCTTGAAGATGAGTTCATTGAGTGTATTAGGGATGGGTTTCTTGAGCAGTATGTAACTGAACCGACCAGGGGGCAAGCAACCTTAGATCTGGTCCTGTGTAACGAGACAGGATTAATTAAAAATGTCTTAGTAAAGGATCCCCTTGGAATGAGTGACCATAACATGGTTGAATTCCATATTCAATTAGAGGGTGAGAAGGTTGGATCTCAAACAAGCGTGCTAAGCTTGAATAAAGGAGACTATGAAGGTATGCGAGCAGAATTGAGTAGAGTGGATTGGGAAAATAGATTAAAGGGTAAGACGATACATGATCAGTGGTGTACATTTAAGGAGTTATTTTACAACTTCCAAAAAATATATATTCCACTGAGAAGAAAAGGGTGTAAAAGAAAAGACAGTCATCCGTGGCTAAGTAAAGAAATTAAGGATAATATTCGACTAAAAACAAGGGCATATAAGGTAGCGAAATCTAGTGGGAGGATAGAGGATTGGGAAAACTTTAAAAGACAGCAAAAAATAACAAAAAGATTGATTAAGAAAGGGAAGATAGATTATGAAAGTAAATTAGCAAAAAATATAAAAACAGATAGTAAGAGTTTTTATAGTTATATAAAAAGAAAAAGGGTGGCTAAAGTAAATGTTGGTCCCTTGGAGGATGAGACCGGGAAATTAATGGTGAGAAATATGGAGATGGCAAATACACTGAATGAATATTTTGTATCAGTCTTTACAGTAGAGGACACTAAGAATATCCCAACACTGGACAAACAGGGGGCT
The DNA here is from genome assembly GCA_030390025.1 of Squalus acanthias. Lineage (NCBI taxonomy): Eukaryota > Metazoa > Chordata > Chondrichthyes > Squaliformes > Squalidae > Squalus > Squalus acanthias. The sequence continues at coordinate 151,932,054 of CM059426.1, read as the reverse complement.
ATAGGGGGGGAGGAGCTAAACACGATCAAAATCACTAAGGAAGTGGTACTCGGTAAAATAATGGGACTCAAGGCGGATAAATCACCTGGACCTGATGGCTTACATCCTAGGGTCTTGAGGGAAGTGGCGGTAGGGATTGTGGATGCATTGGTAATAATTTTCCAAAACTCCCTGGACTCAGCAAAGATCCCGGCAGACTGGAAAACTGCTAATGTAACACCCTTATTTAAAAAGGGCAGTAGACAGAAGGCTGGAAACTATAGACCGGTTAGCCTAACATCTGTGGTAGGTAAAATTTTGGAGTCCATTATTAAGGAGACAGTAACGGGACATTTGGATAATCATAATTTAATAGGACAAAGTCAGCATGGTTTTATGAAGGGGAAGTCATGTTTGACAAATTTGCTGGAGTTCTTTGAGGAAGTAACACACAGGGTGGATAAAGGGGAACCAGTGGATGTGGTGTATTTAGAGTTCCAAAAAGCATTTGACAAGGTGCCACACAAAGATTATTGCTTAAGATAAAAAATCACGGGATTGGGGGTAATATTCTGGCATGGATAGAGGATTGGCTATCTAACAGAAGGCAGAGAGTTGGGATAAATGGTTCATTCTCAGACTGGCAATCAGTAACTAGTGGTGTTCCGCAGGGGTCAGTGCTGGGTCCCCAACTCTTTACAATCTATATTAACGATTTGGAGGAGGGGACTGAGTGTAACATATCAAAGTTTGCAGATGATACTAAGATGGGAGGGAAAGTAGTGAGTGAGGAGGACATAAAAAATCTGCAAGGGGACATAGACAGGCTAAGTAAGTGGGCAGAGATTTGGCAGATGGAATACAATACTGGAAAGTGTGAGGTTATGCACTTTGGCAGGAAAAATAGTAGAGCAAGTTATTATCTAAATGGCAAGAAACTGGAAAGTACTGAAGTACAAAGCGATCTGGGGGTCCTGGTGCACGAAACTCAAAAGGTTGGTATGCAGGTGCAGCAAGTGATTAAGACGGCCAATGGAATGTTGGCTTTCATTGCTAAGGGGATAGAATATAAAAACAGGGAGGTATTGCTTCAGTTGTACAAGGTATTGGTGAGACCGCACCTGGAATACTGCATACAGTTTTGGTGTCCATACTTAAGAAAAGACATACTTGCTCTCGAGTCAGTACAAAGAAGGTTCACTCGGTTAATCCCGGGGATGAGGGGATGGACATATGAGGAGAGGTTGTGTAGATTGGGACTCTACTCATTGGAGTTCAGAAGAATGAGAGGCGATCTTATTGAAACATATAAGATTGTGAAGGGGTTGGATCGGGTGGATGCGGGGAGGATGTTCCCGATGATGGGTGAAAGTAGAACTAGGGGGCATAGTCTTAGAATAAGGGGCTGCTCTTTCAAAACTGAGATGAGAAGGAACTATTTCACTCAGAGGGTGGTAGGTCCATGGAATATGCTGCCCTAAAAAGCTGTAGAAGCTACATCATTACATAAATTTAAAACAGAAATAGACAGTTTCCTAGAAGTAAAGGGCATTAAGGGTTACGGGGAGCGGGCAGGAATTTGGACATGAGTCTAGGTTCGGATCGGTCATGGCCCTGTGGGTAGTGTAGCGGGCCCAGGGGCCGTGTAGCCTGATCCTGCTCCTATTTCGTGTGTCCAATTCTGTTAGGTTCAGGAGATGGTTCTGTGATAGTAGATTGGCGGTTAGGATCAGATCAGCCATGATCTTATTGAATGGCGGAGCAGGCTCGAGGGGCCAATTGGCCTACTCCTGCTCCTATTTCTTATGTTCTTATGTAAACGCCGGCATGGACTGGTTGGGCCAAATGGCCTGCTTCTGCGCCGTATATCCTATGTAAATTGACAGCACACTCTGCTACTGTGTAAAGTAGTCAAATCCTATAAGCCTAAAAGTTGAATTTGTTTACACTTACAGGACAGTCTCAACTCCAAAATGAAATATGTTGGATATAAATTAAAGTGAGATTTATTGCTTTACTTTTATTGAGAAATCAAGGCAAATGGCTGAGGCCCATAAAAGAGTAAGAGATAAATCGGGAAATGGTGATTATGTGATATCAAGCATGGGTTTTAAAACCATAAAGACTGCAGGAGGAAGGATAGGCTAATGGAACGTAAGGAGTTCTACAGTTGAGATCCTGGAAGGATTGAGTTAAGAGTAGGAGACTTTCATGAGTGTTCACTTCAACACAGTAAGGAAGTGAAGGAGCAGGATGGTGTTAAACAATGTATTTGCAGGTTAGAAGGAAGAGATAAAACTTCAGAGAAACACGGACAACAGTAATAGCAATAAAACAGGCACGAAAAGTTGCAACAGAAAGATAGAAATTAAAGCCCAGACGTTAGATGGGTCACCTCAGTTAAACTTTTACTTCTAACATTTATTTTACCCTTAAGAGTATAAAATAAATGTAAGACGACTCCTTTGCTCTCCAAGATATGGGAACAATATTCAAGATTTGGATGGGTTTGGACTTGGAACAGAGTTAAGATTTGTTGAGGGGAAAGTGTTCAGCATGAAAGGGGAAACAGATTTGGGAGACAGCTTTAGCAATGGTGGAAATGTGGGAGTTCCATTTAAGATCAGAAGAGATAGCAAAATCAAGAATTTCAAAGGATTAAGAAGGATTAGTGGTGATGCTATGAAAGCCAAGAGGAAATAACAGTTTGTTAGACTTGAGAAACACAAAGAAACAGAAAATTGAAAGAAACAAGATTCTCATTGACCCAAAAAACCTGAAGAGATAAAGATGTGATTTAGCCATTGTACTGCAGGCATGCAATCTGAAGGAATTTATTGAATGTGGAGTGGTATTATCAGTAAAAGAGTGAATAGGGTTAGATGAGTGCACTGATATGCATTACCAGTGGGAGACAAGACAGAGCTATTTCAAGATTTGGCACTTGTTTTTGGAAGTAACAATTATGCCCAGGATTCTCAAGACAATTAAGCACAATCATGTGATAGGCTTCATTATTATGTCAAATCCTAAATTAGAAGATGGTTACTTAAATGTACTACACTAAACAAAATCCTTTGTCAGATTTCAAATAACTTGGGTTGCATTTACAGTCAATTTCACTCAAGTGAATACTTTTCATAAATATGCCAAAACCATTTTCTATGTACGCTCAGTTTTCATTCCGCAACAGAATCCAAGATTAAATTGCTCAGTTAAGTGACAATTTTGCCCTATAACACATTTGGTCATGCTTCTTTCCTAAAATTGACAAGTCATTTTCCTGTACCGCAATATACCAATCGACAGCAATGTAAATTAGGAAAACATGTTGAAGAATCCAATAAATTGTACAATAGGAAATTAGTGTTTCACTGAAAATATGTCATAAGCTATAAAAATGTGTAAACAGGTCAGTAGGAAATTACTTTAAACAGTAACCGTTAAAACACAGACATATCTAAATACTCTTACACCTAAACAATGGCCTGTCAATAGTTCTGCAACACATGAGCACCTGAATACTACTGAGTTGATCCTTACTCCCTCATTACCTATTACAACTTTACTTGTGTGCTTACAGCAGAACAGGCTTGCGTCATTAACTTTTTATAGAATTGCATTATACTATAAATATAATTGATTATAAGGCATTACTATATATTCAGTTAAGCTCTTTATGGCCACTAACAAATTCTCACTTACCTGATTCTTCGTTAACAGAGCCAGTGGTTGTTGGGTGGCAACACCAACATTATAATTTTGATCGGTTACATCATTTCCATTTGTGCTATCGTCTTCTCTACTATCATCAGATTGTTCAAAATCATCACTGTCTTGGTCCATTTCCTCCTCACCATCCTCTTGTTCCTCCTCTTTGTTCTCTTCCTTGGCCTCTGCCGTGACGCGGTTGTTGTTTTCTTCTTCGTCTGCTGCAGCAACTTGGGCCTCATCACTGGTGCTGCTGCTTGCCTCAGCTCCACTGCCATCAGCAATCCTTACACAATGCCCATCTTGCTCCTCCACTACTCTGTTCATTTGCTCCTCCTCCCCATGACTCAATGAGGCATTACCTCGGAGGGATCCTCCAGTTCGACGCCTCTTGCTGCCCCCAGACAGCAATTCCTGGTTCATTTCCAACAGCCAGCTTGCTACTTCCTGAACCTTTGTTAGATTGGTAGATGGTGTACACGTTGTTGCAGCCTGAGTACAGAGGAGATAAGATTAAATTTTCAAAAATATTTTACATTCCAGTACCACATTTGTAAAAGTTTTCAACCAAGATATTGAATGGTTTTAGGTTGATATAATTTAAAATTAAGACAACTTTTGTATACTACAAAAACAGTTCTGTGTATGCAAATTTTGTTCAGATTATTTGCCAAAATGTTTGGTCAATATCATTTACAGTCCAAGATTTTAATCATACAGTACACGAATAGGCTAGATGCAGGGATAAAGGCAAGTACAATTCAAATGACAAAACACTCATTTTTTTTTATAACATACAAAACAAAAAACATTTGTGAGCTATGCAAAGACTTGGGTCCAGAGAAAATCCTGCTAGATTGAATCTGCTGAGCACATTTGCAAACCCTGCTGAGCACATAAAGCTAGGCTGACCCTCCAGTGCAGTGCTGCACTGTCGGCGGTGCTGTTTTTCGGATGAGACGTTAAACCGAGGTCCCGTCTGCTACTCAGGTGGACGTAAAAGATCCCATGGCACTATTTCGAAGAAGAGTAGGGGAGTTCTCCCCAGTGTCCTGGCCAATATTTATCCCTTAACCAACATAACAAAAACAGATTATCTGGTCATTATCACATTGCTATTTGTGGGACCTTGCTGTGCGCAAATTGGCTGCTGCGTTTCCCACATTAGAACAGTGACTCCACTTCAAAAAATGTACTTCATTGGCTGTAAAGATGCTTTGAGACATCCGGTGGTCGTGAAAGGCGCTATATAAATGCAAGTCTTTCTTTATTTTAGATAATAGGGAAGGCCGATAATTGGAGTCTAGATAGTGGAGGTCCCATTGTATTTGCCAAATAAATTCAGTTTTGGCAAAACAATTGTTTACTGAAATAACTTAACAGCAAAGTCTACCTCAAAGAACTTGCCTTAAATGGCATTTCACAACAACAAAAATTAAAATATTTTGCAACAAATTAAGTTCGGTGTACAAACATTTCAATTATACCTTTTCATGTAAATGACCAAAAAGCAGATGCCTGAATAGAATAGAATAGAATAGAATTAATGGCTAACCTGCCCAAAAAGGTTTTATTTTACAGTTGCCATTTTCTTTCTTTTCTCTCTACAATGTTGTCCCCCTTCTTCTCCAACTTGTTCCACAGGTGGAGGTTGCCCTCCAGTACCTCACCAAGTGGCCAGTTTTCATGGCTTGAACCACAACAGCAAGTACTGGTGGGCTATCCAAATTTGGAAGACATCACAAGTCACACCTGATCCTGTCCTCCCCAGACACTCACAAGTACTTTTAGCAGGGGGTCTCAGCTTAGCGATAAGGAGTGGCAGCCAGGCCAATTTTTCCTTCTCTAACCTCATGGCACTGTGGCCAATTGTAGCACCCCTATAACTATCCCCCGCTGAGGTCAGCTAACTTAAATCTTGGATCTTCCTGGTTTGCATAGCTTAAGATACAGTGACTTTACTCCTGAGCAAATCAGTGGAGCTAGCTAGAACGGTCAGTTTTGAAAATGATTTTCAAAAATGGTGAATCAGAATACTAATTTTTTTGGTTTCTCTGCTTCAATGGAAAGATGTGATCAGATTTCAGTTTATGTAAATATTAAAATATTAACCCGTATATTGGAAACAAAAATGCATTTATCATCTGATCATTTATTATCAACTCACAGTTCAATTCCTACTTTCTATATGAAACTAAAAACCTCTTGTGCAAATTGTAAACATTCATTCCAATAATTCTACATACCCGACAGAAAGCCTCTGTACAACTTGAGAACGGAAGTGTCAATATCTGCTACACAGTGTCACTTTCAACTACATTAATAATTAAGATATCTGAATGTTGAGCACAGCACCTGGGAACAGCAAGGGTAAGGATTCAAAGCTTACCATATTTACATCAATCAAATATCACTTAATACTAACTATGCTGTGGCGTTACACAAAGCAGTATTGCACATTTGGCTTACAGCGGTGGACCACTTTATGTACATACAGTACAGCTTTCCTGCAACCCCCAAGTAAATGAACCATTCACTAGGTAGATACAAATTATAGTCATCAGGATACTAAATTTACATACCACAGGAGAAGCTCTATTCTATGAAAGCATTTTAGTACAAATTCAGAATCTATTTAACCAATTGTCTTTCAAAATAAGACAAGTATACATTAAAAGAATCCTAGCTTTATGGCTTTAGAATTTGTGCTGCCCACATGGGAAAAAGTGGGCTTAACCAACTCCCTCTGTCTGTGGTTTACAGAATACAGATTTGTGGTGAACTCATGTTTTATTAACAAACTAGCTTACAAAAGTCGCTAGTTAGTTAGATGGAGGCAGCCTGAAAACACAATTGTGATCCACCTGGGGATGGGTCCAATGAAATAGTGGTACTAGCCCAGGGCAAGATAAATGTGCAATTTAACTTGTCAGCGAGAAAAATGAAGCTATCCATCATGGCAACCTTATTATACCGAAAGAAAACTATGCTGTTAGATTCTGAAATTAAATCTTTTCCTATTTCTATCCTTCTTGTCAAGAGTGTGTTCAGTTTCCTATTTACAATCATCTTAGCTGCCACAAAATCCAGCATTTTGTGCAAGTTGCATTATGTGTCCTTTACATATGCTAATTAGATACTTTCCCTCACATTCACAAGATTGAAAAAATGAATAATTTTAAATATTTTAATGAACTATATCAACATTTCTAGCCTTGAATGCCACACAAAGAGTCATAAATAAATCTGGATAATGCCCAATGAATCATTTGCTTCCATTACAACTGCTAAAGCAAGAGTGGTATTTTCAGAAAATTTCTACAAATCTCAGCAATTTTCCTTGAAGAATTTATCAAAAAGGTAAATGCTTGAAGGGAGACACCAAAAGATTAAGATCTTGATGGACAGTATACACAAGATAGCAGAACTACTAAATGTCAGATATTCCACTTGTAATCTGCTTTGTTCCAACAAAAAGAGTTTTTCAAGACTGTCTTTGCATTTCCAATTTAGCCTTAGCCCAGGAACACCATCTAAATACACGCAAGAGCTTCTTTTTACCTCGATCAACACTTGAAATTAGTTATGTGCAATAAACAAAACAGGACAAACTTTGTACATGTTTTTACAATTTCATTTTAAGATGATCCATTATGACAACATTTTTGTTACGCAGAGTATAAAAACAAAGGAGTATTACAGCTTGTTGTACTAGTTATACTAGTTTCTCTACCCTGCTTTGCATAAGGTTCAACTTTATTTTCCGACTATCTATACTGCAGTTAAGTGTTTCTGCCAGTTTAACCTGTACAAATTTCTATCAATATACGAAGCTCCACATCTATGCACATTGCTAAAATGGCACAAAGCATTAGAAACATTCACTGGATGAAAAAACAGACTGCTGCTTCATATACAGTATTTTGTGCATCTCAAAATGCTCTGAGCATTTAAAAAAAATATTTGCCAATGGCATGGTACTATAAACCTTTCCTTTCAAATATCTACAAATCGGAAGCGAATGTTTCTCATGACAGACCCTGGCTTTAGTGAACCATGTCCAATACAAAGTGCAAATGAGACAAAAAGGGGTCAGTTATTAGCCACGGTATTTATTAAATATAATGTATATAAAAAAACACACACAGAAAGAAAAAGGAGCAGCACCTCCTATGAACCACTCAAAACCACAGCCAGCTCCAGGCTCAATAAATAACTTGTGAATGAATATACTTTCTAACCAATACAGTATCAGCATTCTGCAGGGAGAGAATTTTAACTCCAATCAATAACAGACTAACCAGCCCCGCTACCCTTCCCTGTAGGCACAAATACTTGTGCAATCCTCTTTCACTCAGTGTAGAAAAGGATCGTTAGACTTCCTTTTCCTAACCTTTGCAAGCTCCTCACTGGGAAGACGATTGGCCACATCTAAACCCTTAGAAGCATCTAGATCAGCAAAGAAGCAACCTGTCTCTGCATTTTAACAGGCATTGCATCTCGCTCAGTGTGCATCTGACGAACAGTATCTACCCAGCATGCATTTCACCACATGAAGCACATCGACAGGTTATCTTATCACAACTAAAACCTCATTTGTGTGCTGTATGAAATATTTATCAATGCAGCAGTTCTTACTGAACCAGCTAATGCAACCAGAAAGGAAATATCAATACTTCTAGTGCAGGATGTTAAATATTCGTTTTGTATGTACAGAAGGGCTGAAAATGCTGTTTAAAAAAAAATAGCTGTGAAGTGTGCACGTAATGTAAATACATACTTGTCATAAGTAAAAGTGTGGATTGTAGCAGAAACCTTGTCTGTTATATGCCTATTACAAGTCACACAGAGAATTCCTTAGGGAGTCATAAGCAGCAGTAGAAAATTGGACAGTTCAGCCAGCCACTCTGTTCAAACATTGAGACCTTCATAAAAAGCAATCTTGCTCTTAGGCCACTTATAAGAGGACTTCAATTCCTGTAGAGGTAATCTTCATGTTAAAACATCAAGATTAACTCTTCCTTTTAAGACTATGGGAACACTTTCCCCTACAGTACAAGATTGATTACACTTAAAAAAAAAAGTATTTCATTGGCTGTAAAGTGCTTTGGGACATCCTGAGGTCGTGAAAGGCGCTGTAGAAATGCAATTCTTTTTACATTGTGAATTTCATATTTTTGACAGTCTAGCATAAAGACAGATTAATTGCAGTTACCTTGAATATTAAGATATAAGTATATAAGATAGAGTATTAAGGACGCCCAATTCCTCTACACCTCCATCCCCCACCAGGACGGCCTGAGCGCGCTCCACTTCTTCCTTGAACAGAGGCCCAACCAGTCCCCTTCCACCAACACCACCCTCTGCATGGCTGAACTTGTTCTCACATTGAACAACTTCTCCTTCGACTCCACTCACTTCTTCCAAATAAAAGGTGTTGCTATGGGAACCCGCCTAGGTCCTAGCAATGCCTGCCTTTTCATGGGATATGTGGAACATTCTTTGTTCCAGTCCTACTCTGGTCCCCTCCCTCAACTCTTTTTCCAGTACATTGATGACTATATCGGTGCTGTTTCCTGCTCTCATCCTGAACTGGAAAATTTCATTCACTTTGCTTCCATGGGAAAAAGGGCTGTAGTCCACGAGCCAGTGGTGAGTGTAGGGAGGTACTGAGGAGGGTATCAAGGTCGCAGGAATGTACCGGCAGACAGGAAGATGGCTTGAAGTGTGTCTACTTCAATGCAAGGAGCATCCGGAATAAGGTAGGAGAACTTGGAGCGTGGATTGGTACTTGGGACTACGATGTGGTGGCCATTACGGAGACATGGTTAGAACAGGGACAGGAATGGTTGTTGGAAGTTCCGGGGTATAGATGTTTCAGTAAGAGTAGGGAAGTTGGTAAGAAAGGTGGAGGAGTAGCATTGTTAATCAAGGATAGTTTAACAGCGGCAGAAAGGCAGTTCGAGGGGAATCTGCCGTCTGAGGTAATATGGGCTGAAGTTAGAAATAGGAAAGGAGCGGTCACGTTGTTAGGAGTTTTCTACAGGCCCCCAAATAGTAATAAAGATGTGGAGGAAGAAATTGCAAAGCAGATTATGAATAGGTGTGGAGGTCACAGAGTAGTTGTCATGGGTGACTTCAACTTTCCAAATATTGATTGGAACCTTTATAGGTCAAACAGTTCGGATGGGATAGTTTTTGCACAGTGTGTGCAGGAGGGTTTCCTGACACAATATGTGGATAGGCCGACAAGAGGTGGGGCCACGTTGGATTTGGTACTGGGTAATGAACCGGGCCAAGTGTTTGATTTGTATGTGGGAGAGCACTTTGGAGATAGTGACCACAATTCGGTAACTTTCACTATTGCAATGGAGAGGGATAGGGCCATACGGCAGGGCAGGGTTTATAACTGGGGGAGGGGTAATTATGATGCGATTAGGCAAGAATTAGGGAGTATAAGATGGGAACAGAAACTATCAGGGAAAGGCACAAATGAAAAGTGGAGCTTTTTCATGGAGCAATTACTGCGTGTCCTTGATAGGTATGTCCCTGTCAGGCAGGGAGGAAATGGCCGAGTGAGAGAACCATGGTTCACAAAAGAGGTTGAATGTCTAGTCAAGAGGAAAAAGGAAGCGTATGTAAGGATGAGAAAACAAGGTTCAGTTGGGTCGATTGAGGGGTACAAGGTAGCAAGGAATGAGCTAAAAAAAGAGCTTAGGAGAGCTAGGAGGGGGCATGAGAAGTCCTTGGCGGGTCGAATCAAGAAAAACCCCAAGGCTTTTTACTCTTATGTGAGAAATAAAAGAATGACCAGGGTGAGGGTAGGGCCGGTCAAGGACAGTAGTGGGAACTTGTGCATGGAGTCAGAGGAGATAGGAGAGGTGATGAATGAATACTTTTCGTCAGTGTTCACCGAGGAGAGGGGCCATGTTCTTGAGGATGAGAGTGTGATAAAGGTGGATAGGCTGGATGTGGTAGATGTTCTGAGGGAAGATGTTTTAGCAATTTTGAAGAACCTGAGGGTCGATAAGTCCCCTGGGTCAGATGGGATATATCCTAGGATTCTTTGGGAGGCAAGGGAGGAGATTGCAGAGCCTCTGGCTTTGATCTTTGGGTCCTCACTGTCCACGGGGATGGTGCCAGAGGACTGGAGAGTGGCGAATGTTGTTCCTCTCTTCAAGAAAGGAAATAGGAATGACCCTGGTAATTATAGGCCGGTTAGTCTTACTTCGGTGGTTGGTAAGATAATGGAAAAGGTCCTGAGGGATAGGATTTATGACCATTTGGAAAGGGGCAACTTAATCAGGGATAGTCAACACGGATTCGTGAAGGGTAAGTCTTGCCTAACAAATTTGATTGAATTCTTTGAGGAGGTAACTAAGTGTGTAGATGAAGGTAGAGCAGTTGATGTCGTATACATGGATTTTAGTAAGGCGTTTGATAAGGTTCCCCATGGTCGTCTCATGAAGAAAGTAAGGAGTTGTGGGATAGAGGGAAATTTGGCCGATTGGATAAGTAACTGGCTATCTCATAGAAGGCAGAGGGTGGTGGTGGATGGAACATTTTCGGACTGGAGACCAGTTACCAGCGGTGTGCCACAGGGGTCGGTGCTGGGTCCTCTGCTGTTTGTGATTTTTATCAATGACTTGGAGGAGGGGACTGAAGGGTGGATCAGTAAATTTGCTGATGACACCAAGATTGGTGGAGTAGTGGATGAGGTGGAGGGCAGTTGTAGGCTGCAAAGAGACATTGATAGGATGCAGAGCTGGGCCGAAAAATGGCAGATGGAATTTAACCCTGATAAGTGCGAGGTGATTCATTTTGGTAGGGCAAATTTGAATAAGGATTACAGGGTCAACGGCAGGGTTCTGAGGAACGTGGAGGAGCAGAGGGATCTGGGGGTTCATATCCACAGATCTCTGAAGGTTGCCACTCAAGTGGATAGAGCAGTAAAGAAGGCCTATGGTGTGTTGGCGTTTATTAACAGAGGGTTTGAGTTTAAGAACCGTGAGGTTATGCTGCAACTGTACAGGACCTTGGTGAGACCACATTTGGAATATTGTGTGCAGTTCTGGTCACCTCACTATAGGAAGGACGTGGAAGCATTGGAAAGAGTGCAAAGGAGATTTACCAGGATGCTGCCTGGTTTGGGGGGGAGGTCTTATGAGGAAAGATTGAGGGAGTTGGGGCTTTTCTCTTTAGAGCGGAGGAGGATGAGAGGCGACTTAATAGAGGTTTATAAGATGATGAGGGGGATAGATAGAGTGGATGTTCAGAGACTATTTCCTCAGGTAGAGGCAGCTGTTACAAGGGGGCATAACTATAAGGTGCATGGTGGGAGATATAGAAGGGATGTCCGAGGTAGATTCTTTACTCAGAGAGTGGTTGGGGTGTGGAATGGACTGCCTGCTGTGATAGTGGAGTCGGACACTTTAGGAACTTTCAAGCGGTTATTGGATAAGCACATGGAGCACACCAGAGTGATAGGGAGTGTGATAGCTTGATCTTGGTCTCGGAGAATGCTCGGCACAACATCGAGGGCCGAAGGGCCTGTACTGTGCTGTACTGTTCTATGTTCTAATTTCCATCGTTCCGTCACCTTCACATGGTCCATCTCCAACCCTTCCCTTCCTCAACTTCTGTCTCCATTTCTGGGGATAGGCCATCAACCAACATCTATTATAAGCCCACTGACTCCCCCAGTTACCTTGACTACACTTCCTCCCACCCTGCTTCCTGTAAAGACTCTATTTTATTCTCCCAGTTTCTCCGTTGCATCTGTCCTGACGATGTCACCTTCCATACTAGTGCTTTCAATATGTCTTCACTTTTCCTCAACCGAGGATTCCCCTCTACCGTGGTTGACAGGGCCCTCAACCGTGTCTGTTCCATTTCCCGCACTTCTGCTCTCACCCCTTTCCCTCCCTCCCAGAACCATGATAGAGTTCCCCTTGTCCTCACCTTTCACCCCACCAGCCTCCACATTCAACGGATCATCTTCCGCCATCTCCAGCGTGATCCCACCACCAATCACATCTTTCCTTCCCATTTCAGCATTCCGAAGGGACCAGTCCCTCCGCGACACCCTGGCCCACTCCTCAATCACCCCCAACAACCCCTCCCCTTCCCATGGCACCTTCCTGTGCAAGAGCAGGAGATGCAACACCTACCCTTTTACCTCCTCCCTTCCCACCATCCAGGCCCCCAAACACTCCTTCAAGGTGAAACAGCGATTTACTTGTACTTCTTGCAATTTAGTATACTGTATTCGCTGCTCACGATGCGGCCTCCTCTACATTGGAGAGACCAAACGGAGATTGGGTGACCGCTTTGCAAAACACCTCCGTTCAGTCCGTAAGCGTGACCCTGTCACTTTAATTCTCTGCTCCACTCTCACTCTGACCTCTGCCTCCGACACTGTTCCAACAAAGCTCAATGTAAGCTTGAGGAACAGCAGCTTATCTTTCGATTAGGCACATTACAGCCTTCTGGACTCAACATTGGAGTTCAACAATTTCAGATCATAACCTCTGCCCCCATTTTTCCCCCAGACAGCAGCTGTTGTTGATTCTGCTATTCCCATTTACACCTCTTCTAGACCCATCTTTTGTTTCTTTACTTGTCCCATTACCATCTCCTTTTGCCTAGTACAGGAAACTCTTTTAACCGGCACCCAAATAACCGGAAATCTCTCTTAACCGGCAAAATTCTTGAGTAGGTAACCGGGGTTTTCCTTCATCTCTCCTTTAAAAATAACTTTAAAAAAAACCCCGAGGCGTTTGCCTTGTATCGGAGCATGTAGATTGGGAGGGGAATGTGCAGCCCGGGTAGGCAGCGGACACGACAGATGGTCAGCTGGCGGTCCCCAGGGAGACGGAGCTCCGAATGCAGGCGCATGTCAGTGTGTACGGGGCTCTCGTACGTTGGGAGATATAACTCTCCATTATCCGGACTTTTTGATTAACCGGCACCACGCCGGTCCCGTCGGTGCCGGTTAATAAAGAGTTTCCTGTACAACCATACCTTGTGTCATTTAATCTCTCCGGTCTTCAACCCCATCACAGACCTTCCCTTTTGTTCTTTCCTCCCCTCCCGCCTTTCTCCGCCTCTGCACCTGCTTAAAACCTGTTACATCTTTAACTTTTTCCAGTTCTGATGAAAGGTCATCGACCTGAAACGTTAACTCAGTTTCTCTCTCCACAGATGCTGCCTGACCTGCTGAGTATTTCCAGCATTTTGTGTTTTTATTTCAGATTTCCAGCATCTGCAGCATTTTGCTTTTGTATTAAGATACTTGACTGGATTTTGAACAATATGATGCTCAGCACACAACTTAGGTTGGCTTCATGAAGCACACATTACTCAGTATATTCAACTATTTCCTGAATGTCTGTTTATGGGGTTCAGGAGACTGGGGGAGGAGAAATGCACTTTTATTGTAGATTCTTTTTCAGACTCGGGTGAACGACAAATGGCCTACAGTGTGAGAGTCTAAGGCTCAAGACTTAACATGAGGCAGGACATGTGGTAACTCCGCATCAACAGTTGGTATGAGCTATAGCTCTTGTCTTGTGCCTTTTTATATCACCCTTTTGCAAAAAAGGAATGTAATGCTGTAGAAGTGACAAAACACCCTCCATAACAGAATAATACTTTTTCAGATCACTTAAAAGTAAAAATCAGACCTTGCGAACGGTTGAGAGTCATATGATTAAAGCCAATGATAAGCAGCTGGAACAGAATAAATCCCAATATATTGTGAACATTTTCAAAAACTAGATTGTGGATGAAGAGAATTTAAAGAAGAAATCCCTTCTGTTAAAAATCATGCTACTGCTAATAATGTTCCAAGCACTGAAGGAAGTATATGTCTCAGCACAGTGAGACACACCCTACTGAATACAATTAGCAGCGTGCGTTTTGGTAGCCCTGGGCTAGGTGTTGAAATGTCATGGCTTAGCACTTGCAGCTCCCTATGTAAAAGAAACAGTACAAGAACAGAGGCAGTAATGAGGTCAGTCATATGAAAGTATATTTTTGACAAAAAGTATATCTTAAGAAAGCCATTATCGAGCCATATTTTCAAGTAATTAATTGGTTGTAAAGTGCTTTGGGATGTCCTGCAATCATGATAAGGGACCATACATTTGCAAGTTCTTTCTTTCCTTTTGCATTCATTCTTCACTTAAATTAGATACTAAAATTTGAACATTCATTCAACACGATAGCAGCGGTTTAAAGATAAGTTTTGGTGCCCTATGCAATCACTCCAGAAGTAGTACTAAAATTCTATGGATGAGGCAAATTGAAATACCTTGTGCTTAGAAACAAAAGCACACTAAGATGCTTTCATGAATGTTCTATTTGGAAGTTTGAAGAAACTTCAGTAACAGATATAAGCAGGGACTAAATAAATATTTAAAACGAGAGTCAACTTTGGGCAGCAATGGCAGAGGCCTCAAATGCAGGTTGCCCACCTGGGCCATTATTAGGAGAATAGTATGTGGTGGGGTTGGAGGAAAGAAAAGAACTTGCATCTGCACGGTCCCTCATCATGTTTACAGGACATCCCAAAGCACTTTACAACCAATGGATTACTTTAGAAGCGCAGCTGCTTATTATGTAGGCAAACATGCCAGTTAATATGGACACAGAAAGGTCCCACAAACAGTAAATTAATTAATTACCAGATGATCTATTTTTGGTGTTGGTTTAAGGAAGAATGTTGACCAGGAGAACTCAATGCTCTTCAAATATTGCCATGGGATCAGTTATGTCCACTTGAGCAGGCAAATGGGGCCCCAGTCTAGCATCTTATCAGAACATGGCATGTCCAACAATACAGCACTCCCCAAGCAATGCACTGAAGTGCCAGTCTTGATTATGTCCTTCAATTCATAGTGGGGGCTTGAAATCATAACCTTTTATTTTAGGGGAGAAAGTACTACCAATTGTGCCAAGAAGAAAATTACCAATTGGGGAAAAATATACTAAAGGCATTGCAAGGTTTCTAACTGGGAGTAGCTGCTTTGGATTTGCTCTTCATGGACCGTATTTTTCTTTGCTAATTAACAAAATAAAGCTGGTACTTTAAGTTTGTGCAGAAACTATTTCCATTTGTAAAATGATAGCAATTATACAACCCTTTCTCAACTTCTTTTTTCTTTGCAATGAAATGCTTAGAAGACTCATCAGAAGACTTATTTAGGGATGGGCAATAAATGCTGGCCTTGCCAGCGACGCCCACATCCCATGAACGAAATAAAATAAAAAGTTCTCAGATATACTGAGGTCATCCTCGAGAGAAAAATCACTCTTCTGAATTCAAGAGGGCAGATAACCACCAAAATCCAGGGCTACTTTTTCAATATGATGGTCTGCAATGTATCCTGGAGTAATGCGGGGGACACAGAGCGCATCACTGGATGGTGATGGATGAGGTAGAAGCAGTGGATTTTTGCTTTCTGTGGCTCTGTTAACCATGCTAGCAGGATGTTTAATGCCGAGGTGAATCATCTTGGTCTGAAAATGTAAATTTTCTCTTGGTTCGGGGAGGAGGGGGGTGTTGTTGGTATTAGTTAACTTCGCATCATATACAGCAAAATAGCAATAATAATAAACTTAACATACAAACTAACAGTTAAACACCTTAGGCAAAATTAAACCAATCAGCAAGAACACTCAAAGATTATATTGACTAAAATATACTTGACACCTGGCCAGTGTTGCTTCTTCAACACCACCAAAAATTGACCAACTGGTTATTCACCTCATTGCTGTTCGGGGGTCCCAAGACATGATGGTTGAGTGTGATGGGCATACCTGTGGTAAACTTAACCATGACTGAAGATGGACTAAGTGCTAAGTCTAGAAGATACATAAGTGGCACCAACCCAGCTGTGCCACTTATGTATCTGGGTTGGAAAGGAAATGGCATATCAAGTCACAACTTAAAAGAAAATCTGCCCAATAGGAAAGTGCATGATAAGATCAACTCATTTTCCACAAGGGAGAGCTGCAAAAGACCCAAAACCTATCATCTATAGAATCCCAGAACACATGCCATATTTCATGTTACATGGAAGACAAGTCATTGAGTGACTTCAGGACCAAAAATCTTGCAATTGGAAGTTCACAGAAGTATGACCAGCAGACATATCTACAAGGTCAATTTTGGTATTCTGAACAATCTGGTTGCCCAGATGGTTACCCTGGGGCCAAACTTGCAGGTTGGACTTGTGCTGGCCAATGCCTCTGAATGAGATAAAAATAGATAAAGAGCAGGTACTAGAAAGGCTGGTACTTAAAGTGGATAAGTCACCCGGTCCGGATGGGATGCATCCTAGGTTGCGGAGGGAAATAAGGATAGAAATTGCAGAAGTGCTGTCCACAATTTTCCAATCCTCCTTAGATACAGGGGTGATGCCAGAGGACTGCAAATGTTACACCCTTGTTCAAAAAAGGGGAGAAGGATAAACCTGGCAATTACAGTCCAGTCAGTTTAACGTCAGTGGTGGCGAAGCTTTTAGAAACAATAGTCCAGGAGAAAATTAACAGCCACTTGGACAAGCATGGACTAACAAAGGAGAGCCAGCAAGGATTTATTAAGGGCAAATCATGTTTGACTAACTTGATTGAGTTTCTGGATGAGATAACAGAGAGAGGGTGGATGAGGACAGTGCAGTTGATGTGTATATGGACTTTCAAAAGGCATTTGGTAAAGTACCACATAATAGGCTTGTTAGCAAAATTGAAGCCCATGAAATAAACGGCAAGGATACAAAATTGGCTAAGGGATAGAAAACAGAGTTATGGCAAATGGCTGTTCTTCAGACTGGAGGGAGGTATACAGTGGTGTCTCCCAAGAGTTCAGTACTAGGACCACTGCTGTGTTTAATATACATTAATGACTTGGACTTGGGGGTACAGGGCACAATTTTGAAATTTGCAGGTGAGACAAAACTTGGAAGTGTAGTTAAACAGTGAGGTAGATAATAATGAACTTGAAGAGGACATAGACAGGCTGGTGGAATGGGCGGACACGTGGCAGATGAAATTCAACGCAGAAAAGTGTGACGTGGTAGGAAGAAAGAGGAGAGACCATACAAGCTAAAATGGTACAATTTTAAAGGGGGTGCAAGAACAGAGACCTGGGGGTGCTTGTGCACAAATTTCCAAAGGCGGCACGACAGGTTAACAAAGTAGTTAATAAAGCACATGGGCTCCTTGGCTTTATAAATAGAGGCAGAGATTATTTTTTATTCGTTCACGGGATGTGGGCGTCGCTGGCAAGGCCAGCATTTATTGCCCATCCCTAATTGCCCTCGAGAAGGTGGTGGTGAGCTGCTTTCTTGAACCGCTGCAGTCCATCTGGTGAAGGTACTCCCACAGTGCTGTTAGGGAGGGAGTTCCAGGATTTTGACCAAGCGACGATGAAGGAACGGCGATATATTTCCAAGTCAGGATGGCGTGTGACTTGGAAGGGAACTTGGAGGTGGTGGTGTTCCCATGTGTCTGCTGCCCTTGTCCTTCTAGGTGGAAGAGGTCGCGGGTTTGGGAGGTGCTGTTGAAGAAGCCTTGGCAAATTGTTGCAGTGCATCTTGTAGATGGTACACACTGCAGCCACGGTGCGCCGGTGGTGGAGGGAGTGAATGTTTAAGTTGGTGGACGGGGTGCCAATCAAGCGGGCTGCTTTGTCTTGGATGATGTCGACCTTCGAGTGTTGTTGGAGCTGCACTCATCCAGGCAAGTGGAGACTATTCCATCACACTCCTGACTTGTGCCTTGTAGATGGTGGAAAGGCTTTGCAGAGTCAGGAGGTGAGACACTCACTGCAGAATACCCAGCCTCTGACCTGCTCTTGTTACCACAGTACTTATGTGGCTGGTCCAGTTAAGTTTCTGGTCAATGGTGACCCCCAGGATGTTGATGGTGGGGAATACAAAAGCCAAGAAGTTATGCTAAAACTAATAAAACACTAGTTCAGCCCCAGCTACAGTATTGTGTCCAATTCTGGCACCACACTTTAGGAAGGATGTAAAGGCTTTGGAGAGAGTACAGAAAAGATTTACTAGAATGGTTCCAAGGATGAGGGATTACAGTTACGTGGATAGACTGGAGAAGCTGGTCTAGTTCTGTTTCCCTTCTCGTGTTTGATCAGGTATCTACCAAAATTCACTTCCACAGCCACATCTCTTTCCTCAGCAACTGTCTCCAGCTCCGACTTATTCCATGTGGATTCCAATGGAAATTCCACCCTTCATGTTTTGGATCCACCCAGGATTACAGATATCTCAGATATTCAGCGTTCCTCGAACCACTGCTCTCACCGCTTCCCGAGATCCACGCTGAATGCCATGCGCCGCCACATGCACACTCTCGACCTCTCTCTTCAGCAGCACCGACTCACTATCTCAAAGCTGTCTTGATCCACAATTCCATTTCATCCTTCGCCTCATCCGGCGCTTTAACAAAAAACTTTTTTTTCTTACTTTCAGGTGTCAAGGATCGCAAGCTTCAACAACTCTTGGATCCCAACACCCCTCTGGAACCTTCTTCCCTTTCACTTTCCTCTGACTCCATCCCTTCTTCCAATCTCACTCCCTGTTTTCACTATCCTCTCTGACCCCGAACGATCAGTCCTCAGCAAAGGCCTGAGCTTCATCCCCTTACGCCCCCATGTCAATGACTTTCGAGCTCGGCACGATGCCGAGCTCTCTTTCCGTCGCCTTCGTCTCCGTGCCCTCTTCTTTGGCCAGGAGTCTTCCCCCCCGCACAGCTGACCCTTTCTCCAGTTTTCAGAATTCTCGTTCTACCTGGACCACTCCCTCTGGCCTCTTAACTTCTCTAGATCTTTTCATTGCAAACTGCTGGCGTGACATCGGCCGTCTCAATTTCTCTGTTCCCCTTACCCACTCCAACCTACCTCCCTCTGAACTTGCAGCACTCCACTCTCAGATCCAACCCCAACATTGTCATTAAACCTGCTGACAAGGGTGGTGCTGTTGTTGTTTGGCGAACAGACCTCTACCTAGCAGAGGCTGAACGCCAACTCTCCGACACCTCCTCCTACCTCCCCCTGGACCATGACCCCACTACCGAACATCAAGCCACCGTTTCCAAGACTGTCACTGACCACATCTCCTCTGGAGATCTTCCCTCCATGGCCGCCAACCTTATAGTTCCCCAACCCCACACAGCCCGCTTCTACCTCCTTCCCAAGTTCCACAAACAGGACTGCCCTGGTAGACCCATCGTTTCAGCCTGTTCTTGCCCCACAGAACTTATCTCTTCCTGTCTCGACTCTATTTTTTCTCCTTGTCCAGTCTCTTCCCACCTACATCCGACACTCTTCCGACACCCTCCGTCACTTTTACATTTTCCAGTTTCCTGGCCCCAACCGTCTCCTTTTCACTATGGACGTCCAATCCCTCTACACCTCCACCCCCCACCAGGATGGCTTGAGGGCGCTCCACTTCTTCCTTGAACAGAGGCCCAACCAGTCCCCATCCACCACCACCCTCCTTCACCTGGCTGAACTTCTCCTTTGACTCCACTCACTTCCTCCAAATTAAAGGTGTTGCTATGGGAACCTGCATGGGTCCTCGCTATGCCTGCCTTTTTGTAGGATATGTGGAACATTCTTTGTTCCAGTCCTACTCAGGTCCCCTCCCTCACCTCTTTTTCCAGTACATTGATGACTGTATTGGTGCCGTTTCCTGCTCTCGCCCTGAACTAGAAAATTTCATTCACTTTGCTTCCAATTTCCTCCGGGTGCTCCGGTTTCCTCCCACAGTCCAAAGATGTGCAGGTTAGGTTGATTTGGCTATGATAAATTGACCCTTAGTGTTAGGGGGATTAAATACGTGGGGTTACGGGGATAGGGTGGGATATGTGTCGGTGCAGGCTCGATGGGCCGAAATGGCCTCTATCTGCACTGTGGGGATTCTGTGATTCTGTGAATTTCCACCCTTCCCTCACCTTCACATGGTCCATCTCCGACTCTTCCCTTCCTCGTCTTCTCTGTCTCCATCTCTGGGGATAGGCTATTGACAAACATTCACTATAAGCCCACTGACTCCCACAGCTACCTTGACTACACTTCCTCCCACCCCGCTTCCTGTAAGGACTCTCTTCCATTCTCCCAGTTTCTCCATCTCCGTCTCATCTGCTCTGACGATGCCACCTTCCATACCAGTGCTTCCGACATGTCTTTCTTTTTCCTCAACCTAGGATTCCCCTCTACCGTGGTTGACATGGCCCTTGACCGTGTCCGTTCTATTTCCCGTACTTCTGCTCTCACTCCTTCCCCTCCCTCCCAGAACCACGATAGGGTTCCCCTTGTCCTCACCTTTCACCCCACCAGCCTCCACATTCAACAGATCATCCTCTGCCATTTCTGCCACCTCCAGCGTGATCCCACCACCAAACACATCTTCCCCTCACCTCCCCTTTCAGCATTCCAAAGGGACCGCTCCCTCCGCGACACCCTGGTCCACTCCTTTATCATCCCCAACATCCCTTCCCCCGTCACCTTCCCGTGCAAGAGATGCAACACCTGACCTTTTACCTCCTCTCTTCCCACTCTCCAGGGCCCCAAACACTCCTTCCAGGTGAAACAGCGATTTACTTGTACTTCTTGCAATTTAGTATACTGTATTCGCTGCTCATGATGCGGTCTCCTCTACATTGGGGAGACCAAACGCAGATTGGGTGACCGCTTTGCGGAACACCTCCGTTCAGTCCGTAAGGGTGACCCCGAGCTTCCGGTCGCGTGTCACTTTAATTCTCCGCTCCACTCCCACTCTGACCTCTCCGTCCTTGGCCTCTTGCACTGTTCCAATGAAGCTCAACGTAAGCTCGAGGAACAGCACCTCATCTTTCGATTAGGCACTTTACAACCTTCTGGACTGAACATCGAGTTCAACAATTTCAGGCCATAACCTCTGCCCCGACATTTTTTTCTCTCTCTCACATGGCAGCTGTCGCTCATTCTGCCATTGCCATTTACACTTCATCTAGAGTCATCTTTTGTTTCTTAACTTGTCCCATTACCATCTCCTTTCGCCTTGCACCATCATCCCTTTTGTCTCTTAATCTCTCCTGCCTTCCACCCGATCACAGACCTTCCCTTTTGTTTTTACCTCCCCTCCCCCTTACACTTGCTTAAAAACCTGTTCCATCTCCAACTTTTCCAGTTCTGACGAAGGGTCATCGACCTGAAACGTTAACTCTGGTTTCTCTCTCTATAGTCGCTGCCTGACCTGCTGAGTATTTCCAGCATTTTCTGTTTTTATATCAGATTTCCAGCATCCGCAGTATTTTGCTTTTGTATTAGAGAAGCTGGGGTTGTTCTCCTTAGAGCAGAGATGGCTAAGAGAAGATTTGATAGAGGTGTTTAAAATCATGAAGGGTTTAGTAAATAAAGAAAAACTGTTTCCAATGGCTGAAGGGTCAATAACCAGGGGGCACAGATTTACGGTAATTGGCAAAAGAACCAGAGGTGACATGAGAAAAAACTTTTACGCAGCGAGTAGTTAGGATTTTGGAATGCACTGCCTGATAGGGTGGTGGAAACAGATTCAATAGTAGCTTTCAAAAGGGAACTGGATAAATATTTGAAGGAGAAAAAATTGCAGGGACATGGGAAGGACTGGGGGAGTGGGACTAACAGAATTGCTCTTCGAAAGAGCTGGCACAGACTTGATGGGCCGAATGGCCGCCTTCTGTGCTGTACTATTCGATGATATTGTTTGCAGAGGAAGGTTTTCTCTGTGGCTGTTGTGCTTGCGTACTTTTAAATGGGTTCCAGGCGAGAGCCTTGCATACCCATTTACTGGTACACAAGTATGACAATCAAGAAGAAAAACTTCTCCCACAATATTAGCAATCGAGTAAAGAAAATAAATCCAACAAGTCAGATGACCGGAAATTAGAGGGGGGGAAAAAAAAAAGAAAATGGTGCATTTATAGAAGCACTGCATAACATATGGCTCCATCAGTGGACAACACAATTGTGGTCTATGGAGTATAAATATTTCAGTGTACATGATCAAAGATGTAATTTAGTTTGGCATCAGAATGAGTGTGTGTTTGAGGAAAGTGTTAATGTACAACATAACTCTTGCTACCAATATAGCTGTTTACTAAAAGATTAAGTTATTCATAATAATTTGCTCTGAAGCTTTTAGTAAATTCACTACACATGATCCACCTTTGCATAAATCACAAGGCATGGTATTACAAACAGATTACTTATCCAAGGTATTAAGTGGAATGTTGGTGCTCAAACTATTCTAAACGTGAGGTATTCAAAAAAACATTCTTACCAATATTAATTGCACTGAAATAGATTTATCGGTGAGGCAGTGGGTGGCATTTTGGGCTAGCACGCTGTTCTTTCACCTCTGGTTTCAAATCCCAGCCTAGATTTTCTGGATGAAGGTGCAAGGAACCCATATGTAGAAAATTAGATTGGGCAGTCTGAACTCTGCTCCTAGGAGGTTTGGGCTTATAGTATACAAACTAGCACTATGGCAATTCCTCCAAGATCAATACCCAGTGTATGACAGATCCCTGCCACCTAAGTTTATCTTGCTGCCGGGAAGATGGCCCAGCTGTTTTAAAGTCACAACCTTGAAGTGTTGGTGCCCTATCCCTACGGTTAGTCCATAAAAAGACCCAAAGCGATCATGAGTGTAAGAGGTAACTTTTCACACTTTATACCTGCAATCCTAACTGGTGCCTGATGTAGGAAGCGAGCTAGTGAACAAAATCTTTCTGTATATAAATGGTTTACAATCTACTATAACGGAGATACTTTATGAGATGGTTATGATTCTCTGCGTAATTCATGGCAGTATTTGATAGTCTTTTAAGAGTTACCCTAGATACGTTTCGCTATTTTCAGTTGAAACATATAGAAACATAGAAGATAGGAGCAGGAGTAGGCCCCTCGAGCCTGTTCCACCATTTAATGCGATCATGGCTGATCATCCAAATTCAGTACCCTGTCCCTGCTTTCTCCCCATATCCCTTGATCCCTTTAGCCTTAAGAAATATATCTAACTCCTTCTTGAATATATTTAATGAATTGGCCTCAACTGCTCATTAACCCCTTCTCCTGCCAAAGTCCATGTGCTCTGAATTGAATATTTTCATGGAAATGATCTCAATAGATGAACTGTACAATTACAGTAAATGAAATGATTATCTGGAGCTTTGTTTTTTCCTCAATTACTAAGCATTTGCTAATAATTTCAATTTCAATTAATACCTAGAGGAATTTTCTTTTACTTTGCATTACATTTGTTTTTATGTACATCAAGTTGACAAAAAACTCCCCGAAACCTTAACTGACTGGATGAATCTACAATTTATAAGTTAGAAAATATATGCAATGCACTCAATTTAGAGCAACATGACCTGTCCAATTGGATAAAATCAAATGTCTAGCCAAACCAAATACATTAAATTTATCTACTTGTCTTCCCAGAATTAATGTTTTTTTCCCCCAAAGTAAGCAAGTTGTACTTTTTGAACATGATATACTGTGGCAATATCATGGAGAAACCAAGTGTGCATCTGGACTGTAGGACACGGAGTCAGGAAGGACCGCGGAGCAGTATGATGGTGAGGACCCAATTATTTGTACTGATGGCTGTTTGCCACTTGTGTGTTCACACTCTATTCTGCACATCCGAGCTGATTTGTCTCATTATGTCGGACATACCAAACAAATCAGTTCTGCACAGATGAGTCAGCTATAAATGGCAATCTTCTAGAGGCTACAGAGGGAACTGATATGGGAAGTGTAAATGTCACACTTGTGCAATACTGGATGCTCTTATGGGGTTGGGGCTCAGGCATTTTGTTGATGCAGCATAGAGAGGGCATTACCCTGTGGCTGGCTGTGCAATATCTCATTTGTAATTATTTGAGGTTGACACTGGAAGCCTGAAGTGGGTAAGTGTTCCATTTAAAAGCTCTACCATACCGCAATTTTGAAGATCACTTGCAATTTCTTCCTGCACTTCACTTCAGTTAGTACAGTTAATAAATCAATTTCCTGAATAGTAGTTAGGTTACGTAGGTATTTAAAAAAATATAAAATACTGCAATATAGCAGTTTAATAGAATTTTTAAATGCAACGGGAATTATATTGCACAAGCTTTATTACACATTGTTCCGTTCTCAACTACATGTTAATATCACATCAAACAGGTAAACAATAATTTAATTTAAACATGTCAATTGTAATGTTAAATCAATACCATTGTTCAATGGCTCAATGCGATTTCAATATCTATGTCAAAGTGTGATGAAAGATCTTGTAATTAGTACTGTTCAGCTGGGTTTCCTTCAAACATAAAATAGAAAAAACTTCCCACAAGAGCACCCCTGCCAGAATTATGTAAACATCCTGAATTTTGTAGAGATAATTTTAACCAGCTGAAGACTGGGAAAATTTCTCAAAAAATGAACAGTCAGGAACAGTATTTGCTATTAAAATAAATCTCCCTCTTTCATTCTGCTTATGTTGTAAGTCACATTTACCAAGAATCACCAACGAAATACAACAAAAAAGGTTACAACTAAAAACAAGCATACATCCCTCTACAGAACATATTCAATAAATATAAATTATACAAACCTAAAAGAACAATCTTATGTCTACCAAAACAATGCAATCGTGGATTTTTGTATAACCTTTGTACTAGAACAGTCTAAAATCCAATTTTGTCAGCTTTTAAATTGATTTAAAATATAGCAGGTATTGTAGTCTCCTTTATTAGTCAGTAAAATAATTCCAGATTTTACTTCTGGCCTAACAACAACGTACACTATCAGGAGCTCATGTAACACTTGTGAAAAGAACAAATCAAGCATGGAAGGAGATTTAAAAAAACGAATTACAGGAAACTTTCGTTTATCCGGCACCCAAATATCCGGAATTCTCGCTTAACCGGCAAAAATCATCCTCCGAAAACTCCTCTCAAATAACCGGCAATGTTGCCGAGTCGCAGTCGAGTCTTCGCGAACGCCGAGTGCTCCGAAAAATCCTCTCAAATAACCGGCAATGTTGCCGATCCCGAGTCCGAGTCAGAGTCCGAGAACGCCGATTTAGTCAGTAGGGGTACTTTTCAAAAGTGCCACTACTCGGCCTCCTGGCGCTGTCGCAAGTCCGAAACATTGCAGTAGCAGGAGTAGATTCTCCTGTGCTGCTTGGAGTCTCTTTGTTAAAAATAGCCTCGGTAGATATAACTCTCTGTTATCCGGTACTTTCGATAAACCGGCACCACGCCGGTCCCGTCGATGCCGGATAAACGAAAGTTTCCTGTATACATTTAAGTGCATTCCAAGGCAGCATGCCCATATCAGTTGTGATGATGTTAATAAAACAACTTTATAACATTCTGTATTACTCAAATGTAATATCCTTTTTCCTTGTGGACAGATTATGTATGCACAGGCATAAAACATGGAACACACAACTACTTTGCATTCCTGGCCATTTCCCCAGTGTACTTAATGAACTCTAACGAAAATTATGGCCCAGATTTTCCGGGGCCTGTGACCGCGTACGCTAAGTGCCCCGCAAGTTCCAGGTTTCCGCATGCGATGCGCAAAAACCCGGAACTTGCGATCTGTCGAGTTTCAGCTATTTCCCTGGCGCAGTACTGCCCAGCGAATGCCCACAAAACCCTTACACCTGGTAAAAGCAGGCGTGAGGCCTTCTTTTACCAGCATAAGGGTTTAAATAAATATTAAAATAACATTTTTAAAATCATTCAAAAGCCTTTAAAATGAGTTTAGGTTATTTTTGGCCCTTTAAAAATGTTTAAAATTATTTTTCAAAAAGTTTAATTTTTGTTTTAAATGTTTAATTAAGTTGTATTTTAATTAATTTTAAACATGTGATATTAATTTATTTTGAGAGAAAATGTATTTGTGTGATTCCTATTATGTTTATGGGGACTCCGTAGGTAAATGAAATTCCCATAAGCATAATGGGAATCCCCCTTTTTGATTGGCTGAGCCCGCATGCGCCCCTGGGATACGTGGGCCTTTACGCAGGCGTACGCCTGCAGGCCCAGGAGCGCGAGTCTTCGTAGGTCCGGGGCCATCAGATAAGTACGTTTTTTACTTGCTGTTTGGAAGCATTCGCCTGCGGAAAGCCTCCAACCGCAATTTCAGGTCCATTATTTTAAGATGCAGCAAATCAAGTTATATTTTAGATGGAAAAACACCAAGGGCCTGGAAGTGTTTTGGAAAAGAAGTGAAGCCAAACAAGTCAATGATGATAAACTTGCAACATGAGGCATTTTTGGTGTAAAACCTATTACAAAGCAAGGTGACCATATCATATCCATACAAAAAGGTCCAGACACCATCTATGATAGACTGTTGGCTAAGGTTAGAGATATATAAACAATTAGACAGCAGTGACAAACTGACAAACTTTCAACATTAAAAGCCAAACATTGTTCAAATGGCACTGAATTCCATTTATTTCAATTATAAAGTAATACTTCCTGAAATCGAGGGAAATACTAATTTATCCTCTATAAATTGACTATTAATATGTCTTTTTTTTAGTCAATTTGCCTTGTTTGCTTTTATTAGATTTTGTAACAATACTGGTGCAACTCTCCAATTCCAACGGTTCAGATGGAGAAAATCTAAAGCACGTATCATCATCATTACTCTTAATCCACAAAGTATATTCCTATTCTTCCACGTCCATTTCTATTAAGTAACTGCTTTTAGTTAGATTGCAAATCCTGGCAACACTCAAGGAAATTGGCTAGGAGGAAGCATAAAGTTAAACCACATCAGCAAAATTCTGGTTTAGAATACATAACTAGCATTAAAGAAGTGTTTTTTCTTCAGGCCCTGACATGATACCAGAGCAAAGAGGGGCAAGGTTTCCTGGAGGAGGCAGTTTCACTGCGCTTCGGGATCAGTTTGTGCCTTGGCACTTGACTTACACACAAGCTTAGCATCAGTGTGAAGCCAAAAACCGCTTTGCTCCATTGCCAATCTTATAGTATGAATGCAAAGTTAAAATGGCAAGAACACCTCTGAGTACACATTGTTCTTTACAGACATCAAGGTCTGCTAATTAACTCTTCCACTCCTTAAAATCATCAGCATTTACCATTTGGCTCAGTGTAGCACTCTTGCCTCTGACTCAAAGTTGTAAGTTCAAGCTCCACTCCAGAGACTTTTGCACATAATCTAGGCTAGCATTTCAGTGCAGGACTGAGGGAGTGCTGCATTGTCAGAGGTGCCGTCTTTCAGACAAGACGTTAAAACAATGCACAATCTGCTTATTCAGGTGGATATAAAAGATCCGATGGCACTATTCAAAATAGAGCAGCAGAATTCTCCTGGTGCACTGGCCTACATTTATCCCTCAACCAACACCACTAAAACAGATTATCTGGTCATTTCTCTCATTGTTGTTTGAGGGATCTTGCTATGCGCAAATTGGCTCCCCCATTTGCCTGTATTACAACAGTGACTACATTTTCAAAATGATTTTATTGGCAGTAAAGCACTATGGGAGTTCTTGAGGATGTGAAATGTACTAAATAAACAAACTGGTTTCAATTCTTCAAATCAATTTGATAATTTTTTAAAATTAACTATGATTAAATTATTCCAACAAAGTAGTAGGCTCAATTATAAAGTTATACTCCAATAATCCATGGGAAAATTATTAGATCACTTTAAAACTTGAGTGCTAGTGATTTGTCTGTTTTTGGATTTTTGTCAATTTGCATTTGTGCTTTTCCTGGATTCTTCCAGTTTATGTTATCTTCCTTTTTGCTCCCTATTTTCTGTCGTCTGTTTCTCTCCCCCTCCTCTTTTGTTCGTGCAATGTCAAACACCAGTAAATAAGCTTGGCAAAGAATATTCTCGAGCACCAAGAAGCTGAGGCCTAATGAAAAGTAACCTTCAGCTTTGGGGAGCAAAGAACAGCACTGAAACAACTGTAGGCTGCAAGATGGAAAGTGAAGCAGATGGGAGGCAGTGGTGGGGAACTTATCAAAGGGAACAGAACAATTTCAATGAGACATCACTGCTCTGAAGCCGTTTAGGGCTGCAGGAGCAAGAGAGGTATTTTGCTAACCTGGGATTAAAATGGTCTTGCAAAGTTCAGCAAGTTAAAATATAAAAGTGACAACAACAACAACTTGTATTTATATAGCGCCTTTAACATCGTAAAACATCTCAAGGCGCTTCACAGGAGTATTATAAGACAAAAAATTTGACACCGAGCCACATAGGGAGAAATTAGGGCAGGTGGCCAAAAGCTTGGTCAAAGAGGTAGGTTTTAAGGAGCGTCTTAAAGGAGGAAAGAGAGGTAGCGAGGCGGAGAGGTTTCGGGAAGGAATGCCGGAGCTTAGGACCGAGGCAACGCCACCAATGGTTGAGCGATTATAATCAGGGATGCTCAAGAGGGCAGAATTAGAGGAGCATAGATATCTCGGGGGGGTTGTGGGGCTGGAGGAGATTACAGAGATAGGGAGGGGCGAGGCCATGGAGGGATTTGAAAACAAGGATGAGAATTTTGAAATCGAGGTGTTGCTTAACCAGGAGCCAATATAGGTCAGTGAGCACAGGGGTGATGGGTGAACGGGACTTGGTGTGAGTTAGGGCACAGGCAGCAGAGTTTCGGATGACCTCAAGTTTATGTAGGGTAGAAAGTGGGAGACCAGCCAGAAGTGCGTTGGAATAGTCAAGCCTACACTGAAGATCGTGGACACAAGACTCTAAGTCACGTGCACAGTTAGGGACAAGATATATTTATATATAATATACATTCTTAGGTTTGCTTTTGGTTGGTGCATTAACAGAAAACAGTTATCAGATTCAAGCTGAATTTCAAAATTCAGGAGTGTTTTCAAGATAAAATGCTTTTCTCCCTCTTCTTTACCTACTTAGGTTTAAAAAGTCTCCTGTTTCTGTGAAGCTGAAGAACTGCATGTTTTCTAAATATCCCCTGTAAGATAGACTTCTGCTACTCTGTCTCCAAACTCAACATAGAGTTAATGTACAATCCAGGACTCTTAGTGCTGTGCAACCCAAATCCTTTTACATTGTAGGACAATATTCAGGTAACAGCAGCGCCACCTCATGGCCACAGAAAACCGGTGGGTGGGGGCGAGGGTGAGGTGGTCAGCAGCTGCACTGTAAAGCAGAGGGATGCCAATACCTCAAAATGTAGCAACATCAGGACAGCCAGACACCACTTTTGTTTCTAGCTGTGGGAACCATCACTCCCATCCATGCAGGCTAGTGATATAGTTTCCCATCACTGGCCCATATAAACCTATCCCAATGAAGTGGTACTGGTGGGTCGCTTTCTTGAACCACTGCAGTCCTTGTGGTGATGGTGCTCCTACTCATTGACCAGTTAGGTAGAGGATCCAGGATTTTCACCCAATGATGAAAGAATGGTGGTACAGGAAACTTTCGTTTATCCGGCACCGACGGGACCGGCGTGGTGCCGGTTGATCGAAAGTGCCGGATTACAGAGAGGTATACTTACCAAGGTACGAGAGCCCCGTACACGGCCACAGGCTGAACAATTGGGACCCGGAGAGGGAAGGTAAACGAGACTCCGGCTTTTTCCTCCGTGGCGGCGACAGGTCGGAGTCGGAAGAACGTTGACCCCCCTTTCGTGGGGGCGAAAGGTCAGAATCGGGGTCTTGTCTGTATAATAAAACTTACCTGATTTTTGCCGGTTAAGCGAGAATTCCGGATATTAGGGTGCCGGATAAACGAAAGTTTCCTGTATATGATAAAGTTAAGATGATGTATGGCTTGGAAGTGGTGTTCCCATGACATTACTGTGTCAAGAAATGAGTGATGATACATTTTGGAAGGAAGACTAATGAGAGGATATGTACACTAAACGGTAAAACTTCAAAAAGGAGCAGAGACACTTGGGTGGGGGGGGAGGGGGGGGTTAGGTACATTAGTGGAAGATCAATTTGTTGGAAGTTGTAAAAAAACATTTTTAAATGCACATGGGATCCCAGATTTTACAGAAACATTTAGTACAAAAGCAATTAAGTGATGCTGGATCTATACAAATCACTGGTTTTGCTGCAGTTAGAATATTGTACCCAGTTTTGGGCACCTTACTTTCAAGAAAGGTATCAAGAGCATCGAAAAGCAGCAGAAAAGATTCACCAAGATAATACCAGGAACGACAGGCTTTAGTTATGAGGAAAGAGTAGAGAAACTGGAGCTCCTTTCATTAGAATAAAGACGGTCAAAATTAAATCAGATGGTGGTGTTGACATTTATAAGATAAATCAGGTAAAAAATATCTTCACTGGTCAATGAGTTCATAAATAGAGGGCAAAATTTATCATCAAATGAATGAAAGAAGATTTTTTTTTATGCAGAGCTTTTAGGATATGGAATGCTTTACCAGAAACCGTGGTGGATACAGAATCCATAACATAGCTTTTAAAAAGAAAACTTAAAAGGTATGGGGAAAGGGTAGGGGAATAGGACTGTATGGATTGCTCCTTCAGAAAGCTGGGACAGGCACAATGGGCCAAATGGTCTCTTTCTGTGCCTAAACAGAAACTGTAACTACACTTAAAAATTACTCATATGAGCTCTTACTCAATTCTGAAATGTGATAAGCCACTATAGAAATGCAAGTCTTTATTCGCCATATTATACCATCTAATGACTATTGCAGTGTGCCTGAAATTACCTGAATTTCAGCCAGTGGCTCAGTTGGTTACACACTCACCTCTGAGTCAGAAGGTTGTGGGTTCAAGTCCCACTCCAGAGAAGAAGCCACAGAAGAAATACAAAAATGTTAATTCATTTTATATCCAACAGGATAATCAATCCCCTAAAATGTTTTTAATGTGATGAGATTTACGCTTGTGCATTATCACCCCTAAACTGTGCACACACAGGAATGGCAATTTAAATGTGTACTCCAATGAGATATAATCACAGCAAATCCGATAAATATGAATCCTCCTTGGCAGAGTTTAAAAAAAATCATCTTCCTTATAACCACAATAAAGAGAGAAAATATTTCATGAAAGTGCAGTATTGGGGAAGATAAGAATGCATGTCTAATCAACTGTTCATGTGTTGGTCTAATGTTCTATAATAGAGAATTTCATATACAACTTGGTATCTCACTAAAAAAGCAACCTTGCAATGCTTTATTAGTCAACTGATTGATATCATGCATTCAATTAGTTCACAAAAGCTTTCAATATACTTCAGGGGTTTTGCAAGACTGTGCACAGCTCTGGAGGAAAAAAGACAAGAAAAAAAATGTCCTATCATTCATCAAAAGTCCTTCCATGTAAACCACTACTCACTCTCCATCTTACACCCTTTTGGTTCTGTCCCAAGACCCTCACCAACTTTCTTTTTTTTGGGGGGGGGGGTGGCAGTTGCAGGGATAGATAGCTCGTAACTGTGCCTTAGTGGGACCACTTAAGTGGTAAGTGTACCCTCATTTCATTGTATTTAGAAGGCAAAGGCAGTAAGGCAATCCTGGGCGTTCAGTTAATAAATAAAAGCTACCCAAGCTTCACTTATGGTTTAGATATCAGCTGAAATCCACAACTGTTAACCACCTTGCAGATTCCTGTTATCTATCCATTTTCTTCAGTG
Source organism: Squalus acanthias (assembly GCA_030390025.1). Classification (NCBI taxonomy): domain Eukaryota; kingdom Metazoa; phylum Chordata; class Chondrichthyes; order Squaliformes; family Squalidae; genus Squalus; species Squalus acanthias. The sequence continues at coordinate 151,899,689 of CM059426.1, read as the reverse complement.
CTTTAAGTGGCCCCAGCTGCTCGCTGAATGGCATTTGTCTGCATCAGCTTTATGTGCAATTAGTTCTTGGTCTCCTTCCAAGACCTCAATGAATCAACTCTCTTACCCAAACTGATTCATTGCTTGTAAACTGCAAGAAATTAAAATGTGTGAAAGGTTTTATCAACTTCTACAGTATGCAGTCTGTAATGCAAAGGAAACCAAGTCTCCATCTGTAACTTTTGAAAATTACACACTTAAATGGTTGAATAATTTACACAAAATTGTGACTCAGCAGGAATAATACAAATATGAGGAAGTATATTTACTTAAAAAAATTATTTTCTTTCACAAGTTCATTTATATATAATCCTCACCTTTAACATTTATACTATAATAAAGCCAGGCTCCTTTGCGGCCGAACCTGCTCCATCTATACTGCATGGATTAAGCAACAAGAATAACTGCACGTATGCATGATTCTGGTATTCACAATTCGTACAAAGCCCCGTTAGCAACCTTGGCAGGAAGGTCCTACAATGTCGGGGGAAGGTGCATACATGCCACCCAATATGTAAACAATATTCCTGGCCTGATGGGTGAGCAGGTCCAGGCCAGATAAAAATGGTGGACCAGACCCACGTGCAGTTTGGAAGAACTCTGGGACACAATGTTCCAAAGGGAGTCAATCCTATAAAGCAAATGGCTTACGAATGCAGAGTACACTCAATGCACAAATAAAACTTCACACTCAATACTATATACTCTGGTTGCATCTACCCTGCAATCCATTACTTATCCTATTGTTACAGTAACAATTTGGCACTGATCTTGGTGATTTTTGCATAAATCCCATACAAAATTTATAGGATGAGAGAACATACCAATTCCTCCCGAATTTCACTTTCGGTCATACTACACCAAAAAACAAGAGCCCGAATACATTTCCATGCTGCAACTGATCAGTATAACAACTAGAACGGACAATGCAAATGTAGTCCAGTTAACTTTGCTGCTGCTGCTGCATATCTGGACTCTCGTACCCCAAAGCAAGAAAACTGGCACTAGTTGATTTTTGGGTAGCTAAGGGAAGCAAGTTATACTACAAGTGTCAGAGCATGCGCAGTAGTGTTTTATAAGTTTTAGATGAAATATGAAGCAGACCAAGCCAAGTGTTAGTAAATGTTTAAATGCTATTTTACTGCTCTTGTACTGCAACAGCATTGCATGCACACACATATATTGGCTGCTGCTCTGGACCATTACTTCTATCACCTTTTTTTTCACCCCTCCGAATATCTCCTCCTTTGGCTCAGTGTTAATTTTTGTCTGATTACGCTACTGAGACACACCTTAGGACATTTTTCTACATTAAAAGGTGCTGTATAAATGCAAGTTGTTGCTGTTAGACTGACCTGTACTACACCCATTCAAGTTTTTGCAGGTTGTGCACAGGACTTGGTTTTGGACTATCTAGTGGAACAAAAAACATTTTTTTTTTTATAAACAAAGTTTAAGAAATGTGCAAGATTTCCAAATAATATATCCTAGTATTATTTCTGCAGGATGGTATTTTCAAAAATGATTAAAATAGCAGATTGGCGAGTGCACTGGATTAGACACTGGGCCCTCACTTCTGAAATGGATTCAATTCCAGCCCTGACCAGATGAAACTTTCTTCTGCTGGTTTTAAGGGTCCACGTGACGCGAGTTAGGGCAGTCTCAATCCAGTTTCTAACAGGCATGGGTCCACAGCCCAAAATTGATTGAAATTGCCAGTTTAGTGCTGATTTAGTCAGTGAGGCTACAGGATGTTTGGTGTAGGAAGTGAATGAAATGTCAGTGATGCAGTAGGGAATATTCCCGAGGTGGGGCTGATGCATATTATTGAAGCAGAGTATAACTTGCTTTACTTGACCTGTGAGTCCTTGATGCTGATGTGAGTGCCCAAACTGGAAGAGATTTAATTTACCAGCACCATCAATCCTCATTCTGATGAACACAAAATTCACCAAAGGCAATTAAAAAAATACAATTCCAATGTACATATCGAGCAGAATCATTGTAGACACACACTGCTACTAACTGTACTTATGTTAAGATTTTTTGACACTAGCTTATGCTGCAGTAAATTTATGGTCTTTATATACCAGAATGCACAAGATCACTTTTATTCATTAGCTGCTTGTAAAAAAAAAAGGAAACAAATGAATAACCACCCAAGTAAGTATATTTTGTAAGTAATAATTGAAATTACCACCGGCTTATTAAGGATGCTTCAGAATATGCTCTGTTAATATAAGACAGAAATAGTCTGCATCACTATCACACTGAGGAAAAAGTTAATAATGCAGCACAAGCTTGTGGTTTTTAAATTGAAGTAAAATAAATGAAACTGGACTTGTAAAATGCCGTCAGCAATATGATGGTATGTCGCTGATTGATTGTGCTATTGCACTCAGTTATTACGATAGCTATCTCCTCAAAACATGACTCATTTGTATGGACTTCAAAGCAAATTTCTCTAACACTTTATCCCAGAAAGTTTACATTGTATTTACTGTACAGAAACAGTCCAATCGGCCCAAGCCGGTGTTTATGCTCCACACGAGCCTCCTCCCACCCTTCATCTAACTCCATCAACATATTAGTACCACATAAAAGGCTGGTTAACAAAATTGAGGCTCACGGAATAGGAGGGTCAGTGTCAGCTTGGATAAGAAATTGGCTTAAGGACAGAAAACAGCAAGTCGTGGTAAATGGTTGTTTTTCAGACTGGAGGATGGTAGACAGTGGTGTTCCCCAAGGGTCAGTGCTGGGGCCACTGCTTTTTTTGAAAAATGACTTGGATATTGGAAGAGAGTAAAATTTCAAAATTTGTTGATGATACCAAACTTGGAGGTGTGGCAAACAGTGAGGATGATACCAATCGACTGCAACAGGACATAGATAGGCTAGCAGAATGGGCAGACAAGTGGCAGATGGAATTTAATAGAGAAGTGTGAGGTGATGCATTTTGGCAGAAGGGATAGGGAGAGGCAATATAGACTTAATGGCACAGTTCTAAAGTGTGCAGGGACAGAGGGACCTGGGGGTTCATGTGCATAGATCTTTGAAGGTGGCAGGACATATTGAGAGAGTGGTTAGCAAAGCTGTATGCTTCAGAGACATGGACCATGTACAGCAGGCACCTCAAAGCACTGGAGAGGTACCACCAACGCTGCCTCCGCAAGATCCTGCAAATCCATTGGCAGGATAGGCGCACCAATGTCAGTGTTCTCGCTCAGGCCAACATCCCCAGCATTGAAGCTTTGACCACGCCTGATCAGCTCCGATGGACGGGCAACATCGTCCGCATGCCCAACACGAGACTCCCAAAACAAGCGCTCTACTCGGAGCTCCGACACAGCAAGAGAGCCCCAGGTGGGCAGAGGAAATGCTTCAAGGACACCCTTAAAGCCTCCTTGAAAAAGTGCAACATCCCCACCGACACCTGGGAATCCCTGGCCCAAGACCGCACAAAGTGGAGGAGAAGCATCTGGGAAGGCGCCGAACACCTCGAGTCTCTTCGCCGGGAGCAAGCGGAAGCCAAGCGCAAACAGTGGAAGAAGCGCACGTCAACCCACCCACCTGCCCCACCTGTGAGAGAGACTGTAGGTCCCGCATTGGACTCATCAGTCACCTGAGAACTCATTTTTAGTGTGGAAGCAAGTCATCCTCGGTCTGAGGGACTGCCTAAGATGATGATATGGGATCTTGAGCTTCATAAATAGAGGTATTGAGTACAAAAGCAGGGAAGTTATGCTGAACCTTTATAAAGCTCTGGTTAGGCCACAACTAGAGTATCACGTCCAGTTCTGGTCACCACACTTTAGGAAGGCCCTTGAGAGGGTGCAGAGGAGATTTATCAGAATGGTTCCAGGGATCAGGGATTTTAGCTACAAGGTTAGGTTGGAGAAGCTGGGGTTGTTATCCTTGGAGCAAAGGAGTTTGAGGGGAGATTTGATAGAGGTGTACAAGATTATGATGGGATTGGATAAAGTAGACAGAGAAAGGCTGTTCCCATTAGTTGATGGTACAAGGACTAGGGGACACAGATTTAAGGTTTTGGGCAAGAGATACAGGGGGGACGTGAGGAAGAACTTTTTTACGAGTGGTAATGACCTGGAACTCGCTGCCGATGAGGGTGGTGGAAGTGGAGGCAATCAATGATTTCAAAAGGAAATTGGACAGGCACTTGAGGGAAATAAACTTCCAGGCCTACGAGGATACAACGCGGGAATGGGACTGACTGGATTGCACTAGAGAGAGCCGGCATGGACTCAATGGGCCGCATGGCCTCCTTCTGTGTCGTAATGACTATGACTATATCCTTCTATTCCTTTCTCCTGCATGTGTTTATCTAACTTCACCTTAAATGTATCTAGATTAGTCACCTCAACTACTCTATTTAGTATTGAGTTCCACATTCTAACCACTCTCTGGGTAAAGAAGTTTCTCCTGAATTCCCTATTGGATTTAGTAGTGACTTATCTTATATTTATGGCCCTAGTTCTGGTTTCACCTGCAAGTTGGAAACATCTCTAATGCTACCCTATCAAACCCTTTCATAATCTTAAAGAATATCAGGTCACCCCTCAACCTTCTCTTTTCTAGAGAAAAGAGCCCCAGCCTGTTTAATCTTTCCTGTAAGGTATAACCTCTCAGTTCTGGCATCATCTTAGTAAATCTTTTTTGCACCTTCTACAGTGCCTCTATGTCCTTATAATATGGAGGCCAGAACTGTGCACAGTACTCCAAGTGTGGTCTAACCAAGGTTCTATACAAGTTTAATACATCTTCTCTGCTTTTAAATTCTATCCCTCTAGAAATGAACCCCAGTGCTTGGTTTGCCTTTTTTATGGCCTTATTGACCTGCGCCGCTACTTTTAATGCTTTGTGCATCTGTACCCTCTGATCCTTCTGCTCCTCTACCCCATTTAGACACTTAATTTTCAAGGCGTATGTGGCCTCCTTATCCTTCCTACCAAAATGTACCACCTCACACTTATCTAATTTGCCAATTACACACCCATTCTGCAAGTTTATGAATGTCTTCCTGTATTTTCTCGCAGTCCTCTGCATTAACTACACCCCCCAATTTGGTGTTGTCTTGTACTTCTGATCAGAGTCCAAATCGTTTATATAAATGGTGAGTAACAGTGGTCCCAGCACCAATCCTTGTGAAACTCCACTTCCCACCTTTTGCCAGTCTGAGTAACTACCTTTAACCCCTACTCTTTGTTTTCTGTTTTGTAGCCAGCCTGCTATTCATTGTTACTTCTCTCCTGACTCTACATGTTCAGATATTACTGATAGTAATAAACACTATACATTATTGTGGGAGCGAAAGTCTGCATTAACGGAGTACCTCAAATTTTCTTTCTGGGCAATCTTTGGGATCAGCACATGATGTAAAACAGCTTTCTGCTGAGCATGTGTTGTAAATTGTGTAAACAGGCCTAGAAACAAGGATATCTTCACAGGAAAGTAAAATAGTAGAATGTGCAAGAGTCATTCAGCCATATCTGTAATGGTCTGGAATGTGTCAGCTTGGTCACTTGTGTTTAGAAACATAGAAGATTGGAGCAGGAGTAGGCCATTCGGCCCCTCTAGCCTGCTCCGCCATTCAATGCGATCATGGCTGATCATCCAAATTCAGAACCCTGTCCCTGCTTTCTCCCCATATCCCTTGATCCCTTTAGCCTCAAGAAATATATCCAACTCCTTCTTGAATATATTTAATGAATTAGCCTCAACTGCCTTCTGTGGCAGAGAATTCCACACATGCACCACCCTCTGGGTGAAGAAATTCCTCCTCATTTCTGTCCTAAATGGCTTACCCCTTATCCTTAGACTGTGACCCCTGGTTCTGGACTCCCCGACCATCGGGAACATCCTTCCTGCATCTAGTCTGTCCAGTCCTCAGAATCACAGAATCCCCACAGTGCAGATAGAGGCCATTTCGGCCCATCGAGCCTGCACCGACACATATCCCACCCTATCCCCGTAACCCCACGTATTTAATCCCCCCTAACACTAAGGGTCAATTTATCATAGCCAAATCAACCTAACCCGCAAATCTTTGGACTGTGGGAGCACCCAGAGGAAACCCACGCAGACACGGGGAGAATGTGCAAACTCCACACAGACAGTCACCCGAGGCCGGATTCGAACCCGGGTCCCTGGCGCTGTGAGGCAACAGTGCTAACCACTATGCCACTATGTCAGAATTTTATAAGTTTCAATGAGATCCCCTCTCATTCTTCTAAACTCCAGCGAGTATAAGCCCAATCGACCCAATCTCTCCTCATACGTCATTCCTGCCATCCCAGCTATCAGCCTGGTGAATCTTCGCTGAACTCCTTCCATGGCAAGAACCTCCTTCCTCAGATAAGGCAACCAAAACTGCACACAATACTCAAGGTGTGGTCTCACCAAGGCCCTGTACAACTGCAGCAAGACATCCTTGTTCCTGTACTCAAATCCTCTCGCTACGAAGGCCAACATACCATTTGACTTCTTAACCGCCTGCTGCACCTGCATGCTTACCTTCAGCGACTGGTGCACAAGGACACCCAGGTTTCGTTGCACTTCCCCTTCTCCCAATCTATTGCCATTCAGATAATAATCTGCCTTCCTGTTTTTGACACCAAAGTGGATAACCTCGCATTTATCCACGTTATATTGCATCTGCCATGCTTCTGCCCAATCACCCAACCTGTCCAAATCATACTGGAGTTTCTCGGCATCCTCCTCACAGCACACATGCCCACCCAGCTTTGTGTCGTCTTCAAACTTGGAGATATTACATCTAGTTCCCTTGTCTCGATCATGAATATATATTGTGAATAGCTGGGGTCCAAGGACCGATCCCTGCGGTACCCCACTAGTCACCGCCTGCCACTTGGAAAAAGACCCGTTTATTCCAACTCTTTGCTTTCTGTCTGCCAACCAGTTCTCTATCCAAGTCAATACCTTGCCCCCAATCCCATGTGCCTTAACTTTACACGCTAATCTCTTATGCGGGACCTTATCGAAAGCCTTTTGAAAGTCCAAATACACCACATCCACTGGTTCTCCCTTATCTATTCTACCAGTTACATCCTCAAAAAATTCCAGTAGATTAGTCAAGCACGATTTACCTTTTGTAAATCCATGTTGACTTTGTCCGATCCGGTCACTGTTTTCCAAGTGCTCTGCTATTACATCTTTTATAATGGACTCTAGCATTTTCCCCACTACCGATGTCAGGTATAATTCTCCGTTTTCTCTCTACCACCTTTTTTGAATAGTGGGGTAACATTAGCTACCCTCCAATCCATGGGAATTGTTCCAGATTCCATCGAATGGTGGAAGATGACCAGCAATGCATCTACTATTTCTAGGGCCACTTTCTTAAGTACCCTAGGATGTAGATCAGGCGGCCCTGGGGATTTATCGGCGTTCAATCCTGTCAATTTCCCTAACACCATTTCCCTACAAATACGGATTTCTTTCAGTTCCTCCCTTTCATCAGACCCTATGTTCCCCGACAACTCTGGGAGGTTATTTGTGTCCTCCTTTGTGAAGACAGAACCAAAATATGTATTTAATTGGTCTGCCATTTCTTTGCTCCCTATTATAAGTTCCCCTGATTCTGACTGCAAGGGACCTACGCTTGACTTCACCAATCTTTTTCTCTTCACCTATCTATAAAAGCTTTTACAGTCAGTTTTTATGTTCCCTGCAAGCTTCCTCTCATATTCTATTTTCCCCTTCTTAATTAATCCCTTTGTCCTCCTTTGTTGAATCCTAAACTGCTCCCAATCCTCAGGTTTACTGCTTTTTCTGGCCAATTTATATGTCCTCTCCTTGGATCTTATGCTATCCCTAATTTCCCTTGTTAGCCACGGTTGAGTCACCTTTGTTTTATTCTTATGCCAAACTGGGATGAACAAATTCTGTATTTCATCCATGCGGTCTTTGAATGTTTGCCATTGCCTATCCACCGTCAACCCTTTGAGTGACATTCCCCAATCAATCCTAGCCAACTCGCGCCTCATACCATCGTAGTTTCCTTTATTTAAATTCAGGACCCTAGTCTCTGAGTCAACTACTTCACTCTCCATCTTAAATGAAGAATTCTATCATATTATGATCGCTCCGACCCAAGGGGCCTCGTACAACAAGATTGCTAATTAAGCCTTTCTCATTACATAATACCCAGTCTAAGATGGCCTGATCTCTGGTTGGTTCCTCGACATATTGGTCCAGGAAACCATCCCGTAAACACTCCAGGAATTCCTCCTCCACAGTATTGTTACTAATTTGGTTAGCCCAATCTATATGTAGATTAAAGTCACCCATGACGACTGCTGTGCCCTTATTGTGCGCTTCTCTAATTTCCCTTTTAATGCCATCCCCAACCTCCGCATTACTGTTTGGAGGTCTATATACCACTCTCACTAACGTTTTCTGCCCCTTGGTATTTCTCAGTTCTACCCATACAGATTCCACATCATCAGAGCTAATATCCTTCCTTACAATTGTGTTAATCCCCTCTTTAACCAGCAATGCTACCCCACCTCCCTTTCCTTTTTGCCTATCTTTCCTGAATATTGAATACCCCTGGATGTTTAGGGGAATGGGAAGAGTTTATGATGGCAATCAGGTCGCTTGGGTTTATGGAAGTACATGTTTGTTTAGTTCATATTATTCTGTTGGCATTTGTGTGAATCTTTGATGTACTATGATTTATTGGTAGTATGCTGGAATGTAGTGATCAAAAGGTAAAGAATGGTATAGGATGTGTGGGTGAACCACTGTTCAACAGCTCATACTGGAATGGTGTAGTATGGAAAGACCTGAGCTCTCATACTAGTTTTGTGAAGTATGAAAAGATGTGTGCACTCATACTGGTTGTAGATGGTATGAGGTTTCAATAAAGACTGATCCTGCATTGCTACAACTGAGTGCATGTGTAATCTGGCGTTTAAAGTAACGAGACAAGAACAAGAAAGCAGCCCAACAACTATTAGCAACACTATTACTGATACTGATAATGTACCGTGTTAGACATCCAGTTATTAGTTACTCAATTATATTTAATTACCCATCTTCATTGTCTACAGTACACACAAATGTCATTGCAGCAACTAACTCCAATCTTTAATCATATTGATTAACAGTTAGCAACCACCACTACTATCAATGCATATCAGAATTGCTCCAACTCCAGTACTGAATGCTTACTAAGCCCAGTCAAGTTCACAAGCTGGACCTTTGCACTCATTGTGTGTCCAGGTCATGCGGATAAAAAAAAACATTTCTTGTAATGTAAAAAAACAGCAGCCAATATAAAACTAGTAGTGTCCAAGTACAACAGTCATTAACTGCCATGCATTTTGCTTATTTTTTTTTCTTAAAAAACTAAAACCTCCATTTAGAATCAAAATTTGACAACACAGAAGACCATTGAATCCATTGCACCTGCACTGGTGTTCTGAAAGAGCCATCTATTTAGTCCTATTTATCTGCCCTTTCCCCATATGCTAAAATTTTTCTCCTTCAAATATTTATCCACTTGCCTCTTAAAAGTTACGATGGATTCAGCTTCCACCATGGTTTCTGGTAGGGAATTCCATTTCCTAACAACCCTCTACGCAAATAAAATAATTCTCCTAACCTTTGCTTTTATATTTATTTTAAATTTATGCCCGAGTTACCGATTCACTAACCAGTGGAACTTGTTTTTCCCCTATTAACCTGATCAAAACCCCTCAATTTTGAGCAACATCAATAGATTTTCTTTGAAAATTCTTTGTTCTAGCGAAAAGAGAATAATTTACATTGGGTCTATAGTATAGAAATAGGCTTTTCAGACCAACTATGCTGGCATTTATGCTCTGCACGAGCCTCCCCCCACCCCTCTTCATCTAACTGTATCAGCATACCCTTCTATTCCTTTCTCGCTCATGTGCTTATATAGCTTCCCCTTAAATGCATTTATACTATTCACCTCAACTACTCCTTGTGATAGCGCATTCCACATTCTTACCAGTCTTTGGGTAAAGAAGTTTCTCCTGAATTCCCCATTGGATTTATTAGTGACCATCTTATTTTTATAACCTCTAGTTTTGGTCTCCCCTACAAGTGAAAGCACTTTCTCCACATCTACCCTACCAAACCCTTTCATTATCTTAAAGACCTCTATCAGGTCACCCCCTCAGCCTTCTCTTTTCTAGTGAAAAAAGCCCCAGCCAGTTCAGCCTTTCCCAAGTTATAACCTCTCAGTTCAGGTGTGTGAATCTTTTTGTACCTTCACCAATGCCTTCCACATCCTTTTTATAATATGGAGAACAGAACTGTGCACAATACTCCAAGTGTGGTCTCAGCAAGGTTCTATCCAAGTTTAACATAATTTTCCTGCTTTTTAATTCTATCCTCTAGAAATGAAACCCAGTGCTTGCTTTGCTTTTAAAAAAAAAGGCCTTATTAATTGGTGTTGCTACTTGTAGTGATAGGTGTATCTTTACCCCAAGATCCCTTTGCTTCTCTACCCAATTTAGACTCTTATTATCCAAGCAGTACAAGACCTCCTTATTCTTCCTACCAAAATGTACCACCTCACACTTACCAATATTGAAATTACTTTGCCAATTAAACAGCCATTCTGCAAGTTTATTCATTTCTTCTTGCATTTTGTAGCATTCTTCCTTTGTATTAACTACACCCCCCAAATTGGTGTTATCCGCAAATTTAGAAATTGTACTTCCGATTCCTCAGTCCAAATCGTTAATGTAAATTGTGAACAACAGTGCTCCCAGCACTGATCCCTGTGGAACACCACTTCGCACCTTTTGTGAGTCTGAGCAGCTGCTCTTATCCCTGCTCTCTGTTTTGTAGCCAGCTAGCTATCCATTCTGCTACCTGCCCAGACTCCACTTGCTCTGACATTAGTCACGAGTCTACTAACTTATCGAAGGTCTTTTGAAAATCCAAATATATTACTTCTACTACATTACCCTTGCCTACTCTTTCTGTTACTGCTTCAAAGAATTCAATAAGGTTGGTCAAGCATAACTTTCCCTTTTGAAATCCGTGCTGACTACTGTTTATTAGTCTGCAATCCCACTTCATAACTAAAGTTTCTCATACCTGATGCTCTTGGACATGGCTCTGACATCCTTGTTAAACATGATACCCAAAACTGGATACAATATTCTGTAGGTTCAGCACTGCTTTTTGATCTTTGTGATCTTTATAAAACCTAGGTTCCCATATGCTTGCTTCATCTTTACAGCTATCTCAACTTGTCCTATCATTTTAAAGATTTGCATATCGGAAACCCCATGTCTCTCTACTCTTCTTTTAAAGTTTTACCACTGAAGTGTATATTTTTTCCAATCTTCCTATTTTTCTGTCCAATCTGTCTGTATCCTCAAGTTGCTTACAATACTCTAGACAGTTATCCACCCCAATATTTTTGTGTGATTGCAAATTTTAATAGTTATTATACCCGAGTTCAGATCATATGAGCAATGGTTCTGACCCCTCAGGGACACCACTGTTTACATCTTCAGTCCAAAAATTTTTCATTCACCACAAATTTCCATTTTCTGTCCATTAATCAACTTCCTATCTATGCATCCCCTTTAATACTATGCACTTTAATTTCATTAACAAGCCTCTTATGTGGCAATTTACCATTTTGAAAATTCATGTACAGAACATCCACAACAACATCTCAAGGCACTTCACAGGAGTGTTATCAGAAAAAATTTGATACTGAGCCACGTCAGGATGTATTAGGACAGGTGACCAAAATCTTGGTCAAAGAGGTAGGTTTTAAACAGCACCTTAAAGAAGGAGAGAGAGGTAGAGAGGAAATTACAGAGCTTAGGGCCTAGACAGCTGAAGGCACGGCCACCAACAGAGGGGCAAAAAAAAAAAAATCAGGAATGCACAAGAGGCCAGAATTGGAGGAACGCAGAGTTCTCGGAGGGTTGTAGGGCTGAAAGAGGTTAGAGATAGGGAGGGGTAAGGCTATGAAGGGATTTCAACATAAAGATGAGAATTTAAAAAAAAAATCAAGGTATTGCTAGACCAGGAGCCAATGTAGGTCAGCAAGTACAAGGGTGATGGGTGAACAGGACTTGGAGAGAGTCAGGATACAGGCAGCAGAGATTTAGATGAGCTCAAATTTAGGGAGGTTGGAAGATGGGAGGCCGGCCAGGAGAGCATTGGAATAGTCTGGAGGAAACACAAGCATGGAGGAGGGTTTCAGCAGCAGATGAGCTGAGGCAGGGGCGGAGATGGCCGATACTACGGAGGTGGAAGTAGGCGGATTTGGTGATCGAGAGGATATGAAGCCAGAAGCTCAGGGTCAAATAGGACAGCGAGGTTGCGAACAGTCTGGTCCAGCCACAGACAGTAGCCAGGGAGGGGGATGGAATCGGTGGTTAGGGAACAGAATTTGTGGCGGGGACCCAAGACAATGGCTTTGAAGTCAATCCACTACATTTCCTTTACTAATACGTTCCATTGTAAATTTTCAATTTGTTAGACATGCTATGTCTTTTATAAATCCATACTGGCTGTTGTTAATTAACCCATGTCTTTCCAAGTGATATTAATTTTTCCCATAACGTGGCCTCTAGAAGCTTACCCACTGCTGAAGTTAGGCTGACTGGTCAGTAATTAGCTGGGTTATCCATTCCTTCTTACTTAAACAGAGGTGTTATATCTGGCACAGCTTCCCTAACCAAGGATGTTTGAAAGATTGTAATCAGAGCCTCTGCTGTTTCCCCTGACTTTCCTCAATCTTCCAGGATGCGTGCCATCCGAGCCGGGTCCCTTTTCCACTTTTGAGTTCCACCAACTTTTTCAGTACTACTTCTTTATCTATAGTTGTCTAATTGCTCCACATCTCCCTCTTGCACACTCATTCTCACTACCACTCTTCTGTGAAAACCAAGGCAAAAGAATCATTTTGTTTCTCTACCGTTCTTTTATCCTCTAAGGGAAGATTTCTTTTTCCATCTCTAATCAACAATATTCTTTTGCTTTTTGTGTGCTCCCTTCATAGCCTCCACTTTTCATTGCACAGTGAATTAAAATTATTTGTTAGATTTAAGATCTGCTATTTCAGAGGTGCAGAAAATTAATTGAAATGTTTAGTACCCCTTTTACATCATTAGAGATAGATTGCCCTAAAGTTCACTTTCGGCATGAACAATCACAACCAATTGCATTACATGGGCTGACTCAACTACATTTCTCAATTTCTTATTCTAATGTAGCATTACATTATTGGCAGACTCAAAATTCTGAGGACATAGACTGACAAGTCAAGTGTCTAACAGTCCAACCACGCATTGTTTCTTATTGCTCACAGAATTAAACGTAAATCTGAGGAAACCACTAGATCGCTGAACTAGACTTAACCCAAAATAATTATTTAAAAAAGTTTGAAAGTTTCATTACCAATTTTGCACCATAGCAAACCATGAAATACCAAGACTTATTTGGATATGGGCTAAACTGAACCACATTCAATGATTTCTCACTCTACACAATACCACATCCTTTCATTTTATAGTTTGGAAAATTTCGCTAAAGAGCAGTTGATCTTTCTATAAAGTTTTTTTAAACCAGGATAAGTAAGGCTCATGTCAACTGCGAGTTATTGGATTCGTAAATTAGCTTGTTGATAATAGTATCCTAGCTTTTCATATTCAGTATTCAGAAGTACAAGTGAAAATGCCAAAATTATTATCCTTTTCACATCATTCAAATATCTAAAAATTTTTGGTCATAATCTATATAACTTTGTTGTGTGCGCATGCATGTATACACATACGCACACACAAATATACACTATACACAAATAAATATATATATAATATATGATTAATAAAATTTTGCCCGATGCATGCAGACAACTTAACATTTTTACTGTATCAAACCAACAGCAGCAGTATTTTTACATCCTTTTTTTTAAGGTAGCTATCCAATTACAACCAATTAGACTAGTTTGTGTCTATGCACTTCAATTGTTTATTATTCAATTAGAATGATAAAATTCTCCATTTCAATTCTGTATGCCTCGACAGTTAGAGTTAAAATTTGACAGACAAAATTAAAATGCAAGTGCACATTGTTGTATAATTTATGGTTTGCATTCTTTATAAAAATACCACAATCCCAAAATTTAACTGAATGTTTACATATTAATTTATTTATTTACTTTTCACTTTTGATTCTTGCCCTTGGGGCTAAGACTATTTAATTTCTAGATACATTGAATAATCTTGACTTTAGCAGTTGCAGTCTGCATTGAAATTCTTCATTATTCTGCAGAAGGTTTCAGAGGTTGTAAATTATGGATGGCTCGCCTGCTGTGCTCATCAGGACGTCTTATTGCTGGCGATCACCAACAGCAGTGCCCCTAGCTACAGGCGTGTCATTCTCATCATACTGATCATTATACCCCTGTGACTGCAGCATATCAGACTTAGCTTAATAAATCAAACTTGGCACTAGTACAGGAAAGAACACTTATTTTCAGTCTGCAGTTCTACCTCCCAAACACTAATCACTACAGTTTTTAATAGTCTCCATCTTTCACAACTTAAAGTTCACATTTAATGGTTCAAAACTACACACATGCAGCAATCAGAAGAGGATAAGGGCTGACTCCGTAAATCATGAACCTGCCACAGATTGGATAGACAACAGCGATGTTGTCTATGCATTGGCAGTTAGAGAAGGAAGTGAGGCAGAATTTGGAAACTATAAAGTGTGCAGTACCACTGCGCATTAAGTAATTGCAGCTCGTAATAGCAGCTGACCCAACAGAGTTTAAAAAAGGAAAAGATGTTAGAAGGAAAAAGTGAAAACTTTCTCAGCATTTGAGGGAAAAAAAAAATCACAGCCAAAACTGAAGGAAAAGGAAACTCAAGCAAGAAAACCAAAATCTGTAATAGTGCAAAAATATCATACCACATGAAAAAAAACGAATTCCCTACTTAACAGCACTGTGGGAGTACCTTCACCACACGGACTGCAGCGGTTCAAGAAGGCGGCTCACCACCACCTCCTCAAGGACAATTAGGGATGGGCAATAAATGCTGGCCTTGCCAGCGACACCCAAATCCCATAAATGAATAAAAAGTTAAAACAAAACAAAGGTTGATCAGAATGGAGCAGTATTAAAGGAAAAGGAAAAAAATAAAATAATCAGAAACATTACTAAGAGCAAATAGAAATAATAAAGTGGTTACGATGGTCACTATGCCTTTTTGAATATGAAGTTATTAACTTCAATCGGGAGGGAGCAAAGAAATCTCTTCCTCACACCCCCAGTATTGTCAAGGTTAGTGCTGAATGTCCAGACCATTATGAGGATGACTGATTTATGTCATTTGTCCCCAGTTTAAGGGCTGGTTGGAGAATATCAAAGACAAGACAAAGCATTCTTGAAACCTTTCAAAAAACTGTTGGAATATCACAAACAAATTTAAACAAAAAGGGTACCTGAAATACAATGACTGCTGGCTTTTAAAAAATCTTTTGGAGCAAAAAAAAAGTCATTGTGCAGCACTTGTGCAACATTTTGAAATGTTTACCATTTATGACATTAAACTTTCTGGCAAACTTTCTAACTCAACTCCCATAACAAATTACAACAATGGGGACTCCTTAAAAATAAATCCTTTGAGGGAATGTCTTTCAGAAGCTGGATTTTATTTTACAATTTAAGCTTCTATTCACGCCACACATTTTTCCAGGGAAAAGGTCAGTAAGTGACTTGATCACTGAAGATGCTCAATAACCAGCCATGAGGAAAAATACAACAGCAATCAAACCAACCTACTTGGATGATGATTGCTCAACCCCCTTATACCCCAGGTAACTTACTGGCCTACACTTGACATTTCTCAACAATATGGTTGAGGTGGAGAAGTCATCATCATGTGTGGAATCAGTCACCAGCTTGGATCTTAATAAACCACAGCAAAGTATTGATCGCAATATGCTGTGCATCTAAGCAGCCCAAAATGGTTGAAATTTAAAGTCTGCAGCTCAGTAGCTATGCATATGGTGTGTTAGGCAGCTGATTCATGATCTCGTGTACCCACAAATTCATATACAGAATGTCCCAATCTTGTCCTGGCCCATGAAGAAAGAAGCTGAAAGGAAGCTAGGTGCACATCTTGTTAGGTGGTTCTAGGTTGCCCACCTATTCTGATGCAGTGAGGGAAGATTACATTTTGCCATTGCTTTAGGACTTCTGTATGCATCTTTTGTGATCTTGATGAGGGAGGCCATTTGGCCCATCTAACCCTTCCATTGAAACTTGTACATTAAGGATCTCATGTACATCTATAAAGGTTTTCCCAACACCACATTCAACTGCCTCTTGAATGATTCAAGAGTTTTTGCCTCCATTATCTTACCTGCAAGGTCATGATAAGTATGATTACTCTTTGCAAGAAGAACTGCTTTCTGGCATCCTTCCTAAAGTTGTCTTTCACGCGTTTATATCCCTTCGTCCCATCAAAATTTAACTTAAAATAGTGGTTTGGATTTTTTATTTTATTTCACCAAGTACCTTGCATATGGTTGCCTCTCATTAATTTCCTTTGAAAGCTTTTTTTATTTAAAACCTTAATCAGTCTATCATGGGAGAGATCAGCCTCGTGAAAAACTTTTGCACCACTTCCAGGCTTCATATCTTGGTGACCATAACTGAACAAGTACTAAAAGTGTGGGCTAAACAGAGCACTATACAGCTTCGGCATTGCCGCCTCCGACTTGTACTCTAGTTAAGATCTAATTCATCCTCCTTTACAATCTAATATTAAAGGAATACAAATTCTTGTTGCATAACCCTCTTTCTAATTTAATAGTTAAAATTACTTGCAATTGTTTTTAGCATCTGCAGTTATACTCTGTAATGGCTGGAAATGCTAAGTAATGAATCGATCACCCCCAAATCTTTTACAGCATCTCCCCTAGATGGTCCAACGCCATTCATGGTGTCTCGTTCTTCCAAAATGTACTTGTCTGTAATGAATTTCATCTGGTTTTGCTAGGCAAAGCTTAACTCAGTCTTTCTGTAGTTTCTTGGGTGATTTATCAGACTCAAGTGCCCACAGCTGAGTATGACTTGCAAATTTGCACATATTACATTTCATTTTTGAATTCAAGTGGCTTACATATTCAAACCAATCCCTGAGCACTCCACTCAATGCATCTTCCCAGCCTGACATCGCTCCCCAAACAAGGACTCACTTTTTCCTCTCTTCCAAAGAATTTATATGGAACTATTTGAAAAGCTTTCCTAGGAGCTAGGTACACTATATAATTGAGCTTCCCAATATTAACTTGGGATGCCACACTCAAAAAAAAAGTCAAGATTGGTCAGGCAAGACCTCCCTTCTGAAACCATGTTGGCTGCTGTTTGTTAAATTATTTTCATACAGGCAATCCCCCAGTTTGTCCCTCATGATCCATAGTATTTAAGAAATATTGATGCAAGACTAATGGATCTGTAATTCTCAGAATTTATTCCATTATCTTTTTTAAAAAATTGGGTACCATGTTGGCAATCTGGGACTTCACCCACGCTCATCAACTACCACATGATGGATTATCTGCTCTTTGCAAATTTCATCTCTTAAACCCATTTAGCACCCTCAGGTATATAGAATCCAACCATAGGGATTGATTTGTTTTGAGCCCTTGAGCTTGTCGAGCCTATCGATCACAATCTCAGGGATGCTAAAATGGTTGTTTACTTGTAGAACTATTCATAATGGGTGGCATGCTATTCTTCTCCAGTGTATACTTTCAGTAAATAATCACTTAGTACGTTACTTATTTTTAGTTCATTCTCCTTTACAACCTCATCCTTAAAGGGATCTACATTCTTGTCTGATAACCCTCTTAAAGTATTAGATCAATAAGAATTACTTGCGGTTGCATTTAGCATCATGCTATGCTCATTTGGCAGCTGGAGAGAAAGAGAGAAAGAATTTGCATTTAAGGAGTGCCTTTCATGACCTCAGGTCATCCCAAAGAGCTTTACAGCCAATGAAGTATTTTTGAAGTGTTGTAATGTAGGAAATGCAGCAGCCACTTTGCACACAGCAAGCTCCCACAAACCACAATTAAATAAATGACCAGATCATGTGTTTTAGGTGTTGGTTGAGCGAAAACTGCTGGCCAGGACACCGGGAAACCGCCACCCCACTTTTCTTTGAATAGTGCTGTGGGATCTTAGATGTACACCTGAGGGGGCCTCAGTTTAACATCTCATCTGAAAGACGGCACCTCCAATTGTGCAACACTCAGTACAGTCAGCCTAGATTATGTGCTCAAGTCTCTGGAGTGGGGCTTGAATTCACAACCTTCTGATTGAGAGGCGAGAGTGCTATCACCAAGCCAAGGCAAACACCTTCTCTGTTTCTTCGTTCTCTGACTGTCTCCTTTTTCTTTTGAAGTACCCTTTTTGTTCGTAGTGATTTCCTTTGCCTTCTGCCCAATATGATTTGTGTAGTTAGTTTTTCTTATTTACTTCACTTTGTATTGCTTTGCTAGATTTGAGTTTGGAACTACTAATCTTGCTATTTTTTTTTTTTACTAACATGATGGTGATGGTTATGGTTGTTGGAGGCCAATCATCTCAGCCCCAGGACATCGCTGCAGGGGTTCCTCAGGGCAGAGTCCTCGGCCCAACTATCTTCAGCTGCTTCTGACCTTCCCTCCTTCAGAAGTGGGGATGTTCGCTGATGACTGCAGTGTTCAGTTCCAGTCACAACTCCTCAGATAATGAAGCAATCCGTGCCCGCATGCAGCAAGACCTGGACGACATTCAGGCTTGGGCTGATAAGTGGCAAGTAACATTTGCGCCACACAAGTGCCAGGCAATGCCTATCTCCAATAAAGAGTCTAACCACCGCCCCTAAACATTTAACGGCATTAGCATCGCCGAATCCCCCACGATCAACATCCTGGGGGGTCACCATTGAACAGAAACTTACCTGGATCAGCCACACAAATACTGTGGCTACAAGAGCAGGTTAGAGGCTGGTTAGGGGAATGGTAGCGTAGTGGTAATGTCACTGGGCTAGTAATCCAGAGACCTAGACTAATGATCCAGAGTTCAAATCCCACCATGGCAGCTGGGGAATTTAAATTCAGTTAATTAAATAAATCTGGAATAAAAAGCTAGCATCAGTAATGGCAACCATGAAACTATCAGATTGTCGTAAAAACCCATCTGGTTCACTAATATCCTTTAGGGAAGGAAATCTGCCGTCCTTACCTGGTCTGGCCTATATGTGACTCCAGACCCACAGTAATGTGGTTGACTCTTAACTGCCCTCTGAAATGGCCTAGCAAGCCACTCAGTTGTAACAAACCGCTATGAAAAACAGTAAGAATGAAACCGGACAGACCACCCAGCATCAACCTCAGCACCGGCTACGGACACGGCAACGGCACACCCAGCCCAGTCGACCCTGTAAAGTCCTCCTCACCAACATCTGGGGACTTGTGCCAAAATTGGGAAAGCTGTCCCACAGACTAGTCATACTCACAGAATCATACCTTTCAGCCAATGTCCCAAACTCCTCCATCACCATCCCTGGGTATGTCCTGTCCCACCAGCAGCACAGACCCACCAGGGGTGGTGGCACAGTGGTATACAGTCGGGAAGGAGTGGCCCAGGGAGTCCTCAACATTGACTCCGGACCCCATGAAGTCTCATGGCTTCAGGTCAAGCATGGGCAGGGAAACCTCCTGCTGATTGCCATCTCCCTCAGCTGATGAATCAGTACTCCTCCATATTGAACACCACTTGGAAGAAGCACTGAGAATAGCAAGGGCACAGAATGTACTCTGGATGGGGGACTTCAATGTCCATCACCAAGAGTGGCTCGGTAGCACCACTACTGACCGAGTCCTGAAGGACATAGCTGCCAGTCTGGGCCTGCGACAGGTGGTGAGAGAACCAACACGAGGGAAAAACCTACTTGACCTCGTCCTCACCAATCCACCCGTCGCAGATACATCTGTCCATGACAGTATTGGAAGCAGTGACCACCGCAGAGTCATTGTGGAGACGAAGTTCCGTCTTCACACTGAGGACACCCTCCATCGTGTTGTGTGGCACTACCACTGTGCTAAATGGGATAGATTCAGAACAGATCTAGCAGCTCAAAACTGGGCATCCATGGAGGTGCTGTGGGCCATCAGCAGCAGCAGAATTGCATTCCACCACAATCTGTAACCTCATGGCCCGGCATATCCCTCACTCTACCATTACCATCAAGCCAGGGGACCAACCCTGGTTCAATAAGGAGTGTAGAAGGGGTGCCACAACTTCATGGGTCACTTTCCGTTATCAAGTTGAGATTCAAGTTGTCTTTCATAGCATCCTTGGTAAGGCCGCAGCCAACATAATTAGCATAAAAATCAAAGATTGTTTGAGTATCAAAATGACCCAAAACTCCTCTGTGCCTGTTCCACCTTTAAAACAGTGACATCCTCTCTCTTTGAATTCATGCAGACATTAACACGCAGATAGCTCTTAAAAAAACCAACTTGCATTTATATAGCACCTTTAATGTAGTAAAATGTCCCAAGATGCTTCACAGGAGCGTTATCAAACAAAATCTGGCACCGAGCCACATAAGAAGATATTAGGACAGATGAGAGGTAGGTTTTAAGGAGTATCTTAAAGGAGAAGTGAGAAGTAAAGAGGCAGAGAGGTTTAGGGAGAGAATTCCAGAGCTTAGGGCCTAGGCAGCTGAAAGCACAGCCGCCAATGGTGGAGCGATTAAAATCGGGGATGCGCAAGAGGCCAGAAGTGGAAGACTGCAGAGATCTCAGAGGGCTGGTAGAAGTGAGAGATAGGAAGGGGCAAGGCCATGGAGGAATTTGAAAACAAGGATGAGAATTTTAAAATTGAGGCGTTGCCGGACCAGGAGCCAATGTAGGTTAGCGAGCACAGGACTTGGTGCAAGTTAGAATACGGGCAGCAGAGGTTTGGATGAGCTCACTTTTATGGAGGGTGGAAGATGGGAGGCCGGCCAGAACAGCATTGGAATAGTCAAGTCTAGAGGCAACAAAGGCATGGATGAGGGTTTCAGCAGCAGATGAGTTGAAGCAAGGGCGGAGTCGGGTGATGTTACGGAGGTGGAAGTAGGCGGTCTTGGTGATGGAGCGGATATGTTGTCGGAAGCTCATCTCAGAGTCAAATAGGACACCAAGGTTGCAAACGGTCTGGTTCAACCTCAGTCGCCAGGGAGAGGGATGAGTCGGTAGCTAGGGAATGGAGTTCGTGGCGGGGGCCGAAGACAATGGCTTTGAGCTTCTCAACATTTAGTTGGAAGAAATTTCTGGTCATCCAGTACTGGAAGTTGGAATAGCAGTGTGATAAATTAGAGACAGTGGAGGGGTCGAGAGGGGTGGTGGTGAGGTAGAGCTCGGTGTCGTCAGCGTACATGTGGAACCTGACGTTAACAATATCAGCTAACATTCGGGCCAGGAAAGGAAGTTGGATGGCCAGCAGTTTGGTGGGTCTCATGGACAAGTTGAGCTTGGAGTGGGCATGATGGGAGAGAGGAGAGAAACTGGAGAAAGATGCGAGTTCAGGGCTAGGGCAGTCAGGAAGCTTAGGGGAAGTTTGGCCCGGTTGGCTAAGAGAAGGAAGGGAAGCAGCAGAGGCAGCTGAATGGATGGTTTCAATCTTAGTGACTGAAGTCCATGAGCTCCTCGTACTTGATATTGGAGGCGAGGGTGAAGGAGGCAGGGGAGAGGGGTTTAAAAAGATGGTTTGTAGTGGAGGAGAGGCCGATGGTTATCTCTGCATTGCAGGATGATTCTGGAATAAATGAAGTGTATATCACTATGGTGAGAAATGAAATATAGATGCAGAACATACATTCGTATGAACTGATATTCAAGCTGGGATGCCCAAACCCTAGGGGTTTGCGAGTTAATCTGGCATTTCCAAAGTCATTTGATTTCTGTATTTGTTGACTTACTGCAACATTAAAAAAAATACAGCAACAGAAATAACCAATTTGCAAATGATTGGACTATTTTCTTGAGTAGCTGACATTTATTTTTAGACGTTTGGATGGGGACCCCCAGGTTGATGTCAATACAGGAAACTCTTGTTTAACCGGCACCTAAATATCTGGAATTCTCTCAACCGGCAAAAATCATACTCCGAAAACTCCTCTCAAATAACCGGCAATGTTGCCGAGTCCGAGTCTCCCGCGAACGCCGAGTACTCCGAAAACTCCTCTCAAATAACTGGCAATGTTGCCGAGTCCGAGTCTCCCGCGAACGCCGAGTACTCCGAAAACTCCTCTCAAATAACCGGCAATGTTGCCGAGTCCGAGTCTCCCGTGAACGCCGAGTTAGTCAGTGGGGGTAGTTCTTCAAAGTGCCACTACTCGGCCTCCTGGCGCTGTCGGAAGTCCGAACACTGCAGTAACAGGAGTCCGATTCTCCCGTGCTGCCGGGAGTCTCACTTACTGTTAAGTAATTAAAGAGTTATGGATTACCCTCAACTGGCAGTACTGTACTTAATCAAGCATCTTCCACCATCCATTTAACACAACATTCTGTAGGTGAGTAACCAAATACTGTATACTGCACATTTCTTGATTTTTTTTTAAAAAATAGCCTCGGTAGATATAACTCTCCGTTATCCGGAACTTTCGATCAACCGGCACCACGCCGGTCCCGGATACCAAAGAGTTTCCTGTATTTTCAAAAGGTCACTCACATGGAGAAGTTTGAAAACAACTGATTACAAGAACTGGAAGAGATGGTTGTTGGTAAGTCTTAGAAATCTAGTGGAAATAGGATTCCCTAACCTGATTGAATAAAGATTTGAGGAAGAGAAAGATACAGAGCTATGGGGAGAGATCAGGGCAATGGAAATAAGTTTTAGATTACTCTAGTAAAGAGCCAGCACAGACACCATGGATCAAATGGCCTCCTCCTGTGTTGTAAACTTCTATGACTATGATTTGCTTTCTCTCTTTTTCCAATAAATGGAAATGGATCAGTACCTTCCTCTCCCCGGTATGAAGGAATCCATCACACCCATTGCCAAAAAAATCACTTCACAAATTTGTATACAGATCACCTCAGTAAAAACATTTTATGGGATTTCAGTCACATGTGGCTGCATGAGGGCAAACAGAAGACCTGCTTTGATATTTACATGTACCAGGTTAAGAGCAGAAGCATTTTGGTTGTAACACTACGCAAGTCAGCCAATAGTAAAGGTGTAGACACCCACATTGTGGCGGTGCTGGGAACTCAGCAGTATAATTTACGCATGTTTAAGCCATACAAAGTTCAGTCTCTGAACAGTCCCAAGTCGGAGGCCAATACTACCGAAGACAGATATGGATAAGGAAGGTCGTTCATCCAGCCAGGAAAATGAAACATACAATAACTACAGGAAACTCTTTATTAACCGGCACCGGCGTGGTGCCGGTTTATCAATAAGTCCGGATAACGGAGAGTTATATCTACCAACGTACGAGAGCCCCGTACACATTGACATGCGCCTGCATTCGGAGCTCCGTCTCCCCGGGGACCGCCAGCTGACCATCTGTCGTGTCCGCTGCCTACCCGGGCTGCACATTCCCCTCCCAATCTACACGCTCCGATACAAGGCAAACGCCTCGGGGTTTTTATTAAAGTTAATCTTAAATGAGAGATGAAGGAAAACCCCGGTTACCTACTCAAGAATTTTGCCGGTTAAGAGATTTCCGGATATTTGGGTGCCGGTTAATAAAGAGTTTCCTGTAGATCACAATATCCAGTTACTTCCGAAATGATTGCCGGTTTTTGCCCCCACTACCTTACCCAGAAGTCCATTCCGGGTGCTATTCACTGTAAGAACAACTTTCTGACATCAGTCCTAAATTTGCCTAGTCAGTTTGAACTTGTGCTCCCTTTACCTACTGTGATGGTTGAATTTGAAGTAATGTTCCAGATATACCTTACAGTGTTTAATGTTATTTATCTCTAAAGTCTCCATTGAGCACTTCCTTTCAAGGTGAACACACAAAAGTTCTCCATTTCCCCCCCCGTAACTCAGTCCTTTTGTACTACAGATCAATCCCATCATCTCTAAGACTTGAATATCTTCATTTTCTTCAGTAACCAGAACTGTATACAGCACTTAAGGTGTGGCTTGACCAGAGTGCTGTGCAGTTTAAGCTGACTTCCTCTGACTTTGACAAGTACGCTGCTGTTTTGGCTACAAAGTTCAACATTCTATTTGCAAATTGGCAGTAGTTTGGAGGGCAAGTTCATGAAATGCAAACAGGGAACAGGCTATTTTAGACCTAGTATTGAGAAAGCTTTTAGAAACAATAATCAGGGACAAAATTAACAATCACTTGGACAAGCGTGGAGTAACTAAGGATAGCCAGCACAGATTTGTTAAAGGCAAATCGTGTTTAACCAACTTGATCAAGTTTTTTGATGAAATAACAGAGGGGTTTGAGGAAGGCAATGCGGTTGACGTGGTGTACATGGATTTCCAAAAGGCGTTCAACAAAGTGCCACATAATAGGCTTGCCAGCAAAGTTGAAGCCCATGGAATAAAAGGGACAGTGGCAGCATGGATACGTAATTGGCTAAGTAACAGGAAACAGAGCAGTGGTGAATGGTTGTTCCCCAGGGGTTGGTTCTTGGACCACTGCTTTTCTTGATATATATTAATGACTTGGATGTAGGTGTACAGGGCACAATTTCAAAATTTGCAGATGACACAAAGCTTCGAAGTGAACAGTGAGGAAGATAGTGATAGACTTCAAGAGGACATAGACAGGCTGGTGGAATGGGTGGACACGTGGCAGATGAAATTTAATGCAGAAAAGTGCAAAGTGATACATTTTGGTAGAAAGAATGAGGAGAGGAAATATAAACCAAAGGGTACAATCCTAAAGGGGGTGCATGAAGAGAGAGACCTAGGGGTATATGTGCACAAATCGTTGAAGGTGGTAGGGCAGGTTGAGAAAGCAGTTAAAAAAGCTTACGGATCCTGGGCTTCATGAATAGAGGTATAGACTACAAAAACATGGAAATTATGAAGAACCTGTATAAAACACTGGTTCGGCCTCAGCTGGAGTATTGTCCCCAATTCTGGGCACCACACTTTAGGAAGGATGTGAAGGCCTTAGAGAGGGTGCAGAAACGATTTACGAGAATGATTCTAGGGATGAGGGACTTCAGTTACGTGGATAGACTGGAGAAGCTGGGGTTGTTCTCCTTAGAGCAGAGAAGATTGAGAGGAGATTTGATACAGCTGTTCAAAATCATGAGGGGTCTGGGCAGAGTAGATAGAGAGAAACTGTTCCCATTGGCAGAAGGGTCGAGAACCAGAGGACACAGATTTAAGGTGATTGGCAGAACCAAAGGCGACGTGAGGAAAAAACTTTTTTACTCAGCGAGTGGTTAGGATCTGGAATGCAATGCCTGATGGGGTGGTGGAGGCAGACTCAATCACGGCTTTCAAAAGGGAGTTGGATAAGTACCTGAAGGAAAAAAATTTGCAGAGCTACGGGGAAAAGGCGGAGGAGTGGGACTAGCTGAAGTGCTCTTGCAGAGAGCCGGCATGGCCTTCTTCCGTGCTGTAACCATCCTATGATTCCATGATAATGAGATAGGGTTAATTAGTAATCTTATAGTAAAGGATCCTCTGGGGAAGAGTGATCATTATAGGATAGAATTTTACATTGAGTTTGAGAGTGACGTGGTTAAATCCGCAACTAGGGTCTGAAATTTAAACAAAGCCAATTACGTAGGTATGAAGGGTGCGTTGCCAAGGTAGATTGGGAAAATAGGTTAAGCAATGGTGAACATTTAAATAAATAATTCATAATTCTCAATGAACATACATTCCCTTGAGGAATAAAAACTCCACGAGAATGTGGTCCAACCGTGGCTAACTAGAGAAGTTGCCAATGTTGCCAAAAAGAGTAATAAGCCTGAGGGTTGGGAGGGTTTTAGAAATCAGCAAAGGATGACCAAGAAATTGATCAAGAGGGAGAAAATAGATGAGAGTAAACTAGCAAGAATTATAAAAAATGATTGTAAATGCTTCTACAAGTATGTAAAAAGGAAGAGATTAGCGAAAGTAAACATGGGTTCCTTAGAGGCAGAGACAGGAGAAATTATAATGGGGAATAAGGAAATGGCAGAAACATTGATCTGTCTTCACAGTAGAAGACACAAAGAACATACCGGAAATACTGCGGAACCAAGGGTCTAATAAGAGTGAGCAACTTAAAGTAATTAATATTAATTTTTAAAAAGTACTGGAGAAATTAATGGGACTAAAAGCAGACAAATCCCCTGGACCCGATGACCTACATCCTAGGGATTTTAAAAGAGGTGGCTTCAGATATAGTAGATGCATTGGTTTTGATCTTCCAGAATTCCCTACATTCAAGAACGGTCCCCATGGATTGGAAGGCAGCAAATGTAACCCCGCTATTCAAGAAAGAAGGGAGGGAGAGAGAAAACAGGGAACTTTTGGCCGATTAGCCTGACATCAGTAGTAGGGAAAATGCTCGAATCTATTATTAGGGATATGGTAACAGGGCACTTAAAAAATCATAATATGATCAGGCAGAGTTAAAACGGTTTTATGAAAGGGAAATCACTTTGACAAATCTAAGAGTGGTTCGA
The DNA here is from genome assembly GCA_030390025.1 of Squalus acanthias. Lineage (NCBI taxonomy): Eukaryota > Metazoa > Chordata > Chondrichthyes > Squaliformes > Squalidae > Squalus > Squalus acanthias. Next base: position 151,872,947 of record CM059426.1, on the reverse strand, counting down.
GGGTGCAACTATCAGGGTAGATTAGGGGGAACCAGTGAATGTAGTATATTTGAAGTTTCAAAAGGCATTGAATAAAGTGCCACACAAGAGGTTGTTACACAAGATTAGGGCTCATGGGATTGGGGGTAATATATTAGTTTGGATTGAGAATTGGTTAACGAGCAGAAAGCAGAGAGTAGGAATAAACAGGTCATTTTTGGGTTAGCAGATGTAACTAGTGGGGTGCTGCAAGGATCTGTGCTTGGACCTCAGCTATTTACAATCTCCATCAATGATTTACATGAGGGGACTGAGTGTAACGTATCCAAGTTCGCTGACAATACAAAGTTGGTGGGAAAGTAAGCTGTGAGGAGGACTCAGAGGCTGCAAAAGGATAGAGACAGGTTAACTGAGTGGGCAAGAAGGTAGTTGATGGAGTATTATGTGGGTAAATATGAAATTATCCACTTTGGTAGGAATAGAAAAGCAGAATGGCCCCAAAATTTGTGTTGATACGCGAGAGTACGCACTGTGTACTCTCGCGTATTCTGTCTCCAATTGCCGGTTTTCTGCATGCGCTGAAAACCGGCACTTGGTGAATTCAAAAGGGGGCGGTTCCTAAGTGAACCGCGTGCGCGCTACAGGCTGCGCGCACGCAGTGCACTTAGTGCTTTGAACGCGCAGGTAAGTATGGAAGATTTTACACATAAAGAAAGGAGGCGTAAGACCCTCTTTTAACAAGGTAAGTAGTTAATTAAGTATTATTTTGAATTTTTTTTAACAGGTATATCTTTTTTAGAGACTTTAAAGACAGGTAAGTTTATTTTTATAACTTTTTAAAAGATTTAAAAAATTTTCAAAAATTTAATTTTTTGTTTAAAATGGTTAATTTATTTAACTATACTTATTTTATTAATGTGATGGTTTTTAAAAAAAATTTAATTGAGGTTTAGCTGTTCTTTTGGGGGGGGTATAGATTCATAGCTTTCACAGCACTTGTGAAAGCTATGAATGAAAGATGGTGTGCTGCCATTGGCTCTAACTGAGTCACGTGATCCCACAGCTCGCACAAATTAACTGCGCCTGTGGGATACGGAAGCACTGCCCAGCTGCTGTCCAGAACATCAAGTTCGTGCGAGCTGGGACTGAAAAAGCCAGCGCGCAGTGAGAGATCGCGGGGAAGCCTTACCCTCGCACGAAGGCTCCCTCACGAATTTTTGGGCCAATATTTTCTTTTAAAAGGTGAGAGACTAGTAAATGTTCATTATGCAGAGGTATTTGGGTGTCCTTGTACACAAATCACGAAGTTAACATGTAAGCAATCAGAAAGGCAAATGGTATGTTATACTGTACCTTCCTTGCAATAAAGGCTAAGAGTAAGGAAGTCTTGCTGCTATTAAATAGGGCTTTGGTGAGATCACACCTGGAGTACTGTGCACAGTTTTGGTCTCCTTACCCAAGAAAAGATATACTTGCCTTAGAGGGAGTGCAGCAAAGGTTCACTAGATTGATACCTGGGATGAGAGGGTTGTCCTATGAGGAGAGATTGAGTAGAATGGGCCTATACTCTCTGGAGTTTTGAAGAATGAGAGGTGATCTAATTGAAACGTATAAAATTATTATAGGGCTCAACAGGGTAGATGCTTAGAGGCTGTTTCTGCTGGCTATCTAGAACTAGGGGTCACAGTCTCAGGATAAGGGGTCGGCCATTTAGGACTGAGATGAGGAGAAATTTCTTCACTCAAGATTGTGAATCTTTGGAATTCTCTTCCCCAGAAGGTGCAAGTTGAGTATATTCAAGATGGAGATCGATAGATTTTTGGACACTAAGGGAATCAAGGAATATGGGGATAGGGCAAGAAAGTGGAGTTGATGTCGAAGATCAGCCATCATCTTATTGAATGGCGGATCAGGCTCGAAAGGCCGTACACACCTGCTCCTATTTCTCCTGTTCTTTGTTGATTCTGCTACTACAATGTTAGCATGTTTAAGTGCCAAACCTACAATACCCCTAGATCTTTTTTAGCTTTAACTTCTGAACCAATTTGGAAATTTGAGTTATGAGTGGGAAACAAAATCAGCAGAAAGGTGAAAATTGCTAAAGTGAAAAATTCTGTACTATAAATTGATCATAATGTTAATTTGAACTGATGATTTTACATTTTCAGTTATACTAAACAGTTAGTGTTTATCTGAATGGATGCATCATTTGAGTTCTATCCTGCCCTCATCTGACATTCATACAAAAGCACGCTCTAAGCAGGGATCAATTGTATCAATCAAGATCAAGAATCTTAGTTAATACAATAGCAAAATACTGCGAATGCTGGAAATCTGAAACAACAACAGAAAACGCTGGAAACACTCAGCTGGCCAGGCAGCAGTCTTTCTTCTCAGCTGATATTCCATCTCCCTAATCCTTGAGTACTAAGCCAATTGCAGCATCCCTGCTGCACGTATGGCTGAGATTAGATTACACAGCATGAGCTAGTACCAAACCTAGGACCTTCCCGGCTTCTATGCCACTACCACACCATGTGACACAATTACCCACAAAGCCATCGAGGAAATTACTTTGTAATTAATGTTTGAAAAGTGCAGTGACTCTGAATGGAAATGAGAACCCTCTGGTGAGAATCAAGTAATGCCTAGATATTTTTACTATTCAAGGGTTCATGAAAATATAGTTCATTTCTTCCATATTTTCGACTATAAGGTTTGTCTTTATTCGGGGAAGAAAGATTGGAAAAAGCAATCCCGAAAACATTATGTATCCTTAAACCAAAACAAGATTAGTACAATAATCTAATGTACTCTATCTGCAGTATGCTACTGGCTATCCTTTCTTTCTTGAATCTAGGATGACACTCGAGCGCAGAACTCAGAACAACTGTTGCATTGTCAAAAGTGCTCTCCTTTGGATGATATGTTAAATCGATGTCTAGTCTGTCTGTTCAGGTGGCTGTTGAAGATCCCAGAGCACTATTTGAAGAGGAGCAGGAAGTTCTTCCTGGGCAAATTTACTCCCGCAACCATCACCGCCAAAATTCAAGTCATTGCTATCTATGGTGTCCTGCTGTGCGCAAAAGTGGCCTATTTAACGTTCATTGCACTTTAAAGTACTTCACTGTATTTGAATTGCTTGGAGACATTGAGGTGCTTTTAGGTGCTACATAACATTGATTTTTTCCCCCAACTAAACTACAAGTATATTAGCATCCTGGCATTTTCCTTAATCAGTATTCCAGCTACCATGTATTTTGTGAGAAAGACATGAGTTTTAGTTGGTAATTCAGGTATTAGCTACTTAATATTTCAACCAAAAAGAAGTGGCATTGACATGCATTTAATGGTATAGGTACAAGATTGAAGGGGGGGGGGGGGGGGGAGAAAGAGAGGGAGAAAACTTATGGGGGAGGGACAGAGAAAGTGAAAGTGAAGGTTTTTCTTACTTCTATTCCTGGGGTAAACAAGGGAGGACACGCGAGAGGAACAAACCTTGCTGACCTGTTGCAATAACCTCATTATAAGGCCATAGTGCAGTCTAAACCAGACTGTCCTTGTACATCACCGGAGACCCTCTTCACAATGAACAGTTTGGGAGAGGGTGGGGGTGCCAAATGATTATTCTGATACCATTTGGGATGCACAGACAAGAGGAGTACTGTTCTGGAACAGTAGGATTCTTGGATACATTGCTCGTTTATGTGGTATTACTGATGCAGACTTTTCGGTTTCTCTCTCCAGTGCAGTGTCCAATTCCCAGCTAGCTTATTTATTCAATATCCATGAGAGGTGCAATCCTGGGATGCAAGATCCAGGGTTTCTGTGCCCCAGTTAAATTAATTTCTCATGCAATCCTTACATAATTATAAATCCTGGTTTTAGAATTTAAAAGATAACTTAATTACTTGCCAAACTAACTACTTACAGGCAGATATAATTATTTTACAAGTGACCCATCTCACACAGACTGAAGTCCTTAAAAAGAAACTTAGGATTAAAAATCTAGTAGCTAAAAAAAATTAGATCAACTTCCTCATAAAATTCTGTCCTGTCCTCTCCTGAAGTCACTGACTGCCACTGGGATACAGTTCTTAAAGCATTTACCTGGTACCTGAACTGATATGTAATCTCAATATTGAAATCAAACAGGAAAAGGGAGGCACATATTCAAGTAATTAGAAATTAATCATTGCGCCCAGATAACTCGGAGGTAAAATGCATCTCCTGAAATAATGCTGAGCCATACCAACCAGAATGGCCTGTGGTCAATTTGCTGATCTCAGTTGAGCTGCTGGTGGTATAACTAACCTCAGCACTCTTGGGCTAATAATTGGGAGGGGAGAAAACAGCTTGATTCATCCATTGCCAGGCTGGCCTCCCAGTCTGATGACTGCCTGGTAAGCCCTGTGGTGAAGTACACATGAAGATTGTGCTTAGATGTGAGGTCCTCATGTTGAACAGAAAGAAAGAACTTGGAACCTATTGATGTTTCCCAGGCTCACATCAAGAATGAGCACTTATGCAAGATGTTGCAGAACTATACCCCAGCATAAATTGGCACCTTCAATTTTCCCACGTCAAAATCAAATCAATATCTATGAGACCTTCTGATTAACAGGATTTTTTTACTACAGGAAATCAAATGCTTTATATATAAATATGTCAGGAGACAGATATCATCACCTAAAAAAGAAATCTGATGATGATTCAGTCTGCTGAGATACAAAAACAAATTAACATACAAAATAAACATGTTAATTAACTGGATCAAAGTCTTCACAAAACAGTTCTGTGTCTCACTGAATCAACCGTATTTAAATAAGACCAATTGCAATTTAAAAGAAACAAGCCAATCTGCTTTAATATCAAAGACACTACCTGAATGTTAAAGTCATGGAAACAAGCAGTACAAACACTGTCACAATACTGATGAGTTAGGTCAATGGTTTACAGTGATTAACTCGAGTTCCAAAATTTTTTAAATCAGTATTTGCAATCTCAGATGAGGTCTATTTTTCCAAGTAAACTGCAAACCAGGGACCTTGCTGATTACTTCTCCTGTAATTATAACTTAAATACCTCCTGTAATTATAACTTAAATACCGCAGAAATACTACAAAGAACCTGGCCTACATGTAGTAGTACTGCTAAAACAGTTCAATAATTCAGATCCCTAATTACTGAGAACCAGTAGACGGACACCATTCCATTTTTATTGATCTTCAAACAAGAGTTGATTAGATAACTATTCCTGTAAATTCTACTTCATTCTAGCATAGGGACATGAAAAAGGAGTAGGCCGTTCAGCCAATTAAGCCTGCTCTGCCATTTTTATTTGGCATGGCAGCGGTCACTTTTTTGATACCAATTCCCGATAAGCTTACTTTCCAAGTACAGGAAACTCTCGTTTAAACGGCACCTAAATATCCGTAATTCTCTAATAACCGGCAGAATTCATACTCCGAAAACTACAGTATACAGTTGTTTATAAGTTTTGTTTTACTGTTAAGTAATTAGAGTTATGGATTACCCTCAACTGGCATTACTGTACTTAATCAAGCATCTTCCACCATCCATTTAACACAACATTCTGTAGGGGAGTACCCAATTATACTGCACATTTCTTGATTTTTAAATTTTTGTTTGTTAAAAATAGCCTCGGTAGATATACCTTTCCGTTATCCAGAATTTTTAATAAACCGGCACCATCCCGGTCCCGGATATGAAAGAGTTTCCTGTATCTATCACACTCTTAAACATCTCAATTGGCTATTGCCTTCTCAGGCACTGCATTCCACATTCTCAACTGTTTGTGTTTTTCATGGATTCACCTTTAACAAGCTTAGCTTGAATTCTATTACGTTCCTCTTTATTCTGAATTCCTCTACTAGATGGAAGTCTTTACCCATTGACCCTGTCAATTTCCTTTCCTAGTTTAAGCATCTCAGATCTCCCTTTAACCTCATCTCCAGGAAATATATACCAAAATTTCCTGGATCTCATTATAACTTAGTCCCTTCAACCCAGGTCTTATCATCCTGCTGAATTGCTGGACTTTCTCCAAATCCAGCCTATCCTTCCTATGGTTGGGATACCAATATTCCGAAGACGGTCTGACTTGTATTCTGTATAACTGCAGCAGTGCTTCCCTGCTTTTATATTCTAAATTTTCTGCCTAGCATTTCATTTAGCTTCATGGTTGCTTTTTTCAACCAAGCTTTTAATGATGTATGTGCCTCGATCTCAATCTCTCTTCTGGACCCCTTCAATTCCATCCCATTGAGATGATACTCTTAACTGCCATTCCTATATCCAAAGCATACTATCTCATTTTTTTTTTACATCAAACTGCAGATGCCATCATTCCGCCCACTTTCAATTTATTCATGCCCTTTTACAATTTTATGCTCTTCTTCACAATTCAGTATAATACTTTCATTAGCCGACCAGGAATCTGTACTTAGGTCACTCATAAATCGCAGTCTCAAAGGAAGAAACACAACTGTTGCATCCAGACATCAGAATGCTTCAGGATCATCAAGAACCCTCTTACTATGAACACACTACAGCAATGATTACCAAAGAATTGACCTGCTATGGAGTGGACACTACTGTACTGAGTGATACCAGATTGCCGTCACAACCCAACAGACTAAAGTTGGAGCTGGAGACATCTTCTGGAATGGCAAATGCACTGAACTGCCTCATTGTCAACATAGGTTTGCAATTCACAAAGGCATAAATGAGCATCTCATGAAACTGTGACTGCCACACCAGGGTAACTGCTTTGCTATAATCTTCAGATCCTATGCACAAACTACATCAGTGACAACGATAAAAGAACAATTCCACAGCAACCACCAAGGTACGATGACTAAAGCTCCTACAGTGGCAAGTTGATTTTTTTATCACCACTTGGTGTGCAACAATTAGTCACAGTGACATTCTACTGCTCAGCGAGTGCCAAGAACAAAAAGTAATTATTAAAACAATCTTTCATCAACCGATATCTTGGATGCATCCATGCTCAAAAAAATAGCATCTCACGGACTAGAACAATTTATGAACAAGACTTTTTAGGGCGCATACTTAATGGAGCAATGCGCGGTGCACATGGATCGTCACATAATTAGATCCAAATTTATGTTCACTATTCATCCGCACTGCGAAAGGCAACATATGAATGAAGTGACTTGACGTCCAGCATCAGATCCAAATGTCCAACGTCATCATCAAACCACCACCACCTACTAACCAGATTCCAGAAAATAATGAAATGGATGTTGAAACGGAGTAAACGATTTTATGCAACACTATGTACCAAGCTGCAGCTGACACTGCATTAGTTTAAAAAAAACACACCAGGGCTGCTTTAATGAAAACAATGCAGAAGTAGCTGCACTGCTGTGTGAAAAACAGAGCATATGTGAGGCATCTTGGTAGTCAAGAAATCACATCAAAAGGTCCTAGGAAAGACAAATCAAACTAATTTACAACAGAAGACCATTTGTGAGAAAGGCAGAAGAAACACAATCACTAGCTGCACAATTAAAACACACAAAACTTACACAATGCTCCGAAAGTAGTTTAGGGACCAATTACACTGGCTCTGCCGTGTTGTGGGGCATAGGTGCCACCATGGTAATCACCAGTAAAGCCAAGCTCTGCAAAGTTAACCTGAGTATTTTGATAAGCTACTAAATTAGCATCACCAATGAAGCTATGGATAAGGAAACAAAAAATTGTCCATAATAATGTGAAACATGAACATGCTGGAATTCAAGGTGGTTAACATAAAGATGAAAATGCTCTCAATCCTGTTTGAATACCAGTTCATGTCTGAAAATGTGGGTACCATGCTCTAACTATGCAACTCCATTCATTCTTAATCTGGTATCGTCACTCAAGATGCTATCATTGTTACCACAAAAGTGAAAAGAGCAGAGTGCTGTAACATTCAGGGCACCTCCCCCTTGTCCATTTCTAATTCGGGTTAGGGGGCTTCTCAATTGCCTTCTTGGTAATGTTGCAGACAATATACTTCCAGAAATGTAGAGCCAAGCTAAGCACAATTGACATATTGGCACGTCAAATGCAACAAGAACATAAAGGACAGACCATTGATCTCTACTCTATATTTACTGAACTGAAAACAATTTCGCCTAGTCAGTAGACCTAGACGGAGACACTGCTGTCAAAGTTTAAATGCCCAGCAAAGTATATTCAGACTGTTTAACTTTACAATGGCATACTGGCTAGTGTGTGCTGAGGGAGCCTTTTCCGAAACCATGTAACGTCTCCAATGGGGTCAATATTTTATATCAAGCCTATATAGACTCTTCTTTGCAGCAATAATTGAAGTCACAAAAAATTATCAACCTAAAGGGTGGTGATATACCAACCCCTGCACCCAGTAAATTTGTCTCAAGAGATTTCACCCAATCTGCGAAGCAGGCTGTACAATGTTGCTCTCAACAGCTTGCATTTATATAGCATCTTTAACATAGAAAAATGTCAAAAGGTGCTTCAGAGGTATAAACCAGAAAAATGGACACCAAGCCAAAAGACATTAGGAGGGGACCAAAAGCTTAGTCAAGAAACAGTCTTGAAGGAGAGGGAGGTGGAGAGGGTTAAAGAGGGAATTGCAAAGTATGGGGCCAAGGCAACTGAGGGAATGACCGTCAATGGTGGGCCGAAAGAGATGGATGCACAAGAAGCCAGAAATCAGAAGAACAGATAGTTCAGTGGGCTGGAAGAGGTTATAGAGATGAGGAGGGACAAGGCCATGAAAGGATTTAAAAAGTAGGATGACAATTATAAATTTGAGGTGTTGTGGGACCAAAATAGTTTTGGATACTTTGGTAATGCCATGGAGAGGAGAAAATGGGTTTGGAAGCTCAACCCAGGGCCGAATAGGGTACCGAGGATGGCAACAGTCTCGTTCAGGCTGAGACAGTGGCTGGGGATAGGGATGGAATCAATGCTAAGAGTACTGAATTTGTGGCAGGGGCCGATGACAATGGCTTCAGTCTTCCCAATGCTCAGCACAAGTAAATTGTGGCTCATCCACGATTGGATGCAGTCCGACAACTCAGAGGCAGTGGAGGAGTCAAGAGGGGTAAAGCTGGGTGTCAGTACACATGCAGGAGTAGATCCCACATCTGCAGATGTTGCTGCCAAGGGGCAGAATGTAGATCAGGAAGGAGGGGAAGCAAGGATAGATCCTAGGGGGAACTCCAGAAATAAGTGTTAAGGTGGAAAGAGAAGCCATTGCTCAAGATATTCTGTCTATGATCAGATAGGCAAGAGTGGAACCAAACAAGTGCAGTCCCAGTGAGTTGGATAATAGACAAGAGGATGCTGTGGTCAACCGTGTCAAAGACTGCACAAAGGTCGAGGAGGGATAATGCACTACAGTCAGTCATTTGTGACTTCGATTAGGTCTGCTTCTGTACTGTGGCAGGGGTAATTGGAGAAATTCAACAGGGAGTTGTGGGAAAGATGGTCATAGATTTAGAAGACAACACATTCAAGGACTTCAGAAAATAAAAGGTTACGGATGGGGCAGTAGTTTTCAATGACAGAGGGTCGAGGGTGTTTTTTTTTGAGGGGGGGTGATGGCAGTTTTGAAAGGAAGGGGACAATCTTTCAGGGGAGGAAACCATTTACAATGGAGATAATTAAGTAATTTTGAAGTGTAGTCACTTGTAATATGGGTAAATTTATCCAATATATTGCAACATGTTAAACCCAGTTGTTGTACCATATGATTTGCCTTTAATCATAACTAACGTAAAGCAATGGTGAAAAGGGTGGCAAATTAATAGGCAATAGGTTATAATACAGCCTTCCGACAGAGGGCAGAAAAAAAGCTTCTGCAATAGAAAAAGCAGGATCATGTCATGTTTGAGATTAATAGATGGTTATATTCTATAGATGTCCCCATAACGCGGAATTACAGATGTTACAGAACAGCATATGTGCCTTAGCAGATTGAAAATCACCTTAAGTCAACAATTGTATGGAGAAAGTGAAACACAAAAACTGCTCTGAAGTTTCCACTGAATAAGTGGCATGTCACGTTCGGTGTGCATGAGCCTAGGTCCAACCAGAAGCAGCTAGAGCTACTTGGCAGCAATTCACACAAGCAGACAACGAAAGCGAATTCCAAACACAGAGGAAGTCATAATCCTGCTGATAGAACTCAGGATCCATCATTTGAGCAGCTTTCTCTGCTTCAGCATACATATGTGCTTCAGCACAAAAACTGTTTATAGAAATTCCAGAGTCAAAATTTAAATTTGTCACTTCAAGGGTCTGCGTGACCACATTCACCAAGAGCTCTGCTACTTTTCACATGTTCTCATGTTGGTCACAATTTCTCTTGCGGATTAGTAATTTTACTTCTTTTGCACGCGACATTCCTGGCCAATTTTAAACATGGAGGACATAAACAAAGTGGTTAGCTTAACTCATGAAAGATCACAAGCACAATCGAAAGGTTGTCTGATAGTTAAGGTCAAAAAGTATGCAATAGTTAAGGTCAAGTAAGGTTACTTATGAGATAAATCTACCAAGATCAATATTAATGATTCATTGTTTACGAAATTACCTACAGAATTTATGTATTTTCAAAGTCTATCAGTTAAACCTTGACTATAGGAGGAGAGGTTAAAACTGTTTTCTTTGTCAGAATACCAATTTATAAAATTCTCTATGGTTTCAGCATTTCTCTAATATTCTGCATAGAAAAATTACAACAGTGAATTGACCTTTGAAAACACTTCAATTTTAGACAAATTAAAAAACTGTTGGAAATTCAAGCAGGTCACTCAGTATCTATAAAGAGAAGACAGTTATTGACATTCCAGGTGTTCAAGCTTCATCAGCTCATGCAATATCCAATACACAATCAGTAGTGGCGTACAACTACAGCAGAACCCCGTCAAAATCCTTCAAAGCCAGAGCAACTGTTTTATATGGATTGATCTAAAAAAAAATGTATATCAGAGGTCAAGGTAGATCAGAGGTCTACTGTACTTAAGAAAAAATACACTGTAGTTATTACTCTGCCTTCTGTTATTAACAGCCGTGACACTAAGTCGACTTGACTTGTTTCAGTGAAACCAGTGAGCTTGACTTGTTAGAGATACTCTCTCATAATATAGCAGCAATTAAAAGATAAATTGTGTTGCCTCTTGGATGGAAATAAACCCAGAAAGAACATCTTGCCAGAAAATGTGAGTTAACAATAGATCTTTGAGAAACCAAATCACTTATACCTTAAACTTATTTTTGCCTCGAAATAGTCTTGGATGAGCCATAATTTCTTCTAGTTAAACAGCGGCTTCAGTCTTTGGTTCCTACCACAAACTCCGTCCCTTTGCCAGAGATTCCAACCTCCACCCAGCCATGGTCTCAGGCTGAGCCAGACTGTTCGCAACCTCTGCGTCCCATTCAACCCCAAGCTGAGCTTCTGAACCAACATCTTCTGCACCAGAAAAACCACCTACTTCCACCACTGTAACATCATCCGCCTCTCGCTACCTCAGCCCTTCTGCTGCTGAAAAACATATGTGCCTGTCATCTCCTGATGATTCCAATGCTCTGCTAGCTGGCCTCCCATCCTTCACACCACAAACTACAGCTCAACCAATACTCTGCTGCAAGTATTCTATCCCACACCAAGTCACACTTCCCATCGACCCTGTGCTCGCTGACCTAGTGGCTCCTGGTCCCTCAAATTTAAAATTCTCATCCTTGTGTTTGAATTCCTCCATGGTCTTGCCCCGCCTTGTCTCTGTAAGCTTCTCCAGCCCTACAACCGTACTCTGAACTCCATGTTCCTCTGACCCTGGCCTCTTGGACATCCCCCCCCCGCCCAACCCCCTCTGGCTTTCAGCCACATAGGCCCCATGCTTGAATTCCCTCCCTAAACCCCTCTGCCTTTCCACTTCCACTCCTCCAAGACTGTCCTTAAAACCCAACTCTTCGACCAACCCCTCACAAATAATCTCCTTATACCTCTGAAGTGCCTTATTACTTTATGTTAAAGGTGCTATGGAAATGCAAATTGTCGTCATGTTTGCATCTCAATGCCATTATAAAGTTAAAAAAAATAGTTGCATTTATATAGCACTTTTCACGACCTCAGGACGTCCCAAAGCGCTTTACAACCAATGAAGTACAACTCAAACTGTAAATGGTTTAAAATAAACATAAACCCATTTCAGTTTATGCAGTATGCAGCTATAACAAAGAATTGCTGTGCATTAACAATCAGGACTCAGAAATCAAGAATGAGCCTGAACATGCATAGGTCTGAATCTGATTGGCTTTATGCCATTTGCCTCTAATACAGATAACATTGGCGGTGTTTATAATTTCTCCATTTCACCACCATTGACTGGTAGAGTGTAAAATATTAGAAAAAAAGGACTTGCACGTATACAGCACCATCTTTTGCATAGGACATACAGCACAGAAACAGGCCATTCGGCCCAACCAGTCCATGCTGACATGTGTTACGCCCTTACATAGGCAAATATGCATGGTCCTTGAACGGCGAGGGGGCAAAAAGATTGAGAGAGTGAGTTTTTGCTGAGAGAAGACAAAGATGCTTGCGTGGTTTAAACAGGAGATCGGCAAAGAGACAGATTGGGCTCGAATCTGCAGGCAGGTAAGTAGCATTTAGATTTAATTAAGTCCAGAGTATTCTATAGGCATATTAAATAATAAATAGTAAACGGGTAGTAAGAGGAGGGGTGGGGCCGATTAGGAACCAAAATGGAGACCTACGCATGGAGGCAGAGGTACTAAATGAGTACTTTGCATCTGTCTTCACCAAGGAAGATGAGGTTGCCAAAGTCATAGTGAAAGAGGAGGTAGTTGAGATACTGGATGGGATAAAAATTGATAGAGGAGGTATTAGAAAGGCTGGCTGTACTTAAAGGTGGTCTTAAGTACTTAAAATAAGTTACCAGGACCGGATGGGATGCATCCTAGGATGCTGAGGGAAGTAAAGGTGGAAATTGTGGAGGTACTCGCCATAATCTTCCAATCCTCCTTGAATACGGAGGTGGTACCGGAGGACTGGAGAATTGCAAATGTTACACCCTTGTTCAAAAAAGGGTGTAAGGTTAAACCCAGCAACTATAGGCCAGTCAGTTTGACCTCGGTAGTGGGGAAGCTTTTAGAAATGTTAATCCGGGACAAAATTAACAGTCACTTGGACAAGTGTGGATTAATTAATAAAAGCTAGCACAGATTTGTTAAAGGCAAATAGTGTTTAACTAACTTGATTGAGTTTTTTGGTAAGGTAACAGAGAGGGTTGATGAGGGAAATGCGGTTGACGTGATGTACATGGACTTCCAAAAGGCGTTTAATAAAGTGCCACATAATAGGCTTGCCAGCAAAGTTGAAGCCCATGGAATAAAAGGAACAGTGGCAGCATGGATACGAAATTGGCTAAGTGACAGGAAAGAGAGTGTAGTGGTGAACGGTTGTTTTTCGGACTGGAGGAAGGTACACAGTAGTGTTCCCTAGGGGTCGGTACTAGTACCACTGCTTTTCTTGATATATATTAATGACATAGACTTGGGTGTACAGGGCACAATTTCAAAATTTGCAGATGACACAAAACTTGGAAGTATAGTGAGCAGTGAGGAGGATAGTGATAGACTTCAAGAGGACATAGACAGGCTGGTGGAATGGACGGACACGTGGCAGATGAAATTTAACGCAGAAAAGTGCAAAGTGATACATTTTGGTAGGAAAAACGAGGAGCGGCAATATAAACTAAAGGGTACAATTCTAAAGGGGGTGCGTGAACAGAGAGACCTGAGAGTATATGTGCACAAATCGTTGAAGGTGGCAGGGCAGATCCTGGGCTTCATAAATAGAGGCATAGAGTACAAAAGCAAGGAAGATATGATGAACATTTATAAAACACTGGTTCGGCCTCAACTGGAGTAGTGTGTCCAATTCTGGGCACCACACTTTAGGAAGGATGTGAAGGCCTTAGAGAGGGTGCAGAAAAGATTTACAAGAATGGTTCCAGGGATGAGGGACTTCAGTTACGTGGATAGACTGGAGAAGCTGGGGTTGTTCTCCTCAGAGCAGAGAAGGTTGAGAGGAGATTTGATAGAGGTGTTCAAAATCATGAGGGGTCTAGACAGAGTAGATAGAGAGAAACTGTTCCCATTGGCAGAAGGGTTGAGAACCAGAGGAGACAGATTTAAGGTGATTGGCAGAAGAACCAAAGGCGAAATCAGGAAAAAAAAATTATGCAGCGAGTGGTTAGGATCTGGAACGCACTGCCTGAAAGGGTGGTGGAGGCCGATTCAATCGTGGCTTTCAAAAGGGAATTGGATAAGTACCTGAAGGAAAAAAATTTGCAGGGCTACGGGACTAGCTGAAGTGCTCTTGCAGAGAGCTGGCACGGGCTCGACGGGCCGAATGGCCACCTCCTGTGCTGTAACCATTCTATGATTCTATTACCGAAGTTAAAAGCGTCGAAACAGAGCTTGATTATTGATGTGTGCGGCATGCAGGACATGGGACATCCTGGATCTGCAAAATATCCAGGAGGAATACATAAGTGTAAAATGTGAGATAGTTGTAATCCTCAAGCAGAAAGATGCTGGGTACACTCCATGACATATGTAGTGCGGAAAGATTCCTGAAGACATGCTCCAGGTGGTGGTTACCCCACAGATAAAGATTAACAATGAAGCAGGAGAGAGAACGTGAATGACTGCCTGGACACAGAGCAGTACTTGGCTGGGAGAAAAATCAGTTTGAACTTGCTCAATGGGCCAACAGCTCTCCCCACCCACGGTGAGGATAAGGGCCAAGACACAGGGGAGTGGATGCAGGAGTAACACCATAGTATCCTGGAGCACAGCTTTATCCCTGGGGAGAAAGAGAAACAAACACCTTTCATGAGTAGACATCAGTCATAGTTCAAGGGAACTGAATAATTAGAGGGGCAGATTGTCATCGCAAGAATCTTCCTCAATCGCCTTCTCCCAGTGGCTGAAGAGCTCCTCCCAGAGTCGCAATGCGGATTCCGCCCACTAAGGGGCACAATGGACATGATCTTCACCGCGCGTCAATTACAAGAGAAATGCAGGGAACAGCACCAACCGCTGTACATGGCTGCCTTTGACCTCACAAAGGCCTTCGACACCGTCAACAGTGAGGGATTATGGAGTGTCCTTCTCAAATTCGTCTGCCCACAAAAGTTTGTCACCATCCTCCGCCTGCTTCACGACAACATGCAAGCCATGATCCTGACCAATGGTTCCACCACAGACCCAATTCACATACGGACCAGGGTCAAGCAAGGCTGTGTCATCGCACCAATGCTCTTCTCGATCTTCCTTGCTGCAACGCTCCATCTCACCCTCAGTAAGCTCCCCGCTGGAGTGGAGCTAATCTACAGAACAAACGGGAAACTGTTCAACCTCCGTCGCCTCCAGTCCAGATCCAAGGTCATCCCATCCTCTGTCGTTGAATTACAGTATGCAGACGACGCTTGCGTCTGCACACACTCGGAGGTCGAACTCCAAACCATCGTTAACACCTTCACAGAAGCGTACGAGAGCATGGGCCTTACACTAAACATCCGTAAGACAAAGGTCCTCTACCAACCTGCCCCGCCACACAGTACTGCCCCCCGATTATCAAAATCCACGACAAGGCCTTGGACAACGTGGACCACTTTCCATACCTCGGGAGCCTACTGTCAACAAGGGCAGACGTCGATGACGAAGTCCAACACCGCCTTCAGTGTGCCAGTGCAGCCTTCGGTTGCCTGAGGAAGAGAGTGTTTGAAGACCAGGACCTCAAACCCAGTACCAAGCTCATGGTCTACAGAGCAGTAGTGATACCCGCCCTCCTGTATGCTTCAGAGACATGGACCATGTACAGCAGGCACCTCAAAGCACTGGGAGAGGTACTACCAACGCTGCGCCTCCGCAAGATCCTGCAAATCCATTGGCAGGATAGGCGCACCAACGTCAGCATTCTCGCTCAGGCCAACTTCCCCAGCATCGAAGCTAGATCAGCTACGATGGACGGGTCACATCGTCCGCATACCTGATACGAGACTCCCAAAACAAGCGCTCTACTTGGAGCTCCGACACGGCAAGAGAGCCCCAGGTGGGCAGAGGAAATGCTTCAAGGACACCCTCAAAGCCTCCTAGAAAAAGTGCAACATCCCCACCGGCACCTGGGAATCCCTGGCCCAAGACCGCACAAAGTGGAGGAGAAGCATCCGGGAAGGCGCCGAATACCTCGAGTCTCTTCGCCGGGAGCAAGCGGAACCCAAGCACCCCACCCACCCGCCCCTTCAACTACCGTCTGCCCCACCTGTGACAGAGACTGTAGGTCCCGCATTGGACTCAGTCACCTGAGAACTCATTGTTAATGTGGAAGCAAGTCATCCTCGGTTCCAAGGGACTGCCTAAGAAGAAGAGATCATCTTATTTTGAAGCCCTGACCAGGAATACCAAATGATGTGCTGCCTCCAGGTGCATCACAAACGGAGACCTTTCAGAAAGAGTTGCATTATAAACTGAAGGGCAAAATCTTAAACGGTAGTAATCATAAAATTACTCAGTGCCATGCGTTAGAGGAGATGGGGAGAAACAGATTAGATGCATTGAATGCCTAGAAATATGGCGCAAATTGGAGTGTTTCAGATTCGCAGGACACTGGGACAAGTTCTGGGACAGAGGAAACTCTACAGACAGAATAGACTCTCCCTAAGCATCCCCATAAGCAGGTAAATAGAACAATGAGGAAGGCTTAATCTAGCACAGCAGGAGGGAGGCGCAATTCATATGGGGAAGTGAAGAATAAGTAGTGATGGAGAAAAGCGGTTAAAATAGTAACCTCAGGGATGGAATGGAGTGGTATGGGCAGATAGGAGAGGAGTTAAAAAGGTTAGCAAAGAAGAAGAAAAAGTGAAGTGAGGAATATAAATGCATCAGGATTTCAGTATTTATATGTAAATGTGCAAGCATTAGAAATAAATTTGTGGAACTAGATGCACTAATTAAACTTTGGCACAAACATGACTTCAGCTAGGGTGAGACAGCGAACCAAATATTCTTGGCTCTAAAATTTTCAGGGGGGGGGTGGAAGAAGAGAGAGAGAGGAAGATGGATGACACTATTAGTTAGTGACCTGGATTTTTCTCCCAGCCCGAGTGCGGACAGCTCTTCAATAAAGCAGGACTTCCAGCCATCTGTTTCCCTGACCCCAGCCCATTTCCTAGGGCAAGAGTCATCACCATATTGAAGGCAGGGCAATTTATGGATATGCTGGGGCACCCACCTAAAGTGAGGGTTGGGGAAAAATTGCTGTGGCACTTGTAGTGCTAGCTGAAGGCAATTTTTTTTAAAAACAAGTTTGAAGTTTTTGAACTTGGCATTTTACAAAATGTGATTTATCATTGTGAGATCTACAGCGCTAGGAAAAAAATGGTCATTTGAATTTTAACCCCTACCCGCACCAGTCCATAGGAATGCTGGACAGCAGAGATGCAGAGCAAGCTCTTGCAGGCAATGTTGTGTTGCCGATTATTTGCACCCTATCATATAATGTCTCTGTCATTTGTGCCCCATTATAAACCTGCTTATATTTAAGTAAATGTCGTCTTCTTCTTATCACACACCTGTCACCACTTGAAGTAAAAAATCCGAGTGGAAGTCCGCAGTATGGACACCCCAATCAATTTTTCTCCTTGACCCATCCAGGTTATGGCAGCATCAATGCAGAGGAAATTGAAGGCTACAAATTCAGCCAAAGGAAAGAAAGTTCTCACTGAAGGGTGTCTGAGAGTCTATCTGGGTAGTGTTAATAAAGGATTTATTGCCATATTTGGAGTACATTATAAACCACTGAATAACGGAAAGAAATAGCATTTGAGAGGTTTGTAGTACTAAGAAAGTTGAAATAATGGGGGACTTTAAACTATCTTAAGATATGATGTATGGACCCCAGTCCAACGCCGGCATCTCCACATCATGACCTCTATTGACACCGCAAACTGCCTGTAATTTTAAATAAATCTGTTGGACTATAACCTGGTGTTGTGCGACTTCTCATTTTTGTCCACCCCAGTCCAACGCCGGCATCTCCACATTATGACCTCTATTGACACCGTAAACTGCCGGCTCAAAGTGGAGAGAATCGCCAAGAAGATCGCGCATATTGACACAGACATCAAGTACCTGCAGAGATGCAAGAAAGCAGACAAGATTCCGAAAGGACTACAGATCACGAACCCACTCAAGTCGACATACAACACAGACTACGCTGAGAGACTTTGCCGTCGTACCTCTCGCACACTCCTCAACCATCTCGTACACCAGCTCTACAGCAGACGTCGCAACCTCGAAACCAAGATAGAGTCCATGCTCTCAGCCTGTGCTCAGGACACAGCAGACCAGCTACGAGACACCGCCAAACAGACGAGGCAACGGAACTACGCTGCCTACATGCGCATCAAGAACAGGAAGCTTGAGAAACTCGGCGTAACCACCAGCTGCAACCAAGCCTCCCCCGGTACCACGGTTGCAACCACAGGGAAGTCCATCGTCAACCTGTCGGACCACACCCTTCAACCAGACGAAATCGAAGTTCTCGCCCTAGGGCTCAAGTTCTGCCCCACCACCAAAATGGACCCCATCGGTCTCGCGGCGGACACAGAGGAATTCATCAGGAGAATGAGGATCCGGGAATACTACCACAAATCCCAAGATGTCAGCAACATTCCTAATGAGACAATCAATGATCCGGAACAGCAGACAGAGGGAACCGCAGTGCTACAACCGAGGAAGAAAGAGTCAAATTGGACCCCTCCGGAGGGTCGCTGCCCTAAGCTTGACATGTACGCTCAAGCTGTCAGGAAATGCATCAACGCCAGATTCATCAGCCGTACTCACAAGACAGTCCAGAATGTCACCCGAGCACACTGCAATGCCATCCACGCTCTCAAGACCAACCGCAACATCGTCATCAAACCAGCGGACAAAGGAGGAGCCATCGTCATACAGAACAGAATGGACTATTGCAAAGAAGCATACCGACAACTGGACAACCAGGAACACTACAGACAGCTACCCGCAGATCCGACCAAAGAACACACCCGCCAACTCAATAGACTGATCAAGACCTTCGATCCAGACCTTCAAAACATCCTACGCGCTCTCATCCCACGTACTCCCCGCGTAGGAGACTTTTACTGCCTCCCAAAGATACACAAAGCCAACACACCCGGACGTCCTATCGTATCAGGCAACGGAACCCTGTGTGAGAACCTCTCTGGGTACGTCGAGGGCATCCTGAAACCCATCGTACAGGGAACCCCCAGCTTCTGTCGCGACACTACAGACTTCTTGCAGAAACTCAGCACCCATGGACCAGTTGAACCAGGAACACTCCTCGTCACGATGGACGTATCGGCACTCTACACCAATATCCCCCACAATGACGGCATCGCTGCGACAGCCTCAGTACTCAACACCAACAACAGCCAATCTCCGGACGCCATCCTACAACTCATCCGCTTCATCCTTGACCACAATGTCTTCACCTTCGACAACCATTTTTTTACCCAAACACACGGAACAGCCATGGGGACCAAATTCGCACCCCAATACGCCAACATCTTCATGCACAAGTTCGAGCAAGACTTCTTCGCTGCACAGGACCTCCAGCCAACGCTGTACACCAGATACATCGACGACATTTTCTTCCTTTGGACCCACGGCGAAGGATCACTGAAAGGACTACACGATAGCATCAAAAGGTTCCATCCCACCATCAAACTCACCATGGACTACTCCTCAGAATCGGTTTCATTCTTGGACACACGAATCTCCATCAAAGACGGACGCCTCAGCACTTCACTCTACCGCAAGCCCACGGACAACCTCACGATGCTCCACTTCTCCAGCTTCCACCCTAACCACGTTAAAGAAGCCATCCCCTATGGACAAGCCCTGCGAATACACAGGATCTGCTCAGACGAGGAGCAACGCGATGGACACCTACGGACACTGAAAGACGTCCTCGTAAGAACGGGATATGACGCTCGACTCGTCGATCGACAGTTCCGACAGGCCACAGCGAAAAACCGCATAGACCTCCTCAGAAGACGAACACGGGACACAACCAACAGAGTACCCTACGTCGTCCAGTACTTCCCCGGAGCGGAAAAACTACGCCATGTTCTTCGCAGCCTTCAACATGTCATCGATGACGACGAACACCTTGCTAAGGCCATCCCCACGCCTCCACTACTCGCCTTCAAGCAGCCGCCTAACCTCAAAAGTACCATCGTTCGCAGCAGATTACCCATCTTTCAGGAGAACAGCAACCACGACACCACACAACCCTGCCACGGCAACCTCTGCAAGACATGCCAGATCATGGACACAGATACCATCATCACACGTGAGGACACGACCCACCAGGTACACGGTACATACTCATGTGACTCGGCCAACGTTGTCGACCTGATACGTTGCAGTAAAGGATGCCCCAGAGCATGGTACATCGGCGAGACCATGCAGACACTGAGACAACGTATGAACGGACACCGCGCAACAATCGCCAGGCAGGAGGGTTGCCTCCCAGTCGGGGAACACTTCAGCCGTCAGGGGCATTCAGCCTCGGATCTGCGGGTAAGCGTTCTCCAAGGCGGCCTTCGGGATACACGACAGCGCAAAATCATAGAGCAGAAACTGATAGCCAAGTTCCGCACTCATGAGGATGGCCTCAATCGCGATATCGGGTTCATGTCACGATACAGAACGTGACTTGACATCATGGCCGGTCTTTCCAGCCTTTTTTTTTTCCAAAGTCAACTGCAGAGGATATGCAGCCAGCAGGTGTTTTGACACGTTGGACCCCCTGGGACACATCTCATTGTCTTGGCTGTGCTCTTAGTGTGTCTTTGATGTAGGGAAAGATTTGAATACATTTTTTCTGTGTTTATATTGTGAATTCTGGGAGATTCTCTCACAGCTACTCTACCTGAGGAAGGAGCGACAGCTCCGAAAGCTTGTAATTTTAAATAAATCTGTTGGACTATAACCTGGTGTTGTGCGACTTCTCATTTTTATCTTAAGATAGACCAAGATAAGATAAAAGTTTGTGCTACAATGGAAAAGTGTTCTAAGAATGGATCCAGGACTTTGTATCCTTAATCACTGCATTGCAAGTCCAATAAGGAAAGATGCAGTGCTAGATCTGATCCTGGTGAAACAAGACAGGTAAGCGATCTGAATGTAGCACTGTACTTGGAGGCAGTAGTGATCACAATGTAATTCGGTTTACATTGGAAATATATAAAGAGGGGGTCAAAATTAAACGGCATTGGATTGGACCCAGCCCAGATTAATTGGTTTGAAAAAAAATGCTGGATAAAACAGCCCAACAACAGTGAGGTATTTAAATAGAAAATGGATACGGTGCAGGTTAAGTATATCCCAACTAGAAGTAAAGGGCCGCATTATAGCTTGTGGTACATGGGTAAAGAGAGAGCAAAAGTGAGGTTTAAAAAATGTACAATAAATATAAGGCGATAATGCAGAAAAAAGTATAGAAGGGAAGTAAAATGGTAAGCTAAACATTCACTCCCTCCACCACCGGCGCACCGTGGCTGCAGTGTGTATCATCTACAAAATGCACTGCAGCAACTCGCCATGGCTCCTTTGCCAGCACCTCCCAAACCCGCGACCTCTAACAAAAGAAAGACTTGCATTTATATAGCGCATTTCATGACACACCGAACGTACCTAAGCACTTTACCACCTAGAAGGACAAGAGCAGCAGGTGCATGGGAACACCATAATCTCCAAGTTCCCCCCCCCAAATCTCACACCATCCTGACTTGGAAATATATCGCCGTTCCTTCATCGTCGCAGAGTCAAAATCATGAAACTCCCTCTCTAACAGCACTATGGGAGTATCTTCACCACAAGGACTGCAGCGGTTCAGGAAGGCGGCTCACGACCACCTTCTCAAGGGCAATTAGGGATGGGCAATAAATGCTGGCCTTGCCAGTGATGCCACATCTCAGGAATGAATTTTTTTTTTTTTAAGTACAAAACTAGGCTAGCAATCAATGGGCTTTTGTAAGCACTTCAGTAAAACAATAACCAAAGAAGAAGTGAGAGTATAGAGATGAAGGAGGATTTGTGTATTAGGCACTTTACAGCCTTCTGGACACAACATCGAGTTCAACAATTTCAGACCATAACCTCGGCCCCTATTTTTTTTCTCTCTCACATGGCAGCTGTTGATTCTACCAATGCCATTTACACTTCATCTAGTCATCTTTTGTTTAACTTGTCCCATTACCATCTCCTTTTGCCTTGCACCATCATCTCTTTTGTCTTTTAATCTCTCCTGCCCTCCTTCCTATCACAGACCTTCCCTTTTGTTCTTTCCTCCCTTCCCCCCCTTTCCCTGCCCCTACAGAAGGGGACATAACCATAACCAAGATGATGAAAAGCAAATCCAGGAAACACTCTTCGCACAAAAGGGCTGCAAGGGTCTGGAGTGTGCTGCCCAAGAAGGCCAAATATGCAAAATCAGTTGAGGCGTTTAAAAGGGAGACAGATACTGAAGTCAGTATGTGAGGGTAGTAAGGAATATGGAAAACAACAGGAAATTGGAAGATAAGAAACAAAGCTGCCATGGCACACAAATTAGCAGGGCAGGCTTGATGAGCCAAATGAGACATTATTCAAATACTAGATATAATACTGTTTTCAATCTATTAGAGATACAAGTATTCTGCAACTAAATGCTCTTGGATAATTTATCCCTCACCTGAGACCATATTATACTGCGCAATTGGGCATAATGAAATCAGCCTGCAAGAGTAAGGAACACAAGAAATAAGAGCAGGAGTAGGCCATACGGCCCATCGAGCCTGCTCTCACTTTCATGTCACTGCTGCTCTGTCACCAGCCACGAAGTGCACAACTGTATATGTTGTTGAATTGCCAATATTCCCCTCATCTAGGAATATACTGCTCCTCGCCAACCCACCTAAGTTCAGGAACTCATCACTGGGGAAAGCTCCTCACTCATTAAATGCAAGATTTTCTCATGTAAATTGCTAATTTTCCAATGGTGGTGAAATGGAGTACTATATATGAAAAGGTGTGCATGATGCTCATTTGTGAGGAAGACATTAACTTTCATTTATATAGCACCTTCAACAAATGTCCCAAGGTGCTTCACAAATAGACAATGAATATGGATGCCAAGCCAAGAAAAAGGAGATTGGGGATGGGGGGGGGGGGGGGGGGGGGGGTGACAAAGCTTGATTGAAGAGATGGGTTTTTAAAAAGCTGCAGAAGCAGAGATTTGGGAGGAAGTTTCAAAGAGTAGGGGCAAAACAGCTGATGGCTCTGACAACAACAGTGGGTCAAAAGGAGTTCAGATTTAGAGGAATATAGGAGTGAACTTAGTGCAGGACAGATATATACAGAGCTTTGAACAAGTTGGAGTTTATAGAGGATGAACGATAAAAAGACAGCAAGTAGAGAGTGTTAGAGCAGTTGAATCTGGAGCTGATGAAAACACATTTAAAGGGTTTCGGCAGCGGAGGAACAGCGATATGGTGATTATGAACAATGCTGGAAATAAGCATCCTTAGTGATGGAAAAGATATGATAGAATTTTAATAGAGTTGGAAAGTAATTCAGTTAAATCCAAAAATGGGTCTTAAATCATTGGTTGTAATTTCCCAAGATTCTGGAATGGTTTCCACGGATTGGAAGGTAGCAAATGTAACCCCACTATTTAAGAAAAGGAGGGAGAGAGAAAACAGGGAACTACAGACCAGTTAGCCTGACATCAGTAGTAGGGAAAATGCTAGAATTTATTAAGGACGTGGTAACAGGGCACTTAGAAAATAATAAGACTGGACAGAGTCAACACGGATTTATGAAAGGGAAATCATGTTTGACAAATCCACTAGAGTTTTTTTGAGGTTGTAACTAGCAGAATAGATAAGGGGGAACCAGTGGATGTGGTGTATTTGGATTTTCAGAAGGCATTCGATAAGGTGCCACACAAGAGGTTATTAAACAAAATTAGGGCTCATGGGATTGGGGGTAATATACCAGCATGGATTGAGGATTGGTTAACGGACAGAAAACAGAGAGTAGGAATAAACGGGTCATTTTCAGGTTGGCAGGCTGTAATTAGTGGGGTACCGCAAGGTTCAGTGCTTGGGCCTCAGCTATTCACAATCTGTATCAATGATTTGGATGAGGGGACCAAATGTAATATATCCAAGTTTGCTGATGATACAAAGCTGGGTGGGAATGTAAGTTGTGAGGAAGATGCAAGGAGGCTTCAAGGGGATATGGACAGGCTAAGTGGGTGGGCAAGAACATGGCAAATGGAATATAATGTGGAGAAATGTGAAGTTATCCACTTTGGTCGGAAAAATAGAAAAGCAGAGTATTTTTTAAATGGAGAGAGTTTGGGAAATGTTGGTGTTCAGAGGGACCTGGGTGTCCTTGTAAACGAATCACTGAAAGTTAACTTGCAGGTATAGCAAGCAATTAGGAAAGCAAATGTTGGCCTTTATTACAAGAGGATTTGAGTACAAGAGTAAAGACGTCTTACTGCAATTATATAGGGCCCTGGTGAGACCACACCTGGAGTAGTGTGTACAGTTTTGGTCTCCTTACCTAAGGAAGGATATACTTGCCATAGAGGGAGTGCAATGAAGGTTCACCAGACTGATTCCTGGGATAGGGGGATTGTCCTATGAGGAGAGATAAAGTAGACTAGGCCTATATTCTCTGGAGTTTAGGAGAATGAGAGGTGATCTCATTGAGACATACAAAATTCTTACAGGGCTTGACAGGGTAGATACAGGGAGGATGTTTCCCCTGGCTGGGGAGTCTAGAACCAGGGGTCACAGTCTCCGAATAAGAGGTCGGCCATTTAGGACTGAGATGAGGTGAAATTTCTTCACTCAGAGGGTGGTGAATCTTTGGAATTCTCTACCCCAGAGGGCTGTGGAGGCTCAGTCGTATATTCAAGACAGAGATCGATAGATTTTTGAATATTAAGGAAATCAAGGGATATGGGGATAGTGCAGGAAAATGGAGATGAGGTGGAAGATCAGCCATGATCTTATTGAATGGCGGAGCAGGCTCGAGGGGCCAAATGGCCTACTCCTGCTCCTATTTCTTATGTTTTTATATGGTGTTTAAAGCTCACCTCAGGGTTGAAGAGGACACCAATACTGTGAATGGATTGGTTCAGCTTGTGTGTGTGTCTGGGAGGTGGGCGGAGTTAGTGGCGAAGAAGCGGCAATTATCTTGAGGACCAGAGATGATGCCTTCTGTCTTTCAGATGTCGAGGTGGAGGAATTGGCAACTCAACTAGACTTGAAGCTAAATAAGCAGTTGAGGGATTGAGCGAAGTAGTGGAGAGGTAGAAATGGATATCAACAGTGTACAGGTGAAAGCTGACTCCATGGCTGCAGATGTCATCACTGTTGGGCACCATATAAAAGTTAAGAGGAGCGGGCCAAAAATAGACACTTGCGGGATCCTGCAGGTGACGGTGGCAGGGAGTAAAGCCATTGCAGGAGATTTGCCAGCTCCATTCAGATAGCCGCAAATGGAGTTTTGCAACGGCAGTACCGTGCAGCTGGGCATTGAAGGTGAGACATTCAATGAGGATGGCAGTGTCAACTGTATTGAATATTGCAGAAGGGTCAAGGAAGGACAGTGTACCACAGTCACCAACAATGATGTTTGTGACTTTGGCTTGGGCTGCTCTGTGCTAAGAGAATAGATTAGACTGGAGAGATTCTAACAGGGAGTTTCAAAATAGATGGACAAGGAAATGGGAGACGCCACCATATTTCAGGACCTTAGGGGGGTGGAAAATTAAAGATCGGGGTGCAATTATAGAAAACAGATGGTTCTAGGATGGGGCGATGACAGTGGTTTTGATGGGGGGGGGGGGGGGGGGGGGGGGGAGAGAAAAAGGTGCAGTGCCAGTGGAAAGGGAACCACTTATGATGTTAGTTAGCCTTGGGCCCACAAAGATGAGTTGGGTGGCAAGGAGTTGACTGGAAAGGAGATCAAGGGAGCAGTAAATGGGTCTCATGGATGAGATGAGTTTAGAGAGGGCACCGGTAGAGGGAAATGGGCGAGGAAGTAGAAAAAGATGGGGCTCGGGCTAAAGTGGGTGGAAAACTGGGGGAAGGATGAAGTGGGAGGAGAGGAAGCGGCAAGGGCAGTTGGATGGTTGGTCTTTAATATTTTGGAGACAAGGAAACTCATGACCTCTATGTATTTGATATTTCAGGTCGACTTCTCAATGGGTTTCATAGCCTCGCACTGGTAGAACCTTTTCTAACCACGATAAAAACTCCATCTTTTTCAACTTAAATTGAAGTTTCTTTCAAACTTGGCATTACTTGTTCAACTTGATGTTATGCCTTTGAGTGGAGCAACTTTTACATTGTGCAGTTAGCTTTGGTTTAAAATCCGTACAAGATTCAGTTTTTAGGTCAATGCTAGTTTACAATGTATAGAACATATTCAGCACACTCTAAAAGCACAAACAATCTAAGGATATAATTCCAACAGACTATTGCTGGTCTCCAAAAAATTACACGCCCTAAACCAAGCGTAACATTTTCTTAAATTAATTGTTGTACTTCATTGTTGGGTCATTCCAGATTGAATTGTTCAGCTTTTCATAGAACTGTTTTTGAATGACTGATTCCTATGACGTTTAATATGAATGTTAGCTCCACTATAAAAACAGAACAAACCTATTTTCTGGCTGCACAAAACCATTGCTGTTAATTCAATGCATTAGTGGCTAGAATTTGAATTCTGCACAAATATCATGTACTACATATTTCTGAATATTACATTTAACAAGCTTTAGCTTACTTATTGAGACAATACTGAGTCAAATAAAATCTTAAGACAGATCATACTAAAACCATAATTTTACTTTCTTCCAAAATATTTTAAGATTTAATTTTGAATCATATAGCATAGAAGGAGGCCATTCGGCCCATCATGCCTGTGCCGGCTCTTTGAAAGAGCGATCCAATTAATCCCATTCCCCGGATCTTTCCCCCTAGCCGTGCAAATTGTTCCCCTTTAAGTATTTATCCAATTTCCTTTTGAAAGTTACTATTGAATCTGCTTCCAACACCCTTTCAGGCAGTGCATTCCAATTCACAACAACTCGCTGTGTAATAAAATATTTCCTCTTATTGCCTCTGGTTCTTTTGGCATTCACCTTAAATCTGTGTTCTCTGGTTACTGACCCTTCTACCACTGGAAACAGTTTCTCCTTATTTACTCTATCAAAACCACTCATGATTTTGAACACCTCCATAAAATCTCATCTTAACATTCTCTGCTCCAAGGAGAATAATCCCAGCTTCCTCTAGTCTCTTTGGGTGACAGCCATAGCTCAGTGGGTAGCACTCGAGTCAGAAGGTCGTAGGTTCAAGACCCACTCCAGAGACTGGAGCACAAAAATCTAGGCCGACACTCCCAGTGCAGTACTGAGGGAGTGCTGAACTGTCGGAGGTGCCATCTTCCGGATGAGACGCTAAACCGAGGCCCCGTCTGCCCTCTCAGGTGGGCATTAAAGATCCCATGGCACTATTTCAAAGAGGAGCAGGGGAGTTCTTCCCGGTGTCCTGGCAAATATTTCTCATTCAACCAACATCACAAACAGATTCTCTGGTCATTATCACATTTCTGTTTGTGGGACTTGTGCGCAAATTGGCTGCCGCGTTTCTGACATTACAACAGTGACTACACTTCAAAAGGTACATCATTGGCTGTAAAGCTCTTTGGGACAACCCAAGGTCGTGAAAGGCGCTATATAAATGCAAGTCTTTTAAGTCTTTCTTTTCTCCACATAACTAAAGTCCCGCATCCCTGTTACCATTCCAGTAAATCTCCTCTGTACTCTCTCCAAGGACATGCCATCCTTCCTAAAGTGTGATGCTCAGATTTGGCCACAATACTCCAGCTGGGGCCTAACCAGTGTTTTATAAAAGTTCAGCATAACTTCCTTGCGTTTGTACTCCATTTCTCTATTTATAAAGCCCATGATCCCATATGCTTTTTTAACTGCCTTCTCAACTTGTCCTGCCACCTTCAAAGATTTGTGTGCATAAACCCCTAGGTCTCTCTGTTCCTGCAACCCCTTTAAAATTGTACCAGTTAGTTTATATTGCCTCTCCTCAATCTTCCTACCAAAATGAATCACTTCACATTTCTGTTAAATTTCATCTGCCATGTGTCTGCCCATTTCACCAGTCTGTATGTCCTCCTGAAGTCTGTTGCTGTCCTCACTGTTCACTACATTTCCGAGTTTCATATCATCTGCAAACTTTGAAATTATGCCCTGTGTACCCAAGTCCAGGTCATTCATATATATCAAAAAGAGCAGCGGTCCTAATACCAACTCCTGGGGAACACCACTGTATACTTTCCTCCAGTCCGAAAAACAACCGTTCACCACTACTCTCAGCTTTCTGTCCCTTGACCAATTTTGGATCACGCAGCCCCTTTAATCACGAGCATCAATTTTGCTATCAAGTTTAATACGTGGTACATCAAACACCTTCTGAAAGTGCATATACACAACATCAACTACACTACCCTCATCAACCCCCTCTGTTACTTCATCAAAGAATGCAATCAAGTTAGTCAAACACGATTTGCCTTTAACAAATCCATGCTAGCTTTCATTTATTAACCCATATTTTTCTATGTGCCAATTAATTTTGTCCCGGATTACAATGTTCCCCGTAATTTTTTTGGGCCGCATGGCCCCTTTAACGGACTGCGTGGCCCATTCAAAAGTCCATGCATGCTCGGTTTTTTCAATTTAAAAGCCGGCTCACCGGCTGTGTGCGGCCACACAGCTTAAAGGAACATTTTCAAGTTTTCCCACCACCAACATTAGGCTGACTGGTCTGTAGTTGCTGAGTTTATCCCTCGCCATTTTTTGAACAGAGGTGTAACATTTACAATCCTCCAGCACTACTCCCACATCCAAGGAGGATTGGAAGATTGTGGCCTCAGCCTCCACAATTTCCACCCTTACTTTCCTCAGCAACCTAGGATGCATCCCATCCGAACCGGGAGACTTTCTACTTTGAGCGATGCCAACCCTTTTAAGTACCTCCCCGTCTATCTATTTTTATCCTACCCAATTTCTCTACTACTTCCCCCTTTACTGTGACATTGGCAGCATCCTCTTTGTTTTATACAGACAGATGCAAAGTACTCATTTAGTACCTCAGCCATGCCGTCTTGCTTTCACAAGATGATCTTTTTTTTACTATTTATATGTTTAAGACAGACTTTTGGGTTCCCTTTATTGTTACCCGTTAATCTATTCTCATACACATGTAGTTAGTCATTTTAAGAAAGAATTTCCATTTATATAGCGCCTTTCACAATCTCAGGATGCCCCAAAGTGCTTACAGCCAATGATATACTTTTGAGGTGTAGTCATTGTTGTAATAGAGAGATGTGGCAGCCAATTTGCACACAGCAAGGTGCCACAAGCAGCAATGAGATAAATTACCAGATCATCTGGTTTTTTTTTTTAAGTGATGTTTGGTTGAGGGATAAATATTGGCCAGTAGACTGGGAGAACTCCCCTGCTGTTCTTTGAAAAGTTCCATGGGATCTTTTACATACACCCAAGAGATTTTATACTCAAGTCTTTGGAGTGGGCCTTGAGCCCAGGGTCTTCTGAATCAGTTTCTTCCATTTAAAAGCCAGTGAGCGGCCTGTGCGCAGCTTAGCAAGAAGGTTGGTTGGCATCTATAGAAACGGACAGCTATTTCACAGTCCTATTAGGCATTAAACTTACGGTGCACACTGAGTAATATGTAGGCAGTTTGACATCATTTCCTCTAACTGTGCTTACTTCTTTTAAGCAGCTCACTTTGCACCATTTTCATGTAATTGACTGTAGCATGCTCTTGCAGATAATTTACATATACGGTTTTAACATAGGATGCACTTCAAACAAAACAGCTGGCTGCAGAAAAAAAGTCATAAAATTTGTAATGTAGCCTTTATCCTCATATGGTGATATTTGTGGTGGTATGCAGGTTCTTAAGTTAGGATGTTTCCAAAATTGAGTTTCGTGTTCATCTCATGCAGAGGCGAGAGACAAAAAGAAATTAAGGTTTCATGGAGGGCACCATAAATAAATGAAATCAATTTGAGCATCTAAAATGGTCATATACCTTCTCTTGAAGTTGGGAACCAAATACACGTATGAAACCAGTGAGTGGGCTGTGTGTGATTATGTATTTATGCAGTTTCCATATACAAAAATGCAAGCCCCATGTGCAAAAAAGCAAGATTTCCATATGCAAAAGAACGTGAGGCCCCATCCTCCTTTTCCCCCTACATCAGTCTGTTTCTATTGCTCTACTCTTCTCATTCTTTGCCTACCTTTTCTACAACCCCCTTTTCTGGCCCTCTTTTTCTCATTCTCTCACTCCCTTCGGCCTCTGGTGCTCTCTCTCCTCTTCTGGGTTGTCAGTCTCTCTCTCTGGTCATAACACATCTTCAAAAAGATGCCATTATCCCTTCTTCAAAGACATTAATTGATTAAGTGATTAAGAAGGCAAATGGAATGTTGGCTTTCATTGCTAGGGGGATAGAATATAAAAATAGGGAGGTATTGCTTCAGTTGTACAAGGTATTGGTGAGACCGCACCTGGAATACTGCATACAGTTTTGGTGTCCTTACTTAAGGAAAGACATCCTTGCTCTCGAGGCAGTGCAAAAAAGGTTCATTCGGTTAATCCCGGGGATGAGGGGGTGGTCATATGAGGAGAGGTTGGGTAGATTGGGACTCTACTCATTGGAGTTCAGAAGAATGAGAGGCGATCTTATTGAAACATATAAGATTGTGAAGGGGTTGGATCGGGTGGATGCGGGGAGGATGTTCCCGATGACGGGTGAGACGAGAACTAGGGGACATAGTCTTAGAATAAGGGGCTGCTCTTTCAAAACTGAGATGAGGAGGAACTACTTCACTCAGAGGGTGGTAGGTCCATGGAATATGCTGCCACAAAAAGCTGTAGAAGCTGCAACATTAATTAAATTTAAAACAGAAATAGACAGTTTCCTAGAAGTAAAGGGCATTAAGGGTTACGGGGAGCGGGCAGGAATTTGGACATGAGTCTAGGTTCGGATCGGTCATGGCCCTGTGGGTAGTGGAGCGGGCCCAGGGACTGTGTAGCCTGATTCTGCTCCTATTTCGTGTGTGCAATTCTGTTAGATGCAGGAGATGGTTCTGTGATAGATAGTAGATTGGCGGTTAGGATCAGATCAGCCATGATCTTATTGAATGGCGGAGCAGGCTCGAGGGGCCGATTGGCCTACTCCTGCTCCTATTTCTTATGTTCTTATGTTCTTATTTCCTCAGTGAAGATGGGCAGCGAGAAAAATCTGGCTGGCGCTACTAAAGCAGCAATGGGGAGCAGCAGGGTAGAAAATCTTTCATCTAAAAATTGCTGGGCCTGGTAAAAGACTGCTCCTTGATTGGTTAAAATTATTTTCCTGTTCTTCATACGCAGCAACTTTAAATAGCTTGAATGTGCTTTAGTTGGCTTTGACATAGCATAAAGAAAGGAGGAACAAGCAGGAGTGTTGTGGGCTTTTTAAAGAAATTCATATGCCACATTTGGTACATGGACTGTATCCTGGACAGCACTAGTTAGTCCATAAATTAGCACAGAGCACAGCACAGGAGTGGAGTCTTAAGCAGAACTCAGGTGGTCTCTACCCTTGCACAAAAATAAAGCACGTCATCTCAAGCTGCTATTGCGTGCTTCCTCGTGGTTGGTCTTTGGATCAATTTTCCTGTCCTGTTGGTCTGAAAATGCAGTGTGGAAAAGGAGGTTAGAGAAGAATATAGTTTTTTTTAAAAAGGTGAATGGAAAGAGCAAGGAAAGTAGCTGCCTTTCAAGCAGGCTCTTATTGTGTGAAGAAACGGATTGGACCCCACCATGCTATAAACTGATTTTCTTTTACAATTGTTCTGCAGACTCCCACAACCTATAATGGGTTTTCTTTTCATCATTTTCTTTGTGATTTAATTATTCCTTCTTTTAAAAAAGGCACAAAGTAGATTACAAGTTCCAATATACTAACGTCACTGAAAGAACATTTATCTTATTTACATAGATCCCGAGTATGCGCAATTGTAGTTTAATTAACTGATCTACACTGCATGAGAAACTTAATTTTGGTTATATCAAAAATAACAAGTGTTCAGTTTATTAATACAGCATTCTTCCACTGAGGTCTATAAAAGACTAAGAGCAAACAAATATGTGCATGTGATGGTTTGATCACAACCAACACAGTATGGTATGTCAAAACAAAAACAGCTAGTACAGATTAATTTCTTTATATTTGTGCAATGTGTCAAATTCATTTCACTGGCGTATACCTAAATCAAAATTTCTACCAGAACTGAAACGTTCGGTGACAATACTTCAATTAAATTGTACACAAACAAAAATCTCACATTACATACACAATAGGTGTACACATAATATACCCTGAAATATTTAACAACACTTATTATTCCACAAGCGAGGGATACAACTAAAACTCACTTGCCATTGCTACTTCAGAGCTTTGCTGGTCAGCCTCATTTGTGGAATAAAAATGCTTCATTTATTTATTGCGGTTATATCCCATGTGCCTACTGCCTAAACTTTTGACATTCAGGTTAATATGATGGAAGAAGCAGGATTGTTCAGTATCATACACAAAGTATACATAGAAATGCTAGTAGCCCCTCGAATAGCACAGCAATTTTTTCCATTAAGCAATTAAGTTACAGAGCAGGAAGAATCCCAAGTTTAATCCCTACTCTATGCAGTCACCTAATCTCTCAGAGCAGGAGTCGGGATGGTAAAAAGGCCGTAGCAATCCTAGATTTAAAAAATCCTTCTCTCAATCACTATCCAGAGAGGTGCACATTTGCAGGAATCAGGCGACAGCAGGTTTGGGCTTAGCTGTGGTTCCTTCCCCCATACTTGAGGCATATACATGAATAACACAACAACATCATGTATTTCTATAGCGCCATTAATGTAGTAAAAATGTCCCAAGACACTTCGCAGGAGTGTTAACAAAACTTGGCACCGAACCACATAAGGAGATATTAGGACAAGTGAACAAAAACTTGGTTAAAGAGGTAGGTTTTAAGGAGCGTCTTAAAGGAGGAGAGAGAAGTAGAGAGATGGAGAGGTTTAGGGAGGGAATTTCAGAGTTTAGGGCCTCAGCAGCTGAAGGCATGGCTGCCAATGGTGGAGAAAGAAAATCAGGGATGCACAAGAGACCAGAATTGGAGGGTAGTAGGGCTGAAGGTGATGAGAGAGATAGGGAAGGGCGAGGCCGTGGAGGGATTTGAATACCAGGATGAGAATTTAAAAATTGAGGCATTGCCAGACCGGGTGCCAATAAAGCTCATTTGGGCGAGATACTGGACAGTGACTGGAACCATGAAATTTCAGCAAGATGTCAGCACCTTCAGGCGAGGGCAGGGAGAAAATTGGTGAACTTTTTCTTCCAAAAGTTATCAGTAAAGAATACAAAGTAACAAAACACAATTGCACATAAAACAAATCTTAGCAACTGACTGGTAAAAATGGAAGTATGCATACCACTGTCTTTATATTGCAGTGCTTGCTGTCTCATAAGCACAGCCCTAACCTTTTTCAACAGTTAATTCTATTTGTTGGTGTTGGCACACTGGGTTTAAGGCTGCAGACAGGGTCTAAATTCCCCAAGCTCACCGCTGCTCTCTCTTCACCCACCCTTCCCCATTTCTGCATTTACTCCAACACCCTGATGCCCTGCTCTCGAGTCAGAGCCACAATTTTCCCTGTCCATCCATCATGCTTCACTCTGTTAATAACATTACCACTGAGAGCTATCTTAAGTGTTTGGAAAACATGTGAGTTTTAAAGTATAGAACGCTTTGAGGTTTGCATCTGCAGCTGAAGAAAGCAGATACACTTCTACAAACAGCAAATGCAAACAGAACAAATTTTCAGATAATAAAAATAAATATAGTAACAGAGGTTGAGTAGCAGCAAACAGGCAATTATACAAAAAATTACTCATGGAGGCCCAGTTCTAGCATCAAGAATCATTTTATGCTATGGTATTGATTTTTGTAATATTATAAACCTTGACAAAGGAGTTTAATATACTTCTGTCATTTCCTATGCACACATGACCCATTCTAGCAGTAGTGCCACTGTTCAACTCTAAGGAGTTGCAATATCTATTGACATGTTCCATTTGCCTTCCCCCATAAATGATCATGTTTCTAACTAGGGCAGTAGAGAGGGCTTTAAACTAATGAAGTGGGGGTAGGAGGATTCAGGAAAGAGTAATTTTAAAAGCAGCAAGTGAAATGTCAAGGCTCTAGGGCAGAGTAGAGTTTTGGGTAAAAATAAGCAGAGTGGGTCAGGAAAGGTCAGAGAGTAACAAAAGGTAATAAGGCATCAGTGACTAAGGTGACATCAGAGAAAAATATAAGAAAGCTAAAGGCACTATATCTGAATGCACGAAGCATTCGCAACAAAATAGATGAATTAATAGCATCACCAAGAGTGGCTTGGTAGCACCATTACCGACCGAGCCCTGAAGGACATTACTGCCAGTCTGGGCCTGCGACAGGTGGTGAGAGAACCAACACGAGGGAAAAGCCTACTTGACCTCGTCCTTACCAATCTACCTGTCGCAGATGCATCTGTCCATGACAGTATTGGAAGCAGTGACCACCGCACAGTCATTGTGGAGACGAAGTCCCGTCTTCACACTGAGGACACCCTCCATCGTGTTGTGTGGCACTACCACCGTGCTAAATGGGATAGATTCAGAACAGATCTAGCAGCTCAAAACTGGGCATCCATGAGGCGCTGTGGGCCATCAGCAGCAGAATTGTATTCCACCACAATCTGTAACCTCATGGCCCAGCATATCCCTCACTCTACCATTACCATCAAGCCAGGGGACCAACCCTGGTTCAATACGGAGTGTAGAAGAGCATGCCAGGAGCAGCACCAGGCGTACCTAAAAATGAGGTGCCAACCTGGGGAAGCTGCAACACAGGATTACATGCATGCTAAACAATGGAAGCAGCATGCTATAGACAGAGCTAAGCGATCCAACAATCAACGGGTCAGATCAAAGCTCTGCAGTCCTGCCACATCTAGTCATGAATGGTGGTGGACCATTAAACAACCAACAGGAGGAGGAGGCTCCATGAATATCCCCATCCTCAATGATGGTGGAGCCCAGCACGAGAGTGCAAAAGACAAGGCTAAAGCGTTTGCAACTAGAATTGCCGAGTGGATGATCCATATCGGCCTATTCCTGAGGTCTCCACCATCACAGAAGCCAGTCTTCAGCCAATTCGATTCACTCCACGTGATATCAAGAAACAGCTGAGCGCACTGGATACAGCAAAGGCTATGGGCCCCGGCAACATCCCAGCTATCGTGCTGAAGACTTGTGCTCCAAAACTAGCCCGCCTCTAGCCAAGCTGTTCCAGTACAGCTGCAATACTGGCATCTATCCAACAATGTGGAAAACTGCCCAGGTATGTCCTGTCCACAAAAAGCAGGACAAATCCAACCCGGCCAATTACCGCCCCATCAGTCTACTCTCAATCATCAGCAAAGTGATGGAAGGTGTCATCGACAGTGCCATCAAGTGGCACTTACTCACCAATAACCTGCTCACTGATGCCCAGTTTGGGTTCCGCCAAGACCTCTCGGCTCCCGACCACATTACAGCCTTGGTCCAAACATGGACAAAGGAGCTGAATTCCAGAGGTGAGGGGAGAGTGACTGCCCTTGACATCAAGGCAGCATTTGACAGAGTGTGGCATCAAGGAGACCAGTAAAACTGAAGTCAATGGGAATCGGGGGGAAAACGCTTCACTGGCTGGAGTCATACCTAGCACAAAGGAAGATGGTTGTGGTGGTTGAAGGTCAATCATTACAGCCCCAGGACATCGCTGCAGGAGTTCCTCAGGGCAGTGTCCTGGGCCCAACCATCTTCAGCTGCTTCATCAATGACCTTCCCTCCAACATAAGGTCAGGAATGGGGATGTTCGCTGATGACTGCACAGTGTTCAGCGCCATTCACAACTCCTCAGATAATGAAGCAGTCCATGCCGTGGACGACGTTCAGGCTTGTGCTGATAAGTGGCAGGTAACATTCGCGCCACAGAAATGCCAGGCAATGCCTATCTCCAACAAGCGAGAGTCTAACCACCTCCCCTTGACATTCAACATCATTACCATCGCTGAATCCCCCACCATCAACATCTGGGGGGGGGGGGGGGGGGGGGGGTCACCATTGACCAGAAACTTAACTGGACCAGCCACATGACGTATGGCTGGTTGACGTATGACGAAAGGTTGAGCAGGTTGAGCCTATACTCATTGGAGTTTAGAAGAATGAGAGGTGATCTTATTGAAACATCTAAGATTCTGAGGGGGATTGACAAGATGGATGCTGAGAGGCTGTTTCCCCTAGTGGGGGTATCTAGAACTAGGGAGGGATAGTTTCAGAATAATGGGTCGCCCATTTAAGACGGAGATGAGGAGGAATTTCTTCTCTCAGAGGATGGTGAATCTTGGGAATTCTCTACCCCAGAGAGCTGTGGAGGCGGAGTCATTGAATATATTCAAGGCGGAGATTGACAGACATTTGAACTACAAGGAAGTCAAGGGGTACGGGGAGAGCGGGAAAGTGGTGTTGAGGCCAAGATTGGATCAGCCATGACCTTATTGAATGGAGGAGCAGGCTCGCGGGGCCGACTGGCCTACTCCTGGTTCTTATATAAATACTGTGGCAACAAGCAGGTCAGGGGCTAGATATTCTGCAGCGAGTGTCTCACCTTCTGACTCCCCAAAGCCTTTCCACCATCTACAAGGCACAAGTAAGGAGTGTGATGGAATACCATCCACTTGCCTGATGAGTGCAGCTCCAACAGCACGCAAGAAGCTCAACACCATCCAGGACAAAGCAGCCCGCTTGATTGGCACCCCATCCACCACCTTAAACATTCACTCCCTCCACCACCAGCGTACCGTGGCTGCAGTGTGTACCATCTACAAGATGCACTGCAGCAACTCGCCAAGGCTTCTTCGGCAGCACCTCCCAAACCCGCGACCTCTTCCACCTCGAAGGAGAAGGGCAGCAGGCGCATGGGAACACCACCACCTCCAAGTTCCCCTCCAAGTCACACACCATCCTGACTTGGAAGTATATCGCCGTTCCTTCATCGTTGCTGGGTCAAAATCCTGGAACTCCCTCCCTAACAGCACTGTGGGAGTACCTTCACCACACAGACTGCAGCGATTCAAGGCGATGGCTCACCACCACCTTCTCAAGGGCAATTAGGGATGGGCAATAAATGCTGGCCTTGCCAGCGACGCTCACATCCCATGAACGAATAAAAAAAAAGCGCTGATAGAAATTAATGGGTTTGATCTAATGGCCATTAAGGAGACGTAGTCGCAAAGTGGCCACGGTTGGGAACTAAATATTCCAGGATACTTAACTTTTAGAAGAGATAGGCAAAATGGAAAAGGAGGAGGGGTAGCCCTGATAATAAAGGATGGGATAAAGACAGTAGAGAGAAAAGATCTTGGCTCCAAAAATCAAGTAGAATCAGTTTGGGTGGAGCTAAGAAACAGCAAGGAGCAGAAAACATTGGTGGGAGTTGTTTATAGGCCCCAAACAGTAGTTGTAATGTAGGGCAGAGTATAAATCAAGAAATTAGAGGTGCATGTAACAAGGGTAATACAGTACGAAGGTATGAGGAGTGAGTTGGCTATGATAGATTGGGGAGCTTCATTAAAAGGCATGACAGTGGATAGGCAATGGCTAATATTTAAGGAACGAATGCCTGAATTGCAACAGTTATACATTCCTTTCTGGCGCAAAAACACAAAAGGAAAAGCGGCCCAACCATGGCTAACAAAAGAAATTAAGGATAGTATTAGATCCAAAGAGGAGTCATATAAAGTTGCCAGAAGAAGTAGCAAGCCTGAGGATTAGGAGCAGTTTAGAGTTCAGCAAAAAAGGACCAAGAGATTGATTAAGAGGGGAAAAATATAGAGTATGAGAATGAACTTGCAAGGAACATAAAAGCGATTGCAAAAGCTTCTACAAGTATGTAAAAAGAAAAAGATTAGTGAAGACAAATGTAGGTTCCTTACAGTCAGAATCGGGAGAATTTATAATGGGGAACAAGGAAATGGCTGAGCTATTAAACACGTTAGACCCCATGCGATTCCACCTCATTGTCTCAGTTGTATCTTGCTATGTCTTTGATGTGGTACCTTCCTGGCTGACCTGATTAACTTTATCACACCTCGGCAGATAAACAGTCAGGATGATTGAATTCAGTTGTCTGCAATTGTAAGTTACACATGCATTGTTCTCTATCTATATATGCTTTGACGATTCTGTATCTCCTCACTTCACCCGACGAAGGAGTTGTAACTCCGAAAGCTTGTGATTTAAAATAAAACTGTTGGACTATAACCTGGTGTTGTGCGACCTCTCTATTAAACAAATACTTTGGTCCTGTCTTCATGGAAGAGGACACAAATAACTTCCCAGAAATGGTAGGGAACGAAGGGTCTAGTGAGAAGGAGGAATTAAAGGAAATTAGTATTAGTAAAAAAATAGTGCTGGAGAAATTCATGGGACTGAAAGCCGATAAATCCCAGGGCCTGATAATCTGTATCCCAGAGTACTAAAAGAGGTAGCCATGGAAATAGTGGATGCATTGGTTGTCATCTTCCAAAATTCTATAGATTATGGAACAGTTCCTGCAGATTGGAGGGTGGCAAATGTAACCCTACTAATTAAAAAAGGGAGAAAACAGGGAACTACAGACCGGTTAGCCTAACATCAGTAGTAGGGAAAATGCTGGAGTCTATTATAAAGGATGTAATAACAGGACACTTAGAAAATATCAACAGGATTAGACAAAGTCAACATGGATTTATGAAAGGGAAATAGTGTTTGACAAACCTACTGGAGTTTTTTGAAGATGTAACTGACAGAATAGATAAGGGAGAACCAGTGGATGTGGTGTATTTGGATTTTCAGAGGCCTTTGATAAAGTCCCACATAAGAGGTTAGTGTGCAAAATTAAAGCACATGGGGTTGGGGGTAATATACTGGCATGGATTGAAAATTGGTTAACAGACAGGAAACAGAGAGTAGGAATAAATGGGTCTTTTTCGGGGTGGCAGGCAGTGGGGTACCGCAGGGATCAGTGCTTGGGCCCCAGCTATTCACAATATATATATATCAATGATTTGGATGAGGGAACCAAATGTAATATTTCCAAGTTTGCTGATGACACGAAACTAGGTGGGATTGTGAGTTGTGAGGAGGATGCAAAGAGGCTTCAAGGCAATTTAGACAAGTTGAGTGAATGGGCAAATACATGGCAGATGCAGTATAACGTGGATAAATGTGAAGTTATCCACTGGTAGGAAAAACAGAAAGGCAGAGTATTATTTAAATGGTAATAGATTGGGAAATGTTGAGGGACCTGGGTGTCATTGTACACCAGTCACTGAAAGCAAATATGCAGGTGCAGCAGGCAGTTAAGAAGGCAAATAGTATGTTGGCCTTCATTGCAAGAGGATTTGAGTACAGGAACAAGGATGTCTTACTACAGTTATACAGGGCCTTGGTGAGACCACACCTGGAGTACTGTGTGCAGTTCTGGTCTCCTTACCTAAGAAAGGATATGCTTGCCATAGAGGGAGTGCAGCAAAGGTTCACCAGACTGATTCCTGGGATGGCAGGACTGTCGTATGAGGAGAGATTGGGTCGATTAGGCCTGTATTCATTAGAGTTTAGAAGAATGAGAGGGGATCTCATTGAAACATATAAAATTCTGACAGGGCTAGATAGACTGGATGCAGGGAGGATGTTTTCCCCTGGCTGGGGGGGCGTCTAGAATGAGGGGGCACAGTCTCAGGATATGGGGTAGGACATTTAGGACTGAGATGAGGAGAAATTTCTTCACTGAGAGGGCGGTGAACCTGTGGAATTCTGTACCACAGAAGGTTGTGGAGGCCAAGTCACTGAATATATTTAAGAAGGATAGAGATAGATTTCTAGACACAAGGGGCATCAAGGGGTATGGGGAGAGAGCGGGAATATGGTATTGAGATAGAGGATCAGCCATGATCATATTGAATGGTGGAGCAGGTTCGAAGGACCGAATGGCCTACTCCTGCTCCTATTTTTCTATGTTTCTATGGGGATCTTTAATCTACATATAGACTGGGCAAACCAAATTTGCAGCAATAATGTGGAGGACAAATTCATGGAATGTATGCAAGATAGTTTTCTAGATCAGTATGTTGAGGAACCAACTAGGGAAGAGGTTATTTTAGATCTAATATTGTGCAGTGAGAAAGGGTTAATTAATATCCCTTCAGGGAAGAGTGGCCCTAATATGACAGAATTTTATATTGAGTTTGAAAGTGATTTAGTTAAATCCGAAACTAGGGTCTTAAATCTAAGCAAAGCAAACTACATAGGTATGAGGGACGAGTTGGCTAAGGTAGATTGGGAATCTACATTAAAAGGTATGACAGTAGATAAGCAATGGCTAGCATTTAAAGAATTAATACATACTTTATGACAAATATACATTCCTTTAAGGCACAAAAATCTCACAGGAAAAGTGGTCCAACCGTGGCTAACAAGAGAAGTTAAAGATAGTATTAGATCAAAGGAAGAGGCTTATAATGTTACCAAAAAAGACTAGTAAGCCTGAGGATTGAGAGGATTTTAGAATTCAGCAAAGGAGGACCAAGAAATTGATAAAGAAAGGGAAAATAGAATACAAGTGTAAACTAGCGAGAGACATAAAAACAGACTGTAAAAGCTTCTATAGGTATGTAAAAAGGAAAAGATTAGCTAAAGTAAATGTGGGTCCCTTACAGGCTGAGACAGGAGAAATTATAATGGGGAATAAGGAAATGGCAGAGAAATTAAACAAATACTGTGGCCGTGATTTTGCCGGCGCTCAGAGGGCGGGTAAAAGGTTAAAATCGTTTTGATTGACGGCGGTTTGCGATCCCGCCGTCAACCCGCCTCCAAACAATTTTCCCAAGTGTCGGGTCCCCGATTTGCAAAAGGAACTGACACCTAGCGGCGGGAAGAGGATTAAAGGCAATTACCTGCCTATTAACAGGTCGTTGCCAGCCTATTTTTGAATTTTGCTGCTTCTGGCTCAGGTTTCCTGACGTCCAGACACCACACCAGGTAAGTGTGGCATGTTGTGAGTCTGCTGTAATGTTTCTGGATTGATGACAGTTGCAGGAAGTGGTGTGAAGGATCCAATGTTGCCCATGGTGAGTCTCAGAGGAAAGAAAATGTTGGGAACTGCATTTATAATACATTTACACTTTTCTTTAGGTTACAAGTTTTTAAATCCACGTCCAGTGCCACCTCATTGGGAGAACCTCTCTCACCAGTGACAGATCGCTTCTGCCACCTCACCTGCAGCTGCCATCTATTCCAGCCTATGGAGGGAGTCATTGAAGAGCCTGGGTGCAAGAGGTCACCTTTGTGCAATGATTGTCAGTGTTTTCAGCACCTCAATGCTGTCAAACACTGAGAAATCAACTGTCAAAATAAAATCGTGCGTGGTCCAGTTAAGGAAATCGGCAGATGACGCGTCATCAAATGACGTCATCTGACCTGCTTCCTCTTAATTGGCCGGCAAGCCCGCAGGGCTGGCTTAACAAGGTCAATCAAGGCAAAATCACGTCTGTGGGGCAGATACAGCTGGGGGCGGAAACCACCTGACCCGCACCCAACCCGCCTCCATTAATAAAATCGCGGCCTGTGTGTCTGTCTTCATGGAAGACGACACAAAAAACTTCCCGGAAACAGTGGAGAACCAAGGGTCTAGTGAGAATGAGGAACTGAAAGAAATTAGTATTAGTAAAAAAATAGTACTGGAGAAATTAATGGGACTGAAAGCTGATAAATCCCCTAGATCTGATGGCCTACATCCTAGGGTTTTGAAAGAGGTGGCTATAGAGATAGTGGATGCATTGGTTGTCATTTTCCAAAATTCCATAAATTCTAGAATGGTTTCCACGGATTGGAATGTAGCAAATGTAACCCCACTATTTAAGAAAGGAGGGAAGAGAGAAAACGGGGAACTACAGACCAGTTAGCCTGACATCAGTAGGAGGGAAAATGCTAGAATCTATTATTAAGGACGTGGTAACAGGGCACTTAGAAAAATAATAAAAAGTTCAGGCAGAGTCAACACGGATTTATGGAAGCGAAATAGTGTTTGACAAATCTGAGTTTTTTGAGGTTGTAACTAGCAGAATAAATAAGGGGGAACCAGTGGATGTGGTGTATTTGGATTTTCAGAAGATCACACGAGGTTATTAAACAAAATTAGGGCTCATGGGATTGGGGGTAATATACTAGCATGGATTGAGGATTGGTTAACGGACAGAAAACAGAGTAGGAATAAACGGGTCATTTTCAGGTTGGCAGGCTGTAACTAGTGGGGTACCGCAAGGATCAGTGCTTGGGCCTCAGCTATTCACAATCTACATCAATGATTTGGATGAGGGGACCAAATGTAATATATCCAAGTTTGCTGATGATACAAAGCTGGGTGGGAATGTAAGTTGTGAGGAGGATGCAAGGAGGCTTCAAGGGGATATAGACAGGCTAAGTGGGTGGGCAAGAACATGGCAAGTGGAAGATAATGTGGAGAAATGTGAAGTTATCCACTCTGGTAGGAAAAATAGAAAAGCAGAGGATTTT
The DNA here is from genome assembly GCA_030390025.1 of Squalus acanthias. Classification (NCBI taxonomy): domain Eukaryota; kingdom Metazoa; phylum Chordata; class Chondrichthyes; order Squaliformes; family Squalidae; genus Squalus; species Squalus acanthias. The sequence goes on along the minus strand of CM059426.1, from coordinate 151,829,996 downwards.
TTAAATGGTGAGAGATTGGGAAATGTTGGTGTTCAGGAGGGACCTGGGTGTCCTGGTACATGAATCACTGAAAGTTAACATGCAGGTACAGCAAGCAATTAGGAAAGCAAATGGTATGTTGGCCTTTATTACAAGAGGATTTGAGTACAAGAGTAAAGACGTCTTACTGCAATTATATAGGGCCCTGGTGAGACCACACCTGGAGTATTGTGTACAGTTTTGGTCTCCTTACCTAAGGAAGGATATACATGCTATAGAGGGAGTGCTACGAAGGTTCACCAGACTGATTCCTGGGATGGGGGGATTGTCCTATGAGGAGAGATTGAGTAGACAAGGCCTGTTTTCTCTAGAGTTTAGAAGAATGAGAGGTAATCTCAGTGAAAGATACAAAATTCTTACAGGGCTTGACGGGGTAGATGCAGGGAGGATGTTTCCCCTGGCTGGAGAGTCTAGAACCAGGGGTCACAGTCTCAGAATAAGGGGTCGGCTATTTAGGACTGAGATGAGGAGAAATTCCTTCACTCAGAAGGTGGTGAATCTTTGGAATTCTCTACCCCAGAGGGCTGTGGAGGCTCAGTCGTTGAGTATATTCAAGACAGAGATCGATAGATTTTTGAATAGTATGGGAATCAAGGGATATGGGGATATTACAGGAAAGTGGAGATGAGGTAGAAGATCAGCCATGATCTTATTGAATGGCGGAGCTTTTTGGAGAGGGTGTAATAGATTGATTGGAGTGTTACTTTATTCAGCTTGGTCATCAAATACTGGGTTTTGTTTATAATGAAGTGTGACTGCTCATTATCTAATGTTGTCAACAACAGACTAACAAAATCTCCAAAAAAAAATTCTGTAGATATCAGAACATGTGTCAGACTTAAGAAACCACAGCGTACACAATGTGCATTAAAACATATAATTAAGTGATTCCTAGCTGGCGTTGGGACTCGATGCTACTGTCTTTCTAGCAAAAAAAAATGCTATTAGTAGACAGGGCTATCTCAATAAAAAGGCTCCAAATATCCTGGGACAAAAGTTTTTGGACCCTTTATGCTCATGCTATGGAGATGGCAATAATTCTGCCTCAGAATATTCCCTTACTTTTTCCCCCCCAGAGGGATGGAGGGTGCAGTCATGCATCTCACAAATATTGCCAGCTGGGGAATGGGAGGCAGATGCATGGAGGAATTTAAATTTAAAGGGCTAATTGCAGCTATCTGATTCAAAAGCTGCTGTATTTGGTACACCTGATGTGGGTAAATTTAACAAAATCCACAAACTGTATATTTCAACCTCTTCACTCTGTACCCATCCACTCGAACCCCATATCACATTGTAAATAGCTCCTGCTATTTAACTTGTGTCCTAGATATAACTTACACATTCACAAAAAGGCAGTTGCCAGTGTAGCGAACATGTCCCGGTTTCCTCTTGAGATGAGAAATGACCCGGTAACTACAGCCATTCATACACTGACTAGTATATTTTCTCTTCAATTTAGCAGTTATAACTTTTGTCAAGAATTGAATGAAAAATGGTATACCAAGAATGGATAGCTGTGAAGAATTACAACCTTGAATCACTTGCGAATATCAATTACTTATAATTGATATTACATGGGGGATTATTTCTGTTTTTGCCAGATTTATTTTAAGCCGTAGCAACTGTGACCAAGTTCTAAGCCCCTTACATGCGATAACATTCACAAGAGGCAATTAACGACTAAGATGCAATTACCACAGCTTTTTTTAAATATATGTATAAAAAACTTGAACGTGAATTAATTTACATTAATTCCAAATTTTTGCTATGTACATTATTGCTGCTAAGATTAAATCTGATGGCTCAGAGTTCATATACAACAGATAGAAACAATTTGGTAGAAACAATTTGGAAGAAAAACTGGTCAGTCTGGTGCAACACAAGACATTGGGCCGGGTTTTGCAGTCAACGGCAAACGAATGGCGCTCGCCCTTCATTACGCTTACAGCTGCCCACAGACTTTGCGGGTTTCTGAGCAGCAATTTATGGTAATTAGAGAGCCATTTCAGCACAGCGCCCTCTACAGGGATCTGGGACCTGTGTGAACAGGCAAGGAACAGCATGTCTCCTTAACCAATCAGACTGAAGAATACTTACGGAGACATGCAGAGTCTAAACCAGGAAGTGCAAGTTAGAATATTTAATTCAATATAAAATCGTGTACAGAAAGTGAAAGAGAAGGAAAGAAAGATGGGATTAAAAGCGAGATAAGAGACAGAAAGAAAGAGTTTAAAAAATTTATAAAATACCCAACAATAATTAAAATCTGAAGTACTAAGACTCCACACTTGTAAAAGTTAATTTTCAGTGCCACCGAGGTTGTTTGGTAGTAATTAAGACTTATCACTATTAAAATTTCACTTGCACTTGAATGGACAAGCTCCAACTCTTTCTGGCGTGTTTAGTGGATATCTAATGGCTAAGTACCACAACTTCACATCCCTCATGTGTTTGAATGCAGAGTCTCTCAGCGAGATTCCAGTGCAGTGAAGCTTGTGGAAGAGCAGGGCATCCAAGACAGAAACTTCCCGATTTCCAAGTTTAACTGCGCATGTGCGGGCGCTGGAAGTTGCTTTCTGATTTACTCCTCAATAATGGTGAGCGCCAATAACCTCACCGTTTTTCCTACTGCAAATTCCAGGCCAATATCTTAACATCTGTACTTTATTAAAAGTTTGCCTACAGAACCTTTAGAGAAAATTACTTTAATCATTTCAGTCTTAGAAGACAGCATTCATAGCAGCAGAGTTGTTTACACATATGCATACATTAAAGAGCAAACCCTATAAGTTAAGAAAATGCTGCAGGCTGCACAAAATGAAACAAGTCTCAACTTCCAGAAACGTAACACATATCTGAGTAATACCAATGAAAATATCAAATCACAGAATCCATTAAGGTGATGCACAATTCCAGCAGGAAGAACATGCGATGAAGGTCAATAAATCACCTGATCCTATTACAAAATCAATTACTGCAGTACATTTCCATTGCTCACAGACTGATCATGGCCAAATATGATATTGGATCGCTACAAGCAAGGTCAGAGAGAGCTGGAACGTATCCCATAATAAACCTTTTTCATTCCATCCTGCACTGAATATATTGGAAATCACTGTGGACATTTAATGAACTTGCATGCAGTTACCTTTTGTTGGCTGGGAAATCCATTGGAAAGTCTTTCCAGTTGTCCTGATGTAAAGCTGCAAGACAGAAGATCTTTACAGCAGGTTGAGCGTCCCAGCCTCTTCATTAGAGAAGAAATGATACTGCAACCACAGCCACACATTGACTTACTCATGCAGGCAACCCTGACCAGATATTCTCAGTAAATCAGCATCAGTATCATCCCACGCGCATAAAATGGCCAAGTGCCTCGTTCCACAGCTCTCCAGCTTAAATCACGGCTGACAAAGAGAAAACCCCATAGTTCCTGGAAAGGTAGCAGCCGTAATCTCATTGTCAATTTAACTGTCAGTAAAGATGGGTTGGCTAATCACAGCTGGGGGAGGCAAAGTGGTGTTGGTTCTCTCTCCTCTCTCCAACACTGCAATCAGCAGGAAACAAAAGCTGAGGATCTGTTGCTAGAATGAATTTGAAGATGACTTTGAAAGTCAGAGTACTCTCTCCAGCTACTGCCGCTGATAAATACTGTCCTTAACAAATGCTTCCTGACCAGCTGTCTGATCCTTCAGCACAGTCAACCCAACCTGTTCCCTCAGTCACTGGACTCTTGCTATTCCCAACATTCAACAAAAGTAGGCCACGCCCCTCTGTCCCCTGTCTGCTCGATACCTTAAAGAGAATCGCTGCTGCAGTGCTTGAAGCAACAGGAAAACACTGAATGCATCCCTCTCCTCCCCCAGTCAAAGCCAATGCACCCTTCCTGACACTACCCTTTGAATGACTGTCAGAGTCAGAACCAGACAAGATAATTATACTGCTCCACCCACTTGGGATTTGTGTTGAAACAACTGGTAGTTTAATAAAAAAAATTATGAACCTTTAGTAAAACAAACCTAGTTACATGCTACTGTGCAATTAAAAATTGTTACAATTTGCAACTAATCAAATTTATTCTGTATACTTTAACAGTTTTTTTATATTACTCACAATATGAATTCTACGCAGAATGCATGTGAACGCATTAAGGAAAAAAAATCTTACCCACCAAATACAACTGGCTTTTAAGTAAAGAATAGGTCACTCAAATCAATGTCGTTCAGGTTCAAAGTGGTTCTTTCACCCCCACCCTAGAAATTCACAATGGCTAGAGCCTTCAGCTCGCCTCAGACACTTAACCCGATTACTCTGTAGATAACCTGATTTTAAATAACTAGTGCTCTCTATGCAGAACTCCTTCAAGCTCTGTTGCAAAAAAACCTATCATGCAGTTATTTTAGTGATATTGCAATCAAGCTTTTAACAGTTGTCATCTCAGATTAAAGGCAAATATTGTTTAAAAGCACTGCATTCTATTGAACACCAACCCAAATAGCAAAATCACTGAAAACCATATACAACTTTGTCCTCAGGCCAGTTTCGATCACTATCTTTATCTCTCTCTCTCTCTCTCTCTCTCCAAAACCGATTCAGGCTGCTTTTCAATAAACTGCAAATGACAGCTTTACTCCATCAATTTAAAACACCACACTAACTGTGTGAATGTAAAGAGGAAAATGATTTAACCTTTTGCTGGTCTGCTGGCTGTATGTTGCTTAGAATTCTAAGCCTTAATCTGTAGTCACAAATCAGATGTCTTAGCTGCTGATCCAATTAATTTTAGCAAAACATACGTACCTGCTCTGGGATGTAAAAATTGAGGGGAAAATAGCTAGTTTTACATGATTCTGCTTACAAGCTTCATTACTGCAAAGCCACCTCCCAGAGACAGAACACCTATCACATCATATTCAAGCAGCCACTGTACAATGCAAAATAAAAACAGTGTATCCCAAGCTGACAGCAAGCAGCTCCCAGCGAATGCTCATTAACAGCAGTCGTACATGTATTTGGAGGTTTACAAGTATTCAGGCAATTTTAGCTACGAGTGACTACATTAGAGCAGGGCTGGGATGCTTCATATGCAATCCAGCTAATTCACAGAGCATTTACAAAAGCTCCACTACCGTATTCACTTAATGACAGCACAGTGATATTCTTCATACATAAATAGGACCTCAATTTAAAGCATCACATCACTACTAAGAGAGTCAAACAGCACTGAAGTGGTTACATAAACCTTTGTTTCTGGCCACGTCAGCCCCATAATTCACTATTGATCAATGCAGTGCTTTCACAAATAGTCTTGACAGAAGATGCAAAACTAGAAATCCACAGCAAGTGTGTGTGAATATACCCAATCACAAATGGATGCATTTAAATAATTATAATGCAGTTACAACTGCAACACAAAGGGGTCAGTTGTAAAGTGGATTTGAATGTACATCGTTGAGTTAAATTCATGCTGAAAATATACTAAAATCTCAGAAGGGAGGAAAAAAGCACATATTGCATCTGTACATGTAAATGTATAGCAAGATAAATAATGACGATGCTCGGGTAGTAAAATATTTTTTCCTTTTGCATCCAGCAGTATTAGGAATTCCCAGGTTAAGAATAACATATTGAAGTGAAATTTATAGTTCTTTCCACCGTCCAAAAAAATGGACAGTAAACGAGCTCCAAACAGCATCTCATTGCAGCACACTTCCTTTCCATTTTCCACAAAACTACTGTATCTTAAATACTGCTGAATGAAGTCAACCAACTAGCAACTCATGTTGCATTATGGGCACTTTTGTAGCATGGCCTTTGTCTACTGGGAATTGAAACAGACATAGCATCTGTCTGGTATGGATACAAAAGATAGCTTGAGGTGAATGAATAATGGTGTAAACCTCTGGTATTTAGTACCTCCCATGAAATTATTTGTAAGCCTCAACATAATTAATTTAAGTGGACAGCATCTGTTGAGACACTTATTCCTATTTTCATTAGTTCCTTTAGCCTCCTTCCCCCCCCCCCTTTTCAGATTCCTTTTCTCTACAAAGAGGAGCTGCTCTGCTAACATCAGTTACAGAAATGTCAGCAAGAAAATCTACAGGAAATCCCACTTTTTGGCATGGCTCTCCATTCTAGAAACTAATCAAGATGCAATTGAGCCAAGAAAATTCAGTACCAGCTGGGTACACTACTGGCACTAACCTTTCCTGGCTCAGATATCTCCTGATCAGCGTCCAGGATGAAACGTAAATGTCAATCTATGGGATTTTGTTCATTGATTCTCCTGTAGATTATATCACTTGAGCAGCAACCTGCATACTGGGAAGACTCAAAATAGGTCTCTAATGGTTGGAGATGGAAGGATTAGATTAGCGTGTCTCAACACCACAAATCATTTTCAATTGGAACTGTGCCACTTTCCAATTTCCTTTCCATCCCTCTTTTAGAGGCAGAGCCTCAAGCTGGGATATAGTTGCTCTAGTAGCAGAAGACCTCCAAATACTTCAATCAAATTGCTGTTTTCATGCGTGAGCCAGAAGAGCAAATGTCAGTGCGCTATGTAACCATGGAATTTATTGCAACTGAGCCCGTTCCTGTCCCCAATTCCTGATGGCATGCACCTTGGGCTGTAGAAAGTCAGATAGGGAACGCAGAGGCTCTGGCCACAATTGCGCAATCATCCTCCAATATGCAAATTGTGTCCAGGGTCAGGAGAGTAGTCAAATGTAACATCATTGTTCAAGAACAGAGATAAGGGCAAAACAGGCAATTTTAGACCAGTTAGTCAAACATTAGTTGTGAGCAAACTCCTGGAATCCATAATTCGACATAAAATTACTGAGTATTTAAAAATGCATAGCTTAATCAAGGACAGCCAGCAAACAATGTTAAAGGCAAGTTATGTTTAAACTTAGGAGTTGTTTTTGAAGTGACCGATTTGATAGATAATGGGAATGCAGAAGATGTAGTATATATGGATTTTCAGAAAGCCTCGATAAGGTCTCGAGAGGCTTTTTAGAAAAATCCAGGCATATGGTATAAGAGGAAATGTAGCAGCATGGATAGAAAGTTAATCTGACAGGGAACAAAGGGTTTGGGTAAATTGGTGTTGCTGTGACCGGAAAAAGGATTCATAGAATGATAGAAATTTACGGCACAGGAGGCCGCCATTCGGCCCATCGTGTCTATGCCGGCCAAAAAAGAGCTATCCAGCCTAATCCCACTTTCCAGCTCTTAGTCTGTAGCCTTGTAGGTTACGGCACCTCAAGTGCATAACCAAGCACTTTTTAAATGCGATGAGGGTTTCTGCCTCTACCACCCTTTCAGGCAGTGAGTTCCAGACCCCCACCACCCTCTGGGTGAAAAAAGTTCTCCTCAACTCCCCTCTAATCCTTCTACCAATTACTTTAAATCTATGACCCCTGGTTATTGGCCTCTCTGCTAAGGGAAATAGGTCCTTCCTATCCACTCTATCTAGGCCCCTCAATTAAGTCTCCCCTCAGCCTTCTCTGTTCCAAAGAAAACAAACCCAGCCTATCCAATATTTCCCAATAGCTAAAATACTGCAGTCCTGGCAATATCCTCGTAAATCTCCTCTGTATCCTCTCTAGTGCAATTACATCTTTCCTGTAATGTGATGACCAGAACTGTATGCAGTACTCTAGCTGTGACCAAACGAGTGTGAGAGACAGTTCAAGCATAGCCTCCCTGCTCTTGTATTCTATGCCTCGGTTTGAAGTGGCGTGAGATCAGTGCCGAGATCACTTTTGCTCTCAGTATATATAGATGATTTAGATCTGAGTTTAAGAAACAATCTCAAAATTTGCTTACAACACAAAAGGAGGAGGTTTGGCAAATAGTGCGGATTATAAACTACTTCAGGAAGACAAGTCAGCAGAATGGGTAGACATTTAATGTGGATAAGTGTGAAGTAATACATTTTGGGAGGAAAAAAACAAGGAATGAGTATACATGATAGAAAGACACTGAAGTTGGTGGATGAACAGAGACACCTTGGGGTTCAAATACACAATTCCTTGAAAGTGAGTGCAGGTGAGATAAAGCAATAACAAGGCCAATAGAACCTTGGGTTTTATAAATAGGGTCATATAGTAATATAGTAAAGAAGTAATGACAAATTTATACAAAACATTGGTTTGGCCATGGTTAGGAGTAGTGTGTGCAGTTTTGGGTACCCTATTGAAGTGGATACCATACTGAGGCCATTTTGTGTGCTGCTACTGAAGGTTGGTGATACTTCATCTGCATATCAATCTCTTTAGTACTTTGGGGGTTCAGTCAGGACTTTTGCTATTAGACAATCTAACGTGGTTATTTTCCTGGTGCCAGCCCATGTATTATTAATTTCACAACTTGCCATGATGGGATTTAAACTCTAACATTTGGGTTGCTAGACTAGTGCCATAACCACGAGATTATAATATCCTTGAAGACCAGGTGCAGCGCTTGCATCAAAGAAGTACGGAGTAGAAACGTACTTGAGCGTTTGCAGAGGTTGCCCTTTGCAGAAATGAAGTTCTCTTGACATCTAGATGCTGAGAAAAAGCACAAGAGGTAAGGAGGTGAATGAAGGCTGCCCTGAGTGGTAGAGGATATTAGCAAGAGTGCCTAGGCTGACCTTAGCTACTCTTATGACATCATTGAACCTCTTCTGGGTCTGTGTGGCAGTTCTTGTGGGGGAGGTTGCACTGACTGCCTCGGTCACCTGCCTTCTGACAATCTATACCACCCCTCTTATGGGGCTTCCTGCCCCAAGAGCCGAACAAACTTGCTCTTATGGCCCTGCTGTCTGTCAAAAGGAGTTCCAGGGATGCACTGGAGAACCCCCCCCCCAAGGCTGCTGTTTATTCAGCCATTTTACAGAGTGGTGAGCTTCCCTTTAACAGCAAGAACTATACTTCTGTCCCTACAAGTTACTGTAAACCTATCAGGAGCAGCTCTAGAGATTACTGCTCTAAACCCACACTGCATAGCAAATGAGGGCCCCGGGAGGAAATTGCAGCAGGTTAGTGGCAGATTCACATTAGTTGGCATTATTCCCGTTTTGCCAATAACCCACCAATGGCAGGAAAATCCAGGCCCTAATATCCAATTACAAATTCCCTTAACGTTGTTGCTTATTTCATTCTAAGCTGGGCACAAAGAAAAAAAATTCAAGAACAGATAACACTCTTCTAACTGAGGGGAACCATTTCTGAGTGACAGGCAGCCCTTTAATTCAAACTTGTAAACATTTGTTAGAAACTATTCAATGTTTTTCATGATTAGACTTTGTTCAGTGCACCTAGTCGCTCAGACAAGCTATTGCACGCAGGATAGGACAGCAAACTGTACTGGAAGAAGGACCAGTTTGGATTTGGATGCTGTATCTCCAACTCCGCCCCACCTCAGCTCATCTGCTGCGGAGACCCTCATCCATGCCTTTTGTTACCTCTAGACTTGACAATTCCAACACGCTCCTGGCAGGCCTCCCACTTTCGACCCTCCGTAAACCTGAGGTCATCCAAAACTCTGCTGCCAGTGTCCTAACTCGCACCAAGTCCCGTTCACCCATCACCCCTGTGCTCGCTGACCTACATTGGCTCCCGGTTAAGCAACGCCTCAATTTAAAAATTCTCATCCTTGTTTTCAAATCCCTCTATGGCTTCGCCCCTCCCTATCTCTGTAATCTCCTCCAGCCCTACAACCCTCTAAGATAGCTGCGCTCCTCCAATTATGGCCTCTTGAGCATCCCTGATTTTAATCACGCCACCATTGGTGGCCGCGCGTTCAGCTGCCAAGGCCCTAAGCTCTGGAATTCCCTCCCTAAACCTCGCCGCCTCTCTAACTCTCTTTAAGACGCTCCTTAAAACCTACCTCTTTGACCGTCATCTGCCCTAATATCTCATGTGGCTTCGTGTCAAATTTTGTTTGATAACGCTCCTGTGAAGCGCCTTGGGATCTTTCACTACATTAAAGGCGCCCTATAAATACAAGTTGTTGTTGTATCTGACTGCCAGGTTTTATTACTGGCAACTGTCTGCATGTATTTGAACTGACTTTATGGCAAGACCTCCGAGGTGGGTCTCAATGACCCAAAGCCAATGAGGAAGTACACGTCAGCATATTCAAAGTGGCAAAGGAACAGAATTCAGGAAATACTGAGCCCCTTTTTGGTAGAAATCATACATACATTGTGGAAGCATGAATATTAGTCAGTTGGCATTGAACTATGTCTACTAATTGAGTCCAACACTCCAGTACCACAGTTGTCAACCCAACTCAGACTGTAAGACCTTCATCTAGGAGGGCTGCAGTTCCATTTGATTTCCTTAGTGTAACACTGAACTAGTTTCCTTTTCCTCCAAATTCCCAACATACTGTGAACAAAGGTTGGCTCTGTACATTTATGTTGTTCTACTTTGTTTTACTGAACAGTCATGACAAAAAGTTTTTAAAAGTGATATTTAAAAAAAAAAAGGATTTACAACTTAAAGCAAATGCTTTGGAACATTTGATTGGTCATTAAAAACTATAAATTTACATATAAATAAATAATACTTCTATTTAAACAGGAACTGTTGACAAAAGGTATAAATTTGAAATGATTAAACTTGGCCATGTGAGGGAGCTAATTAACGTAGAGATAAGATCATTGAAACACTCCCAAGTTGACTACTGATGTTAATCCCTCCTATACCTGGTCCCCCAAACCAAAAGAGCTCAACACCGATTGGATAAAAATGTAATGAATAGACAAGAGATGTTACGACTCTCTAAGTTTTGCTGTTAAAAATAGTACAATGAAAAGGCTCCCTTCTTGTTGGATAAGGAGCTGAAAACCTTCAAAAAGGGTTAGATAAACAACTCCAGTATCTTTGCAAGATCAAAAAGGTTTTAAATCATAGCTCAACTAAATTAATTAATATATCTCAAAAAATGGCCAACTGTAAAACAAATGAGCAACATTGTTAAACTAACAGACATTTGTTGGATGTCAGCTTAGCAGTTCAATTCCCTTTTTCCAAAATTACAAGCTCCAATGCAACTTCTTCCTCTTCCATTTGGAAGCAATTAAACCATACATCTGCTGAAAAAGAAACAGAAAATGCTGGAAATACTCAGCTGGTCAGACAGCATCTGTGGAGAGAGAAACAGTTAACGTTTCAGGTCAATGACCTTTCATCAAAACATCTGTTGATATTAGTGGAAACACCCGTTATCCACTGGATCGAATAATGTACCTAATTTTTAGTCAACATACGCAGACACGCTGTCTTAACTCACTGTTTCTTACCATCAGAATAATCTTCCCTCTAAAGTTAGCTTTCAATTTGACCGAAAACAAGCTTTTTTTTTAAATCGCCACTATGAAGTATAACCACAAAGATATTAAACTTAATCCTAGAGCCAAGAGTATTCCTTGTACTATTTTCATCAGCGTATTTCCTTAATTTCATAATTATGGAATGACACCAACTGCAATCAGAACAAATCTGGTTTTAACATTTTCCAAGAAACTACACTAAGTCAACATAAAAACAATACATTTGGTTTTCTACAGAAGAATTATATTTTGCAGTATACTTAAAAAGTTTTTTGATAATGGCGCAAAACATGAAACTACACTTAATCTAAAATGAAGGGTTTGGAACCACAACAAATTGTCACAACTCAAAAAGAAATAAAATGCACACTAACAGGGTTCACTGGGATGAATGTAAGAAAATACATAAAACATGTTAAAAGGGTGATCAGAAGAGCAAAGAGATCACTAGAAAAAAGCAAAGCATAGTTGAGGTTAAACATAACAGCAACAGAATTAACTCAGTGCTCTAACAGTGCAAGGACAAATAAGTGAAAAGCATAAAACATGCAATAACCTACTTCCAGACCTCCTCCACCACCCTCCCTCCTCCACCAAACTCTCTCCCTATACTGTTCAGCTTCTCACCCATCTCCCAAAGCCTTTGCTCTTGCCAGACTCCTCTCTTCCATGGTGGCCATCAAATCCTTTCTTAGCACCCACTTTCTGGGAAAACTACCCCTTAATTCCCTAACCACCACCGTCTAGAACTCTGAACTTCTCTTCCGACTGGCAATCCACACGGACATCAGAGCCCCCATTAATCAACTCAATTGCCTCATCTGCATTTCAAATGTCCCTATTCCCATCAAATGCTGGACAATCTCCAATCCCAACTGCTTCAGTTTACAACATACAAATGGCCTGGCTGTCCATCACTAAATTGAATTCCAACGCCTCAAGCAATATTGCCACTCCTGCTCTGCAACCAAATTCTCATTACCTCAGGGTCATCCTGGAAGGCAAGAACTCCATACTCTTCAGCACAAACCACCTCTCCACTTTCCTTCACCACAACCTCCACATTTACCTGCGATAAGGAGCTGATGGACTTGCCTTCCAAAATAAAAGCCATCTGCTGAGCCTCCAATGCCTCCTGCAGCCCCCTCCTTTCCCTGGCCCACCACGCAACCTCTAACTCCTATAACAAAACAACACTAAACACAGAACACTTGTATTTATATAGCGCCTTTAACGTAGTAAAACGTCCCAAGGCGCTTCACAGGAGTATTACAAGACAAACATTTGACACCGAGCCATACAAGGAGAAATTAGGGCAGATGACCAAAAGCTTGGTCAGAGGTAGGTTTTAAGGAGCGTCTTAAAGGAGGAACGAGATAGAGAGGCAGCGAGGTTTAGAGAGGGAATTCCAGAGCTGAGGGCCTAGGCAACAGAAGACACGGTCACCAATGGTTATAATCAGGGATGCTCAAGAGGGCGGAATTAGAGGAGCGCAGATATCTTTGAGGGTTGTAGGGCTGGAGGAGGTTAGAGAGATAGGGAGGGGCGAGGCCATGAAGGGATTTGAAAACAAGGTTGAGAATTTTGAAATCGAGGCAGGAGCCTACGGGGTGATGGGTGAATAGGACTTGGTGTGAGTTAGGACACGGGCAGCCGAGTTTTGAATGACCTGCTCCCTACACTTAATGAACACGAGTCTGAGGGATGTCAAGTCCAATACCTGCTCCGTTCAGCCTCTTCTGACACAACTTCTGGCAACCAACTTGCCCTTCTCGATCCCATCCTTGCCAATGTCAACCTCTCCCCATTTTCAGGCAACGTTCGCACCTTTTCAGAACTGTCATCACTCATTGAAAAATCCCACACTCAGTGCCTCTGCCTTTGTAAACTACAGCCCATCTCTAATTTACACTTCTTCTCCAAGTCCTTGAGCACATTATTGCTACTCAAATGCGCAGAGACATCTTTCACCCAATTCCTATTTAAGTCCTTCCAACCCAGTTTGTAAAAAGGTCACATCATAAGACTGCTCTGATCAAAGTCATGAATGACATATCGTGTGACTACAACTACAGTCCACTGCCTCTCCAGTCCACGTCCACCTTCATTGCCTTCAGCATCGTCGACCACTCCATTATCCTCTTCCACTCCTGCCTGTCCCAACACAAGACACTACATTTCCTCAAATGCTTTCTTTCCAGAAGCAATTCCAGAGTTAAAAATCCAAAGAAATGAACTAGTGTAGGAGAGAGTGCAAGTGTTGCTGATTTCAACATAGTGAGGTACAGTGACAAAGATGACAGTCTAGAGAATGCCATATGTGATGTTTAGGGGTTAGTGTTTTAGTCATAGATATAACTTTAATTTCATCTCTGGATCTTGAATATTGGTCCTGTTTTTAAACTACATTTAGTTCTAGTTTTATCAGTCTTTTGTTGCCAAATGAGTCATATTTCAGTCTTCAGTTTGGAAAAGGGTCAAAAGTTTGCTTTCCATGTTTCAATATCTAATCCTTTCAATACATTTCCCCCCCCCCCAAAATTCAGCTTTCAAAATATAACTTTCTTCTCAACACAGAAGGCCAAAGAAATAAGAAGTTTGAATGACAAATAAGATTATTTGTTTCAATTTCTAACATTTGTTTGGAAAGCTACGGTACTGCAACAAGAATTTAATCTTGGAAATAATTTTAAGTTTGGTCTCTTATTTATCTTGAATTTTTAGTTTTAGCCTCAAGAAACACTGTTCCAATTTTAATTTCGTTGATGAAAGTACAATGATCTAGGCAACATAAGGCTACAGCAAAACTCAGGTGATGGAGTTAAATGTCGAGAAAAATCAGGGTTATAGACAATGTTTACGTTAAGCAGCCCAGCCGTGCAGCAGTCTGGATGTCCTGCACAGGCCGCTCAATGGCTTTACAACTGAAATAACCACGCATGCGCAAGAAATTGAATGGGCCGCGCACTCAAAAAAAAAATCAGCAGGAACACTGGTTACAGATTATGAGAACAAATTGGAGTACAGAAGCTATTTTCCTTTTTATTTCAGCCAACTAAAGCAACACTGCTTAGAAAGAACGAGAGTTGAGGCCTGATCATCATAATATCAATACAGGGACAGAGAAAAATAAAATTTCAAAGAACTGTGATCCACAAGCAAAAATTTCTCACCAAAATTATGTGGTGTATGCACTTGCATGCTTATCAAGGCAAGCAAAGACAAAGTAAGAACTCTACCACCTGGGACTGCATCTTCTGCCTCGTGTGTGGCATGAGTATACTACAATTTCCATTCCTGAATTCTCTATACATCTGTTGTACTTAACACATAGTACCTTAGGCACAGATATTAGCCAAAATTGATCCTAAAATCTTACAATCCTCAGAAAATTCAACCATGTGCCAACAAAATAATATCTTGTGCAAAAATTAATTTGGAAGGTGAATAACTGGAACACAGATAGTGGAGGTTCCATTATATGTCAATAAAACTGCTGAATTTGTAACAAGATAAATACCTAGAAGTTTGCCTAGTCCCACAGTTGACGGGGGAATTTTTTTATAAAGTTTGTAGGGACGCAAAACATCCCTCCGCCCATTAATATCATTTTGCTTAAGAGTTGGGGAAAACAAACTGATTTTGTATGTGTGACAGTCAGAATTCTGACATTCAGCTAATTAACCCGACTTGAACATTTTCAGGACAAAGTTGGTTCACATCCTGAAGAGAAAATGCTGTTCTACAAAATATGATTCTTACCAATGGAACACAGTCTGTACAGCTATTCTCACATTTATTCTGGATACTGCGATAACAGATGAGTAAAACCAGGTTCCCCATAACTCAGTAAATGCACATGATGTAGTACTGAAGCTCACAGACCAGGAGGTTTTCGACAAACATTATGCTGCTGTCGCAATCTCAGCTCGAGCAGGGGGTGAGGTGTCAGAATTTGCCTCTTTTTGCCCTTAGACTTGAGGGGGAAGGGGAAGAGGAAAAAAATCAAATCATGCAGCACTCCTACTCTATCCAGTGATGATCTCTTCTGAAAGTGATGTGGGGACAGAATCAGGCATGCACTGAATGATCAAATAGCTTGCAAGTGCACTCTTTTTGCAGCAGCTGTGACCAAAACGGCAAGAACCTTGTAAGCTGCCAAAGATAATATTTGGTACACAAAGAGTTAATTGAGCAGAATATATTTGAATGAGGCACAATCCTGCTGCTTGGCAGCTCAGTATATCTGCAGAAGACTGCCAAGCAATGTAATAGGACTTGGAGGTCAATCTTTTTGGACTAGATTCAGGTCATTTCCCTTTTTACCATGCACTGCAAGCAAATGCATATTAGTTTATGGATTATGCAGCAAGATATTATGGAGGACTGCCTGATGAATCATATCTTCAGTGGCAACTGTCCATAGACTGCTTAAAAATAATTCAAATGCTTTATAGGCATAGCCGCTTTGAAAATGAACTCTAGTAGATGCAGCACCATAAAAATTGATACCATTAATAGTTCAAACATGTTTAGATAATCTATGATCAATTAATAAGACTATTCAAGGAAATGAAAAATACCTTTAATGATACAAAAGCTATTTCTTTATGTTGCATTTAACTTAGTTTTTGGAATATTAGCCTCACTGAATAAATTAAATGTTTTGGCGACTAATGCTACAGGCCATTTTTCTTGAAGTCTAGCAAAATCAGTTATAATATTCATGCTCAAAAGCTTATCCAAAACAAATTTAGATTAAAATGCAATGGAGGGAATTGTTTCAGACAGATTGTCAGATAGACAGAGAGAAACTGAATATAGGGATTACACAAAAACAGTGTTCTATTTCAACATTTATTCTGCATGGATACATTCACTGATCTAATACTTTTTAACTACAGTATGACAAATCATACTTCAGTGCCAATTATTAATCGGACTTGAGTCTGGTGGCATACACACAACCTGAAGAAATGGAGTTGAATTCCAAGCAGCTAGGTACTGAATTAACTCCTTTTTACAACTTCTCAATTCTTGAACAAGTTCCACTTGGTTTAAGGGGATATTTCTGAATAAGTTATGGCCATATCAACATTCCATACAATTACAAAAAAAATGAATATTAATATGATGCATCTAACTTTATGTATAAATTAAACATTTAATTTTCCGTTGACCTTTTACAAAAATTGCAGATTTTTGCAATTGTAGCAAAAATCCAACAGTTAAAGTATCTTTTGAGGTACGCAACTGCTTGTACATACAGTACAAGAAATACAACACAGGAATATCAGAGCATCTACTGACTAATTCTTAATTGTACAAAACCTGAGTCCACTGGTAATTTTTCCTCAACATCTTGAGTAACCTCCAATTGTGTCTTCTGATGCAAGTTCCCAAAACATCCCACTGCCCGAGTATGGACAATTTTGAGGCAACGGCTTGTTTTGGGGACATGAGTCTTCCGCCACGGATGCAGAAAATACAAATAAAACTACCTCAATTATGGCAAAGACGAACGCCAAAGCTTCACTGAAAAAATGAAGAATCCAGCAAAAATGGAAAGATATGTTTAAATTTACTAGTTAAAGTTAAATTCACCATGTGCTGAAATTACAATAACTGCTCGACGATAGTAGCACAAAAAGAAAACTAAAGTTATGCACAATTAAAATGAGGAACCGCAGCTAACATAGCATCATTCTCTAAAACAAACAGTGATCCAGATGTGGCAGTAAAAGGCAAGTTAAACAAGTGAACAGAAATGTCAAATTGGTACAGTTGCAAGTACTAGTGAGGTTATACTTAATACACTGTAGTAAAGTAGAGGGAGTTCACTCTGCATCTGATCATTTTACGAGGTAGAAATACTCAAGAAACGAAAAAGTGTACCATGTGCCGATATTGGCATCGTTCACACCGTTTATAACTTTTGTATTAACATTTTTCTTATTACTAATACCATTTTCTTCCAAACAATCTCCTTCGGTTCCTGCATATAAAAAAGGGGAAAGCTAGTCACATACAACCAATAGTAATAATAGCAATACTAAATAGTAATCAAAAATTCAATCAAAATTTAATAGTCGAGGTAGCGAGTTGGTAAAAAAAAATTTAAGCTGATGCAGTTGCTACACAAAAGTTTGGTATTTTTATTGCTTTTTCCTTAAAAAATTTCAAAATTTGCTGAAACGAATTGTTCATACAACAGTTGCTAATACAACAGTTGCTACATTTGCAGTTTTGTTAATTTGTACACCAATAACTTGCATTGATATAACGCCTTTAACAACGTGGCGGTGGTGGTGGAGGGGAGAGGTTTAAGGAGGGAATTCTAGAACTTCGAGTCTAGGCAGCTGAAAGCACAGCCACCAATGGTGGGGCAATGGAAATAGAGGATGCGCAAGAGGCCAGAATTGGAGGAACGCTGAGTTCTCGGAGGGTTATAGACAATGTTCCTGCTAAGGTGCAGGTGTGCGTGTCCACACTGTAATCTGAAAGGTCCCATGCAGGCTGTTTACCAGCCTTTACATTATAAATACCGCGCGCGCGCAGAAATTTAAAGGGACCACACATTAAAAGAAACAGGCCACGCAGAACAAAGCGCAGTTTACAGGGAATATTGGTTGTAGGGATGGAGGAGGCTACAGAGATAGGCAGGGGCGAGGTCATGGAGGGATTTTAAAACAAGGATGAGAATTTTAAAGTCAAGGTCTTGCCGGACCGGGAACCAATGTAGGTCAGCGAGCACAGGGGTGATGGTGGGTGATCAGGAGTGATGGCGGGTGATCAGGAGTTGGTGCGAGGTAGGTTACGGTCAGCAAAGTTTTGGATGAGCTTAAGTTTACGGAGGGTAGAAGGCCGGCCAAGAGAGCATTGGAATAATCTAGTCTGGAGGGAACAAAGACACGGATGAGGGTTTCAGCAGTCGATGGGCTGAGGTAGAGGCAGGATTGGTGACATTACGGAGGTGGAAATAGGCGGTCTTGGTGATGAAGAGGATATAGGGTTAGAAGCTCAACTCAGGGTCAAATAGGATGCCAAGGTTGCAAACAGTCTGGTTCAGCCTCAGACAGTGATCAGGGAGGGGGGGATGGATTCAGTGGCTAGGGAATGAAGTTTATGGTGTGGACCGAAAACAATGGCTTCGGTCTTCCCAACATTTAAATGGAGGAATTTTACTAAATCTTCAGTAACTTACCATACTGCTAGGTTGGAGGTACCTCCACAACTTGAGCCCAGGATCGCACATGTTTGTAAACAAGAGATTCAGATCTATTTGGGAGTTATGAGGTTCTGAAGTATCTATTTTCATAGCAACTAATTTCAGCACAGGTTACTTAGAACTAATTTGCATATTAACTGGATCAGATCAACTTTAAATATAGGATGATAACACCAAGGTCTCATTCAGTTCAGATCCTGTAAATTCGTCCTGAAGTTTAACTACACAAGAGTTGTGTAGATTCACACAAAATCTTGGTCTTTAAATATGTTAAGGTTTAAACAAGTTGTTCTGTATTCATCGACTGAAACATGAAAAACAAGAACAGAACTAACCAGTGACTATTGCAGACCTTGTGGAATTACTATACTGAATTCCCCCCTCAACTTTTCCAATATTATTTAAGTTAATTCATATCTTAAGGTGATAAATAACTACAATTCAGTCCCTCTCTCTCCCCCCCAAGATATGGATGGATTATGATAGTTAAATATCCACACTGCAAGATACAATTATATATTCTTTAAACATCTGAACCATTCATTTTTCCATCAGTGTAAAACTCCAAAAATACTCCAGCTAAAATGACAGCCACACAAAGTGGTTCGGCTTTAACCCGCGTCTTTGCATCTCCCACTGTGATTTTTTTCATCTCAACTACTGTCATCAGTCACCCTTACACAGCTTCAAGATGTCATTCTAGTACTTTGTATGGTGTAGGGAGATTAACGGGAGGGGACCAGGGAAGAAAAGAGACTTCATACCGAGCTTGTTTTTCCCTGTTCAGACTGTGGTTACCACATGGATCAGAAATTTTAGCACTGCCAAAAACAGATTTTAAAGCTGTCTTCCAAGTACAGTAATGGGAAGTCTTGCTTAATTTCTCCTTCTGATCTTCAGCAACCAAATGCTCTTCTTCATAGTCTCAGTTTGAAATATCCAAGCCAGTACACTGGATAAATATCCCACTTTGAAAAAGTGAATAGTTTGCCATGTGTGTGTCTGGGATTGGAAATTTGGCAGAGAATTTTGAACTTTTGTATCTACTTGAAGATGAAAGATCCCAAAAGTTAACACACCATATAAGGTGGCAATTAAAATGTGAGCCCAATTATTAGTGTTTTAAACACTGTACTGGAACTTTTGGCAAGTATGCTCAGAAGATCAAGAATAATCTACAGATGTGAGAAACTTAACTTGGTGATTTAAATTTAAAAAAAAACATCGGGCAAGGGAAAAATGTTGCGTTTTATAAAATTGTCTTCTCCTACATACAACTTTTGTAGTCTAGCCAGCCACAGACCAGGTCATATACAAAACTAGAAACTGCTGGGTTGTGACATTGCAACCAAAGCTTTCAACTGCTATCTGCAGAAGTATTGCCACTGGCTGATGACAAGCTCAACCAAATTAAACCTAGATAGCATCTGACGGCATTCTGTCAACGAGCTGTATGATTAGGAGCGAAGCAGGGTGAAATGTGTCGCTGGTAAGGGTGGTGATTGCAATCACTTGCCTGATGTGTGGAAATTAATGATAAAGCCACGTTTGGGACATGTGCTCAGCTATGACATTAGTGCCTGTGGAGCAATGGTGATTTCCATATAGTAGGCAAACATTAAGTGTTCCAGGTGTATAGTAACCTATTCTATTTGTAACATAGTTCACTAGGAAGAGAAGATTTAATCTGTAGAATTTGTCTAAGAATTCTACAATACCCAGTACCCATTGCAGTAATTGGTGTGTAAATTTCAGCTTTGTTTTAGGAATTTGAAATTCCAGCTATTACCTGTGCACATAGACTGGCTTAAGAATATGGAGGCCATTATTAAAGTGAATAAAAGAAAAAAAATCAAAATCACACTGGGACAGGACCAGAAAAAACAATGTACTGGTATTTATTTTTAAATCATCAGTGTGAAATCTTTGAAAATAACTAATTCTTTCTACTTACAAAGCTAAGATTTCCATAAAGCACCTATACCAAATATAAATACATTTACTATAAAGCTATGAACTCCTCCAACCTATTTCCATGCCAGCAGTAACAAAATTATGACAATTTCAGATGAAATATATATATCCATTTGAATGCACTCCTTCCAGTTGCAATCCTGGCATCATACCTAATGTACAACGTGTCTGCAGGCACCTTACAAACATGTAATAATTGTCAATTCTCCCACTTATAAATGTTTTTATATCTCCAAATTTGACTCAATCGAAAATGCATATTGATCTAAGTATTTGGAGAACTTGGATAACCACCATCAAGAAAGGCAACAAAAATGACAACAGTGCCACTCCAACACAAAGCAACATTTAGAATTACTGTGCAATAATTTCAGGGATTGCTACAACAATGTTCTAAGTTACATTGTTACATTGCAAATGGGTAACCTGCACATAATGAATGCAAGAAAATGAAGTTTATGAAAAATATGATAAGGATAGACAATGAAATGGCTCAGTAAACTGCAACATTAGAATCAGCTTTCTTTTTTTTAGAAAAGAATTGCGGCAGAGGAAGGTACTTTTAAAGCTTCACTACAAACTGGCTGAATAAACGAAAAACATTCACCATATTTTTTCAGTGGTCAGGCACATTTACACTAGTCTCTTCACAATACAGATTTCCAATCTCAACCGCGCACTCAAGGGACAACACTGAATGAGACCTCGTGTGGAACAATGCAATATGCAAGTTATCCTGGCTGTTCTTGCACATCCTCTTGACTGGGGATGTTGGTCTGCATGGGGAAACTGAATTGGAAAAGAATAAGGTATTAATTGACAGTTACTTATCCTGCGGACAACAAAAAAAACTTCTGCAGGACGAGTTGAACAGACACCCATTAGTTTGTATTGAAAAGAAACGGACATTTAGAGAAAAAGCAAGAAATACAGATAACCTTAAGGTGAATCCACTATCACACTCTTCTGGCATATCAATATAAAATTAGTAGGGAATAAAGGCTTCTTTTGTTCCATATCTTTCAACATCCAGAACAGTTATTACAATAACTGGCTACCATAAACCCAATAGTAATTCAACTAATCTCTCATTTGTCGAAGCAAATACGGAGCCAAAAACAGATGGTCCAAGTTAACGCCACTCTGCTAAAATAATCTTTATCATTTGAACATTAGCTATAATTACCAACACTTCCTCAGTTATTTCAGCATTTTGCTGTATTCTTGTGATAAATATGGTAGTCTGAAAGAAAAGGCAACTGGAGCCTTAATATCAGATAAACCATATGAAAGAATTCTGCGCTTTATTATAAAGAACACAGTGAATCATGCAATATATAGAGAATACAGCATTGATTCTGGTACAACAGAACATCTAACAAAATGACAACACTATGTACAAGCAGTGCAGTTGTTTTCATTTTATGTGGCATTGTCTCACCTTCTGACAAGTTCTATTACAGCAAACAGTACAGAACTTCCTACAATGGCTCTAGAGACAGAATTTAAAAAATCCTTTACAGATGTTTAGGTTTTCCAAAAGGATTTACTGGTATTACTGCATTGCAAAGAACTCTTCTGCAGGACGAGCTGAACAGACACCCGTTAGTTTGTACTGTGAAAGCTGGCACAGAACTTAATTCTTGGCATTAAGTAGCCTTCATTTGAAACAGCACCTAGTGAAAGGAAATAGAAAAAGTTGGAAATACTCAGCTGGTCAAGCAGCATCTGTAGAAAAACAGCAGTCAATTTCAGGTCTTAAACCCTTCCTCAAGACTAGGAGATATTAGAGATAAAGAGCATTTAAAAAAGAACACAACACAGGAAAGGGTAAAAGAAAAAACACATACACGCAAGAAAAGAAAATAATGATTTGTGAAGTGCTTAGGCAGTGGAAAGGAGATGATGAAGTAGTAGACATTAGCAGGAGTTAAAAGGAGGTAGAATTAGAAAAATCAAAGAAATAAAAGACTTATACGAGGCACAACGTGGGTGAATAGCTAAAGGGAAATAGGTAGAAAGGGAAACATGAAAAACTGGCAAGGCGGAATAGGCTCCAGCAGCTTCAGAGTCCAGTGCAAGAAAGGAAGTAGGTCAACACCAAGAGTGCAGACCATCCCACTGGTAGGATTCCAACGGGAGATGCCCACCCGCAAGTACCAACCCACTCCTTCCACCCATCCCTGGAAACAACAGCAAGCTCATCCCACATTGCCAGAGCGAAAATGTGACTTTTAGTTACTGTCTGAAGTTGTTAAAGCCAATGTTAAGACCAGAAGGCTGCAAAGTGCCTAGTAGAAAGATGAGGTGCTATTGCTCGAACTTCCGTTGAGTTTCACTGGAACATTGTAGAAGGCCAAAGACAAGGATCAGATCGAGAATGGGACTGAGAATTGAAATGGTAAGCAACTGGTAGCTCAGGGTCACACTTGTGAACAGAATGTAGGTGTTCAGCAAAGCGAACACCTAATCGAAGTTTGGTTTCCCCAATGCAGAAGAGACCACACCGTGTGCAACAAATACCGTATATTAGGTTGGAGGAAGTACATGTAAATCGCTGTCTCACTCAGGACTGTTTGGGGCCAGGACAGTGGTGTGGGGATATGTGAATAGGTAGATGTTGCATCTCATTCGCTTGCATGGCAAAGTGCCAGGGGAAGACGAGTAGGTGGTGGGGGTGATGGAAAAGTGAACCAGGGTGTCTCGGAGGGAATGGTCCATTGGGAATGCTGAGAAGGGAAGAAGTGATTGGTGGTGGGATCGCATTGGAGATGGCGGAAACTGATCTGTCGAATGCGGAGGCTGGTAGGGTTGAAGGTGTGGACAAGGGGGGCCTTATTACGATTTTGAGGGGGGGGGGGGGGGGAGGAAAAAAGACTTGCATTTATTTAGCACCTTTCACAACCTCAGGATGTCCCAAAGCACTTTACAGCCAATGAAGTGCTATTGAAGTGTAGTCACTTGTAATGTAGGCAACGCAGAAGCCAATTTGTGCACAGCAAGGTCCCACAACAGCAATGTGATAATGACCAAATTGTTTGTGATATTGATTGAGGGATAAGTAGTGGTCAGGTCACTGGGGGTAACTCCCCTGCTCTTAGCGCCATGGGATCTTTCACATCCACTTGAGAGCAGAAAGGGCTTCAGTTTAATGTCTCATCTGAAAGACAGCACCTCAACAATGCAGCACTCCCTCAGTACTGCACTGGAGTGTCTCAGCCTAGATTTTTGTGCTCAAATCGCTGGAGTGGGACTTGAACCCACAACCTTCTAAATCAGAAGAGAGAGTGCTACCCACTGAGCCACAGCTGACACAGGGGAAAGGGTTGAGGGCAGAAGCACAGGAAATAGGACTGAGTTGGTCGAAGGCCCCATCAACCAGTGAAGGGGAATCTTTTCTTTTTATTCATTCATCGGATGCGGGCGTCGCAGGCAAGGCCAACATTTATTGCCCATCCCTAATTGCCCTCGAGAAGATGGTGGTGAACCGCCTTCTTGAACCGCTGCAGTGCGTGAGGTGAAGGTACTCCCACAGTGCTGTTAGGGAGGGAGTTCCAGGATTGTGACCTAGTGCCGATATATTTCCAAGTCAGGATGGTGTGTAACTTGGAGGGGAACTTGCAGGTGGTGGTGTTCCCATGCTGCTGATGCCCTTGTCCTTCTAGGTGGTAGAGGTCATGAGTTTTGGAGGTGCTGTCGAAGAAGCCTTGGCGAGTTGCAGCCATGGTGCGCCAACAGTGGAGGGAGTGAATATTTAAGGTCATGGATGGGGTGCCAATCAAGTGGAGAGTATTCCATCACACTCCTGACTTGTGCCTTGTAGATGGTGGAAAGGCTTTGGCGAGTCAGGAGGTGAGACACTAGCCGCAGAATGCCTAGCCTCTGACCTGCTCTTGTTGCCACAGTATTTGTGGCTGGTCCAGTTTAGTCTGGTCAATGGTGACCCACCCAGGATGTTGTTAATGGGGGGATTCAGCGATGGTAATCCCATTGAATGTCATGGGGAGGTGGTTAGACTCTCTCTTGTTGGAGATGGTAATTGCCTGGCGCGAATGTTATTTGCTACTTATCAGTCCAGGTTTTGCTGCATGTAGGCATGGACTGCTTAATTATCTGAAGATTTGCGAATGGAACTGAACACTGCAATCATCAGCGAACACCCCGACTTCTGACCTGGGGTAGTAACTCTCACCTCACCTCTAGAACTCAGCTCCTTTGTCCATGTTTGGATCAAGGCTGCAATGAGGTCTGGAGCAGAGTGGTCCTGGCAAAACCCAAACTGAGCATTAGTGAGCAGGTTATTGGCAAGTGCCACTTAATAGCACTGTCGACGACACTTTCCATCACTTTGCTGATGGAGAGTAGGCTGACAAGGGGGTAACTGACCGGATTGGATCTGTCCTGCTTTTTGTGGACAGGACATACCTGGGCAATTTTCCACATTGTCGGTTAGATGCCAGTATTGTAGCTGTACCAGAACAGCTTGGTAAAGGCGCGACTAGTTCTGGAGCACAAGTCTTCAGCACGATAGCCGGGATGTTGTCGGAGCCCATAGCCTTTGCTGTATCCAGTGCACTCAGCCGTTTCTTGATGTCACGTGGAGTGAATCGAATTGGCTGAAGACTGGCTTCTGTGATGGTGGGGACCTCAGGAGAAGGCCAAGATGGATCATCCACTCGGCACTTCTGGCTGATGATTGCAAACGCTTCAGTCTTGTCTTTAGCGGGAATAGCAGCATGGTTATGTTACTGGACTAGTAATCCAGAGGCCTGGACTAGTGAGCTGGAGACGAGTTCAAATCCTACCATGGCGGCTGTAAATTTAAATTCAGTTAATTAAATAAATCTGGAATTTAAAGCTAGTATCAGTAATGGTAACCATGAAACTACCGGATAGTCATAAAAACCCATCTGGTTCTCCATGTCCTTTAAGGAAGGAAATCTGCTGTCCTTATCCGGTCTGGCCTATATGTGACTCCAGACCCACAGCAATGTGGTTGACTCTTAACTGCCTTCTGAAATGGCATAGCAAGCCACTCAGTTGTTCAAGGGCAATTAGGGATGGGCAAGAAATGCTGGCCTTGCCAGCGATGCCCACATCCCGTGAACGATTAGAAAAACTCACGTGTTGGGCTCCGCCATCATTTGAGGATGGGGATGTTCATGGAGCCTCTGCCTCCCCTTTAGTTGTTTAATTGCCATTCACAACTGGATATGGCAGGATTTGATCTGTTGGTTGTGAGATCGCTTAGCTGTTTCTGCTGTTTAGCTTGCATGTCGTCCTTTGTTGTAGCTTCACCAGGTTGGCACCGCATTTTTAGGTATGCCTGGTGCTGCGCCTGGTATGCTCTTCTACACTCCATATTGAACCAGGGTTGGTCCCCTGGCTTGATGGTAATGGTAGAGTGAGGGATATGCCGGGTCCTGTGGTGGTATACAATTCTGCTGCTGTTGATGACCCACAGCGCCTCATGGATGCCCAGTTTTGAGCTGCTAGATCTGTTCTGAATCTATCCAATTTAGCACGGGGGTAGTGCCATACAACACGATGGAGGGTGTCCTCAGGTGTGAAGATGGAACTTCACCTCCACAAGGACTGTGCGGTGGTCACTCCTACCAATACTGTCATGGACAGATGCATCTGCGACAGGTAGATTGGTGAGGACGAGGTCAAGTAGGTTTTTCCCTCATGTTGGTTCTCTCACTATCTGTCTGGCAGCTACGCCCTTCAGGACTCAACCAGTGGTGGTGCTACCGCGCTACTCTTGGTGATGGTCATTGAAGTCCCCCACCCAGAGTACATTTTGTGCCTTTGCTAGCCTCAGTGTTTCTTCCAAGTGGTGTTCAACATGGAGGAGTACGGATTCATCAGCTGATGTAGGGCACTACGTGGTAATCAGCAGGAGGTTTTTTCTGATGCCATGAGACTTTGGAGTCAATGTTGAGGACTCCCAGGGCCACTCCTTCCCGACTGTACACCACTGTGCCGCCACCTCTGGGGACATACCCAGGGATAGTGTTGGAGGAGTCTGGGACTGCTGATATGAAAGCTGTGAGTATGACTAGGTCAGGCTATTGCTTGACTAGTCTGTGGAAAGCGCTTACAATTTTGGCACAAGTCCCCAGCTGTTAGTGAGGAGGACTTTGCCGTGTCCGATGCCGGGGGGTCTGTTTGGTTTTATTCTTATTGAATTTCCTAGCTAGGTATGACTCCAGCCAGGGGAGAGATGTGGTGGCTAGAGGTCAATCATCACAGGAAGACGGTTGTGTTGGTTGGAGGTCAATCATCACAGCCCCAGGACATCATTGCAGGAGTTCCTCAGGGCAGTGTCCTAGGCCCAACCATCTTCAGCTGCTTCATCAATGACCTTTCCTCCAACATAAGGTCAGAAATGGGGATGTTCACTGATGACTGCAGAGTATTCAGCGCCATTCACAACTCCTCAGATAATGAAACAGTCCATGCCCGCATGCAACAACAGCTGGACAACGTTCAGGCTTGGGCTGATGTGTGGCATGAATGTTACCTGCCACTTAAGTGTCAGGCAATGGCTATCTCTAACAAGCGAGAGTCTAACCACCACCCCTTGACATTCAACAGCATAACCATCGCCGAATCCCCCACCATCAACATCCTGGGGGGTCACCATTGACCAGAGACTTAACTGGACCAGCCACAACTACTGTGGCAACAAGAGCAGGTCAGAGGCTAGGTATTCTGTGGCAAGTGTCTCACCTCCCGACTCCCCAAAGCCTTTCCACCATCTACAAGGCACAAGTCAGGAGTGTGATGGAATACTCTCCACTTGCCTGGATGAGTGCAGCTCCAACACCACTCAAGAAGCTCGACACCATCCAGGACAAAGCAGCCCGCTTGATTGGCACCCCAGCCACCACCTTAAACATTCACTCCCTCCACCACCGGCGTACCGTGGCTGCAGCGTGTACCATCTACGATATGCACTGCAGCAACTCGCCAAGGCTTCTTCGGCAGCACCTCCCAAACCTGCGACCTCTTCCACCTAGAAGGACAAGGGCAGCAGGCGCATGGAAACACCACCACCT
This sequence comes from Squalus acanthias, assembly GCA_030390025.1. Classification (NCBI taxonomy): domain Eukaryota; kingdom Metazoa; phylum Chordata; class Chondrichthyes; order Squaliformes; family Squalidae; genus Squalus; species Squalus acanthias. The sequence continues at coordinate 151,802,356 of CM059426.1, read as the reverse complement.
CCAAGTTCCCCTCCAAGTCACACACCATCCTGACTTAGAAGTATATTGCCGTTCCTTCAACGTCGCTGGGTCAAAATCCTGGAAATCCCTACATAACAGCACTGTGGGAGTACCTTCACCTCATGGACTGCAGCAGTTCAAGAAGGCGGCTCACCACCACCTTCTCAAGGGCAATTAGGGATGGGCAATAAATGCTGGCCTTGCCAGCGATGTCCACATCCCATGAACGAATAAAACATTTCCTAGCTGTTTGATACAACTGAGTAGCTTGCTGGGCCATTTCAGAGGGCAGTTAAGAGTAGCCACATTGGTGTGGGTCTGGATTCACATATAGGCCAGAGGAGGCAAGGGTGGCAGAGTTCCTTCCCTAAAAGGACATGAGTGAACCAGATGGGTTTTTAAAAAACAATCCAACAGTTCCATTACTGATAGTAGCTTTTTATTTCAGATTTATTTAATGAACTGAATTTAAATTCCATAGCTGCTGTGGTGGGATTTGAACTCATGTCTCCTGATCATTAGTCCAGGTGTCTCAATTACTCGTCCAGTAACATAACCACTATGCTACCTGTGCCATGTGGGAACTCCAGGATGCTTCCCGTGTCCTGTACAACCACGTGTGCAGGAGGTATAGTCAGCTGGAGGAGCTCAAGCTCCAGGTTTCAGAGCTTGAACGGCAGCTAGAGTCACTGCGGGCAATCCGCGAGGCTGAGAGCTACGTGGATAGCACGTTTCAGGAGGTGGTCACCTCGCAGCTAAGGAGTGCGCAGGCAGAGAGGGAATGGGTGACCGTCAAACAGAAGGAGGAGGATCAGGCAGGTAGTGCAGGAGTCCTGAGTGCATCTCGCTCTCCAACTAGTACTCTGTTTTGAGTACTGGTGAGGGCGATGGTTCCTCTGGGGAGTACATCCAGACCAAGTCCACGGCAGGCTCAGGTGTACGGGGGGGGGGGGGGGGGGGGGGGGTGGGGAGGGAGGAAGGTAGGGAAAGCAATAGTGGTAGAGGATTAGATAGTATGGGGACTAGACAAGCGTTTCTCCAGGACGGTATGTTGCCTCCCTGGTGCCAGGGTTAAGGATGTCACTGAGCGGCTGCAGAACATTCTGAGGGGGGAGGGTGAACAGCCAGAGGTCATGGTCCATATTGGTACCAACAACATAGGTAGAAAGAGGGATGAGGTCCTGCAGGCAGATTTTAGGGAGCTAGGAAAGAGATTAAAAAGCAGGACCTCCAGGTAGTAATCTCTGGATTACTTCCGGTGTCACACGCAAGTGAGTATAGAAATAGGAGGATAGAGCAGATGAATACGTGGCTGGAGAGATGGTGCAGGAGGGAGGGTTTGAGATTGCTGGGGCATCGGGACCGGTTCTGGGGGAGGTAGGACCTGTACAGACCGGACGTGTTGCACCTCAACATAGCCGGTACCAATATCCCCACAGGGAGGTTTGCTAGTGCTATTGGGGAGGGTTTAAACTAAGTTGGCAGGGGGATGGGCACCAGGATGTAGCATTAGAAAGGAGAAGCAATGGGCACAAAGGATTGGGAGAGACAGATGGCACTAAAGTAAGAAATAGTAAGGTATTAGGTGGGGTCAGACTAAGAGAGAACGCAGGATGGTCTAAGATAGGTTTACAGTGCATGTATGCGAACGCACAAAGCATAGTAAACAAGGTTGGTGAGCTACAGGCGCAAATAGCCACATGGGAATATGATGCCGTGACAATGACGGAGACCTGGCTCAAAAAAGGGCAGGATTGGATATTAAATATTCCTGGATATAGGGTGTTCAGGAAAGACAGGGAAGGAAAGATAGGTGGTGGTGTGGCAGTATTGGTTAAGGAGAATACTGCAGTGCTGGAGAGAGAGGAGGTCCTGGAGGAGTCAAGACTCGAGTTAAGAAATAATAGAGGTGCCATTACACTACTAGGTGTATTCTATCGGCCACCAACTAGTGGGGAAAAATATGGAGGAGCAAATTTGCTGGGAAATTAGAGATGCAAGAACTATAGAGTAGTGATAATGGGGGACTTCAATTGTCCTAATATAGACTGGGATAGTAATAGTGTAAAGGGCGGGGAGGGGGAAGAATTTCTGGAGTGTGTTCAGGAGAACTTTCTTGATCAGTAAGTTTCTGGCCCAACAAGGAAGGAGGCATTGCTGGATCTGGTTCTGGGTAATGAAGTAGGTCAAGTGGAGCAAGTGTCAGTAGGTGAACATATAGGGAACACTTATCATAAGGTTTAGATTAGCTATGGAAAAGGACAGAGCAATTTAGAGTAAAAATACTTAATTGGAGGAAGGCCAATTTCAGTGGGATGAGAACAGATCAGGCCTGGGTAAATTGGAATCAAAAATTGGCAGGCAAAACTGTAGTGGAACAATGGGCTGCCTTTAGAGGAAATAGTTCGGGTACAGTCGCGGTACATTCCCACTAGGGGGAAAAGGTAGGGCAACTAAAGTCAGAGCTCCCTGGATGACGACAAAAGAGATAGAGAGTAAGATAAAGCAGAAAAAGAGCGTGTATGACAGATGTCAGGTCAAGAATACATCAGAGAATCAGGCTAAATATAGAAAGTTCAGAGGAGAAGTGAAAAAGAAAATAAAAGGGGCAAAGAGAGGGTAGGAGAATAGAATGGCAGCTAACATAAAATTCCAATTATATAGGGCCTTGGTGAGACCACACCTGGAGTACTGTATACAATTTTGGTCTCCTTACCTAAGGAAGGATATACTTGCCATAGAAGGAGTGCAACGAAGGTTCACGAGATTTATTCCTGGGATGGCGGGACTGTCGTATGAGAAGAGATTGAGTAAACTAGGCCTGTAGTCTCTTGAATTCAGAAGAATGAGAGGGGATCTCATTGAAGCATACAAAATTATTACAGGGCTTGATAGGGTGGATGCTGGGAGAATGTTTCCCTTGGCTGGGGAGTCTAGAACCAGGGGCCACAGCCTCAGGATAAAGGGTAGGCCATTCAGGACTGAGATGAGAAGAAATTTCTTCACACAGAGGGTGGTGAATCTTTGGAATTCTCTACCCCAGAGGGCTGTGGAGGCTCAGTCATTGGGTATATTCAAAACAGAAGTCGATAGATTTCTGACTAGTAAGGGCATCAAGGGATATGGCGATAAGTCCAGTGAATGGAATTGAGGCAGAAGATCAGCCATGATCCTATTGAATGGCGGAGCAGGCTCCAAGGGCCGAATGGCCTACTCCTGCTCCTATTTTTTATGTTCTTATGTAATCCAAAAGACTTCTATAGGCATATAAATAGTAAACGGGTAGTAAGAGGAGGGGTGCAGCCAATTTAGGACCAAAAAGGAGATCTACGCATGGAGGCAGAGGGTATGGCTGAGGTACTAAATGAGTACTTTGCATCTATCTCCACCAAGGAAGAAGATGCTGCCATAGACATAGTGAGGGAGGAGGTAGAAGAGATACTGGATGGGATAAAAATTGATGAAGACGAAGGTACTAGAAAGGCTGGCTGTACTGAAAGTAGATAAGTCACCAGGACCGGATGGGATGCATCCTAGGACGCTGAGGGAAGTGAAGGAAGAAATCACGGAGGTACTGGCCATAATCTTCCAATCCTCCTTAGAAACCGGGGTGGTGCCAGAGGACTGGAGAATTTCAAATGTTACACCCTTGTTCAAATAAGGGTGTAAAGATAAACCCAGCAACTATAGGCCAGTCAGTTTAACCTCGGTAGTGGGGAAGCTTTTAGAAACAATAAGGACAAAATGAATAATAATGAGGACAAAATATGAACAGTCACTTGGACAAGTGTGGATTAATTAAGGAAAGCCAGCACAGATTTGTTAAAGGCAAATCGTGTTTAACCATCTTGATCAAGTTTTTTTGATGAGGTAACAGAGAGGGTTGATGAGGGCAATGCGGTTGACGTGGTGTACATGGATTTCCAAAAGGCGTTTGACAAAGCGCCACATCGTAGGCTTGCCGGCAAATTTGAAGCCCATGGAATAAAAGGGACAGTGGCAGCATGGATCCGAAATTGGCTAAGTGACAGGAAACAGTAGTGGTAAATGGCTGTTTTTCAGACTGGAGGAAGGTGCACAGTGGTGTTCCCCAGGGGTCTGTTCTGGGACCACTGCTTTTCTTGATATATATTAATGACTTGGATGTGGGTGTACAGGGCACAATTTCAAAATTTGCAGCTGACACAAAGCTTGAAAGTATAGTGAACAGTGAGGAAGATAGTGATAGACTTCAGGACATAGGCTGGCGGAATGGGCGGACACGTGGCAGATGAAATTTAATGCAGAAAAATGTGAAGTGATACATTTTGGTAGAAAGAATGAGGAGAGGTAATATAAAACTAAAGGGTACAATCCTAAAGCGGGTGCATGAACAGAGAGACCTAGGGGTACATGTGCACAAATCGTTGAAGGTGGCAGGGCAGGTTGAGAAAGCAGTTAAAAAAGCTTACGGGATCCTGGGCTTCATGAATAGAAGTATAGAGTACAAAAGCATAGAAATTATGAAGCACCTGTATAAAACACTGGTTCGGCCTCAACTGGAATAGTGTGTCCAATTCTGGGCACCACACTTTAGGAAGGATGTGAAGGCCTTAGAGAGGGTGCAGAACAGATTTACAACAATGATTCCAGGGATGAGGGACTTCAGTTACATGGATAGACTGGAGAAGCTGGGGTTGTTCTCCTTAGAGCAGAGACGATTGAGGGGAGATTTTTTTTTTTTTTAATTAGTTTATGGAATGCGGGCGTCGCTGGCAAGGCCAGCATTTATTGCCCATCCCTAATTGCCCTTGAAAAGGTGGTGGTCAGCCGCCTTCTTGAACCGCTGCAGTCCGTGTTTTGAAGGTACTCCCACAGTACTGTTAGGTAGGGAGTTCCAGGATTTTGACCCAGCGATGAAGGATCTGCGATATATTTCTAAGTCAGGTTGGTGTGTGACTTGGAGGGGAACTTGGAGATGGTGGTGTTCCCATGCGCCTGTAGCCCTTGTCCTTCTAGGTGGAAGAGGTCGTGAGTTTGGGAGGTGTTGCCGAAGAAGCCTTGGCGAGTTGCTGCAGTGCATCTTGTAGATGGTATACACTGCAGCCACGGTACGCCGGTGGTGGAGGGAGTGAATGTTTAAGGTGGTGGATGGGGTGCCAATCAAGCAGGCTGCTTTTTCCTGGATGGTATCGAGCTTCTTCAGTGTTGTTGGAGCTGCACTCATCCAGGCAAGTGGAGAGTATTCCATCACACTCCTTACTTGTGCCTTGTAGCTGGTGGAAAGGCTTTGGGGAGTCAGGAGATGAGACACTTGCCACAGAATACCTAGCCTCTGACCTGCTCTTGTTGCCACAGTATTTATGTGGCTGGTCCAGTTAAGTTTTTGGTCAATGGTGACCCCCAGGATGTTGATGGTGGGGGATTCGGCAATGGTAATGCCGTTGAATGTCAAGGGGAGGTGGTTAGATTCTCACTTGTTGGAGATAGTCATTGCCTGGCACTTCTGTGTCGCGAATGTTACCTGCCACTTATCAGCCCAAGCCTGAACGTCGTCCACGTCTAGTTGCATGCGGGCATGGACTGCTTCATTATCTGAAGAGTTGTGAATGGCACTCAACACAGTGCAGTCATCAGCGAACATCCCCATTTCTGACCTTATGTTGGAGGGAAGATCATTGATGAAGCAGCTGAAGATGGTTGGGCCTAGGACACTGCCCTGAGGAACTCCTGCAGCGATGTCCTGGGGCTGTGATGATTGACCTTCAACCACCACAACTACCTTCCTTTGTGCTAGGTGTGATTCCAGCCAGTGGAGCTGTCCCCACCCCACCACGATTCCCATTGACTTCAGTTTTGATAGAGCTGTTCAAAATCATGAGGGGTATGGACAGAGTAGATAGAGAGAAACTGTTCCCATTGGCAGAGGGGTAGTCAAGAACCAGAGGATACAGATTTAAAGGTGACTGGCAAAAGAACCAAAGGCGACATAAGAAAAAACTTTACTGCCATATTGTGGGGAAACATGGCAGCCAATTTGCACACAGCAAGATCCCACAAATACTAATGAAATAAATGACCAGATAATCTATTTTAATGTTCATTGAGGGACAAGTGTTGGCTAGGACATCAGATTTATTTAATGAACTGAATTTAAATTCCACAGCTGCCGTAGTGGGATTTGAACTCGTGTCGCCTGATCATTAGTCCAGCTCTCTCGATTACTAGTCCAGTAACAAAACCACTATACTACCGTTCCCTGTAAACTTCGCAATGTTCCTCTTCGAAAAATGACAGGATCTTTTGCATCCACCCGAGATGGCAAATGGTGTCTCTGTCTAACCTCTCATCCGAAAGACATCGCGTCCAACAGTGCCGCACTCTCAGTACTGCACTGTGTCAGCCTAGATTATGCACTGAAGTCTCTGGCTTGAACCCACCACCTTCTGACTCAGAGGTGAGAGTGCTACCACTGAGCCATGGCTGGCACCTTGGTTCAGTGGGACACTCTCACCTGAGTCAGATGTATAATTAATAATTTATGGCGCATGTGTGTTTTGGTACATTTTCAACAGTTCTCATGTCCCTTAACATCTGCCTTACATGCCCAAAGTCAAAACCTTTCTCTATTCCACCAAATTCAATCTCAGTTTGAACAGTATTCTGTTAGTGTGCCATCTAAAAAGGCACATATGCCACAATTTCACAATGCATGACTCGCAAATTATAATCTGGTATTTAGCTGCTTTCTATTATTCTTGTTAGTAACTGTAGCTACTGGATCAAACACCAAAGTTGGCGGGCGGGGAGAAAAAAGGTCATGCTTTATGTAATTGTGGTGTACACACTCCTTAATGGTGACATGAATTCTAGAATACAACTAGATAGAAAAAAAAGACATTGGCCCAGATTTTGCGGTCAGTGGCACATGATGACTATTCAAGGCTGAGATAGACAGATTTTTGAACTACAGGGGAGTCAAGGGTTATGGGGAACAGGCAGAAAAATGGAGTTGAGGCCAAGATCAGATCAGCCATGATCTTATTGAATGGCGGAGCAGGCTCAAGGGACCGAATGGCCTACTCCTGCTCTTATGTTCTTATGTACGACACTCGCCGCTGACCTCGAAGAAAGCTGCCCACAAAAATCTAGCGATCTGTGTGGCATGGATTTCAGCTTTCCCAACATTAATTTCTTTCTGCCGCCATGTATAACGGAACTCCAGCGTCCAGTAATGTCATCAAGCATGTTAAGCAGCCAATCACATTGAAGAATTCTCAGACAGAAAACCAGGAAGTAAAAATGCACGGATTATCCTTCACTTTTTAATCATTTTAGAGAGCGCAAAATAAAGATTGGGATCAAGGTAGAAGCTGAAATATCAAACTTTAAAAAAATAATTGTTTTAGAAATCTATGGAAATTTGTATCTTAGTGGAAAAATTCGACATTCCACAAATATAAAATTAGTTTTTCAGGGCCAGAGAGATTGTTCAGCAGTAATTATGACTCAGTTACACCTCATTCAACAAGGCTCAACTTTTTGGGGGGTTTTTACAGCGAGATTAGAGCGTAAAAGTGGAAGTTCATGTCAATTCAAGTGATTTGTAAGATTTCTATCTGCGAGGACTTCAACAACGCAACCTGTGGAGGAGCGGGGAATCACTGACAGCAACTTCTGGATTTCCACATTTAACTGCGCATGTGCGGATGCTCAGTTTCACAGAGTAATGACGGTGAACCCTGACAGTTTTGCCATCATTACAACCGCAAATTCTGGGCTAATGAATGACACTGTTACGGTATTGATTTCATAGTACTAGGTAGGCTGGGCTAGTTCTGTCTTCTCTCAGCACTTCTCATGTGGTATAGTACTTAACTATACAGATCAGAAGGTCCCAGTTTCCAACCCTAGTCCAGGCTGAATTGGCTCATCTCAGCCATGGCAACTTAATGGATGCTACAATTGGTTCCCCAAGGGGAGGGGGGTGGGCAAGAAAAAAAAGGGAGAAAATCCTCAACTTGAACAGTAATTGACTTTTTTTTTTAAATATTCATTCCTGGGATGTGGGCATCGTTGGCATGGCCAGCATTTATTGTCCATCCCTAATAGTCCTCGAGAAGGTGGTGGTGAGCCGCCTTCGTGAACCGCTGCAGTCCGTGTGGTGAAGCTACTCCCACAGTGCTGTTAGGGAGGGAGTGCCAGGATTTTGACCCAGCGACAACGAAGGAACGGTGATATATTTCCAAGTCAGGATGGTGTTCCCATGCGCCTGCTGCCCTTGTCCTTGCCCTTCTAGGTGGTAATGATCGCCTATGTCCTTCTAGGTGGTAATGATCGCCTATGTAACCTGAGTTTTTCCGCGTCCATTCACGTGCACACTTCGGTTGCCACTCCGGACCCGAGTCAGTCACTTCTATTTCCACTTTTTTCTCCCCCCTTTTCCTTTTCTCTATCAAGCGGGCTGCTTTGTCCTGGATGGTGTTGGGCTTCGAGTGTTGTTGGAGCTGCACTCATCCAAGCAAGTGGAGAGTATTCCATCACAGTCCTGACTCGTGCCTTGTAGATGGTGGAAAGGCTTTGGGGAGTCAGGAGGTGAGACACTCACCGCAGAATACTCAGCCTCTGACTGACTAGGATCAAATTGAGAGGTCGCACAACACCAGGTTATAGTCCAACAGTTTTATTTGAAATCACAAGCTTTCGGAGCTATCGATCGCCCCTTCCTCAGGTGATCGATAGCTCCGAAAGCTTGTGATTTCAAATAAAACTGTTGGACTATAACCTGGTGTTGTGCGACCTCTCAATTTTGTCCACCCCAGTCCAACACCGGCATCTCCGCATCATGACTAGGATCAGTCATGGGCATCCTTCCATATTGTGGAAAAAAAATGCCTCATCTTAAATCTTCAAGAACGTGGTTACTTAGACTATGCTAAACGCCAAAGGTTTTTTTTTAAAAAAAAAGTTCAAGTCTTATCTTAATTATGTACATGCCAGCATTAAAATTTTAGTCCCATTTGCATTATGCTTAACTTATTTGTTTCATATCCAGTTCCCAGCCTGATGACAGTAATTCAAGTTTCGGTCTGAGTACACACTTAAGTTGTCATCCTTAGTGACTGCTGAACTGAAATACCTTTTTAAAATTGAGCAGTTGAGAGAGTGTACAGACCAAATGTTTATTGCTGGAAGTTCCAGTTTCCATTATCCATGGAAAAGCTTCCTCTACTTAGGGAGAATCATAGAATGGTTACAGCAGAGTAGGAGGCCATTCGGCCCATCAAGCCTGTGCTGGCTCTCTAAAAGAGCACTTCAGCTAGTCCCACTCCCCCGCCCTTTCCCCGTTGCCCTGCAAATTTCTCTCTTTCAGGTACTTATCCAATTCCCTTTTGAAAGCCACGATTGAATCTGCCTCCACCACCTTTTCAGGCAGTGCATTCCAGATCATAACCACCAGCTATATAAAAAAGTTTTTCCTGATGATCGCCTTTCGTTCATCTGCCAATCACCTTAAATCTGGCTCCTCGGGTTCTCGACCCTTCCGCCAATGGGAACAGTTTCTCTCTATCTACTCTGTCTGGACCCCTCATTATTTTGAGCACCTCCATCAAATCTCCTCTCAATCTTCTCTACTCCAAGGAGAACAACGCCAGCTTCTCCTGTCTATCCACGTAACTGAAGTCCCTCATCCCTGGAACCATTCTTGTAAATCTTTTCTGCACCCTCGCTAAAGCCTTCACATCCTTCCTAAAGTGCAGTGCCCAGAATTGGACACAATCCTCCAGTTGAGGCCGAACCAGTCTTTTATAAAGATTAGTCATAACTTCCTTGCTTTTGTACTCTATGCCTCTATTTATAAAGCCCAGGATCCCGTATGCTTTTTTAACCGCTTTCTCAATCTGCCCTGCCACCTTCAACGATTTGTGCACATACACCCCTAGGTCTCTCTGTTCCTGCACCCCCTTAGAATGGTACCCTTCAGTTTATATTGCCTCTCCTCGTTCATCCTCCCAAAATCACACTGCACTTTCCTGCGTTAAAACGTCATCTGCCACGTATCCGCCCATTCCACCAGCCTGTCTATGTCCTCCTGAAGTCTATCCCTATCCTCCTCACTGTTCACTATACTTCCAAGTTTTGTGTCATCCGCAAACAGTAGCATAGTGGTAATGTCACTGGGCTAGTAATCCAGAGGCCTGGACTAATGATCCAGAGACGCGAGTTCAAATCCCACAGCAGCTGGGGAATTTAAATTCAGTTAATTAAATAAATCTGGAATAAAAAGCTAGTAAAAACCCATCTGGTTCACGAATGTCCTTTAGGGAAGGAAATCTGCCGTCCTTACCTGGTCTGCCCGATATGTGACTCCAGACACACAGCAATGTGGTTGACTCTTAACTGCCCTCTGAAATGGCCTAGCAGGCCACTCAGTTGTAACAAACCACTATGAAACACAAGAAGAATGAAACCGGACGGGCCACCCAGCATCGACCTCGGCACCGGCTATGGACACGGCAACGGCACACCCAGCCCAGTCGACCCTGCAAAGTCCTCCTCACCAACATCTGGGGACTTGTGCCAAAATTGGGAGAGCTGTCCCACAGACTAGTCAAGCAATAGCCTGACAGTCATACTCAGAATCATACCTTTCAGCCAATGTCCCAAACTCCTCCATCACCATCCCTGGGTATGTCCTGTCCCACCGGCAGGACAGACCCACCAGGGGTGGCGGCACAGTGGTATACAGTCGGGAAGGAGTGGCCCTGGGAGTCCTCAACATTAACTCCGGACCCCAAGTCTCATGGCTTCAGGTCAAACATGGGCAAGGAAACCTCCTGCTGATTACCACCTACCACCCTCCCTCAGCTGATGAATCAGTACTCCTCCATGTTAAACACCATTTGGAAGAACCACTGAGAGTAGCAAGGGCACAGAATGTACTCTGGGTGGGGGACTTCAATGTCCATCACCAAGAGTGACTCGGTAGCACCACTACTGACCGAGCTGGCCGAGTCCTGAAGGACATAGCTACCAGTCTGGGCCTGCGACAGGTGGTGAGAGAACCAACACGAGGGAAAAAACTACTTGACCTCGTCCTCACCAATTTACCTGTCGCAGATGCATCTGTTTATGACAGCATTGGTAGCAGTGACCACCGCACAGTCATTGTGGAGACAAAGTTCCGTCTTCAAACTGAGAACACTCTCCTGGGTGGCACTACCACCGTGCTAAATGGGATAGATTCAGAACAGATCCAGCAGCTCAAAACTGGGCATCCATGAGGCACTGTGGGCCATCAGCAGCAGCAGAATTGGAAGAGGTCGCAGGTTTGGGAGGTGCTGCCGAAGAAGCCTTGGCGAGTTGCTGCAGTGCATCTTGTAGATGGTACACACTGCAGCCACTGTACGCCTTGACACAAGTCACTTTTTATGTATGGAAATCAATTAATTTTTTTTATTTTTTTTTAAGTGTATACCACTAAACATTTACTCTAAGAGACTAAACAGCTAATTGGCCTCTTCCCATAGTACTTATGAGCAGCTTTCCACCACTGTATATGAAAGAGCTTGGTTAGAAAATTACAGATGGCCCTTAAACAATTAAGCTAACACCACATACAAAAAGCCAAACGCAAAGGCACATCATTTAGAAAAGCAAGAGCATCTTGGTAACATTGGAACAGATCACTGAAACCAATTACTTGACTATCCCAAATGTTAGAAATGGCAAATAACTGTTGATTTCTAATTTTATCAAGCTTTCAAAAGTATACAGTAGACAATAAATCTCAGCCTGTCCCAGTTTAATTTGCCCAGTCAGATAATTTCCCCTTGCTCTGTTTTTGCTTAAACTCTGTTCAATCTATAACATCTTCTACTTTGATGAAAGGCCATCGACCTGAAAGGTTAACTGTTTCTCTCCACAGCTGCTGCCTGACCTGAGTTTTTCCAAAATTTTCTGTTTTTATTTCTCAACAGTTAATTGGAATGCTTAAAAATGATAACAGTACAATAAGTAACCCAAACAGGATAATGCTGTACTACTAAAACTGACGATGACAAACACAGTAATTGGCATTCCGACTTAAATGAACAAAATATTAAATTAAATAAATGAGTCTCCAGACAACATAGCAGACAGAACATGTAGTTCATGTGTAGTAATATGCATAAGCATAATAACTTTCACCTCTAAAGAAATATTACATATATTACATGCTTTATAGTGTCAACTTATAGATGTGCTACAATATTACTGCTAAGGCGTTGGGGGGGGGGGGGGGGGGGGGGGGGAAGAGAGAAAGGATCAGTTACCCTAGGTTGCAACTCCCAACAGTCTGCTGAGAAACTCAGTACCAGCACAGGCCCTGGAACATAACACTTCCCTAACTTACTAGTCATAGCACCCCTCTTGCCATGTATAGTTCTAAGAAAGAGAAGTTCATCTTTCTGTCATCATCTTTAAAGCTTACAGTGTAAACTTAAATGGTTAAATCTGTAAGTCACTGTAGTATATAGACAAGATATTCCACGCCACTCACCATCCGCATAAAAGTGATTAACTCATGCACATCTACAGAAACATTTGCAAATATAATTATTGCCCCAAGTGCCCAGCTGCTTCTATTCACTCTCTGAAGGGAGTGAAGCTTTTCTTTGCTCAAAGAACTGGCTGTATCTAGCCTGTACCTAGAGGTCCCGTGATGAGTTGACAGTGATTAGATGAAAAGGAATTGATGAGTGATTTTAGGCATACACTTTGGGACAAACTAAGCTTGCCAGATTTTAACCAATTAATCCTCCCACATACAAAAATTCACATAACCTTTGCAACAAAACTGGGAAAACAAATTGTTTGAGTGTGCTGTTTTGAAGGTTAGAATTTTAAAAAAACATTTTAAATAAAAATCATGCCGATTTCATGGAAGTCATAGTCATAACGGCACAGGAGGCCGCCATTCAGCCCATCCAGTCCGTGCCAGCTCTCTGTAGAGCAATCCACTCAGTCCCATTCCCCCGCTCTATCCCTGTAGCCCTGCAAGTTTATTTCCCTCAAGTGCCTATCCAGTGTCCCCTTGAAAACATTGAGTGTCTCCACTTCCATCGGCAGCAAATTCCAGGTCATCACCACTCGCTGTGTAAAAAAGTTTTCCCTCACATCCCCCCTGTATCTCTTGCCCAAAACCTTAAATCTCTGTCCCCTAGTCCTTGTACCATCAACTAGTGGGAAAAGCCTTTCCCCATCTAGCCTATCCAAACCAGTCATAATCTTGTACACCTCTATCAAATCACCCTGCAACCTCCTTTGCTCTAATGAAAACAAATCCAGCTTCTCCAACCTGTCCTTGTAGCTAAGATTCCCCATCCCTGGAACCATTCTGGTGAATCTCCTCTACACCCTCTCAAGGGCCTTCACATCCTTCCTAAAGTGTGGTGACCAGAACTGGACACAACACTCCAGTTGTGGCCTAACCAGCGCTTTATAAAGGTTCAGCATAACTTCTCCATTTTTGTACTCAATACCTCTATTTATGAAGCCCAAGATCCCATATGCTTTGTTAACCACTCTCAATGGGCCAAAAATTCGGCAGGAAGGTAAGTATGGAAGAAGCTGCGCTTTTAAAAAGGAGGCGCAAGACCCGTTTTTAACAAGGTAAGTAGTTAATTAATTACAATTTAAAAAATTTTTCAACAGGTTTATCTTTTTTAGATACTTTAAAGAAAGGTAAGTTTATTTTTAGCACTGTTAAAAAGTATTGTAATTTTTTCAAAAATTTAAATTTTTGTTTAAAGTAGTTAATTTATTTAACTTAGTTATTTTAAAAATTTGATTTTTTTTTTAATTTATTTGAAGTTTAGGTGTTGTTTTGGGGCCGATTTCAATTCATAGATTTGACAGGTCTTCCGGTCAAATCTATGAATGAAAGATGGTCTGCTGCCATTGGCTCTCCATGGCCCACGTGATCCCAGGGGACGCATCGCACTAACTACGCCCCTGGGATACACAAGCACCTCTATTTATGAAGCCCCAGATCCCATATGCTTTGTTAACCACTCTCTCAATATGTCCCGCCACCTTCAGGGACCTATGCACATTAACTCCCAGGTCCCTCTGTCCCTGCACACTCTTTAAAACTGTGCCATTAAGTGTATATTGTCTCTCCATGTTCCTTCTACCAAAATGTATCACCTCACACTTCTCTATTAAATTTCATCTGCCACTTGTCTGCCCATTCTGCTAGCCTTTCTATGTCCTGTTGCAGTCGATTGGTATCACTGTTTCACACACCAAGTTTGGCGTCATCGGCAAATTTAGAAATTCTATTCTGTATTCCAATATCCAGGTCATTTATATACACATCAAAAAAAGCAGTGGCCCCCAGCACTGACCCTTGGGGAACACCACTGTCTACCATCCTCCAGTCTGAAAAACAGCCATTTACCACAACTCGCTGTTTTGTCCTTAAGCCAATTCCTTATCCAAGCTGCCACTGACCCACCTATTCCATGAGGCTCAATTTTGTTAACCAGCCTTCTATGTGGTACTTTGTCAAACGCCTTCCTAAAATCCATGTAGACAACATCCATTGCATTCCCTTCATCAATCCTCCCTGTTACTTCATCAAAAAATTCAATTAGATTAGTCAAACACGATCTGCTTTTACAAATCAGTGTTGGCTCTCCTTAATTAGCTTAAGCCTCTCCAAGTGCCCGTTAATTTTTTCCTTGATTATTGTTTCTAAAACTTTATCCACCACTGATGTTAAACTGACCGGCCTGTAGTTACTAGGATTGTCCTTATACCCTTTCTTGAACAATGGGGTCACATTTGCCACTTTCCAATCCTCAGGCACCTCCCCCGCATCTAGGGAAGATTGGAAAGTTATGGCAAACCCTTCTGTTATCTCCTCCCCCAATTCCCTTAGCAGCCTGGGATGCAAGCCATCTGGGCCAGGCGACTTATCCACTCTAAGCATACTCAGTCTTTCTAGTACATCCTGTCCATCAATTTTCACCCCTTCCATTGCTTCTACCTTTTCCACTTCTACCAATATTTTGTCAGTATCCACCTCCTTTGTAAACACCGATACAATGTACTGAGTATTTGAGCCTTGCCTTGCCTCTAAGCATATATCACCTTCTTTGCCCCTAATAGGCCTCACCCCGCCTCTTACTACCCGCTTACCATTTACTTGCCGGTAGAAGGTTTTGGGTTCCCTTTTATGTTAACCACCATTCTACTCTCAGTCTCTCTTTGCCAATCTTATTTTCATCTTCACTTCCCCTCAACTTATTGTATTTGGTCTGGTTCTCCCTTGAAGAATTCACCTGACATTCATCATACACCCTCTTTTTTTGTTTCATCATCTTCTCTATTTCCCTCATCATCCAAGGAGCCCTTGCTTTGGTTCCCTTACCCTTCCCTCTTGTTGGAATGTACCTAGCCTGTACTTGGAACATCTCCTGCTTAAAGATCACCCATTGTTCCGTTACAGTTTTTCCCGTCAGTCTTTGGTTCCATTTTACCCTGGCTAGATTCTTTCGCATTCCATTGAAGTTAGCCCTATTCCAGTTTAGAAGTTTCACGCTCCTCTCCATTGCTAATCTAAATCTTATGATACAGTGATCACTCGTACCCAAGTGTTCTCCCACAGACACTTGGTCGACCTGGCCCACCTCACTCCCCAGCACCAGATCCAGCAATGCCTCCTTCCTAGTTGGGCCAAGAACATACTGGTCAAGGAAATTCTCCTGAACACATTTCAGAAATTCCTCCCTCTCCTTTCCCTTTACCCTAGCATTATCCCAATTGATATTTGGGTAATTAAAGTCCCCCAATATCACCACTCTATAGCTCTTGCATATCTGATTTCCCTGCAGATTTGCTCCTCCACCTCCCTCTCACTATTTGGAGGCCTGTAGAATACCCCCAATAGCGTGATCATACCCTTTTTGCTCCTCAACTCTAACCAAATGGATTCTGTCCTTGTCCCCTCAAGAACATCCTCCCTTTCCAACACTACAATGTCTTCCGTAATCAGCACTGCCACCCCACCTCCCTTTTTTCCTTCGCTATCTTTTCTGAACACCTTGTACCCTTGAATATTAAGTGCCCAGTCCTCACCATTTTTAAGCCACATTTCCGTTATTGCCACATCATATTGCCACACAGCTAATTGTGCTTGTAGCTCACCAACATTATTCACCACACTTTGTGCTTTTACGTACATGCATTCTAAACCCATTTTTGAATTTTCGTAGTCTTTCTTAGTCTGCTCCTATCTAATATGGTACTACTTCCGCCTCCAGCACTAACTTCCCCTCCAGTACCATCCAACACACTCACTCTTCCATGCATCCCATTCCTCCCCTCACTCCTACATGCTGGTGCCCATCCCCCTGCCAAGCTAGTTTTAAACCCTCAACAGCACTAGCAAACCTCCCCACAAGAATATTGATCCCGGCTCTGTTGAGGTGTAACCCGTCCATCTTGTACAGGTCCCACCTTCCCCAGAAATGGTCCCAATGCCTCAGGAATCTAAAGCCCTCCCTACTGCACCATCTCTCCAGCCACGCATTCATCTGTTCAATCCTCCTATTCCTGTACTCACTAGCACGTGGCACCGGGAGTAATACGGAGATTACTACCTTTGAGGTCCTGCTTTTTAATCTCTTTCATAGCTCCCTATAGTCTGCCTGCAGGACCACATCCCTCTTTCTGCCTATGTCGTTGGTACCGATATGGACAATGACCTCTGGCTGTTCACCCTCCCCCCTCAGTGTCCTGCAGCCGCTCAGTGACATCCTTGACCCTGGCACCAGGGAGGCAACATTCCATCCTGGAGTCACATCTGCATCCACAGAAATACCCACCTGTTTCCCTAACCAATGAATCCCCCATCACTATTGCTCTTCCACTCTTCTTTCTCTCCCCCCCCACCGTGCAGCTGAGCCACCCGTGGTGCCGTGGCCTTGGCGCCTCTCCCCAGAGGAGCCATCACCCCCACCAGTTTCCCGAACTGTGACTCTGGGGATTCCTGCCCTACCTGCCTGGTAGTCACCCATTCCCTCTCTGCCTGCACATTGAGGCTGCAGGGTGACCACTTCTAGAAACAGGCTTTCCAAGTATTTCTCAGCCTCGCGGATGCACTGTAGTGACTCCGGCTGCCGCTCAAGCTCCAAAACACTGAGCTCGAGTTGCTGCAGTTGGCGACACTTCCTGCACACATGGTCGTCCAGGATATCCCACATGGCACAGGATGTGCAAATCACGGGACTGAGCTTCCCTGCCATGCCTCTATTTACCAGACTATGGAGGTAATTTAGCAGAAATAAACTTAGAAACACTCAACAGCTACCCACCAATCAGCACCTCCCTCTATTAGATAGGCTATGAACTACTTAGCAGAAATATACTGAAAACAGAACAAAAAAAACAAATACTCACCCTATACTCACCTCTCAGTTCCATTGTGCCAGCGACACCTTTGAATTCTGACGTCACTCCTTCGTTGTGTTGCTTGCCGACTGTCTCCCTCGCAGGCAGGCCGCTCGCTCAGACTCCCAGGTCTCTGCTCCGCGCTGCCTTTATCCCCGGTCTCCGACTCCGTTCCTCCCGCAAGTGAAACAATCATAGAATGATACAGCACAGAAGGACACCAAACGGCCCATCGTGCCTTTGTCCCAACTCCCCTGCTCTTTTCCTATTCAAGTATTTATCCAATTCCCTTTTGAAAGTTATTATTGAATCTGCTTCCACCACATTTTCAAGCAGTGCATTACAGATCATAACTCGGTGTAAAAATGTTTTCCTCATGTCGCCTCTAGTTCCTTTGCCAATTACCTTAAATCTGTGTCCTCTGGTTACCAACCCTCTTGCCAGTGGAAACAGTTTCTCTCTACATACTTTATCAAAACTCCCCAAAATTTTGAGCGCTTCTATTAAATCTCCCTTTAACCTTCTCTGCTCTAAGGAGAACAATCCCAGCTTCTCTCGTTTCTCCACATAACTGAAGTCTTTCTCCCTGGTACCATTCTAGTAAGTCTCCTCTGCACCTGCTCTAAAGCCTCAACATCCTTCCTAAAGTATGGTGCCCAGAATTGTACACAATACTCCAGCTGGGGCCTAACCAGTGATTTATAAAGGTTTAGCATAACTTCCTTGCTTTAGTCCTCTATTTATAAAGCCATGGATCCTATATGCTTTTTAACAGTCATATCAACTTGTCCTGCCACCTTCAAAGATGTATGTACATAGACCCCCCAGGTCTCCGTTTGTGCGCCCCCTTTAAAATTGTACCATTTCATTTATGTTGCCTCTCCTCATTCTTCCTTTAAAAATGCATCACTTCACACTTCTCTGCTTTAAATTTCATCTGCCATGTGTCTGCCCATTTCACCAATCTGTCTACATCCTCCTGAAGTCTGTTGCTACCCTCCTCACTGCTTACTACATTTCCGAGTTTTGTGTCATCTGCAAACTTTGAAATTATACCGAAGTCCAGGTAATTAATGGCCTGGATTTTGTGGTCAGCGGCATACCTACGGGATAAGCCGCTGGCATCCGAACAGAATGCGAACCTGATGGGGACCCTCCTTCGCAAATGTGCTGGCAGACGCAGAGTACTAGAGGGCAGCGTAATGGCCCATGGATCCCAGGGGCGCAGCGTGTAGAAGCATACCTGGGATCAAGTGGGCCAGTGCTCCAATCAGGAAACAGAAGCAACATGTATTTGGAGAATTGATCTTTGAAGCTTTCTCAAAGAATAAAAGTAAATAAAAACTAGGAAAAGATTAAATAAATCCAAGGAAAAGAGGCAGATTCCAGTAGTTTAATGGCACTCGGGAGAATCAGGGTGAAATTCAGTTAAATTAACATCTGCTACATTCCCATTTCTTTTAACTTTACACAAATTTAACAACATCCACTATAAGTTATTAGATGATTCTGTGTGTATGCCTATCAATTTGTGCTAATATTCCACATTTTCTCCGGGTGCCATCCCAAATGACACTCAGGTTCTACAACTTTATACGCTCCTGGATGTCATCTAAAAAAAATGCTTTTTTTCCCAAATTCCAATACAGTAATAAAGCATCAGATGAAGATTCTGGTATCCCCTTATGCTGTGGCCCTGCGCCTGTTTCCACCAGCCGTAAAATAAGGGTATGCTGTCAGACCCACTGCAAATTCTGCCCCATTATCTATCAATAAGAGCAGTGGCCCAAATGCTGACTCCTGGGGAACACCACTATATACTTCCCCCAGTCTGAAAATCAGCCTTTCACCACGACACTCTGCTTTCTGTCCCTTAACCAATTTCTTATCCATGGAGCTACTGCCCCTTTAATCCCATGGGCATCAATTTTGCAAACAAGTCTATTATGTGGTACTTGACCTGAACATCCATATACACAGCATCAATCGCTCTACCCTCATCAACCCTCTCTGGTCCTTCATCAAAGAACAAGGGAGCGGCAGCATAGTGGTTATGTTACTGGACTAATGACCCAGAAACACGAGTTCAAATCCCACTACGGCAGCTTTGGAATTTTAATTCAGTTAATTAAATAAATCTGGAATAAAAAGCTAGCATCAGTAATTGTGACCATGAAACTATTGGATTGTTGTAAAAACCCATCTGGTTCACTAATGTCCTTTAGGGAAGGAAATCTGCCGCCCTTATCCGGTCTGGCCTGTACGTGACTCCAGACCCACAGCAATGTGATTGACTCTTAACTGCTCTCTGCCTAGCAAGCCACTCAGTTGTACCAAACCGCTACTAATTGGTACAGCAGCGGTTCAAGATGGCGGCTCACCATCACCTTCTCAAGGGCAAGTAGGGAAGGGCAATAAATGCTGACCTTGCCCACATCCCGTGAATAAATAAAGTGTCAAACAAGTGTCATAATAACTGAGGGGGCCTTTCGCAGGTTGGTCAACGTGAGAATCTTTAAATATAAATGCGGTTTATGGTTGGTTGCCAGTGGCTTGGCGCACTCACTGTCAATAATGCCAACCCCGCCGTCTCATAAATCATGAGACACTCTTAAAAATCATGAGATGTGGTAAGAAATCATTTTTTGGTTTATAAACCTCATTAGTGGCTTTATTTAATCTCCAACAGGTCACTGTTCTTTACAAAAACTATATTACTGCATCTGAAAATGCTTTACAAAAACTTTAAAAATCCTACCCATTATTACCACCCTTCGCGAGTTGGGGTAAATTTTCATTAAAATCACGTGTCTCACGATTAATTCGCGAGAGTTGCTGTTACTGGTAAAGCATTATCAAATGGAGCGTGAAGAGTGGCACCATGTCCAGTGTGCACTGGTGTAGAGGTGTCACTGATTTGTTATGGCACACGCTCATGGCCAATGAACCCCAGACAACAGGTTCCCAATCTCACCCATAGGGCAAGTACTGGACGGAGCGCCGCCAGAGTCAGACAGGGGGGCAAGAGCGCCTCCAGAGTCAGACAGGTGACACGGGAGCAGGGACACATCTCTCCCATCCCCAGCCAAATCTGGGTTGTGAGAGGGTAGTTCTAGTTCACAGGGGTATAAGTTCCAGCCCCAATGAGCAATTACAACCATTTTTGGAACATGGCCCAGCTCTGCAATTGACCAGAAATGGTGGTTCTCTGTCGGCTAAGACATTTGATGGTATTATTTATTTTTATGCTTATTATTTCTCCCATGAAGATGGAGGGAGGGGGGAAGAGAGAGAAAGTACTTTGAACAGGAAGTATTTCCATGCACTTTCCTTCCTATTTAATTTGACGCCATCTATATCAGGGACATTCCTTGTATGTAGATACTCGAGACAGGTGACTGTGTGTGTTCTGATTTCATTACAGAAGGACTTGCTATAATTCGTTTGTACCTCAAGACTACGAAGGAATCCATAAGTAGTTGATGAACATGGTACAGCAAGCAGCCTGAAGTCGTCAGTACATCTCGTCGTATTTTTTTTCTCACAAGTCGCGGGGTTTTCCGCGCATGCGCAAAAAGGTTCTCACTCTCTGCTACACACCCCCCGCCCCCCC
Organism: Squalus acanthias; assembly: GCA_030390025.1. Lineage (NCBI taxonomy): Eukaryota > Metazoa > Chordata > Chondrichthyes > Squaliformes > Squalidae > Squalus > Squalus acanthias. Next base: position 151,781,322 of record CM059426.1, on the reverse strand, counting down.
CCACATACACGCGCAAATCGCGTTTTTTTCACGCAAGCACAAATCTTGGGATTTCCCAAAAAAATCCCAAGGTTTAGACGTTCCATCGCGAGATCACGAGTGAAGCTTTATTTCACTGCGAAATCGCATCTCTCGTATTGGCAATACTGTGTCTGATGGACTCAAGAAACATGCTCATCTGAAGGGTTAGATGAGCTAAGTGGGCTCTCTCATCAGCACATTATCTGATCTGGAGCCAGAGGAGCAAACAAGACCCAAACCCAGATTATTCTGCCATGGGGTGTTGTCGATATATTAAAAAAACAAACATGCAGCATGGTGGCTAAGACTGGAAGTCAAAAGCTGTCTCTGGGACTGAGAGGTTCAAGCCTCGGTCTGTACAAGGCTTGCTCCAGTAAGAAATCGCGATATCGGGTTCATGTCACAATACAGAACGTGACTTGACATCATGGCCGGTCTTCCCAGGTGTTTTTTTTTAAAAAGACTAACACAAGAACACAAATTGACAGGATATGCAGCCAGCAGGTGGTTTGACACGTTGGACCCCCTGGGACACATCTCATTGTCTTGGCTGTGCTCTTTGTTGTAGGGAATAATGTGAATAGATTTTGTCTGGGTTTAAATTGTGAATTCTGGGAGATTCTCTCATTGCTAACTTACCTGACGAAGGAGCGAACTGCTTCGAAAGCTTGTAAAATTAAATAAATCTGTTGGACTATAACCTGGTGTTGTGCGACTTCTCATTTTTGTCCAGTAAGAAAGAGCAGGAGGAGCTTCTCCTACCCGTAAAATATTAAACCAGAAGTGTAACATTCTGAGATGCCTTCTGTTAGAGAAGAGTTTGTATCTTTTTGATGTAACTCAGTACTGTAATCAGTACATGGTACTCATACATGCCAGCCTGCTCCTCTTAAAAAAACAGTAGTTGTTTAATAGCTGTTTACTAGTTAAGCCGTAAAAACTGTTGGATGTAAATTAGGACGGGCTGATTGGTTAAGTGTCTGATGCAAGCATTTTCTTGCCTTGTTTTTAAGATCTTGCTTTGCTCAACTGCTGAATGAAGTGAGATTTTGTAAGAGTGAGGCAAGATCACTACGACTGAAGTTGGAACTAGCGAGTGTTAGGATGTGGGCCACGCTTCATCCACACAGTATCCTGGGGAGTACACGTGCATAAGTAGATGCATGCTGAGCTTGAACACCAGCTAACCAGACCATGGAAGGAGGAAAAATATCTTTCAGATAGTTTACATGAGGCGGTCAGCCAAGTGATACTGTAACAGATAAGAAGAAATGGATAAACACACATATGACAAGCAAGAAAAAGGAGGAGCAGGAAGCGCTGTGACACTGGAGAATTAAAGTGAGAAGTCGCACAACACCAGGTTATAGTCCAACAGCTTTATTTGAAATCACAAGCTTTCGGAGCGCTGCTCCTTCGTCAGGTGAAGTGATTTCAAATAAAGCTGTTGGACTATAACCTGGTGTTGTGCGACTTCACTTTTGTCCACCCCAGTCCAACACCGGCATCTCCGCATCACTGGAGAATTACTCAGCAATTTGGGGAAAGACTGCCAGGAGAAAAAACATAGCAACAAGTGGTTACCCAAAAGGGAACAGTGAAAGTGGAAAAAATAGGAATGTTGTAAAGGACTTGTAAGTTAGGGGAAAATAGAAAACCTCTTCAGCAACAGGGGCCGGGAGTCCCAAATGATGAGCTGCTTCCCAGATGCCAAGGTCAGAGAATAAACCAAGTGGATGGAAAAGATTCTGCAAAGGGAGAGTGAGCAGTCAGAAGATGTGGTTCATGTGGGAACCTATATCATAGGTGAATAGGATATATAGAACAGTGAGAAAGGCTTGAAATAGTGAATTGGGTGGGGTGAGGTGGTGGGGGTTGGGAGGGGAGACAATGGCAAAGCAGGCCACTGGCTAAGGAAATCCTGGCTAGGTAAACAGAGAATTGTGAAGGATAACCCAAGTTATGTTTATACAAATGCAAGCAGTATAGAGAACAAAATGGATGTGCTCATGCTGTATGGAGCAAAAAGACATCAAGTCACTGGAGTGGAGCTTGAACCTACAAAATCACAGATGCAGACTGACCTGTGGATTTTCTCAGTTTAAAAAAGGTCACTTTTATGCTAAGCAGGAATATAGCTCACCCTATATGGATTTTAAAAACACAGATGGTGCACTGCTACTTTTACTGAAGTATAATTACATCAAATGTAAACTGAAAAGCAAACTGAAGACAGAATTTGGGGACACAAAAATAGGACAAAAGCAGGGAAGGTCACATGGTTAAAAGGACATCTTCCTTTTAAAAGAATGGACTATGATTGCATAACAACCAGGTTGAGAGAATAAATCGTTTACTAAAGATTTGTATTGATGTTCTATGGCAGCAAGGGACTACTACTTAATGGAAAGAAAATAATGCATGGAAAATAAGAGCTGGGGGCCCTGAGTAACAATAAATTGTAGTTGTCGCAACAATGCTCGGAGACAGCGAGTAAAGCAAATCAGATGCTGGGATGTATTAAAACTTCAATACTGAGCCGAAATAGTGAGGTAATGCTGCCACTTTATGAATCATTGGTGCGACCGCACTTCGAATACTGTGTACAGTTCTGGTCGCTACAGTACAAAAAGGATGTTGCAGCTATTGAAAGGATACAGAAGAGCGCAACCAGAGTGCTTGAGGGGATGGAGGGATTGGATTATGAGGATCAATTATGTAAATTGGGCACGTTCTCACTGGAAAAGGTCGAGAGGTGACACGATGACTATTTTTAGGATTCGAAATGGACCAGATAATGTGGACCATGACCAGCAGTTTAATTTTGTCCAGAACATTAGAACCAGAGCACACTGCCTGCGCTTGAAGGGGGGTAAATTCAAAACTGATCTGCGGAAACATTATTGGTCAATCTATGGAAGAGGCTCCTTAGGGAGATGTTGGAAGCAGATACTATTGATTCATTCAAATGCAAATTAGATAGATTTCTTTCAGAAAATAATATTTTGGGATACAGTAAATGGTAATTTCAGACACATATGGCAAGTGTATCATGCTTGGGAGGAACAAGCGACTTTGGATCTATGGTTCCCAAATCTTTCCACCAATGGGGTTTTCCTCACTTCACGTCTGGGTCTGTGGATTAATTGATAGAGATTGATCGCTATTATTAGTCAACAACTCCATTACCGTTGTATCATGCGACTACCAGGAAGGTAGAAAGCAAACTAGATGGACCTTGGTCTTTTTTCGTCAGCAATTCCCATGTTCCTATGGCAGATACCATATGCATTATTTTCTATAAGCATTCCATAAAAATACCATCTTCAAGTTTACCTGCTTCAAGTTTTCAGAATGCAAATATCATATTCACTCAATGAATAAGTTAACCGATAATAGACAACTATCCTAGACATTTGCCCAACCATATTACATACTTTACAATTTCACTTGTTATTTAGGAGATATTTGACACTACAATCAGTTAAATATGGCAATTACATTTTTTGGGCATTTTATGGTTACTTGTATTTGCTTTGCATGGCCAATATGAATTCTATTTGCACACCTTACTTCATACAACCTAATTTTAGCAAATTGTTGAATTATAGAAACTGAATGTAGCTATTCCATTGAGCTCAAGGAGCCATATATTCAGCTTTACCATTACACTAGTCTCACTACCACCACAGTAAAACCAGGTCATTGTGAAACAGTTTGAGTTTACTAACCATACTGTATAAACAATCAGTCCAATTATTGTACTGTGAGCTACAAAGCAGAATAATTCCATGAAACTTAGTCACTGCGAACTGTTTTTTCCACTAAAACACCCATTAAAAACATTCTTAAAATGTATCCAATAAAATGGAACGGTCCAGTAAGTTTGCATTTACTCAATACAATCTGTAAATTATTCATCAATTTCTACATTTTTATCAGAGTAATGCAAGTGGCTAACATAGAACCATAGAAGTTGATCATTTTGCCCATTGTGTCTGTGCTGGCTCTTTGCTAGAGCAATTGAAAACTCGTCCACAGCCCTGCTCTGTCCCTATAGCCTCGTATCCTTTGGTGTCTCAAATGTTTATTCAATTTTCCCTTAAAAGCCTCAACCACTCTTTGCCAAAGCATTCCATTTTCCAACAACCTTCTCTTCTCACTCTCTTGATAACATTAAATTGATCAATTTCATGACTGACCGCTCCCCCCCCCCCCCGCAACCAGACAAGATAGTATTCACTGTCAAAAATTATTAAAAATCTCAAGTCAATCTCTTCTTAACCTGCTCTGCTCCAGTGAACATAGTCCAGATATCAAGGCCCTCGTTATAACTATAGTTTCCCATCCCTGCCATAATTCAGTCAATCTGCACTGAATACTCTCTACGGCTTCAATCTATATTCACAACATTTTTTTTTGTATTCGTTTATGGGATGTGGCCGTCACTGGCAAGGCCAGCATTTATTGCCCATCCCTAGTTGCCCTCGAGAAGGTGGTGGTGAGCCGCCATCTTGAACCGCTGCAGTCCGTGTGGTGATGGTACTCCCACAGTGCTGTTAGGGAGGGAGCTCCAGGATTTTGACCCAGCGACGATGAAGGATGACAATATACAGCTAAGTCAGAATGGTGTGTGACTTGGAGGGGAACTTGGAGGTGGCGGTGTTCCCATGCGCCTGCTGCCCTTGTCCTTCTAGGTGGAAGAGGTCGCGGGTTTGGGAGGTGCTACCGAAGAAGCCTTGGCGAGTTGCTACAGTGCATCTTGTAGATGGTATACACTGCAACCACGGTACGCCGGTGGTGGAGGGAGTGAATGGGATACCAATCAAGCGGGCTGCTTTGTCCTGGATGGTGTCAAGCTTCATGAGTGTTGTTGGAGCTGCACTCATCCGGGCAAGTGGAGAGTATTCCATCACACTCCTTACTTGTGCCTTGTAGATGGTGGAAAGGCTTTGGGGAGTCAGGAGGTGAGACACTCGCCGCAGAACACCTAGCCTCTGACCTGCTCTTGTTGCCACAGTATTTATGTGGTTGGTCCAGTTAAGTTTCTGGTTAATGGTGACCCCCCAGGATGTTGATGGGGGATTCGGCGATGGTAATGCCATTGAATGTCAAGGGGAGGTGGTTAGACTCTCGCTTGTTGGAGACAGTCATTGCCTGGTGCGAATGTTACCTGCCACTTATCAGCCCAAGCCTGTGAATGGCGCTGAACACTGTGCAGTCATCAGCGAACATCCCCATTTCTGACATTATGTCAGAAGAAAGGTCATTGATGAAGCAGCTGAAGATGGTTGGGCCTAGGACACTGCCCTGAGGATGTGATGATTGACCTTCAACCACCACAACCATCTTCCTTAAACATAACTTGCTTGTACTGAATTAACAGATACATTTCTCAATGCTTACTAATTTGACCTTGAAAATGGATTCTAAGAGGAACATAGCAGTACTTTCAAATACCCTTGACATCCCCATTTCAAGTGCCAGCAATGTTAAGTACTGCATTGTAAAAAATAAATTTAGGTAAATTATGTTTTGCCATTTTACTTTGCAATGTTGCAACTAAAGGACTTCCAGCTGATTATCATCTCACAATTACTTCAAATATGTAATTGTTCTTTTAATGTTAAAAGAATTTATCAAGATTCTAGGTAGCCACTCGATTTAGAAGTCAACCAAGATTTAGAATTGTCTGTTACAACTACACTATTTATGAACACACATTTCTAAAGTTAAAAAATGTACAAAAGTTTGAAACTGAGAAAACTGGTTAAATCTGCCTCTCTCCGCCGCAGTAAAAAAAGCAAGTATTTATGAAGCAGCCTTACCAGGTTGCAACACTGCAAAAGTAAAATGACAAAACATACTTAAATACCTAAAAGTATTTTTACGATGGTACATCTTGATTTTGAAAACACATTAAGCTTATCCTTCCCCCTTGTCTTCAACTATACACTTTCTCGTCAGTTACACCACTAGAAATATGCATGGGTTCCACTGGAGTGGGTTGCGCTCTCCGCACCTAGTGAACTATTTTATTGTTTTAGTTAATTCTAAGGCTGGTACAAGGCATGGAAATGTCATTGTGGCATAGTGAAGGATGCCTTTAAAAGATTGAAGTGGTGAAATGTACATTGTATAGATCGCACCGATGAAGGGTCACCCTGCACTTAATCTGAACTGCAAGACACAAAACCTCTGTATAAGGAGAAAACGTTCCATTCTTAAGCACTGAGATGCTCCCAAAAAAGAAATCATTCTAGAAGGAAAAATGTACAAATACAAGTCAGAGATTGCATAGTTGAGGCGCAACGCCACTGAAACTATTAGAAATAAAAATCATTCGCACATTTCAAAAACATGTAATAGCCTTTGCACGCAACAGGCTCAGTCGCTGGCCATTTCTCTATGGTACTCTTTCAACGTTGTGCTTTAGTACTATACATTATGCACCATGCATTATATACACGAAGCAGACATACCGAGATGCAGGTCAGCTTGTGCACTACTGGGACATTTCCTTTATGACAGTGTTTTAAAAGCAACTTTCAAGTTGGTATTCATAATTTTATTCTGCAATTTGTCTTCTTGCCCACTTTAGGTGTCCCAGCTCTTTGACACACTCCCAGGCTGAGGGGACAGAGGAAAACATCTCCCAACTACTCTAATCAATGATATTTTGTAATCAACCAACACAAGTTGCCCAAAGTCAATATCCATCCAATTTCCGGTCTGTGAGAAAGCTTTCAGGCTCCCATGATACTGAATGTAGCATGCAGGAATCATTTTGTAGCACAGCATATTCATGCTTCCACATGCACCATCTCAAACTTTTACCAGGATAAAAATCAAAACAAATATGATAAAGGTTTGTCTTTTGTGCTCCCAGTGCAGAGTTGTGTGCACAAATTAGGAATTCCCACAATTTTCCATCCAACAAAATTAATGAACAAAACAAGTGAGTGGCGCATGTCCTAATCCCCGCTATGTGTACTCAGTGCAATAGGAATGTTAAAGAAATATCTACCACTATTTTATCATGATGCGGAGATGCTGGTGTTGGACTGGGGTGGACAAAAGTGAGAAGTCGCACAACACCAGGTTATAGTCCAACAGTTTTATTTGAAATCACAAGCTTTCGGAGCTGCTGCCCCTTCGTCAGGTGAAGTGAAGGAATACAAATCGGCAAAGCATATATAGACAGAGAACAATGCCTGTGTAGCGTACAATCTCAGACGACTACAGTTAATCTATCTGACTGCCTTTCATCACACCTCGGCAGAGAAACAATCAGGTCAGCCAGGAAGGCATCACATCAAAGACATAGCAAGATACAACTGAGACAATGAGGTGGGGTCACAGGGGGTCTAATGTGTCAAATGCAGTCTGTATGGAAAACCATAAACTTTAAAATGTTTACTTTTTTTTTTACTGGAAATCACATCTGTGAACAAGCCAACGACGACTCGAGTCTGGATGACTCTACGTCGTGTAGCGTGACATGAACTCAAGATCTCGGTTGAGGCCGTCCTCATGGGTGCGGAACTTGGCTATCAGTTTCTGCTCGATGATTTTGCATTGTCGTGTGTCTCGAAGTATTAAATGTTTCAGAACCAGTCCACAATTTATCAGTACTGATCATCTTTCAGGTAGAGTATGCCCTAGCTCAAAAATGTCTTATGAAATTGCTCCAGGAGTATGCATATTAAGAATAAAGAGAGTTAAGCAACAGGTTTTGATATTATAGCAAAATACTGCAGATGTTGGAAAACTGAAATAACAGAAATCGCTGGAAAAACTCAGCAGGCCAGGCCACATCCGTGGAGAGAGAAACAGAGTTAACGTTTCAGGTTGAAGACCCTTCGTCAGAACTGAGAAAAAAGCAGGAAATGAAACAGATGCAAAAGCAAGTTTGGAGGCTGGGGGAGGGAATAAAAGAACAAAAGGGGAGGTCTGTGAGAGTAAAGAGACGTTAAGAGATACTCAAGGCAAGACGAGATGGTAATAGGACAGGTTAAGAAACAAAAGATGGCTCTAGAAGTGTGAAATGCGCTGGCAGAATCAAAGACCGCTGCTATGTGGGAGAGAGAAAAAAAAAGGGAAAAGGCACAAACCAAAAGTGTGGGTAAAAAAAAAGGTAGGGCCCGAGTGTACTGTGGGGATTAAAGCAGGGACAGGGTACTGGATTTGGATGATCAGCCATGATCGTATTGAATGGTGGAGCAGGCTCGACGGGCCGAATGGCCTACTCCTGCTCCTAGATTCTATGTTTCTATGTTATGATCCGAAATTGTTGAACTCGATAGAGTCCAGAAGGCTGTAAAGTGCCTAATCGGAAGATGAGGTGCTGTTCCTCGAGCTTACGCTGAGTTTCCGTGGAACAATGCAAGAGGCCGAGGACGGTGAGGTCTGAGTGGGCGTGGAGCGGCGAATTAAAATGACAGGTGACCAGAAGCTCGGGGTCACCCTTACGGACTGAACGGAGGTGTTCTGCAAAGCGGTCACCCAATCTGCGTTTGGTCTCCCCAATGTAGAGACCACCACATATTTTCAATTTGATTGCGCAGTTACCGCTATCAATCCAGCCATACTGAGCTACAGTAATTACAAGTCGAAGTCATTACAGGGTTTTGCGATCCTAATCCTCTCAATCTCAGCCCTCATCTCTCGGCAGCTTTGCCTCCCAGTTCCTCATTCTTGCTCTACCCCAGAACACTAAGAGTGGTCAAAATCACCAACACTATCTGTGACTGCTACTGGAGTTCATTACCCCGCTTTTTCCTTTCCAAACTCTCCACAGCATTCAACACATAACTATCCCTTCCTTCTCCAGCCCTTGTGGTCTTCCTTAGTGGGGCTGTCCTCAACTATTTCCTAACCAGCACATCTCCAGCAACAGTTTTCCATTCCACCATTGGAGTACTCCAATGCTCCATCTTTGGTCTCTTCCTTAATTTCATGTTGCTGCTCAGGCATTATCTGTAGGCACATATATGCTTTCATTTTAATTCCCTTGCCTATCCCATCCATTTGCCTTGGTACATTTCTCGCTGCTTTAAAAAACTTGCTCAAAATCTATCTTTTTGATCGTGCTTTTGGTCACCTCTTCTTACACTTTTGTTGCTTGCTGTCCATTCTTTTTCTCAAGTATTTTATAAAAGTGCTATATAAATTTGTTGTTGCATTTTGGAACACCGTTGGAGCTTCTCCTTGAATTGTCTTCCATATACAGCATGAAGATGCATCTCAGGTCACTGACTGCTTTCAAAGCAATCCAACTAGATCCAGATGCTCTGGAATTGGGGCCAGAGAGGATTTTACAAAAGCAAGTCAAGATCATTCTTACATGGACTCCCTTCTAGACCACTACAAGCATTCAACTTCACTCAAGTCACAACTGTGCATCCTTCAAGAAGATTTAACAGACTTTGGTGGGATAGTTGAGACCAGCTAATTTGTAATTTACTAACTCCTTTTCAGGTTGGGCCATTCACCAAGATTCCCACTCAATTAGTAATTCCTTTCTTTATTCCATTGTTCCTACTAATCTCACATTTTTCATCCCTGTATCCCCTTTTCTTTATCTGTTCTTAGTCTCTCCAACTGCACAAAACAAAGAACCTGGACTCCCCTTGTCCAGTCCCTTCCCACTTACATCCACGACTCTTCCGACGCCCTCCGCCACTAACAGTTTCCCGGCCCCAACCGTCTCCTTTTCACTATGGACGTCCAATCCCTCAACACCTCCATCCCCCACCAGGATGGCCTGAGGGCGCTCCACTTCTTCCTTGAACAGAGGCCCAACCAGTCCCCATCCACCACCACCCTCCTCTGCCTGGCTGAACTTGTTCTCACATTGAACAACTTCTCCTTTGACTCCACTCACTTCCTCCAAATTAAAGGTGTTGCTATAGGCACCCGCATGGGCCCTAGCTATGCCTGCCTTTTCATGGGATATGTGGAACATTCTTTGTTCCAGTCCTACTCAGGTACCCTCCCTCACCTCTTTTTCCAGTACATTAATGACTGTATTGGTTCCGTTTCCTGCTCTCACCCTGAACTAGATAATTTCATTCACTTTGCTTCCAATTTCCACCCTTCCCTTACCTTCACATGGTCTATCTCAGACTCTTCCCTTCCTTGACTTCTGTCTCCATTTCTGGGGATAGGTTATCGACCAACATCCACTATAAGCCCACGGACTCCCACAGCTACCTGGACTACACTTCCTCCCATCCCGCTTCCTGTAAGGACTCTATTCCATTCTCCCAGTTTCCCCGTCTCCGCCGCATCTATTCTGACGATGCCACCTTCCATACTAGTGCTTCGGTAGGTCTTCCTTTTTCCTCAACCAAGGATTCCCTTCGACCGTGGTTGACATGGCCCTCGACCGTGTCCGTTCCATTTCCCGCACTTCTGCTCTCACCCCTACCCCTTCCCCTCCCTCCCAGAAACACGATAGGGTTCCCCTTGTCCTCACCTTTCACCCCACCAGCCTCCACATTCAACGGATCATCCTGCGCCATTTCCACCACCTCCAGCGTGATCCCACCACCAAACACATCTTCCCCTCCCCCACTTTCAGCATTCCTCCGCGACACCCTGGTCCACTCCTCAATCACCCCTAACAACCCTTCCCCTTCGCCTGGAACCTTCCCAAGCAAGCGCAGGAGATGCAACACCTGCCCTTTTACCGCCTCCCTTCCCACCGTCCAGGGCCCCAAACACTCCTTCCAGGTGAAACAGCAATTTACAGGAAACTCTTTGGTATCCGGCACCGACGGGACCGGCGTGGTGCCGGTTGATCAAAAGTTCCGGATAACGGAGAGTTATATCTACCGAGGCTATTTTTAACAAACAAAAATAAAAAAAATCAAGAAATGTGCAGTATACAGTATTTGGGTACTCACCTACAGAATGTTGTGTTAAATGGATGGTGGAAGATGCTTGATTAAGTACAGTACTGCCAGTTGAAGGTAATCCATAACTCTTTAATTACTTAACAGTAAAACAAAACTTATAAACGACTGTATACAGTACTGTAGTTGACTGTACACTTATTCCGAGTCATCTGGTTCATCAGAAATATCCGTGCCAGCTGGGTCATCAGGATCATGCAGTTCCACAGATTCCTCAGGCACTTCCGCTGCTTCGACTCTTTTGGAAGCTTTCTTAAACATGTTGCGGATGTCGGTTTGCTCAGTGGACTCTTGCCTTTTCTGTAGAAACGTGGAATGCAGAATATGGAGTTGCATAACTTCTTGGGCAGAGTAGCAAGTCTGCCTTTCAGCAAATTTGAGGATTGAAGAAAATCCTTCTGCAGCTTTAGCCCAAGAAATCTTGTTCTCTTCACTTTCCATCTCACTTTCCTTTTCTTTCTTTGGATTCAAAACATTCTCAATTATTTCATCATCACTTAGCATATGCACAACACCAACTTCTCTATCTGCATCAACCCACTGCTCGATATCACTTTCACGGAGGTGACGTAGAGGGTTTGCTGGGCCTGCATTTTTCACCATGCCAGCCATTTCCATTATTGTACTCTTCTTGGGACGAACATTGAACCCATGAAATTCCTCCTCTGAAGAAGAACCTTCAGCAAACATTACAGAAGGCCACAATTTGCGCCAGGCTTGCCTCAGAGTGTGACCTTTCACAAAGTTCCAGGAACATGCAACATTATAGATGGCATCTTTAATATTGTATTCCTTCTGAAATGCTTGAATATTGTCATCTTGGCTTATCAGTTTAAGTAGGAAGTCTTTCTTGTAATGACACTTCAGATTTTGGATAACGCCCTGGTCCATGGGTTGGATGAGAGAAGTTACATTTGGTGGCAAATAAATGGTGAAAATATTTCCCGAAACCAACTCGGATTCATGCGGATGGGCTCTATAATTATCAAGCAATAAAATGCATTTGCTATCTTCAAGTTTCCCTATTTTATGGAAATGTTCCCTCACAGATGGAACAAAAATATGATGGAACCAATCGGAGAAGATTTCCTTATCCATCCAAGCATTTTTTTGAGCTTTGTACTCAACAGGTAAGTGCCTCACATTTTTAAATGCACAGGGATTTTTATACTTCCCGATAACAAGAAGTTTAACCCGGTGTGATCCAGCAGCGTTCGCACATGTTAGCACGGTTACACGATCTTTATTTTTCTTGTAACCTGAAGCATTAGCCTCACTAGCCCCAGCAAGCGTTGATTCTGGCAAAAACCTCCAAAACAAGCCAGTTTCATCGGCATTATATATCTGTGCTGGCGACAAATCATGTTGCTGCACAATCCGATTGAAATAATCGCAGTATTCTTCTGCGGCTTCGTGATCAGCTGATTTCTTCTCCCCGGAAATATCGAGTCGTTGTATCCCGTGCCATAACTTGAAGCACGTTAGCCATCCCTCGGAGAAAGCACACATGTCAGTGAGCTCCATCCTTTCGTAGAAATCCTTCGCTTTCTCGATTAGCATGGGTCCGGAAATTGGAACACCCTCTGAACACTTGAGAGAAAACCATTCATAAAGCACGGTATCCAGCTCTTCAAGCTTAGGCTTACGAAGCGTACGCCGTTTCTCTACACTCTTAGATGTCTCCGAGCTTGAATAAAACTTGAGCAGCTTATCCTTCTGCAATTTGATGTCGTAGATTGTTGACGAACCGATTTTGAATTCATTCATAATGTTGATACGCTTCTCTCCCCTTTCTAGTCGTTGGCATATCTCGATTTTCTGTTTTAAAGTTAAGACCACTCTCTTCCTTTTGCTTGGACCAGCTTTTGGGAATTCCATAATGCAAGATGGGGGAGATAATTCCCGATAAAGATGGAGAGACACACAGAACAATGGTGGCTAGGAAGAGACTACCAGCAGCGTGGGAGACACACAGTAAAATGGTGCATCAGAAGAGACTACCAGCAGCGTGGGAGACACACAGTAAAATGGTGTATCAGAAGAGACTACCAGCAGCGTGGGAGACACACAGTAAAATGGCCGATCAGAAGAGACTCCCGGCAGCGCGGGAGAATCAGACTCCTGTTACTGCAGTGCTCGGACTTCCGACAGCGCCAGGAGGCCGAGTAGTGGCACTTTGGAGAACTACCCCCACTGACTAACTCAGCGTTCGCGGGAGACTCGGACTCGGCAACATTGCCGGTTATTTGAGAGGAGTTTTCGGAGTATGATTTTTGCCGGTTAAGAGAGAATTCCGGATATTTAGGTGCCGGTTAAACAAGAGTTTCCTGTACTTGTACTTCTTACAATTTAGTATACTGTATTCGCTGCTCACGATGCGGTCTCCTCTACAGTGGGGAGACCAAACGCAGATTGGGTGACCGCTTTGCGAACAGCTCCATTCAGTCCGCAAGCGTGACCCCGAGCTTCCGGTTGCCTGTCACTTTAATTCTCCCCTCCACTCCCACTCTGATCTCTCCGCCCTCGGCCTCTTACATTGTTCGAATGAAGCTCAACGTAAGCTCGAGGAACAGCACCTCATCTTTCTATTAGGCACTTTACAGCCTTCTGGACTTAACATCGAGTTCAACAATTTCAGACTATAAATTGGCCCCTGTATTTCTTTATTTTTTTCTCTCGTTTCCTCACATGGTAGCTGTTAATGTTGCTACCATCATCATCCACACCTCATCTAGAGTCATCTTTTGTTTCTTAACTTGTCCCATTACCTCTCCTTTTGTCTAGCACCATCATCCCTTTTGTCATTCAATCTCTCCTGCCTTCCATCCCATCACAGACCTTCCCTTTGTGCTTTCCTCTCCTTCCTCCTCCCTGCCCCCGCTTAACAATCTCTCCTCCTGAACCTTTTCCAGTTTCGACGAAGGGTTCGACCCGAAACGTTGACTCTGTTTCTCTCTCCTCGATGCTGCCTGACCTGCTGAGTGCTTCCAGCACTTTCTGTTGTTGTTTCAGATTTCCAGCATCCGCAGTATTTTGCTATTGAATCTGGTATCCTAATGCTTTATGGCCCCTCAAGTGATAACCTACTTGTCTTCCACAGACTGGCCCTTGAACAAGGGTTGACAATAATCCCACTTTAACAGAGTTAAGTGCATAGTAAATATGTAAACATAGCATTCAGAACAGAAAGAAAGAGGAAGCCCAACATTGGAATACTACGAACAATGCCAGACAGGTAAAGACCCTCTGGTCCATCGAGCCTGTCCCACATAATTGCGATACCTTGTGTATCACAATATATATACTCCACCCCACCCGAAACCATGTGATCATCTGGAAGACGCAAAAAAAAATTTTAAACCCAGGCCAATTTGGGGGGAAAAATCTGGGAGAAAAAAATCTGCTTTTACCAAACGTAAGATTTTTTTTTTTAAAAAGGGATTTCAGTGGGCGAAGGAAAGCAGAACTCTCCACCCGCAGAGGCCCTTCTCCAGGGCAGCCATGCGATCTGTCAAGAGAATTCTTGACAGATCAAAGTGCCAGTTTTCAGCGCATGCGCTTCGCATGCCTGAAACTGGCACTTGCGAGGTCCCTACGTGTGTGTACACAGCTCATCACCATCCACCAACTTTGTAACTTCTTCAAAAAGATACAATTAGACTTTACATTCAAATCAACTGCTCTGATATACTGGCAAATTCAACACACATTTGTCTCATTCACATATCTCAAAACTATGTGTGAGCCGTGGCTCAGTTGGTAGCACTTCAAGTCCCACTCCAGAGACTTGAGCACAGTGCAGTACTGAGGGAATGCTGCACTGTTGGAGGTGCCGTCTTTCGGATGAGATGTTAAACCAAAGCCCCGTCTGCCCTCAGGTGGACATAAAAGATCCCACGGCACTATTTCGAAGCAGAGCGGGGGAGTCGTGTCCTGGCCAATATTTATCCCTCAATCAACAGCACAAAAACAGATTATCTGGTCATTATCACATTGCTGTTTGTGGGACCTTGCTGAGCGCAATTTTGGCTGCCGCGTTTCCTACATTAGAACTGACTACACTTCAAAAGTACTTCATTCGCTGTAAAGTGCTTTGGGACGTCTGAGGCCATGAAATGCACTATATAAATGCAAGTCTTTCTTTTCTTTAACTATGAGAATGGAAATGTGGTATACAGTGGACCAGTTTATAGGTTCCTAACCAGAGAACATTCCTGCAGAACTGTATCTTCTGCTATTGGCTAGCTAAGATTTGTTTTAACATAGCAACAGTAAAGGAGTGCTGCCATCTCCATCCTTCTATCTCTGGCAGGTTCAAGAACTCATTGGGAGAACTTATATCGGTTGTTCCATATACCACTGGGCCAGTCCACGAACTTGCTCCTGTGGTGTAAGATAGGTATTCATACTATCAAAAAAAATTTGAATGATCTTTCCTTAAATACTGGTCAAAGTTTGTAGCAGGTTCTACAACACTCTACAATAAAAGTTTAACTTTGAAATTGGAACCAACTTCTTCCTCCAGATATGCCACTGTGGTGCAGACAATAGCCACTGAGGCTAGAAGACTCTCCAGCGTCCAAAAATTCTATCTTTATTTCCATGAATCCAGGGAACTCTGATCATATATGGAAATCCTAAAAAAAGTGACCCATGAATCTGCTCCACTCCCTATACTTGGGTTACCAAAAGGACCCAAATTATTTTTTCCCCTCCCTTACTAGGTCATGGCCCCACATCCACAAGCTGCCTTCAATCACGATTTTGCCAAGTTAATTTTTTCGTACGGTGCATCTCAAGGATGTGCCATCTTGTTCACTTCCACACTTCCAGAAGAGGTCACTGCAGCAGGAACCTGGTAGATTTCCCGCCGCCCCCCCCCCCCCCCCACCCCCACAGCCCTAACTCTGGGGTACTAAGACAAAATGTAGACCCCCTTAATATTCCCGTGCACAAGATTTGTTAACTCAGCACAAACCTGGGATTAAACCTCAAATTTTAAGTCTATACACCCCAACTACTCGCTGAATAGCCTCAGACATTGGAGTGCATCACAAATCCGTGCCCATCTTTCCTGCAACCCCATGTTTGAACCTCTCCAACCAGGTTTCCGTCCCTGCCACAGCACTGAAACGGCCCTAATCAAAATCACAAATGACCATCTGCAACTGATGTACTATCTCTCCTCATCCTTCTGGATATCTCTGCAGCCTTTGACAAGGTCAACTACACCATCCTCCTCCTCCTCCTCCTCCTCCTCCAACACCTCACCTCCGTTGTACAGCTGAGTGGAACTGCACTCACCTAGTTCCACTCCTACTGATCTGGTCGTAGCCAGAGAATCTCCTGCAACGGGTTCTCTTCCCACTCCTGCACCTCCAAAGTCACCCAAGGGTCCGTCGTTGGCCACCTCCTATTTCTCATCTACATGCTGCCCCTCAGCAACATCATCCACAGATACGGAGTCAGGATCCACATGTACACTGACAACATCCAGCTCTACCTCACCACTACGTCTCTCGACTCCTTCCCTACCTTTGTGCTGTCAGCCTGCTTGTCTGACATCCAGTTCTAGAAGAGCTGCAATTTCCTCTAGTTACATAGTCTGCAGCACAGACTGGTCTATGCCGGCGTTTATGCTCCACGAGCCTCCTCCCACTCCTCGTCATCTAACCCCATCAGCATATCCTTCTACTTTCTCGCTCGTACTTATCTAGCTTCCCTTTAAATGCATCTATGCTATTGGTCTCAGCTACTCCTTTTGGTAGCATATTCCACATTCTTACCACTCTTTGGGTAAAGAAGTTTCTCCTGAATTCCCTATTGGATTTATTAGTGACCATCTTATATTTATAGGCCCTAGTTTTGCACTCTCCAATGTAGAAATATTTTCTCTACAAACCCTTTCATAATCTTAAAAGACCTCTAGCAGATAAACATCGGGAAGACCAAAGCCATTGCGCCTTCAGTCCACACCACAAACTCCATCCCCTTCCCGGCCACTGTCTCAGGCTGAACCAGACTGTTTGTTGTCCTATTTTACCCTAAGCCGAGCTTCCAACCCCTTATCCTCTCCATCACCAAGACTGCCTACTTACCGCTAACATCACCCATCTCTATCCCTGCCTCAGCCCATCTGCTGCTAAAACCCTTATCCATGCTTTGGTTACCTCCAGACTCAACTATTCCAAAGCTCTCTGGCCTCCCATCTTCCACTCTACATAAACCTGAACTCATCCAAAACTCTGTTCACCTATGTGCTCGCTGACTTACATTGGCTCCTGGTCCTCCAACCCCATAAATTAAAAATTCTCGTCCTCATGTTCAAATGTCTCCATGGCCTCCCTACTCCTGTAACCTCCTCCAGCCCTACAACCCTTCGAGAATTCTGAGATCCTCCAACTCTGGCCTCTTGTGCATCCCCCACTCCCTTCACCCCACCATTGGCTGCCATGCCTTCATCCATCTAGGCCATAAGTCAAATGGAAAGACATGGGTTGATAGCCAGCACGGATTTGTTAAAGGCAAATAGTGTTTAACTAACTTGATGGAGTTCTTTGATGAAGTAACGGAGAGGGCTGATGAGGGTAGTGCGGTTGATGTTGTGTATATGGACTTTCAAAAGGCACTTGATAAAGTACGACATAATAGACTTGTTAGCAAAATTGAAGCCCATGGGATTAAAGGGGCAGTGGCAGCGTGGATAAGAAATTGGCTGAGGGACAGAAAGCAGAGAGTATCGGGAAGTGTACAGTGGTGTTCCCCAGGGTCGGTGTTGGGACCACTGCTCCTTTTGATATATATTAATGACCTGGACATGGGTATACAGGGCATAATTTCAAAGTCTACAAATGACACAAAACTCTGAAATGTAGTAAACAGTGAGGAGGATAGTAACAGAATTCAGGAGGACATAGAAAGATTGGTGAAATTGCAGACACATGGCAGATGAAATTTAACACAGAAGTGTGAAGTGATGCATTTTGGAAGGAAGCATGAGAGGCAATATAAACTAAATGGGACAATTTTAAAGGGGGTGCAGGAACAGAGACCTGGGGGTTTATGTACACAAATCTTTCAAGAACATAAGAAAAAAGAGCAGTAGGCGGCCATTTGGCCCTTCGAGCTTGCTCTGCCATTCAATAGGATCATGGCTGATCTTCTACCTCAATTCCACCTTCCCGCACTATCTTCATATCCCTTGGTTCTCTTAGTATCCAAAAATCTATCAATTGCGGTCTTGAATATACTAACGACTGAGCATCCACAACCCTCTGGGGTACAGAATTTCAAAGATTCCAAAGGTGGTGGCAGGATAAGTTGATATGGCTGTTAAAAAAGCATATGGGATCCTTGGCTTTATGAATAGAGACAGAGTACAAAAAGCAAGGAAGTTATGCTAAGCCTTTATAAATCAATGGTTCAGCCTCAGCTGGAGTATTGTGTACAATTCTGGGCACCAGACTTTAGGAAGGATGTCAAGGCTTTAGAGAGGAGAACCAGGGATGAGGGACTTCAGTTATGTGGGTGATTAGAGAAGCTGTGATCGTTCTCTTTAGAGCAGAGAAGGTTAAGGGGAGATTTAAACGAGGTGTTCAAAAGTTTGAGGGGTTTTGATAGAGTACATAGGGAGAAACTATTTCCACTGGCAAGAGGGTTGGTAACCAGAGGACACAGATTTAAGGTAATTGGCAAAAGAACCAGAGGGGAGAGGAGGAGAATTGTTTCCCCCCCCCCACACAAAGTTGTGATGATCTGGAGTGCACTGCCTGAAAGGGTGGTGGAAGCAGATTCAATAGTGACTTTCAAAAGGGAATTGGATAAATACTTGAAAATGAAAACTTTGCAGAGGTATGGGGAAAGAACAGGGGAGTAGGGCTAATTGGATAGCTCTTTCAAAGAGCTGATACAGGCATGATAGGTTGAATGGTCTCCTTCTGTGCTATTTGATGCTATACAAAGCCTACAAGGAAAACTGAGGAGGGAGAATTTGGGAAATGTGAATGCAAATTTTAAAAAGCCATTAGGCGTGTAAAGTGAGCAATGGAGAAAAACAGAGCAAAGGATGTTAAGTATAAAAATAAAACATCTTACCGGCATCATAAAATTGTTTTAAAAAGGATGCAGATAGAATTCCAAAGGATAAAAGCAATGGATTAATTGAAGATAAATTGCTCAATGATTATTTTCTATAAGTATTCAGTAGGGAGGAAAATGCTGGTTTGCTATCCAATTACTGTAGTACATCATATCTCAAAGGATTTTGAAACAGTGTGAAGCATATGTTTACATACTCCAGAAAGCCATTAGATTTGTGCCCTAAGCTGACACATCAGGTTCAAAGTATGCAGCTCCCAGAAAGAAGTACTGCCAAATATAAAAAGGCAGTAATCCGGTTTCCAACTGAAGATCTGATTCATCACTGGCAGCAAATAATGCATTTTCATGAAGAGAATTCAAATATACCTTGATTAGTGTCGAACAATCAAGTTGGTCACCCCAAGGATAAATATTAAAACAAATTTGAACCCTGACAATAGGTCAAATTATTTATTTTTCCAACCACATTTCTATCTACCACTTTTAAACTGTTGACTCCTTGCTAGCATATGATTTCACAAGTGTCAGGCTTAAGTGGCCACTGATCTTGTAGTAGCCATGACAGCAAATTATTTGACACATCCAAACCCAATACGGTCTTTACCTCACACCCAGACTTCCAACACAGGTTACTGGATAGCAATTAGGAATGGGAACCCTATGTAAATGTCAGATAGCCAGGTAATGATGGATAGAACACTAGAGCCTAGTCTTCAGTCGCTTATACCTTTTATATGTTGATTTCAGTGATTGATGCCTGGTGCCATCACCAATAAAAAAGGAAGCAAGTGCCCCCTTTTTAAAGGGGCACAACCAACAAACCGTAAATTAAACCACATTTAAATGAAACTTAACAAATCAAATCAGAATTCGGTTTCTGGGGGTGATGAAGCACTCCAGTCCCCCCGGTGCCCACTGGTCAGGGAAGGCCTCAAGCGTACCGGTAGACACCGCATGCTCCATCTCCAGGGTCACCCAGGCGCGAACATAGCCGCGGAAGAAAGTCAGGCAGTCGGGCCAACGACCCCCTCTTGCCTGGACCTGTGCATGGCCACCTTGGCCAGGCCCAGGAGCAGTCCAACAAGGAGGTCCTCTGATCTGTCCACTCCCCTACGCACCGGGTGCCCAAGGATCAGGGGCGCAGGACTGAACTGCAACCAAAAATTGAGGAGCAGCGCCTTCAAAAATTGGAAGAGGGGCTGCAACCTCTCACACTCTACATATACATGGAACACTGACTACTCCAGGCCCCAGAAATTGTAAGCGGCCTGGGAGTCCGTGAACTTACTTAAAAATTTGTTGCACGGGACTGCTCCATGCAACACCTCCCACGCAAAATCCCCAATAAAAAAAGGGGAGGACACCTCCACTGGGGACCCCGCTCCTTCAGATGGCAAGATGGTCTGGACAGCAGTCGAGGAAGACAAAGCGGAGAGTGTGCAAGAGCAGCCCATACAGGAAACCCTCCATGCAGAGTGGAAAGGCACGGAAGGGATCTCCGAATGACAGCTCAAGTTGTGAGGTGCCAGCTCCCGAGGGAGGCTTTGGGGCCTGGCGCCAATGAGAAATTCCGTCTGAACGGGGATCGCGCAATACGCTTGAGCATCCGATACACCTAGTGGAGTCGGGGCCGAGTGCCTCTTTTTGCATCTCGCTGGCTTTGGCCGCGAACTGGATGCCATGTTAGGACATACTGTGCCAGCTCCTCTGGCAACACAGCCCGCTCCTCCGCCATCCAGTACGTCCCTGACTCTGGTCACCTCGTCAGCCAGGGTCTCCCCTCCGCCAGCCACCTGAAACCAAGGTCATGGAGGTGCGAATTCCTGAGCAGCAGGTCCCGGAGGATAGCCGCCACTCCTGACGGGAGAACACTCCAGCTGGAGGCGACCATGTTCCAGATCCTGATCAGTTCCTGGTAAAAGACGAGCAGCTCCTGCAGGGAGGCACGGCTGCACCCCAGTTTTATAAACAGGAGCTATGTGTCGTAATTGAGGCAGTGCAGCAGGCGGAAGAAATATGTTGCCAGCGCACACCATCTGGGGGGATCCTTAACGTACAGGTATCTCTGCAGGGTCTGAAGATGGAAACTCGCAGCCTGCGTACACACGCACACCAGCGCCTAACTGCTCTCCCCAAGCAGGAGACTCAGAACCGCAGCAGAGAACCAATGCTTCCTTTTGTCCTAGAAGAAGTCAACAAGCTTCTTCTGTATCTTGGCAAGCGGGGACTTTGGCCTCCAGCTCTTGCCAGTTCGCCGACCAGGCTTCTCAGCAGGGCTAAAGTAAAAAGCCCGAGCTCCTCTGTCAGGGAGTCCACCCGCCACTGACCCACTAGGAGTCCGGAACATTTCTCCCAGTTGATCCTCGCAGAAGACGCAACAGATTAGACCTGCTGCCACTCGTGCATCCTCCACAAGTCAACGGGATCCGTGACCATGAGCAGCACGCCATCAGCATAAGCAGAGAGGTCGACCTCCACGCCCAGCCCTTGCAGAGCCAGTCCCGTCAACCACATCCGCAAGAGGCCAGGAAAGGCTCCACGTAGATGACATATAACTGCCCGGACATGGGGCATCCATGACCCACCCCTCTCCTGAAGCAAAGGGACACCGTCAAAGATCCGTTAACCTTAAATCAGACACTCCGCGGCGATATTAAGTAGTCAGATCCGGGCGACAAAAATGCATCCCAAACTGGAAAGTGCGCAGAGTCCCAACAAGGTACTCGTGATCCAGCCTTCTCCTGATCCAGGGAAAGGAAGGCGATAGACAGATCAGCCCTCTGGGAATGGTGGGCCAGGTCCCGGACCAGATGGATGTTGTCATGGATGGTCCGGCCCGGGACCGTGTAGGACTAGTCAGGGTGGATCATGTGGGCCAGCACGGCGCCAAGGTGAGCGGACATTGCCCTGGCAGAGATCTTGGGTGCCAGTTCTTAAGTAGATGGAGATTGCCTCTCTTGTGCAGCAGGACGATGACTGCCCTGTGCTAAGATAGGAGCATCTCCCCAGTCTTTCCCCCAGGACCCGCACGTAGTCGTCCCCCAGGACGTCCCAAAACACACTGTGGAACTCCACGGTCAGCCTGTCCAGCCCCGGGGACTTGCCCCTCAAGAGCTGGCTGAGGGCACCGGTTAGCTCTGCCAGGCTTAGCAGAGCATCAAGCTGTTTGGCGCCCTCCGGGCTGACCCTCGGCAGGTCCTCCAACAAAACTCTGCGAGCACCCTCACTGGACGGATCCAGAGAGAACAGAGCCCCATTATAGATACGGGCCTCAGCACTGATGCCCTCTGGATGAGACACCAGGGATCGGCATCGGCCAGCAGCCCCAAGAGCTCCTGACAGAAGAGACCGACGTGAGCCATGCCCATCATAGCCTCAAGGAGGGGAAACCCCCCTGCTTCCTTCTCCAGTCGGCCCAGAATCAACGGAACGAATCCCGGAACCGCTCATCCTCCAGCAGCAGGTTGTTAAAATGCCAGAACGCAGATCCCATCCGTGCGCAGAGCACAGCAAGTTCCGCCAGCACCAGCTGGATGGAAACCACCAGAATGCAGGAAACGTATGCCCAGGAAATGTAAAGGCGGTCGTTTTTGGACCTTCCTCCTCTAGATCTCACGAGTGAAGGCTCTGGAGACAGGATGGAAATTTCACCAGATGACCACAAAGTCGAAGGACCCGACCAAGTCCCTCAACTTCCTCATCGCCACCATGCAGCGCAGGGCACCAGAGCGGTCCCTCGCCTTCAGGGTGCAGTTGAAATCAATCTCTCTCTCTCTCCTTCCTCTCTCTTCACACACCACCCCCCCCCCCCCCCAGCACCGAGGATAATGCACTCGCTGGCATCAATAGAGCCTAAAAGAGTGGACACTTCTTTAAAGAAGCGCAACTGCTGCGTACACGTCCCCCAGGCGAACAGTGAGATGAAGCAAGCGGCCTGGCACATTTGGTGCTACTAGCATGGGGGTGGGGGGCAGTGGTGGTGCCAGCCATGGCCACTTTAGTTGTTTTGGCGACCTTGGAGACGGGGCAGTTTTTTTTTAATAAACGTACTTGCCCCACCTCCTTGCAGGCCTAGCACCACACATCGTCCGACATCCAGAAGACGCGGTAGGGAGTCCCCGGTGGTTAACTATGAATCCACCTTCCCTGTCCTCCTCCCTCGCCAGTTGAACGTAAAGCTGGCGCCAGAAGGAGAAGACATGACAGAGGATGGCCTCCCTGAAGCCGAGCAGGATCAGCGCTATCCCCGACCTCACCTCCCCCAGTTGACGTAGGTGGGGGAGGAGGAGCTCAGAGGATAAAGGGCGGGGGATTTGATAAAATAATTCGCTGCGCGGTGGCCTCGAGAGGATCCACCGTCAGGAAGGTCCACCGTGAGCCCCTTATTTAGGGCCAGGAACACCCCCCACTCAAACCTCAGGAACACCACAGCCTTCCCGTACATTTGAGGCGGCAACAATGGCTGAAGACCCGACAGCAACTAAGGCGGCCAAGGGCATGACGCAAGTCTCGATGGTCATGTTGGAGTAAGTGTAGCTCTTCACCCAATGTTTTTTTGGTGATAAGGGTGAAAGGTGACAGGGCAACAGGAGTGGCTGTAGCTGCCATGCTTGCCCCATCATCGGCAAAGATGGAGTCACCATTGCTGTTAATTAAGAGCTACACTCACCCCAAGATTTAGGCCTGAGATTAATATAGCCTTTCTTTCAAACAGAAGGGTTTTAGAAAAAAGGAAAAACCCACCTCCCCCTGTGATGTCAAGATGGGAGAAGCACTTTCTCCCCTCTGCTCAAATAAGGTAAAAAAAACAACAACAACAACAAAGGGAAAGGTTGCCTCTCAAGAGTGAGAGGGGAAAGGAAGGGAGGGAGGCTGCAGAGGTGGGGTCACCACTCAAAACGGGGCTTGATGGGTGGGTTGCAGTGTTGCAATTTCTAGATGTTAAATACAAGTCTTTGGGATCTTCCTGGTAGGGGGAGGAGATGTGTTCAACCAGGACAGCTGGAACTGCCCAGGCACAGTCCTCCACTAAGTCTTGATAATGGGAATAGAAAGAAAAACTTCACCCAGGCACTCCAGCTGTCCCACGCCCAGCAATGGGGGTGTGGAGGGGAGGCGGGCGATGTTTCCAAGTGTGTGCGGCCTAGTTGATTTTTAAAAGAGCACGCACACACACCCCTCACAATCTTTCAGCCTTTATTTTCTTTTCTCCCCCCACCTACAGGTAATAGCCTTGAAGAGAAAGTGCACCAACACCCTCCTTATGTTGATCTTTAGTTGGTAGTAGTTTCCCTCCTTCCAAGTAGATGTTATTTTCTTCCAGTTGTTGTAGAAGTTACAGTTGTGGTTCTCCCTCTCTCAATATGGAGAGCCAGCAAGCAAGCAAGCAAATTGCTCCCCTTCTCCCTACAGTAGAGCCAGTGTGAATATTAACGCCTAGTCTTTAGAAACCTTTATTCAGAGAGACACACAGTACATTGTGTGCCCTCAAGATAAGCTTCCCCCACTTCCCGAGCCTGCTCCCATATACATGAACAAGAGTCCCCAATTAATACCCACCACCTGAATACAATTAATACCCAATTAATATACAACCACCTGAATACAATTAACACCCTAGCCCATTTTCTCTTTGCAACCTATGGCTTTTCAGGCTACTTTGGCCATGGCTGAGTTAAGCTAAATTGCAGTCTGGGAATCAAGCTTCAGACTTTCCACACAAGGCTGACTTAATTCCAAACTTCTATCACATGCATGACATCTTTGAGCCACCTTATCAAGATGCTGCTCACTTCCCTGTCCCCATCCCAAGGAGGCAAATCAATAGTTTGTCATTAGGAAGAACCGCATCACCAAGGGTTCCTCATGAGCGGCATGGTAAGCAGCATGTTACCATAAAATGTGACTGCATTGCCACTATTCTCCTAGCCCCATCGAATGGTTGTTCAACCTGTTAAAAGGTGTAAAGCTTTAACAGCATCTGTTTATCTCTCTGCAACCCAATTATGGCAAGTGCCGAACCTTAGACCTACCTTGTTTTCAGGTGTTGCATTCTAGTACCTGTCATCTCAAGTCTCAGATTTTCCTCATCAGTGTGGTGAAAGGACCTACATAGGGCATCTTGTGATGTGCCAGCCACCTCAATGTTCTAGGCATCCAAATCTAATGCCTTATACTCGGCACACATATTAACAAATGCAAAGTTTGGCTACTTATGAGGGGCTTTTCCAAAGTGACAAACCACCGACCAGCAGAATACTTAGTGACAAGTCAGCATTGGCTGGAGCCCTCTTCCTTTGCATCCCCTGTGCCAGATGCTTCATCCAGGAACAACTGCAATAGCAAACATCATAGAAAAGCCTTTGAAATGACCTTTTATACACCAAACTATAATGCATATACTTTGCAGCCTGAGGAAGCAGATAGCAGTAACGTTTAAAAGAAAATCCAATCTTCTATACAAAATTAAAATATATAGATTTTCCTATTAGAAATGCGACCAAAATTCCCCATTTGTCACCACTACCTCGTAGAAATCGTTGGATAGCAATAAGGAGTGGGAAGCCCAACTGTTTTTGACCGTTTTCTATCTCAGGGACACTTCAGACCAATTGTAGTAACTCCTGGTTCCACTTTGAATGAGACTAGCCAACTCAGCACAGACTGGGAATCAAATCTGGGACTTCTGGTCAAGAGTGGCTTAGTATCACAATGGTGCATTTGTTCAGTAAGCCATCAATGCAGGTCCTTTGGTTTCTATTTATGGCTTCCAAAAATGTGCGGGTTAGGTTGATTTGGCTATGATAAATTGACCCTTAGTGTTAGAGAGGGATTGAATATGTGGGGTTATGGGGATAGGATGGGATATGTTAGGGGGAATTAAATACGTGGGGTTACGGGGGTCGGGTGGGATATGTGTACTGTGGGGATTAAAGCAGGGACAGGGTACTGGATTTGGATGATCAGCCATGATCGTATTGAATGGTGGAGCAGGCTCGACGGGCCGAATGGCCTACTCCTGCTCCTAGATTCTATGTTTCTATGTTTCAGGTTCAACACATGTCTGTGCTGAGTCATCTGATCTCAATCAGGAGTACTAGGGCACCACAATTGACATTGTACCAAGAAAACAAGATCACTCAGTGAATTTTGTTGGAAAATGGATGGATCTTGTAAAGCGCAGCAGTGGTAATCACAACTACATTTACCCCTCCCCTACAGTCAAATATCTTGGTCAACATTCACTGTCCAGCTCACATTTATTTGGACAAGGTTGCCACCACCCATGCAGCTGTGTATGAATCACAGCTTTTAAGAGGATGGGAGAAAACTGAAAGACAAAAATGCATTTTCAAAGATAGTTAAATTGGTCTCTTCAGTAATCATTATACTCACCTGGTATGGGAGCTGGAATGACAAACAGTTCCACATCATGAATTCTATTCAGTTATACTCTTTTACCTCAATTTGGCAAACAGTGGAAACAATCTTTCATGGTTTACCTTCTCAAAACCTTGGATAATCATGAAAATGTCTCCTAGATTCCCACTACCTCCTCCGTTCCGAGTGAATGAGACCCAATTTTTCAAACCTTTCTTCATAACTATAAACTGTTATCCCTGGTGAACCTTCACTATACCTTTTCCTTGGTTTAGTACCCTTCATAAATGCCCAGAAGTATGGTCGAAATGTGGTCCAACAAACATCTTGTACAAATCCAATCATTTCCATGTTTTTATATTCAGTGCCCCGATGTATAGAGCCCAAAATCTCATTTGCCTTTTTATGGCCTTTTCTATATGCACTTCAACCTTTAAAGATCCATGTATCTCCATCAGTAGGTCTCACTGTTCCTCCGTTCTGTTAAGCTGCTTACCATTTAAGATACACTCTCCTTCTCTATTCTTTCCCCCTCAAATCTATTTCACATTTAACTGCATTGAACTGCAGCTGCCACTTAAATGTCCACTCTGCTAAACTATGTTCTCCTGCAGTCTTCAGTTTCAATACTGGCTATTTGGTAGCAGCATACTATGATATCATTCCTCTTATGCCTGCGCCTAAATCCTTCATATATAAATGGAAAACAAAAAGAAAAGGCTTCAACATAGATCCCTGGGGGCAGACTACAATCCATATCCCAACAATCTAAAACATACCCATTTATCCCTCCTCTTTGCTTTCTGTTCCCTCGCCAGCTCACTATTCACATGGAGACCATCAGCCTTAACTTTCTTAGATGCTTATGTGACAATTTGTCCATGCCTTCTGACAACAGACACAATATCCATCACATTCGCTTACTTTGATTTCTTAAACAATTCAATTAAATTAGTCAAGCATAACCATGAAAGCTATCCTTGATTAGCCCAAGCTTTCTTAAACGTTTACTAATGTCATTCACATTATGGATGAACATAATTGAGGGAAGACTGATTGGGCTATAATTTCCTTGATTATCCATTTCTCTTCACTTTGGTGTAAAATTTGCCAACACAGTTCTGGAAAATTATTTTTGCCTCCACTATCTCCTCCCCAACTTCCTTCAGTATTTTAGACACGTATTTAACCTGTGTCTTATTCATCTCATACTTATGGTGCAACAAATAGGGTTCAAGTTAAATTTATAGCAAAGAGTCTTCAAAACTAAAAAGGGGGAAATCCTTAATTTATTGCTGATAGAGAAAATAGATAGTTTTCAAAAAGCTTGATTATACGATTGTGCCGATCACTACGGAAAATTAAACTTTTATCACTGAAATAAACTTTAGATAAAAGCAGTTAGCATACAAAAGTATATCATCTTAATGTAAGCAATTAGCATAATGACAAAATTGAAAAATCAGGGCTCAAATTTGTTCTCTGTACTTATAGGTCATCTCCCAACTAAAAAAAAAGTTTAGAAAGTACCACTTGAGACATGGAGTTTATTTTTTTCTAGCCTGGTCTTTTCTCTCCATCCTTACTTCCTCTAATTCACCTTTCATTTGTTTTTCTTTTTCTGTCTCCATTTTACATTTTCTTTTCCCATCTTATTTCTCTTCCACCATACTTACCTTTTTGATTCTTGGTTTGTAAGTTATTCTTAAGCAAACAAAAAGATAGGCAAGTAGAGTTTTGGAGATAAACAACCAAAACAGAGATAGTGAGTAATATAATAAAGAAAGGGGCCTACATACCACTGATAATTCTAATTTTCCTCAGAGTGAAATCCACAAGAACCAGTGTTCAAATTTACTCTGCAGGCATTGGCGCACATCATTTTTGTGGAAGCAAAATTAAAGGTTATATGCAATAATTGTGCAATCTGGGAATCCCAACAAACTTTAAAATAGGAGCAATGCACATTTAGTACTATACTGGCTGTTAAGTCGACAATACAACTATACAATTTCCTGTCAATATAGGAGTGCCCTATTATAATAAGTGACTTCTCCTCTGCCTCCTTCATTCCCTTTCATGAAACATCCTTAGGAAGACAACCTCTTCCTAATTCTGTCTCTGCTACTTTTATGCCCCACACAGTTGACTTGCGAGACACTAAGTAGACTCTTGTCTGTCTCCACCGCCCCCCCACCCCCCCACCCCGGCCACACCACACACCTCCCCGCTCTTTTTGCCACCAATTTGCACCACTCTTTCTCCTAATGGCATGGATTCTCCATTGGGTACAGTTCCATGGACAACACATGCCCTAAAGTGCCATTATTCAACTGTGGGAAACATCACAAGCAAGTCAAATCCTGTCCTCACCCAACACCCACAAAATCACATCTAGCAGGGTTTCTGGATATGGACCAGTAGTGGGAACCAGAATCAATTTTGCCCTCCCTAACCCACGACTATTGTAGCAGCCCGATGCTACTCGAGCTGAAATCAGCACAGGCCAGGGATCAAACCTGGGACCTTCCTGGTATATATGGATCAGCTACTCACTGCCTTAACAGTTGAGTCAAAGAAGCTAGGGTACACTTCTTATTCAATAATAAACCACAGATCATTATTTCAGACTCAATAGCACATTATTTCAAGGACAAGGCCCTCCACCACATTCTCAGGGTAAAAAATGCAGCCTTGCCAACATAGCCCATATCGCAAGTACATTATAGCAGCAGGCCAAATTGCCAGCAATTCTACATCACAAATAAGCTTTTAGTTTGTTTTTTTAACCAAAGCCCTTTAATGGATCATTAATTTAAACCATTATTTATCACAACCTACTTCTTGGTCCCCAGTTGCTGTTTAATGGTGCATTCAGATTATAGCTATAAAGTCAGTGAGAAACACTTTGGCTTTGCACCAACACTTATGGTTATAGTGTAAATGGAGTCTGAACTGGAATCAAGGCCTGACCAGAGTGAAGAGGAGCAAATCCTAGAGGAGACTGCACTTCAGTCAATAAGACCTTTGACATCCAATTTACATCCACAAGTTCAGTGACACTGTAAAGCAGAAACAAATTTGCAACAATGCTAAGTTTGTAGTGTGAATGCACAAGATCACGATCTTGAGAAACCACAAAACTAGTATGGTTATCACTTGCAATTTCTTTTTTTAGAGTAAGGAAATCATTGTGTACTCATACTACACATGGAGAATCATTCTGCACTTATCGGAGAATGCACGTGGGAAACAAGATCAGGCAAGATACACTACAATGTACAACGCCTATTTATCAAGGTGTTTGTACACTATTTATCTATACACAGGAATGTGTACAATATTGAAAATATGCATCAGATTACAAATCTACATTCTTAAATACATTAAGCACATTAAGCACTTAATACTTTTCTAAATAAATGCTTACAGAAAGTAGTATTGGTGAATTAAGACAATTTTGTAGCTTCTGTCCTCTCAGCTGAAGTACACTTGAGGGGCAAAAGCTATTGAAGGGGAGAACAATTTATTCAACTCTACTATACCAATATATTAGGAAATAAAAACAGGGTTGCCTCTAGAGAGCCTCTAACTCCACCCTTCAATGGCACTCAATTTTCTCCTCTTCTACTTCAACAAGAACGCCCTTATCAATCGTTAAAAAGGCATTACGATAGTGTGACAATTCGCACGTTGGTGGAGTGTTACAACTCTGGATGGTTTTTTCCCCCGGGGCGCGCGCGGGGGGGGGGAATTATATAAATGAAACTTATACTGTGCATCTTTCGGATGAGACGTTAAACTGAGGCCCCGTCTGCTCTCAGGTGGACGTAAAAAATCCCATGGCACTATTTCGAAGAGCAGGGGAGCTATCCCTGGTGTCCTGGCCAATATGTATCCCTCAATCAACATCACTAAAAAACAGATTATTTGGTCATTATCACAATGCTGTTTGTGGGACCTTGCTGTGTGCAAATTGGCTGCTGCGTTTCCTACCTTAAAACAGTGACTACACTTCTTAAAATAATCTATTAGCTGTAAAGAGCTTTGGAATGTCCTGAGGTCATGAAAGGCACTACATAAATGCAAGTCTTTCTTTCTTTATAAAGTACGTTTCCTATCAGTTGGCATCAAATATCCCTGGCATGGGTTGCTGGAGAAATCTGTGGCCGAGACCATCTTGCCCTTGCAGCTGAATAGAGCATATTATGGCAAGAATGTGAATAAATCAAGAAAGATAAAAACAGAGATTACTTTTAAATACTAAATACGCACAATACATCAGAGAGCAGGTCAGAGGCTGGGTATTCTGCAGCGGGTGGCTCACATTCGGACTCCCCAAAGCCTCTCCACCATCGACAAGGCACAAAGTCAGCAGTGTGATAACAACAACAACTTGTATTTATACAGCACCTTTAATCTAGTAAAAAGTCCCAAGGTGCTTCACAGGAGCGTTATAAAACAAAATTTGACGCTGAGCCACAGAAAGAGAAATCAGGGCAGATGAAAGAGGTAGGTTTTAAGGAGCGTCTTAAAGGAGGAAAGAGAGGTAGCGAGGCGGAGGATTTAGGGAGGGAATTCTAGAGCTTAGGGCCTAGGCAACAGAAGGCACGGCCGCCAATATTTGAACGATTAAAATCGAGGATGCTCAAGAGGGCAGGATTAGAGGACCGCAGATATCTCGGGGGTGAGGAGAGCTGGAGGAGATTAGAGAGATAGGGAGGGGCGAAGCCATGGAAGGATTTGAAAACAAGGATGAGAATTTTCAAATTGAGGTGTTGCTTAACCAGAGCCAATGTAGGTCAGCGAGCAAAGGGATGATGGGTGAATGGGACTTGGTGCGTGCTGGGACACGGGCAGCCGAGTTTTGGATGACCTCAAGTTTATGTAGGGTGGAATGTGGAAGCCAGCCAGAAGTGCACTGGAATAGTCAACTCTAGAGGTAATAACGGCATGGATGAGGGTTTCAGCAGCAGATGAGCAGGGGCGGAGACTGGCGATGTTACGGAGGTGGAAATAGGCAGTCTTAGTTATGCCGCAGATGTGTGGTCAGAAGCTGATTTCAGGGTTAAACATGACATCAAGGTTGCGGAAAGTCTGGTTCAACCTCAGACAGATGCTAGGGAGAGGGATGGAATATTCTCCACTAGCCTGGATGGATGAAGCTGCAACAACACTCAAGAATCTCAATACCATCCAGGACAAAGTAGCTTGATCTACAGCCCATCCACCACCGGCACACTGTGGCTGCAGCGTGTGCCATCTACAAGATGCACTACAGTAATTCGCCAAGGCATCTTTGACAGCACCTCCCAAACCTGCGACCTCCACCATCTAGAAGGACAAGGGCAGCAACCAGTGTCCATCACCAAGAGTGGCTCGGTAGCACCACTACTGACCGAGCTGGTCGAGATCTGAAGGACATAACTGCCAGTCTGGGCCTGCGACAGATGGGGAGAGAACGAACACGAGGGGAAAAACCTACTTGACCTCGTCCTCACCAATCTACCTGTCGCAGATGCATCTGTCCATGACAGTATTGGTAGCAGTGACCGCCGCACAGTCATTGTGGAGACGAAGTCCCGTCTTCACACTGAGGGCACCCTCCAATAGTGTTGTGTGGCACTACCACCATGCTAAATGGGACAGATTCAGAACAGATCTAGCAGCTCAAAACTGGGCATCCATGAGGTGCTGTGGGCCATCAGCAGCAGCAGAACTGTATTCCACCACAATCTGTAACCTCATGGCCCAGCATATCCCTCACTCTACCATTACCATCAAGCCAGGGGATCAACCCTGGTTCAATAAGGAGTGTAGAAGAGCATGTCAGGAGCAGCACCAGGCGTACCTAAAAATGAGGTGCCAACCTGGGGAAGCTGCAACACAGGACTACATGCATGCTAAAAAGCGGAAGCAGCATGCTATGGACAGAGCTAAGCGATCCCACAATCAACGGATCAGATCAAAGCTCTGCAGTCCTGCCACATCCAGTCGTGAATGGTGGTGGACCATTAAACAATTAACGGGAGGAGGAGTCTCCATGAATATCCCCATCCTCAATGATGGTGGAGCCCAGCACGTGAGTGCAAAAGACAAGGCTGAAGCGTTTGCAACCATCTTCAGCCAGAAGTGCTGAGTGGATGATCCATATGGGCTTACTCCCGAGGTCCCCACCATCACAGAAGCCAGTCTTCAGCCAATTTGATTCACTCCACGATATCAAGAAACGGCCGAGCGCACTGGATACAACAAAGGCTACGGGCCCCGACAACATCCCGGCTATCGTGCTGAAGACTTGTGCTCCAGAACTAGTCGCGCCTCGAGCCAAGCTGTTCCAGTACAGCTAAAACACCGGCATCTATCCGACAATGTGGAAAACTGCCCAGGTATGTCCCGTCCACAAAAAGCAGGACAAATCCAACCCGGCCAATTACCACCCCATCAGTCTACTCTCAATCATCAGCAAAGTGATGGAAGCGGTCATCGACAGCGCCATCAAGCGGCACTTACTCACCAGTAACCTGTTCACTGATGCCCAGTTTGGGTTCCCCCAAGACCACTCGGCTCCCGACCTCATTACAGCCTTGGTCCAAACATGGACAAAGGAGCTGAATTCCAGAGGTGAGGTGAAAGTGACTGCCCTTGACATCAAGGCAGCATTTGACCGAGTGTGGCATCAAGGAGCCCAAGTAAAACTGAGTCAATGGGAATCGGGGGAAAAACGCCCCACTGACTGGAGTCATACCTAACACAAAGGAAGATGGTTGTGGTGGTTGAATGTCATTCATCACAGCCCCAGGACATTGCTGCAGGAGTTCTTCAGGGCAGTGTCCTGGGCCCAACCATCTTCAGCTGCTTGATCAATGACCTTCCCTCCAACATAAGGTCAGAAATGGGGATGTTCGCTGATGACTGCACAGTGTCCAGTGTCATTCACAACTCCTCAGATAATGAAGCAGTCCATGCCCGCATGCAACAAGAAGTGGATGACGTTCAGGTTTGGGCTGATAAGTGGCAGGTAACATTCGCGCCACAGAAGTGCCAGGCAATGGCTATCTCCAACGAGAGAGATTCTAACCACCTCCCCTTGACATTCAACTGCATTACCATCGCCGAATCCCCCACCATCAACATCCTGGGGGTCACCATTGACCAGAAACTTAACTGGACCAACCACATAAATACTGTGGCAACAAGAGCAGGTCAGAGGCTAGGTATCCTGCGGCGAGTGTCTCACCTGACTCCCCAAAGCCTTTCCACCATCTACAAGGCACAAGTAAGGAGTGTGATGGAATTCTCTCCACTTGCCTGGATGAGTGCAGCTCCAACAACACTCAAGAAGCTCGACACCATCCAGGACAAAGCAGCCCGCTTGATTGGCACCCCATCCACCACCTTAAACATTCACTCCCTCCACCACCGGCGCACCGTGGCGGCAGTGTGTACCATCTACAAGGTGCACTGCAGCAACTCGCCAAGGCTTCTTCGGCAGCACCTCCCAAATCGTGACCTCTTCCACCTAGAAGGAAAAGGGCAGCAGGCGCATGGGAACACCACCACCTCCAAGTTCCCCTCCAAGTCACACACCATCCTGACTTAGAAGTATATCTCCGATCCTTCATCGTCACTGGGTCAAAATCCTGGAACTCCCTACCTAACAGCACTTTGGGAGTACCTTCACCACACGGACTGCAGTGGTTCAAGAAGGCAGCTCACCACCACCTTCTCAAGGGCAATTAGGGATGGGCAATAAATGCTGGCCATGCCAGCAACGCTCACATCCCGTAAATGCATTTTAAAAAGTGCATGGTAACACCATCACCTCCAAGATTCCCTCCATATCACACACCATCACTACTTGGACATATATTGATGTGGCGATGCCGGCGTTGGACTGGGGTGGACAAAAATGAGAAGTCGCACAACACCAGGTTATAGTCCAACAGATTTATTTAATTTTACAAGCTTTCGAAGCAGTTCGCTCCTTCGCTCCTTGCCTGACGAAGGAGCGAACTGCTTCGAAAGCTTGTAAAATTAAATAAATCTGTTGGACTATAACCTGGTGTTGTGCGACTTCTCATTTTTGGACATATATTGCCATTTCTTCATCGTCGCTGGGTCAAAATCCTGGAACTATGTACCTAACAGCACAGAGAGAGTACCACACAGACTGCAGCGGCTCAAGAAGGCTCACCACCACTGTCTCAAGGGAAACTAGGGTTGGGCAATAAATGCTCGCGTTGCCACTGATGCCCACATCCAGAGAAATTTTTTTTTTTTTTTTTTAATTCTTTCCTGACCCAAGCCAGTTTCTGGCCCTCACCATACATTCACATTAAAAAAAGCATGGTGCACCAAGCCTTAAATCTTTTAGTTGTAAACAAAATATATAAGTGAGCCTTTAAAGCGGAAGAAATATTTTAAAAAGGGAAAGACCACTTGCCTGCAATACAAGCACACCCCCTGCCTGAAAATCATTAAGCAGCCATGAAAATGTCCACAGCCCGTACTAGCCAGCTTTCTAGAGCAAGAAAGAGGCTGGATGGCACAAAACACCTCCTGCAAGGTGGAAAATTGAGGATAAAAAATAAAGTTCCAGACCAAAATGCAAATTTATCCAATACATCAATAATTACTTCTCTTCAGTGGATTCAGCTTCCTGGCCACGAGCATACAACAGCTGTTCAGTGTTTCCTCTTAATGTATCTAATTAGAAATAATTTTTTGTGGGGGCATGCAAAACATCACTGAAGAATGCAGTTTCTTGATTTCATACAGGATTCAAGTATAGAACAGTAACCATTACAAATAGCTTTCACAAAAAGCCTGTTCAGAATTTCCACCACCACCCCACTTTCACTCTCCAAGTTTACAATAAAAGGTATCAGCATGAAGATACAAGAGACAATTACCAGGGAACAACATAACAATCTGTGCAACACAATCAAGAAAATGGTGGGATAGTTGTCCCTCGTACCAGAGTGCATCAGCTTACGCTGAATCTGTCATTTCAGATGGTTGAGGCAAAGCTTAACAAGGACAAGTGGTCGTTTCTATATACCTGTCCCAGAGAAAAGTATTTTTTCCCCGCAAGTTTCCATTTCTGCATACACCTACGTAATTCACATGGTCTCAAAAACAAGTTTCACTGTGTGTAACTGAGAAGCTGCCAAACGCTATTACTGCAATTACATTGCCAGTTTGCTAACAGCAGCTAACTG
This sequence comes from Squalus acanthias, assembly GCA_030390025.1. NCBI lineage: Eukaryota > Metazoa > Chordata > Chondrichthyes > Squaliformes > Squalidae > Squalus > Squalus acanthias. The sequence goes on along the minus strand of CM059426.1, from coordinate 151,745,678 downwards.
GCAATCATTGAAACTGGAATACAGGAGGTGGCCATTCAGCCGAATGTTGTGCTAATACTAGCTTTTCAACTAGAGCTATCTACTCTATGCCACTCAACGCCATTTCATAAGAACATAAGAAATAGGAGCAGGAGTAGGTCATTCGGCCCTTCGAGCCTGCTCCGCCATTCAATAAGATCATGGCTGATCTTCTACCACATCTCCACTTTCCTGAACTATCCCCATATCCCTTGATTCCCTTAATATTCAAAAATCTATCGATCTCTGTCTTGAAGATACTCAATGACTGAGCCTCCACAGCCCTCGGGGGTAGAGAATTCCAAAGATTCACCACCCTCAGTGAAGAAATTTCTCCTCATCTCAGTCCTAAATGGCCGACCCCCTATTCTGAGACTGTGACCCCTGGTTCTCGACTACCCAGCCAGGGAAAACATCCTCCCCCTGCAGCTACCCTATCAAGCCCTGCAAGAATTTTGTATGTTTCAATGAGATCACCTCTCATTCTTCTGAACTCAACAGGCCTAGTCTACTCTATCTCTCCTCATAGGACAATCCCCCCATCCCAGGAATCAGTCTGGTGAACCTTCATTGCACTCCCTCTATGGCAAGTATATCCTTCCTTAGGTAAGGAGACCAAAACTGTACACAATACTCCAGGTGTGGTCTCACCAGGGCCCTATATAATTGCAGTAAGATGTCTTTACTCTTATACTCAAATCCTCTTGTAATAAAGGCCAACATACCATTTGCTTTCCTAATTGCTTGCTGTACCTGCATGTTAACTTTGTGATTCGTTTACAAGGACACCCAGATCCCTCTGAACACCAACATTTCCCAATCTCTCGCCATTTAAAAAATACTCTGCTTTTCCTACCAAAGTGGGTAACTTCACATTTCTCCACATTATATTCCATTTGCCATGTTCTTGCCCACTCACTTAGCCTGTCTATATCCCCTTGAAGCCTCCTTGCATCCTCCTCACAACTTACATTCCCACCCAGCTTTGTATCAGCAGAAAACTTGGATGTATTACATTTGGTCCCCTCATCCAAAGCATTGATATAGATTGTGAATAGCTGAGGCCAAAGCACTGATCCTTGCAGTACCCCACTAGTTACAGCCTGCCAACCCGAAAATGACCAGTTTATTCCTACTCTCTGTTTTCTGTCCATTAACCAATCCTCAATCCATTCTAATATATTACCCTCAATCCCATGAGCCCTAATTTTGTTTAATAACCTCTTGTGTGGCACCTTATCGAATGCCTTCTGAAAATCCAAATACACCACATCCATTGGTTCCCCCTTATCTATTCTGCTAGTTACAACCTCAAAAAACTTGTCAAACACGATTTCCCTTTCATAAATCAGTGTTGACTCTGCCCAATCCTATTATTATTTTCTAAGTGCCCTGTTACCACGTCCTTAATAATAGATTTGAGCATTTTTCCTACTACTGATATCAGGCCAACTGGTCTGTAGTTCCCCGTTTTCTCTCTCCCTCCTTTCTTAAATATAAATGGTGCTTCAACACGGCTGCAGAGGCATTGCAAACTATCAACAGATGTACTTTTGTTGATGCCTCTTGGTGGCAGCTTTGGATCGAATTGTGACATAAACAGACAGTTTCCAGTAGAGAAGGCCATTTGTTTTGGCTGCCAGCGGGCAGATGTAGCTACAGCACTTGTGCTTAACCCACTCAGGTCAGCAAATTGCTGGCCTTTACCGATGTACAAACTTTCGCTCATGCAATTGTTCTGAAGTCAAACAGGCGGCTGGCGAAACTGCTCCACAACAAACAGCTGTTTCTACAGCACTAGGTCTTCTCCCCCTCCCCTATCCAGAACCACCACTGGAAGCAGTTTTGCAATATACAATTAAAGAAAAAGACTTGCATTTATATAGCGCCTTTCACAACCACCGGATGTCCCAAAGCAGTCTCAATGAAGTACTTTTTTGTAGTCACCGTTGTAATGAAGGAAACGCAGCAGCCAATTTGCACACAGCAAGCTCCCACAAACAGCAACGTGATAATGACCAGATAATCTGTTTTAGTGATGTTGATTGAGGTATATATATTGGCCAGGACACTGGGGATAACTCCCCTGCTCTTCTTCGAAATAGTGCCATGAGATCTTTTACGTCCACCTGAGAGAGTAGACGGGCCTCAGTTTAACGTCTCATCCGAAAGACTGCACCTCCGACAGTGCAGCACTCCCTCAGTACCGCACTGGAGTCAGCCGAGATTTTTGTGCTCAAGTCTCTGGAGTGGGACTTGAACCCACAACCTTCTGACTCAAAGGCAAGAATGATACCCACTGAGCCACGGCTGACGATGCATGTATGATTGAAGAAATCTGAGCTCTGTAATCATCTAGACCTCCACTTTATAACCTGCCTGATTATTGTAGATGTATAACTGAGGATTCAAAAATAGTTGGTAAATATAGAATATGTGGTAGAACAGCGAACAGATTAAAAGTCAATTGAAATTAACCGCTGCCTTTCGACATCACGAGTGAAACTTTATACAATGAAACTCCCATTAAAGGAGTGGTATTATTTTGGCACTTGTGGGAGTACAAGGGCGCTCAACAAATTTTGGCCAGGAACCACAATTAAAGCAGTGATTTGCTCGAGGCTCATTCTCATAAGTACCACAAGATTTAATTTTAAAGAGGGTGGCTTTCCCTCCTCCCTTTCCAAATGTGGCCAAAGGCTTCGAATTAAGTCAAAACAATTGCACATGAACATACATTCACCAGTAGTCAAGTGTCCAAGTAGGTTTTCTTAAAAAAAAACACACACCACTTCCACTTTGTGGCCTCAATAAAAAAAAACTGAATTTAGAGTTTCAGAATTTAAATTAGCAGCAAGAGCAGAAATGCAGTGGTTAAAGTAAAATTTACAAAATACTCAGTCTTTTGCACCATAAGGGCCTGAGGCCTGAAGTCTCCCACTCACCCCCAGTACTGGCAGTGCAGTGAATTCACTCACATTTATTGATTCTGGAGCTTCTCCAGTGAAGAAAGTAGTTTGGGACAAACTTTAAAAACAAAGTGCAGACATGTCACGGCACATACATGCTCTGGAAGGAGTATTTCAAAACAAAATTCAAAACTTACAATGCAAGAAACATTGATCATGTACAAATTGTGGTAGTAAAATACATATCTTTTGGATTAAAAAAAACAGTAATCCATTATGTTAGCCTCCCATAATTAGCTTTGGCACGATTCCAAATTACTTGCAACATTAAAAAATGCCTCAATCCTTAAAAAGTCACAGAAATTACAAACATGCCTATTTAGTTTCAAGTCTTTCAGACAACACATTTTTGACTCCATTCTAGAGCATGTATAACTGAATCGGTTCTCATTCAAGATGTCTAACAAAGCAATGTTAACTGGCAAAATCAAACTTAATGGAGGGAAAGCTGCAGAAGCCAAGTCAGAGATGCAAACTTTCTTACTGGCATCAGTACCTTTACCTACAGATATTGAAGTACAACCGGCAGGAAGACTAGTGTGCCAGTCCTGATCCTCTGGATTTACAGCCTTATACTAGATGCATGGAGCAGCATTAAAATAATCCACCCCAAATGACTGCAAACTCACTGTTACTGAAAAAAATACAGCAGCTCTGCATACCTGGTCGGACATACTGGTATGCACAGAAAGTTATTTTTGTACACGGCAGACAAGTCAGTTTTCAGCTCGCTCTGGCATTTCAGGCTACTTTCACCACTAGAAAAGAGGTGGTTTGAATCTTGTAGAGAGATTTCAACAGAGGGACATCTAATGAGTACCATTATGGTGGTAGAATCACTAATGTATTTGTTGTAATGTTCCAAATAAAGAGGTCATTTAAAAAATATATAAACGCACAACACTCGAACAATCCATCCATTAAAAAAATGTTGCAAAACAAGTGTGACAGGATTACCAGATTAACTCAAAGACCAGTGCATTATACACATTGATACCTTACAGAAAGATAATTATAGGAAACAGGTACAGACTGTAGGCTTGGTTTGAAAAGAATAAGCTTCAGCTATTGAGTTTAGGTTATTTCAAAGTTGTTGAGCTGCTTTCACCAAATCTTCCCCAGAGAGCTGTGAGGCTGGGTCATTGAATATATTTAAGGTGGAGATAGACAGATTTTTGAATGGTAAGGGAGTCAAGGGTTATGGGGAGCGAGCAGGGAAGTGGAATTGAGGCCAAGATCTGATCAGCCATGATCGTATTGAATGACGGAGCAGGCTCGAGGAGCCAAATGACCATGCCTTATGTCCTATATAAAATGGCTCCCTTGATATATTAACAAATTTATAGTTGAACCATACAGACTGGAAGGTGCCAGATTGGGTTCCGCCAAGACCACTCGGCTCCCGACCTCATTACAGCCTTGGTCCAAACATGGACAAAGGAGCTGAATTCCAGAGGTGAGGCAAGAGTGACCGTCCTTTACATCAAGGCAGCATTTGACGGAGTGCGGCATCAAGGAGCCCTAGTAAAATGAAGTCAATGGGAATCGGGGGGGAAACCGCTCCACTGGCTGGAGTCATACCTAGCACAAAGGAAGATGGTTGAAGGTCAATCAACACAGCCCCAGGACATTACTGCAGGAGTTCCTTAGGGCAGTGTCCTAGGCCCAACCATCTTCAGCTGCTTCATCAATGACCTTCCCTCCAACATAAGGTCAGAAATGGGGATATTCGCTGATGACTGCACAGTGTTCGGCACCATTCGCAACTCCACAGATAATGAAGCAGTCCATGCCCACATGCAACAGGACCTGGACGACATTCAGGCTTGGGCTGATAAGTGGCAGGTAACATTCGCGCCACAGAAGTGCCAGGCAATGACTATCTCCAACAAGCGAGAGTCTACCACCGCCCCTTGACATTCAACAGCATTACCATCGCCGAATCCCCCACCATCAACATCCTGGGGGTCACCATTGACCAGAAACTTAACTGGACCAACCACATAAATACTGTGGCAACAAGAGCAGGTCAGAGGCTAGGTATTCTGCGGCGAGTGTCTCACCTCCTAACTCCCGAAGGCCTTTCCACCATCTACAAGGCACAAGTAAGGAGTGTGATGGAATACTCTCCACTTGCTTGGATGAGTGCAGCTCCAACAACACTCAAGAAGCTCGACACCATCCAGGACAAAGCAGCCCGCTTGATTGGCACCCCATCCACCACCTTAAAACATTCACTCCCTCCACCACCGGCGTACCGTGGCTGCAGTGTGTACCATCTACAAGATGCACTGCAGCAACTCGCCAAGGCTTCTTCGGCAGCACCTCCCAAACCCGCAACCCCTTCCACCTAGAAGGACAAGGGCAGGAGGTGCATGGGAACACCACCACCTCCAAGTTCCCCTCCAAGTCACACACCATCCTGACTTAGAGGTATATCGCCGTTCCTTCATCGTCACTGGGTCAAAATCCTGGAACTCCCTCCCTAACACCACACAGACTGCAGCGGTTCAAGGCGGCGGCTCACCACCACCTTCTCAAGGGCAATTAGGGATGGGCAATAAATGCTGGCCTTGCCAGCGACGCCCACATCCCATAAACAAATTTAAAAAAATTTGATCCTTGGTCTGTGCTGAGTTAGTTGTTAAGAATAATACAATTAGCCTCAGCTCCTACAAGTAGCAAAACTGGCCTCCGCTCTCCTGGGTTGGGCAAGGGAGGAAAAGATGATTGACTACAGCTTCCAATCCTGATCACTATCTAGCAACACCTGATGGAAGTGTGCGTCTGTGGACAGCAGGTGTGGACTGCATCAGGCTTGGCTGTGATGCACCCTCACAGTTGAATCGCCTGCCAGCATTGAATGTCAAGGCGCACACATTAATAACTGCCCACCATAGGGAGGTGCCGGAGCACAGTTAACACCCAGAGATATAGACATCAGCAAGAGTCAAATCCTTCAAGGAAAAGGGAGCGGAGAAAATTGACAAGGAAATTCAAACGAAAAACAAGATTGAAGTTTTTCAATTGGCAAAATTGACTGAACCCAAAATATTGATGGCCTGAATTCACAATTGAAACATTTTTGCCAGCAAAATAATCCCACCCCCAAAATTGTGTGGAAGGGGAAAAACAGAAGAGAAGGCAGGATAACTCAAGTCTGATACAAAAATTGGTCGTGTGGTTGATAGTGAGGATGAAAGCTGTAGACTGCAGGAAGATATCAATGGACTGGTCAAGTGGGCAGAAAAGTGGCAAATGGAATTAAATCCGGAGAATTGTGAGGTAATGCATTTGAGGAGGGCTAACAAGGCAAGGGAATACACAATAAATGGTCGGATACTGAGAAGTGTAGAGGAACAGAGGGACCGTGGAGTGCATGTCCACAGATCCCTGAAGGTAGCAGGACAGGTAGATAAGGTGGTTAAGAAGGCATACGGGATACTTTCCTTTGTTAGCCGAGACATAGAATACAAGAGCAGGGAGATTATGTATAAAACACTAGTTAGGCCACAGCTAGAGTACTGCGTGCAGTTCTGGTCACCACATTACAAGAAAGATGTGATTGCATTAGAGAGGGTACAGAGGAAATTTACGAGGATGTTGCCAGGACTGGAGAATTTTAGCTATGAGGAAAGATCGGGTAGGCTGGGGTTGTTTTCTTTGGAACAGAGGAGGCTGCGGGGAGACCTAATTGAGGTGTATAAAATTATGAGGGGCCTAGATAGAGTGGATAGGAAGGCCCTATTTCCCTTAGCAGAGACAGGTCAATAACTAGGGGGCATAGATTTAAAGTAATTGGTAGAAGGATTAGAGGGGAGTTGAAGAGAACTTTATTCACCCAGAGGGTGGTGGGGGTCTGGAACTCACTGCCTGAAAGGGTGGCAGAGGCCAAAACCCTCATCACATTTAAAAAGTACTTGGATATGCACTTGAAGTGCCGTAACCTACAAGGCTACGGACCACGAGATGTAAAGTGGGATTAAGCTGGATAGCTCTTTTTCAGCCGGCACAGACACGATGGGCCGAATGGCCTCCTTCTGTGCTGTAAATTTCTATGATTCTATTCTGTGATTCTGTCAGGTTCACATTTCTATAAAGAAATTTAAAATATCACGTACCAAATACACCTTTGACAGTGGAGTACAAAGGCTCCCAGCCACTAAAAAAATACAAAAAAGGCATTAAATAAACTTTCAAATACTCAAATTGGAGAGACATGTTGGCATTACTTGCAAGCTGTGGAGCTTTTCATCTCAGCACTGCTAGAAAGTAAGTACAATTTCTAGCCCTGGTGGGCTAGGAATAGATTTGAAGTTCAGCTCCAGGCTAATGACAATACTATGAAGCCAGATGATGAGCATCTACTTTACATTCAGCACATTTGTTATGAAATCTATAAAGAGTGACTTTAAACAATCTGGAATAAAAGAGGAAGAATCAAGGTGGCTGATTAGTTTGAATGTTATGATATATTGCAACAGAATGCATTAATGAGTGTACCATCCAGTGTTTTAGAAACTACAATATAAAGTAATTTTCTTTTATCACTTCATCAGTACACTTAACATACACAAAGGCACTCTCCTTTCTTCAAAGACTGTTAGTAAAATTACATTTTGGGGGTAGCACACCCTTAAAGATTGACCCCATCATTCTTCAAGGTTACCCTGGCAAAGATAATTGACAAGACACAGTATTGAGCCAATCACATCTGTACTTGTACAGTATGTAGTAACAAACACGGTCGGTAACCGATTAAATTTAACTGTGCAAAGATGCAGGCTACAGGAGGCCACAAGCAGCTCACTAATAAATCAGATCCAAAATAGCAAGCTCGTCTATTGTGCAGGATCACTCCTTCACTTACATTTTAAGTCTAGCCTCGGCGTGTGACCATGTACTACTTAGTGGTGTATTGTAGGTTTCGGTGTGCAATTTCCTACAAGATTTTGACCAGAAGTTCCCCAACAGCCAAGGAACAAAATGCACCAAAGTAGTACTAAGCATATGGAGCAAAAGGTCCCAAGTCTGATTCCACACAGTTGCTGATCTCTGTTGAGGAAGTAACTGGGACACTATAATTGGCCTCAGCACCAATGGGGAGGGGGGTGGGAAAATCAGCCAAGGTTCCCATTTCTAATCTGACCTGTGGGCATCAGGTGAGGGAGATGATTGATATTTTGTGTGATGCTCCTGTGAGAATATAACCTGAGACATGAAGGCCATTTGGACAAGGTACCAGTGACTGCCCAGCACCCATGGCCATAACTTAAGTCAATACCTTGAGGAGGAGGAGGAGGAGTAAAACTAGCAGAGAAAAGTCCCGCTCCTGATTGATGCCCCCAGCTGGATGCAGAATGAGAACAGGATCAGGCTCTACCTCAATACCTTCCATGACTGAATAGGCTGTTTCCACTGCCACAGCTCAAACTTGAAGAAAGGCAAGATACCAAAAGACTGTTAGCATCAAATACATACAACAGTATGAATCAATACCTTAGTGGCAGAGATGGAAGGCAGCTGCAGAAAACTGGGGGAAAAATCTGAACACACATCTTTTACATCCCCCTTGATCTTGCCATCTCAAGTGGCCTCTCCATCTCCTGAGTTTTGGACCATTTACCCCCTCTGCTTTACCACCTACTTTCCCCCAACCCCAGTACCCTCACACTCTTCCTCTGGAAAAAAGGTCTCTCCCCCAGCTCCTGTAAATTCACTCAAACTCCCAAATGCCTTTCTTCTCCTCCTCCACCCATCACAACATCTCTGCTGCTAACTGCTCCCTCACCTCTGCAACTCTATCTCTCACTAAAACCCTCTACCTCTCTCTCTGCCCACCTTTAAAAGCCTACCTTTCCATCCAATCTTTATGACGTCTCCTAACTACCACTGTGATCCGGCATACAGTTTTTAGTATTTTTCTTGCTAAAGCATCTTGGGAAATTTTTCCACATTAAAATGGTCCTAAATAATTGCAGGTTGTTGCAGAAAATTTCTAAATTCAAGGTCTGGCACATGACAGGATTTTCTTCTGTTACTGAAGATACAAGAGAAGTACAACAAAATCATCAACAAAACTATATCTGAACTAACTAGTACACCAAGATGTGTGACTTCACAAGACACAAACACCATGATTTTCCTTTTAGGCAACACATGAAAATCACTGAATAGCAAACATTTCTCTATCCAAGGTGGTGCACAAGCTTCGTCACAATTTTTTACTGCACATTTATGCACAAGTTATGGTACAATAGGAATCTAACTGGTTCCCCAGAATTTTCTTCTCTTAATGTGTTACTACTTTCAATTAGCAGCTCTCCCTAATCAGCCACCTCCTGGGAAGTACCAATTAACAGAGGGCCACTGTATGTCAAACAGTGCCATTACTTACTGTAGCATTTCATAAATAATTTCAAACTTCATTGATCAAGAATAGAGTACATTATGCTGCAAAGCATCAACTAAACATTATTTTCAAATAACATGCGGTTAACTAAGAGTTCATTTATACTGCAACTTTACTGTCGTGCGAAGCGGTTTCCTCTTTGCAACAATGCTAGAATTGTACTATAAATCCAGAGAAGCAGTGCAACATCCTGGTGCAGGTGGTCTCATACTAATCAAATCTAACCCTCCAACTAATTATTGCGAAAACCAAAGCCATTGTCTTCAGTCCCCGCCACAAACTCCGTTCCCTAGCCAGCATCTCAATCCCTCTCCCTAGTATCTGTGAGGCATGAACCGGATTGTTCACAAACTTGGTGTCATATTAGACTCTGAAATGAGCTTCCGACCACATATCCGCGTCATAACCAAGACTGCCGCCTATTTCCACCTCCGTAAGATCGCCCTACTCCGCCTCTGCCTCGGCTCATCTGCTGCTGGAACCCTCATCCACGCCTTTGTTACCTCTAGACTTGGCTATTCCAACGCACTCCTGGGCTGGCCTCCCACATTCTACCCTACGTAAACTTGAGGTCATCCAAAACGCGGCTGCCAGTGTCCTAACTCGCACCTAGTCCCATTCACCCATCAACCCTGTGCTCGCTGACCTACATTGGCTCCCGGTTAAGCAACGCCTCGATTTGAAAATTCTCATCCGCGTTTTCAAATCCATTCATGGCCTCGCCCCTCCCTATCTCTGTAATCTGATCGCACTCTCTAAACATTTAAATTTCAACAGCTCGGAGGGCAATTTAGCATATGCAAGTAACAGAGCTGCCTGCTGGGCAAGAAAACTGGACGTTCGAGCCAGTCAGTGTAAACAAAGTACAGTACTGTGTGACTGGCCTCAATCTGGTAGCGGCAGCATAAATGCAGCGTAAAACTTAATGAATTATTTTAATAATCAGAATAATTTAAGCAGTGATTAATGCTCACAAACTCCCACTCCTTAGCTAAATTCTTCTACAATTAAATTGTTAGGCATGGATTTTTACACAATGTAAACTCTGGTATACTCACTAAAGGTGATTTCACAATTCTAACTAATTCCTCTGCATTCAAATTATTAGTTTAAGCTCAGTTTGAAATAAATCTGTGGCTAGATAGTTAGTAAATCGGCATGGATTTCATATTAAAATGAATAAAAAAGCATGCATCAGGGATTTTAACCACATAAACTACTGTTTTGGCAGCATACAGCAAAGCACTAAAACGATCAGTAGCATGATAAAACCAATGTTATATACACACATATCTTCTTGCACGTTACTGACTGACCATTGTGTAGGAATTGTTCACTTAACAGAGGGAGTGATACAAGAACTATTAGTTACAATTGAGTTACAATTACATATGAAATGGATAGCAATGACCTTCAGTGGTTAAATAAGTTACCGCCCCTTTAGTGTAATGTAAATGTCAAAATAAACTGGGTAGGAATGGTAAGTATAGTTATACTGGATTTGGAGGAGATGCAGCGCAGATTCACTGGAATAATACCAGTGCTAAAAGGGTTAAATTTTGAGCACAGGTTGCCTAGATTAGACTTGTATTCTCTCGAGTATAGACGATTACGGGGTGATCTAATTGAGGTGTTTAAGATGATTAAAGGATTTGATAGGGTAGACAGAGAAACTATTTCCTCTGGTGGGAGAGTCCAGAACAGGGGAACATAACCTTAAAATTAGAACTAGGCCATTCAGGAGTTCTGACGAAAGGTCTTCGGTCCTGAAACGTTAACTCGGTTTCTCTCTCCACGGATGCTGCCTGGCCTGCTGAGTTTTTCCAGCGTTTTCTGTTGTTATTCAGGGGCGATGTCAGGAAGGACTTCTTCACACAAAGGGTAGTGGAAATCTGGAATTCTCTTTCCCCAAAAAGCTGTTGAGGCTAGGTCAATTGAGATTGATAGAGTTTTGTTAGGCAAGGGTATTAAAAGATATGGAACCAAGGCAGGTAGATGGAGTTAAAATACACATCAGCCATGATCTAAATTAATGGTGGAACACGCTTGAGGGGCTGAAAGGCCTACTCCCATGCCTATAGTTTCCACATGTTATACTTTCTTCTTTGAAGCTTTCACTCAACTATGTGACAACTGATTCGAAAAGGTTTCAAATTGAAGCATATCACCAGGGTATAACAGTAAAAGCCATCCAAAACAGGTGTGTGCCTCACATCACTTCACCACACTTGCACATTTTTCCAGCACTGTAGCAGATACACTTTTTATGGCTAGGCACATGTCAACACAGCTAATATTTTAGGATGCATTTACATTCTTCCCTTAGGAATAAAAGTTTTCTCGCATCAAACAATTAGTTTGGAACAGCTTCATTCAACTGAATATAAAAACACCTAGTAAGCATGCTGTTTTTGCAAGGTGAAATTTCTGATGAGCAATGATCCTCACAGGTAAACTTGATATGAAATTTACATTTTGGTCCATTTTGCTGTAAAGCAGCTAAGTCAATTTGAATCTAGTTTCTAAAGAAATCTAAATTTATAGACAATAACTTTATACTGCCATTATGCTGAAAGTACCTGTTTGAGACAAGTATATATTTTGAGGTAGTGAAAACAGACAATGCAGAGTTGTGTTGTCTCCTTACATCCATCAAGCCAAGTACTGCTTTACATAAGCATGCTGTCTGCATAATGGCCTTCAACTGCTAGTGAAACTAAGTTAAGGAAGGGCCGACTGCAACACGAACACTTTTCAAATTACTAAAAACTTGGGTGTTGTAAGCAGTTCCGTTAAAACTTTAAATTGCAGCTTCATACTGCAAACAAAGCCAATCAAAGCACCTTGTGCAGGTGGGCTCTCACTACAATGACTGGCACAGGTAAAATGTAAGTTATATATTGCTCACTCATCAGTGACAAGATGTGCAATAGAACAGGTTAAGACTTAAGACAACAAAAACATGCCTACTAAAACATCCCAAGCCACATCAAGGACATCACCCAGCCTTCAGTATCTAGTGCTAACAACGTTCACTGAACTCGAAGACATTCACTGCAACCATCAATGTAACCCGTAATGTACCATTACCCAGGACAACAAATTCAAATCCTGTCCTCATCCTTATCCATTCAGAGGGGTGAGCGCACCAGTGATTCCATTAGAAATTAATCTACATGATCGTTTGTCAAGTTCAAATAACTGAATTCAATAAAAACTTTTTAAAAATGAACTTAACAAAAGAATAAGCTGAAACCAGCTGGGCGCTTAGATCATTTTGGCATCAAACGCTGTGATAAACACAATATTGGAAATCTTCTCACTTTGCGTCGGTACTTAGAAGTAGCGAACCTGCTCACACTTTTAACTGGAGACATTAAACGGCGGTTAAAACACCACACAAACTGTTATATTTAAGCTATTGGATCGTTACAGATGGACGTTAATGACTTTTCTAACGGTATACGGGCGTTTTAATACCAACCAATTAATTTGACTTAAAAAAGGCATCAATTGACCTCTTTATCTGAACTTGACAAACAATCATGTAGATTAACTTCTAATGGGATCGCTGAGGCGCCCACCACCCCCTGAATGGAGAAGGATGAGGACAGAATTTGTGTGTGGGTTTTTTGCCCTTGTTGTTCATCATTTACTGATCTCGCTCTTTTCCACTCCAATACACAGAGGGTCCCCCCTTTTCTCTCGGTCTCCTCTAACTAACAGCACAATGTGTGTGAATGAGTAACTCACCCGAGCGGGAGGATGAGAGACGCTTTCTGACTCCAGATGAAGTGCAGCTCACACCGGCTCCGGAGCACCTCCACCCACAGCCGCCCCGACTCCTCGCCACCCCCCCTAGGTCGGGGATGGGAAGGGGGGTGGTGGGGTGGGGGCCCGGTCAATTTCAGTACTTTAGTCAGGGGAAAGCGGGCGGGGCTGGTGCTCGTCAGTTTTACAAAGTGCCACGGGCTCTCCCCGCTCCTTTAGTCCGGGGCGATCCCAGCTCCAACCCCCCTCCCTCCCCCCGCCCGCTGCGTGGCGGCCGCCCCCCGGCCTCCCCGCTCACACTGGAGCAGAGTCCGCGGCTTCTTTGTAGCGCAAACCCTGAAGCGGCTGTCCGCGGCCTCCCTCCCACAGAGCCCGGGCTGTCTATAAACTTTCCCCGCTCCGTGCCCCCTCCTCCCTGTTTCTCTCTCTCTCTCTCTCACACACACACACGCTGGCTGGGTGTCTCACATCATGGCTTGTTGCCGCTGTGTGTTATGGAGGGGGTGAGGGGGGGGGGGTGGTGGTGGCTCCCCGCGGCCTGACTCTGTGCGGGGTGGGTGGGTGAGCGGGAGGGCGCTCTCAGCCCGCGCTCTCTGTCTCGAGCGAGCGCACGAGTCGGACGTTCTGTTCTCGTCGCTTCCACTGAACTTCAGGATCAGAGAGGGGAGGGGCGAGGGGGGCGGCGCGAGGGGGAGGGAGCCCCACCGCACACGCGGCGCGGGGAAATGACATCACCCCACTCAGGCAGTCACTGACCAGCTGCGTCAGAGGAGGGAGGAGAAACCATGGAGATGCTCAAGCTCTAGGGAGGGGTAAAGTACTGAGTAACTTTCAGTGAATGGTTGCCACTTTTTTTTTGTCAAGTTCAAAGCCCAACATCAGGTAGGAGTGGAATGGGATTGAGTTCTAACGGGTTTTAATTTTGCTGCTGATGAAAATTCATTACAATAGTTAATGTGAAGGGAGCGTTTTAGATTTTTTGTCCATTGGAACTAATTCTGGGAAATGTGAAAACTGTACCTAAAGGATGTGACCCAAAATGGCACCCGTATCCTTGCAGAGATTATTTGGATGGTGGCAAAGGATTTACATTTGCAAGACAGGTAAGGCAGACCAAAAACTAGGAAATTGCTGCTTGATTACACTCACAAGTTGTCAACTGTTAATTAAGGAGGCTTCATGAGTAGCAGAGAGGAAGGGGAAAATAGCACATACCAGATAACATAGGTGTTCGGAAGGGTTAATGAGCCTGACCTTCAAGGAGACAAACAAAAAGTAAAGCTGTGGAAAAAATAGTGACGGTTACAGGAGGCATTTGATAAAGTCCCACATAAGAGACTGTTAACTAAAGTAGAAGCCCACGGAATCGAGGGCAAATTATTGACCTGGTTAGGAAATTGGCTGAGCGGCAGGAGAAGGCAGTAAGGATAATGGGTAGGTACTCAGATTGGCAGGATGTAACTAGTGGTGTCCCGCAGGGGCCTCAACTATTCACAATATTTATTAACGACTTAGATGATGGCATTGGCAGTCATGTATCCAAATTTGCCGATGAGACAAAGATAGGTGGCATCATAGGTAGTGTAGATGAAAGCATAAAATTACAAAGGAATATCGACAGATTAAGTGAATGGGCAAAACTGTAGCAAATGGGTTTCAATGTAGGCAAATGTGAGGTCATCCACTTTGGACCTAAAAAGGATAGAACAGGGTACTTTCTAAATGGTGAAAAGCTAAAAACAGTGGAGGTCCAAAGAGACTGGGGGTTCAGGTACATAGATCATTAAAATATCATGAACAGGTACAGAAAATAATCAAAAAGGCTAATGGATGCTGGCCTTTATATCTAGAGGACTAGAATACAAGGGGGTAGAAGTTAGGCTGCAGCTATACAAAACCCTGGTTAGACCACACCTGGACTACTGTGAGCAGTTCTGGACACCACACCTTAGGAAGGATATATTGGCCTTGGAGGGAGTGCAGCGTAGGTTTACCAGAATGATACCCAGACTCCAAGGGTTAAGTTACGAGGAGAGATTACACAAATTAGGGTTGTATTCCCTCGAATTTAGAAGGTTAAGGGGTGATCTGATTGACGTTTTCAAGATATTAAAGGGAACAGATAGGGTAGATAGAGAGAAACTATTTCTGCTGGTTGGGGATTCTAGGACTAGGGGGTATAGTCTAAAAATTAGAGCCAGACCTTTCAGGAGTGAAATTAGGAAACACTTCTACACACAAAGGGTGGTAGAAGTTTGGAACTCTCTTCCGCAAACGGCAATTGATGCTAGATCAATTGTTAATTTTAAATCGGAGATTGATAGCTTTTTGTTAACCAATACATATTAAGGGATATGGGCCAAAGGCGGGTGTATGGAGTTAGGTCGCAGATCAGCCATGATTGTGTTGAATGACGGAACAGGCTTGAGGGGCTCAATGGCCTATTCCTGTTGCCTATGTTCCTAATAGCAACAAGAAAAAGCTAAAATGTGTGTGTACTAATGCAGAAAGCATAAGGATAGAATTGGGAAACCAACAGCAATAATTGAAGCATAACTGGGAACACAAGATATTTACGGATGAGAGACTATTTCACCCATGGTGACCTTTCAGTTGCCTCCTTTCCAGAAGAAAAAACCCAAACTCGCCAATCTTTCCTCATAACTCAGATCCCTGACACTAGGGATCAGTCGTGCGACTCTTCTCTGCACCACCTCCAGTGCTCAGGTATCTCCTTTGTTTCTCGGTGACTAGAACTGCATTTTATAGAATCTTTTAATGTAGAAAAACATCCCAAGGCGCTTCACAGTGGTGTAAGGAAAAAAATGGACACTGTGCCAAAGATGGGAATATTAGGAAGGGAAAGAGGTGAATTTTAAGGAGAGTCTTAAAGAAGATGAGGCACGGGGGTTTGGTGTATGAGTTTGAGTATGAGGCCCAGGTGGCTGAAGAGACAGCCGCCAATGATGTAGCAAAGGGAGGATGGGAATGCACAAAGGCCAGAGTCAGAGGGATGAAGTGTTTTGGGGGATAGTAATGCTGGAGAAGATTAGCAAGATAGTGCAGGCAAGGCCATGAAGGGATTTAAACATAACAATGAGAATTTTAAATTTGAGCCAATGTAGGTCAGTGAGGATAGGGGTGATGAGTGAGCAGGATTTGGTGTGGAATAGGATATGTACAGTAGAGTTTTGGATGAGCGAAGTCTACAGATGGTAGCAGATAAGAGGCAGGCCAGAAGAATATTGGAGGAATCGAGTCTGGAGGTGACAAAGGCATGGATGTGGTTGGGGCAGTGGCAGGCAATGTTATGGAGGTAGAAGTAGGAAGTCTTTGTGATGGATATGATATGGGATTGTAAGCTCAGCTCAGGGTCCAACAGGACACCGAGGGTGCGAAGAATCTGGTTCAGGCTGAGACAGTGGCCAGAGAAGGGGTTGTCGTTGTTGGCAGAGTTACGAAGTTTGTTGCAGGGGCTGAAGATGATGGCTTTGGTCTTCCCAATATTTAACTGGAGGAAATTATCACTCATCCAAGATTGGATGCTGGGCAAGCAATCTGTCGGCACAGAGGCAGCAGGGGAGCAAGAGCAGTAGAGTTAGGTAGAACTCCTCTCCAAACATTCCGTACATGTAGACGGTGACCCCCCCCCCACAAATGATGTCATCAAAGAGCAGCATGTAGATGAGGAAGAGGAGGGGGCCAAGGATGGATTGTTGGAGGATTCCCGAGGTGGTCGTGCAGGGGTGGGAAGAGAAACCATTGATAGAGATTCTTTGGCTATGCTTGTATAGGCGAGTGGAACCAAGCAAGGGCAATCCACTGAGCAGGACAATGGAAGTGAGGCATTAAAGAAGAATGGCGTGGTTGACCATGTTGAGGGATAATGCACTGTGATCACAGTCACAGATGATGTTGTAAATGGCTTCTATTTGGGCCGTTTCAGTGCTATGGGAGGGGCTGAAACCTGTTTGGAGAGATTCCACAGTGAGTTGTAGGACAGATGGGCATAGATCTGGGAGACAATAATATGTTCAAGGACTTTGGCGGGGGAAGGGAGGTTAGAGATGGGGTGGTAATTTGCATGGACAGAGGAGTGGCGTGTGGGATTTTTGAGGAGGAAAGTGATGACACTCATTTTGAAAGGGAGGGGAGCAGTACCTGAGGAGAGGGATCTATTTATAATGTTTGCTAACATTGGGACCAGGAATGGAAGTTGGATGGTCAGCAAATTAGTGGAAATGGGATTGAGGGACTAGCAGATGTGACATAGACAAGATGAACTTGGAGAGGGCATGGGAAAGTGACGAGAGACATGGGATTTCAGGGCTGTGGGTGGTCTTGGTAGGCAAGGGGCAGGAGGGAACCAGCAGAGACAGTTTGATCACAAAAAGGTCCATGAGCTCCTCACACTTGAGACAGGAGCATCAAAGTTGGAGATGAGGGAGTTGTTGAGCAAATCACCAGCTTGAGGTATTGAGGTGAATGGAGGGCCAAAGGCTAGGCAGTTGGGAGTTCGAAAGTGCAGTTATAATGACTTTGGGAGAATTTTTTCTGGTGCAGATGCAGAAGGAATGTGGGGTAGGAAATGTGTTGGGGATATAAGGAAGTGGTCGGAGGTGACCTTGTCAGTGATAGATACCATGGGAGCAGGCCATGGGGATAGTCATGAATATATGTAGCAGAGTTTATATGGAGGGAGAAGTTTAGGGAATATTGGAGGGCGATGAATTCAGAGCAGAGACAGCAAGGGGAGCTGATATAGAGATTGAAATTACTGAGGTTGACTACTCCCTCTGCAGAAGCTGACGGAGGAAAGGAAAAACAATATCTTGGAGAGAAACATATGGTGGGGAATGGTAGACAACAATGATTTTAAAGGAGAAGCGAGAGGGGTAGAACAGGGTGAGGTGCTCGAAGGAGAAGGTGCCAGAGGAGATGGGCGGGGGGGGGGGGGAGAGATCAAGGTATTATCTGGTAAAGGAACATGCAGCACTCTAGGGAAATGCAGAGGGGGCAGTAATAGTTGATCTGCCGGTAGAATTCAATAGGACAGTGATAGGTGGGGTCAGTGGGACGGGAAAGATGTTGGTGAAGTTAGCACACAGTGGGCACACTGGGCACTAAGGTCAGCGAGAGACGATAATGGGGCTGCTGTTTGTACAGAGACAGCCTCAAGTGTATTCGTGGGTGCTTCAAAGAATTCAGAGAAAGGCACAGTGGGTAGCTGTGTGCTTAATCAGGGAGGATTAAAGCCTAGGATGGCAGTAAGAGAGTAGGAAGGCAGTGGAATAGTGATAGGATGGGGTAGGGATTGAGGGGCAAAGCACTTGAAAGCAAAGAATGAGAGGTGGCATGGCTGGGTGACAGCAATAAGGGGAGAAAAAGGCTTGAAAGGGGCCAAGAAATAAAAAGTGAGATAAAAGTAACGTGCTTAAGCCTGACGTGGCAGCCAAAATGAGTACATGAATGGGCATAGAAGGAATTGAGGTTGCATAGGCATGGCAGAGATTAGGCAAGACATGTCGTGGACGGGGAGGAGACAATATGAAATAGCCCAAAGTTAAAGTCTGAACCATTGTGGTGGGATAAAGTCGACATTTAGACAGTGTGCAGTCAGTTTGGAATGTCCACAAACTAAAAAATCCAGGAGCCAGGAGCCATGAGCGAGAGAGAGTGAATCAGCAGAGGTGTTTGTCCAGAATCGGAGAGATCAAAAGGAGCGCAGAGTTCATCACAGGCCAGCAGAAGTTGATCCTGGGGTCTAGTGGATGTGTGTAATGGTCTCGGGTTTTAGCAGTGCACACCAGTGGATCTGGTGGGTCAGCAGAGGAGCAAGGAGCAGTGGGAATGAAACTCGAGGAACAAGAGCAGTATAGACCGGGTAGCCAGAGGAGGATGAGGGATAAATCTACAGGGTCAGTTCAGATGAGGGACCTGGTCTGAGGGATAGCTGTAAGGCGGCAAGCAGCACACAATGTCGGGAGTAACTGCAAGAGCTGGTCTAAACCAGCCCAATGAAGGGTGATGGAAGAATTCTGAAGGATGGGTGGAGCAGAGCAGGGTCAGCAGCCATGGGAAGAAAGAGGATAGCAGTAAAGCAGAGATCATTCAGCAGTATGGGGGCAGCAGCAGAGCTAGGACACAGTACTCAGGTTGCAGTCTGACCAGAGCACTGTACCTGTTGATCACAACTTCCTCTGAATTATATTCCACTGTTTTAGCAATGTAGCTCAACATTCTATTGACTTGCTTGATTGCTGGTCTGTATTGGTTGAACATTGAGTCTACCAAGATTCCTAGGTCTACTTCAACATCCTCCTTGGATATTTCAACACCATTCATTGAGTACATATGTCACCATTTTTTTCTTTCCCATGTGCAGTACTTTACATTTGTCTGCATTAAATGTTCCCTGCCATTGTTTGACACTCACATATTTTGTTTAATTCATTCTCTAATTTCTGGGCTGCCCCTTTGATTCTACTTCCTCTCTTAGTTTGGTGTCATCTGCAAAATTGACCAATTAGCAGTGATTTTCTAAATCCAAGTCATTGATGTAAATTAGAAACAGCGGTGATCCCAACATTGAGCCCGGGGCACCCGACTCAGTACTTCCTCCCACCCTGACATTGCTCCTCTAATCAGTGCCCATTGTTTTCTACCTTCAGCAATTTTTTTATCCATACCCAAGTTTTGCCCCAAATCCCCATAGCTTTAATTTTAACTAGTACCCTTTTGTGTGGAACTTTATCAACTACCTTTTGGATATCCAAGTACACAACTTTGTAGGGTTTACCACAGTCCATTTGGGTTGTCACTTCCTCAAAGAAATTAAGGAGTTTGTCCAAGCAGGATCTTTCCCTTGTAAATCCATTAAATGGTTGTTGTACAGATAATCAAATTTACTCATGATCAATTCCATTATTTTACACAGTTTTGAAATAAGACTAAAAGGTCTGTAGTTCCTTGTGTCTGTTTTGTCACCTTTTTTGAATATGGGCTACACATTAGCCTGTTTCCAATCTAATGGTACCTATCTAATGCACTGTGGTGCACTCTCCCACCTCATCCTTCTCAACCAGTTTGCAGCCTTCGACACGGTTGACCACCCCATCCTCCCCTAATGCCTCTCCTCTGTTGTTCAGCTGAGTGGGACTGTCCTTGCCTGGTTCCATTCTTACCTATCCAGTCATAGCCAGAGAATCTCCTGCAATGGCTTCTCTTCCCGTTCCCACACCGTTGCCTCTGGAGCAGTCTATTTCTCATCTACATGCTACCCCCAGCGACATCATCCAAAAGCACATCATCAGATTCCACATGTATGCTGATGACACCCAGCTCTACCTCCCCACCACCTCTCTCGACTCCTCCACTACCTACGATTTGTTATACTGCTTGTTCGACATCCAGTATTGATGAGCAGAAATTTCCTATTAAATATTGGGAAGACCGAAGCCATTGTCTTTGGCCCCCGCTACAAACTGCGTTCCCGAGCCCCCGATTCCTCTCCATGGCCACTGTCTGAGGCTGAATCAGGCTGTTTGTAACCCTAGCACCCTATTTGACCCCTCAGCTGAGCTTTCGACCCCATATCTTCTCCATCACCAAGACCGCCTATTTCTACCTCCATAATATCACCTGTCTCCACCCCTGCCTCAGTCCATATGCTGCTGAAACCCTCATCCATGCCTTGATTCGACTATTCCATCATTCACCCTCCGTAAACTTGCGCTCATCCAAAACTTTGTTGCCTGTATCCTAACTCACACCAAGTCCCATTTTCCAAACACCCCTGTGCTTGCTGACCTACATTGGCTGCTGGTCCAGCAACACCTCAAATTTAAAATTGCATCGGAAATACAGCACAGAAACAGGCCATTCGGCCCAACCAGTCCTTGCCGGTGTTTATGCTCCACTCTAGCCTCCTCCCATCTTTCCTCATCTAACTATCAGCATAACCCTCTATTCCCTTCTCCACCATATGCTTATCTCGCCTCTCCTTAAATGCATCAATACTATTTGCTTCAACCACTCCATATGGTAGCGAGTTCCACATTCTCACCACTGAGTAAAGTTTCTTCTGATTTCTTGGTGACTATCTTATATTGATGGCCTTTAGTTATACTCTTCCCCACAAATGGAAACACTGTCTACTCTATCAAAACCTTTCATAACTTTCAAGACCTCTATTAGGTCACCCCTCAGCCTTCTCTTTACAAGAGAAAAAAGACCGAGCCTGTTCATCCTTTCCTGATGGGTATACCCTCGCATTTCTGGCATCATCCTTGTAAATCTTTTTTACACCTCTCCCGTGCTTCTATATCCTTTTTATAATATGGCGACCAGAATTGTACGCAGTACTGCAAGTGTGGTCTAACCAAGGTTCGATACAAATTTAGCATAACTTCTCTACTTTGCAATTCTATCCCTCTAGAAATAAACCCGAGTGCTTAGTTTGCTTTTTTTTAAATGGCCTTATTAACCTGCGCCGCTACTGTTACATTATATGCCCATTCTGCAAGTTTATTAATGTCGTCTTGTAATTTGTTGTAGTCCTTCTCAGTGCTGACTATTTCGCGCCCCCCCCCCCCCCCCCCCCCCCAAAATTTGGTGTCATCCGCAAATTTAGAAATTGTGTTTTTAATTCCAAAGTCTAAATCATTAATATAAATTGGGAACAACATTGGTCCCAGCACTGATCCTTATGGGACCTCACTTTCAGGAATCCTGTACATATTGTAGGAACTCCATTCCCATATCCCCTTTACCTACCTCTTCTGGCCAATTAATTTCAGTGTAGTTGAAATCCCCCATGATTATTAGTGTTTTTTTTACTAATTTCCCTAATTTGTTTGCATATTTTGTCCTCATCCTCCACCTCCCTTCCACTATTAAGTGGTCTGTAGACTACCCCTATTAGTGTGATTGATCCTTTATTATCTTTTATCTCTATCCACATCGATTCTATTTCTATCTTACTGATAGCTGCATCACTTCTTTCTACTGCCATTGTTATCCCTGCTAAGTATAGCACTCCACCTCCCCTTTTTCCCCTCTATCTTTTCTAAATATGTTGTACCCTGCAATCTTTTATTCCCAGTCCTGATTTTTCTGTAGCCGTGTCTCAGTAATCCCTACTATATCTGGTTCCTCACAACGTATTATTGCCTCCAGTTCCCCTGTTATTACGGACATGGTGTGCATTGCTGACAGACAGTTTAACTCATTTTTAATAGTAATTCATCACTTTATTTTTAACCATCTTTTTACACTCCTGTTCCACAACTCTTTATTCCCTGCCCATCTATGTCATCCTTTAGTTTAGTCTTCCCTATGCTCTCCCTTCCTGTTTCGTTTTTATTTAGCCTGGTTTCATTTCTTGTAGATCCCTTGTTATGAATGCTTCATGCATTCAGATAAAGAGCCTTTAATTATAACTTTTACCATTATTCCCTGCTTTCACCTTATTCACTGATGCACTATTACCGTTAAACTCTCTGTCCCTTCCTGTCACACTCTGCTTATCTTTACCCAAATCGCTACACTGCTCCATTGCCTTGACTTTTCTCTTTAGATTTCTAAATTTCCCTCACCTGACTTTTTTGGTTTAAAGCCCTATCTCAAGGGATATGGGGATCGGGCAGGAAAGGAGTTGAGGTTGAAGATCAGCCATGATCTTATTGAATGGTGAAGCAGGCTCAAAGGGCCATATGGCCTACTCAGCTCCTAATTCTCATGTTCTTATAGTCTAGTTATTCGATTCACCAGGACACTGGTCCCAGCCCGGTTTAAGTGGAGCCCGGCCCAATGGAACAGCATCCTCTTTGCCCAGTATTGGTGCCAGTGCCCTATGAATCGAAACCCCTTCCACCCACACCACTCTTTGAGACACGCATTTAATTCTCTGATCTGCTTGTCCCTATGCCAATTTGTGCGTGGCTCAGGTAACAAACCAGAGGTTATTACCTTTGCGGTTTGCTCATCCACCCTGCAGACTTTGCCCTCATCCACACAAGCAACAAGAACCTGTTGGATAAGGGCAAAGGCCAAGGCTCCTCCAGCACTGCACCTGGGGTCCCCTTACTTGCCTGAGTTGCAGTCACACCCTCCTGTCCCTGACCACTACCTAACCTAAGTGGTGTGACCGCCTTTTGGATCAAAGTGTCCAGATAACTCTCTCCCCTCCCTGTGTGCACCTCGGACTCCAGCTCAACAACTCTGAGCTGAAGTACCTCAAGATGCAGACACTTACTGCAGACGTGGTCGTCCGAGATCACGATGCTTTCCACAAACTCCCACATGCTGCAGTTGCAGCACACCACCTATATAACCTTGTTTTAGTTATTTAATTAATTAAAGTTTGTGTATTTAATTAACTTAGCTTATAGTTTAGTTTTTAACTAATTACTGGATCTAGTTTAAGTTACAGGTAGATGAAATTAAATATTTACCTGTAACACAAAGCACTCCAAGTATTGGAGGCAAAAAGCAGCATCTCCTTGCCCCTCTGCAGAGAATTCCCAACTTTAACATTTCATTTAAGACCAGTCGCGGAAGGCCTCGAGAATGCCGGTGGACACCGCGTGCTCCAGCTCCAGGACCACCCGGGCGGGAACATAGCTGCGGAAGAGAGGCAGGCAGTTGGGCCAAACAACACCCTCGACAGCCCGCTGCCTGGACCTATTGATGGCCAATTTGGCCAGGCCCAGGAGCAGTCCTATGAGGAGGTCCTCCGACTTATCCGCTACCCCCACCCCCGGTGACCAATTATCAGGAGTGTGGGACTGAAGTGCAACCAAAAATCAAGAAGCAGCCCCTTCAAGCAGTGGAAGAGGGAACAGGGACTGCAACCTTTCACACTCCATGTATACATGGAACATGGACTCCTCCATGCCGCAGAAAAGGCAGGCGGCCTGGGAGTCCGTGAACCGACTTAAAACCTTATTGCACGGTACTGCCCCGTGCAACACCCTCCAGGCCAAGTCCCCAATAGATAAAGGGAGGACTCCCGCGTAGAGAGCCCTCCATCGGGGACCCCCGCCACCTCTGAACGGCAAGATGGTGCACCAAACCATGCAGACGAGGATGACAAAGTGGAAGGTGTGCAAGAGCAGCCCGTACAGGAAACCCCTCGGTGCAGAATGGAAAGGCACGGAAGGGATTTCCCGGAGACGGCTCAAGTTGTGAGGCGCTGGCTGCCGAGGGGGGTTTTGGGGCCTGGCGCCGATGAGGAATTCTGTCCGGACGGAGGTCAGTTCGGACGGGATCGCCCCACATGCTTGAGCCTCCTCGACACACCGTGGAGTCAGGGCCCAGTGCCACTTTTAGCGACTCGATGGCTTTGGCCGCAAGCCGGACGTCAGCCGAAGACAGACACTGCGCCAGCTCCTCTGGTGCCATCCAACCCGCTCCTCCACCATCAAGTAGGTCTCTGACTCTGGTCACCTTGGCAGACACAGCCCTGCCCTCCATCAGCCACTTGAACCTGCGGTCGTGGAGGTGCGGATTCCTGAGCAGCGGCTCCTGAAGAATAGCCACCACTCCTGACGGGGGAGAACTCCGTCTGCAGGCGACCTTGTTCCAGACCCTGATCAGTTCCTGATAGAAAACAGTCCGCTCCCGCAAGGAGGCACGGGCACCCCCAGGTTTACAAACAGGAACTGCGTGTTGTAATTGAGGTCGTGCAGCTAGCGGAAGAAATACGTTGCCAGCGCACACCATCTGGGAGGATCCTCAACGTACAGGTATCTCTGCAGGGTCCGAAGATGGAAAGTCGCAGCCTGGGTGTGAAGGCACACCAGCGCCTGACCGCCCTCCCTAAGCAGGAGACCCAATGCTTCCTTTTGTCCCAGAAGAGGTCGATGAGTTTCTTTTGTATCTTGGTGACAAACGCATGGGGAGGGATCAAAGTGACCAACCGGTACCATAGCATAGCGGCCACCAGTAGATTTATGACCCGCGCTCGACCCCTGTAGGACAGCACTCGGTGCAGTCCTGTCCAGCGCCCTAGGCGAGCGGTGACTTTGGCCTCCAGCTCTTGCCAGTTTGCTCGGCAGGGCTAAGGTAGACTCCCAGGTAGAGGAGATGAGTGGTGCTGCTCCAGGCAAAAGGCCTGAGCTCCTCCGGCAGGAGTCCACCTGCCACTGAGCCACCTTGAATCCGGAACATTTCTCCCAGTTGATCCTGGTGGAGGGCGCGGCCGAGTAGACCCGCTGGCACTCGCGCATCCTCCGCAAGTCAACGGGATCCGTGACCATGAGGAGCACATCATCGGCGTAAGCAGAGAGGACGACCTCCATGCCCGGCCCTTGCAGAGCCAGTCCTGTCAACCTCTTCCGCAAGAGGCGCAGGAAAGGCTCCATGCTGATGGCATATAACTGGCCGGATATGGGGCATCCCTGACGCATCCCTCTCCCGAAGCGAAGGGGCGCCGTCAAAGACCCGTTAACCTTAATCAGATACTCTGCTGCGGCGTACAGAAGTCGGATCTGGGCGACTAAATGCGAATCGAACCCGAATGCGCACAGAGCCCCGAAGAGGTATTTGTGATCCACCCTGTCGAATGCCTTCTCTTGGTCTAGGGAAAGGAAGGTGACCGGCAGACCAGCCCTCCGGGAATGGTGGATCAAGTCCCGGACCAGATGGATGTTGTTGTGGATGGTCCGGTCCGGGACCATGTAGGACTGGTTGGGGTGGATTATGTGGGCCAGCACGGTGCCAAGGCGAGCAGACATGGTCCTGGCAAAGATCTTGTAATCACTGTTGAGGAGGGAGACCGGATGCCAGACCTTTAGGCGGAGGTCACCCCTCTTGGGCAGCAGGATGATGACTGCTCTGCGCCAAGGGAGGGGCATCTCCCCGGTCGCCAGACTTTGCCAGGACCCACACGTAGTCGCCCCCCCCAGGACGTCCCAGAACGCCCTGTGGAACTCCACGGTCAGCCCGTCCAGCCCCAGGGACTTGCCCCTCAAGAGCTGGCCGAGGGCGCCGGTCAGCTCCGCCAGACTCAGCGGAGCGTCCAACTGTTCTGCGCCCTCCAGGCCGACCTTCAGCAGCTCCTCCCACAAAACTCTGCGTGCATCCTCTTTAGACGGATCCGGAGAGAACAGAGCCTCGTAATAAGTCCGGGTCCCGGCACTGATGCCCTCTGTATCAGAGACCAGAGATCTGTCGTTGACCAGCAGCCCCAAGAGCTGTTTACGGACCCCCTGTCTTTTTTCCAGCGAGTAGAAGAAGGGGGAGCCGCAGTCCAGGTCCTGGAGGAGCCGGATCCGCGACCTCACGTATGCGCCTCGGGAGCTGCAGGTCCTTCAGCGTGCCCTTCTTCTCTTCGTACACCTTCCGCAAGGCCGGGTCTTCAACGACTTGATCGAGACGGTACTCCAGATTGAGCACCTCCTTCGCCAACCGCCCGACCCAGGCCGCCTGCCTCTTGGTCAACCCCTTTACGTACTCCTGACAGAAGAGAAGGACGTGAGCCTTGCCCATGTCCCACCATAGCCTCAAGGAGGGGAAGCCCCCCCGCTTCCTTCTCCAGTTGGCCCAGAACCGACGGAACGAATCCCGGAACCGCTCGTCCGCCAGCAGCAGGTTGTTAAAATGCCAGTACATGGACCGCCCGCGCGGCGCTCCGCCCACACCGGGTGGTGGTCCAAGCACGGCACCGGCTGCATGGAAGCCGCTGGAATGCAGGAGACGTACACCCGGGAAATGTAAAGGTGATCGATTCTGGACCTTCCTCCTCTAACCTTCACCCAAGTGAAGGCTTTGGAGTCGAGATGGAGAATTCGCCAGACATCCACCAAGTCGAAGGACCCAACTAGGCCCCTCAACTTCTCCATCGCCGCCATGCTGTGTGGGGCACCAGAACGGTCCCTCGCCTCGAGGGTGCAGTTGAAATCCCCCGAGGATAATGCACTCGCTGATGTCGATGGAGCCTAAAAGAGCGGACACTTCTTCAAAGAAGCGCACTTGCTGCGCACTGGTCTGGGGGGCGTACACGTTCACTAGATGGAGCGGCATGTCCCCCAGGCGAAGAGTGACATGGAGCAAACGGCCTGGCACAGGCTCCCTGACCCCCAAGATTTCTGGCTGAAAATGTGGGGCTAGCAAGATAGCCACCTCGCAAGATTTGGTGGCGAGGTGGCTCATGCGGACCTCTCCTTGCCATTCCAGGAGCCTCGTCTCTCGGAGCAGTGTGGCTTTCCTGCAGGAAGCACACCGCATACTTCCCTTCCCTAAGGACCAAGAAGTTAATAAATCTACGGCGCGCCTCTCTGCTGGCGTTGATGTTGAGGCTGGCTATGGTTATCTTCATGACGAGTGTAGTGCAACCTCTACTTAATCGACTGTGGGGAGGGAGCGGAGTCGCGCGTTATCCTCCACTCCTTCAGCAGCCCAGTGAGGAATGTCTTGAGCCGACGCAGCTCACCATTGCTCGCATCCTTGTCCGTGACCAGGGTCTTAACAGCGGCACGGACAGACCTGATGAGAAGCGCCAGCTCCGACCACCTGTCGAGGGCCAGCTGGATCTTATTGTGACGACCCAGGCATTCCGCCAGAAATTCCCGGAGTTCCACAACGGGGATGAGGGGAGACTCGGTAGGGGGCATGAGGGTGTCCACCGTCTCACTAGCAATGGAGTCGAAATCATCCCCGGTGCCTTCCATCGAGCCCCCGTCCTCTTCCAGGAGGTCGTCGCCAGCGGCCAGTCCATCCACCGCACAGGGTACAGTGAACGGCTCGGCCGCACCAGCCGGCCCTACCTCTGTCACGATCCCACCCCCAGGATCAATGGTCCTCCCTGGGCTCCTCCAGGGGTGCCGGACCAGGAGGCAGCGGTGGTTCGGGGTCTCCCTACACCTCAGATGTATGGAGAAACCGGGGAGAAAACTATGCCGTTCCTCCAATACACCCGGACCCAGCAGATGGAGATGGGGGCCCTCCCTGCCGCCATCCACCGACCCAGCGGGCGGGGTGTTTTGGTTAAAATACTCCACCAGGTCGAGCAGTTCCTGGGAGATGTCAGGGTGTGACTGGGCGAGCTCAGCCTCATCGGTCTCGCCCGTCTCAGCTCCCAGGACGCCCGGCCTGGCGACGAGTAACGGTTGTGGAACGGTAACAATAGTATCAGCGTGTGGTTCTGCGGCCCCGCCCGTGGCTTTTTAATCCGGAGGGATGTGGAGGTAGGGAGATCTCCATGTCTGCCTCCGCTCCCTCCTTTTTTTCCCTTCCCGAGCCGACCGCGGGTTGTAAATTCTCCGCAGGTGCGGTCACTGGTTCAGGCACGGGATCCCTTGTGCTCATGGTCGCCACGGTGTTTTGGACGAGCGCGATTATGGGGGTGCTTGGGTTGTCCAAGGGATCCGCCGCTCTGTGCTTCTTTTTCGCCGCGCCTTCCTTCTGCTCGGACACTCTCCATCTTCCCCCCCCCCCCCCCCCCCAAGCTGGAGGCCGCATTGGTATTGACCTCAGACGTCGTGAACGGGGTGCGGCGGCAACCTCGGCCGCTTTAGCAGCCTTGGAGGCGGGGCAGTTTTTTCGTTGTTGCCCCACCTCCTTACAGGCGTGGCACTGCACATCCGACATCCAGAAGACGTGGTAGGCTGTCCCCTCGTGGTGCACCACGAATGTACCCTCTGTGTCCTCCTCCCGTGCCAGCTGAATAAAAAGCTGGCACCGGAAAGAAAAGACATGACTGAGGCTGGCCTCCCTGAAGCCGAGCGGAATCGGCGTTATCCCCGACCTCACCTCCCCCCAGTTGACGTAGGAGGGGGAGGAGGAGGTCACCAGGGACAAAGAGCAGGACGTTGGAAATTGCAACACGCTGCATGGTGGCCTCCAGGCGGTCCACCGGCAGGAAGGTCCCGCCCACCGTGAGCCCCTTATTAAGGGCCAGGGACACCGCTCACTCCAACCCCAGGAAGAATACAGCCTTCCTGTACATTTTCGAGGCTGCAGCGATGGCTGAGGGGCCGACAACCCCAGCCATGGCTTTCACGCAAGCCTCAATCGTCTTGTTTTTTTGTTACGAGTCTTAATGGTGACGGGGCAACAGGAGTGGCTGTGGCTGCCACGTCCATGCAAGTCCTTGCTGTCCCTGCCACCGAAGATGGAGTCGCCATAGCAGGGTTGTTGTCTCTTTAAGAGCTGCACTCACCCCAAGTGTTAGGCCCGATGTTTGCAATTAGGGCCTTGGTTGTATTCTGTTTCTTGAGCAGAGGGTATTTTTAAATGAAGCCCTCCTCTCCCTTTGTTGTTTTGATGGAAGAGGGGCCTTTTTCCCTCTACTCAATATTAAATAAAATAAAATAAAATAGAGGTGCCAGAGAGAGAAGGGAGGGGGATGGAAGGAGGGAGGCCGCCGGGGCGGTTTCGCCACTCACGATGGTGGGTGGATGCTTGCAGAGGTACACTCTCCGATGGTGTTTAGAATGTCTATATGATCTTCTGGTGGGGAGAGAAGATGTCTTCACCTGGGACAACTGGAAACACCCAGGCACAGTCCTCCACCAGGTCTTGTTGATTGGGAAAGTGAAAGGAGACTTCACCCAGGCAGCTCCAGCTGTCCCAGGCCAGGCAATGGGGGATGGGTGTTTTAGTAGTGTGTGTGGCCTAGTTGTTAACATGAGCCACACACACCCTGCACGATGTTCCGGCCTTTTTTCTTCGTTCCTTCCCCTACCTATAAGTAACAGTCTTTTGTGGAGACTGCACCAAAACACCCACATGATGTTGAAGGTTAAATTGGCTCTCCCTCCTGACGAAAGGTCTTCGACCTGAAACGTTAACTCTGTTTCTCTCTCCACGGATGCTGACTCGCCCGCTGAGTTTTTCTAGCGTTTTCTGTTGATCTTTCTGGTTGTTGTTAAGGTGATAGTTTTTTCCTCCCCCTCTCTTCCCTCTCCCAAAATGGAGAGCCAATGTAGGGAAGCAATATAGAGTTGCTCCCTTCTTGTGTTTTGTTCTTACTCTCTTCTCTCCTCTCCAGGCACCTCAGCTGTAGTAGTAGCAGCAGAAGAGACCTCTTCCTCTCTGTCAGCGAGACATCTTCTCTCTGCAGTAACAGCAGAAACACCACCTGTTCGAGCCACAGCCAAGTTACAAGTGCTGAATCAGCTCCCTGCTGACAGTCATTAGCACCTATTCAAGACAAACACTTACAGCTGACTGACAGTTAACTGCCACTGACAGGCAGTTTCTGTTTACTGCATCTTTTAAAGTTCTAAGTTAAATTCAAAATGTTAAACTAAATTTCACTTTTTACAGCGAGTACTCATCCAGTACTTACCAGAGACTTCCACTCTCTCCAAATTCCCAACTTTAACACTATTCAGAAGCATGCTGTTTAAGACCACTCTGTGCTGACCACTCTTCTCTGTGTTCATACCTCTCCATGGCTTCGCCCTCCCTTTCTCTGTATCCTCCTACAGCCCTCCAAGATCTCTACATTCCTCCAATTCTGGCCTTTTGTGCATCCCAGATCTTGTGCTGCAGTGACTTCAGCTGTCTGGGCCCCAAGCACTGAAATTCCCGCCCTAAGCTTCTCCGCATCTCTACCTCTCTCGCCTCCTTGAAGACGCTCCTTAAAACCTACCTCTTTGACCAAGCTTTTGGTCTTCTGTCCTAATATCTCCTATGTGGCTCAGTGTTAGATTTTGTCTGTTAACATTCCTGTGAAGCATTTTACTGTGTTAAAAGTGCTATTTAAATGCCATTGTTGTTGTACCTCCCCTTTATCCAGTGACTCCCTAATAATGATTGTCAATGTCTCTCTAATTTCTTCCCAGTCTCGTTCAACACTCGGGGGGGATAAATATCATCTAACCCTGGGGATTTATTTGTTTCAAACCCTTTCAGCTTGTCCAGGACTTCCATTTTATTTAAATGGAAGTCCTGAGTTTTGCCTCAGTAGTTTTTTTGGGGGAGGGCATGTTTTTTGTATGTTCCCTTGAGAGTACTGTGAAGAATTAATCATTCAGGATATTTACTATTTTATGTTCCTCCTCAGTTTAAAGTCTGTTTGCATCTTTTAATGTTCTCATCGCTTCTCTGATAGCCCTCTTTCTATTGGAATGCTGAAATAATTTTTGTTATATTTTGCCTCTGCAGCTATGTTTTGCTAGCTTTCTCTACTGCTCTGATAAATCTTTTGACATGTTTCTGTATGTTCCAATATTCGTCCAAGAATACTCCTTCCCTTTCTCCTGGCAATTTTTTTTTATTCGTTCATGGGATGTGGGCATCGCTGGCAAGGCCAGCATTTATTGCCCATCCCTAGTTGCCCTTGAGAAGGTGGTGGTGAGCCGCCTTCTTGAACCACTGCAGTCCGTGTGGTGAAGGTACTTCCACAGTGCTGTTAGGGAGGGAGTTCCAGGATTTTGACCCAGCGACGATGAAGGAACGGCGATATACTTCCAAGTCAGGATGGTGTGTGACTTGGAGGGGAACTTGGATGTGGTGGTATTCCCATGCACCTCCTGCCCTTGTGCTTCTAGGTGGAAGAGGTCGCGATTTTGGAGGTGCTGCCAAAGAAGCCTTGGCGAGTTGCTGCAGTGCATATTGTAGATGGTACTCACTGCAGCCACGGTACGCCAGTGGTGGAGGGAGTGAATGTTTAAGATGGTGGATGGGGTGCCAATCAAGCGGGCTGCTTTGTCTTGGATGGTGTCGAGCTTCTTGAGTACTGTTGGAGCTGCACTCATCCAGGCAAGTGGAGAGTATTCCATCACACTCCTTACTTCTGCCTTGTAGATGGTGGAAAGGCTTTGTGGAGTCAGGAGGTGAGACACTTGCCCCAGAATACCCAGCCTTTGACCTGCTCTTGTTGCCTTTGACCTGCTCTTGTTTCTGGTCAATGGCAACCCCCAGGATATTGATGGTGGGTGATTCGGCGATGGTAATGCCGTTGAATGTCAAGGGGTGGTGGTTAGACGCTCGCTTGTTGGAGATAGTCATTGCCTGGCACTTGTGTGGTGCAAATGTTACCTGCCACTTAGCAGCCCAAGCCTGAATGACGTCCAGGTCTTGCTGCATGCGGGCATGGACTGTTTCATTATCTGAGGAGTTCCGAATGGCACTGAACACTGTGCAGTCATCAGTGAACATCCCCACTTCTGACCTTATGATGGAGGGAAGGTCATTGATGAAGCAGCTGAAGATGGTTGGGCCTAGGACACTGCCCTGAGGAACTCCTGCAGTGATGTCCTGGGGCTGTAATGATTGACCTCCAATCACCACAACCATGTTCCTTTGTGCTAGGTGTGGTTCCAGCCAGTGGAGAGTTCCCCCCTGCCGCCGATTCCCATTGACTTCAGTTTTACTGGGCTCCTTGATGCCACACTTGGTCAAATGCTGCCTTGATGTCAAGGGCAGTCACTCTCACCTCACCTCTGGAATTCAGCTCTTTTGTCCATGTTTGGACTAAGGCTGTAATGAGGTCTGGAGCTGAGTGGTCCTGGCGGAACCCAAACTGGGCAGCAGTGAGCAGGTTATTGGTGAGTAAGGGCTGCTTGATAGCACTGTCGACAACACCTTCCATCACTTTGCTGCTGATTGAGAGTAGACTGATGGGGTGGTAATTGGCCGGATTGGATTTGTTCTGCTTTTTGTGGACAGGACATACCTGGGCAGTTTTCCACATTGTCTGATGGATGCCAGTGTTGTAGCTGTACTGGAACAGCTTGGCTAGAGGCGCGGCCAGTTCTGGAGCACGTCTTCAGCACGACAGCCAGGATGTTGTTGGGGCCCATAGCCTTTGCTGTATCCACTGTGCGCAGCCGTTTCTTGATATCACGTGGAGTGAATCGAATTGGCTGAAGACTGGCTTCTGTGGTGGTGGAGACCTCAGGAGGAGGCCGATATGGATCATCCACTTGGCACTTCTGGCTGAAGATGGTTGCAAACGATTCAGCTTTGTCTTTTGCACTCGCATGCTGGGCTCCACCATCATTGAGGATGGGGATATTCATGGAGCCTCCTCCTCCCGTTAGTTGTTTAATGGTCCACGAGGGCCATGAGGTTACAGATTGTGGTGGAATACAATTCTGCTGCTGCCCCACAGCGCCTCATGGATGCCCAGTTTTGAGCTGCTAGATCTGTTCTGAATCTATCCCATTTAGCACAGTGGTAGTGCCACACAACACGATGGAGGTTGTCCTCAGTGTGAAGACGGGACTTCGTTTCCACAATGACTGTGCGGTGGTCACTGCTACCAATGCTGTCATGGACAGATGGATCTGCGACAGGTAGATTGGTGAGGACGAGGTCAAGTAGGTTTTTCCCTCGTGTTGGTTCTCTCACCACCTGTCGCAGGCCCAGACTGGTAGCTATGTCCTTCAGGACTCAGCCAGCTCGGTCAGTAGTGGTGCTACCGAGCCACTCTTGGTGATGGACATTGAAGTCCCCCACCCAGAGTACATTCTGTGCCATTGCTACTCTCAGTGCTTCTTCCAAGTGGTGTTCAACATGGAGGAGTACTGATTCATCAGCTGAGGGAGGGCAGTAGGTGGTAATCAGCAGGAGGTTTGCTTGACCTGAAGCCATGAGACTTCATGGGGTCCGGAGTCAATGTTGAGGACTCCCAGGGCCACTCCTTCCCGACTGTATACCACTGTGCCGCCACCCCTGGTGGGTCTGTCCTGCCGGTGGGACAGGACATACCCAGGGATGGTGATGGAGGAGTTTGGGACATTGGCTGAAAGGTATGATTCTGTGAGTATGACTATGTCAGGCTGTTGCTTGACTAGAATGTGGGACAGCTCTCCCAATTTTGGCACAAGTCCCCAGATATTGGTGAGGAGGAATTTGCAGGGTCGACTGGGCTTGGTGTGCTGTTGTCATGTCCGTAGCCAGCGCCGAGGTCGATGCTGGGTGGTCCGTCCGGTTTTTTAATTGTTTTTCGTAGCGGTTTTTTACAACTGAGTGGCTTGCTTGGCCATTTCAGAGGGCAGTTAAGAGTCAACTACATTGCTGTGGGTCTGAAGTCACATATAGGCCAGACCAGGTAAGGATGGCAGATTTCCTTCCCTAAAGATGGGTTTTTCGACAATCCGATAGTTTCATGGTCACCATTACTGATAATAGCTTTTTATTTCAGATTTATTTAAATTCCCAGCTGCCGTGGTGGGATTTGAACTCACGTCCCCGGATCATTAGTCCAGGCCTCTGGATTACTAGTCTAGTGACATAACCATTATGCTATTCTAGGTTATAACATTTTTTGAAAAAATAGGAAAATCACTAAGTAAAAAATATAGCATTATTTATTAAAGAAAGGTTTCAGCATTAGAAAGATAATATGTTATGAGAGGAAGAATTACGGTTATGAAGTTAGGGATTTTTTAATGGAATTGAGAAGGTGGAGGAGTGACATGATAGAGGTGTTCAAGATTATAAAGCGTTATGATAGGGTAAATATTGATATTGTTTTCATTGGTCAGCAAGATAGTAACGAGGTCAAAAAATTAAGATAGTCACAAAAAGAATTAAAGGGGAGCTCAGAAAAAATCCGTTGCACAGAGGATGGTTAGAATATGGAAATCTCTGCCACAAATCGTTACTGAAGCAGAGTCCAGAAGTACGTTTAAAGGGGATTTTGATAGTTTCTTGTAAAAGAGGAAAATCAAAGGATATGGTGAATGAGCAAGAGTGGTGAATTAGACTAGATGACTCCTGGAGAAAAACCTGCACAGACTTGCTGGGCTGAGTGATTGGTTTGTTTTTGTGCTGTAACATCCCATGATTCTATGACTAGTACTTCTACTTCATGAGACACAGAAGTGGGGAAAAATCTTTATTTAAAGTAGACTTTCGAGGGCTGCTTTTGTGGGGTTCTATTCCCAGCATGGAGCCGCGCTGTGGGTGCATTGACCTTGTAAAATCAGCCCAGCATGCCTAAGGAGCAGTCATGCCGCAAAGAAATTTCTGATGATGGAAGAGGCTATACTGCGGTCCAGGCGAATATATATATTTGCTGGACTTCATGTGTTCTGGGTATGCAGCATCCCCAGTGCACCGATTTAAAATGTACATAGG
This sequence comes from Squalus acanthias, assembly GCA_030390025.1. NCBI lineage: Eukaryota > Metazoa > Chordata > Chondrichthyes > Squaliformes > Squalidae > Squalus > Squalus acanthias. The sequence goes on along the minus strand of CM059426.1, from coordinate 151,710,470 downwards.
ATGAATCCATTGCCCTTTGCCTACTGAAGTTGGGTTGAAACTGCAAGCTTCTTGTGTTTTTTTTTCCCTTTTGCATGGTTATTTAGTTGCCTTTTGCTCCCTGCAATAGTTTTTGTTGCATGAGGCATTTTGGGTTTTTTTAAATATATTTTCTGTTGACAATACTTTCCTATTGCATTGCTGCTTGCTGCTGCTATTCAACTAATAGCAAAGTGATGAAGATGGGGGCTCACTTTGGGGCTTCCAATAGTGCTGCATGATCGAGATGAGGGGACAATAAATGTCTACGGAATGGCACTTGAACTGTTCTGTATGCACTTGTCACTACACCAGCACCTGGATTTATGGACCTGGACATGTCAGAAAAGACTTCACAAGAGTTATGCCATGTGCCACAGGCTGACCTGCAGACAACATTTAGACAACAGTTATCCTATAGCAGTGAATATTACTGCAGCATTGAATGTTATGCTACAGGACCTTTCCAAACCAAAACAAGAGACATCAGTCAGAGCAGCCGGTCTGCACTGTATACACGTATGAAGAAGTGATAAATGCAGTGTTTGTAAGAAGCAATACATTTTTCATTTACAGTGTAGGAAGAAGGCATCAGCTTGACCAGGCACAGAATTTTCCAGGGTTCCCAAGAATCCAGGGTATGATAGATGGCATCTATGTGGGCACCTGGGCAACCACATGGCTTGCATGAGCCAACAGGGATTCCATTCATTGAATGTTCAAGTAGGTCTGAACACAGAAACACCATTATGTATGAGAATGCCTATTATCCGGGAAGCAACCATGGTGCCTTAATTATGCAGTGGTCCACAGTGTCCATGTTATTTGAAGGCTCACAAAGATGGTTGCTGGGGCACCAAGATTATTCTTTGCAGCCATGGTCACTAACCCCACATAGAAACCCCAAATAACAGTGATACAACTAGAATTAGAACATACCCTGGTCGTGCTGAAACAAAAACTCAGTTGTTTGGACTGCTCAGATGCGGTATTTCTCCACAGCCCAGCAAAGGTCTTCAAGATAATCCTAGTCTGTTGCATTTTGCATAACTTTGAAATACGAATATGTGACCATGCAGAATGATAAGGAGGAGGATCGTGTTGCAGCAGAAACGAAGGAGGGTGACATAGAACAGGAGAAAATGTAGGAAGTGGGTGCAGTCTGGTGCTTCCATTAATTGCCAGATCTGGCCCAACCCTCAATTCCATCACCCTCCCCGGCCAGTGTCTCGGGCTGAATCAGATTGTTCACAACTTCAGTATCCTATTTAACCCGAAGCTAAGCTACCAACCTCATCCTTGCCATCAAAAAGACCGCCTACTTCCGCCTCCGTATCATCACCTGTCTCCGCCTCTGCCTCAGCCCATCTCTCATTAAACCTTCATCCATGCTTTTGTTACTTCCAGACTTGACTATTCTAATGCTCTCCTGGCCAACCGCCCATCCTCCACCTTTATAAATGAGCTTATCCAAAACTCTGCCGTCCGTATCCTAACTCACACCAAGTCCCACTCATCCATCACCCCTATGCTCGCTGACTTGCATTGGCTCCTGGTCCACCATTGCCTCAAATTTAAAATTCTCATCCTTGTGTTCAAATCCCTCCATGGTCTTGCCCTTCCCTATCTCTGTAATCTCCTCCAGCCCTACATACTGCCGAGGACTCTTGTGTTCCTACAACTCTGGCCTCTTATGCAGGATCCACTCCCTTCGTCCCACCATTGACAGCTGTGCCTTCAGCCATCTAGGCCCTAAGCTCTGAAAATCCTTTCCTAAATCTCTGCCTCTACACCTCTTGTCCTCAATAAAGACCCTTCTTAAAACCTACCTCTTTGACCAAGCCTTTAGTCACCTCTCCGAATATTTCCTCCTTTGGCTCTGTGTCAGATTTTTCTGTGCTTCTGTGACGTGCCTTGGGACATTTTCCTACCTTTTAGAGTTGCTATGTAAATGCAAGTTGTTGAATGCAACACCTACAACATAGTCAGAAAAAATGCTGTCTGCTTACTACCATCTTACACCATCCTACTATCAGCTGAAACCTTAACATGGTGCTTCCCAAAAGACAACACTCTGCACTAACGAGAAGTGAAGTGCTTCAAACTTACTAATTGATATTTATCTGTTAAAGTGTTTCTAAATCCTACACAGTGCTTTCCCTTTTGGAGCCTTTATGGTGTGCTTTTCTGATTTCTGAACAGTGCTGCATTTAAGTGTTCCATGAATGGGAGAAGGAAGTATTGTGGCAGGTTGTTCTCCATTGAGGACCTCAAGGGAAGGAGATGGTGTTGTACCTCTGTGTGCTGGGTCATGCGATAGCCCTGTTACAGCTGGAGTTATCTCTGATTAAGCCATTGGCTGGCAGTGCCTGCCTGTTGACGGCCATTTCATGAATCCTTTGAAGGGTCAGGCTGAATTAGACAGATGTGCAGTCAGCCTGAGACAAAACTGTCTCATCCGCCCCTTCTCCAGCACTCCTGCAAGATTACTAACAATCTGCATGAGAACAGACCAAAGAGTTCAACTGGACAAATGAACAGTACATTAACCTAATTTATTTAATTTGAACAGTGGCGGTCTTTAATATGCTCCAGAAGCATGCCATAATTAACAGTATCAGACAGGGTATACAGCTCTGTTAATTTCTGGTCTATGCTGAGTTAATTGATTTCAGCAAAGTGGTACTAGAAGCACTACAATTGGACACAGTGATCGGAATTTTTACCTGCCCACGCGCTGGCACGGGGGAGCCCTGGATCGCATGGGGAACCCGGAAGTTTCAGTGGCACATTTGACAGTGGCTTTTTAACAAAGCCACAGCATTTGCATCTGACTTCCGGATTTCCCAACCAATTAATGCGAGTGGGCGTGATGATGTCACACATGGTCCAATTCAACTCAGATATTTAAAGGAGCACTGCAAAGATGACCGTTGGAGGTTGGAGAGACATTGTACTGGGAGACCAAAAAAGGCAGTCTCGACATACTGCAACAAAAGCTGCTGCTTGATTCAGTGATGCCTCCCAGCATAGATACACATACGTTGGTGGGACCATTAAGTCAGATAGTAGTGTTGTCACCTGGTGTCTCACAGATCACGTGAGCAAGAGCATATGACGCAGACAGGGACAGTAGTGGAGAGTTCTCGCTGGAGGGCCCAGGATACTCCAAGCTCTGCTCAGCTGGACGCAGATGCTGAACCTCAGGAGCCGTTGACAAAGAGGATGATCTGGAGGTGCAGCAAAAAATATGTGATGCTCTGGCAGGATTTCCACCCGCGATGTGCTCGCTTGCGCAGACAATGGAGAAGTCCATCTCAAGCATGACTGGCATGATGTGTTCGTCCATGGAAAGGGTGGCCACCTGCATGAAGCATCAAACGCGGCATTCAAATGAGTGCATGCTTGCCCTCACTAACACCTTGCACAGAATGCCACCTTAACAAGGTTGGATAAAAACCTCGACTTGGCCATTCATCATCCCATTGATGTACAGCAAAGTGCTCTCCAGCTCCTTGCTAGCAGGGAAGTGCGGGTGGGCCATGAGAGGGATGATGGCGAAAGGAGACATAGAAGTGGGGACTCTGCTCAAAACGCGTCCACGTCTCATCCATTTGCCCCCCTTCTCTCTCTTTCCCCCCCCCCCCCCCCCCCCCCCCACCCCCAACACACACACAGTCTGCCCCACATGCTGCCTCATCTCCCGCTGGCCGAGTATGCCCCTGCACAGGTGCAGGAAGAGCAGTCTTTGGCGGGGCCCTCACTGGATCCAAAACCCAGAAGATGTCAGCCAAGAGCATCTCAGCAGTGAGAGCAGGGAAGTGAGCAGCCTGCCACTACCTCTGCTGAAGCCACAGGGGTTGCATGACATAGAAAGGGTAGGAAGAGAAAGATGAAAAAATTCGAGATGCACATAGGTGTGTTAGGCAACGTTGCACTGTGAAGGTTATGTTGAAATTTGGAGGCACATAAAATTATTACTTTGCACTACTTTCCCGTCTTGCCCATTTTTGCCTGCTGCCTGGCAAGTGGCCTTGTCACTTGTAATGAATGGTAAGACATGTCTTAACTGCGAGCAGTGGGTGTCTGTGAAAGGAATGGTTTGGTCATTGTTAGGACTGCATTGTGGTTAGCGGGGGGGAATGGGTTCAGCATCTGGGTGCACTAGTGCAACCTAACTAAATCGTGCCATTATGAGGCCATCCCGGGCAGTACTGTGCACCGCTATTGGTGCCATGTCTACATCAAGTTCCTCCTTATGTTCCCCCTCCTCCTCCGAAGAGGCTCTGCGCCTTGCTCCTCCTTCAGCTCCAATCCTCGCAGCTGCACTATGTTGTGCAGAGCACAGCATACCACGATCATTCTGGAGCTCCTGGCTGGTGCATATTGAAGGGCTCCTCCAGATCTGTTCAGGCATTTGAAGCCCATCTTCAGCATCCCGATTGCTTGCTCTATTACACATCTCGTTGTCATTTGGCTTTGATTGTAGCACTCTTCGGCCTCATTGCTCGGCCTCCTCAAGGGTGTCATCAGCCACGTCTTCAGTGGATACTCCTTGTCTCCAAGCAGCCAGCCGGTAAGTCTGGTCGGAGGTGCGAAGAGCTGAGGGAGGGTGGACTGGCGCAGGACGAATGAATCATGATAGCTCCCTGGGAATCTAGCGCACACCTGCATGATCTTTTTGTGGTTGCAGACACGCTGCACATTGATGGAATGAAAGCCCTTACTGTTCATGAACACTCCTGGGTGATCTGGGGTGCCTTGATCGCCACATCTGTGCAGTCGATGATGCTCTGCACCTGTGGGAAGCCAGCCAGAGCCACAAACCCGAGCGCCTGCTCATTCTGACTGGCTTCATCAGTGGCAAAGAGTATATAAGTGCCTGCCCTGGCAATCATAGCATCGATAACATGTATGATGCATTTGTGGGTGGCCGACTGCAAAATCCTGCAAATATCACCTGCAAATCCCTGGAAGGAGCCTGAGGCGAAGAAGTTGAGGGCGGTGGTGACTTTGACAGCCACTGGTAACGCGTGTCCACTAGATCCACTTGGCAGCATGTCTTCTTCCAGCAGGCTACAAATGTCTGCCACAACCTGACATGTTAGCCTGAGGCACTGGAGTGCAGTCATGTCCAGGAAGCTGATCCTCTGCCTATATACTCTGTGTTGGGGGTATCGTCTCCTGCGAGCTGTACATCTGTGCTCATTCCCTCTCCTGTGGAATGGCAGGTCGGTGAGGAGAAGGATGCTGCTGGTGTTGTTGCAATTATTAGTTTACGTTCGCCATGTTTGGCTGGGGGAAATTTTAGTAGATTTTCTTTTTTGTTAGGCGTTGCCAGAATGAGCAATGGGTGAGGAAATATTCAAGTTACTGGATAATTTCATGGAATCAGAACCGCCTAAGTGGGAGAATTGTGTTGCTGTTTGCACAGACGGTGCTGCCACTATGACAGGCAATAGGTGTGGTGTTGTTGCAAGTATAAGAGCCGTAAGCCTATAGGTAATCGTGACACATTGGGCCAGAAATTCGGGTCTCAACGGGTGAGTACGCGCTGGGTACTCACCCGTAGACCCAACGAAAGTGCCGATTTCGCGCATGTGCTGGAAACCGGAACTTCCGTTCCCCTGAAGGACGGGGTTCAGAGGTCGAACGCGTGCGCCGGAGAGGCAGCGCGCACGCAGCGAACTTCGTTTTTTTTTCAGGTTTCTCCGTGAGGGTAAGTACGGAGAAGCTGCGCAGGGAAAAAGGAGGTGCAAGGCCTGCTTTTAACAAGGTAAGTGGTGAATTAAGTACAATTTAAAAAAATTTTCAACAGGTTTATCTTTTTTACATACTTTAAAGAAAGGAAAGTTTATTTTTAGCACCGTTAAAAAGTGTAATTAATTTTTTCAAAAATTTAAATTTTTGTTTAAAGTAGTTAATTTATGTAATTTATAGTTATTTTAAAAATGTGATTTTAAAAAAAAAATTATTTGAAGTTTTAGTGAGGTTTTGGGGCCGGTCTCTATTCATAGATTTGACAGGTCTTCCTGTCAAATCTATGAATGAAGATTCACTGCTCCGATTGGCTCTCCATGGCCCACGTGATCCCAGGGGACGCTTCGAACTAACTGCGCCCCTGGGATACGCAAGCACTGCGCGCCGGCAGCTGGAGGAGGTCCAGGAGCCGAATTCCACGCGGGCCCGAAGCACAACGGCAGGCACAGTATGTAAGTACACGCGCGATTCTTGCACCCGCGGGAAGCCAGAGAGCCGAATTTCTGGCCCATTGTATGTTACATCGCCAAGCCCTTGCTTCAAAAGGAATGGAACTCTAATTATATACTGTGTTAAATGCAGCTGTGGTGGCTGTGAATTTTTTGAAATCCAGACCTGTGAATTCACGTCTGTTTGCAAAGCTATGTTCAGAAATGAGTGCAGGACATGAAAAAATATTGTTTCACTCTGAAGTACATTGGTTATCTCGTGGCAGAGTCCTAGAAAATGTTTTTGAGCTTCATAAAGAGCTGCTGGCTTTTCTTTGTGCACAATCCTGCATTAGCTGAAAACTTCTCTGATAAATTATGGATAACGAAACTTGCATACCTTGCTGACATTTTTAACTGTCAAATACGCTGAATCTATCAATGCAAGGGGCAATACAACCACACTCTTAAGTGAGTGACAAGATTGCAACATTTAGAAAGAAAATTAAGATTTTGAAAACTAGATTGAGCAATGGGAGTTTCAGATATGTTCCCACTACTGACTGAGTTTCTGGATGCAAACACAATGACAGTTCAGTGTGTGAAAGAAAGGATCACTGCTCATCTTGCAACATTGGCAGAGTACTTAAGTGTTTATTTTGAAAATATAAACACAGATAGGTATAATTGGGTTCGGGGTCTATTTTAAACGTTTGCAATGTCATCTTGTTGCCTAAGTGGAAGAACAGAAGAGGAGCTGGTGGTACTGTCCTGTGACCGCGCGCTGAAAACAAAGTTGCAGGAACAAACACCTTCCCAGTTTTGGCCATCTGTTGCTGCGGAGTACTCAGAATTGGTAAAAGAAACAATGAAAGTGTTGCTACCTTTCCCAACATCATACATTTATGAAACATTATTTTCTGCTATGGCAGCAATGAAAACAAAGGACAGGTCCCGTCTGGAAGTGGAGAACGTCGCACCAAGAATAGACAGATTCTGCAGTGAGAAGTAGGTACACCCATCTCACTGATGTCTGTGCGTAAATACTTGTTTTCTTAAAAGCATTATTAAAACACTCTGCATGCAGCACTTTCTTATGAGTATTATATAGTATAATTTAGATTGGGGGGTCCGTGATTACTAATCCATTTGATGGAGGCCCTTCCACTAATAAAGCTTGAGAACCACTGCCCTATAAGACAGATTTCAGGACGATATTTTGTAACTTGTCTATAGTTTTAGAGAAACATGGAATAGCAAGGTTACACATTTAGTTAATTTTGATGTAGTTATGATCTACATATCCTTGGTAAAATAACAAACTTAACTCCTGTTTAAAAAAAATTATTTGAAACTGTCCCATTAAATAAGTTTTGATCTTCCCTGCTCCCACCCCACGAATATTCATTCTGTGTATAACATCAGAATGCTATTGCAGTTTTAAAAATAGTAGATGAAGTTCTTGGTTTATAAACTGATGTGGTAGGAAGGGTTCATTCAATAGAGACATTTAAACTTTTGTGGTTTGCTATATTACACATATTTAAAAGAGACATAAGTAGGTTGGTAGGTATGTAGGCATTGCCTACATTACAACGGTGACTACACTTCAAAAAGTACTTCATTGGCTGTAAAGTGCTTTGGGCCGTCCGGTGGACATGAAAGGCGTTATATAAATGCAAATATTTATTTTTTTTGTACCAAAAAAAAAGTGACTCTTGACAAACAATGTTAAGATATAGTGCTGTTATCACTGTTCCTATGTAATGAACACATGGGTGCAGCTGAATAAATAAAATTTAATATATTGCTGAAAAGCAATGAAGTTTAAACTTGGTCCCTCTGTTGTGTTAACATAAACAATTTGGCATGATACACCTCTAACATGGTTAATCGGTACAGATACACTGGGGGGAATTTTGCCAGCCCTGGGGAGGCGGTATGGAAGCGGGACTGCTAGGAAAATGGCAGAAACTGGGAGTGGGTACCGAACCCGCTCCCAACCCACCTCCGTGCCATCTTCCCGGGAGGCGAGTCCCCGACTCGCGCAGGGACCCATCTCCTCGAGGCAGGAAGAGGATTACAGCCAATTAACTGCCTGTTAACCGGCAGTTAAGAGGCTTATCCCCATTTTACCCACACAAGTGCGGGCTTCCGGACAGCTGCGAACCTCACCAGGGTCAGCAAGGCGAGCAGTGGGTCTGCGGGGGTAAGAAGGATCGAAAAGTCCGCTGTGGAGGTGAGTGATAGGTGCAAGTGTGGAGAGGTAAGTATGAGAGGTGAGTGTAAAGTGTTAGAATAAGTTTACTTACCTTTGCTTCTTCCTGCAGGCTTCAACCATTGGGGATCCGGAGATGACAGAATGGCTGCTGCATTCTCCAATGCAGCAGCCATCTGATTTCTGCTAAGGAAAGAGGTTTGGTGAGTCTTCAGTACAAGGACTCACCTTAGAACAGAGATTGTCAGTGTTTGACAGCTTCTCAAAGCTGTCAAACGCTGACAATTCATCTGCCAAACATTTTTGACAGATGGAAGGTCATACGCTGACGTCCTCGGTCACCGGCTTTCCCTTAATTGGCCGGCTAAGCCCACAGGGCGGGATTCACAAAGTCAATCAAGGGAAAATAGCATAGGTTGGCCGGACGTCATTGGAGGCGGAACTGAAACCCGACAACCAGCAGTCCCGCCCCCAACGCGTCCCCGTTAACAAAATCCAGCCCATACGCTCCCAATCAGTAGAAGTGATTTATCTCATCAAGTGAAATGTGGAGATGTGATGGCAAAGATTTTCTATAAATAATTTTATGAGGTATTTCATAACCAGTGAGTAACAATTGCCATTATCTCATAATTACTTTTGCATATACGTGTTTCACAATAACAGACCTGTAAGTCACATAAATCGGCACTTTATTAGCTGCAGTAACTTTGCATTGTACATGAAATTAATTTAAATCTCTGTTTTGAAGTTGAATTTTGACTTCATAGATTTAGGGCAGTGTTACACACTAACCTTTTGTCAAGGGCCAGAATCTCAGCCAACATCATGCTCAAGGACCACTCTCAGAAATGGAGTGATTGACATGGGTCTTGCAATTCCCTGTGCAGTGAACTCCTGATTTCAATCATACCACTGTGGCCAATTGCCAAATGACAGCCAAACACTTCCTACAGAAAAAGAAAAAATGATAGAAGCAATAGCTCTATTTTAACTGGTACATTTCACTTGTATGAAGTTAGGATAATCCTGTTTCCAATTAGCATTCCATTGCCCTCTTTTGGTGGAGAGCAAGAAAAAGAGCGGGAACAGCATGAAATTGCCGTTCACTGAGCATCTCACAGTTGATCAGGCTGCTAATGGATGCCCAAAGGCACATGTGCCAAGAGCCACAGGTGAAGGGGAGATAAGCTGCAAATGGCTGTTAAGCCTAGTGATCTAGGTTCTTTATGACTGGCCATTATTCATTACTAATTATATTTAAATTCTATATAGCTACTAACCTCACTACTGCAACAATTTGCACTTTTAATGCAGTAAAACTTCCCGAGGCGCTCACAGGAGCATTATCAAACAAAGTTTGACATCAAGCCACCTAAGGAGGTATTAGGACAGGAAGCTTGGTCAAAGAGACAGGTCTTAAAGGAGGATAGAGAGGTTAAGAGACGGAGAGATTTAGGGAGAGAATTCCAGCGCTTAGGACCTAGGCAGCTGAAAGCAAGGCCGCCAATGGTGGAGCAATGAAAATCGGGGAAGCTCAAGAGACCAGAATTGGAGGAGTGTAGTGATTTCGGAGGGTTATAGGGCTGGAGGAGATTACAGTGATAGGGAGGGGTGAGGCCATGTAGGGATTTGAAAACCAGGATGAGAATTTTAAAATCGAGGCATTGCCGGACCAGGAACCAATGCAGGTCAGCGAGCACAGGGGTGATGGGTGAACAGGATTTGGTGCAAGTTAAGATACAGGCATATTCAAAGCACAATGGGCTGGATTTTGATACTGGGGCGGGTTGGGGTCGTGTTATCCACCCGACTGCAATTGGATGTGGGAGATTGATGCAATTTTCACCTAATTGGGCAATTGAGTTCCAGCATGTGGGAACCCATGAACCAATTAGTGTTTTCAGTCTGAAAGTCGCCTCTGATGTCATCATTGCTGCTGCATTGAAGGTCTTCAGAGACTGCCTGGCCTTTGCTGCGAGAGGACCTGGATGCAAAATGAGCAGCAGCAGCCCTAAGTTTGCTCCCAGATATTTTTACACCACCACTCCCAGATATGTCTCCTCCCCATCCATCCATATATGCATCCATCCACATAGCCATCCATATATGCATCCCCACAGCCAGCCAGCCAGAAATGTGCTCCCGCCAGGTTTCACATTCGTGGTTCAGAACAGGCGTGCTTCACGTAGAAAAAGGGTTAAAATCACAAAGGCCTTTCAAAATGGCATTATAGAGGCAATTTAGTGCTTGTTAAGGGCCTTAACAGCCTATCCCGCCTCTAAGAGTCGGGACCAGCAGACACGATTTAATGAAAATTGCGTGGAGGCGGGCTTGTGCCCGCCCACCAGTTTTTGCAATTTTAACCCCCCACACGCCTCCAAACCCACCTCCACAGGTCAATGAAAATCCAGCCCAATGACTGAGTAAGAAAACTATATATAAGCATATAGGTAGTATTTGTCTTGAAAGGGTAAAATACATAGAAATGGGCTAATTTTTTAATGTATTAGGAAAAGGTGTATTTTTTTGTAAAATGCATAACTGACCAGAGGTCAAAACTGAGTCAAAGGAGTTAAAAGTATTGAGTAGTGGGCTAGAAAAACAAAGCAGCTGTTATGTCATTGGCAAAAGAAACATAGACAGTATGTCCATGTAACAAGTGTTGAAGATTAGTTTTAAACATAAATAAGAGAATGGAATTACTTTTGGGAAGAAACCCAAATAATCCAAAGACCTACTAAATGTTGTGTGGGGTTGAAAGTAAAACTGCTTGGAGCCTAAAGATTTTTTTCTTTTCTCGCTAGTTTTCTCTCCTTCCCCCCCTAAATGCATTGATTCCTTCCCGGGATTCTTGTTCACAGGCACTTGGTGCCCTATGGTACCTCCCCAAGAGGCCATTGAATGTTAACAGGCTGTTCAAACATGGGGATATCACAGCTGAGTCCTGCCTTGTGTTCACCTCACCCAACATCTACATGTGCCCTTCCAACAGTGGTTACTGCATAGTAATCAGGAGTGGGAACTTGCCTAGTTTTCCCTTGACGAACTCAGGGGCACTGAGACTAATTATGGCAGCCGTACAGTCACATTGGTTGAAATCAGCAATGGATCAGAGATTATGGCCGATAAAGATCAGCTACTGTCTGAAAAACCTCATTGTGCAATCAGGGAAACAGTTTCTACCATTTCACTAGTTTTCACACCAGGAAAGAGACATTAGAACCCTCCCGTTCTCCCATGCAATGGTGAGTTAACTGAATATTATTGAAGAGTTGGAAAAGATTGTAAGAATTTGTGACACAGGAAAGAGGATTTTTATTGGAGAGAACCCAAGCACTAGTAGAATCTATTTTGTCTCGGTTAAGGAAAACATGTCAAATTATTTATAAGATTTTGCTTTGAAATTGTTTCAGTCTGCAGAACCTCTAAGCCATAATTGACTGAATTTGTGTCAGCGCCACAAACCAGTGAAATGTTTTGATGTGTAAAAGTAATTCACTTTAATTATGCCATGTATGTGCACATTTGATTTATTTTATTGCTAATAAAGTAATTAATTTGTTAAAATTTTCCTTATTCTATTAATTAAGTATGATTGCACTACCTATCCTGATACAGCAAGATAAAGTTTAGGCACACATTACAATTTGAACTGTGTAACAATAGTTAATCAAGTATCAAAATTCCATGTTAGAGGTTCGTTCAGCTGAGAACAGTGAGACTTGGCAGGTGTGATATTTCTGAAAAAAACTTCTCATCACCACTCGACTTTCTTCAGCAGGAAGGTGGTGGTGTCCAAGGCAACAGACTCCTCGATGGCCATGAATGGTTTTATATGGACATTGTCAGATTTTTCTCCTTTTAAGGTGGAATGCTCTACTCTGAAGACTCGTGAAGAGCTGACATTCATTGCAGTCATAGCTCACAAGCAGGCGGGATGCCTTAGAACTTGAAACTCCAACTATTTGGTAGTAAATTATGTGCTAATCATGTCTTAGCCCTCTGAGGATTGCAGGAGGATTTCAGTGTCACATGAAATTTCAAAACCATAAATGTAAGGATGATGGTATTTCCAGACTATTTGTTTTATTTATAGATTAGTGAGGAAAGGCATGGAGATGATCAAAGGCAGGCAACATTATGCTATTCAAGGAAATGGATGAATGGCAGTTATACTACTTAAGCAGCAGTTTACAAACACAAATTTTAAGTTTTTAAATACAAATCAAATTAATTCATTAACCTGGTATCCTTGCACTCCTTCTGGTATCCAAACCAAAACTTAATGTTACAAGTAGAGATCTCAGATTGGTAGTTGCTAAATTTCAGAACCATTTCATCTTCCGTACTTCAACTAGTTTATACTCTTGCACACCATGGTTGGGATTTTTATTACTGTAAGTTTGTTTTATTAATAATTCTATGTTTAACTGCTTCCAGTTTTACTATCTGGCACACATCACCCTTTCCAGTTTCATACACATCAGCAACTAACAAAAAGCTTTAATTGTTACTACTTTTCCTAATACAGTAACCCTTAGCAATATTTATGTTTCCAGCCACAGCATTTTATCAACTATAATATCACTTGCACAAGCCTCCTCTATGCAGTACTCTAGTTAGTACTCTTTATCTATTGCTGTACTGATAGCTGAGGCTGCAGTCATACCTCTCAACAAGGTAGAATTTGGGTTGAGGCTAGGACTATTTAAAATAGACCAATAAGATGGCTCTGGTTCCAGTTCCATCTAACCAACAGTATCACTGCAAGTGTCCCGCTCAAGAGGAGGGCACCACTAATAAAACTTAAAAAGTTCAGAACTAAATTATGATACGGGTTATGTCTTGTGGTGTAGAAGGCCTCGAGATTACCAGTGGACACCATATGATCTGTCACCAGGGTCACCCAGGCACATACAAGGCCGGGAAACAGAAGCAAGCAGTTGGAGCGACCCCCTCCCCCGCGGATCGTATGAATCATAGACCTGTGAGTGATTTTGGCCAAGCCTAGGAGCAGAGCAGATCCAATCTACCCACTCCCCCACATACCGAGTGCCCAAAGATCAGGAGCATAGGAGTGAACTTTAATCAGAAGTTTAGGAACAGCTATCTTAAAAAGCAAAATAAGGGCTGCAACCTTTCACACTCCAGGTAGATGTGATGAACAGTTTCGTCCTGTCCACAGAAGGGACATGCGGCCTGGGTATCCGTAAAGTGGCTCATTAAGGTGTTAGAAGCCACTGCTTCATGCCGCACTCATTCAGCATATATAGTTGGGTTTATCCTTGCAAGCATAAGCATCATTGGTGACATTTTTAAAGACTTCGATCTTAGCCTAGAAATTGCTATTGATGCAATATTTATGGGTTCGTAAAGGTTTTTGGAAGTAACAATGCCTGTTGGTTTAGACTCGCTTTTTCATTTTCAGTCTGTGACCTATAATGCCCATACAGTGAGCCAGCCAAAGGAAATAGAAAAGCATTAGTCTTTATTAGTTGTGGCTGCAATTAGAAGCAAGTTAAGCACCTGAAATAGCTGCTAAGAAATAAAGGTGGTTTACTCAGCAAAATTACTGTAGAATTGGACATTAAAAATGACAAAAGCCAGTTTAATAGGCCAGATTCTGTTCCAAGGAAGCAGGGGCACACAACAGGGACTGATGGCCTCTTCCCAGAAGCTCCTGGTACACCAGGCATAGGCTGATATGAGTGAAAGCAAGCAGTGCCAATCAGCCACCAGAGTCCAAGTCCAACGAATGTCTGAAGCAAGCAGCAAGACCAGATATGGGGTGGCACTGACTCAGGCGGTTAGGGTAGACTGTGTTTCTGCCTGTCAGATCAAGGGCCATGAAGTCTTCCCTGACTGGCAATGGCCAGAAATTAATTTTAATACCTGTTGATACTGAAGCATATGATCTAGTTGTGGCCCCAATAATTTGGATCAAGATGAGCTGGCTAAGATATTCTATTACATTGTCTTTATCTCAACACCTGCCATTGCAGGACATCTCAGTACTGGACAATACAGAGGTATCGTGCAAAAATAGAAGTTGCACTGAGGGAAAAGGGTGGATTCTCAAAGTGACAGTGACAGTGACAGATGTTGGTACATTCGTCTCTGCCACACCATGGTCGGTCATCAGTGACATTGGGAAGCCAAACGTCATCTCAGGCAGACGGACTTTATCAAAGCCATACAATTTGATTACTGTCCTCAGAGGCATCAGGTCAATATTCAGGGGTCACCTTTTCCAAGGAGGAGGGACAAGTGGGTTCTCATTTTATTCCTATAAACCTCTACTCACCACACTGCAGCACCATCAGTGCACTCCCACCAATTCCTGAATTCCATGACTTACATTCCCAGGGGAGGTACAAGCCATGGCAGAGGATTTGACTTCATCAACTCCCCTAACCAAGAACTCCCCACCGACCATAGCAAACCAGGGAAAACTACTCTGTAGATTACTCTTCCTCAAGAACGTGAATGCGAGCCTGAGATTGACAAAGAAGATGGTGATACCGTACTGACCAACCACATAGTTAGTAAAGTTGTTCGATATGTTCAATTCCAGGATGGTACAGAGTCATCTACCTTGCCAATCTTCATGTGTGAGCTTAAATAGTGAGTGTTAGCAGGCTTTTGGGGAATCACAAGCAAGCCCAATCATGTCCTCACCCAATAAACACACACATACATTCCCAGCGGGGGTCGTGATCAATTTTTCTCTTCCCTCTCCCAGGACACTGAATTATAGCAGTCCCACCTATACCCTAACTAAGATCAGCTTACTCACCTCTCAAAGATTGAAACTGGGACCTTCCTGGCCTGCTTGGACCTATTGCACACTTCCTTAACCAATTAAGCTATGATAGGAGCTCCCTTAAGTGTACCATTTATTATTTTGTGCAATGAGTTGTCCAACCTCAGTAAACTGAGGAGTGTTCTAAGGGGCCTTTCTCCTCCTCCCTTCAAGAAAAGGTGAAGGCTTGTTGAGCATTTCCTGTCGACATTTTGGATGATGCACACCTTGTACTGACTGACATTTCTAACAGGATGGTTAGTGAGTGAGCATCCTCATTTCTGGCTTGCCTGCCTCAATTCTTTTCATAGAAAAATATATGCAGGGGAGGAGAAAGAAAACAAACTGAACAGGGTTGGTATTGCATTTGTAACAACTTAGTTACAGGTGTTCTTACACTATGGTAACAGCTATTTTGCACAAGTTCGTGGGTCCTTGCTGGCACAAACTGGCTGCTGTGTATGCCTGCAGACAACAGCAACTGCACTTTAAAAGCAATCCATTGGTTGTAAAACACGTTGGGAGTTCTTTCTTTCTTTAAAGCAGTTACCTTTTAGTTAAGAAACTGTAAAACAGCTTCAGATATTAGTATGCACAGTAATAAGATTTCAGCCATGTCAGGAGCAACAATTCAGGGCCTGGGAGAGTTCTAAGCAGATAGATCGAGCAGACCAACATGCTCAATGATGGGTAGTATTAATGTAGATGAACTATCTGGACAAAATGTACTGTACAATATTAGTAACATGGATTTTGGTCATTGAATTTAGGGAACGAGAGAATAATTGTTACAACTTCTGGTCTGCTGCCAATATCTTCACAGGTTCGGTAGCATCAGTCGCTCCCTCCCATAAGTGGAATCCATGCTCCATATGTGCTGGAATAGACTTACATTATTCAATATCTATTTATATAATAGCACAACCCAGGAGTGTATCAATTTGTACACTGTCATTTGAACGAGATAGTTGTTTCTTTTGCTTGTATCCCCATGTGTGAATCATTAAACTGCTGAATTGTTTTCATTTTTTAACTTTTTATTCTTGAAATAAATAAATATGGAATTGCACTTTTAAAACTTATAAAACAACACAGCCCAGAAGGAGCACATGCAACAAATCTTTGTACACACTTCAGGGAATACTACATATTCAGTGAGCTCTCAGATTAAAACTATTGTACAACTGAAGACCATTTACTTCACTCATGAAATAGGAGAGGAGAGGTGAATTCCATCAAAAAATAAAATCTCCCTTTCTTTCCCATCTAACCCCTCAGTTAGGAAGGATCATTTGGTTCATTCATATTTCCATTCATTTTACAATATGCTCAACCCGTCCTTCCCTTTATCCTAGCCAGAAGGAAATCCTCTACACATTGGCCACACTTGCCATTTTTTCTTTCACTTTCTCAGTTTAGTTGTGGTTAGGCTTTCAATGTTTCCCTTCATATTATTGTGTTGATATCTGTTATTCTGGAACAGTTCCATGTGTTTTGTTTATTCCTGCATGTGTTAACTGTTGTTAGGAACTAATTTGCTACTGTGTGTTTTTAAGTATTAGCACAGCTTTGGTAAAAGAAAAGTGCGAGGGCTTCCTTACCTGATGTTCCTGGTTAATAGGTTTTGTATTCACACACTGAATCTAATGACCAGTTTCTTTCACATTTAAAGAACAAGTCCTCAGGTGGAGGGAGAAAGTAGTTAGAATAAACTATATTTTTATGTAAGTTTTAACATATTTACCATTTGAAATTAACATTGCATTTAGTGGACTGACCCACCTATTGACTATAAGTAATTTCTCATGGTCTGCTGCCTTTGTTCGGAACCCCAGGTGAGTCATAGAGAAATCGTATGATGGCTAAAGCCAGGAGCAACATGTAGGGGCATTTACTTTTAACATAATGTCCCAAGCCAGTTGTGCTGAAACCGAGACCAGTGACCTCTGCGCACTGCTTCCCCTATTTATGATTCCACTAGTCTTCAAAAAAGTCCTACCTTTATAATCAGATTGGCAGCCACTCACAAGGCCTCATGAAAACATGGGCCTCCAATGAAGTCTGGTCTTTGTTGCTCACCAGTTTGAGTGCCATTGATGGAGGCAGTAAAACTACACACCTCCTGTCATAATGCTATGCCAATATAAAAGTGCCTATAGTTCTGATGACTCGAGATGCATGATACTGGCAGCACAAGATCAGAGCCTGTTACATCAACTGTTGTAAATAAGTGGTTGACTGATGTATCCAACAGGATTGATTAGGTATGGTGAGGTCTTTCAGCAAAATACAGAAACAACTATGAAATATTATCAATGTATCAGGTCCCTAACAGATTTCTGTAATCTGAGTGAAAAACTCAGAAGACATCATAACCAGAAGGACAAATCAAAATGAGATTACTATCTTGAAATCATTCGAGATATCTCTTATTTTTATTATACACTGTGCAATTATGTAGTTTTGAGTCCTTTTGTTTTCTGGTATTGGGTGCAGCAACTAATGTTGCCTGCTCGTGCGCCCAGTGTCATGGATGAATGATGACATCTGTAGGATTCTGCTTCTTCAACTGAGAAGCTTAAGGGTTGACCCATAGGAAAAATACAACAACAGGTAGTCTTAGTTCAACTATTTTACTTGATTAGTCAACAGTAAGCAAACAATACATACACTTCCTTGGTACAAGTCCAAACAATTGATTAGTTCGGTTGAGCTCTTGTAGATCTTTGTGTGAGGAATCAATCCACCCAGCTGCAGTACACGTCCTTGGTACAAGTCCAAACGATTGATTAGTTCGGTTAAGCTCTTATAGATCTTTGTGTGGGGAATCAACCCACCCGGCTGCAGTATAGCTGCTATGTCTCACAGTCCTTTATATCTCCTGGACCAGTCATGTGACCGGGCTAATATCTATCTGTCCTTTACATGATGTTTTTCCTGTTCGTCCACTCTTGGTGCATCATGCCGTACCAGCCGTCTCTGACACTTTGGAGTTCCATAGCTTTCTTATCGAAGAGTCTATGAATTAAATAGGCCTTTGTGGTTCCTAGGCACTTATCACAAAGAGGAGCATAAGATCTAATCAACAGCTAAAGCCTCCAAGGACAAGCTTTTCTCTTTGTTAGCTGCAATAGTTTCCACTGCCTATGCACAAGGCTTACTGGGTAGTTTTTTGGTCAAGTAAACCATACATTTAAATGGAGTCCACATCCTTATTACAAATACATGATTGTGTAGGGATTCTTCACTCCCTGCACCTCCAGAAAATGGTACAAGTTATACATACTCTCCTTCAGTCCACCCTTAAGGGGATATGTTAAGTCATTACACATGAATACTTTGAATTTGATATGTGACAGGCAAATTTTGTACAATATTAGTCTTGGTGTTTTGTACATTACATAGAAACATAGAAGATAGGAGCAGGAGTAGGCCATTCGGCCCCTCGAGCCTGTTCCGCCATTTAATGAGATCATGGCTGATCATCCAAATTCAGTACCCTGTCCCTGCTTTCTCCCCATATCCCTTGATCCCTTTAGCCTTAAGAAATATATCTAACTCCTTCTTGAATATATTTAATGAATTGGCCTCAACTGCCTTCTGTGGTAGAGAATTCCACAGGTTCACCACTCTCTGGGTGAAGAAATTCCTCCTCATTTCTGTCCTAAATGGCTTACCCCTTATCCTTAGACTGTGACCCCTGGTTCTGGACTCCCCCGCCATCGGGAACATCCTTCCTGCATCTAGTCTGTCTAGTCCTGTTAGAATTTTATGGCCCAGAAATTGATCTCGCTCTGTTCCCGCGGGGGTAAGCCTTCCCCGCGATGTCTCACCTCGCTTATGCTTTTTCTGATCCAGCTCGCATGAACTTGATGTTCCAGACATCAGCTGTGCTGGGCTTGCGTATCCCAGCGGCGTAGTGAATTCGTGCGAGCTGTGGGATCACGTGACTCAGTTAGAGCCAATGGCAGCACACCATCTTCCATTCATAAGTCTCACAGCATGGCTGTGAGACTTATGAATCTTACACCCCCCCAAAATAACAGCTAAACCTCAATTAAATTTAAAAAAAAAACCATCACATTAATAAAATAAGTATAGTTAATTAAATTAACCATTTTAAATAAAAAATTAAATTTTTGAAAAAATTTAAAATCTTTTAAAAAGTTATAAAAATAAACTTACCTGTCTTTAAAGTCTATAAAAAAGATATACCTGTAAAAAAAAATTCAAAAAAATACTTAATTCACTACTTACCTTCTTAAAAGCGGGTCTTACTCCTCCTTTTTACATTTCCAAAATCTTCCCTACTTACCTGCGCGTCCAAAGCATGAAGTGCACAGCGTGCGCGCAGCCTGTAGCGCGCACGCGATGCACTCAGGCCCCGCCCCCTTTTCGGAAGAGCAATTGCCGGTTTTCAGCGCATGCGCAGGGCATGCAGAAAACCGGCAATTGGAGTGGGAATACGCGAGAGTATGCAGTGCGTACTCTCGCGTCCCGGGATCAATTTTCGGCCCTATAAGTTTCAATGAGATCCCCTCTCATTCTTCTAAACTCCAGCGAGTATAAGCCTAATCGACCCAATCTCTCCTCATACGTCATTCCTGCCATCCCAGATATCAGTCTGGTGAATCTTCGCTGCACTCCCTCCATGGCAAGAACATCCTTCCTCAGATAAGGCGACCAAAACTGCACACAATACTCAAGGTGTGGTCTCACCAAGGCCCTGTACAACTGCAGCAAGGCATCCTTGCTCCTGTACTCGAATCCTCTCACTATGAAGGCCAACATATCATTTGCCTTCTTAACCGCCTGCTGCACCTGCATGCTTACCTTCAGCGATTGGTGCACAAGGACACCCAGGTCTCGTTGCACTTCCCCTTTTCCCAATCTATTGCCGTTCAGATAATAATCTGCCTTCCTGTTTTTGCCACCAAAGTGGATAACCTCACATTTATCCACATTATACTGCATCTGCCATGCATCTGCCCAATCACCCAACCCGTCCAAATCATACTGGAGTTTCTCTGCATCCTCCTCACAGCACACATGCCCACCCAGCTTTGTGTCGTCTGCAAACTTGGAGATATTACATCTAGTTCCCTTGTCTAGATCATTAATATATATTGTGAATAGCTGGGGTCCTAGCACCGATCCCTGCGGTACCCTACTAGTCACTGCCTGCCACTCGGAAAAAGACCCATTTATTCCAACTCTTTGCTTTCTGTCTGCCAACCAGTTCTCTATCCAAGTCAATACCTTGCCCCCAATCCCATGTGCCTTAACTTTACACGCTAATCTCTTATGCGGGACCTTATCGAAAGCCTTCTGAAAGTCCAAATACACCACAGCCACTGATTCTCCCTTATCTATTCTACCAGTTACATCCTCAAAAAATTCCAGTAGATTAGTCAAACCTTTTGTAAATCCACGTTGACTTTGTCCGATCCTGTCACTGTTTTCCAAGTGCTCTGCTATTACATCTTTTATAATGGACTCTAGCATTTTCCCCACTACAGATGTCAGGCTTATCGGTCTATAATTCCCTGTTTTCTCTCTACCACCTTTTTTAAATAGTGGGGTTACATTAGCTGCCCTCCAATCCATGGGAACTGTTCCAGAGTCTATAGAATTTTGGAAGATGACCAGCAATGCATCTACTATTTCTAGGGCCACTTCCTTAAGTACCCTAGGATGTAGATTATCAGGCCCTGGGGATTTATCGGCCTTCAATCCCATCAATTTCCCTAACACCATTTCCCTACAAATAGTGATTTCATTCAATTCCTCCCTCTCATTAGACCCTATGTTCCCCGACATCTCTGGGAGGTTATTTGTGTCCTCCTTTGTGAAGACAGAACCAAAGTATGTATTTAATTGGTCTGCCATTTCTTTGTTCCCCATTATAAATTCCCCTGATTCTGACTGCAAGGGACCTACGCTTGACTTCACCAATCTTTTTCTCTTCACATATCTATAGAAGCTTTTACAGTCAGTTTTTATGTTCCCTGCAAGCTTACTCTCATATTCTATTTTCCCCCTCTTAATTAATCCCTTTGTCCTCCTTTGCTGAATCCTAAACTGCTCCCACTCCTCAGGTTTGCTGCTTTTTCTGGCCAATTTATCTGTCCTCTCCTTGGATCTTATGCTATTCCTAATTTTCCTTATTAGCCACGGTTGAGTCACCTTTTTTGTTTTATTTTTATGCCAAACAGGGATGAACAAATTCTGTAGTTCATCCATGCGATCTTTAAATGTTTGCCATTGCCTATCCACCATCAACCCTTTAAGTAATGCTCCCCAATCCATCCTAGCCAATTCGCACCTCATACCATCGTAGTTTCCTTTATTTAAATTAAGGACCCTAGTCTCTGAGTCAACTATTTCACTCTCCATCTTAATGAAGAATTCTATCATATTATGATCGCTCCTCCCCAAGGGGCCTCACACAACAAGATTGCTAATTAATCCTTTCTCATTACATAATACCCAGTCTAAGATGGCCTGATCTCTAGTTGGTTCCTCGACATATTGGTCCAGGAAACCATCCCGTATACACTCTAGGAATTCCTCCTCCACAGTATTGTTACTAATTTGGTTCACCCAATCTATATGTAGATTAAAGTCACCCATGATAACTGCTGTGCCTTTGTTGCACGCATCTCTAATTTCCCGTTTAATCCCATCCCCAACCTCGGCATTACTGTTTGGGGGTCTGTATACAACTCCCACTAACGGTTTCTGCCCCATGGTATTTCTCAGCTCTACCCATACAGATTCCACATCATCAGAGATAATATCCTTCCTTACTATTGTGTTAATCTACTCTTTAACCAGCAATGCTACCCCACCTCCTTTTCCTTTTTGCCTGTCCTCCCTGAATATTGAATACCCCTGATGTTGAATTCCCAGCCTTGGTCACCCTGGAGCCATGTCTCTGTAATCCCAATTATATCATATCCGTTTACATCTATTTGCGCAGCTAATTCATCCACCTTATTACGAATGCTCCTCGCATTAAGACACAAAGCCTTCAGGCTTGTTTTTTTAACACACTTAGTCCTTTTAGAATTATTGGGCCAAAAATTTTGGGGGGGTGTAAGATTCATAGATTTCACAGCACGTATGTGAAACTTATGAATGGAAGATGGTGTGCTGCCATTGGCTCTAACTGAGTCACGTGATCCCACAGCTCGCATGAATTCACTACGCTGGTGGGATACACAAGCACTGCCCAGCTGATGTCTGGAACATCAAGTTCGTGCGAGCTGGATCTGAAAAAGCACACGCGGAGTGAGAGATCGCGGGGAAGCCTTACCCCCGCGGGAACAGAGCGAGATCAATTTCTGGGCCATTATTTACTGTAGCACTGTTTGATTTACACCCTTGATTTCTCTGCCTTCCACTTTTGCTTTTCTCCTTCCTGTGTTTTGTTTCTATCCTTGCTTCCCTTTCCTCTGTCTCCCTGCACAGGTTCCCAACCCCCTGCCATTTTAGTTTAAACCCTCCCCAACAGCATTAGCAAACACTCCTCCTAGGACATCGGTCCCGGTCCCACCCAGGTGCAAACCGTCCAGTTTGTACTGGTCCCACCTGCCCCAGAACTGGTTCCAATGTCCCAGGAATTTGAATCCCTCCCCTTTGCACCATTCCTCTAGCCACGTATTCATCTGAAATATCCTTCTATTTCTACTCTGACTAGCACATGGCACCGGTAGCAATCCTGAGATTACTACCTTTGAGGTCCTACTTTTTAATTTACCTCCTAACTCCCTATATTCAGCTTTCAGGACCTCATCCCGTTTTTTACCTATATCGTTGGTACCTATATGCACCACAACAACTGGCTGTTCACCCTCCCCCTCCAGAATGCCCTGCAGCTGCCCCAAGACATCCTTGACCCTTGCATCAGGGAGGCAACATACCATCCTGGAGTCTTGTTTGCGGCCGCAGAAACACCTATCTATTCCCCTTACAATAGAATCCCCTATCACTATAGCTCTCCCGCTCTTTTTCCTCCCATCCTGTGCAGCAGAACCACCCATGGTGCCAGGCAGTTGGCTGCTGCTGCCTTTCCGCAATAAGCCATCTCCCTCAACAATATCCAAAGTGGTATATCTGTTTGAGAGGGGGATGGCCACAGGGGACCCCTGCACTACCTGCCTGCACCTACTACTCTCCCTGGCGGTCACCCATTCCCTTCCTGCCTGTGCAGCCTTTACCTGCGGTGTGACCAACTCATTAAACGTGCTATCCACGATGTCCTCAGCATCGCGAATGCTCCAGTATGTATCCATTCGCAGCTCCCGCGCCGCAATGCGGTCTGCCAGTAGCTGCAGCTGGATTCACTTCCCGCACACATGGTCATCAGGAAGTGTCCCTGATTTCCCACATAGTGCAGGAGGAGCATGCCACGGGGCCGAGCTGTGCTGTAGTATTGAACACATGCACTCCACACCAAAGCCCTTAGTCTTATAGTGCACAAGTTATGCATACACTCCTTCCCATCTGTTTGAAGGATTAACATTGTGTCATTTTCAATTCTTGTTCATTGAGTGACAAAAATCTGATTACACTATTTATAATACCGTATGATGATTTTGTTCCTCCCAAGTGTCAGCTTGGCTCAATTACTAGCACGCTCACCTCTGAGTCAGCTGTTTGTGAGTTCTAACTCCACTTCAACACTTGAACACATAATCTAGGGTGATACTCCAGTGTAGTACTGAGAGGGTGCTGCATTGTTAAAAGTACTGTCCTTTGGATGAGATATGAAACCAAGATCTCATCTGCCTGATCCTGTGACTTTAAAGATCACATGGTATTATTCAAAGAAGAGCAGCAACTCT
The DNA here is from genome assembly GCA_030390025.1 of Squalus acanthias. Lineage (NCBI taxonomy): Eukaryota > Metazoa > Chordata > Chondrichthyes > Squaliformes > Squalidae > Squalus > Squalus acanthias. The sequence goes on along the minus strand of CM059426.1, from coordinate 151,686,392 downwards.
TTCTGATGTCCTCATCAACATTTTCAACCAAACCACCAAAAACAGATTGAACTGGTCATTCACCTTATTGTTGTTTGTGAGATCTTACTCGCCGGAACTTTCAACTTCAGGGGCATAAAACAGGCAAGATCGGATCAGGCCGACCGTTATACACCCCGCCTGATTGTCTGAAGTCAATGGAAAAGAAAATTGGGCAGGATGCATAATGGTCAGCCGATGCATACACCAAAGTTAAACATTTTGTCCACTGTGTCCAAATGGCTGCTGAGTTTGCCTATATTACAACAGTAACTGCACTCCAAAAGGAATTTAATATAAGCAAAGGACTATAAAATATTCCTGAGAGACAAAATAAGGCTTTGTATTAATGCAAGTCTTTTTTCTTAAAGGATGAAAAATTATTATCCTACACTAATTATAAAGACATTTTTTAACTTTCCTTTTCCAATTTTCTCCCCTTTTCTAACAATTTTAGCCCTGCTGGGCTATAGCTCCATGGCATTTCATGGCACTGCTGTCTGGCACTACACCGAAGTTGCATTCTTCATGTGTGAGCCTAGACAGTGAGTGCTGGCAGGCTGTGCTGCTGTGGGCAGCATAACAGCCAAGCCTGATCCTCTCCACATCCAATGTTCACACGCAAACACACTTTCCAGCAGATCTCACTGGATAGCAATCAGAACTGGGAACCTGGCTGATTTTTCTGCTCTTTCGTACGAAGCCACTGAGGTCAATTTATTTTCCTGACCACTGATGAGCTTAACCAGAGATCTTCTGCTGCTGTATGACTCTGTTCCAACTGGACAGAATATTTAATAACTGAACCTTTGGGGGAATTAAACAAAACACTAAGGGGTGAAATTCCGGACTGAAAAATGAGAAAACACCTAGGCCTAGAAATTCGATATCGGTAAAAACCTACCGGTGCCATCGCGGGCCGGTGTTAACAGCTGCCGAAAATGATGGCGCTGGCAGGACCGGTAAATTGGCACTGGTGGCTAGGTAACATAATCCCAGTGCTAAACTTACCGGGCAAGGCCGTTCTGGTGGCGTTAGTCCCGGCAGGAGGCCCCAATGTAGTGTGGCCGTAGCGTCATTGCAGCAAGAACAGCCTTCTCTTAAAGCAAGGCTGTCATTTCAGAAAGCAGTTCAGTCCTTAAAAGGGAACTGCCTTCTGAAATGAAAAAATAAAAATCATATAAAAATAGGCAGTTTTTAGCCCTGACAGCTCAACTGCCTTCTGAAAAAAATTAACATTAAAAAGTATTCCCAAGTGGGTGTCTTAAGCTTTTAAAGCTGAATTGCCTTCTGCACCTAAAAAACTGGGAAAAGTGCTTCAGCACTAACACAAATGGCTGAGCAAGCCAGGGAAGGGGCAACCAGGGTCTCGCACGCAGCACTCCAGCTTTGTGCAGGGGGTCAACACTGCAAAAGTGGTCCTCTACCCACAGGGGCCAGGAAACCCTCCAGAAAGAAGGATGTGGGACCAGATCACCAAGGCCGTCACTGCCAGCAGTGTCGCCCCCACCACCTGGCTCCAGTGCCCAAAGAAGCTTCATGACCTCAGACCAGTGGTCAAGGTCAGTGAATGCATCTTCAAAAGCCGTCCCCTACCAACTGCACCACCAGCCTCACACACTTCTCAAAGCCGACTACCAAACACGAGGCACACCTCCCATTCCTAACTTCACCTCACCCCCTTGGAAGAGATGGTGCTGGCCATTCTTGGCAGGGGTGTGGCTGAGCACTTGGCCAGTGGCAGGGCTGAAAGGATACAAGCTGCTGGTATCCTCATACGTCACCCTCCTTCTCGCATGCACCTCTTGCTTTCCCGCCCTCCCCTCACCACAACTCCACCCTTGTGCCTTCCTCATATCACACACCCAAGAAATGCAGCCTGCCCAGCCAGTGGTTGACCAAGAAAAGGGAGAGGAGAGTGAAGAAGAAGAAGGAACACCTCACTCGATTTCACTATCCTAAACACCAGCTCCTCAAGGTCGACCAGCAAGGCAATTTGCAGTTTCTCCCACTGAAAGCCAGCAGCCTTCCACCAGCCATGCTGCAGGCACTGGGTTAGTACTGCGTGATATCAGTAGGATAGGCAAAGGCACACACAAGACAGTATAAGGGTGATGAGTTGATTTCTTGATGTCATATTGGATGGATAGATGTATAAAGTTGGATTGGAAAGTTTGCTTTGTGGTGGCTTTTATTTCAGTATTGTGACCAAGAGGACGCTGTGATGGTCAGTAACAGAGGGAAGGTAAGGTGGGGGACAAATGTTGAAAGGGGAATTGAGGTAGTGGTCACTGCTGGTACCGCAGCCGGATGATTCCATCCTGGATATCTAGGCCAGAAAGGGCCTGTCTGGGTTGCATCCTTCCTTATGCTTCCTCCTCTTCTGCATCTTCCTCTTCCCTCTGCGAGCGGATGTTGTAAATCTGAAACAAAAGCATAAAATGCTGGAAATACTCAGCAGGTCAGGCAGCATCTCCACCTGAAACGTGAACTCCCTTTCTCCATGGATGTTGCCTGACCTGCTGAATATTTCCAGCAATTTCTGTCTTCTCAGAGGCCTTCCTTTACCATCCGAGGCCTTGTAAGCGTCCAGCAGCACTCCCTGCACACTTAAAAAACTTTTAACATCTATTGCACCAAGCCACAACTTAAATAAAATTTTAAAAATCCGGTCCAAAAGCTTAAATGCAAACTTACCTGAAAGATGTGCATGTCCCTTTAAGAAGTGCTGACAGCTTTTCGTTCAATCTGCTGCACGCTCGCTTTTCAGAATGAGTTTAGGACCCAGCACTAAACTCAGAGCTAAGGTCCAAGTTTGCAGAGCCTGACTGATGTCACACTCTCTCCATTTGCATCTCCAGGACCAGCGCTGCTATCAGCAGTGCTAAGGCCCTCACCAAAATGGCGGCCGCCGAGTCCACCAGAGAAGGGCATTAGAGTGGCAACCGCCATTTTTCACCAGGATTCCAGCGCTAACAGGTGGCGGTAAGTAGCCAAATTTCTGGGCCCTATTTTTTTTTACAGGAGTTAACAATCTGCTATTGAAATTGCATTATCAGAAATCCCACATTTCCATATCATGGATTCCTGCAATTTTAGTTGATATTTACTTACAGAGAAAAACAAATATTCTCCAGTTTTTCATTATATGATGAATTTCAACCTGTAATGTCTAAATTTTGAAATACCTACCATGATTATAATAGACTAAGTTGTTAAATTAACAATGTGCATAAATGATAGTGTAACTACCAGACATGACTCTTGTTTATGCTTCTGGCCTCCTCACATCACCTTAATAGCTAACAATGGAGAAGACAAAATGGGGGAAGATTTCCTCTGTTCGTTATTTGTAGCAAAATTGTAAATGTGTGTATGAAGAAAGTGCTTATAATTTTGTGACAAATAAGAAACAGGCAAAATCTTCCACGGAATTGATTGTTTATTTTACTTCATTCCAGTAAATACCCAAAGTGTAATTCTTATTAAAGGTAAGTGAATTCAGATTAGAAACCCAATTACTGTACATGGTCAAAGTCAAAAATGTTACAGTGGATTTTTATTGCTGTCTTGTTTGGATGTCCATATTAAACCTATGCAATCAAGTGACCATTTTACAACTACAGGCATGTTAAGATGTTACTGTTTCTCCAACATGTTGACCTGGCAAAGAAAGAGGATTATTACTTTGATGTTTAGTTTATGGTCAAAAAATAATACATTGGCAATATGTAGTTTATAACTCATCTCAATTTATATAACATTAAATCCATACAATATGAGCGTCTTTGGCTAGAGTAATAGATCCTTGTTTGGATTGTCCACCAATGTGATCAGTCGTATTCAAGATATGGAGAATTTCACATCAGTCATTGTACCAGAGTTCTTTCACAAATGACTACTTTAAGGAGTCACACAGGGGACACCTCCAACGTCAGGACATCACGATGTTACAAAACGTTTTCAAAGAGATTATTTTGTGTGTTTTCTACTGGGAACATGATCTGGTGCTGGGTCAGTCTAGTCTGGAATTTCAGGCAATGTTTGAATTAATTCTAGAATGCTGTAGCAACTGCTGATTCACACATGCATATTCTTCTTCAGCATCTGTTAGAAGGCTTGGATCAAATTCTGGGGAAACCACAAGATGGACCATGCTTACGATGCCACATAATGGTTCACACCTGCTAGAATAGTTTGCAATATCATAAATCCTGCAACGACAGCTTCTGTTTGGGGGGCAGTGGTGAGGTGCCTCCTTGAGGACTTGCTAGGCCATTTCAGAGTCAACTACATACAGGCCAGGTAAGGATGGCTGGTTTCCTTCCTCTAAAGGGTATTAGTGAACCAGATGGGTTTTTACAACAATCTGGTAATACCATTACTGATATTAGCTTTTTATTCCAGATTTATTTAACTGAATTTAAATTCCCCAGTTGGGATTTGAACTCATGTCTTTGGTTATTAGTCTAGGACCTCTAGATTACTAGTCCACTAACATAACCACGATGTCACCACTCCTGTTCTTCTCCAATAGATACATTCTAGCTAAGTTTATATAATTATTGTTACTACAGCTGTTTATATAGTTCTCTTTTAGAGTCATTTACTAGATTTCAATTAACACTTTTTCACAAAAACAATTCTTCCAGAAATTCTTAAAACTTTCCTTTGATGTGAATTTCCTCAGTGATGTTTATGGTATGATGATAGGTAATGTCAGGGGCATGGCCACCATGTGGTCCCCTCCCAGTCCTGAGACTGAGACTGAGACTGGGCATTAGCTGGAGCAGTAGTTTGTTTTCCACTAGCTAATTGAGGTAAACTGTGATAGTAAAATGCAAGGCTAAATCAAATATATATGCATTTGAAGCAATTATTATTATTTTCCCTGCAAGGTTCTAGGAATGCATTTATTAAAGATTGCGGAAGACCCTACAAAGTAAGTAATTTCTCTTCTTCATTCAGCATCTTCCACACACTCGGGCAGTCTCATTTAATAGTACTTGGACTAGCAGGAAAAGGCCCTTTTGGTTAATTCCACTCTTATTATTCGCAACAGAGAGCACATCTTTTGTGATGCCTACTCCCTGAATCGCGTTGGCATGTCCAAAACTCCTACCTCTAAAGCCCTTCAGCCTTATGTTCCGGCTTTGACCTCCTTTCTATTCTCCCTCCTTCTGCTCCACCTCTGGCTGCAGAGTTCTCAGCTGTCTCGACCTCACATGCTGGATGCTCTTCCTATACTCCTCTACTTTGCTACCTTTCTTTTCACCTTCAAAAGCCTCTTCAAAACCTACTTCTTTCATTATGCCTTTGGTCACCATCCCTGATCCTTCTCCCACCAAAGCTCGGTGTCTGGCTATTTTCCCCTCTGTGAAGCTCTTTGAGTTGTTTTGTTGTATTAAAGGTGCTATAAAAGTTCAAGTTGTTGTTTGGAGATGTCAGCCACTTGGACAGATCTATTGAAGATGCTATGATCTGTTATTGTTAGGTAAATGTGAGCAATGTTTATTAAATATGTTGAGGTTACTGTGTTGCAGCTTTGCTTATATTCTCTATAAAGATCTGTTCAGGGAAGCCCATGAGACAGCCATGGGACAGGTAAAGTCCTTAATAGGACCATCAGGTTTCCCGCTGGAGAGGTGTTAACAGCAAAGTATGCATTCCACAGGCCATTTCAAAATACATTGTTTGGTAATGGGACAACCTAACTTTCAAGGTCGTATGAAAGAAAAATTTCTGAGATTGCTAGAATTATTTGAAATGTTTAACATAACAAAGTAATGCCCCATAAACAGCCACACAATGAAATATATTTCAAGAGCAGATTTATGAGGTGGGAAAAGTGGGGAATAGTCTGGGAAGTGATTTCTCCACAGTTGGTATCAATACTGCTCCAAGAAAAGCTTCATTCCTTCCTCTCTCAGCTGTGGCTCACTGGTAGCGCTCTCACCTCTGAATCAGAAGGTTGTGGGTTCACAGTCCCACTCCAGAAACTTGAGCACAAAATCGAGACTGACACTTCAGTGCAGTATTGAGGGAATGCAGCACTGTCAGAGGTGCGGTCTTTTAGATAAGCGTTTTCTACATTACAACAGTGACTACACTTCAAAAGTACTTCATTGGCTGTCCTGAGGTCGTGAAAGGCACAATATAAATCATTCTTTTCTCTCCCACCAAAACAACCACCATATATATATATTATTTTGTTTTTTTCTTCAGTTTCCTTCTGACTGAGAAGATGACAGTTGACCTCCACTCTTGAACAGGCTGGTAGGCAGTGAACAAGAACACCAAGAGTTGAATCACCTCTTCCTTTATTTGGAAAAACAGCTTGTCAATGTCTTCCTGGAGCAAGCACCCTGGAGATTAGAACTTGCCATGTGGAAGATTATGGATGAGAGCTCATATCATGCCCCTCTATCATGTAGGCTATTTTTGCTGTATATCAAAATGTTTAGCCATAGAACAACTGTTATTTTTATTCCTTCCCCTATTTAACTCTTTAAACATATAATTGAAATTGAACACCCAGTAAGCTTATAAGGTATCTATAGTTTTATATTTTATTACAGTGCTTTTTGTATTTACCCTGGGAATATTTCTGTATAAAAAAATAATAATACCAACTGCTTCAATTGTTGTAATGGGGTTTAATTTTTGGTTGACTGCATCTTAGCTCTATCAATAGGACACTGTAATTCATGTATCCCATCCAAAGACCTGGATTGGGCGGTAATGTTGTTTCGTACACTGTCTTTCAGCTTTGGATGCAAACAATCATGACTGATAGCATGAAGATCCTCTTGTTGCAATGCTGACAAGTGTCTTGTGAATTAGTCTCAATTAAGTGTGGGTGTCAGCTTAGTTCGGTTGGTAGGGCTCATAGTGTTGGATCAGAAGGTCGTGGGTTCAAGCCCCAAACCAAGGATTGACCACATAAGATAGTTTAGCACTCTGGAAGTCCCATGGCTGTCTCATGGGCTTCCCTGAACAGATCTATTGTCATAGCTGCCTCCCTTCAGGTGAAATATTGAAATAAAGGTCCTCTCTGGCTATTTTAAAAGCTTTAATGGGAAGATGGTAGGCTTGGCATTCTGGAAGGATGAGATTAAATGGACTGAAAGGTCTTCTTCTCCTGAACTGATATTGTAAAGTCTTTATTAGATGCAAATTCAGAGCACACAACTGTTCCTAATTCAGCCACAAGAATATTTTGTGTGACAAATTAAATTGTCATGCTGGTAATTGGAGGATACTGTTGAAACATTTGTTTTAACGGTAGACAGGGCTTGGGAATTTATCTACTCTTGGAGTGCTTTATCCTGACACTGGTTGGAAAAGGTTCAATTTTCCAGTATTGGGATCCCTCCCTTGAGGAGAACAAAACAATCACATGCAAAAGTTCCACAAACAGCCAAATTCAGCTAACATGATTGGATGTTTTTTAGTAGGGGGCAGTACTGGACCTAATTCTAGGGAATGTAGCCGGGCAAGTGGTAGAAGTATCAGTAGTAGAGCATTTTGGTGACAGTGACCATAATTCGGTGAAATTTAAGGTAGTCATGGAAAAGGACAAAGAGGAACTGGAAATAAAGGTTCTAAATTGGGGGAAGGCCGATTTTAATATGATTCGGCAGGATCTGGCCAAAGTGGATTGGGATAAGCTACTTGCAGGAAAATCCACATCAGAGCAGTGGGAGTCTTTCAGAAAGGAAATAGAGAGAGTACAACGCCAACATGTTCCCGTAAAGGCCAAGGGCGGGACCAACAAGCCCAGGGAACCCTGGATGTCAAGGGATATACAAGAATGGATTAGGAAAACAAGGGAGGCTTTTGGCAGATACAAAGGACTAAAAATAGTGGAAGCCCTAGAGAAGTATAGAAAGTGCAGGGGGGTACTTAAAAAAGAAATTAGGAGAGTGAAGAGGGGGCATGAAAAAACACTGGCGGGCAAAATAAAGGAAAATCCCAAGGTTTTTTATAAGTATATTAAGGGCAAGAGGATAACCAGGGAAAGAGTAGGGCCCATTAGGGACCAAAGTGGCAATCTGTGTGTAGAGTCAGAAGATGTGGGTGAGGTTTTAAATGAATATTTTGCATCTGTGTTCATTATGGAGAAGGACGTTGTAGGCATAGAAATCAGGCAGGGGGATTGTGATATACTTGAACAAATTAGTATTGAGAGGGAGGAGGTACTAGTGGTTTTAGTGGGCTTAAAAGTGGATAAATCCCCAGGCCCAGACGAGATGTATCCCAGGCTGCTGTGTGAGGCAAGGGAGGAGATTGCAGGGGCTCTGACACAAATTTTCAGAACCTCTCTGGCCACAGGGGAGGTGCCAGATGACTGGAAGACAGCTAACATAATACCATCATTCAAGAAGGGTAGTAGGGATAAACCAGGGAATTACAGGCCAGTGAGCCTAACATCAGTGGTAGGGAAATTATTGGAAAAATTTCTGAGGGACAGAATTAGTCTCCACTTGGAGAGGCAAGGATTAATCAAGGTTTAGTCAGCATGGCTTTGTCAGGGGGAGATCGTGTCTAACTAATTTGATTGAATTTTTCGAGGGGGTGACTAGGTGTCTGGATGAGGGTAGTGCAGTTGATGTAGTCTACATGTACTTCAGTAAGGCTTTTGACAAAGTCCCACATGGGAGACTGGTCAAGAAGGTAAGAGCCCATGGGATCCAGGGCAATTTGGCACATGGGATCCAAAATTGGCTTAGTGGCAGGAGGCAGAGGGTGATGGTCGAAGGTTGTTTTTGTGACTGGAAGCCTGTGTCCAGTGGTGTACCGCAGGGATCGGTGCTGAGTCCTTTGCTGTTTGTAGTGTACATTAATGATTTAGATATGAATGTAGGAGGTATGATCAGTAAGTTCGCAGATGACACGAAAATTGGTGGTGTGGTAAATAGCGAGGAGGGAAGCCTCAGGCTACAGGATGATAGAGACGGGTTGGTCAGATGGGCAGAACAGTGGCAAATGGAATTTAACCCTGAAAAGTGTGAGGTGATGCATTTTGGGAGGACTAACAAGGCAAGGGAATACACAATGAATGGTAGGACCCTAGGAAGGACAGAGGATCAGAGGGACCTTGGTGTGCATGTACATAGATCCCTGAAGGCAGCAGGACAGGTAGATAAGGTGGTTAAAAAGGCATATGGGATACTTGCCTTCATTAGCCGCGGCATAGAATATAAGCGCAGGGAGGTTACGATGGAGCTGTACAAAATGCTAGTTAGGCCACAGCTGGAATACTGTGTGCAGTTCTGGTCGCCACACTATAGGAAGGATGTGATTGCATTGGAGAGGGTGCAGAGGAGATTCACCAGGATGTTACCTGGGCTGGAGTGCTTCAGCTATCAAGAGAGACTGGACAGGCTGGGGTTGTTTTCCTTCGAGCAGAGAAGGCTGAGGGGGGTGTACAAAATTATGAGGGGCATAGATAGGGTAGATAGAAAGGAACTTTTCCCCTTAGTAGAGGGGTCAATAACCAGGGGGCATAGTTTCAAGATAAGGGGCAGGAGGTTTAGAGGGGATTTGAGGAAAAAAAATTTCACCCAGAGGGTGGTTGGAATCTGGAACTCACTGCCTGAAAGGGTGGTAGAGGCAGGAACCCTCACAACATTCAAGAAGCATTTAGATGAGCACTTGAAACGCCATAGCATACAAGGCTACGGACCAAGTGCTGGAAAATGGGATTAGCATAGACAGGGTTTGATGGCCGGCACGGACACAATGGGCCGAAGGGCCTCTTTCTGTGCTGTATAACTCTATGACTCTATGACTAGTAGTTCTTTGCTGAGTCACTAGAAGGAGCATATTAAGGAGGAAAACTGTGAGGATCAGTATTAGCTTAGGGAGATGGCTACCTCCTGACAAGCAATGATGAAGAAACATTGATGACAACTTAAAGAATGATTTGGGAAGGACCCCCTTTCTGAACAATTGTCTGCTGTCTGATCTCAGAGGATCACTGATGACATGGAGAACTCCATGGGCTGGATAGTTCCAGCCTTCCACCTGGGTGCAGCGAGGGGCCTCCATGAAAAGAAAACAGGAGACAATAAGACCAAGATTCCTCCTGCTCATCGTTCTCCACCCGCTCCACCCCCGCTTATAAGGAAAATCAATTGCGAATATCTGTTGGCAATGTAATTCAAACTCTGGCCTTCTAGTTAACAGTTAATAGTTAAAGTATTGTAGCTACTAAACTGCTTACGATGTCAACTTCTGTGAAATGACCTTACAGTGGACACTTTAAATTCTTCTGACATTCTAACAGTTCAAGTGAGAAATTAGGGAACTCACCCAGCAGGGACAAGTGAATTTTAACCGATCAGGGCCCTTGGACTCACATGACTGATCTTTTGATTGGGAATCAAGGGAGTATCAATTTGAGGTACTTTATCATCTACAGTGTATGCAAATTATAACCAGCTGTTTTCTTGTTCATTAGAAAAACTACTGTTCATTCCAATGAACATTAACTTTAAAATTTTCCCTTTGCTTAAATCTTAAACAATTATCTTGGTGCTGCTTGTACCAATCAGAATAACCTCAAATGACTCTCAAACAGCTGGGAGATGCTTGTCAACCAGAGAGGATTGCAACCCTTCACTAGAAGGACTTAAGGAAATTTAAATCAGAAAAATTCAAAGGGATTTCATACAGATAAAATAGTGTACAATAGCTTCTATCTGTGACATGTTATTGTTCAAGCAGCACACCTCACACTACTGTACATAAATAATGGTTATGCTACTTCTATAGAGTTAATTAACAGTTTGTAAAAATATAATTATAGTGGCATTCCATATACACCTCTATCAATACTGCCATCACGTCCTCTCACATGTTGGAACTTCTTTGCTAATGTCTCATAGATCCAGAGCACAGTACTGAAGGCTGTCTAAACATGGGAGCAATTGCCTCTGACCATCATCCTGCAAGTATATCAGAATATACACTTCTTTACTTTTTTTAAATATTTATTTTCTTATATCTATGATGGGCTTTTAAATAGTTAAAAATCTGTACTAAAAATGATCCCTGTGGGAGGAATGTGGGAAATGTTGTGTTTGGACCAGGAATTCTGTATAAGAAGAAATATTTAAACAGTAATTCAGTGTGCTGGAATTCTTTGCTTCCAAAAATAAACTTTTTTCAAAATTTGAATCTGATAGGGCAACACCAAGGAGTTCCAACATACTGTCCCACAGAATGGTACAGTTCACATTTTCACCCTACCACAGTTCGTTAACTGTATTGACGTGAGCAGTGTTATGAAGGGAGGTGATTTCCTACAAAGGGAGAAGAAAAATCACATGGCAAAATACCCTAACCTCCTGGGTAGCTGGTTATCAGGTCACATTGACAGAAGTTTTAGAGTGGTTCATCTCTGCTGGAATGCTTCAGAGGGAGCAAATGGGAAATGGGGTCCCACAAGGATCAGTGCTGGGACCACTGTTGTTCACAATTTACATTAACGATTTAGACTCTGGAATCAAAAACACAATTTCTAAATTTGCGGATGACACCAAATTAGGGGGTATAGTCAATACTGAGGAGGACTGCAACAAATTACAAGAAGACACTAATAAACTTGCAAAATGTGAATATAATTGGCAAATGAATTTCAACACCAATAAGTGTGAGATGGTACATTTTGGTAAGAAAAATAAGAGAGGTCACATATTACTTGGAAAACAAGAATCTAAATGGGGTAGAGGAGCAAAGGGATGTGGGAGTACAAACACACAAATCACTTAAAGTAGTGACATAGGTTAATAAGGCCATAAAAAAAACAAGCACTAGGGTTTATTTCTAGAGGGATAGAATTGAAAAGTAGAGAAGTTATGCTAAATTTGTATCGAACCTTGGTTAGACCACACTTGCAGTACTGTGTTCAGTTCTGATCGCCATATTATACAAAGGATATAGAGGCACTGGAGAGGGTGCAAAAAAGATTTACAAGGATGATACCAGAAATGCAAGATTATACCTATCAGGAAAGGATGAACAAACAAAGGGCAATGTTCCCTTTAATTTATTTTTGGGTGCGCGGTCCCTCTAAGTGGCTGCGCGGCCCATTCAAAATACAGCACATGCGCGGTTTATCCTAATTAAAAGCCGGTGAGCCAGCTGCAGAGCGCTGCGTGGCCGTGCAGCGTAAAGGGAACATTGCTGAGGGGTGACCTAATAGAGGTCTTTAAAATTATGAAAGGTTTTGATAGAGTAGATACGGAGAGGGTAAGAGCATAACTTGTGGGGAAGAGGAAAACTAGAGGCCATCAATGTAAGAAAGTCACCAATAAATTAAATAGGGAATTCAGAAGAAACTTCTTTACCCAAAGAGTGGTGAGAATGTGGAACTCGCAATCACAGGGAGTGGTTGGGGTGAATAGTATAGATGCATTTAAGGGGAGGCTAGATAAGCATATGAGGGAGAAGGGAATAGAGGGTTATGCTGATAGAGTTAGATGAGGAAAGACGGGAGGAGGCTCCAGTGGAGCATAAACGCCAGCATGGTCTGGTTGGGCCGAATGGCCTGGTTCTGTGCTGTATATCCTATGTAATTCTATGTAATAGAACTTGATAAGTTTGGTTGGACAAAAACATTGCACATAACTGGACCTGAAAATGAAACAGCTGTAGTATTGTTTACAGTGTAAGGTAAATGCAAGGAACTTCATAAGAATTTGTATCTACAATTCCTATGTACTAATGAGTTTCCCATTTCCTCTTATTGTACAGAATATTTGATCCAAACATGATGTTAAACCAGATCAAGATGTAAGATGTACCCCAGTTACCTGAAACCAGTTCTCAATGCTTACCAGAAGAGGTAAATATCACATGGAACCAGCAGCACATTTTAAAAGTCTAACCACTTTTGTGGAAAGTATATTTTGTGAAGCTTTTTAGTCTTTGAATTGAATTCTTGAATGAATGTTAATTGGGCTATTACAGTGTTTTGTAAATGAACTATTTTTATTCTATATATTGTAATGACCCTGCTTCAAGCTCAACATGTCTTAGCAAGCTAGTTATGTACTTATTATACTTCATCTGTATCAAGACTCGTGTAATTTTACTGTCCATGTCTATGTTTATGTGTAATTTTATTAATCAAAATAAATGTAAGTTTCCCTGATGGGTCAGTGGGTAAATGAACCTCAGGTGTGGTACTAAGCCTAAACATGTTCTACTCCAGGTCTGTACTGAATTAGTTGAACTCAGCCAGGATGACCATGAGAGTACTACAATTGGCTTACTCACACATTATTAATAATCATTTAGTGGGTGGAGGGCACCTGGTACCTGTAATACCGTTGTCCTAGCAAGGAGGCAATACCTTCAGGAAAGGAAGGGAGAAAATCAGCAGAAAAAAATATACTTTTTTTTAAATGGCCATTTGAGCGAGCTACCAGAGAGCAGCCGGTGCCGAGGGAACTGTACCCAAGATAAGTTAGCGTCTTCAGGAGAGGAGAGGAGAAAAAATCTAGCAGAGTTCATGATCAACATGATTCTATACTTAGCCTTGGAGAGAGAAATATTCTCAATTTTTCAGCAATTCTTTTTTTTTCCTTTTGCTGTACAGTGCTTATCAGACTGTTTGCATAGCACAAAGACATTTGCTTGAGTATTTACTTCATGTATTTCCCTGCAGTTAATGTTAATTAACACCTGAAGTTAACAAGCATTTATTCTCCTTAACAGAGTCAAGTCACTTACTGTCAAGGGTATTCCTGTAAAATTATAGTTCCGCTATCTGCTTTTCTCCCCCCCTGAGATTGACTGATCATTAGGTGAGCATTTCATGCCTCGTCAGAGGATCCTAAGGGTTGTTGCTTATTATTTTTTAAAAAGAAACATCAAAGCCAATCCACATAAAAGAGCATTTTTTGGCATTCAAATGAAACTTTAACAGACGTGCACCTTATCGTTCTTGGAAGTTAAGGTCACTCTAGCGTGAGGCTGCTTAAAAGGATTTTACATATATATAAATTCCAACAATAATTGATAATTATTGGATCAAACATGTAAAAGTCTCCTGCATAACTGAATTAGTACAGTGAGACAGTTTATGTTTAAACGTTGGAAAAACGCCAATAACTTGTTTATAAATCACTGGTTTAATACTATGCCAGAAAATTGTTTAATGAAAAAACTAAATTGAAAGGACAAGGTAATCTTGATTTACTTCACAAAATATAGAAAAGTTTCAGGAAATTGAACAGCATTAAATACATTTCTCATTATCTCCATATTTAAAAAAAATCCTGCTGTACTTCTGGATGTTAAAAATGTTTAAGATGTAACATAACATGGTTACTATATATGTGTGTGTACTATGTGTGCTTTTTATCTCCCAGTTTCTTTCCTTCATCTCCTGAAGGTATTGGCTTCTTGCTGTGGATAATTCCGTGGACAGTCGTCATCCTCTGGTACCTCACCCAAGTGAACATTATTCGTGTTTGAGCCTTTTTCAGTGAGTGTCAGCAGGCTATTCATCTACTGGGGCATCAGAGCCAAGCCAATCGGTCCTCACTTGGATGGTAATGAGGAGTGGGATCCCTGGGGGATTTTCTCCTCCCTAACCTGGAGCATTGAGGCCAACTGTAACAACCCTATCATCACACCAGCTGAGATAAGCTAACTCAGCACAGATTGGGAATGAAACCTGGAACCTACTTTATCTGTATTATTATATTGTATAGTCATTCATGACTAAACTCAATGAGCCATTGAGAGGTCCTCAATATAATATAATTATAATGTAATTAATGTAATTTAACTGTATCCACCTGCATCACATTACCCACCTGTACCAGAACCACACCTCCAAATGCCACTGAACCCCTCACCTCCACACTCAATTACTTTAACTCTCCCTTTGCCGGCCTCCCATGTTTTGCCTTTTGTAAATTGCAACTCATACAGAGCTTCGCCAATTGCATCCTTCCCATTACATCTGTCCTCAGCAAATGCATCAATTTCTTTGTCTTCATCTATGTCCAATTATTTTCATCTCTAAGAAGCACTTTGGGATGTACTATTGCATTAAAGGTACTGTAAAAATGCAAGTTTTTGTTATTATGTTAATATCTTAATCTGTAGATTCACAATGATTTAATTAAAGCATGTCATTAAAATAACTCTGATAATGAAATCACTGTGCTCTTCTTTTAAGCTCTTTATAGTATTCCGCTTGTAACAGGCAAAGGTTTGAATGACAGTCATTTTGCTACGCATTTTTTGTTCTGGAAATAATTGAACCTCACACAAGTATGTATGTCAAAATAAAGCAAAAAATTGTCCTGTCAAACAAATGCAGCATCCTTCAGTTTTTGTAGGAACTATATGAGGAACAAAAACAGGTAAAACTGATCTTACATTTAAGCCCGATGGCAATGGTTATCATTCTATAGCAACAGAAACAGAACCTTGAGATAGGATTTGAAGGCAAGTTTAGATACCGTTCTAAAGATGGAAGGGTAAAAATAATGTATTTTTTTTTGCCATTTTTTTCCTCTCCTCTCTTCAATCTGAAATCATTGTCTTTTTGCTGGGACATGGTTCCATGGCACAGGTGCTGCCCTCTGACATCTTATCCTGTAATGCTATAATTTATGTACGAGTCTTCACAATGAGTGTTGACAGGCTACTCAAATAAAGGGGGGCTGTAAGCCAAGCCAAGCCAAGCCAATCCAACATCAATGCATGCATACCTTTTGTCATTGGATAACAACGTGGAACCTGAACCCTAGTTGATTTCCTTCCTCCCCCCAATCCAGGAGCAGGAGGCCAGCTGTAGTGTTATGAGCACCATCCAGACTGAGATCAGTTAGTTTAGCGCAGACAAAGGATCAAATCTGGGGTCTTCCTGTATGGATCAGCTGGATATACTTTGAGCCATTTGGGGCACAGTCAATAAAAATAATTTATGTGCTCATTCTTAATTTAATTTATGATCTAATGTTAATTTCTTTATGGATTGGAACATATTGACAGCTTTCACATAAATATTAAAAAAATTAAAAGCACCAAATTTGAACTGTTACAGTCAAGGATGTTTGCAATATTCACATGCACAAACTGATTTTTGTTACTGTTATAGACTCAATACTTGAATGTGTCCAATCCCAGAAAACACACTGGGCCTGATTTTCTTGTTGTAACAGCCCGACTGCGCAACTTATGAACTGGAAAATGGGACATTTCTAAGGATTGGAGAAAGCTTCATCATCATTCGCAAATACTGCAGGAGTGCCATTGTGATGCCTCCCAGGTCTTTTTCTAGCCTTTGCACCAGATCTACGGCACTTCCAAAGGATGCTCAAATAAATGTGCATTTGGGGTTGGTAACCGCGAATCAGTACCTGGAAGTTTAAAAGGCGAGAAAAAATATTAATTCTGCTGTTTTGAGACCACTTTTGGTCCATTTTTTCTTTTTTTTTTCTCCTGGGTACCAGGTTCTCATGAGCCTTTGTGCCAGTACTTTGAATTTTTTTAATTAATATTTTGCCCCCAGCACTAATGGGAAGCCCCCTTTCTGAGGCAGACCAATGACGGGAGGCCAGTCAGGTCAGGTTACATGGGGGGGAGATACTCTCTACTGGTGTTAGCTGTGGCTCAGTGGTAGCACTCTTGCCTCTCAGTTAGAAGGTCATGGATTTAAGTCCCACAGCAGGGACTTGAGCACAAAATCTAGGCTGACACATCAGTGCAGTACTGAGGGAGTGCTGCACGGTTGGAGGTGCTGTCCTTCGGATGAGACATTAAATTGAGGCCCCATCTGCTCTCTCAGTGGATATGAAAGATCCCATGGCACTATTCCAAGAAGAGCAGGGAGTTCTCCCCGGTGTCCTGGCCAATATTTATCCCTCAACCAACACCTAAAAACAGATGATCTGGTCATTATCACATTGCTGTTTGTGGGAGCTTGCTGTGCATAAATTGGCTGCCCCGTTTCCTACATTACAACAGTGACTACACTTCAAAAGTACTTAATTGGCTGCAAAATGCTTTAGGTTGTCCTGAGGTCGTGGAAGACACTATATAAATTCAAGACTTTCAAAACAGTCATTTAACTTCTTGCAAGAGTTGCTGGGCCACTCAATAACAGTTGTTCTGTGGCATTTTATTGCCCTTGCCTCCTCTTGCTCCATGCCTCTTTAATCAATCTTGGGCCTTTAAGGCCTGAGGGGTGCCTGAACTTCCTGTCACCTGGGTGGTCTGCTCCAATTGTGTACCTCCATGAGCCCACAAAGTCAGCCCTCTCCATTCAAATGAATGCCTCCAGAAAATCCAGGTGCTCCAGTGCATTCCGGGGTGCAGTGTATCAGACGTGCGCTACACACACACTACCCCTGGTCGAGAAAATCAGCCCGAATACCTTTCTTTAAAAAACTCTTTTGATATGACTCTGAGCATGGCCATTGTTAGTACACGACCCAATGAAAACGGGATTCTGTTACTCTAAGTTTTTTTCCCATATGCAGATTACTTATTTAAACCGGGACAGTGATAAGAATGTTACAGTTATCCTCAATGTTCCTGGGCTACAGAAAGGAAAAAGTCAGACAAGGTTTCCACGTCTGATTGCTGTCCAGTGATCTGTGATGCAAAATACACATATGTAGACAGCAGGTGAGGATAAGATAAGCCTTGGCTATACTTCTCCCTCTGGTTGACTAGCCTGGCAACACATACTGCTTATCCTCATATATAAAGAATGGCCACTTAGTCGAAGAACTGGAAGGCTGCCAGTACTTATGGAACCAGTATATTGAGCCCAAGCTGCTAGAAAAGTGATTTGGTTTAGTCAGCTTGAATAACTGAGGTTTAGACACCAACCTAACTTTTTCTGAAGAATCTTAAAGTCCACATTCGATGGAGAAATGGAACTATAAAAGTTTCACTGGAATGGGTTCTTCCCATTCTTTGGAAAGTGCATCATCAGAGTGTTTTGCAAAGTGCCAGGCAAAAGGTACTTTATGACCCATGTGAGCAGTAGGGTTAGTCCTGTAAAATTATGCAGGGTGTCCATCAAAACCAGACACTTTTGCAGCCTGCAAAGTTTAGATTGCTGAGAAAAGTTACTCCTCCAAAATAGTCCCTGTACCAGAGCCCATCTGATAGACTTGGCAAAGGAACCTGTTCCAGCTATATCTACATCTCTGTCTTGGTTGTTGCTTTTTGTTGGGTTTGTTTTGCTAAAAATAGGTACTTGGAGGCTTCGAATGAAACAAATAAATGAATAGAATCTGTGTTTTAAAATAGAATCTAACTTAGTTTGCACAGTAATACAGACCATGATTACATTGGTAATTTTAACCTTTGATGATGGCATAAAACCGACGCTATTGGATAGGCTGCCCATTATACACCCCGTCTGATATTCCTTTCCATTTAATATCACATGTTTCATACGACTGCTGAAAGTTAAAAGTAAAATTACTCCCATTGTGTCAAATATTTCAAAAAATCAGAAATAAAAGGATGAAATGATTTGCAATGCAATTTCTCCCTTTCCCTTTTTGAAGGTGTTCTTGTCATTCCAGGTCTTTGAGCAGTACTACCCTCTGGTCAGGAGCCTGGACAGCTGATCTGATTTGAAGTCTCTGTGGGTCCAAGTGTGAAACTGGTCACTAAAAGGCATGTGAGCTGCCCAAGGTGACTCACCTTTCCAATTTTAACTCCTATATCATAAATGCCAACTGTTTGCATTTTACAATAACTACAGCATTTTCAGTTGACCATCAACAATTTAAATTCCTGTCAGCTTGTTGGAGTTTCCCAAGAAAAACAACTGTATTTACGAGGATTGGAGGTTGTCAGTATCCACCAATGAGATCAGTACTGCAGCCTGTCGGTACCAATCAATCAGACGCTACTTTCACAGAATCCCCACAGTGCAGATAGAGGCCATTTCGGCCCATCGAGCCTGCACCGACACATATCCCACCCTATCCCCGTAACCCCACGTATTTAATCCCCCTAACACTAAGGGTCAATTTATCATAGCCAAATCAACCTAACCTGCACATCTTTGGACTGTGGGAGGAAACCGGAGCACCCGGAGGAAACCCACGCAGACACAGGGAGAATGTGCAAACTCCACACAGACAGTCACCCGAGGCCAGATTCGAACCCGGGTCCCTGGCATTGTGAGGCAACAGTGCTAACCACTATGCCACCGTGTTGCCCAACTTTCTTCATGAACTGGAGGCAGAAAAGTTTTTAAGATGAACTGATAGTTTCTGATGGAAATAATGTCTAATGAGGGATGAAATGACAGGAATTCTGATACCTTACGCCTTCCATCTCATTTGCATGTGCTTCTGATGAACTGCCTCCTCCCACCCGGACCAGAAATTTTGTTGGTATGAAAAGGGGTGTAATCTCAGCTTAAATATCTAACCTTTAAAATAGAGATGCACCTGAATTATGCCTCTATCACGTCAACCAGATCACAGTATTTCAACCTCCTTGTCTTCATCAGTCTGAAGGCTATATTCAAGGCTGTTGTTGAGTTACCACATTTTTTGGAGGGTCTTGACCAGAGGGTAGTACTGCTCAAAGACCTGGAATGACAAGAACACCTTCAAAAGGGGAAAGGGAGAAATTGCATTGCAAATCATTTCATGCTGTTGGTCAGCTTTTGTTCGTTTTCTAGACTGGCATTTATGTTACTTGTAGAGAGATGGATGGTTTTGACTTATTTCCATCCCCTAACAGCATGGACTGAGATCTTGACCTTGCTGTGTAGGCAATAGTGGGTAAAGATCACATTATACCACTTCAAGGGACATAGATTTAAAGTAATTGGTAGAAGGATTAGAGGGGGGTTGAGGAGAAATGTTTTCACCCGGAGGGCGGTGGGGGTCTGGAACTCGCTGCCTGAAAGGGTGGTAGAGGCGGAAACCCTCATCGCATTTAAAAAGTACTTGGATATGCACCTGAAGTGCTGTAACCTACAAGGGTACAGACCAAGAGCTGGAAAGTGGGATTAGGCGGGATAGCCCTTTTTCTGGCTTGCACAGACATGATGGGCCGAATGTGCTGTAAACTTCTATGATTCTATGATTCATGATATAAGGTCTTTTAGCTGACAAGTGCTCTGAAATAATTACCTATAGAAAGCCCAATGACACAGGGCACAGTTTGCTGCAGAACAGACTGGGTTCACAGACTGAGAAACCTTTGGGGGAGAAATTCATTATTGGGGCGCTAAAACTTTGAAAGCTGAAAAATTAGAGCCAGGTGCTAATGATGATAAGCGCCCGCGAAATTCAGTTGTAGTGCTCTAAGAGGGAAGTGGAGCACTAAATCATGCGCTAACCACTACTCTTAGGGCACTAAAGTCGGAGAGCGGGGCGGTACCGGCAGAGCGCGAGACAATTTGCAGCGTATTCCAGACGGCACTCTTCAATCACAGAGGCTGCTTCCCTCACTTAAAGGGAAGGGACAATACTGCACCAGAGGCTATTGGTCGGCACTGGCGACTGCCAATACAGCCCCAAACACTGTCACCAAGTGGAGGGCTTGGACATCCTGCAACAATGAAAGAGTGAAAACTTTGCGCAGGCACCAGACTGGTGCAAATAATAACGGTTCAGCGATCTGAAAAGCATTCCCTTTAATTACCGCTCCCGAAGCGGCCATCTGACTTCAGAATGCCTCCTCTTGCTGGCGTTGTCAGCGCGAGGAGATAATGCAGGGGGCGAAAGTCAATTTCACATCCGGGGCGCTAACGGGGCGGTGCGCACTTGATGACATCACGATCTGCGAGGCGCTAGAGACTGAGGCGGTAAGAGTTAGCGCCAACCGGAAATTAATTTTGCGGGCGTCGCTGCATTCGCCGCGCCCAGTCGCTAACCCCTTAGCGCCCCGTTATCGCCCCCCCCCCCACCCAGGCGCTAACAGGAGGTGCTAAGCAACTGAATTTCCCCCCCCCCTTTGAATTCCAGCCTTGCTCACATTCACAATTGGGCTTTCCCATTCAGCAATATGCCACTCTCAAGTGGATCCTCAGGTATAACACAGAGTGAAGAAGAGGTTATTTGTCCACAGAAGAGAAAGAAAATCATCAGTTTCTATCTTGGGTTACACTTCAGCAACCCCTATTAACTGGTGGAGTCTGTGGAGATGTCAACAGTTCCCTGTCCATTCTCTCAATTAAAATCCAGAAGGCTGCAAAAGGAATAAAATCACAATAAAATGAAAGAAGCAAGAAATACTTGTCTTTATATGACACCTTGTCATGCCTCTAAGAGACATCTCAATGTGCATGCAATGAATGACTTTGAAATTAAGTGGCTGCTATTATGTAGGCAACAGTGGCAGTTGTTATGCAAGTTGCAAGATTCAACAAACAGCAACTAATTTAAATGAAACAAAAATCAGGTAGGCTCCTTTACAGGCACTCAATTTTCTAAAATTCTTTGCTAGCAGGTGATCCTAGAAATTTTAGCACAGAAGGAGGTCATTCAGCCCATCTTGTCTGTGCTGAATTTAGGCCTCTCTTGGAGGCTGATTTTGCACAGTCCGATCTTTCTTATCTCTCCTTATAATCTTAGGGGCCTTCAATGGAACTCCGTTTGTCTGCTTTCCTGGGCACAGACCCAGCATTGCTAGATCCTGCCCAATTCTCTGCCCCTGCCAGGCTTCCTCTGCCCGCTTTAACCTCCCTTCCCCTGTGGGGAAATTTGCTGCCGTAGTGCTTAGCTTGAGACCATGGATTCGATTCACCTACCAATGGAAATGATCTCTGTTTACCTTGTCTTTTCCTTTTATCCTTTTGAACACCTTTATTATGTCATTCATCAATCCTTGCAGTTCTAGAGAATAAAGTTCTGGTTTCCTTATAACTGAGATGCCTCATCCCTGCTATCATCTGGGTAAATCTGCTGTGCACTTTCCCCAGGGCTACTATATTCCTCCAATAGTAAGCAGACAAATATTGCACACATTGTTGCAGATGTGGCCTACACATTGTTTGTACAGAGCCATAATAACCTCTAATTTTGTGTTCAATTCCTCTCAGTAAAAACCCTCAAATCCCATTTGTCTTTTTACTGGCTTTTTTTTAACCTGACCACCCATTTTTAAGGATTTATGTATCAGCACACCTAGATCCCTTTGTTCACCCACTGCATTGAGAAATATTGCGTTTAATATGTATATTCCCATTCTTTATTCTTGCTCCCAGAATATTTTACCTCACATTTATCTGTATTCATATGTCAGCCTTGACTCAGTGGTATCACTCGTGCCTCTGAGTCAGAACGTTTAAGCCTCATTCCAGATACTTGAGCACATAATCTATGCTGACACTTTAGTGCAGTACTGAGGGAGTGCTGCGCTGTCGGAGGTGCCGTCTTTTGGATGAGATGTTAAACCGAGGCCACATCTGTCCTCTTAGGTGGATGTAAAAGATCCATGGCACTATTTGAAGAAGAGCAGGGGAGTTCTTATGGTGTTCTTGCAAACTACTGCCCCATCTCCAACCTCCCTTTCCTCTCCAAAGTCTTTGAACGTGTTGTCGCCTCCCAAATCCGTGCCCATCTTTTCCGCAACTCCATGTTTGAATCCCTCCAATCAGGTTTCTGCCCCTGCCACAGTGCCGAAACGACTCTCATCAAAGTCACAAATGACATCCTTTGTGACTGTGACAAAGGTAAATTATCCCTCCTCATTCTTCTTGACTTGTCTGCAGCCTTTGACACAGTTGACCACTCCATCCTCCTCCAACGCCTCTCCACCGTCGTCCAGCTGGGTGGGACTGCACTCGCCTGGTTCCATTCTTATCTATCTAATCGTAGCCAGAGAATCACCTGTAATGGCTTCTCTTCCCGCTCCCGCATCATTACCTCTGGTGTCCCCCAAGGATCTATCCTTGGCCCCCTCCTATTACTCATCTACATGCTGCCCCTTGGCGACATCATCCGAAAACACAGTGTCAGTTTCCACATGTACGCTGACGACACCCAGCTCCACCTCACCACCACCTCTCTCGACCCCTCCATGGTCTCTAGATTGTCAGACTACTTGTCCAACATCCAGTTCTGGATGAGCAGAAATTTTCTCCAATTAAATATTGGGAAGACCGAAGCCATTGTTTTCGGTCCCCGCCACAAACTCCGTTCCCTAGCCACTGACTCCATCCCTCTCCCTAACATCTGTCCGAGACTGAACCAGACTGTTTGCAACCTTGGTGTCATATTTGACCCTGAAATGAGCTTCCGACCACATATCCGCGCCATAACTAAGACCGCCTATTTCCACCTCCGTAACATCGCCCATCTCTGCCCTTGCCTCAGCTCATCTGCTGCTGAAACCCTCATCCATGCCTTTGTTGCCTCTAGACTTGACTATTCCAATGCACTCCTAGCTGGCCTCCCACGTTCTAGCCTACGTAAACTTGAGTTCATCCAAAACTCGGCTGCCCGTGTCCTAACTCGCACCAAGTCCTGTTCATCCATCACCCCTGTGCTCACTGACCTACATCGGCTCCCGGTTAAGCAAAAATGCCTCGATTTCAAAATTCTCATCCTTGTTTTCAAATCCCTCCATGGCCTCGCCCCTCCCTATCTCTGTAATCTCCTCCAGCCCCACAATTCCCCGAGATATCTGCGCTCCTCCAATTCTGCCCTCTTGAGCATCCCTGATTATAATCGCTCAACCATCGGTGGCCGTGCCTTCTGTTGCCTAGGCCCTAAGCTCTGGAATTCCCTGCCTAAACCTCTCCTCCTCGCTACCTCTCTTTTCTCCTTTAAGACGCTCCTTAAAACCTACCTCTTTGACCAAGCTTGGTGTCAAATTTTGTTTTATAACACTCCTGTGAATTGCCTTGGGATTTTTACTATGTTAAAGGTGCTATATAAATACAAGTTGTTGTTGTTGTTGGTTGCTGCCTCTGCTCCATCTCCATGTCATGCTGCAGCCCAAGGGGGACTGCAACTACAGACAGCCCCCAGGACTGGGAGGAAGTGGTGTTCTCAGAGGCATCCTTTAAGAGCCAATGTCGCAAATGTCCAGCAGCACTCCTTGCACTCCCTTCACACTTTAACAACTTTTTAACTGTATTACACCAAGCCACTACTCCAATAAAATGTGAAGAAACCAGTCCAAAAGCAAAAATCTAAACTTACCTGAAAGTTGCATTTGTTCCTTTAAGAAGCGCTGGTAGACCGTTCGTCGTACAGCTGCACGCACGTTCTGCTGTGCATGCTTTGGAGAGGGTGTTAAAAGGAGCGTCGACGTCCAAAATACCAGATCATGCGTCAATTCAGCATTGCATGCTGATTGATGTCATGATCTGACTCATTTCCATATCTGGAGCGAGCGCAGGCAATGGCAGCACTGCAGACCTGTCCAAAATGGCAGCCGCTGCGTGGTCGGAAGCGAGGCGGCTGCCATTTGTTCATCCAACTTGGTCTTAACGGCCGGCGCAATGGGCCGAATTTCATGGCCATTATCTAGTTATTATATCAGTGCTGTTTGAGGTACCATGCTGTGCACAAACTGGCTATCGCATTTCCCTAATTACAACAGTGACTACACTTCAAAAGTACTTAATTTACTGTGTAGCGCTTTGAGACAGCCTGAGGTCGTGATAGGTGCTATACAAATACAAGTTATTTCTTTCTTATTAAACCACATCTGCCCATTCTCCTATTATATTTATATCCTCCTGCATTCTTTCTGGAAATTTGATACTTCCCGCAGTTTGGTATGGTCAGCAAACTTTGATATGCACCACTTTATGTCTAAGTCTAGATAATTTATTTATATAGTCAGGAGATAGGTAGCAGGATGGATAGCAAGCTGGCTACAAAACAGAAACCAGAGTGAGGGTTAAGGGTAGGTACTCAGACCATAGTTCCACAGGGATTGGTGCTGTGACCACTGTGGACTTGAGAATCGGAAGTACAATTTCAAGATTTGTGGACGACACCAAATTGGGAGGTATAATTAATACAAAGGAAAAATGTGACAAAATACAGGAAGATATTAATAAACTTGCAGAATGGCATGTAATTGGCAAATGAATTTCAATATAGATAAGTGTGAGGTGGTGCAATTTGGTGGGAAGAATAAGGGGCCACATAATGGGGTAGAGAAGCAAAGAGATCTAGGAGTACAGATACACAAATCACTAAAAGTAGTGACATAGGTTAGCAAGGCTGTAAGGAAAGCAAACCAAGCACAGGGGTTTATTTCTGGAGGGATAGAAATGAAAAGCAGAGAAGTTATATTAAACCTGTATAGAACCTTGGTTAGAGTAGTAAGCATGTGGAACATGCTACCACAAGGAGTAGTTGAGGTGAATAGCATCGATGCATTTAAGGGGAAGCTAGATAAGCACATGAGAGAGAAAGGAATAGAAGGCTATGCTGATAGGGTTAGAAAAAGAGGGGTGGGAGGAGGCTCGTGTGGAGCATAAACGCCAGCATAGACAAGTTGGGCCGAATGGCCTGTTTCTATGCTATAGACTAGATGCAACTCTTTGTATATAGAACAAAAGTGTTCTTAATACGATCTCTGGGGCATTACTTGCCAGTTTGAAAAATGTTGGCCCTAAATTTGCGGTCGGTATGCCGGCGTATTCTCAGAGTACCCCATCATACCGCCTTTGAAACTGAGTGTAAGTTTGAGATTTCCGCATGCGCTTGTGAATGCATTAAATCCCGAACTTGCGATCTGTGACGTTCCTACTGCACATAGGCTTCGCTGCGTCTTTCACCTCCTCATACAAATGAATGTGCTGGCGAAAAGTTGGGCTGATTGCCCACCTACGGCGAGGTAATTATGCTGAAAATTTTTAAGTCTGGTGCAAACAGGTGAGGTAAGCCTGTGGCACAGCGTAAGGGAACTGCTATTCTGGTTTCATCAACTGCCCATTACCTTTACAGTCATTTTCCATTTGGTTAACCCTAACAGTTTAATGTTGATGGTTGATTTAGTTAATGTGAACGAACTGCGGTGTTTTCTTACAAATATTGGATGACCAAGGCAGTGACTTTTTAAAAAAAACAAATCTCACAAAAAGAAAGAAAAAGAGAACTGGGACAAGTGGACGAAATGAGAATATGGGGATAAAAGTAATAGACAATTAGCGTCATTTCATATCCCACTAAATCCAAATTGTTAACTGGTGCCGTACAATAGGTAAATATGTATGTTCAATTATTTGCTGCCATTGGATAGATGTAGCTTTTTATTTTAAACTATGGACCTACCTATTCTACACCTAAAATGTCTCAACATCTCTTTGTATAGAAAATACAGTTTGTTGACTCTGAATATTTACAGCACCCCTGATATAAACCCCTTTACAAGTGGCCGTACGTAAACTTTCACTTCCATCTCCCACATCAAACAACAGGCATTTTCTTCTCATTTATGAGAACAATGTATAATTCCAAAATAGTTACTTTAAGAAGTAAGTCGATTTTAGTAACATTCACTTTTAAAAAGACCTCTACTATATTTTGCATCGCAGGAAATGCTTTTCAAATCTATTCCATGTGTCTTAAACACTGGCTACAGTCACCTAGAGTTTCTATGTTAACCAATTAAAAAATAAAATTACCACCTCAACCTAACAAATAGATCTTACATTGTATGATAGTGATATTTCCAACATAAAAAGTTTGCTCAATGAACACCACACTGGTTGTATTACCCGTTTACCCAGAATTTCACTTGGGGAGTATTGGATTGGCAATTGGCTAAGAGTCAAGAAGTAAAAGAAGCAGCGCTCCACATGATCCCAGGTTCGCATACGCACAACGGTGCGCTCCTGGGCTCCGTGGGGCACGACGCTGCGCACAACTGTGCAGCGTTTGAAAGCAAGTTCTCAAAGGGGTGTTCACACAAGGTAAGTGCGGATTTCCTCGCGATGTCGGCAGCGTACTCCTTAGCTACGTCGCCGACTGTGAATTCAGGGCCATTAATTTACTGTAAACCTCTGTCTTTCAAGCATTTCTCTATTCACACTGCCACTTTCCATTTAATGCCATGGATCATAATTTTCTAAACCAATTTCTTATGTGGACTTTATCAAATGCTTTCTGGAAATCCATATAAAGTACATCCATTTTTCTCTTAAAAAAATTCTATCAGATTAATCAAACATGACCCTTCACAGTTCCAGGTTGACTTGCTAGGATCTAAGTATTCACTTATTTTATGCCTAATTCTGGTCTTCGGTAATTTTCCTGCTATTGACACAAGATTAAGTGGTTAATAGTCATCTGTATTATCCCTTTCCCCATTTTGAACAGAGATGTAACATTTTTAATCCACCAGTCCTTTGGCACAGCCCCAATCTTGAATAAATTTTGAAAAATCATGGTTAGTCCCTCTGTTACTCTCTCACTCCTTTAGTATTCTGGGCTTCACACCATCTGGAGAAGAGAAAGGCTTCCAAGGGCAGAAACGCCATTAGGCAGGTGAGCAGCAGCAGCATAATGAGGTTGCAGAGGACAACTCATTACTGGCTGCATAGACACTTGCGCTAATCTGATACAGGAGGCCTTGTCAAGAATATCAATTCAGCCCACTGCATGAAAATTCCTGACTACATCTCTCCCATTCCCACTACAAAGATGTATTCATCTACAAATACTAGCCCGTGACCATCAACTCACATGCCTCCCATTCAGGTCACTTATTCAAAGAAATTTCTCTACTTTGCCAAAAACAAGGCTCCCAAAATTCCTGTATGAGGCAAATTACCAATGCCCTCGTTGCCAGGACTGGTTAGCTCAGTTGGTTAGAGCATGGTGCTAATAATGCTAAGATTACGGGTTCAATCACTATGCTGGCCATGTATGCTACCTGGTAGTGCTTTGCTTAAAACACAAGGATTGCCCCGTGCTGCGCAGTACAATTTTACAGTGCTCCCGGATAGATCACGTAGAGGGCATCAAATCTTTCAAAATTGCTGCATTTCCCAGGGTTGTGGGGGATATTGATTCTACACTTGTCACATTGTGTATCCCAAATGTTAACCCCCATATTTATATGAACGGCAAAGGCTCCCATTCCCTAAATGTGCAGGTCATTTGGAACAATAGGCATAGCTCTTGCACGTGAGTTCACTGGAATTTATGCTGGGAACTGCCATGATACGATTAACTTTGGTCTGCTTGGGCAGGATTCTATCTTAATCAGCTATTTTGTGATCTCTTATGAGGTAAGTGGCAGCTGGTGGAGAGATTGAAGAATACATAGACACATTAATTAAGAAAAGGTATACACTCTCCCAAAACAACTGAAGGCACCAAGCCTCCCACATTTCCATCCCCAATTACCAGGCCAGAGTTGAAGTCAATTATTGTCACTGCTTCCTCTTCATGTGCTGTTAAATGCCAGGTTTGTGCTCCTTCTTCCCCAGTGGCCTGGCATTCCTTGGCATTGTGTGCTATCTTCTCCTGCAAGAGGAATGCATTTTGTTAATTAGCTGCTGCAATATCCAAATCTTGCAGTCATAATCTGCCAGGACTCATGGAATGGATGGTACTAATGGCACTAATTACTAGCCTTTTCCCTTCCATTACAGCAGCTATTTCATTCCTTCTTGTAAGAGCCTTCTCACCTCTTTAACTGCATGCAGCCCTGTACATTGCTACATTACTAGATCCCTAGATTCTAGAATGATCCCAGTGGATTTGAAGGTAGCAAATGTAACCCTGCTATTCAAGAAAGGAGGGAGAGAGAAAACAGAGAACTACAGGCCAGTTAGCCTGACATCAGTTGTCGGGAAAATGCTGGAATCCATTATTAAGGAATTGGCAACAGGGCACTTAGAAAATCATAATATGATTAGGCAGAGTCAACATGGTTTTATGAAAGGGAAATCGTGTTGAACAAATTTATTAGAGTTTTTTGAGGATGTAACCAGCAGGGTAGATAAAGTGATGTAATATATTTGGATTCCCAAAAGGCATTTGATAAGTTGCCACATAAAAGGTTGCTACGCAAGATAAGGGCTCATGGGGTTGGGGGTAATATATTAGTATGATAGAGGATTGGTTAACGGACAGAAAACAGAGGGGGAAAAATTCAGTTGGTTAGCGCCTCTCATTAGCGCCTGGCGGGGGCGCTAACAGGGCGCTGATGCAGTAGCGCTGGGGTGAGGCGAATCCAGCAATGCACACCAAATCCGGCCCCTCTGTAGCGCTGCCGCTACGAGTTACCGCCGGGGACTTCAGTGCCAGGAAGATCGTGATGTCAGTGAGCGTGCAACGTTCACTGGGTGCCCGATCTGCAAAATTCATTGACACCCCCTGCCTTAGCGCCTCACCCCGACAGCGACAGGGAGAGGAGGCGTCAAGCAGGCGGATGCCGGCTCCAGGGGCGCTACTTAAAGGGATCAGTCGCAGCTTAAAGTAATGAGTCGCAGCTGTCAGCTTAGTGTTGTTTCACTGCTTCCTTGTCAGGTTGACATTGTGCAACAGTTTAATTCAGTAATTTAAAGGTTGTTTAGTATCAGGAGAGTTGTGGCTGGTAAAAATTAGTTACATTTATTCTCACAACATATCAAAGTTCTACACTTGGTTACATTAATGGGGGCTGTACTGGCAGTCGACCTCGCCCTCCAGGATCTACGGTGGAGGGAGCAGAGGCAGCGAGAAAGATTGGAACATGTGGCCAGAGGGAGGAGGAGGGCCATGAGGGCTCTCAACAGGAGGCCTTACATGAAGCGAGGAGCAGTGCATCAGACGGCTCCGCATCACCAAGGTGGTGGTCACAGAACTCTGCCACCTACTCCAAACAGACCTCCAGCCTCACACCAGGATGACTTAAACCCCAGATCCCTTTTGCTCACCACATGTCCATCATGCCATCCCTCTGTCATGCCATATCACAGCGTCCTCCTGGGCACAAAGTTGAAATGAGAGAGACCACAAAATATTGCAAACTCCATGAATAAATTTATGCATAAACATATCACACATATCACAATCATTCCAATAACTAATGACCCTTGTGCCTGCCATAGTTGAACAGCTATCATTGTGTGCAAGGTGTGAGATGTGGGTGTGAGTGTGGTAGGTAGAGATTGTTGGTGGATGAGCGCTGTGGGTGTGGTGCTTTGGGCAGTGTGTGAAGCTTGTGGTACAGATGGTGGTATGTAGCATTTGTTGAAGCATTCAATCACCCTGACCACCCGACTGAGGTGGAGCTGCCATGAGCACACCAGCTTCAGTCCTCTGGCTCATTCTCTTGTTGTGCTTCTCCTTGCTGAGGCAGCTGAACAGCCAGCATTGCTGAGAATGAGGTGCTGCAGCATCAATGAACCTCCCTTTAAGTACTGGGAAGAGCCTGTGGCAATGATGATTTGTGATTAGACTGCACCTGATATTGGTCAGCGCTTTGAGTTTAATGCCACTGAATTAGACCGTTAGCACTTGATTTAGCGCTCCAATCCTTTCTTTGAGCAAGGAGACTGAATTTTGCGTGCAATCTGAATCATTAGCGCCTGGCGCTAAATCTCAAACTTTTCTAAAGTTACCGCCCATTCCTGGGCTATAATGAATTTCTCCCCCTTAGAGTAGGGATAAACAGGTCATTTTCTGATTGACAGGCTGTAACTAGTGGGGTACCGCAAGGTTCAGTGGTTGGGCCTCAGCTAGTTACAATCTATATTAATGACTTAGATGAAGGGACCGGATACAATGTATCCAAGTTTGCTGATGATACAAAGCTAGGTGGGATAGTAAGTTGTGAGGAGGACAAGAGCCTGCAAAATAGACAGATTAAGTGAATGGACAATAAGGTGGCAAATGGAGTATAATGTGGGGAAATGTGAGGTTATTCACTTTGGTAGGAAGAATAGAAAAACGGAATATTTTTTAAATGGTGAGAAACTTTCAAATGTTGGTGTTCAGAGAGATTTGGGTGTTCTCATACAGGAACACAGAAAGTTAGCATGCACGTACAGCAAGCAATTAGGAAGGCAAATGGCATGTTGGCCTTTATTGCAAGGGGGTTGAAGTACAAGAGTAAAGAAGTCTTACTACAATTGTACAGGGCTTTGGTGAGACCACACCTGGAGTACTGTGCACAGTTTTAGTCTACTTAGCTGAGAAAGGATATACATGCCTTAGAGGCGGTGCAATGAAGGTTCACTGGGATGAGAGGGTTGTCCTATGAGGAGAGATTGAGTAGATTGGGCCTATACTCTCTGGAGTTTAGAAGAATGAGAGGTGATCTCATTGAAACATATGAGATTCTGAGGGGGATTGACAGGGTAGATGCTGAGAGGTTGTTTCCCCTGGCTGAAGTGTCTAGAACTAGGGGGCATAGTCTAAGGATAAGGGGTCGGCCATTTAAGACTGAGATGAGGAGGAATTTCTTCACTCAGAGGGTTGTGAATCTCTACCCCAAAAGGCTGTGGATGCTGAGTCGTTGAGTATATTCAAGGCTGAGATAGATAGATTTTTTGGCTCTTGGGGAATCAAGGGATAGGGCAGGAAAGTGGAGTTGAGGTTGAAGATCAGCCATGATCTTATTGAATGGCAGAGCAGGTTCGAAGGACAGTATGGCCTACTCCTGCTCCTAATATTTATGTTCTTATGTTCTTCTTATACCCTTGCTCCGTTCCCATAATGGGGATGATGATGGGTACATGAATCAAGCAATTGCATACGATGTGAGGATTTTAGTGGAATACATGAAAGTCAGACTTACAGGTGAATGCCTAGGGGCCCAGCAGATCCTATGGATATTAATGTTAAGTTCTTAAAGTCCTCACCACGGTGGTGGTTGTAAGTGGTAAACGTAGTTAATACAGTGAGGGCTAAATTGGATGGCCCCAGAAAACGGACGCGGGGATCACGATGTGCGAGTAACCTGCATCAGTTGGATGTAATGCAGGCAGGATGCCATCTTCGTGCTGCCTGCTCATTTACACGATTTCTGCGTACAGCCAGCGCTAAATGTGCTGTTGATTGGCTGCACACATCAGCAGGGGGCCCAACATCGATGCTTGCTAGCAGTACTTAAAGCTAGCCTGCACTGCTTGAAGCTAGCCTGCACCTCCTAAAGGGGAGGTGCATTGTGGCAGGTGCTGTGAGTCACGTGGGAGCTGAATCTGACCTGGAAAAGATAGAGGAATGGCTGAACATGGGAGAGAGTGGGCACCCAGGATTTCTAAGGCTGCATTGGAGGTCTTGGTGGAGGACGTGGAAAGGAGGAGAGACATCCTGTATCCGCAGGGGGCCAGGAGGCCTTCCAGACACACGGTGAAAAGGCAGTGGGAGCAGATAGCCATGGAGGTCAATGCCAGGAGTCTAGCCCTGAGGACTTGGATGCAGTGCTGCAAGAAGTTTAATGACCTCACATGAGTGGTCAAGGTCAGTGAATTTTTTTATTCGTTTATGGGATCTGGGCGTCGCTGGCAAGGCCAGCATTTATTGGCCATCCCTAGCCACCTTCTTGAACCGCTGCAGTCCGTGTGGTGAAGGTACTCCCACAGTGCTGTTACATAGGGAGCTCCAGGATTTGTACCCAGCGACGATGAAGGAACGGCGATATACTTCTAAGTCAGGATGGTGTGTGACTTGGAGGGGAACTTGGAGGTGGTGGTGTTCCCATGCGCCTGCTGCCCTTGTCCTTCTAGGTGGAAGAGGTTGCGGGTTTGGGAGGTGCTGCCGAAGAAGCCTTGGCGAGTTGCTGCAGTGCATATTGTAGATGGTGCACACTGCAGCCACGGTACGCTGGTGGTGGAGGGGGTGAATGTTTAAGGTGGTGGATGGGGTGCCAATCAAGCGGGCTGCTTTGCCCTGGATGGTTTCGAGCTTCGTGAGTGTTGTTGGAGCTGCACTCATCCAGGCAAGTGGAGAGTATTCCATCACACTCCTTACTTGTGCCTTGTAGATGGTGGAAAGGCTTTGGGGAGTCAGGAGGTGAGGCACTTGCCACAGAATACCTAGCCTCTGACCTGCTCTTGTTGCCACAGTATTTATGTGGCTGGTCCAGTTAAGTTTCTGGTCAATGGTAACCCCCAGGATGTTGATGGTGGGGGATTCGGCGATGATAATGCTGTTGAATGCCTCTTCAAATGTCATATCCTACTAACTGCACCACTAGCTTCATCCTCTCTTCTCTTACACTGCTCAATGCACCACACACCCATTACTCACCTACCAGCAATCTCTATCAATTAGGCCTCATACCTAACATGCATATGCTTCACCTCACCCTTATACACTTAGCAGTGTTGCAAGCCTCATGTCACAGCTTGCACACACTGTTGCTATTCAACCATGACAGCCACATCACCCAAACATATTGCACGACACTCACTGACACACTTCCATCTCTCTTGCTGGAGAGGTGGAGCACAACCGAAGGCAGCAGGAACTAACCGGAGGGGGAGAGGCATGCCTGTATGCTCTAATGCCCCTGGAGGAGATGGTGCTGGCCATTATTGGAAGGCCATCGCTGAGGACGTGGCCAGCGGCGGGGCTGAAAACATTGAAGATGACGGTATCCTTATACCTAACCCTCCTTTTCACATCCCACTTCCTCCTCATCCCACAATCTCTTCTGACTTGCAAGCTGCAGGTGGTGTAAGCATGCACCTCTTACTTTCCTCCCTTCGCCTCACCACAAGCCTCACCACAACCCTACCCTTGTGCCTTTTCCCTTTCAGATACCCAAGAAGTGCAACCTGGCCAGGCAGTGGAGGAATACGAAGAAGAGCGTGATGATGAAGACACACCGTCACTTCATTTTACACTTCATAGAATCATAGAATGGTTACAGCACGGAAGGAGGCCATTCGGCCCAATGAACCCGTGCCGGCTCTCTGCAAGAGCACTTCAGCTAGTCCCACTCCCCCGCCCTTTCCCCGTAGCCCTGCAAATTCTTTTCCTACAGGTGCTTATCCAATTCCCTTTTGAAAGCCGTGATTGAGTCTCCCTCCACCACCCTCTCAGGCAGTGCATTCCAGATCCTAACCACTTGCTGCATAAAAAAGTTTTTCCTCATGTCGCCTTTGGTTCCTCTGCCAATCACCTTAAATCTGTGACCTCTGGTTCTCGACCCTTCCGCCAATGGGAACAGTTTCTCTCTATCTACTCTGTCCAGACCCCTCATGATTTTGAACACCTCTATCAAATCTCCTCTCAACCTTCTCTGCTCTAAGGAGAACAACCCCAGTTTCTCCAGTCTATCCACGTAACTGAAGTCCCTCATCCCTGGAACCATTCTTGTAAATCTTTTCTGCACCCTCTCCAAGGCCTTCACATCCTTCCTAAATACTCCAATTGAGGCCAAACCAGTGTTTTATAAAGGTTCTTCATAACTTCCTTGCTTTTGTACTCTAAGGGCTGGATTTTGTGAATGGAGACGAGTTGGAGGCGGGACCGCTGCTTGTTGGGTCTATGTCCCGCCTCCATCATCTTCTGGCCAACCAGCGGGATTTTCCTCTGATTGACCTTGTTAAGGGCTCAGTAGGCCAATTAGGGGGAAGTCACTGACAGAGCACGTCAATGTCTGACGTGCCATCTGTCAAGACTTCTTGAAAGAAGAAATGTCAGCATTTGACAGCTCTGTGAAGCTGTCAAACACTGACATTCTGTATAGTTCGATGAGCCCTTGTGTTCAGGACTCATCAAACCTTTCAACTTTGTAGATTTCAGATGACTGTTGGTTCAGAGGATCCAACAGCCAGTCTGTGAAATCTACAAGGAAGATGTCGGGACTCCTGATCCAGAGCGGATGAAAGCTGTAGGCAGAAACCAAGGTAAGTGAACATTTTTTAACACTTAACACTCAGCTTACATACTTACCACTCCACACTTGCACCCATCACTCACCTCTACCTCTCACTTTCAGGCCCGTCCGACCCCGCAGACCTCCTACTCGACTCCTCCAACCCGGCGGGGTTCTCCAAGGTCGGGAAGCCTTCACCTGAAAAGGTAAAATGGGACTAATCCTTTTTTCTGCCTGTTAACTACCTGTTAACAGGCAGTTAAAAGGATTTAATCCCTTTCCCATCTCCAGGAGACGGGACCCGAAGCAGCACATCTTCCCGCCTCCTGGCAAAAGGGCATGGAGGCGGGATGGGGGCGGGTTTGCCATCCCCCCCCCACTTTCTGCAACATTACCGGCTGTCCCGCCTCCATGCCCGCCTCCTCGGGGCTGAGAAAATCCAGCCCTATGCCTCTATTTATGAAAATGAGAAGTCGCACAACACCAGGTTATAGTCCAACAGATTTATTTAATTTTACAAGCTTTCGAAGCAGTTCGCTCCTTCGTCAGGTAAGTTAGCAATGAGAGAATCTCCCAGAATTCACAATTTAAACCCAGACAAAATCTATTCACATTATTCCCTACAACAAAGAGCACAGCCAAGACAATGAGATGTGTCCCAGGGGGTCCAACGTGTCAAACCACCTGCTGGCTGCATATCCTGTCAATTTGTGTTCTTGTGTTAGTCTTTTTAAAAAAAAAACACCTGGGAAGACCGGCCATGATGTCAAGTCACGTTCTGTATCGTGACATGAACCCGATATCGCGATTGAGGCCATCCTCATGAGTGCGGAACTTGGCTATCAGTTTCTGCTCTATGATTTTGCGCTGTCGTGTATCTCGAAGGCCGCCTTGGAGAACGCTTACCCGCAGATCCGAGGCTGAATGCCCCTGGCTGCTGAAGTGTTCCCCGACTGGGGAATAGATAAATCTGTTGGACTATAACCTGGTGTTGTGCGACTTCTCATTTTTGTCCACCCCAGTCCAACGCCGGCATCTCCACATCATGACCTCTATTTATGAAGCCCAGGATCCCGTATGCTTTTTTAACCACTTTCTCAACCTGCCCTGCCACCTTCAACAATTTGTGCACATATACCCCTAGGTCTCTCTGTTCATGCACCCCCTTTAGGATTGTACCCTTTAGTTTATATTGCCTCTCCACATTCTTCCTACCAAAATGTATCACTTCGCACTTTTCTGCATTAAATTTCATCTGCCTCGTGTCCGCCCATTCCACCAGCCTGTCTGTGTCCTCTTGCAGTCTATCACTATCCTCCTCACTGTTCACTATACTTCCAAGTTGTGTGTCATCTGCAAATTTTGAAATTGTGCCCTGTACACCCAAGTCCAAGTCATTAATATATATCAAGAAAAGCAGTGGTCCTAGTACCGACCCCTGGGGAACACCACTGTATACCTTCCTCCAGTTCGAAAAACAACCGTTCACCACTATTCTCTGTTTTCTGTCACTTAGCCAATTTCATATCCATGCTGTCACTGTCCCTTTTATCCCATGGGCTTCAACTTTGCTGGCAAGCCTATTATGTGGCACTTTATCAAATGCCTTTTGGAAGTCCACTTGCGGCCACCAGCTCAGATACTGACATTGTGTGTATCTTAGAGGAGAGATTAGAGGTGGGATCTGCATGCAGCCAGGGCAGGGGGCAAGGATAGCGCAGGTGCCAGCTTGCCAGAGGGCGAGGTCGCGCACGAATTCTGCTGCAGAGAACTCAGATGAGAACATCGATGGGCCAGGGTACAGAAGAACGTTGATGGGTATACACAATGAAATGCTTGGTGCATTGGGAAGCCTGCTAAAAAGCCTGTGTTCAATATCAAGGAGCATAGAGGAGTCCAGCACCAACTTGGCACAGGGCTTTGTGCAGAGCTTAGAGCCCATCCTTTCCAGTATGGAAGTGGTGTCCAACTCCATTAGTACATTTGTGGACCCAACCAGGATGCAGCGTCTGATGGCTGATGTCTCAGCTTCCATTGCAGCACAAGCAGCTTCCAACAAAAGTCTGAGTGCTGCAGTGGAAGCTCAGACTGAAGTCATGCAAGGTCAGACTGCTCGCATGGTCTACTCGATCACATTTCTTGTGGTAGCATGGTTCTCATTGTATGCACACTGTGCACGTGTGCATGGGTTGCGAACCGGAGTCATGCAAGCTCAGACAACTGCCATCATGGCTGTGGATACCACTGTTCAAAGGGGCTTCCAGGGTCTCACAGCAGTCCAGAAATCTGTCCTCCAACAGATTACTAGGATTGCTGAGGCGCCGCCCCGGGGGAGTGGCAGTGGTTCCATGGAGAAGTAGCCTGCTGTTCTCTCTCAGGATGTCAGCATTTGTCCTCCCACCACTGCCACTCCGCCAGTGCCCTTGCTGTTGCCTGTCAGCCAGGGAGCTAGACTGCTGCTGCCCATGCCGAGGTGGTGCAGTCTGAAGCCGGGCCTACTAGGTCCAGAGCTGCTTGAGGTCATCCTCCAAGGCCATCTAGTGTCTCCCCCACTGAAAGTCAGCAGCTGTCCACCAGTCATGCTGCAGCCACTGGGGTAGCATTGCGTAGGAGCACGAGGACAGGCAAAGGCACACGGAAGGCAGGCACTAAGGGATTGCACAAGGGTGATTAGTTTACATTTGTATGCAATATGGCATGATTTAATTTTTAAATTTGGTTTGGAATGTTTATTTTGTGGTGGCTTTTATTTTTGTCTTGTGGCCAAGAGGTCAACGTGCTGGTCAATGACAGAGGGAAGGTAAGGAGTGTGGGACTGTTGGTGAATGGGGAATTGGGGTTGTGGTTACTAGTTTCACACTCAAATGAGCTCTTTACGTACAGCCTGGGCAGAAAGGAGCTGTCTAGGTTGTCACCTCCCTTCCTCTTCCTCCTCTTCCGCCTCCTCCTCTTCCACCTCCTCCTCCTCGTGCTCATGCTCCTCAGCTTCTCGCCTGATAGGTGGTGGCAAGGGCTCTCCCCTCATGATGGTGAGGTTGTGCAGCATGCAGCAGACCACCACAAATCGTGAGACCCGCTCAGCCGAGTACTGCAGGGCTCCTCCAGAGTGGACCAGGCAGCGGAATCGTTGCTTCGGCACACCAATGGTCTGCTCTATCACATTTCTTGTGGCAGTATGGCTCTCATTGTATGCATGCTGCCCACGTGTGTGTGGGTTGCGAACCGGAGTCATAAGTCATGTCATCAGTGGATGGCCTTTGTCGTCCAGTAGCCACCCTTTAGTTTGCCGTGGTTTTTTGTTATTCGTTCCTGAGATGTGGGCGTCGCTGGCAAGGCCGGCATTTATTGCCCATCCCTAATTGCCCTCGAGAAGGTGGTGGTGAGCCGCCTTCTTGCACCGCTGCAATCTGTGTGGTGAAGGTGGTGGCTGAAATGTAGCTGGCACAGCAGACTGCCGCAGAACGAAGGCATCATGACTGCTGCCAGGATACCGGGCATTGACCTGCTTGATTCGCTGCCTATGGTCGCACACCAGCTGGACGTTGAGGGTGTGGAATCTCTTTAGGTACCGTTACATGGCAGAGTTGACATGCGGTGCCCACAAGACAATGTGCGTGCAGTCAATGGCACCTCGTATCATGGGGAAGCCTGCAATCTTAGCAAACCCTAGTGCTTACTCTGCCTGCTGGTCTCTGGCAAGAAAGAACAAAATAAAGTCAGCTCTCTTTGAATAGTGGACGGCAAACTGCGAGATGTTGCAAATATCTCCAGCTCCAGTCTGGAAAAAGCCAGACACATAAAGGTTCATTGCCACGGTCACCTTCACAGCCATTGGTAATGCGTCCTTGCCCTGTTTTGAGGTTGGAGTTGTGCCTGCTTCTAGCAGCTTGTCCTGCTCTGCATGGCCTCTGCTCATTCTCCCAGTCAGGCTCTATTCCAAGAGGAAGGCCTACTAGTGCACCCATGCCTGGCAGCAATTGGTTTGTGCAGAAGCCTTGAAGTCAACAAAAAGTATTTCAGCACCTGCCACACCATTCTCTGTAGACTTTTGAAACTTGAAACAACTATAGAAAGCACCAAAAACATGTAGAATCGTAGGAACAGCCAGAAGAAATCAACCAGCAACTAACCTGTAAGTAGTTGCTGATCCCTTTAAATAGCACTGGTGGGGGTCCTTCCTGCTGCTTAACGTGTGTTCAGCTGAGCGAGGTTAAGAGAGGGCGTTAGATGGAGCGTTGAGCTCCAAAATGGCAGTGCTAGCGTCATGATCTGCCTGCTCTGCATACTTCCGGCGGATGTTAACTGTGCGCGCTAACGCCCTCACCAAGATGGTGTCCAGCGCGCTTTGTGCCAGAAGTGTGCGCGCGCGCCACAGACGTAATTTTGGATCCCTAACGGCACTCGTAGCGCCCAAAAAACGGGCACTACCGAGCCCAATTTCTCACCCAGTGTATTCATGGATGATGAGGCTGACCTGACAGTGGCGGAGCCAGTGGTGGGGGGGAGTCGGGGGAGTCATGGTGCCCCCAATCATTTTGAGGTTGTCCAACGCTGCTTTGGAGGACCGCCTCCATTTTGCTCCCAGGAATATCTTCGATCTCCAGGTTATGCCTGCAAGTCTGTATGGTTCCCGGCTCGGCCTTCTACCTAGTTGAGTCAGAAATCCCCAATTCCCAGCTGGGCATAGGACGAAGGTTTCCAAGCCATTTCCCTACAGACTGCCCCATGCCTGTGCTCCCTGTGACCTCCAGTTGATGCTTGGCAGCAGCCTCTGGGGTAGTAGTGGGAAGGCCTCAAAGTCCCTTGATAGAGCAAAAGGCGTCATAGCCTGCTCTCCCTCCATTGCATCCCCAGCACTTATCCACTGAAAGCTTTGGTCTCAGCCGAGGCAGTTGCAGAATTTGGGGCTCTTGTGGTTCTTTAATGTGACACCTGCCTCTTAGAGCGCTGCAATGGCGGACCTGCTGCCGAACTGCCGGATTTTGCTCAGGGCCACTGGTGAGCTCCCAGTTGTTGCAGGAAATCCCACTAGCAGCTTTCCATGATTAACTAACGGGCCCTGACCCAGGAAACTAGGCCAGGATCATTGCGTGCTCAGGGTGGAGGTGGGAAGAGAGAATTCCAGACCTTAATGTACACCTGAACCAGCAGAACAGGCAGAGGCTCCCTTGGTTTAACTTCTCATTCATAGGATGGCAACTCTTGCAATGTAGCACTTGCCCAACTGGAGTGTTGGCCTAGTTTATGAGCTCAAACTGCTTGAATGTTTTTTTAAAATACTGGCCTCTCCCACTTCTATTTCTCTATTTATTGAAATGAATTTATCATTCAATAATTTAATCTGCAAGACAGGGTTTAAAATCTAAACATAATCAAGCCATGGAATAAAGAGCCTATTGCACCAGTGAATGAACATTATTGGCATTCCGAACGTGCACCAAAGATTGTTATAATAGACCGGAACCCACCTGTGTGATGGATCTTTCCGTCATGGAAGAGCTCCTAAAATGGGCTGTCACTGGCGTAATATCCTATTGGGGTTTAATTGCACTTTAAGGTTTTGAATCATGAAACATGCTCATTTATAACACGGCCCCCATATGCCAGTGTACTACACCCACACATCAGTTATTACAGAACTGAAAACATTAGCATTAGTTTCTTCAATCATTGTGTCTCTGTAATGTATTCATATGTTTTTTTCAGGGCACTTTCGATGAAGCTGTTTTCTTTCTCTCCTTTATTAGTAGTCCTGTTTCTGTTTGTGTGATTGTAGTGTGGCTATAATTTAAAATGATTGAAAATTAGTCTTCATTGCCAACTCCGAGCTGGATCATTGATTTTCTTTATTGATTCAAGTTAGGGGACTGCACATGTAGGACAACACTGCTGGAGCAGCTAGCTTGAAAGCAAATCCTTCTTTGTATCGTGGTCCCATATATGGTATGCTTTTTCTTTAAAGAGAGGCCATAATATCATTACCCATTTAGGCCATTTCGGAGTTCAGCTGGAACTGCAATTGTCAGCTTGTTCTCAGTTGCACTGAGCTTGCCCCCTGCTGGTAGAACTGTGGATTGTCAAATATTTCAACTTTCAAAAACGTAACAAAGGTTTCTGTCAAAAACAAACTTTGCAGATTCTCTGACAGCTCAGCTCAAACATTTTCAGGGAATGGTATTAAATCAGTCCTAAAGTGGGTGGGGCCCAGGGAAGGGTAGCAGTTGTATTCTAGCTGAAGGCTAGAAGATTTTGCACTTGTATTTCTTTTGGACAGAAAAATAATCAACTTTTTGCCGACAGAAAGCAAGTAAAGAACAAATGACATTGCTGGCTGTTCATGATGTCACAACCTAGAATTTGGACCGTGTAATCCACCTGGCAGATGCCACCAATAATTTGTTCTTTGCAGCAGCATGTGGAACTTGGGATTCTTGGTTGCTCTCCTCAGGCTCAGCTCTCTCCTTCCTCAGGGTCAGGGTTGGGTCATTCTCCTTCGCTGCAAATTTAGACACCCGCATCACCACAGGCCCCGACTAAGGCTGTTATCTGGAGATATGGGCCGGAATTTTATGGGGTCCGTGCGGGCGCAATCGAAGGCGGGTCAGGTGGGAAATTTGAAAAAATTCGGAGCAGGTCGGGAACCTGCCGTCATCCCGCCCCCACGCGCCTTTCCCTCGGGCGCATTTGCTGGTGCGGCAGCGACCCGACCGGCAGAGGCGGGAGACCTAATTGAAATCATTATATGCTTGTTGTCAGACACTTAAGAGCCTTTCCCCCCTACATTACAAATTTCCCTGCATGGCCACGGGCTTCACACAGCTCGGGAACCATGTCTATCAACCTGAGGCGGGAGTTGAGTGGCCATTGCTCCAGCTGATTACTTGATAGCATCAAATGTACTATAAAAGCTCCCACCTGACAGATCATCACTTTCCTCAGGCAGAAGCTGTTGCTGACTACATTGCCAGCACAGATTTAACTTTCTGCAGGTTGCAAGTGTTTCCAGCAAAGTCTCCATCCAGTGTCACCTCATTGGAAGAACCTCTCTCACCATTGACAGATTGCTTCTGTCAACTCTACTTGACCTGCCATCTATTCCATCAGCATGGGTGCTGTTTGTACTGTCTCACTTTGGTCCACAGAATCGGACCATGATGAGCCCCAACACCAGGCACACCAGCAGCACCAACAACAACACCACCAATCTTCTCCGCCATCACCTGAGGCTGCACAGGACACAGGGCATCAGCACCCAAGCACATTGCTGCCCAGGAGGCCAGGGATGGCCTCTTCATGGCCAGATTTACTTAACTATACGCAGTACACTCATATGGCTGCCACATGCTGCGCCAGGTTGGCACCACCCCACACCAACATCATAAACCATCCTCACAATGACCAATCCATTCACCATTGGTGGAGGTACCGTTATGTCTCACCATTCACTGCAACTCACTAAGCCACTTTCAAAGGTGCACACAAATGTGTCCAAGATGGGAAAGTGGTGAAAATAAAGATTTTTATGGTTGACAATACATTAACGGAAACTTGCCATTAACATTGACTAAAACACTCAAGTGGCTACCCTTATGAATCTGCTTGTGTGTCATCTTTTTCTTCCGCGTGCTTCTACAAGGTGCTACCCCTGTGGCTCCAGCAGAGGTAGAGGCAGCCTGCTCACTTCCCTGCTGCGACTGCTTAGACGCTCTTGCCGAATGTCCTC
Organism: Squalus acanthias; assembly: GCA_030390025.1. Classification (NCBI taxonomy): domain Eukaryota; kingdom Metazoa; phylum Chordata; class Chondrichthyes; order Squaliformes; family Squalidae; genus Squalus; species Squalus acanthias. Next base: position 151,643,902 of record CM059426.1, on the reverse strand, counting down.
TGGGTTTTGGAGCCTGTGATGGCCCCGCCAAAGTCTGCTCCTCCTGCGACTGTGCAGGGGCAGACTCGGCCATCGGGATCCGAGGAAGCATCTGGGGCTCTGAATGAGGGGGTGGCAATGGGAGAGATGTATAAGCGCTTTGAGAGGAGCCCACACTTCCCTCTCCCCTCTCACCGTCATCCCTCTCATGGAACACACACACTTCCCTGCTGGCGAGGAGCTGGAGAGCACCTTGCTGCACATCAGTGGGGCCATGAGGACTCACGTCTACACTGACATCCCTCCTAGACAGGAGGTTTATGAGCCTCTGCCATCTATCCTCCATAGAGACCATGTGCTCCTGTGAGTGGCGCATTAGCTGCTCCATGCAGGTGGCCATCCTATCCATGGAAGAGCCTACAGTCGCCATCGCCTGCGACACGGTGGTGCTCATGTTGGAGATGGACTCTGCCATTCTCTGCACATTTGCTGACGTCGCGCTCGCAAAACCTGTCAGAGCCTCCTGCACTTCCTGTACCTCCAGGATCGCCCTCTTTCTGGATGGCCCCCAAGGCTCAGCGTCTGTATGCAGCTGAGCAGATCTGGGAGCGTTCTGCGCCCTCCAGCGAGGAGTCTCCACTGCTGTCCCTGTCTCCACCATCTGCTCTTGCTCACTTGTGACTTGTGACGGACCCGGTGACAACACTACTCTATCTCGTGTGGGACCCACCGAGGAGTGCGTCTCTGCGTTGGTGCTGGGTGTGTGTATGTCTGGTGACGGTGCGCTCTCAGAGGCTGGAGGCTCCTCTGAGAAGTCATCTTCCTCTTCCTCCTGGACAGTGGGGGGGGGGGGGGGGGCTCTTGATGGACCTGTGGGAGAGTAAAGAGATGAGTTAGCTATGCCATATGAAGAATGGGTACAGATACCATTATGTACATGATGACCATTCAGTGGCTGATGACATCAGTTCCCATATGAGTGACTGATGTATACCATGTGGTTGTATGATATTTAATTCTGTCACGAGGTTGCTGAGATGTCCCCCTCTCTCTGTCTCCCACCTTCAGCTGCTCGGCGACTCCCGAGACTTCCAACACAGCCTCCTCTGCTGTTGTGAGAGTCGCAAATGATGGAGGCCCACCTCCAGTTCTCTCCCTCTTATTGTGGGCTCCCTTCTCCTGCAAGGAGGGAAAGAAGAGAAGGTTGAGTGAGAATGATGGAATGAGTGTAAGGAATGGATGGGTTACATCTTTAGAGAGAGACTATGATGGAGTGGGGTGGCAATGCCAAGTGGGCTCCTTGTGTGTAGTTAGTTGGTATGAGTGCATTAGGATGAGGGTGAGTGTGAGGGGTGGCTAGTAAGATGGGGATGTGATAATGTAGATAGAGAGAGCGGGATGGGTGGACGTGCAAGGTATGTTGGTGTGAGTAAGGATGTGCAGGAGTAGGGTTGGGAAGACAGAGTGCTGGGATTGTGATGAGAGGCACAGCAGGATGCAGTTGAGTATGGCTTTCACTCACCTTTCCAGATCTAATGAGATCATTGAAACATTTGCAGCACTGCACCCAGGTCCTCCTGACCACATCCCTGCTGTTAACCTGATCTGCAATTTGGAGCCAGGCTCTTTTTGTCTCCTGGGGAGGTTTCTTCCACCCATCGGAAGAGAAGAGGACCTCCCTGCGTGCTCTGACTCCGTCCACAAGGATATGGAGGGAGTCATTGGAGAACCTGGGTGAAACCCTCTGCCTCTGTGCAGCCATCTCTCCAACTGTTGGGAGCAATGAAAATCCCCAGTGTGTTGCCTGCACACTCCTAGATGAACCTTCAAATGCAATGTGGCCATGGTCCCTTTAAATATCCTGGCTGAAAACGCATCATCGATGATGCCATCAGACCCGCACCATTTAATAGGGCCGGGTAACATGCAGGGCGAGCTTAATAGGCCCCATTAACGCAAAGTCGATTTCTGCAGCGGGATGAAAGCAAGAACGGGGTCACGACCCACCACGCCAACCGCCCGCACCCGACCCGCCCAGGTACAGAAAATTCTGGCCAGGGTGTCTGACTGTCTAGGTTAACAAGCATCCGGTTCTGTTGTAGTTGCTCACAGGCTGGCAACGCTCTTTAGCAGTGGAAAGAAGTGCGTCGTACAAAGGAACAGAGAGAAGACAGCCTGGCTGTTGGCAAGTGTTTGCAGTGATGTTCAGGCGCCTGGCTAGGAACAGCTGCAGTGGCCACACAACGTTTGCTGTGAAAGCTCTGACTTACTGGAGCCGTGTTGCTGCCTCACAGCACTGCAGGCAAAGCTCAGCCCCAGCTTCCACATTCACTCTGTCTGTCTCTTTGCCGCATTCCACCTGCAGAGGCCTCATACTGCACTAGTGAGGGGCGCCCCATAGTTTAAGACTAAGCGACTGAGCTGATTAAGCAGGTGAGTAGCTGTGCCCTGCAGACCAGGAAGGTCCCTGGTTTGATCTCTGGTTTGTGCTGAGTTAGCCAGGATAGCAGTGAAGTGAACTTGGAGGGGAAGATCATTGAGAGTTTCAGCTTCTGACTGCTATCCATCTACACTCACTAAAAGTGCACGTACAGATATCAGTGAGTAAAGGATTGGGCTCGGCTATGAGACGCACCCTGGTTAAATAACCTGCCGACTGTCAATGCTTACACTTGAAAGCCATGATTTGACACTCGGATTCCACCTGATTTTGTGCAGACCTGTGGTGGGAAATCAGCCAGCGAGCTCTTCCACCAGCTCCGATCTGATCATTGCCATTTCGAGGATCATCTGCTGAAAGTGATGGTGGTCACTGAATTGTATGTCCAAATATGGGCGGGGCATATTCAAATTGTGCAGTAATGATGGAGTGGTGTCAGATGTCACATTTTCTGTCCTTACTGCCATAGAAATACTGGACACAAGTAACACTAACATATTCCTTCCATCCAGTGATTTTAAAAGAAAGACTTGCATTTATATAGCGCCTTTCACGACCTCAGGATGTCCCATTGTGTTTTACAGCCAATGCAGTACTTTTTGAAGTGCAGTCACTGTTGTAATGTAGGAAACGCAGCAGCCAATTTGCGCACAGCAAGCTCCCACAAACAGCAGTGTGATAATGACCAGATATTCTGTTTCTTTTTAATGATGTTAATTGAGGGATAAATATTGGCCAGGTCATTTTGAAATTTGAATTTTGAAATTAATGCCAGCTGTGCATTTTAACCAACAATACAGTGGTTGTTTTTTTGTACAGTTACAATCATGCTCTTCTTCTTAAAAAACACTTGCCCATTATATCACTTGTGATGGAATTTACTTGTGAGTGTGCGGGATTGTGGGAGTTATAGCATTACAAGGGATCTGTAACAAAGAGGAAATTGGGAGAAAAAACACTACAGCTCCTGGAGTGCCTCCTGGTATCTTGGCACATGCACAGTATTAAATAAACAGCTGACGCACATAGTAGGGAAAGGTTTCCTCTGTGCACTTTTTGAAGCAAAATCATAACCACATTCTTTATAAACCAGATTAAGGTTTTGTTACATAAAACGCGTGCAGAGAATCTCCCCCACTGCTGGTAATGAAAATGACACCATTTCCGTAAGGCAATTTGGTTATAGTTCCTCTCTGTCCTTTCAAACCAATTGACATTATTCAATCCAAGCCAGTAAAGAGTTTATTTTCTGAGAATGCTCAGTTGTGGCCTGCTGAGTCTTGGGAGATTCATCAGTTAATGACATGAAATGGCCTTCCTCCTTTGTCAAATTTCCAGAGACAGATTTGATAATCTTTACCAAATTTAGATCTGACAGAACTTTGTCAAGAACTGCAATTCACAGCCAGAGAAGAGAGGAAGTCCACCAAAAGTTGGCTGTTGATTTTGAGTTGGCTCTGGAATTCCACTCACTTCGAGTTTACCTTGGTGGGAGAGTGTGCAAAGTGAAGACTCTACTACAGAGCTGGTGTTTAGAGTCAATGCAGATTGCTTGCAACGAGTGAGTGACGCTGACCACTCATTCACATTGAGCTGCTCGTACAATTTGTTTTTAATCTGTCTTTTGTCTACAAAAAGTTGGTTGTTTTTGCATTCAGATAGAAAAAAATGACAAAATCTTCTAGCTTTTGGGGTTTTAACCACCATTTTTTTCCATTAAGGAAGATGCCAAACCTATTTCCAATTAAACCATTCAACTGCTAATTCCTGACAGTTTGTCAAAACAGCTGTGCTTGTGTAAAACTAAAGTGAGAAGTCGCACAACACCAGGTTATAGTCCAACAGTTTTATTTGAAATCACAAGCTTTCGGAGCTGCTGCTCCTTCGTCAGATGAAGTGAAGGAATACAGATCAGCAAAGCATATATAGACAGAGAACAATGCCTGTGTAGCGTACAATGTCAGACGACTACAGTTAATCTTTCTGACTGCCTTTTATCACACCTCGGCAGAGAGACAATCAGGTCAGTCAGGAAGGCACCACATCAAAGACATAGCAAGATACAACTAAGACAATGAGGTGGGGTCACAGGGGGTCTAATGTGTCAAATGCTGCAGTCTGTATGGAAAACCATAAACTTTAAACTTTTTACTTTTTTTTACTGGAAATCACATCTGTGAACAAGCCAACGACGACTCGAGTCTGGATGACTCTACGTCATGTAGCGTGACATGAACCCGAGATCCCGGTTGAGGCCGTCCTCATGGGTGCAGAACTTGGCTATCAGTTTCTGCTCGATGATTTTGCGTTGTCGTGTGTCTCGAAGGCCGCCTTGGAGAACGCTTACCCGCAGATCCGAGGCTGAATGTCCTTGACTGCTGAAGTGTTCCCCGACTGGGAGGTAACAATCCTGCCTGGTGATTGTTGCGCGGTGTCCGTTCATACGTTGTCTCAGTGTCTGCATGGTCTCGCCGATGTACCATGCTCCGGGGCATCCTTTCCTGCAACATATGGCTGAGTCACATGAGTATGTACCATGTACCTGGTGGGTAGTGTCCTCACGTGTGATGATGGTAAAAGTTTAAAGTTTATGGTTTTCCATACAGACTGCAGTATTTGACACATTAGAACCCCTGTGACCCCACCTCATTGTCTTAGTTGTATCTTGCTATGTCTTTGATGTGGTGCCTTCCTGACTGACCTGATTGTCTCTCTGCTGAGGTGTGATAAAAGGCAGTCAGAAAGATTAACTGTAGTCGTCTGATATTGTACGCTGCACAGGCATTGTTCTCTGTCTATATATGCTTTGCCGATTCGTATTCCTTCACTTCACCTGACGAAGGAGCAGCAGCTCCGAAAGCTTGTGATTTCAAATAAAACTGTTGGACTATAACCTGGTGTTGTGCGACTTCTCACTTTTGTCCACCCCAGTCCAACACCGGCATCTCCGCATCATGTGTAAAACTACACAGACAGTAACCCGACTGTATTTGAAAGCCATGTCTTTGACGTAGTGGCAGCTAACATGACTATAAAGTTATTTTTCACTTTCAAAAACTACTTTCATCCATTGTGAGTCCTAGATCATTCCTCAGGATGTGAAACCTTTCCCAGGATAATGTACCTCCATCGATAACTTGTCCACAGTTCTTTCTTTTAAAGTACGAACCCATTCATGCAGTTTTTTCTTTGGCCGCGTGAGTACACGGGTGGTTGCCAATGACGGAAGAATTGACAAATTTCTTGCCACAGATGTTGCATTTGTACGGCTTTCCACCTGTGTGCATGCGCTGGTGCGTCATCAGGATGGCGGCAGTGTGGTACAGCTTCTTGCAAACCTGACACCTTCACACGAGCTGTTGGGTGTGGATACGCTGGTGCACCTTCAGGCTGGAGTTTGAAGTATATTCCTTGCTGCATTTTTGGCATGCTGAAGTGGATCTAAATTTTAAAAAGTCCCGCTAAAGACTGTGGAGCCATCAACTGCACTCCTCAACCCCATGACAATAATCTGGGATAAAATTAATTGGCGCTTGGAAAAGTTTGGGCTAATAAATAAAAGTCAGCACGATTTGTTAAAGGCAAATCGTGTTTGACTAACTTGATTGAGTTCTTTGATGAAGTTAAAGAGAGAGTTGATGAGGGTAGTACAGTTGCTGTTGTGTATATGGAATTTCAAAAGGCGTTTGATAAAGTGCCACGTAATAGACTAGTTAGCAAAATTAAAACTCATGGGGGAAAAATTTGGTATTGACCATTTTGGGGCGCTAACATCGCCTGGGCCAGCGACCGTGAAATTCAGTTTCAGCGCCCCTGGAGGTGATTGGAGCCCTAAATCAAGCTCTACACAATTCTCTTAGGGCACTAATGTCAGGGAATGGGACGCTACCTCAGAGCGCTACTCAAGCTCAGGCAATGTCAATTACCTTGTACTCAGACAGACTGGTGCCTTCTTAAAGGGGAGGGTCCATCATGTTGCACAACCTCACCCTGATCATTGCTGCTTGTGAACTGGGCCTGCAAGGAGATGCAAACCATCTTTGAGAAATCTGATGGCTGATCAGAGGCCCAGGGAGAGAGCTCGCCGGTTCAGCGACCAGGCTTTGGAAGCTCTGGAACGCCGACAGGCAGTGCTGTTCCCAGACACTGGCAGGAGGCCATTGCCGCAGGAGTTCAGAAGGATGTGGAGGGAGGTGGCCCAGTACGTCTCGGCCAGAAGCCTGGTCCACAGGACTCCTACCCAGTGCCACAAGAAATTCAATGACTTTACTCGGGTGGTCAGGGTGAGTAGATGCTTGAAATACCTCCAAATCCCACCATCTCAACCTCACTCTGTGCACAGACGGTATAAACCGCCAAATCCCCAACACTCACACAACAACTATGCCCACCTACTAAAAGTGACATGCACATCTCACACCTTGCATACATTAACAGCTATTCAACTATGGTAAGCACAGCTGCCAAACACATGGCTGCACACTCACTCACACGCTGTCCTTTTTCTTGCAGACCAAGCTTGCTCTTAACAGGAGGGAGCAGCAATGCATGGGAGGAGGTCAAGCGGAGCTGCACCCCACTTACAGATCTGGAGGAGTGAGTGGGCAGCATCATTGCGGCCCAGGTCATGGGCGCTGTGGCAGTCGGCGACATCGACCCTCTTGGGGACAACATCGGTATGTTCATCACCTCTCCCTCTTCTCTCATACCGCTTCCCCCTCACACCACAAGCCCTTCCCACTTTCCATCTAAGTATACTGTCTCCATTCCTTGCTCCCTTCCTGCCCCCTCCCCTGACCTTAAGCCCACTCTTGTGCCTTTATGCTTTCAGATAATCAGCCACCACATGACCAGCCTGTCCCTCAGCCTCCCAGAGGCAGTGACATGGGAGAGGAGCAGGAAGAACAAGCCGGAGCCTCACTGCCTTTGTCTCCCGAGGGCGAGACATCCGATAATGAGGCCACGCGGTCGCTGGAGGGGAGCTTAGTAGATGGCTCCGAAGTGGGTGAAGCTCCGGGACCCAGCGGGCTGCAGGGGAAAGGGAAGCTCGGGGGCCATCATATGAGGACCTCGATGTGGAGGCGATGACCACACAGGCGATGAGTATGCACACCGAGCTCGTGGGTGCAATGGCAAGGGTGCCTGAGAGCATGGATGCACTGGCTAGGAGCGTGGAGGAGTCTGCCTCCAGCACTGCTCTCATCTCTGAGCAAACCATCGAGCCCACCCTTGGCAGATCCCGGGGATCTGACGGTGCCGCAGCAGGCCAGCAATCTGTGCTCGAGCAGATTGCTCCGGATGCTGAGGTACTGCCCCGGGGGAGTGGCAGTGTGTTGGTCGAGCAGGAAGGTGCTGTCCTCTCTCAGGATGACAGCATTCCTGCTCCCACCACTGCCACTCCGCCATTGCACGTGCCACAGCCTGTAACACAGCCAGCCCAAACTGCTGCCGCCCATGCAGAGTTGGTGCAGTCTGCAGCCGAGCCCTCCAGGCCCAGAGCTGGTCCAGAGCATCCTTCAAGACCATCTGCAGTCTCTGGCTCCGAGATTCAGTAGCCTTTCGCCAGCCTTGCTGCAGCCATTGGGTCCACAGTAGGGTTGGGAGGGGGGAATTCCAAAGGGGAGGGAGATCATTGAAGAAGGGTGAGTAAATAATACATTATTAGCAAATGGGGGGAGTGTGTGTAAATAATTTGATGTGTTTGTAAATATATTGTTGAGTTTGGTAACAAATAGTTCAGCTTGCTAAGAAAGAGTTGTGTTTGTTGATAAATTGTTGTGTTTGTTTATTATTGGTTGTGTTTCATAAGAGAAAGTTGTGCACGATAATAAATAATTAATTTGATGTTGCACATTTTGTGATGTTTCTCAATTGATCTTTGCCCGGTGATAGGGGCTGTGAGCTGGCTGTAATGATGTGGTTGTTCTGCGCAAATGCCATGTGCTATCTCATTTATTGGAAGCTCTGTCCAATGAGGTGTTCACGAACGGCCCTTGCAGAAGCAACATTGAGTGGCTCCCTCCTACGTTGCTGCTGCTCCTCCTCCTCTTCATCCTCCTCCTCCTCTCCCTCTTCCTCCTCCTGAGGTGGACCTGCATTCCCTGGTGGCAATGGCTGGGCCCTCAAAATGGCCAGGTTGTGCAGCATGCAGCACACAACAATGAAAAAGGAGACTCAATCAGGGGAGTACTGCAGGGCTCCTCCAGAGTGGTCAAGGCAGCGGAACCGTTGTTTTAGCACCCCGATAGTTCCTGGTGGCACTATGGCTCTCCTTGTATGCGTGCTGAGCAGGAGTGTTGGGGTTGCGGAGGGGTGTCATCAGTCAGGTGCAGAGTGGATAACCCTTGTCTCCAAGCAACCAGCCGTGAGCTTCATGTGGTGGGTGGAACAGTGCTGGGACACCGGTCTGTCGCAGGATGAATGCATCGTGGCTGCTGCCAAGATAGCAGGCATTGATGGCGAGGATGTACTGACTGTGATCGCACACCAACTGCACGTTCAGAGAGTGGTAGCCTTTGCGGTTACGAAACACCTCTGCATTGTGATGAGGTGCCCGCAATGCCACGTGGGTGCAGTCAATGGCGCTCTGAAGCATGGGGAAGCCCGCTATCCTTGCAAAGCCACATGAGTGTTCATCCTGTTTCTCTCTGGTCACGGGGAATGAGATGTACTCCCTTCTTCTGTACAGAGCGTCTGTCACCTCCCGGATGCAGCAATGGATGGTAAATTGAAATGTTTGCAATATCCCCTGTTGAAGCCTGGAAGGAGCCGCTGGTGTAGAAATTGAGAGCGACTGTGACCTTCACTGCCACTGAGAGAGACGTCCTGGTCCTGATCTGAGGCTCGAGGTCTGGCTGCAGGAGGTGGCAGAGCTCTGTGACCAACTCCTTGCTGAAGCGGAGCCTTCTAACACACTGCTCCTCTGAGAGATGAATGTAGGAGAACTGCTGGCGGAATACCCTGGGAGGGTAAGGCCTCCTATATTGAGAGCCCTGTTGGCCCTCCTCCCTCTGACCACGTTTTCCAATCTTTCTCTCTGCCTCAGCTGCCTCTGACGGTGAAGCTGGAGGGCGAGGTCCCGTGCCAGTACAGCCCCCATTAAATGATGGAAATGTTGTACTATCAAATGTAAACCAAATGAAAGTGATAAACTTTTCTCAGGTGCCAAACTCCTTCAAGTAGGAAAAGCTCAAAAGAGTAAAAACGCCTGTCTGCTTCTGTCACACTGACAAGGCAGGATTGATGAAGGGAATGCAATGGATGTTGTCTACATGGATTTTAGGAAGGCGTTTGACAAAGTACCAAATAGAAGGCTGGTTAACAAAATTGAGCCTCATGGAATAGGTGGGTCAGTGGCAGCTTGGATAAGGAATTGGCTTAAGGACAGTAAACAGCGAGTTGTGGTAAATGGCTGTTTTTCAGACTGGAGGATGGTAGACAGTGGTGTTCCCCAAGGGTCAGTGCTGGGGCCACTGCTGTTTTTGATATATATAAATGACCTGGATATTGAAATACAGAGTAGAATTTCTAAATTTGCCGATGACACCAAACTTTGGGGTGTGGCAGTGAGGATGATACCAATCGACTGCAACAGGACATAGAAAGGCTAGCAGAATGGGCAGACAAGTGGCAGATGGAATTTAATACAGAGAAGTGTGAGGTGATGCATTTTGGCAGAAGGAACAGGGAGAGGCAATATACACTTAATGGCACAGTTTTAAAGAGTGTGCAGGGACAGAGGGACCTGGGAGTTAATGTGCATAGGTCCCTGAAGGTGGCAGGACATATTGAGAGAGTGGTTAACAAAGCATATGGGATCTTGGGCTTCATAAATAGAGGTATTGAGTACAAAAGTAGAGAAGTTATGCTGAACCTTTATAAAGCACTGGTTAGGCCACAACTGGAGTATTGCATCCAGTTCTGGTCACCACACTTTAGGAAGGATGTGAAGGCACTTGAGAGGGTGCAGAGGAGATTTACCAGAATGGTTCCGGGGATGGGGGAATCTTAGCTACAAGGACAGGTTGGAGAAACTGGATTTGTTTTCATTAGAGCAAAGGAGGTTGAGGGGTGACTTGATAGAAGTGTACAAGATTATGACGGGTTTGGATAGGCTAGACGGGGAAAGGCTGTTCCCACTGGTTGATGGTACAAGGACTAGGGGACACAGATTTAAGGTTTTGGACAAGAGATACAGGGGAGATGTGAGGGAAAACTTTTTTATGCAGCAAGTGGTGATGACCTGGAACTCACTGCCGATGGGCGTGGTGGAAGCGGAGACACTCAATGATTTCAAGGGGAGACTGGATAGGCACTTGAGGGAAATAAACTTGCAGGGCTACGGGGATAGAGCGGGGGAATGGGACTGACAGGATTGCTCTACAGAGAGCCGGCACGGACTCGATGGGCCGAATGGCCTCCTTCTGTGCCATTCTGACTCTATGAACTCGGCCACCTCATCTTTAATTATCGCCCCCGAAGCGGCCGGCTGCCCGATGCACGCCTCCTGCAGTTGTCGGTGTTTTCACCCGGATCTGCTGCAGGGGAGGAAGTCAATTTCGGGTCCAGGGCATTACCGGGGCGATGCGCACGGTGATGACGTCATGATCTCTGGGCAAAGGAGATTGGGGCGCAACGCTGTTGCGCCGCCACAAAACTCGCGCTGGATATGGCAGGAGTCGTTGTCAGTGCCGCGCCCGGTCGCAAAACGGTGAACAGTTGTTTTTCAGACTGTTTTTCTCTATCTCTCCTCTATTTGTAAAGTTATCCCTTTCTCTCTCTCTCGCTCGCTGTTTCTCCATGTTCTGTGTGTGTCTCTCTTTTCTGATTTTTGTTCTGTGTTCCTTTCTCTAACTATCTCCAACAAGAGAGAGTCTAACCACCGCCCCTTGACATTCAACGGCATTACTATCGCTGAATACCCCACTATCAACATCCTGGGGGTCACCATTGACTAGAATCTCAACTGGACCAGCCACATAAATACTATGGCTTCACGAGCAGGTCAGAGGCTAGGTATTCTGCAGCAAGTGTCTCACCTGCTGACTCACCAAAGCCTTTCCACCATCTACAAGGCACAAGTCAGGAGTGTAATGGAATACTCTCCACTTGCCTGGATGAATGTAGCTCCAACAACACTCAAGAAGCTCGACACCATCCAGGACAAAGCAGCGCACTTGATTGGCATCCCATCCACCACCTTAAACATTCACTCCCTCCACCACCGGTGTACCGTGGCTGCGGTATGTACCATCTACAAGATGCACTGCAACAACTCGCCAAGGCTTCTTCGGCAGCACCTCCCAAACCCGCGACCTCTTCCACCTAGAAGGACAAGGGCAGCAGGCGCATGGGAACACCACCACCTCCAAGTTCCCCTCCAAGTCACACACCATCCTGATTTGGAAATATATCGCTGTTTCTTCATCGTCGCTGGGTCAAAATCCTGGAACTTCCTCCCTAACAGCACTGTGGGAGTACCTTCAGCACACGGACTGCAGCGGTTCAAGAAAGCGGCTCACCACCACCTTCTCAAGGGCAATTAGGGATGGGCAATAAATGCCGGCCTTGCCAGCGACGCCCAAATCCCATGAATGAATAAAAAAACATATGCCGCGGTGATCCCCAGGGGTTGATATTAGGACCACTGCTCTTATTTTACATGTATTAATGACCTGGACTTGGGTATATAGGGCATAATTTCAAAGTTTGTAGATGACACAAAACTCAGAGATGTAGTTAACGATGAGGAGGATAGTAATAGACTTCAGGAGGATATAGACAGACTGGTGAAATGGGCAGAAACATAGCAGATGAAATTTAACGCAGAGAAGTGTGAAGTGATGTATATTGGTAGGAAGAATGAGGAGAAGCAATATAAACGAAATGGTTCAATTTTAAAGGGGTGCAGGAACAAAGAGACCTGGGGGTGTATCTACACAAATCTTTGAATGTGGCAGGACAAGTTGAGAAGGCTGTTGAAATAGCATACAGGATCCTTGGCTTTATAAATAGAGGTATCGTATACAAAAGCAAGTTATGCTAAACCTTTATAAAACATGGGTTAGGCCTCAGCTGGAGTATTGTGTTCAATTCTGGGCACCACACTTTAGGAAGGATGTCAAGGCCTTAGAGAGGGTGCAGAGAGAGATTTACTGGAATGGTACCAGGGTTGAGGGACTTCAGTGATGTGGAGAGACTGGAGAAGCTGGGCTTGTTCTCCTTAGAGCAGAGAAGGTTAAGTGGAGATTTGATAGAGGTGTTCAAAATCATGAACGACTTTGATAGAGTAAGAAGGGTCGATAACCAGAGGACACAGACTTAAGGTGATTGGCAAAAGAACCAGAGGTGACAGGAGGGGAAGAAAAATATTACGCAGAGAGTTGTTGTGATCTGGAATGCCTTGCCTGAAAGGCTGGTGGAAGCAGATTCAATAGTAACTTTCAAATAGGAATTGGATAAATACTTGAAGAGAAACATTTACAGGGCTATGGGGAAAGAGCAGAGGAGTGGGACTAATTGGATAGCTCTTTCAAAGAGCCGGCACAGGCAAGGTGGGCCGAATGGTCTCCTGTGCTGTATCATTCTATGATTCTATGATTAACCTGATCCTCCTCTTCAGCTACTCCAGAAGCAGCCTGGACCCTCCACTGACAGCCATTTCCCACCCCATGGCTCAGTCGACAATCCTGTTTGGAGCCCATGAAAACTTTGCTAATTAGACTGACCCAGTGAAATCCCCCGAGGTCAGCTGAGGTCAGGTCAGGCGGGCATGAAGTGGGATAGCCCAGCAGAAGAATGGCCACGTGAACAAAGTACGGCGGGGGGGGGGGGGTAGGTGACCAGTACCCACAATAATATACCCCAGGGGTGGGGGGGCAACATTCTGTGGAGAGGGCAGAAGAGTAGAGAAAGGGAGAACATTTGCAGAAAAAGGAAGAAAGGAAATGAAAATGTTTGGGGGGTAATATTTTCTGCCTGCTGTTGCCTGATCTCTGGTGGTAATGTGGTCGTCGGGGACAGGAGATGTGCCAGGAAGCTTTTCTGCTGGTGGGCTCGCCCAGCACTCCTGCCCGAAACAGGCGGGAGACGGCTTGCCCATGTAAATCGGGGTCGGACACCGGTTGTAGGACCTGGCACTTCCTGTGCAACAAACCTCGGTTCAGATCAGATGGCACTAAATCGTGGTTTAAATTAAATTAGAAAATGCCACATAAACCAGAAATTATTTTGTTTTCTTTTTTAATCATTCTGGATTTCTCACATAGATTTTAGCTCCATCTACTTGTTACCTTTTGGCAGTCGCATTCAGAACCCGTACTGCCTTCTGTGGTTTATGAATTGTTGTTCTCTTACTGGTGTTACACCTCAGACACAGAGCTGTTCGATTATTAATGAGACCTCCGTTGTATTCACTGAATATAAAACAAGTGTACAAGCATCTCAGCACCATCCAATTTTTGCTGCAGTCCCGCAATCAGCATCCCACACATTTTTCTTCCCTCCTTATATTTTTGCACAACAACAGAACTGAAGATAGCAGAAGTAATAAAACATGAAGCTACGGTAGTGTGGGACAGCATCGGAAATTAGAATCTGTCATAAGTACTGAAAGGCTGCACGGGGGTTTGCAGCCAAATCATAGCTTCCTGACAGAATGATTAATTTTAGCTCTCGACACACTTGTTATCTGGGATTGAATATTCTGAAGTGACAATAATTAGGCTTTTTGACAGGAGCGCAGAACCTAATCTTCTCTGGCAATGCAAAGTTTTAAGTAACTAGAATAACGATGGACTCAAATTGATATTGAAATGCAAAATGTTTGTGAAGGGCAGAATGATAAAGATACCAAAGCCATGCCTTGAAACTTAAGAGGCTGTATTTTATTTTTGTATCATTTCTCTGAGGAGGGAAGGAGTGTATAATCTTGAAGAAAATGAAAATTTTGCATTTTATTTATTTATATTATACGCCATCAGATCACCAAACAGTAGTACTTCAAAGTGCTTTCTAACATAAATGAGACTATTTTGTCTTTTGTAAAATGGTTCACCTTTCTGGGCTGCTTTGTGTGTTTGGTGTGTGGGGGAATTGACACATGGCCTACATTCATCAGTCGATCCCTCCACGGAGCCGCACTTGTTTAGATGAGACAAGGGCTCAATAGGCTCATACAGAAACAATGGGCTAGAAATTCAGATTTTTGGCGCTATGGGTGCTGTTTTGTGCTGAAAATGGTGTCTGCGCTGTGCGCGCACGCTTCTGGTGCGAGCCACGTCTGACGCTATATCGGTAGGGCGGGCGTTAGGAGCGTGCGCTGGAAGTATGTTGAGTGGGCAGATTGTGACGCCAAGCAGCGTGCAATGCTGATTTGACGCCAGCGCTGCCATTTTCGGCATTTACTCACAGCTGAACATGCGTTCAGAGCAGCAAGGACCCGCCACCAGCGATAGTTAAAGGGATCAGCAACCACTCTCCGGTTAGTTGCTGATTGACTTCTACTGGCTCTGTGTACGTTTGTGGAAGTGTTTGGAGCTTTCCAGGGTTGTTTAAAGTTGGTGAGGTGACAGGGAGTGGTGCTGCAAGTGGAGAAGACCTTGCTTCTGACCTCAAGGGTTCTGGTCAGACCACTTGCTCCCAGTCATGGGTGCTCTAGTTGTCATCCCCCTTGGCCTGCAGCATGACAGGAAGATGGAGCAGAGGCGGCGAAGAAGAGGACAAGCTGCTCACAGAGGGAGAAGGAGGAGGGGGAGAAGGGATCTCAGCAGAAGGCCTTACCCACCTAGGGTCTTCCGAGAGCAATTCTCTTACCTCAGCCTGAGCCAGGAGCAGTGTGTGAGGCGTCTGCGATTTACGAAGGAGGTGCCCACAGAACTCTGCCGTCTCTTGCA
Organism: Squalus acanthias; assembly: GCA_030390025.1. Lineage (NCBI taxonomy): Eukaryota > Metazoa > Chordata > Chondrichthyes > Squaliformes > Squalidae > Squalus > Squalus acanthias. The sequence continues at coordinate 151,628,590 of CM059426.1, read as the reverse complement.
ACCAGACCTGCAGCCTCACACCAGGGCAAGGACAGCACTGCCAATGGCTGTGGAGGTAACCGTGGTCTTGAATTTCCTCGCATGGGGATCCTTCCAGGCTGGCGCAGGTGACATCCGTAACATCTCCCAGTTCGCTGTCCACTGCTGCATAAGAGAGGTGACAGACGCTCTTTATGCCAGGAGAGGGGAGTTCATTGTCTTCTCTCTGACCAGAGAGAAGCAGGCGGAGCGTGCACGTGGCTTTGCCAGGATAGCGGACTTCCCCATGGTGCAGGGCGCCATAGACCGCACGCATGTGACTTTGCAGGCGTCGCATCTAAAGGCTGAGATGTACCACAACCGCAAAGGTTACCACTCGCTGAATGTGCAGTTGGTGTGCGACCAAGCTCAGCACATCATGATGGTGAATGCTCGATATCCTTGCAGCGGTCATGATGCTTTTATTCTGTGCAAGTCTGGTGTTCCCTCAGTCTTTGAGCCACCACGACAAACCAGAGGGAGGCTACTGGGCGACAAGGACTATCGCTTGACCACCGCTGTGCAACCCACGCACAAGGTGGGCAGCAAGCATATAACGAAAGCCATGCTGCCACATGGAATCTGATAGGGCAGACCATTGGGGTCCTTAAACAATGCTTCCACTGCCTGAACCGCTCTGGAGGAGACCTGGAGTACTCACCCAAATGGGTCTCAAGATTCATGCATGCTCCACAACCTCGCCATCATGAGGGCACAGCCCTTGCCACCAGGCATACGGCAACAAGTTAAGGAGGAGGAAGAGGAAGAGGAGGAGGAAGAGGAAGTGGAAGGGGAGGAAGCGGAAAGGAGGAGGGAACCTAGACAGCCCCTTTCTGCATGGGCTGTCCGTGACCGACTCATCCGACGGTGGTACGAGTGAACGCAACCCCAATTCCACATTCAATAATATTCCCACACTTTACCTTCCCTCTGTTACTGACCTCTTGGCCACAATGCTGAAATAAAAGCCACCACTAAAGAAACATTCCAATCCAAATTTATACATCAATCCATCCAATATTACAGAACAAAGTCAACTAATCACCCTTGTGTATTCTCTTAGTGCCTGTCTTCCGTGTGCCTTTGCCTGTCCTAGTGCTCCTACACAGTGCTATTCCAGTGGCTACAGCATGGCTGTGGAAGGCTGCTGACTTTCAGTGGGGGACACTGCAGTTGGCCTTGCAGGATGACCTCAAGCAGCTCTGAGCCTAGAAGGCTCGGCTTCAGACTGCACCACCTTGGCATGGGCAGCAGCAGTCCGGGCTGGCTGGCTGACAGGCTGACAAGGGCACTGGCAGAGTGGCAGCGGTGGGAGGACAAATGCTGTCATCCTGAGAGAGAACAGCAGGTTCTTGCTCCACAGAGCCACTGCCACTCACCCGGGGCGGCGCCTTAGCATTCCTAGTAGTCTGTTGGAGGACAGATTGCTTGAATCCTGTGACAGCCTTCAAGGCCCTTTGAACACTGGTATCCGTAGCCATGATGGCAGCAGTCTGAGCTTGCGTAACAGAAGTCTGAGCTTCCACTGCAGCACTCAGACGTTGGGTGGCTTCTGCTTGTGCTGCAATGGAAGCTGAGATATCGGCCATCAGACTCTGCATCATGGTTGGGTCCACAAGTGCGCTAATAGAGTTGCCCATCACTTCCATGCTGGAAATCATGGGCTCCAAGCTCTGTGCAAAGCCCTGTGCAAGGTTGGTCCCGGACTCCTCCATGCTCCTCGACATTGCACTCAGGCTTTCTGGCAGACCTGCCAATGCACCAAGCATTTCATTGTACATACTCATCAGCGTTCCTCTGTAGGCAGCCCCATCGACACCCTCATCTGAGTCCTCTGCAGCAGAGCTCATGTGCGGCCTTGCCTCCGGTGTGCTGGCACCTGCGCTCTCCTGCCCTGGCTGCAGGCTACTCGTGCCTGGTGTCTCACCATGTGCAGATCCCACCTCTAATCTGTCCTCTAAAAGTGTCAGTACCTGAGCTGATGGCTGCGAGGGTGAAGTCGAGTGACGGTGCTATGTGTTCATCATTAGAGCCTTGGTGCTCTTCTATTTTGTACTCCTCCACCAATGCCTGGCCAGGTGTCAGTTGTTGGCTATCTGAAATTAGAAAGGCACAAGGGTAACGTTATGGTGAGAGTGGGTGGGGGGGGGGGGGAGGGGGCGGGGCGGAGGTGGGGGGGAAGCAAGAGGTGCATGCTTACACCATGTGCAGCTTGTAAATCAGAAGACATTGTGGGATGAGGGGGAAGTGGGATGTGAGAAGGAGGATTGTGTATGAGGATACCGGCATCTTGTATTCTTTCAGCCCCGCCGCTGGCCACAGGCTCAGCGCTGGCCCTCCCAATAATGGCCAGCATCGTCTCCTCCATCGGGCTCACGTTATGCAGGTGTGCCTGTCCCCTGCCGGTTAGGTCCTGCTGGCGCCGGTCATGAGCCAGTTTGTCCTGCAAGAGAAAGGGAAGTGTGTCAGTCAGTGCGGTGCAATGTGTTTGGGTGATATGCCTGTCATAGTTGAATAGCTGACAGTGTGTGCAAGCTGCGGGATGTGGGTGTCAGGCTTGCAGCAGTGGTAAGTGTGTCAGAGTGAGGTGAAGCTATGAATGTGAGGTATAAGTCGTGTTTGGTAGAGATTGTTGGTAGGTGAGTGATGGGGGTATGGTGCATTGAGCAGTGTGTGAGGCTTGTGGTGCAGATGGTGGAATATGGCATTTGAAGATGACTTCACTGCTCTTGACCACTCGTTTGAAGTGATTAAACTTCTTCTTGCACTGCGTTCAGGTCCTCGGGGCTACACTGCTGGCATTCACCACGCTGCCTATCTGCTCCCAATGCCTTTTGCGCATTTGCCTGGAGGGCCTCCTGGCCCCCAGTGGAAACAGGACCTCTGTTTTCATGTTGACCTCCTGCACCAAGGCCTCCACGGCTGCATCGGAGAGCCATGGAGCACACCCTCCCCTGTTGTGATATCATTTATATTTTCCTCTTCTCACTCTCTTCCCCAGCCAGTTGAATGACCTGTTGCAGGTAGAATGCACCTCCCCTTTAAGAGGTGCAGGCTAGCTTTAATTGGTGGTAGCCTTGCCCGAACTTGGGCCCCCTGCTGCATGTGCAACCACTCAGCAGCGCATTCAGCATTGGGCTGAACACCACAATCATGTTAATCAGCAGGCAGCACAATGTTAACGTGCTACCCGCATTAATTTGAATGAGCACGGGTTGATCGCACATCACGAAACCCGTGCCCGCTTTCGGGGGCAAATTAATTTTTAACCGAATGTTTTGGTCAGAAACTTGAACAGATTAACTTATGGCTACCCTCAGTATGAAAAAAGGGGGGAGTAAATATTACAATAGGATTACATAGGATATATGGCACAGAAACAGGCCATTCGGCCCAACCAGTCCATGCCAGCGTTTATGCTCCACTCGAGCCTCCTCCCGTCTTTCCTCATCTAAATCTATCGGCATAACCCTCTATTCCCTTCTCCCTAATATGCTTGTCTAGCCTCCCCTTAAATGCATCTATACTTTTCGCTTAAACCACTCCCTGTGGTAGCGAGTTCCACATTCTCACCACTCTTTGGGTAAAGAAGTTTCTTCTGAATTCCCTATTGGATTTCTTGGTGATTATCTTATATTGATGGCCTCTAGTTATGCTCTTCCCCACAAGTGGAAACATTCTCTCTGTATCCACTCTATCAAAACCTTTCAGAATTTTAAAGACCTCTATTAGGTCACCCCTCAGCCTTTTTTCAAGAGAAAAGAGTCCCAGCCTGTTCATCCTTTCCTGATATGTATACCCTCGCATTTCTGGTATCATCCTTGTAAATATTCTCTGTACCCTCTCCAGTGCCTCTATATCCTTTTTATAATATGGCGACCAGAACTGCACGCAGTACTCTAAGTGTGGTCTAACCAAGGTTCATAGAAGCATAGAAGCACAGAAGATAGGAGCAGGAGTAGGCCATTCGGCCCCTCGAGCCTGCTCCGCCATTTAATGAGATCATGGCTGATCATCCAAATTCAGTACCCTGTCCCTGCTTTCTCCCCATATCCCTTGATCCCTTTAGCCTTAAGAAATATATCTATCTCCTTCTTGAATATATTTAATGAATTGGCCTCAACTGCCTTCTGTGGTAGAGAATTCCACAGGTTCACCACTCTCTGGGTGAAGAAATTCCTCCTCATCTCAGTCTTAAATGGCTTACCCCTTATCCTTAGACTGTGACCCCTGGTTCTGGACTCCCCCACCATCGGGAACATCCTTCCTGCATCTAGTCTGTCTAGTCCTGTTAGAATTTTATAAGTTTCAATGAGATCCCCTCTCATTCTTCTAAACTCTAGCGAATATAAGCCTAATCGACCCAATCTCTCTTCATACGTCATTCCTGCCATCCCAGGTATCAGTCTGGTAAATCTTCGCTGCACTCCCTCCATGGCAAGAACCTCCTTCCTCAGATAAGGCGACCAAAACTGCACACAATACTCAAGGTGTGGTCTCACCAAGGCCTTGTACAACTGCAGCAAGACATCCTTGCTCCTGTACTCGAATCCTCTCGCTATGAAGGCCAACATACCATTTGCCTTCTTAACCGCCTGCTGCACCTGCATGCTTACCTTCAGCGACTGGTGCACAAGGACTCCCAGATCTCGTTGCACTTCCCCTTTTCCCAATCTATTGCCGTTCAGATAATAATCTGTCTTCCTGTTTTTGCCACCAAAGTGGATAACCTCGCATTTATCCACATTATACTGCATCTGCCATGCATCTGCCCAATCGCCCAACCTGTCCAAATCATACTGGAGTTTCACTGCATCCTCCTCACAGCACACACGCCCACCCAGCTTTGTGTCGTCTGCAAACTTAGAGATATTAAATCTAGTTCCCTCGTCTAGATCATTAATATATATTGTGAATAGCTGGGGTCCTAGCACCGATCCCTGCGGTACCCCACTAGTCACTGCCTGCCACTCGGAAAAAGACCCGTTTATTCCAACTGTTTGCTTCCTTTCTGCCAACCAGTTCTCTATCCAAATCAGTACCTTACCCCCAATCCCATGTGCTTTAACTTTGCACACTAATCGCTTATGTGGGACCTTATCGAAAGCCTTCTGAAAGTCCAAATACACCACATCCACTGGTTCTCCCTTATCTATTCTACCAGTTACATCCTCAAAAAATTCCAGTAGATTAGTCAGGCATGATTTACCTTTTGTAAATCCATGTTGACTTTGTCCGATCCTGTCACTGTTTTCCAAGTGCTCTGCTATTACATCTTTTATAATGGACTCTAGCATTTTCCCCACTACTGATGTCAAGCTAACCGGTCTATAATTCCCCAGTTTTTCTCTACCACCTTTTTTAAATAGTGGGGTTACATTAGCTACACTCCAATCCATGGGAACTGTTCCAGAGTCTATAGAATTTTGAAAGATGACCAGCAATGCATCTACTATTTCTAGGCCCACTTCCTTAAGTACCCTAGGATGTAGATTATCAGGCCCTGGGGATTTATCGGCCTTCAATCCCATTAATTTCCCTAACACCATTTCCCTACAAATACTGATTTCATTCAATTCCTCCCTCTCATTAGACCCTATGTTCCCCGACATCTCTGGGAGGTTATTTGTGTCCTCCTTTGTGAAGACAGAACCAAAGTATGTATTTAATTGGTCAGCTATTTCTTTGTTCCCCATTATAAATTCCCCTGATTCTGACTGCAAGGGACCTACGCTTGACTTCACCAATCTTTTTCTCTTCACATATCTATAGAAGCTTTCACAGTCAGTTTTTACGTTCCCTGCAAGCTTACTCTCATATTCTATTTTCCCCCTCTTAATTAATCCCTTTGTCCTCCTTTGCTGAATCCTAAACTGCTCCCAATCCTCAGGTTTGCTGCTTTTTCTGGCCAATTTATATGTCCTCTCCTTGGATCTTACGCTATCCCTAACTTCCCTTGTTAGCCACGGTTGAGTCACCTTTTTTGTTTTATTTTTATGCCAAACAGGGATGAACAAATTCTGTAGTTCATCCATGCGATCTTTAAATGTTTGCCATTGCCTATCCACCGTCAACCCTTTAAGTAACGCTCCCCAATCCATCCTACCCAACTCGCGCCTCATACCATCGTAGTTTCCTTTATTTAAATTCAGGACCCTAGTCTCTGAGACAACTACTTCACTCTCCATCTTAATGAAGAATTCTATCATATTATGATCGCTCCTCCCCAAGGGGCCTCGCACAACAAGATTGCTAATTAATCCTTTCTCATTACATAATACCCAGTCTAAGATGGCCTGATCTCTAGTTGGTTCCTCGACATATTGGTCCAGGAAACCATCGCGTATACACTCTAGGAATTCCTCCTCCACAGTATTGTTACTAATTTGGTTCGCCCAATCTATATGTAGATTAAAGTCACCCATGATAACTGCTGTGCTCTTATTGCACGCTTCTCTAATTTCCCATTTAATGCCATCCCCATCCTCAGCATTACTGTTTGGGGGTCTGTATACAACTCCCACTAACGTTTTCCGCCCCTTGATATTTCTCAGCTCTACCCATACAGATTCCACATCATCAGAGCTAATATCCTTCCTTACTATTGTGTTAATCTCCTCTTTAACCAGCAATGCTACCCCACCTCCTTTTCCTTTTTGTCTGTCCTTCCTGAATATTGAATACCCCTGGATGTTGAATTCCCAGCCTTGGTCACCCTGGAGCCATGTCTCCGTAATCCCAATTATATCATATCCGTTTACATCTATTTGCGCAGCTAATTCATCCACCTTATTACGAATGTTTCTCGCATTTAGACACAAAGCCTTCAGGCTTGTTTTTTAACACTCTTAGTCCTTTTAGAATTATTATTTACTGTAGCCCTGTTTGATTTACACCCTTGATTTCTCTGCCTTCCACTTTTGCTTTTTTCCTTCCTGTCTTTTGCTTCTATCCTTGCTTCCCTTTCCTCTGTTTCCCTGCACAGGTTCCCAACCCCCTGCCATTTTAGTTTAAACCCTCCCAACAGCACTAGCAAACACTCCCCCTAGGACATCGGTCCCGGTCCTGCCCAGGTGCAAACCGTTCAGTTTGCACTGGTCCCACCTGCCCCAGAACCGGTTCCAATGTCCCAGGAATTTGAATCCCTCCCCCTTGCACCATTCCTCTAGCCATGTATTCATCTGAAATATCCTTCTATTTCTACTCTGACTAGCACGTGGCACCGGTAGCAATCCTGAGATTACTACCTTTGAGGTCCTATTTTTTAATTTACCTCCTAACTCCCTATATTCAGCTTTTAGGACCTCATCCCGTTTTTTACCTATATCGTTGGTACCTATATGCACCACGACAACTGGCTGTTCACCCTCCCCTCCAGAATGCCCTGCAACCGCTCCGAGACATCCTTGACCCTTGCACCAGGGAGGCAACATACCATCCTGGAGTCTCGTTTGCGGCCGCAGAAACGCCTATCTATTCCCCTTACAATAGAATCCCCTATCACTATTGCTCTCCCGCTCTTTTTCCTCCCGTCCTGTGCAGCAGAACCACCCATGGTGCCAGAAGTTGGCTGCTGCTGCCTTCCCCTGATAAGCCATCTCCTCAACAATATCCAAAGTGGTATATCTGTTTGAGAGGGGTTGTCCACAGGGGACCCCTGCACTACCTGCCTGCGCCTACTACACTGCCTGGTGGTCACCCATTCCCTTCCTGCCTGTCAGCCTTTACCTGCGGTGTGACCAACTCCCTAAACGGGCTATCCACGATGTCCTCAGCATCACGAATGCTCCAGTATGCATCTATTCGCAGCTCCAGCGCCGCAATGCGGTCTGCCAGTAGCTGCAGCTGGATACACTTCCCACGCACATGGTCAACAGGGACACAGGAAGTGTCCCTGATTTCCCACGTAGTGCAGGAGGAGCATGCAACGGGGCCGAGCTGTGCTGCCATGACTTACCCTTTAATTAATTTAAATTAACTCAAATCAATACCACAAATTACACTACAATTAAATGATATACTCAAGGGCCCTTGTATACTAGCACTCCCTGCTGCACAACAGAGAACTTAGAAAGTATAACCACAAAAATTAGGATCTTCTAAAAATAATAAACTATTAACCTTAACTGTCAAACTACAGAGTAGTATAAGTACTCACCTGGCCGTACTCACCCAATCAGCTGCTTCATCTTGTCCACGTCACTTTTTGAATTGTGACGTGGTTCTGGAACGCCGCCGCCGGTCTGTGAGATTGGTAAACCTCTGAAAAAAAGCCCGCGAAAGTGTGTTTAAATATTCACTGTGCTGCTGCTCTCTCCGCTCCTGACACTGGCCTCTGTAAAAAAGCCCGCGAAAGTGAGTTTAACTGCTCACTGTGCTGCTGCTCTCTCCACTCCCAATACTGGCCTCTGCAAAAAAGTCCACGAAAGTGAGTTTAAATACTCATGTGCTGCTGCTCTCTCCACTCCCGACACTGGCCTCTGAAAAAAAAGCTCGCGAAAGTGCGTTTAAATACTCATGTGCTGCTGCTCTCTCCGCTGCCGACACTGGCCTCTGTAAAAAAGCCCGCGAAAGTGAGTTTAACTACTCACTGTGCTGCTGCTCTCTCCGTTCCCGATACTGGCCTCCATACAGGTTCGATACAGGTTTAGCATAACTTCCCTACTTTTCAAATCTATACCTATAGAAATAAACCCGAGTGCTTGGTTTGCTTTTTTTATGGCCTTGATCATCTGTGGCGCAACTTTTAGTGATTTGTGTATTTGTACTCTGAGATCCCTTTGTTCCTCTACCCCACCTAGACTCGCACCCTCCAAGTGATAAGTGACCTCCCTATTCTTCCTACCAAAATGTAATACCTCACATTTATCTGTGTTGAACTTCATTTGCCAATTATATGTTCATTCTGCAAGTTTATTAATGTCCTCCTGTAATTTGTTGCAGTCCTCCTCAGTATTGACTATCCCCCCTAATTTGGTGTCATCTGCAAATTTAGAAATTGTGTTTTTGATTCCAAATTCTAAATCGTTAATATAAATTGTGAACAACAGTGGTCCCAGCACTGATCCTTGTGGAACACCACTACCTGCTTTCTGCTGCTGTGAATAGTTACCCTTTACCCCTACTCTCTGCTTTCTGTCTTGAAGCCAGCTAGCAATCCATTCTGCTACTTGTCCCCTGACTCCGCATTCTCTGACCTTGTTCATCAGTCTATTATGGGGTACCTTATCAAATGCCTTTTGAAAATCTAGATAAATTATATCTACTGTATTACCATTGTCTACTCTCTCTGTTACCTCTTCAAAAAATTCAATGAGGTTGGTCAAGCAAGACTTTCCCTTTTGAAATCCATGCTGACTGTTCATTACTATGTTTTTGGTTTCTAGATGTTCTTCTATTTCCTCCTTTAGTAGGGATTCCATTATTTTTCCTACCACCAATGTTAAGCTGACTGGTCAATAATTCCCTGGACATGTTCTATCCCCCTTCTTATATATAGGCATTTTCTCAGCTATCCGGCAGTCCTCTGGCACTACACCTTTTTCTAACAAATTATTAAATATGTGTAGTAATGCCTCTGCTATCTCTTCCCCAGATTCTTTTAAAATGCGTAGATGCAATCCATCCGGACCAGGGGTTTTAACCTCTTTGAGTTTGATTAGTTTATTTAATATATCCGCTCTTTTTATTTTAAATGCACTTATCTTATCATCCAATGTCATGTCCACCTGTTCTATCTCCCTGGTAAATACTGAAGCAAAATAATTATTTAATATTTCTGCCATCTCCCTATCGTTACCTGTGGTATTATCCTGTCTATCCCTTAATGGCCCTAATTCCCATCCCAACCTTCCATTTTTTATTGATGTGCCTGTAAAATATTTTATTATTTTGTTTTATGTTCCTTGATAAGTTAATTTCATAGTTCCTCTTTCCTTCCTAATTGTTTTTTTGACTTCTCTACTAATCTCTTTGTATTTTCCCTTATCATGCACTCCCCTGCTGTCTATATACTTAATGTATTCCTCTTTCCTTACCCTCAATTGTTCCCTTATGGCTTTATTCATCCATGGAGTCTCATTAGTGTTTAATTTGTTCTTTCCTTTTAGTGGAATATATTGTTCCTGCACTCTATTGAACACCATTTTAAATGTTTCCCATTGCTGTTCTACATCGTTGTTTGCCAATATTGTTGCCCATTTTATTTTCCCAAGTTCTATTCTCAGCCCCTCAAAATCAGCTTTTCTCCAATCTATTACCCTGGTTTTCGTCATACTTATGTCCTTCTCAATTATCATCTTAAAGCGTATTATATTATGGTCACTATTGCCTAGATGTTCCCCTACTTTTACTTCTCTTATCTGCTCTGGTTCATTCCCCATTACTAGATCCAATAGCGAATCATCCTTTGTTGGGGCTTTTTACATATTGGGTTAGAAAGGAGTCCTGTACACATTGTAGGAACTCCATTCCCTTATCCCTTTTACCTACCTCTTCTGAACAATTAATATCGGGGTAGTTGAAATCCCCTATGATTATTATTCTATGTTTTTACTAATTTCCCTAATTTGTCTGCATATTTCTTCCTCCACCTCCCTTCTACTATTAGGTGGTCTGTAGACTACGCCTTTTAGTGTGATTGATCCTTTATTTTTTTTAAATCTCTATCCATATGGATTCTATTTTTGTCTTGCTGATAGCTGCGTCACTTTTTTCTACTGCCATTATGTTATACCTAATAAGTACAGCTACTCCACCTCCCCTTTTCCTTTCTCTATCTTTTCTAAATATGTTATACCCTGCAATGTTTAATTCCCAGTCCTGATTTTTCTGTAGCCATATCTCAATAATACCTACTTTGTCTGGTTCCTCGCAACGCATGATTGCCTCCAGCTCCCCTGTTTTATTACGGACACTGTGTGCGTTGCTGTACAGACAGATTAACTCATTTTTAATAGGATTTCCTCTCACTTTATGTTTAACCATCTTTTTAGACTGCTGTTCTATAACTCTATTTATTCCCTTGCCATCAATGCCCTTACTTTACTCTTTCCTATGCTCTCTTTTCCTGTTTTGTTTATATTTAGGCTGGTTACATTTCTTGTAGATCCCTCCCTCCATCTTACTAGTTTAAAGCCTTTGCCACCTCCCTATTTACCCTTTCCGCTAGGACACGGTTCAGGAGGAGCCCGTCCCATCGGTACAGCTCCTTCCATGCCAGTGTCCCATGAAAAGGAACCCCTCTTTCCCACACCAGTCCTTTAGCCACGTGTTAATTCTCCTGATCTGTCTGTTTCTATGTCAATTTGCACGTGGCTCGGGCAATAATCCAGAGATTATTATCCCCGAGGTCCTGCTTTTTAATTTAGAGCCTAACTCCTGATACTCTTTCAGCAGGACCTCCTCCCTGTTCCTACCTATGTCATTTATTCCAACATGGACCACGAGAACTGGATTTACCCCCTCCCTTTCCAAGTTCCTCTCCAGCCGCCTCAAGATATCCCTTACCCTGGCACCGGGTATGCAACACACCTTTCGGGATTCTCGTTCTTGGCTGCAGAGGACGCTATCTATCCCCCTAATTGTAGAGTCCCCTATCACTACCACATTTCTATTCTGCTCTTACTCCCTTGGACAGCCTTCTGAGCCACGGTGCCTTGGTCTGCATTGTGGCTGTCCTCCCTGCAATCTTTCTCCTTGTCCTCACAGGCAACGAGTACTTCGTACCTGTTGGACAGGATCAGTATCTGCAGGACCTCCTTCTCAACCTCTCCTAAATCCCCGCTACCCAGCTCTCTAACAGTCACACCCTCCCATTCCTGAACCTGTGCTTTCCTCTGGGGTGTGATTGCATTCTGGATAAAACTGTCCAGAAATTCCTCCCTCTCCCTTATGTGTCGGAGTGTCTCCAACTCACACTCCAGCTCAATGATTGAGCCGGAGAGATTCGAGACGGAGACATCTACTGCAGACGTGTTTGCTCGGACAGTCTCGCTGTCCACAAACTCCCACATACTGCAGTCCAGACACACAACCTGCCCTGCCATCTCTTAGTCTAGCCTTATTTTAATTATTTAATTAGTTAAAGTTTTTATTGAACGATTATTTATAGTTATATTAATTAGTTTAACTAGTTAAGCTATAAATTTAATACCGTACTTTGTAGTTTCCTGCATCTAGTTTAAACCACTGTCCTAGGTTAGAGAGAAAAGAGAGAGAAAAAAAACCTTAATACTCACCAACCAATCACCTACCTGCTGTCCTGTGACATCACTCCTTGTTTTGTTGGAAATTGTCGCAAGTTCCGCCGCCTCTGACGCTGCCTCCAATTAGATCCACGCTGCCTGGTCTCCCGCTGTTTTAAGTACATAAGAACATAAGAACATAAGAAATAGGAGCAGGAGTAGGCCAATCGGCCCCTCGAGCCTGCTCCGCCATTCAATAAGATCATGGCTGATCTGATCCTAACCGCCAATCTACTATCTACTATCACAGAACCATCTCCTGCATCTAACAGAATTGCACACACGAAATAGGAGCAGAATCAGGCTACACGGTCCCTGGGCCCGCTCCACTACCCACAGGGCCATGACCGATCCGAACCTAGACTCATGTCCAAATTCCTGCCCGCTCCCCGTAACCCTTAATGCCCTTTACTTCTAGGAAACTGTCTATTTCTGTTTTAAATTTATTTAATGATGTAGCTTCTACAGCTTTTTGTGGCAGCATATTCCATGGACCTACCACCCTCTGAGTGAAGTAGTTCCTCCTCATCTCAGTTTTGAAAGAGCAGCCCCTTATTCTAAGACTATGTCCCCTAGTTCTAGTCTCACCCGTCATCGGGAACATCCTCCCCGCATCCACCCGATCCAACCCCTTCACAATCTTATATGTTTCAATAAGATCGCCTCTCATTCTTCTGAACTCCAATGAGTAGAGTCCCAATCTACACAACCTCTCCTCATATGACCACCCCCTCATCCCCGGGATTAACCGAGTGAACCTTTTTTGCACTGCCTCGAGAGCAAGGATGTCTTTCCTTAAGTAAGGACACCAAAACTGTATGCAGTATTCCAGGTGCGGTCTCACCAATACCTTGTACAACTGAAGCAATACCTCCCTATTTTTATATTCTATCCCCCTAGCAATGAAAGCCAACATTCCATTTGCCTTCTTAATCACTTGCTGCACCTGCATACTAACCTTTTGAGTTTCGTGCACCAGGACCCCCAGATCCCTTTGCACTTCAGTACTCTCCAGTTTCTTGCCATTAAGATAATAAATTGCTCTAGGATTTTTCCTGCCAAAGTGCATCACCTCACACTTTCCAGTGTTGTATTCCATCTGCCAAATCTCTGCCCACTTACTTAGCCTGTCTATGTCCCCTTGCAGGTTTTTTATGTCCTCCTCACTCACTACTTTCCCTCCCATCTTAGTATCATCTGCAAATTTTGATATGTTACACTTGGTCCCTTCCTCCAAATCGTTAATATAGATTGTAAAGAGTTGGGGACCCAGCACTGACCCCTGTGGAACACCACTAGTTACTGATTGCCAGTCTGAGAATGAACCATTTATCCCAACTCTTTGCTTTCTGTTAGATAGCCAATCCTCTATCCATGCCAGAATATTACCCTCAATCCCGTGATTTTTAACCTTAAGCAATAATCTTTTGTGTGGCACCTTGTCAAATGCCTTTTGGAAGTCTAAATACACTACGTCTACTGGTTCCCCTTTATCCACTCTATATGTTACTTCCTCAAAGAACTCCAGCAAATTTGTCAAACATGACTTCCCCTTCGTAAAACCATGCTGACTTTGTCCTATTAAATTATGATTATCCAAATGTCCTGTTACTGTTTCCTTAATAATGGACTCCAAAATTTTACCTACCACAGATGTTAGGCTAACCGGTCTATAGTTACCAGCCTTCTGTCTACTGCCCTTTTTAAATAAGGGTGTTACATTAGCAGTTTTCCAGTCTGCCGGGACTTTAGCGGAATCCAGGGAGTTTTGAAAAATTATTACCAATGCATCTACAATCCCTACCGCCACTTCCTTCAAGACTCTAGGATGTAAGCCATCAGGTCCAGGTGATTTATCCGCCTTGAGTCCCATTATTTTACCGAGTACCACTTCCTTAGTGATTTTGATCGTGTTTAGCTCCTCTCCCCCTATAGCCCCCTGTTTGTCCAGTGTTGGGATATTCTTAGTGTCCTCTACTGTAAAGACTGATACAAAATATTCATTCAGTGTTTTTGCCATCTCCATATTTCCCACCATTAATTTCCCGGTCTCATCCTCTAAGGGACCAACATTTACTTTAGCCACCCTTTTTCTTTTTATATAACTATAAAAACTCTTACTATCTGTTTTTATATTTTTTGCTAATTTACTTTCATAATCTATCTTCCCTTTCTTAATCAATCTTTTTGTTATTTTTTGCTGCCTTTTAAAGTTTTCCCAATCCTCTGTCCTCCCACTAGATTTCGCTACCTTATATGCCCTTGTTTTTAGTACTGCCGCCTCTGATACTGCCTCCAATTAGATCCACGCTGCCTGGTCTCCTGCTGTTTTAAGCACTGCCGCCTCTGATACTGCCTCCAATTAGGACTGCGCTGCCTGGTCTCCTGCTGTTTTAAGCACTGCCGCCTCTGATACTGCCTCCAATTAGATCCACGCTGCCTGGTCTCCCGCTGTTTTAAGCACTGCCGCCTCTGATACTGCCTCCAATTAGATCCACGCTGCCTGGTCTCCCGCTGTTTTAAGTACTGCCGCCTCTGATACTGCCTCCAATTAGGACGGCACTGCCTGGCCTCCCGGTGTCCTGCACCGATCCTGCTGTGTTGAATTTTAACTTGCTATTCTGAACACCTGCCTGAAGCCAGTGTGGTCCTTCTTTAAATATGCAGATCAGGGTCAAATGACATAATCGGGCCAGCGACTGCAATTTTAACTTGGTCTGAGCGGGGAGGCCGTTGTGGCCTTCTCGTCAAATGAAGACAGCGGGAAGAGAAACTGGGGCCAGAAGAGGCCCAAACAGCTAAGTTTCTTTTCAGGGAATTAAAGCCCAGGCTTTACACTGCTGAGCTCAGAGGGGTTTGGCGCTCACATCACCACCCCATCACCTCCCGGCCACTTGATTCCTGCTCCCGGTTAAAATTGGGGCTTATGTGTTGTTTTCAGCACAATAACAACACATGCAAGTACCACAGTGATATCTTCATGTTGCAGTGGTGAGTTTTGCAGTAAACTATCTTTTTTTACTTTGAATTTTTGCCTCTCCCAGGAGTTATCATTACTAGATATTTGGGAGGATGGTGCATGCGCCCTCATGAGTGTGAAAGGGGAGAAGGGGGTAGAGATTTTGTAGTGTGTACAAGACTCCTTTTTGACCCAATATGTAAAAAGCCCAACAATGAAGGAAGCACTGCTAGACCTAGTAATGGAAAATGAACCAGAGCATATAAGAAAAGTAAGCATGGAGAACATCTAGGGAGTAGTGATCAGAACATAATAAGAATTAAGATAATGATTGAGAGAGATAGATAGTACAAAGACCAAAGTAATAGATTAGGAAAAAGCCAACTATGAAAAAATGAGGATGTTGCTAAGGAATGTAAACTGCAGTAAAGTATTGACAAAGAGATCAGTGGGCAATGGGGCAATATTTAAAGGAGAAATCAATAGTGTTCAGAAGAAATATATTCCACTAAAAAATATGAACAAACTAGCTATGGATAAATAAAACGATTAAGATAAAATCGAATCCAAAGAAAAGGTCATCGAAAAAGTGCATAAACAATAAGAGGAGAGGATGACAAAAGAGCTTATGAAAGAGGCTAAAAAGACAACGAGGAAGGCAAAGAGGAAATATAAAATGAAAATATTAAAGAATATAAAAAGAAATAATAAGGTATTCTATCGGCACATAAGTAATAAAAGGAGAATTAAGATAGGGACAGGGATAGGGATAGGGATAGGGCCACTAAGGTATGAGCAAGACAAACTCAGAGGAGATGACAACGAAATGGCAAGGCTGCTGAATAGATCCTTCAGCCCCAATATTTACATAGAGGAGGGGAGGGTGTTGCGGAGCACAGGGAAAACCCGAAATGACCGGGATGCAGAGGTCTAATTTCTTCTTCAGTTTCCCACCCGCAGCTGGCCAAACTGACAGGCTGGTGGGCGGGAAAACCAGCGGCACTGGGCCTTTGGGGACAGTCCCCGGCAATTGGGAGGGCGGAGGGAGCAAGAGATCGGGGCTTGGGGGGGGAGGAGAGAGAGGCCTTCACGGGAGGGAGCGAGAGATTGGGGTTTTGGGGGGGAGAGAGAGGCCTTCATGGGAGGGAGGTAGCGAGAGACTGGGCTGGTGGGGGGAATAGTCCATCGTGGAAGGGACGAAGGCTGGAGATCGGGGCTGGAGGTCGGTGATCGCGGCAGGGGGAGAAAGAGACCGCGATTGGCAAAGGAGAGGCTGAAGGCTTCTTAGAGGGGCCGGGGAGAACACTCCTGCTCCTACTGACCCACAAGGAGTCCTGTAAAAGGCATTTACCTTCTTGAGTCGGCAGCATCCACCTCCAATTTACTGCCGGGTTTCCCGAGCCCTGGAAAACCCATGCGGTAAATGTTACATCTAAATTAGACTCCCAATTGCATTGTGGTAATCTAGTTTAAATATGTTAATGAAGTGGCTCACATCTCGAGGGTGGGACAACAACACAAAACCACCACCACAAAATCAGCAACGGGCGCATACGGACGCGTTCCGTTTTCAAATTTTTAAAGCGACTCGCCTGACCTGCTCATTGTGGGGTGGGTGGGGGTGGGGGGGGTTTAATATCAAGGCCTTTATCTCAGTTTTCACTGAGGAGGTTAATAAGGAAAAAATGACTACAGTAGAAGTCAAGAGGGATATTACAACAGTTAAGATAGAAAGAAAGGAGATACTAGACAAACTTGTTAAACTTAAGGAAGACCAAACCTTTGGGTCAGAAGAGGATAACGTCTGCAGATACTCAATAAACTAAGGAGGAGACAGCAGAGGCACTTGTATTCATATATAAAAATATAATAGATAAAAGAACACTAAAAGAAGACTGACTCTATGGGGGAAAAATTAGGTCGCGCCCCATTTGGGGCGCAAATATCGTCTGGACGCAAATATTAGCGCCTGGCGCTAATTATCGCCACTGACTGGAAACTTCACTTTTACCGCCCCGGGAGGTGAGTGGAGCGCTGCACACCTGTCTTAAGGCGCAAAGGCCAAGGAGTGAGGCGCTAACTCAGAGCGCTGGCGAAGCTCATGTAATGTCAGTCAGCAATGGAACACACACACAATGGCACGGGCCAGTTCTTAAAGGGGATGGTTAATCTTGCTTTCCATCCACATCCTGTTCATTGCAGCCTTGAATCTCGGCCTGGAGAGACTTGCACATCAAATGTGCTGGAAAGAACAATGGAGAGTACCAGGCAAAGAGCTCAGAGTGCAGCTCCCACAGTCTCTGCTAAATCGATACAAGGAATGGCAAATCAAAATGAACCTGCAAAGTGCTGCTCAGTACCCAAAACTCCTTCACACAACGTTGAATCTCTCCAGAAGTCTCTCCCTCTCTCTCTCAGAATGCGTAGTTCAAAAATGCCACCAACAATAAAAGGCAGGAAGCGGTCACCTTTAAATAGCGCTCCCCCTTTCCCTTCATGACTGCAGAATGCTCCCCTCAACCTGTCGTTGCTAGCGTCAGGCGGTAAGGCAGGGGGCGCCACTCAATTTCCGCTCCGGGGCGCCACAAGGGCGTTGCACCATGGAATGACGTCACAATCTGCGCGCGCAGGTGGTCGCAGCGGTAAAGTTTAGCGCCGCCGCACAATGTCTAGTTAAGTTCCCGAGCGGCGCAAACATCGCTGCGCCCAGGCATTAGCGGCTTTGCGCCCCATTAGCGCCCTCTTAAGGCGCTAACGGGAGGCGCAACCAACTGAATTTTTACCCCTATGTTTATTCCTAACTTCAAAAAGGGAGATATAACTAATTAGGAAACTATAGACCAGTTAACTTAATGTCAGTGATAGGAAAGATACTGGAAGCTTTGATACAAGATTGGATAACAAAACATCTAGAGATGGACAATATAATAAAAATTAGCATGAATTTCTAAAAGGACGGCTTGCCATTGCTCCTAGCAAATCGGTGTGCATTCCCAGCACCCTTCTTCTGAAGGCCTCCCCATCGAGGTCCTCATCTGAGTCGTGAGCAGCAGAACCCGCGTGCGAACTCTCCCTCCGGGGAGCTAGACCCTGAGCTACCCTTTCCCACTGGGTTTGCTGCAGCCCACTCGTGCCCAGTGCCTCACCCTGTGCAGATCCCGCAACTACACAACTGTCTGAATTCCGCTCAGTGCCAGTTTCTGAGCTGGTGGCTGCGAGTGTCAGTTACAGTGACGGTGTGCCTTCTGCTTCTCCCTCGCTCTCCTCCATTACCTCGGGGACAGGCTGTGTGGCTGGCAGTTCTTGGTCATCTGAAAGCAGAAAGGCACAAGGGTCGGGTTGTGGTGAGGGGAGGGTGGGGAGAGTAAGATATCCATGTATACAGCATCAGCAGCTTGTAAGTGAGAAGAGATTGTGGGATGAGGGGGAAGTGGGATGTGAGAAGAAGGATTAGGAATGACCAGACCGTATTGTCCTCAAGGGCTTCATCTTCACCCGTTGCCACGGCCTCCATGACTTCCCGTCCAATGATGTCAGGCGTGCTCTCCTCCTGTTGGCTCAAGGCCTGTATTGCGGCTTGGCCCCTGCCTGACTGCCACTGCTCCCAGCGATTGTGAGTGACCTTAGCCTGCAAGACAAAGGGAAGTGTGTCAGTGAGTGTGGAGCAATGTGTTTGGGTGATGTGCCTGCCATAGCTGAATAGCTCTCAGTGTGTGCAAGGTGTGAGATGTGGGTGTGAGTGTTGCAGCAGTAGTAAGGTTGTGAGGGTGAAGTGAAGCTATGATTGTGAGATCTGAGTGCTGATAGGTAGAGATTGTTGGTAGGTGAGTGCTAAGGATGTGGTGCATTGAGCAGTGTGTGAGGCTTGTGGTGCAGATGGTGGGATAAGGCATTTGCTGAATCCTTCACTCACCTTGACCTGCCATGTGAGGTCGTTAAACTTCTTGCAGCATTGTATCCAGGACTTGGGGACTATGCTGTTGGCCATCACGTATGCAGATATGTCCTGCCAGAGCCTTCTGGATGTACGGGCAGATGGCTTCCTGCCAGTCTGTGGGAAGAGGACAGCCCGCCTCCTCTCCACGGCCACCAGCAGTGCCTCCAGAGCCGCACCTGAGAGCCGTGTTGCTCTCTCCCTCTGCAGCCGCTCAGCCATCTCTTGCTAAATCAGGTCTGCTTCCAAGTGGAGCTCCAAATAGAATGACAATGAGATGCTGCTGCATCAAAGCACCTCCCCTTGAAGTAGTGAAGAAAGATTAGGCCAAACATTACTTGCAATTAGACTGCACCCGATATTGGCCCACCTGTTGAGCAGTAAGCCAATGAGCAGCGGATTTAGCTCTGAGATCAGCACTATTATCATGTCAATAAGCACGCAGCACGAATTTGGCGTTCTACCTAGACCACTTTGACCCGGTGCAGCTAAATAGCGCTGGGCCATGACACCTCCCGTTTTCGGGCCATATCATTTTCTAGGCCAAAAATGATTAAAAAGTCGCAGCACAGGTTGATTATGTCAGTGGTTCTCAAGCTTTTTTGGTTGAAGGACCCCTTATCACGGACCCCCATTTAAATGTTTTAATAATGCTTTTAAGAAAACAGGTGTTTACTTACAGATATCAGTGAGATGGGTATGCCTGCTTCTCACTGCAGAGTCTGTCTATCCTTGGTGTGATGTTTGCGAAGTCCTGGCCAAGGGCCCCCCACGGAGGCTAACCGTTCTTCCCTTTACAGATGACCAGCAGCAGCTGGATTTATTTCACAATAATGTCCCCAGATGCAAGACATCAATTTAAACTCACAGCGTGCGGTTTAACTCCAGACTAGTCCACACAACCTTCTTTAGATGCTCTATATTGCGAAGCAGATATTTTCCTACCATCTCAGCTACTGGCTATTGTAGCCAAATCTTTTTGTTTATTTTATTTTGCCACTGCTCATCCCCACAGGAAAGGTTTTAGAGAAAAAAACTTTCATGAAATAAATGCTTAACTTTTCATTGGTTCATTGAATAGACGTCATGCGACGATTGGCTGAGGATCATGTCAGTCATTAGCAGCATGTTCGTGAGCATTTGGAACATTGCTGCGCGAGTGCGGTGACGCTTGGAAGTGAGGAGGCCCTCATGGGAGCGATGGGTAGTCACTGGTTTGCTCACGATTATCAGCAGTAACCCACAGGCTCGCGAACATACTGCTAATGACTGACGTGATTGACATAAGAAAACTACTAGGCACTTGGTCTAAGCATTAAACAAAGCTTTAATCAACTGTTTTTCAACATGGAGATCTAGTTGTGTCCTTCACTAGTTCCTGTTGAGGAATGTCCTAAGCAAGCTGGACCCATGCCCGAGTATTTATACTCTCCCTGGACAGCGCCACCAGCAGGCCGCCCAGTATTACTTCATACATGAATGACAAGATTCATGTCAGTGATCTTCATCCAAATGCCTCATGATGTCACCGCTCATTTACTTATTTTGCGAACCTCCTGGAAAGTCTGGGGGTCCGAAGACCCCAGTTTAAGAACCACTGGATTATGTCATAAAGAGTGCAAACAAAGCACTGGGGTTAATTTCTAGAGGAACACAAGACAAAAGCAAGGAGGTGATGTTAAATTTATATCGAACCTTGGTTAGACCACACTTGGGGTACTGTGTGCAGTTCTGGTCTCTATATTATAAAAAGGATATTGAAACACTGGAGAAAGTGCAGAAAAGATTTACAAAAATGCTACCAGAATTGAGAGGATCCAACTATCAGGAATGATGGAGCAACCTGGAAAAGAGAAGACTATGAAGAGATCTGATAGATGTCTTTAACATTATGAAGCGGTTCAATAGAGTGGATGTGGCAAAATTGTTTCCACTTATGGATGAGTCCAGAACAAAGAGGCATAAATATAAGATAGCCAATAACAGAGAAAATAAAGAATTTAGGAAGCATTTCATTAAAAACAGAGTGATGAGAATGTGGCGCTTGCTGCCACATGGAGTTGCTGAAGCAGATAGCTTTGATGGATTTAAGGGGAGGCTACATGCACACAGGAGGGAGGAGGGAATAGAGGGATACAGAGGGAGGGTAGGAAGAGATCATTAGACCGGAGGGAGGCTCGTGCGGAGTATAAACACCGGCATAGACCAGTTGGGCCAGATGGGCCGTTTCTGTGCTGTAGATTCTATACAATTATGTGACAACCTGTTTATTGAATGAATTGAAGCCTTTGTGCTTGAGGTATGCCTTTCAATCCTTATTGGATACAGGAATAGTGCCGGAGGACTGGAGCATTGCTAATGTTATACCACTATTCAAGAAAGGGGAGAGGGATAGACCAAGAAACTACAGGCCAGTCAGCCTAACATCAGTGGTGGGGAAGTTATTGGAATCCATTATGAGAGACAAAATAAACTTTCATTTGGAAAGCTAAGGGTTAATCAAGGAGAGCCAGCATAGATTTGTTAAAGGCAAATTGTGTCTGACTCACTTGATTGAATTCTTTGATGAGATAGCAGAGAAGGTTGATCAAGGTAGTAGAGTAGATGTATATATGGACTTTCGCAAGGCATTTGAAAAAGTGCCACACAGGAGACTTGTTAAGAAGATGGAAGCCCATGGAATTAAAGGGAAAGTGGCGGTATGGATATGGAATTGGCTCAGTGACAGGAAGCAGAGGGTGGTGGTGGTGGATGGATGCTTTTCAGACTGGGAGATGGTTTTCAGTGGTGTTCCCCTAGAGTCAGTTTTGGGTCCATTACTCTTTTCAATTTTTATAAACGACCTAGACTCGGGTATAGGGAGCAGCATTATAAAGTTTGCAGATGATACGAAACCTGGCAACGTAGAGATAGTGATAAGGATAGTTGCAGATTTCAGGATGATGTAGACAGGATGGTGAAATGGGCAGAAGCATGGCAGATAGAGTTCAATGCGGAGAAGTGTGAAGTGATTTACTTTGGGAGGACTAATATAGAAAGACAGTATACAATAAATGGCACGATTTTGAAAAGTGTAGATGAGCAGCAAGACCTTGGTGTCTATATACACAAATCCTTAAAGGTGGCAGGGCAAGTTGATAAGGTGGTTAAAAAAAGCATATGGGTTTCTTGGGTTTATAAGAACATAAGAGCGGGAGTAGGCCATTCGGCCCTTTGAGCCTGCTCTGCCATTCAATAAGATCATGGCTAACCTTCTACCTCAAATCCACCTTCCAACACTATCCCCTTATCCCTTGATTCCCTTAGTATCCAAAAATCTGTCGATCTCTGTGTTGAATATACTCAACGACTGAGCCTCCATAGTCCTCTGGGGTAGAGAATTCCAAAGATTCACCACCCTCTGAGTGAAGAAATTTCTCCTCATCTCAGTCCTAAATGGCCGACCCCTTATTCTGAGACTGTGACCCCAGGTTCTGAGACTGTGACCCCTGGTTCTGAGACTGTGACCCCTGGTTCTGAGACTATGACCCCTGGTTCTGAGACTATGACCCCTGGTTCTGAGACTATGACCCCTGGTTCTGAGACTATGACCCCTGGTTCTGAGACTATGACCCCTGGTTCTGAGACTATGACCCCTGGTTCTGAGACTGTGACCCCTAGTTCTGAGACTATGACCCCTGGTTCTGAGACTATGACCCCTGGTTCTGAGACTATGACCCCTGGTTCTGAGACTGTGACCCCTAGTTCTGAGACTATGACCCCTGGTTCTGAGACTATGACCCCTGGTTCTGAGACTATGACCCCTGGTTCTGAGACTATGACCCCTGGTTCTGAGACTGTGACCCCTTATTCTGAGACTGTGACCCCTGGTTCTGGACTCCCCAGTCAGGGGAAACATCTTCCCAGCATCTGTCAAGCCCTTGAAGAATTTTATCAGCTAAAAATTCGGGGGCTTAACGCCACCTGTTACCGGCAGAAAATGGTGAAAGAGCAGCGGCGGCCGCTCTTTCGCCAGCTGGTGGCGGCTCCCGCGGCATCCTCCATTTTCAATGCCCCGCTAGCGCTGCCGGTAAGTAGTAGCACCCTGGAGACACACTGACTTAACGTCATCACGGCCAACTTGAACCCTAGTGCTGAGTTCAGCACTGGGTCATAACCACGCCAGGGAATCCCAGTGTACAAACAGGTGCTGTCAGCACCTATTAAAGGGACACACACGTCTTTCAGGTAAGTTTGCATTTAAACATTTGGACTGGGTTTTTTTGATGTTATTAAAGTAGTTTAAAGTTTTTTAAGTGCATAGGGAGTGCTGCTGGATGCTTGTAAGGCCTCGTATGGTAAAGGAAGGCCTCTGAGAAGTCAGAAAATGTTGCAAATACTCAACAGGTCAGGAAACATCCGTGGAGAGAGAAACAGAGTTCATGCCTCAGGTCGAGATGCTGCCTGACCTGCTGAGTATTTCCAGCATTTTATGCTGTCATTTCAGATTTACAGCATCCGCTCGCCGAGGGAAGAGGAAGACACAGAAGAAGAAGAAGCAGAAGAACAGGAAGCCGAAGAGAAGGAGGCAGAAGAGGAGGAAGCAGAAGGAAAGATGCAATCCAGACAACCCCTTTCTGGCCAGGATATCCGGGATGGAATCATCCACCTGCGGTCCCAGTGACCACAACCCCAATTCCCCTTTCAGTATTTGTCCCACACCTTACCTTCCCTCTGTTACTGACCATCACAGCGTCCTCTTGACCATGATACTAAAATAAAAGCCACCACAAAGCAAACTTTCCAATCCAACTTTATACATCTATCCATCCAATATTACATCAAGAAATCTAGTGATGGTGTTTCTTCTTTTTCTTCTTCTTCTTCTTCTCTCTCCTCTCCCTCTTCTTGGTCACCCACTGGCTGGGCAGGCTGCATTTCTTGGGTGTGTGAAATGAGGAAGGCACAAGGGTGGAGCTATGGTGATGGGAGGACGAAAAAGCAAGAGGTGCATGTCACAAGGAGGATAACATATGAGGATACCAGCATCTTTTATCTTTTCAGCTCCGCCACTGGCCAAGGGCTCAGCCATGCCCCTGCCAAGCATGGCCTGCACCGTCTCCTCAAAGTGGGTGAAGTGAGGCTAGGAATGGGAGATGTGCCTCGTGATTGGTACAGATTGTTGGTAGGTGAGTGATTGGGGGTGGGGGTCATGCATTGAGCAGTGTGTGAGGCTGGTGGTGCAGTTGGTAGGAGACGGCTTTTGAAGATGCATTCACTGACCTTGACCAGTGGTCTGAGGTCATGAAACTTTTTTGGGCACTGGAGCCAGGTGGTGGGGGCGACACTGCTGGCAGTGACGGCCTCGGTGATCTGATCCCACATCCTTCTTTCTGGAGGGCCTCCTGGCCCCTGTGGGTAGAGGACCTCTCTTGCAGTGTTGACCCCCTGCACAAAGCTGGACTGCAGCGTGCGAGACCCTGGGTACCCCTTCTCTGGCTTGCTGAGCCATTTGTGTTAGTGCTGAAGCATATTTTGAGGTTTGGAAGGTAACTCAGCTTTAAGAGCTGAAGAATCCCATTGGGGAAATCTTTTTAATGGTAATTTTTTTATTGAAAGGCAGTAAGGGCTGAAAGCTGCATTTTTTCACTGCATTGTAATTTTTACTAGTTCTGAGCGCATTGCCCTTTAATTCATAGCCCCTTTAATTGCCCACAATGCCTTGGGAACTCCACAGCCTCGCTCCCAGAGGCTGTAAGAAGCTGCAGCGCCGACTGTGGATGGGAACATCGGGTCGGAGGCCTCCATTAACGCCACCAGGAGGGCGTTGCACGATAAGTTAGCCCTTCACTACACATCGCCAGCCCCAGAGCCAATTTTTGCCTGGTAGCGCTGCGGCCATTTTCAGCGGCCGTTAACTCGAGTTGTCGGTGACACCGGCAATTCTCTTGGCGTACACGAATTTCTCCCCCTCTATATTTCAATGAGATCACCTCTCATTCTTCTAAACTCTAGGGAATGTAGACCTAGTCTACTCAATCTCTCCTCACAGAACAATCCCCTCACCACAGGAATCAGTCTAGTGAACCTTTGTTGCACTCCCTGTAAGGCAAGTAGGTAAGGAGGCCAAAACTGTACACAATATTCCAGGTGTGGTCCCACCAAGGCCCTATATAATTGTCATGATGCGGAGATGCCGGTGTTGGACTGGGGTGGACAAAAGTGAGAAGTCGCACAACACCAGGTTATAGTCCAACAGTTTTATTTGAAATCACAAGCTTTCGGAGCGGCTGCTCCTTCGTCAGGTGAAGTGAAGAAATACAAATGAGCACAGCATATATAGACAGAGATCAATGTATATAATTGTAGTAAGACATCTTGGGGTAAAAATTCAGTTGGTTGCGCCTCCCGTTAGCGCCTTAAGAGGGCGCTAATGGGGCGCAAAGCCGCTAACGCCCGGGCGCAGCGATGTTTGCGCCGCTCGAGAACTTAACTTGAGATTGTGCGGCGGCGCTAAAACTTACCGCTGCGACCACCTGCGCGCGCAGATTGTGACGTCATTCCATGGTGCAACGCCCTTGTGGCGCCCCGGAGCGGAAATTGAGTGGCGCCCCCTGCCTTACCGCCTGGCGCATCCAACGACCAGAAGACTGGAACGCTATCAATCGCTGTGGGGCTGGGGGGGGCGCTATTTAAAGGGGGCCTCTTCCTGTCTTTTATTGTTGGTGGCATTTTTGAACTACGCATTCTGAGAGAGAGAGGGAGAGACTTCTGGAGAGATTCAACGTTGTGGGAAGGAGTTTTGGGTACTGAGCAGCACTTTGCAGGTTCATTTTGATTTGCCATTCCTTGTATCGATTTAGCAGAGACTGTGGGAGCTGCACTCTGAGCTCTTTGCCTGGTACTCTCCATTGTTCTTTCCAGCACATTTGATGTGCAAGTCTCTCCAGGCCGAGATTCAAGGCTGCAATGAACAGGATGTGGATGGAAAGCAAGATTAACCATCCCCTTTAAGAACTGGCCCGTGCCATTGTGTGTGTGTTCCATTGCTGACTGACATTACATGAGCTTCGCCAGCGCTCTGAGGTAGCGCCTCACTCCTTGGCCTTTGCGCCTTAAGACAGGTGTGCAGCGCCTGCTTTAGCGCTCCACTCACCTCCCGGGGCGGTAAAAGTGAAGTTTCCAGTCAGTGGCGATAATTAGCGCCAGGCGCTAATATTTGCGTCCAGACGATATTTGCGCCCCAAATGGGGCGCGACCTAATTTCTACCCCCTTTACTCTTATACTCCAATCCCTTTGTAATAAAAGCTAACATGCCATTTGCTTTCCTAATTACTTGCACGTTAACTTTCTGTGATTCTTGTACAAGGACACCCAAGTCCCTCTGAATACCAACATTTCCTAAACTCGTGCCATTTAAAAAATACTCTGCTTTTCTATTTTTCTTACCAACGTGGATAACTTCACACTTCTCCACATTATATTCCATCTGCCACCATATTGCCCACTCACTTAACCTGTCTATATCCCTTTGCAGCCTCTTTGCGTCTTCCTCACAGCTTACTTTCCCACCTAACTTTATATCATCAGCAAACTTCGATACATTACACTCGGTCCCCTCATCTAGGTCAGTGATATAGATTGTAAATATCTGAGGCCCAAGCACTGAGGCCCAAGCACTTTATAAATCACTGGAGTATTGTGGACAATTCTGGGCACCATCCCTCAGGAAAGATGTAAAGGCCTTAGAAAGGGTACAGAGTAGGTTTACCAGGATGTTACCAGGGATGAGGGACTTCAGTTATGAGGAGAGGTTGGAAAAGTTAGGACTGTTCTCTTGGAACAGGGAAGGTTAAGAGGTGACCTAATAGAGGTTTTCAAGATGATGAGAGGTTTTGATAGTGTAGATAGAGAAAAACTTCCCTCTGAAGAGTGGGTCAATAACCAGAGGTCATGGGGGCTAACTTTGGTTGATTTGCAAATCAACTAGCGCTTGGGTGCGGCGCCGCTAACGCCTCCCGCGAAATTTAGTGGGAGGTTAGCGACAGCGCTAGCCATTAGCGCCGCGTGGCGCTGCGCTGCCGGCAATGACGTCATCGCTGTGCGCAGTGCCCCGCTCGTGCCTCGGCTGTAATATTGGGTGGCGCCCCCCCCCCCACTTACCGCCGGACGCTATGTCCACCGGGGTTAGGGGGGCCTACCTGCGGCCGGGGCAGCTAGTTAAAGGGGAGGTGGCAGGCGGCCATTTTTGTTGCTGGCTGCCTGCCAGCACCTGCCCCCGTTGCTGTCTCCGGCCCCCGTGAAGCCCCCCCGCGGGGTACCGGCTGCTCTCCGTGAGCCCGGCACTCCTCTTGAGTGCCGGGCTCATTTGCCGGCACTCCTGATCCCTGGTGGCCCAGCTGGGCGCCGGG
The DNA here is from genome assembly GCA_030390025.1 of Squalus acanthias. Taxonomy (NCBI): domain Eukaryota; kingdom Metazoa; phylum Chordata; class Chondrichthyes; order Squaliformes; family Squalidae; genus Squalus; species Squalus acanthias. The sequence goes on along the minus strand of CM059426.1, from coordinate 151,601,043 downwards.
ACGCGCTGCGCCAGGCCCCTCCCTTTTAATAAGGGGAGGAAGGCCTGCAGTACCGCGGCGTGATGTGCCGCAGCGCGTGGCGCTGTGGCACGTAGCGCCACGATATTGGCTCGCAGCGCCCCAAGAGGGACGCGGGGCGCTTCCAGAAGCACCCCTCCTCCCTCTCGGGGCGCTACCTGGGAAAATCGGCCGCGGGGCGCTAACTTTTTCGGGGCGCTAAAATTAGATTGTTGGTAGGTGAGTGGGCGCTACCCAATTTGTACCCCTATAGATTTAAAATCATTGGCAAATGATCTGTAGGGAAAATTAATCATAGAATCATAGAATAGTACAGCACAGAGGAGGCCATTTGGCCCATCGAGACTGTGCCGGCTCCTTCGATGAGGAGAATTTTTTTCCACTCAGAGAGTTGTCAGAATCTGGAACGCTTTACCTGGAAAGGTGGTGGAAGCTGATTCCATAAATAATCTTAAAAGGGATTTGGACAGGTACTTGAGAATGAGGAACCTACAGGGTTACGGACAAAAAGCGGGGGTGTGGGACTAAACACGACTGCTCTTTCAAAGAGCCAGCACAGGCATGATGGGCTGAATGGCCTCTTTCTGTGCTGTTAGTTTCTATGATTCTATGACCTCAGATTGACTATAGACACCCTTCTCTATCATGCTCAGGATCCTGGGGAACCCAGGAATGATATAACATTGTAGCTGTGTCTCCAACCACTTCTCTGCACATTTGTGAAAATGGATAAGTATGTGGCATAGTGGTTAGCACTGGTGCCTCACAGCGCCAGGGACCAGGGTTCGAATCCGGCCTCGGGTGACTGTCTGTGTGGAGTTTGCACATTCTCCCCGTGTCTGCGTGGGTTTCCTCCGGGTGCTCCGGTTTCCTCCCACAGTCCAAAAATGTGCGGGTTAGGTTGATTTGGCTAAGATAAATTGACCCTTAGTGTTAATGTGGGGTTACGGGGATAGGATGGGATATGTTAGGGGGAATTAAATACGTGGGGTTATGGGGATAGGGTGGGATATGTGTCGGTGCAGGCTCGATGGGGATTCTGTGTGGGAAAGCAGGGACAGGGTACTGGATTTGGATGATCAGCCATGATCGTATTGAATGGTGGAGCAGGCTTGACGGGCCGAATGGCCTACTCCTGCTTCTAGATTCTATGTTTCTATGTGACACTTTCATAACAGCCTTCTCTAGTATACAGTTGGAATTTGCCGAATGCTTGCAAATTCCCTCCAGCTGATTGGAAAGACCTAATATGAAATAATTCAAGATCGCTGTGACTTTCACTTTCTAACACTGTCACTTTGTTGCGTACACAAAGTAAACATAGTTAAAAGGGTTAAAATCTTAGTTTTAATACAATGTTATAGGGGAGCAGTTCAACGAACCGAGAATTTCTTTATGCCTACTGCTATTTTTTCACAAACTCTGGCCTAGAAATTGGATATGGCCCAAAAACTGGCAGGGTCATGGCCCAGTGCTGTTTAGCTGCGTCGGGTCAAAGTGGTCCAGGAAGCACGCAGAATTCGTGCTGTGTGCTCATTTACATGATTATAGTGCTGATCTCAGCGCTAAACCCACTGCTGATTGGCTTACTGCTCAACAGGTGGGCCAATATCGGGTGAAGTCTAATGGCCAATAATGTTTGGTCTAATCTTTCTTCACTACTGCAAGGGGAGGTGCTTTGATGCAGCAGCACCTCATTGTTATTCTATTTGGAGCTCCACTTGGATTCACAACTGAACTTGGAAGAGATGGCTGAGGGAAAGAGCCCGACGGTTCTCAGATGCGGCTCTGGAGACACTGGTGGTGGCCGTGGAGAGGAGGCAAGCTGTCCTCTTGCCGCAGGCTGGCAGGAAACCATCTGCCCGTACATCTAAAAGACTCTGGCAGGAGATATCTGCACACGTGATGGCCAACAGTGTGGTCCCCAGATCATGGATCCAGTGCCGCAAGGAGTTTAATGAGCTCACACGGCAGGTCAAGGTGAGTGAAGGCTTCAGCAAATGCCATATCTCACCATCTGCACCACAAGCCTCACACACTGCTCAATGCACCACACCCCCAGCACTCACCTACTAACAATTTCTACCTATCACCACTCAGACCTCACAGTCATAGCTTCACTTCACCCTCACAACCTTACTACTGCTGCAACACTCACACCCACATCTCACACCTTGCACAAACTGACAGCTATTCAGCTATTCAACTATGGCAGGCACATCGCACAAACACATTGCACCACGCTCACTCACACACTTCCCTTTCTCTTGCAGGCAAAGGTTGCTCACAATTGAACGGTAGCATAGTGGTTATGTTACTGGACTAGTAATCCAGAGGCCTGGACTAATGATCCGAAGACAGGTAGTTCAAATCCCACCACGGCAGCTGAAGAATTTAAATTCAGTTAATTAAATAAATCTGGAATTAAAAGCTACTATCAGTAATGGTGACCATGAAACTATCGGATTGTCGTAAAAACCCATCTGGTTCACTAATGTCCTTTAGGGAAGGAAATCTGCCGTCCTTACCTGGTCTGGCCTATATGTGACTCCTTACACACAGCAAGGTGGTTGCCTCTGAAATGACCTAGCAAGTCACTCCATTGTAAAAAACCGCTACGAAACACAATAAGAATAAAACTGGATGGACCACTCGGCACCGGCAACAGTCATGACAATGGCACACCCAGCCCAGTCGACCCTGCAAAGTCCTCCTCACCAACATCTGGGGACTTGTGCCAAAATTGGGAGAGCTGTCCCACAGACTAGTCAAGCAACAGCCTGACATAGTCATACTCACAGAATCATACCTTTCAGCCAATGTCCCAAACTCCTCCATCACCATCCCTGGGTATGTCCTGTCCCAACAGCAAGACAGACCCACCAGGGGTGGCGGCACAGTGGTATACAGTCGGGAGGGAGTGGCCCTGGGAGTCCTCAACATTAAATCCAGACCCCATGAAGTCTCATGGCTTCGGGTCAAGCATGGGCAAGGAAACTGCCAGCTGATTACCACCTACAACCCTTAGCTGATGAATCAGTACTCCTCCATGTTAAACACCACTTGGAAGAAGCACTGAGAGTAGCAATGGCACAGAATGTACACTGGGTGGGGGACTTCAATGTTCATCACCAAGAGTGGCTCGGTAGCACCACTACTGACCGAGCTGGCCGAGTCCTGAAGGACATAGCTGCCAGTCTGGGCCTGCGACAGGTGGTGAGAGAACCAACGTGAGGGAAAACCCTACTTGACCTCGTCCTCACCAATCTACCTGTCGCAGATGCATCTGTCCATGGTAGCAGTGACCACCGCACAGTCATTGCGGAGACAAAGACCCGTCTTCACATTGAGGACACCCTCCATCGTGTTGTGTGGCACTACCATCGTGCTAAATGGGATAGATTCAGAACAGATCTAGCAGCTCAAAACTGGGCATCCATGAGGCTATGTGGGGCAGCAGCAGAATTGTATTCCACCACAATCTGTAACCTCATGGCCCGGCATATCCCTCACTCTACCATTACCATCAAGCCAGGGGACCAACCCTGGTTCAATAAGGAGTGTAGAAGAGCATGCCAGGAGCAGCACCAGGCGTACCTAAAAATGCAGTGCCAATCTGGGGAAGCTGCAACACAGGACTACATGCATGCTAAAAAACAGAAGCAGCATACTACAGACAGAGCTAAGCGATCCTACAATCAACAGATCAGATCAAAGCTCTGCAGTCCTGCCTCATCCAGTTGTGAATGGTGGTGGACCATTAAACAACTAACGGGATGGGGAGGCTCCATGAATATCCCCCCATCCTCAATGATGGTGGAGCCCAGCACGTGAGTGCAAAAGACAAAGCTGAAGCGTTTGCAACTATCTTCAGCCAGAAGTGCCGAGTGCATGATTCATATCGGCCTCCTCCTGAGATCCCCACCATCACAGAAGCCAGTCTTCAGCCAATTTGATTCACTCCACACGATATCAAGAAACGGCTGAGCGCAATGGATACGGCAAAGGTTGTGGGCCCCGACAACATCCTGGCTGTTGTGCTCCAGAACTAGCCACACCTCTAGCCAAGCTGTTCCAGTACAGCTACAACACTGGCATCTACCCGACAATGTGGAAAACTGCCCAGGTATATCCTGTCCACAAGAAGCAGGACAAATGCAATCCGGCCAATTACCACCCCATCAGTCTACTCTCAATCATCAGTTGATGGAAGGTGTCGTCGACAGTGCTATCAAGCAACACTTACTCACCAATAACCTGCTCACTGATGCCCAGTTTGGGTTCCGCCAGGACCACTCGGCTCCCGACCTCATTACAGCCTTGGTCCAAACATAGACAAAAGAGCTGAATTCCAGGAGGTGAGGTGAGAGTGACTGCCCTTGACATCAAGGCAGCATTTGACCGAGTGTGGCATCAAGGAGCCCGAGTAAAACTGAAGTCAATAGGAATCGGGGGGAAAACTCTCCACTGGCTGGAGTCATACCTAGCACAAAGGAATGGTGGTTGGAGGTCAATCATCACAGCCCCAGGACATCGCTGCAAGAGTTCCTCAGGGCAGTGTCCTAGGTCCAACCATCTTCAGCTGCTTCATCAATGACCTTCCCTCCATCATAAGGTCAGAAGTGGGGATGTTCGCTGATGACTGCACAATGTTCAGTGCCATTCACAACTCCTCAGATAATGAAGCAGTCTGTCATAAATCGCAAGTAACAACTCAGGAAGTACTACTGGGCGGCCAGCTGGGGCGCCGTCCAGGGAGTATAAATACTCAGGCATAGGCCCACCTTGGGCAGAGACAATCTGGAAACAGGAAGCTAGTGACTGCTAACTAGACCTCCATGTTTTGTTACAAGTTGATTAAAGCCTTGCTTTATGTTCAAGTGCGTAGTGAGTCTTTATTACGTCAATTTAATCAACTTGATATCGTCTCCACGCTTTGGGTGATTCGGAACAACCAGCTGCAACTCGAACCACAGAAGGGAACTTGGGCAAGAAACTGATCCATCATGGAAAAACTCCTTAGACCCGCTCGTCTCGACCTGGACCCGAATGCACCTGCGGCAGCAAAGGTATGGAAGCATTGGTTTCATACCTTTAGCAACTTTCTTGAAGAATGTGGGGCGGATGTCCCTAATAAGTTACGAATGCTTATCAACTACGTGTCTCCTCATGTGTATGATTATATTGAGGACTGTATAGACTATGACACCGCTATCGAAATCTTACAGCAGCTATATGTCAAGTCCCCAAATGAAATCTTTGCTCGACACCTACTGGCCACAACTCGGCAGCAGCCTGGGGAATCACTCGATGAATTTCTCCAGAAACTTCGCAGGCTCAGCAAGGATTGTAACCTTAAAGCAGTTTCAGCTGAACAGTATCAAGAGGAACTAATCCGCGATTCCTTTATCAATGGAATCGCGTCCCCTTTTATACGTCAGCGCCTGCTGGAAAATAAAACCCTCAATTTACGGGCTGCTTATGACCAGGCGTGTTCCTTGGACTTGGCCAAGAAAAATGCAGACACTTATCTCCCACCACGTGCATGGGCGGCGGCTATCTCCTTTAATGAGTCTTTCGGTAGGTCTCGGGCGGATGCCCCCACTGATGTTGACTCTACTCTAACAGACGACGACCCTACCCTAGAGGCCTTCGCTGATGACGACCCCGCCCTAGCAGCATCCTGGCAATCAGGAAGAAAGTGTTTCTTTTGTGGAGGGGCGTGCCATCACAGAAAATTTTGCCCGGCTCGTAATGTGACCTGCAATCATTGCAGCAAGAAAGGACACTTTTCCAAGGTATGCCAGTCACGGGCCTTTGCTAACAAGAAAGGCCGCTCCTCTAAAGTATACCGGTCGAGAGCTCCTGTTAGCTTCACAGCTGCTATCTATGGAGCTGCTCCTCCCCCAAGAACTACTGTTAAGGCTACAGTTGCCGAAGGGAAAATTGCCCCTCCTCCCATTACGGCTGTTTTTCCCCAAAGTTTGTCCCATGCAGCCACGAAGGTTTCAGTAAATGGGCACACTCTAAGCGCGCTAATCGACTCCTGCAGCTCTGACAGCTTCATTAGTAAGCGGGCTGTCAACAGGTTAAAACTGCACATTTATCCCTCGGACAGGGAGATTGCAATGGCTCTGACGACACTGACCACCAATTCTTCTGGCTTCTGTCTGGTCAACCTCATCCTCAACGGCCGCACGTATCTCCCCACCCGGCTCGGAGTACTCGCAAACTTATGCAGCGATGTGCTTCTGGGACAGGACTTCCAGAAGCAGCACAAGAAGATCACTTTTGAGTTTGGAGGGTCAAGGCCGGAGCTTACCATTTCTAAGGTGCCGTTTTGTGCACTCTCGGCGGCCTTACTCGGTGAACCCTCCCTGTTTGCCAATCTTCCCCCCCGCTGTAAACCCATAGCCACCAAATCGCGGCGCTTTAGCCAAGATGATCGAGCGTTTATTGAGGCGGAAATCTCTCGCCTTTTAGTCGACGGTATTATCGAGCCATGTTCATCTCCCTGGCGGGCTCAGGTCGTCATCGTGAGGAATCCCTTAAAACAACATAAAAAACGTCTGTGTATCGATTATTCGCAGACTATTAATCTATATACCGATCTGGATGCCTACCCGCTGCCACGCATAGATGACATGGTCAACAACCTTGCCAAATACAAGGTATTCTCGACCTTCGATTTAAAAAGCGCGTACCATCAGGTGCCACTGCAAGACTCCGACAAGAAGTATACGGCCTTTGAGGCCAATGGTCGGCTTTTCCAGTTTCGCCGCCTTCCATTCGGGGTCACCAATGGGGTGGCCGTCTTCCAACGGGCCATGGATGGCCTAGTCCGGCAAGAGAACTTGACGGATACCTTTCCGTATTTAGACAATATCACTATTGCCGGCCATGATCAAAAGGAGCATGACGCCAATCTTCAGAGATTTTTTGACGTACTCCGCCGTCGCCACTTAACGTTAAACGAATCCAAATCGGTGAAGTCGGTGCCATCGGTGAACATTCTTGGCTACTGGGTGGGCAACGGTGTTATTAAACCGGACCCAGAGCGACTTCGTCCACTTCAGGAGCTCCCTCCCCCGACGAACCTCGGCTCTCTTCGTCGGGCACTTGGCATGTTTGCTTATTACGCAAAATGGATACCACACTTCTCCGATAAAATACAGCCCCTGCTCCATGCGAAGTCTTTTCCATTGGAAGCTACGGCTATTTCTGCCTTCAACCTCCTCAAACGACAGCTGGAGAAAGCCACGCTTCGCTCCATTGACGAAAATCTTCCTTTTGTGGTCGAATGCGATGCATCGGAGGTGGCGATCTCTGCTACCTTGAATCAAGGTGGCCGACCCGTGGCATTCCTATCCAGAACCTTGCAGGGTAGCGAGCTCCATTACCCCCCCGTCGAGAAGGAGGCTACGGCCATCATCGAGGCTGTACGCCAATGGGGTCATTTTCTTGCTCGGCGTCATTTTACACTTATAACTGACCAGCGCTCTGTGGCCTTCATGTTGGATAACCGGAGGCGCACGAAAATCAAAAATAATAAAATTCAACTCTGGAGGATGGAGCTGGCTGCCTTTGGATATACTATCTGTTACCGACCCGGCAAACAGAACGTGGCCCCAGATACCTTCACACGGGCATTTTGCTCCTCAATGTCAACGTCGACTCTGGCAGATTTGCATATGGACTTATGCCATCCTGGTGTGACCCGCATGTTGCACTTTGTGCGCTCCAAAAATCTACCATTTTCAACCGAGGACGTAAAGAAAACATGCTCCTCCTGTAGGATTTGTGCAGAATTGAAACCACAATTCTTTCGCCCATCAGATGGCTTACTCATACATGCAATGCAGCCTATGCAGAGGCTCAGCATAGACTTTAAAGGGCCATTGCCTTCGTCGACAAGGAACACCTACCTACTTACGATGGTGGACGAGTATTCACGCTTTCCCTTCGCCTTCCCCTGCCCTAATATGCTTACCTCTACGGTAATTAAATGCCTCGATCAGGTCTTTTCCCTTTGCGGGACGGCCAATTTTATCCACACTGATCGGGGTCCCTCCTTTATGTCGAGTGAACTTAAAAGTTATCTCTCCCAATGGGGAATCGCCTCAAGTAGGACGACACCATATCACCCAATCGGTAACGGACAGGTTGAACGATACAATGCCATCATCTGGAACGCTGTCCGTCTAGCACTAAGGTCACGCAATCTGCCGGACCAGCAGTGGGAAACGGTGCTCCCCGACGCGTTACACTCTATCAGGTCTCTTCTCTCCACATCTACTAATGTCACGCCTCATGAGCGATTCTTCAAATTCCGGCGTCGCTCTACACATGGGACGTCTCTACCGTCATGGTTGGTGGCTCCAGGCCCGGTACTACTCCGGAGGTTCGTCCGGTCTGCCAAAAACGACCCTCTCGTTGACGAGGTGGAGTTAACGGAGGTAAACCCCACGTATGCGCACGTACGGTACCCTGATGGCCGGGAGACCACCGTCTCGCTCCGAGATCTGGCTCCCTGCCCAACCGGTCACACGGGCCCGAATGATGAAGGATCCCCCGACAATGATATCAACACTCCGCACCCCTATGAAAATGACGCCCCGCCTGGGACATCGGGGGATCTGCCGGCAACGCTACCGGATCAACTCAGGGAGCTGGACGCTCCCCGTAGGATGGCCACCCGAAACCAGGACGCCGGACAATCTCCAGCCACGACCCGGGATGAGGCCAGCTCAGCACCTGTGGGGACCCGCACCCGGAGTCATGATATTCCCAGTCCTCCACAGGATGATCAAGATGACGCGGACTCTACTGACTTACCGGTACGGGCCAAGCGACCCAGGGACCAGGACACGGTCCGGGGAGACGTGCCTTCCAGTCACAAGCAGAGAGCTAAACGTCTGCGGCTATTTCTGGTCCGCCTAGTCCGTTAAAGGAAGACTGGACTTCCAAACCTTTTAGGGAGGAAGAATGTCATAAATCGCAAGTAACAACTCAGGAAGTACTACTGGGCGGCCAGCTGGGGCGCCGTCCAGGGAGTATAAATACTCAGGCATAGGCCCACCTTGGGCAGAGACAATCTGGAAACAGGAAGCTAGTGACTGCTAACTAGACCTCCATGTTTTGTTACAAGTTGATTAAAGCCTTGCTTTATGTTCAAGTGCGTAGTGAGTCTTTATTACGTCAATGTCCATGCCCGCATGCAACAAGACCTGGACGACATTCAGGCTTGGGCTGATGAGTGGCAGGTAACATTTGTGCCACACAAGTGCCAAGCAATGACGATCTCCAACAAGCGAGAGTCTAACAACCACCCCTTGACATTCAACGGCATAACCATCGCCGAATCCCCCACCATCAACCTTCTGGGGGGTCACCATTGACCAGAAACTTAACTGGACCAGCCACATAAATACTGTGGCAACAAGAGCAGGTCAGAGGCTGGGTATTCTGCGGCAAGTGTCTCACCTCCTGACTCCCCAAAGCCTTTCCACCATCTACAAGGCACAAGTAAGGAGTGTGATGGAATACTCTCCACTTGCCTGGATGGGTGCAGCTCCAACAATACTTAAGAAGCTCAACACCATCCAGGACAAAGCAGCCGCTTGATTGGCTTCCCATCCACCACCTTAAACATTCACTCCCTCCACCACCGGCGTACCGTGGCTGCAGTGTGTACCATCTACAAGATGCACTGCAGCAACTCGCCAAGGCTTCTTCGGCAGCACCTCCCAAACCCGCGACCTCTTCCACCTAGAAGGACAAGGGCAGCAGGCGCATGGGAGCACAGGCGGAAGTGATCCAACTTCTTAGTGCTGCTACGGAAGCGCAAACCGCTCACTTGCTGTCTCAGCTTGCTGCCACCCAAGCTCAGACTGTTGCCATCGTGGCTGGGTTTACCAGTGTCGAACAGGGCTTGCAGGGTGTCTCCAACAGATTGCTAGGAATGCTGAGGCACTGCCCCGGGGGAGTGGCAGTGGTTCTGTGGAGCAGGAAGCTGCTGTCCTCTCTCAGGATGACAGCATTCCTATTCCCACTGCCACTCCTCCATTGCCCTTGCCGCTGCCTGCCAGCCAGCCCAGACTGCTGCCACCCATGCCGAGGTGGTACAGTCTACAGCAGGGCCCTCGCATTCAAGAATCTTCGGGAGAGGAAGCGGAGGCAGCGAAGAAGAGGAGAGATATCTGCAGAAGGAGGAGGAGGGCCAGGAGGGCTCGCAACAGGAGGCCTTACCATCCAAGGGTCTTCCGACATCACTTCTCCTATCTTCAATTAAGCGAGGAGCAGTGTATTAGGAGGCTTCGCTTCACCAAGGAGGTGGTCACAGAACTCTGCCACCTCCTGCAACCAGACCTGCAGCCTCAGACCAGGGCGGCCTCGGCTGTCCCAGTGACAGTCTAGGACACCTTGGCCCTCAATTTCTTCGCCAGTGGATCCTTCCAGTCTGACACAGGAAACATAGCTAACATCTCACAGTTCGCCGTCCATCGCTGCATCCGGGAGGTCACTGAGGTTCTCTACACCAGGATAAGGGACTACATTGGCTTCCCGATCACTAGAGAGAAGCAGGATGAGCGTGCATGTGGCTTTGCCAGGATAGCGGGCTTCCCCATGGTGCTGGGCGCCATCGACTGCACCCACATGACTTTGCGGGCACCGCATAACAATCCTGAGATCTTCCGTAACCGCAAAGGCTACCACTCACTTAATGTGCAGTTGGTGTGCGACCACACACAGCGAATCCTCAATGTCATCCTCCAATGTCAGCAGCCACGATGCCTTCATCCTGCGCCAGACCTCTTCCAGCCACCACGTCAAGCTCGAGGGTATCTGCTCGAGACAAGGGCTATCCGCTCTCCACCTGGCTCATGACTCTCCTCCACAACCCCAACACTCGTGCTCAGCACTCAAATGAGAGCCATGCTGCCACCAGGAACATCATCGAGCAGACCATCGGCCTACTGAAGCAACGGTTCTGCTGCCATGACTGCTCGGGAGGAGCCCTCCAGTACTCGGCTGAGTGGGTGTCCCATTTCGTGGTGGTCTGCTGCATGCTCCACAACTTGGCCATCATGAGGGCTCAGCCCTTGTCACCAGGGATTGCGGGACCACCTCAGGAGGAGGACGAGGGAGAGGAGGATGAGGACGAGGAGGAAGAGGAACAGGAGCGAGAGTGGAGGCAGCGAGACAATCAGCCTTCTGGATGGGCTGTCCGTGACCGGCTCATTAGACTCTGATTTGCATGAATGAAACCCCAGATCCCCGTAGCTCACCACATCCCTACCATACCATCCCTGTCTCACGCCATAACACAGTCCTCCTGGGCGCTAAGGTGAAATGAGAGACACCACAAAAGATTGCAAACACAATTAATAAACTTATCTATAAACATATCACACATATTACATGAATACTATTAACTAATCACCCTTGTGTAATCCCTTAGTGCCTGTCGTTCGTGTGCCTTTTCCTACTCTAGTGCTCCTACGCAGTGCTCCCCCAGTGCTGCAGCACGGCTGGTGGAAGGCTGCTGAGTTTCCATGCAGGAGACTTCAGATGGCCTTGCAGGATGACCTCGACCAGCTGTGGACCTAAAGGCCCGGCTGTAGACTGCACCACCTCGGCATGGGCGGCAGCAGTCTGGGCTGGCTGGCAGGCAGCTGCAAGGGCAATGGCGGAGTGGCAGTGGTGGGAGTAGGAATGTTGTCATCCTGAGAGAGAACTGAAGCGTCCTGCTCCACAGATCCACTGTCACTCCCCCGCAGCGGTGCCTCAGCATTCCTAGCAATCTGTTGGAGCACAGACTGCTGGCCTGCTGCGACACTGTGAAAGCCCCGGTCGACATTGGTAGACCCAACCACGATGGCAGCAGCAGAGCTTGGGTGGCATCATGCTGAGACTGTATGAGAGCAGTCTGAGCTTACGCTGCAACACTAAGACGCTGGGTCGCTTCCGCCTGTGCTGCAATGGCAGCCGCGACATCACCCATCATTTGCACCATCATGTCTGTGTCGCCACAGTCTCTCTGGGAGTGTACTATCATTTCCAGCCTGGAAATCCCGGGATCTATGCTTTGCAAAGAGCCCCGTGCAATGTTGGAGGGGGACTCCTCCACGCTCCTTGACATTGCCAAGAGGCTCTCAGGCACCCTTGCCATTGCATCTATCATTTCCATGTGCATGCCCATCACCCTTCTTCTGAAGGCCTCCCCATCGAGGTCCTCATCTGAGTCCTGTGCAGCTGAACTCGCGCGCGAACTCGCCCTCCAGGGAGCTGGACCCCGAGCTATCCTTTCCCACCGGCATTGCTGCAGCCCACTTGTGCCCGGTGCCTCACCCTGTGCAAATCCCGCTGCTACACTAGCCTCTAAAGAACGTGTAGTGCTAGTATCTGAGATGGTGTCTGAGAGTGACAGATTCAGTGATGCGGTGTCTTCTTCTTTCTCCTCTTCTCCCCCCTCACTCTCATCGGTGCCCTCAGGGACAGGCTGCTCAGGTGCTTGCTGATTATCTGAAAGCAGAAAGGCACAAAAGTCGGGTTATGGTGAGGGGGGGAGGCAGGAAGGCAGAAATGCATGCATACAGCATGAGTAGCTTGAAAGTGAGAACAGACTGTGGGCTGAGGGGGAAGTGGGATGTGAGAAGAAGGTTTAGGAATGAACATACCGTTTTGTCCTCAAGGGGGTCAACGTCGCCGGTGGCCACGGTGCTGACGACCTGGCGCCCAATGATCTCCAGCACTGGACTCTCCAGCTGGCTCAGCTCTTCAATGTGGGCTTGGCCCCCGCCTGTCCACTCCTGCTCACGCTGGTTGTGAGCCACCTTGGCCTGCAAGGGAAAGGAAAGTGTGTGAGTGAGTGTGGAGCAATGTGTTTGGGTGATATGCTGGCCATAGTTGAATAGCTGTCATTGTGTGCAAGGTGTGAGATGTGGGTGTGAGTGTTGCTAGGTAGAGATTGTTAGTGGGTGAGTGCTGGGGGAGTGGTGCATTGAGCAGTGTGTGAAGCTTGTGATACAGATGGCGGTATGTAGCATTTGTTGAAGCCTTCACTCACCTTGACCACCCGTGTGAGGTCATTAAACTTCTTCCTGCACTGGGTGTAGGTCCTGGGTACCACAGTGCTGCCCGTGACATGATGTGCCACCTCCCTCCACATAGTCCGGCAGACTTGTGGCGAGGACCTCCTGCCAGTTGCCAGGTACAGGACCGCCCACCTTCACTCCACCGGAAAAACCAATGCCTCCAAAGCTTCATCCAAAAACCTCCGGGCTCTCTCCCTGGGGCGACAATCTGCCATCAGGATTTGTAAAGAACTCTTTCTTCTCCTTGTCCTTGTTGTTGTTGTTCTTCTTCTCCTTGTCCTTGTCCTTCTTCTTCTTCTTCTTCTTCTTCTTCTTCTTCGGGTTGTTGGGGCAGCTGCACACCCAACAATGCTGAGAATGAGGTGCTGCAGCATCAATGGACCTCCCCTTTAAGTAGTGAAAAAAGCCTGTGGCAATCATTACTTGCAATTAGACTGCCCCTGATATTGGTCCAGCTTTTCAGTGTAACGCCAATGAGCTTGAGTTTTTAGACTAGAATCATGACTGCAATCATTTTAATGAGGAGTAAGCATGAAATTTGCGTGCATCCTCGACAATTTTCAGGTGGCGCAGCTTAACCTTTTTTAGTCTAAAAACTGCCCGTTTCTTGGCTATAACAAATTTCTAGCCTCCTGTCACCTCAGGAACTTGAAAGAAGTTTAGAAAGCTGCTGGAATTGCAGAAAGTTCCAAGTCATTGCTGCTGATCCCTTTAAATAACACTGTTGGAGGCTCCTTCCTCCTTGTGGATGATTGGTCAGCTGGTAAGTTGGCAGATCAGGCGTCAAATCAGCGTTGCACACTCACTGACAACATGATTTGCATAATCTCCATATTGCTAGTAAGCGTGGACATCAGCAGCGCTGCCGCCCAGCCAGAAATGACGGCCGCCGCGGGACCCGCCGCCAGTGGGTGGAAGTGTGGCGGCCGCCATATTTTTTCCTGAGACAGGCCTTAATGGCCAGCATTAACACTACGAATTTCTGGGCCTCTGTACCTATGTCCCTGGAGAACCTGAGCCTCATAAAGTGTCAGCTGTGGCTCAGTGGGTCGTACACTCGCCTCTGAGTCAGGAGGTTGATGGGTTCAAGTCCCACTCCAGTAACTTGAGCACAAAAAGCTAGGCTGACACTCTGAGGGAGTGCTGCACTGTCGGAGGAGCCGTCTTTCGGATGAGATGTTAAACCGAGGCCCCATCTGCTCTCTCAGGTGGACGTAGAAGATCCCATGGCACTATTTCGAAGAAGAGTAGGGGAGTTATCCCTGGTGTCCTGGCCAATATTTATCCCTCAACCAACATAACAAAAACAGATTATCTGGTCATTATCACATTGCTGTTTGTGGGACCTTGCTGTGCGCAAATTGGCTGCCGCGTTTCCTACATTACAACAGTGACAGTACTTCATTGACTGTAAAGCGCTTTGAGATGTCCGGTGTTTGTGAAAGGCGCTATATAAATGCAAGTCTTTCTTTCATAATACACTGGTCTGCTGTTAGGCCTAGTTAGGATATAATTGCCCTGTTGGATAACATCTTCTCTTGGTTATCTTCCATTTGTGTGCTGAGACTCTCATTTGCACCAATTCCACTGCCCCCCTAATGGGTAAAGGCTACCACAATAGGAGCAAATATGTTTTCCACTCTATGTGTAATCCTGTTCAGATTGATATCTCTTCTCCTACATATCACATCATTATTTGAAAAATGCAGATTGGCTAAAATTATTTGGATCTTACACCCCCAACCTTTTATTTCAGTCAGCCCAATGATAGAAAACCTTTATGACTATTTTAAACCCATGTCAGTAAATAGGAGCCAACACCCACATCACGCAACACAGACTTAGCACTGGTATTACATTTCCACATGGAGATCGATCAGCAGCAATAGAGACTGGTGAAAAATAATCTCCATAACATTTTACTAAAACTAAGGGGGAAAAATTCAGTTGGTTGCGCCTCCCGTTAGCGCCTTAAGAGGGCGCTAATGGGGTGCAAATCATCTGGTGCCCAGGCGCGGCGATGTTTGCGCCGCTCTAGAAATTAACTAGACATTTTGCGGCGGCGCTAAACACTACCGCCACGATCTCCTGCGCCGGCAGATCGTGACGTCAGTCGAGTGCGCAGCGCCCCGGTAGCGCCCCGGACCAGATATTGAGTGGCGCCCCCTGCCTTACCGCCTGACGCTAGCAACGACAGTTTGAGGGGAGCGTTTTGCAGTCATGAAGGGACTGGGGGAGCGCTATTTAAAGGCGACCGCTTCCTGCCTTTTATTGTTGGTGCCATTTTTTTACCACGCATTCTGAGAGAGAGGGAGAGAGACTTCTGGAGAGATTCAACGCTGTGTGAAGGAGTTTTGGGTACTGAGCAGCACTTTGCAGGTTCATTTTGATTTGCCCTTCCTTGTATCGATTTAGAAGAGACTGTGGGGGCTGCACTCTGAGCTCTTTCCCTGGTACTCTCCATTGTTCTTTCCAGCAGATTTGATGTGCAGGTCTCTCCAGGCCGAGATTCAAGGCTGCAATGAGCAGGCTGTGGATGGACAGCAAGATCAACCCTCCACTTTAAAAACTGGCCCGTGCCATTGTGTGTGTGTTCCATTGCTGACTGACATCACATGAGCTTCGCCAGCGCTCTGAGGTAGTGCCTCACTCTTCGGCCTTTGCGCCTTAAGACAGGTGTGAAGCGCCTGATTTAGCGCTCCAATCACCTCCAGGGGCGATAAAAGTCAAGTTTGCAGTCGGTGGCGATAATTAGCGCCAGGCGCTAATCTTTGCGCCCGGCCGATAATTGCGCCCCAAATGGGGCGATACTGAATTTCTCCCCCTAAGATTTTAACTCTTTTAACTATGTTTATTTTGTGTTAGAAAGTGTTTTACATTTTCCTTTTGTAGCCAGTAACCACAACACAAACTCCTGGGCAGTTGTACTCATGGTTAGTTAAGAACAGTTGATTGACTGTCCTGACAATATACATTAACCCCAAGCACCCCTAATTACACCAGCACAATTCTTTCATTCTCCTACGCCATCCTCCTTCTGGGCTGCTTGTCACCTTTCTTGAAGATGGTCATGATTACGGCATCTCTGAGATCCCCTGGCATGCTCTCCTCCTTCCAAATAAGAGAAATGAGTTAATGTATTCACGTCAATAGTGCTTCTCCGCCATGTTTTAGTGCCTCGGCGGGGATTCCATCTGCTCCTGAGACCTTGTTGTTCTTCAGTTGTCGGATGGCCTTTTCAACCTTATGCCGGGCTGGGGTTGTGCTGAGGTGGTGGCAGGTAGCATGCTGCGGGATGGAGTTGAGGACACTCGCGTCGAAGACAGAGTCTCGGTTAAGGAGATCTTCGAAGTTGTGGCGGATCGCCACCTAAAACGGGCATAATCCACTCTTCCGTCTGTGGACAAATTTCCAGCCCCTTCCCCTTTAAGGCACATTACCTTTAAGGCAGAAGGGGGCGGGGCCTCAGGTTTTAACCAGAAAATTCTGGGAGTTTTTAGCACAGAATTCTGGGAGCAGCTTGCTCTCAGCCATTTTGTGTAGCATGCAGTGAATAAAAGTTTCTTGTTTTCCACATATGGATTCAGCCTCCATTCGTGTTTCGCGGCAGCCTCAACATTGGTGACCCCGACGCTCAGAACGTATTCCGAGCACTGCAATGGCGGACACGAACGCAGTTTCCGTGAAACTGCCGGAGTTTTGGGAAAACCAGCCCGAAGCCTGGTTTCTCCAAGCTGAATCTCGCTTCCGGCTGCGAAATATCACCACAGATGGGACGAAGTACGACTATCTCGTCACATCACTCAGTAGCGCCGCAGTTTCCAAGGTTTGGACAACGCTGCAGAACCCACCAGAGGAAGGCAAGTACGCACATCTCAGAACAGCGCTCCTTAAAAAATTTACGGCCTCGGCATATCAGCGAAACTGCCACCTCCTCGACCTTCCAGGCCTCGGTGATGCCTCACCGTCAGACCTCCTCTCCCACATGCTCTCCCTCACCGACGAGAGCCCACCCGGATCCCTCTTCCGCACGCTGTTCATCCGCCAGCTCCCTCTCAGCATCCGCCCAGCGATCGTGGCGTCCGGCCTCACGAACCTGGAAGCCCTGGCCGATGAGGCCGACAAGCTGCTGTCCGCTCACTCCAGCCGCGGCGTCACTCCGGACCTGGCAGCCAATGCCTGGGCGCGCCCCTCACCATCCAGCACACGGCCACAAGGGCCTGTCACCAGGCCTACAGGGCCTTCACGCCCCACTAACCCGGGCCACTGTTACTACCACGCACGGTTCGGCGCCAGGGCACAACGGTGCACACCTCCCTGCTCTTTCAAGTCCGCCCCCGTTCCTGCCCCCGCGATGGCCGTGGGCCACGCGGGCTCCCTGCTGTTCGTCACGGATGACAAAACCGGCCGCCGGTTCCTGTGCGACACTGGGGCTCAGCACAGCATCATCCCGGCCTCCTCCCTCGACATCCAAAAGGGCGAACGAGGACCGGCGCTGGCTGCTGCTAACGGCTCGGAAATCCGGACGTATGGCACCCGGACAGTCACCCTCGACCTCGCTGGTCACCGCTACCGATGGGAGTTCATCACTGCCAAGGTGCTCTCCCCCCTCATTGGCACAGATTTCCTGTGTGCCCACGGCTTACTGGTAGACATCCCTCGTCACCGCCTCATGGACATGAACACCATGTCCCCCATCCTGGGCGCCATGGCCCCCCGTCAACCCGCCGACATGGCGTCACAGTGCCACGCCCGGGCCACGGATGACTACTCGGCACTCCTGGCCAAATTCCCGGCCCTTACCAATCCGACCTTCTCCGCGGAGGCCGCCAAACACGGGGTGGAACACTTCATCCCCACCACAGGCCCCCCAGTGTACGCCCACGCCCGCAGGCTGGACCCGGCCAAACTGGAGATCGCGCGGACCGAGTTTGCCACCATGGAACAGCTCGGCATCATCCGCCACTCCAACAGTCCCTGGGCCTCCCCACTCCACATTGCCCCCAAACCAGGCGGAGGTTGGCGCCCCTGCGGGGATTACCGCCGCCTCAATGACGCCACCACCCCTGATTGGTACCCCGTGCCGCACATTCAGAACTTCTCGGCTAGAATGGCCGGCCGCTCAGTCTTTTCCAAGGTCGACCTGGTGCGCGGCTACCACCAAGTCCCCGTCCACCCCGCGGACGTCCCCAAGACGGCCGTAATCACCCCCTTCGGCCTGTTCGAGTTCCTGCGGATGCCCTTCGGCCTCAAAAACGCGGCCCAGGCATTCCAACGGCTCATGGACTCGGTCCTTTGGGACCTGAAGTTCCTGTTCGTCTACCTGGACGACATCCTGGTAGCCAGTTCCTCCAAGCAGGAACACCTTCGCATCCTGTTCGGGCGCCTCAGCGACCACGGGCTCATCCTCAGCCCAGCCAAATGCCAGTTCGGCCTGGACAAGATCGACTTCCTCGGCCACCACATCACCCATGCTGGGGCCATTCCCCTGCCCACCAAGGTGCAGGGCGTCCAACAATTTCCCCGCCCCACCACCATCAAAGGCCTCCAGGAGTTCCTCGGGATGGTGAATTTCTATAACCGCTTCATCCCCAAAGCGGCGTCCCTCATGAGGCCCCTGTATGAAGCCCTCCGGGGCAGGAGCGGCAAGATGGCGGTCGAATGGACGGCAGACGCGTCCGCCGCCTTTGATTCCACCAAGACCGCGCTCGCCAACGCCACCCTGCTCGCGTACCCACGGCCCAATGCCAGGGTAGCGCTCACCACGGACGCCTCCGACCACGCGGTCGGCGCCGTGTATGAGCAGTGGGTCGACGGCGCCTGGCAACCACTTGCCTTCTTCAACCGCCAACTACGCCCCCCGGAGGTCAAGTACAGCACCTTCGACCGCGAGCTCCTCGCGCTGTTCCTGGCGGTCCGCCATTTCCAGTTTTTGCTTGAGGGCCACCCCTTCACTGCGTTTGTCGACCACAAGCCCCTGACATTCGCAATGGCAAAGACAACCGACCCCTGGTCCGCCAGGCAGCAGCGCCAGCTCGCGGCAGTGTCCGAGTTCACCACGGACATCCAACACGTCTCTGGCCGAGACAATGTGGTAGCCGACTGCCTCTCCCACCCCGCCATCCACGCCGCACACCTAGCAGTCGACTACGCTCAACTCGCAGCAGACCAGAGCACCGACCCTGATCTGCTCTCTGCACCCACCAACCTACCAGGGCTACGCCTGGCCGACGTCGCCTGTGGCCCGACCGCAGTCACGGTCAAGTGCGACATATCCCTATGTCAACCTCGGCCCGTCGTCCCAGCGTCCTGGCGCCGCCGGGTATTCGACCATCTCCACAACCTCTCCCACCCCGGCGCCCGCGCATCCATCAAATTGGTAGCCAACCGCTTTGTCTGGCGCGGCCTTCGCAAGGATGTGCGTACTTGGGCCAACTCCTGCCTAGCCTGCCAACGGGCCAAGGTACAGCAACACACGAAAGCACCCCTCGAGGAGTTTACCGTCCCCTCGCGGAGATTCGACCACATCCACGTGGACATCGTCGGGCCCCTACCGCCGTCGCAAGGCCACACGCACTTGCTGACCATCGTTGACCGCACCACACGCTGGCCTGAGGAAATTCCACTGACCTCTACCACCACCGCCGACATCGCCAGAGCCTTCGTCAGCACCTGGGTCGCACCGTTCGGCGTCCCCTCCGACATGACGTCGGACAGAGGTCCGCAATTTACCTCTGAACTCTGGACCGCCGTCGCACGCAATCTCGGGGTGACCATTCACCGCACCACAGCGTACCACCCCCAAGCCAACGGACTGTGTGAGCGGTTCCACAGATCCTTGAAGGCATCTCTTCGAGCCAGCCTCCAAGACGGCGCCTGGACCGACCGACTTCCGTGGGTCCTCCTCGGCCTGCGCACCGCGGTTAAAGAAGACCTCCACGCATCGGCAGCAGAGCTCGTGTACGGTCAGCCGCTGCGCGTACCCGGCGAGTTCCTGCCCACCGCCACGACACCCTGGTCAGCCGACCAGCAATGCCACGACTTCGCCTCACCGGCGCTGCAGTTCGCCCCGGTGCCCATTGCCCGGCACGGCGAATCCACCTTACACGTCCCACTAAGCCTGCACCAGGCACGGTTTGTTTTCGTCCAGCACGACGCCCACCGCGGACCCCTTCAACCCCCGTACGACGGGCCCTACAAGGTGCTACAGGCTGGGGACAAATTTTTCACCCTGCAAGTGGGCGACAGGACCGAAAAAGTGTCGGTGGACCGACTCAAGCCAGCACACTCGGAGCCCGGTGAGCAGGTCCCTGTAGCTCGTCCACCTCCATGCGGCCGACCTGCCCTCAAGCCGATTCACCCGGCTGCTCCACGCCCGGCCGTTCCACGTCCACCGGCGTCCTAATAGAGCCGCTCCGGCCGGCCCATCAGACCGCCGCACCGTCTCGTCCACACCTCCTAAGCGGATTCTGGGGGGAGCTGTGTGGCGGATCGCCACCTAAAACGGGCATAATCCACTCTTCCGTCTGTGGACAAATTTCCAGCCCCTTCCCCTTTAAGGCACATTACCTTTAAGGCAGAAGGGGGCGGGGCCTCAGGTTTTACCCAGAGAATTGTGGGAGTTTTTAGCACAGAATTCTGGGAGCAGCTTGCTCTCAGCCATTTTGTGTAGCATGCAGTGAATAAAAGTTTCTTGTTTTCCACATATGGATTCAGCCTCCATTCGTGTTTCGCGGCAGCCTCAACAAAGTGTTCCTTCCAGCAGGCACTGACTGCCTCTCTGTCCTTGATGATTACCTCTCCGTTCTTGGCCCGCAGTGGGGTAGGACCTTGGGTGCTTGGGCCATAGGTGGTCTTGACTGCGCTAAAGAATCCACGCACGTCGTGGTTGTCAGCTAGCTGCTGGATCTCCTGCGCTTTCTCCACTCACCATCTGTTCTTTAGGTTGCGAGTTTTTTGTTGGACCTCGGCCTTCAGGTGTCTGTAGAGCTGCTTTCTTGCTCTCGAGTTCTGTTGCTGTTTCCAGATCAGGAATGCCTTGCGCTTGCGACTTATTAGCTCCTGGATCTCCTGGTCGTTCTCGTCGAGCCAGTCTTGGTGTTTCCTGGTCGAGTGACCGAGCGTCTCTTCACAGGTGCTGATTATGGAGGCCTTGAGTGCAGACCAGGCGCTGTGGACACTCTGTGTCTCTGAATCACTGGGAGTCGTCAGGTTGGTTGTGAGGCGCAGGCTGAATAGGGCTTTCTAAGCAGGAGTTGGCTTTTCCTAACCCCTCTCTGCCGATCACACCTCCCCAGAGGTCTGTGTCCTTTCCAACTCTGGCGTTAACGTTGCCAAGGAGGATCAGCTTGTCGCCCGTTGGGACTCAGGACAGGGATTATTTGAGGCTGGAGTAGAATTCCTCTTTGGTCTCATCTGTGCCTTCCAGTGTTGGGGCGTACGCACTGATGACCGTAGCGCACTGGTTCCGGGCTAGGGTGAGCTGTAGAGTCATGAGGCGTTCGTTTAGTCCACAAGGGGAGTCTCTGAGACGTTCAACTAGCTCATTTTTTATGGCGAAGCCTACCCCATGGAGGCGTCGTTCTTCTTCCGGTTTGCCTTTCCAGAAGAAGGTGTAACCACCGCCTTGCTCCTTGAGCTAGCCTTCCCCTGTCTGCCGGGTGTCGCTTAGGGTGGCGATGTCTATGTCGAAACGTCTGAGCTCCCGGGCACTGATAGCAGTACAGCGCTCCGGTCTGGGTAATTGCGATTCTAGGTAAGTCCGATTGCAGTAATTACAGAGGAGTCTCCCTGCTGTCTGCCACAGGGAAAGTCATCGCAAGAATCCTCCTCAATCACCTTCTCCCAGTGGCTGAAGAGCTCCTCCCAGAGTTGCAATGTGGATTACGCCCACTAAGGGGCACAATGGACATGATCTTCACTGCACGTCAATTACAAGAGAAATGCAGGGAACTGCACCAACCACTGTACATGGCCTTCTTTGACCTCACAAAGACCTTTGACACCGTCAACCATGAGGGGTTATGGAGTGTCCTCCTCAAATTCGGCTGCCCTCAAAAGTTTGTCACCATCCTCCGCCTGCTTCACGATGACATGCAAGCCGTGATCCTGACCAACGGATCCACCACAGACTCAATTCACGTACGGACCAGGGTCAAGCAAGGCTGTGTCATCGCACCAACGCTCTTCTCGATCTTCCTTGCTGCAATGCTCCATCTCACCCTCAGTAAGCTCCCCATTGGAGTAGAGCTAATCTACAGAACAAACGGGAAACTGTTCAACCTCCGTCGCTTCCAGTCCAGATCCAAGGTCGTCCCATCCTCTGTCATCAAATTACAGTATGCAGATGACGCTTGCGTCTGCGCACACTTTGAGGTCAAACTCCAAACCATCGCCAACACCTTCACTGAAGTGTACGAGAGCATGGGCCTTACACTAAACATCCGTAAGACAAAAGTCCTCTACTAACCTGCCCCCGCCACACAGTACTGCTCCCCAATTATCAAAATCCATGACGAGGCATTGGACAACGTGGACCACTTTCCATACCTCAGGAGCCTACTGTCAACAAGATCAGACGTCGATGACAAAGTCCAACACCGCCTTCAGTGTGCCAGTGCAGCCTTCGGTCGCCTGAGGAAGAGAGTGTTTGAAGACCAGGACCTCAAACCCAGCACCAAGCTCATGGTCTACAGAGCAGTAGTGATACCCGCTCTCCTGTATGCTTCAGAGACATGGACCATGTACAGCAGGCACCTCAAAGCACTGGAGAGGTGCCACCAATGCTGCCTCCGCAAGATCCTGCAAATCCATTGGCAGGATAGGCGCATCAACGTCAGTGTTCTCGCTCAGGCCAACATCCCTAGCATCGAAGCTTTGACCACGCTCGATCAGCTCCTATGGACAGGCCACATCGTCCTCATGCCCGATACGAGACTCCCAAAACAAGCGCTCTATTCAGAGCTCCGACACGGCAAGAGAGCCCCAGGTGGGCAGAGGAAACGCTTCAAGGACACCCTCAAAGCCTCCTTGAAAAAGTGCAACATCCCCACCGACACCTGGGAATCCCTGGCCCAAGACCGCACAAAGTGGAGGAGAAGCATCTGGGAAGGCGGCGAACACCTCGAGTCTCTTTGCCGGGAGCAAGCGAAAGCCAAGGGCAGGCAGTGCAAGGAGCGCACGTCAACCCAAGCACCCCACCCACCCGCCCCTTCAACCACCGTCTGCCCCACCTGTGACAGAGACTGTAGGTCCCACATTGGACTCATCAGTCACCTGAGAACTCATTTTTAGTGTGGAAGCAAGTTATCCTCGGTTCCGAGGGACTGCCTGAGAAGAAGATGGGCTACCTGGGTAAAATTGGCAGCCAGATAAGTGCTCAGTTTTGAATGCTTATGCGGTGACCTTGATCATCTGGGAATTGGGTGGAGACATTCCAGATTCAATGCACTTAAGAGATGGGAGATTTATAAAACAAAAAGAAAAATAAATGTGCAACAGGGGACCTTCATTCTTTTAGCCTGGGTCAGATCCAAGCCCAGATCGCAGAGATGAAAGAGCTGTGTTACTCTCTTGTGGAAAATTTCAATCAATTTGAAAGACCCTGGTTTTACAATCTGTTTCGAACCATCACTCTACCAGAGTTACATAGAAACAGGAGTCGGTCATACAGGCCATCAGGATGCTGCACCATTACCCATGGCAGCTATTTACCTTTTTAACTCCAATTCCTCATCCTATTTCCAGATATCTTAAAACCCTTCCCAAATAAGGATCGATTTTTCTTTTAAACACCTCGATTGATTCTCTATTTATGGTCTTCTGGAGTAGTTCATTCTCATGCACTGGGAGCAAAATTCGCCTCCTTTGTGCCTGCCGTTAGCGCCTCCGGGGGGCGCTAATGGGGCGCAAAAGGCTTAGGGGTAAAAATTCAGTTGGTTGCGCCTCCCGTTAGCGCCTTAAAAGGGCGCTAATGGGGCGTTAAGGCGCTAACGCCCGGGCGCAGCGCTGTTTGCGCCGCTCGAGAACTTAACTTGAGATTGTGCGGCGGCGCTAAAACTTACCGCTGCGACCACCTGCGCGCGCAGATTGTGACGTCATTCCGTGGTGCAACGCCCTTGGGGCGCCCCGGAGCGGAAATTGAATGGCGCCCCCTGCCTTACCGCCTGGCGCTTCCAACGACCGGAAGACTGGAACGTTATCAATCGGTGTGGGGCTGGGGGGGGCGCTATTTAAAGGGGGCCTCTTCCTGTCTTTTTCTGTGGTCGACATTTATGCACCACTCGTTCTGAGAGAGAGAGAGAGATTCGGAGAGAGAGAGAGAGAGACTTCTACATTGACTCAACGCTTTGTGAGGTAGTTTTGCCTAGTTCATCCTAACTTTGCTGCTACTTTCGTTGCTGTACCTCATTACTTTTCTGGCAAAGAGAATATGGGGGCTGCAATGATTGGGGGCGTCGTCCTGCTCCAGCTCAATCGGAGGATAGTGAGACGCAGACAGAGAGTGGCAATGATGGCCAGATGGAGGAGGGCCATCAGGCGCATGTACAGGAGAGCTTACCCTCCCAGGGTATATCGTGAACAGCTCTCCTACTTCCACATGTCCGAGGAGCTGTGTTTGCGAAGGCTGCGATTCAGCAAGGAGGTGGTCACTGAGCTCTGCCACCTGCTGCAGCCAGATCTGCAGCCTCAGCTGAGGTCCAGGACGTCTCTGTCGGTGGCAGTGAAGGTCACAGTGGCTTTGAACTTCTACGCCACTGGCTCATTCCAAGCTGCTGTTGGGGACCTCGCCAATATCTCCCAGTTTGCGGTGCATCGCTGCATCCGGCAGGTCACCAATGCCCTCTTCACAAGGAGACGAGACTTCATCTCCTTCCCTATGACCCCAGACAAGCAGCATGACCGTGCTATGGGCTTTGCGAGGGTAGCGGGCTTCCCCATGGTGCAGGGCGCCATTGACTGCACGCATGTGGCTTTGCGTGCTCCGCGAGAGAATGCAGAGGAGTTCCGGAACAGAAAGGGGTTCCATTCCTTGAATGTGCAGTTGGTCTGTGACCACAGACAGGTGATTCTCGCTGTCAATGCCCACTATCCGGGCAGCTGCCACGATGCTTTCATCCTGCGCCAGAGTACTGTGGCAGAAATTTTCGAGGCACCGCATCAGCCAGTTGGTTGGCTTCTGGGGGACAAGGGGTACGCATTGAGCACCTGGCTGATGACACCGCTCCGTGCGCCAAACACCCCTGCTGAGCTGCGGTACCAGGAAAGCCAACAAGCAACCAGGAACATTATTGAGCGCACAATCGGCGTGCTCAAACAACGATTCCGCTGTCTGGACCATTCCGGAGGAGCCCTGCAGTACTCGCCTGAGCAAGTTTCCAAATTCGTAGTGGTGTGCTGCATGTTGCACAACATGGCAATCCTCAGGACGCAGCCAATGCCACCAGGCCTTGCAGCACCACAAGAGGAGGAGGAGGAAGAGGAGGAACAGGCCAAGGACGATGATCAGCAGCAGCACCAAGGCAGGAGGGCGGCCCACAATGGTCAAACTGCAAGGGCCGTCCGTCAACGACTAATAGCAAGCCGCTTCTAGGGCCCCTGCCAGTGCTACAAACACGAATCAACCCAGCACGCAACCCCTAAGCCGGCCAAGGCACCAATAATTCCAACCACCAGCCATGTATATTTTGAATACAGAAACTTATTTATTGTACAAGCTCTGTGTGTGTCAATTCCTCATGACAAACTCATAGAAATAAACACAAAAAAACAGTCAATAACATAACTGGTTCTCACAACCTGGAGATAATGTCCAAAACACTAAACAAAAGTTGGGCCATGAACCTCGGCCTTTAATAAAAAAATGACCAGCATTTTGGCACACCTCCTACTTTTTGCCCTTCGAGGGTGATCTCCTTCCCTTGCGCACTTCCCCCCTTCTAACCCTACTGCTCCTCCGTAATGGGACCTCAGTGGCTGCAGCAAGGCTGGTGGAAGGCTGCTGCTCGTCAGACCCTGACACTGCAGATGCCCCTGAAGGACGGCCTCGACCACTTCTGGGCCTGGAGGGCCCGGCTGCAGACTGCACCAACTCTGCATGGGCGGCAGCAGTCTGTCCTACAGGCGGTGGCAAGTGCAGTGGAGAAGTGACAGTGTTGGCAGCAGGAATGCTGTCATCGTGAGAGAGGACAGCAACTCCCTGCTCGCCCGACACACTGGCACTCCCACGGGGCAGCACTTCAGCATCCGGAGCAATTTGCCGGAGAACAGATTGCTGGCCTGCTGCGGCGCGGTGACAGCCCCGGGGACATGTGCACGAACCATCGAGGATGGCAGCAGTCAGTGCTCGCGTGGCCTCAATCTGAGTCTGCATGAGAGCAGTCTCAGATGGGTTCCTGGCAGCCAGTGACTGAATTGCAGCACTAAGCTTTAGTGTGGCATCCGCCTGTGCTACAGCGAAGTGCTCCACACTCCTTGCCAGTGCCTCAATGCATTCGGGCACCCTTCCCACTGCACCCATGAGCTCAGTGTGCATGCCCACCGCCTGGCTGTTCATTTCTGCAATCAGCCGCTCCTCCTCTGCGTCCATTGCATTAGGAGTGTCTGGCATACTCTCCCTCTGGGGAGAAGGTTCCCGTTCTTCCCTCCCCCCCCCATGGCGTGGCTGCAGCCCGCTGGGTCCTGGAGCTTCACCATCATCAGCCCCTTCCCCCCTGCTCCCCCGTTCTTCCCTCCCCCCCCAATGGCGTTGCTGCAGCCCGCTGGGTCCTGGAACTTCACCATCATCAGCCCCTTCCCCCCTGCTCCCCTCCGGGGAAGGCGTGTTCCCAGTGTGGCCATGGGCTTCCTCGGGAGAGGGTGGCACTGATGCTCCGGCTTCCTCTTCCTCCTCAGCTGCAGCATCACTCCCAGTGGCAGCTTCAGGGACCATCTCCTCAGCTGGTGAATCACCATCTGAAAGCAGGGAGGTACAAGAGTGGCTTTAGCGTGAGGACAGGGTGGCAGTAAGGGAGGAATAAGTGCAGCGAGTTAGCAAGTTGGATTGAAAGTGTCAAAGGCTGGTATTGTGAGGGACAAGTGGAAGGACAGAGGACAAAAAGGTGATGACCTTACCATTGCTGTCCACAACGGGGTCGGCGTCTCCAGTGGCGACGGGACCGATCACCCGGCTTGCCACAATCCTGTGGACGCGCTCCTCCAGATCGCTGAGGGGTTGCAGCTGAAGCCGCCCTCCACCCGTCCGTTGCTGCTGTCTCCGATTATGAGCCAGCTTAGCCTGCAAGAAAAAGGACAGCATCTGAGTCAATATACAGCCATGGTCTTGCCTGATGTGCCTCCCATAGGTGAATAGCCCTTACAATATGCAGCCATGGTCTTGCCTGATGTGCCTCCCATAGGTGAATAGCCCTTACAATATGCAGCCATGGTCTTGCCTGATGTGCCTCCCATAGGTGAATAGCCCTTACTGTATGCAAAGTGTGGAATGTGTGTGTGTGTTTGATGAAAGGGCCATAGGTGTTGCATGAGTGTTGTGCATTGGGGTTTTAAGACCCTCTGGCCATAGAGTGACGTTGAGATGGAGGGATGGAGAGGTATTGAGAAAAAGCCACTCACCCTGACGACCCGAGTGAGGTCGTTGAACTTTTTGCGGCACTGAACATGGGTCCTGGGCACCATGCTCCTGGAGGAGACGCTCTGAGCCACCTCCCTCCACACTCTTCTGAACTCGCGTGGCAAAGGCCTCCTGCCACTCTCCGGGAACAGCATGCATCGTCTGCGCTCCACTGCGTCAACCAGAGCATCCAAGGCCCGCTCGGTGAAGCGATGAGCGCGTTCTCTCACCCTCTCCATGCTTGGCAGCAAAATGGATTGCAGGTCTCTCCAGGCTGAGATTCAAGGCTGCAATGAGCAGGGTGTGGCTGGGGAGCAAGTGGCCCCCCCCGCTTTAAGAAGTGTCCGGCGCCAGTGTGTCTGTGTTCCCTCGCTAACTGGCAGCAGCTGCGCTGCGTTCGTGCGCTGAGGTAGCGCCTCACTCCTAGGCATTTGCGCCTTAAGAGAGGTGTGCAGCGCCTAATTTAGCGCTCCACTCACCTCCCGGGGCGGTAAAAGTGAAGTTTCCTGTCAGTGCCGATAATTAGCGCCAGGCGCTAATATTTGCGCGCGGACGATATTTGCGCCCCAAATGGGGCGCGACCTAATTTCTACCCCTTATTGTCCGGGCGGGGGCGCTAATAGCTCCTGCTGCGAAATTCGGCGTGGTGTTACTGAGGCGCTAGCCGATAGCGCCATGCCCCCACCGGAAGTGTCCCGGGCTGCTGCGCCGCTGGCGATGATGTCATCACCTAGCGACGCGACCCCTCAGTGCCCGCGGCTGAAATACAGCTGCGCCCCGCAAGGCTGCCGCGGGCGATGTCAGCGACAGCCTCGCGGGTCACAAACTGAGCCGCACACCGCTGGCAGGGTGCTAATTAAAGGGGTGGTCCGGCTGCGCCCCGCGCCAACATTTTTTATTTTGGCTGACCTCTAGGTCGGCCCCTCTTGCCGTGGTTCGTGGCCGCCATCGCGCCGTCTGGTACCGCAGCTCGGTGCCGGGCTGCGGCCATGGCACTACGCCACCCTGGTGGACTATTGGAGGCTGTCAAATGGCCTGCAGAGTGCGCAGCGGCCCTCCCCTTTAACGGTACGTGCACCATGCACTGGCTCGAGAGGAAGTGGCGTGCCCGAGATAGCACTCTGCTTCCTCGCCGGGGTGGTAAGCCCAAGTTAGTGGCCGGGGTGGTACTCCCGCCCCGGGCGCTAAATGTGAGGCGCTAATTCAGTTACCGCCCCCAAGCAGGGCGTAACTGAATTTCGCCACCCTGTCTTTACAGACATTTTCCCAGATTTTTTAAAACGTATATTTATAAATAGTGTTTAATTCGTAAGTTTTTTTCTGTCTCACTCTTGGTTCCTTTGTGTCACATACCATTCACTGATCAAAGGAATGTGCAGACAAGCCGACTACTTATGAGATGCAAAGAGTAAGCTGAGAAAATGTCTCACTGATCCCCCTTCCATCTGCCCATAGCTCTAAGGTAGGGTTGCCAACTCTGTTTGGAGGCATTCCTGGAGGTTTGATCACATGATATTCTGACCACATGACATCTGACCATGTGATGTCTGATCACATGACTTCTACAAATGTTATTGCATTTACCTTATAAAGGTTGGGTCCCCTGTAGTTGAAATTCTTTGCCTGTGATTCCGCGTCAGCAGTTGCTGTGTGAGTAGTTCCAAGAACCAGGAGGCCACCCGTGAGCAGGCAAAGAGGGGAAACCAAACGTGGGGGAGCGATTTATAGAGGGGAAATCAGCGGTGGGAGGAACTTTGATTCCACCGGTAACTAGAATCATAGAATGGTTACAGCACAGAAGGAGGCCATTCGGCCCGTCGAGCCCGTGCCAGCTCTCTGCAAGAGCACTTCAGCTAGTCCCACTCCCCCGCTCTTTCCCCATAGTCCTGCAAATTTTTTTCCTTCCGGTACTTATCCAATTCCCTTTTGAAAGCCACGATTGAGTCTGCCTCCACCACCCTTTCAGGCAGTGCATTCCAGATCATAACCACTCGCTGCGTAAAAAAATAAAAAATGGTAACTCACTGAAATTGCACTGCACTAATAGTAATACTGGTAACACTCAGATTCCCCTCATAACTAACAGTAATATGATAACTCACTGATAGTTTATATATAACTGGTAGTAATAGGTGTAATGCCCTTATAACCTACCTATGACTAGTAGCAATCCTACAACCTGCTGATATTCACCCTGAAACCATAGCCAGGAATCCCCTGCACTGCACAAGGTGCAGTCAGGCTCCCCAGTTGATGCCACTAATAGGCCCTATCTCTCTCCCAATCTCCTTGGACTCTGGTTCCTTGTGAAGGTGACAACGCTGAAGTGGGAACCTCAGTCAGAGCTGATCTGTTCATGAACTTCACACATCAATACCGGCCAGTAAAGACTGATGTGAACCAAATCGAGAGATTGCACAAAGGACAACAAGCTTAGTGTTTGGGACTCTTCTCACAGGGCACATTGTCCAAAATCAGCTCAGCACCAACACTTCTAAACCATTCCCTGGGCCCAGTCTCAATAAATGAGAGTTTTCATAGAATTATAGAAATTATACAGGACAGGATGCCATTCGGCCCCCGGAGCTGGCGTTCTCTCCTGTTACCCCATTCCCCCAGATCCTTTTATATTCCTCCCTTTCGAATATTTATCCCCTTCCCTTTAAATTAGGTCTTCGGCTCTACCTCAATCGCCACATATAGTAAAGTATCCCACCGTCTAATAGCCCTCAGTTCAAGAACTTTCCTCCTCTCTTCCCCATTGGTTCTTCCAGTGAGAATCCTTGGTTTCCGTTCCCTAGTTCCCCATTCGCCCACCAATGGAAACGATCTTTTACTATTTACGGTCCCCAGGATTCACTCCTTTACTGGCTGTTTCGCTTGGTGACCCACACACCATGTTGCTGCTGCTACCGGCTCTTCAGGAAATGCTGGTCCCCACGGCCATCCCATTCCCACCCCCACCACATTTCCACCCCCATCCCATTCCCACCCCACCACATTTCCACCTCACCACATCCCACCCCCACCACAGTCCCACCCCCATCCCATTCCCCACCCCACCACATCCCATTCCCACCCCATCCCATTCCCACCCCCACCACATCCCCACCCCACCACATTTCCACCCCCATCCCATTCCCACCCCCACCACATCCCCACCCCACCACATTTCCACCCCCATCCCATTCCAACACCCACCACATTCCCACCCCATCCCATTCCCACCCCCATCCCATTCCCATCCTACCCCATCCCATTCCAACCCCCACCACATTCCCACCCCATCCCATTCCCATCCCCACCCCACCACATTTCCACCCCCATCTCATTCCCACCCCATCCCATTCCCACCCTCACCACATCCCCACCCCACCACATTTCCACCTCCATCCCATTCCCACCCCCACCACATTCCACCCCCATCCCATTCCCACCCCATCACATCCCACCCCCATCCCATTCCAACCCCCACCACATTCCCACCCCATCCCATTCCCACCCCCATCCTATTCCCACCCCCACCACATTCCCACCCCCATTCAATTCCCACCCCATCCCATTCCCACCCCCATCCTATTCCCACCCCCACCACATTCCCACCCCCATTCAATTCCCACCCCCACCACATTCCCACCCCCACC
Organism: Squalus acanthias; assembly: GCA_030390025.1. Classification (NCBI taxonomy): domain Eukaryota; kingdom Metazoa; phylum Chordata; class Chondrichthyes; order Squaliformes; family Squalidae; genus Squalus; species Squalus acanthias. Next base: position 151,569,673 of record CM059426.1, on the reverse strand, counting down.
ACATTCCACCCCCATCCCATTCCCACCCCATCACATCCCACCCCCATCCCATTCCAACCCCCACCACATTCCCACCCCATCCCATTCCCACCCCCATTCAATTCCCACCCCCACCACATTCCCACCCCTACCACATTCCCACCCCCACCACATTCCCACCCCTACCACATTCCCACCCCCACCACATCCCACACTCATCCCATTCCCACCCACACCAAATCCACCCTCATCCCATTCCCACCCCCACCACATTCCACCACACTGGAATGGAGGCTTGGGGGAGAGATGGAGACTGAAGAATGGGGGCTCGGGGAGAGAATGAGACTGGGGAATGGGGAATGGGGGCTTGGGGGCAGAGATGGAGTCTGGGGAATGGGGGCTTGGGGGCAGAGATGAAGACTGGGGAATGGGGGCTCAGAGAGAGAAGGAGACTGGGGAATGGGGGCTCGGGGAAGAGATAGAGACTGGGGAATGGGGGCTCGGGGGAAGAGATGAAGACTGGGGAATGGGGGCTCGAGGGAAGAGATGAAGACTGAGGAATGGGGGCTCGGGGGAGAGAATGAGACTGGGGAATGGGGGCTCGGGGGAGAGAATGAGACTGGGGAATGGGGGCTCGAGGGAGAGAATGAGACTGGGGAATGGGGGCTCGGGGGAGAGAATGAGACTGGGGAATGGGGGCTCGGGGGAGAGATGGAGACTGGGGAATGGGGGCTTGTGGTGAGTGATGGAGACTGGGGAATGGGGGCTCGGGGAGAGATGGAGACTGGGAAATGGGGGTTCAGGGGAAGAGATGGAGACTCGGGAATGGGGCTCGGAGAGAGAAGGAGACTGAGGAATGGGGGCTCGGGGGCAGAAATGGAGACTGGGGAATGAGGGCTCGAAGAGAGAATGAGGCTGGGGAATGGGGGCTCAGAGAGAGAAGGAGACTGGGGAATGGGGGCTCGGGGGAAGAGATGGAGACTGGGGAATGAGGGCTCGAAGAGAGAATGAGGCTGGGGAATGGGGGCTCAGAGAGAGAAGGAGACTGGGGAATGGGGGCTCGGGGAAGAGATAGAGACTGGGGAATGGGGGCTCGGGGAAGAGATAGAGACTGGGGAATGGGGGCTCAGGGGAGAGAATGAGACTGGGGAATGGGGGCTCGGGGGAGAGAATGAGACTGGGGAATGGGGGCTCGGGGGAGAGAATGAGACTGGGGAATGGGGGCTCGGGGGAGAGATGGAGACTGGGGAATGGGGGCTCGGGGGAGAGATGGAGACTGGGGAATGGGGGCTCGGGGGCAGAGATGGAGCCTAAGGAATGGGGGCTTCGGGAGAGATGGAGGCTGGGGAATGGTGGCTGGAGACGGGATAAGACTGCGGAATGGGGGCTCGGGGGAGAGAATGAGACTGGGGAATGGGGGCTCGGGGGAGAGAATGAGACTGGGGAATGGGGGCTCGGGGGAGAGAATGAGACTGGGGAATGGGGGCTCGGAGAGAGATGGAGACTGGGGAATGGGGGCTCGGAGAGAGATGGAGACTGGGGAATGGGGGCTTGGTGTGAGAGATGGAGACTGGGGAAATGGGGAGAGAGATTGTGACTGAAGTAGGAGCTCAGGGAGAGAGATAGAGACTGTGGAATGGGAGCTTGGAGAGAGAAGGAGACTGGGGAATGGGGGCTCGGGGGACGAGATGGAGACTGGGGAATGGGGGCTCGGGGGACGAGATGGAGACTGGGGAATGGGGGCTCGGGGGACGAGATGGAGACTGGGGAATGGGGGCTCGGGGGACGAGATGGAGACTGGGGAATGGGGGCTTGGGGGAAGAGATGGAGACTAAGGAATGGGGGCTTCGGGAGAGATGGAGACTGGGGGATTGGGGTTCATGGGGAGGGATGGAGGCTGGGGAATGGGTCTTGGGGAAAAGAATGAGACTGGGGAATGGGGGTTCGGGGAAGAGAATGAGACTGGGGAATGTGGGTTCGGGGGGGAGAGAATGAGACTGGAGAATGGGGGGCCGGGGGGGAGAGATGGTGACTAGGAACTGGGGACAGAGATGGAGACTGGGGAATGGGGGGCCAGGGGGAAAGAATGAGACTGGGGAATGGGGGGCCGGGGGGGAGAAATGGAGACTAGGAACTGGGGACAGAGATGGAGACTGGGGAATGGGGGGCCGGGGGGGAGAGATGGAGACTAGGAACTGGGGACAGAGATGGAGACTGGGGAATGGGGGGCCGGGGGGGAGAGAATGAGACTGGGGAATGGGGACAGAGATGGAGACTGGGGAATGGGGGGCCGGGGGGGAGAAATGGAAACTGAGGAAAGGGGGCTCAGAGAGAGATGGAGACTGGGGATATGGGATCAAGGGATTGGAGGTCAGAGAAGGGGACAGGGAATGGGGGAAGAGACGGAGACAGGGGGGGGATAAATTGCTGATCTCCTGGGTTGCTGGAGGCAGTGCTCGGGATAGGAACCCCTGATTTCGGGAGACGCCCGTTATCTGGGAGGATTGTGAACTTTACTCTAAGGGTGCATTTACACTGCAAGTTTAACGTTAGTCCTATGTTATTTTGGCTTCACACTGACACTAAATTTATGTCGTGTAAGTCTAGTGTTAGGGCCAAACCTGACTCCGGAGCAAAGCAGTGAAACTCCCTCCTCGTGGGACTTTCATTCTCCCTCTGTTCCACGTCAGGTTAGGCCTGACTCTGGATTTAAGGTGCAATTACACTATAACTAATGACTTCAATCCAAGAGTCAAGGACAACTGGAGATGGGCAATAAATGTCGGCCTTGCCAGTGACACCGACATCCTGAGAATGAATTATTTAAAAAGTGGTACAGTTGTAGTGTAAATGCACCCTGAAAACTGTCTGATCGCTGCTTGCTGACTGCCTATAGCAATCTCTCTGTGATTGGGGACCACCCGTGTGAGGAGTTGCGGCAGGATGTTATACGGCATCCTCCCACTTTGTTGAGCAGCACATTAGTAAATTAGCCCTCTTCACTGCCAGTTTACTCTGGGCGATACCTTTTCCTCTCCTGAGTGGTTCTGCTGTGAAATACAGTTGAGACTATTTCATTGCAAACTTTTAAATTGGCAAGTAAATTATCATTTTAAACATGTATTGATAAATTTTACTGACAGCTTATAAATTCAGCAACAAAGACAGTGGGATGCCCATCCCCCTTCCAAGACCTCAGAACAGACAATCTTGAAGTGATTGCTTGGCCGCGAGATTTACAGGCAGGCGGGGAAGGAGCGGGGCCGCATGTTTGCAGCTGGGAAACCCGGAGATGTTGGGAACACGGAGGTCCCGCTGAACTTAACGGCAGGATCCATTAGCATATTGTTTACTTCATTTTTAAAAATTTGTTTATGGGATGGGGGCGGGGGGGGGGGTGCGTATGGGGGAGCTCGGCAAGGCCAGCATTTATTGCCCATCCCGAGTTGCCCTTGAGAAGGTGGTGGTGAGCCGCCTTCTTGAACCGCTGCAGTCTGTGTGCTGTTAGGGAGGGAGTTCCAGGATTTTGACCCAGTGACGATGAAGGATCGACGATATACTTCTAAGTCAGGATGGTGTGTGACTTGGAGGTGGTGGTGTTTCCATGCACCTCCTGCCCTTGTCCTTCTAGGTGGAAAAGGTCGCGGGTTTGGGAGGTGCTGCTGAAGAAGCCTTGGCAAGTTGCTGCAGTGCATCTTGTAGATGGTACACACTGCAGCCACTGTGAGCCGGTGGTGGAGGGAGTGAATGTTTAAGGTGGTGGATGGGGTGCCAATCAAGCGGGCTGCTTTGTCCTGGATGGTGTCGAGCTTCTTGAGTGTTGTTGGAGCTGCACTAATCCAGGCAAGTGGAGAGTATTCCATCACACTCCTTACTTGTGCCTTGTCGATGATGGAAAGGCTTTGGGGAGTCAGGAGGTGAGACACTCGCCGCAGAATACCCAGCCTCTGACCGGCTCTTGCTGCCACAGTATTTATGTGGCTGGTCCAGTTAAGTTTCCCTCCCAGCAGTTGGCTAGATTGACAGGCTGCTGAGCGGGGGGGGGTAGATCGCGGGGGGGTGCGGTAGATGGCGGGGGGGGGGGTAGATCGCGCAGGGGGGGGGTAGATCGCGTGGGGGGGGTAGATCGCGTGGGGGCGGTAGATCGCGGGGGGGTAGATCGCGGGGGGGTAGATCGCCGGGGGGGGGTAGATCGCGGGGATGGGGGGTAGATCATGGGGGGGGTAGATCGCGCAGGGGGGGGGTAGAGCGCAGGGGGGGGTAGATCGCGTGGGGGGGGGGTAGATTGCGGGGGCGGTAGATCGCGGGGGGGTAGATCGCCGGGGGGGGTAGATCGCGGGGGGGGGGGTAGATCACGGGGGGGGTAGATCGCGGGGGGTAGATCGCGGGGGGGGTAGTTCGAGGGGGGTAGATCACAGGGGGGTGTAGATCGCGGGAAGGTAGATCACAGGGGGGGGTAGATCACAGGGGGGGTAGATCGCGGGGGGGGTAGATCGCGGGGGCTTAGATCGCGGGGGGGGTAGATCGCGGGGGGGTAGATCGCGGCGGGGGGTAGATGGGGGGGGTAGATCGCGGGGGGGTAGATCGCGGGGGGGTAGATCGCGGGGGGGGTAGATCGCGGGGGGGTAGATCGCGGGGGGGTAGATCGCGGCGGGGGTAGATCGCGGGGGTTGTAGATCGCGCTGGGGGGGTAGATCACGGGGGTAGATCGCGGGGGGGGGCGGTAGATCGCGGGGGGTAGATCACAGGGGGGGTAGATCACAGGGGGGGTAGATCACAGGGGGGGTAGATCACAGGGGGGTAGATCACGGGGGGGTACATCGCGGGGGGGGGTAGATCACAGGGGGGGAAGATCGCGGGGGGGGTAGATCGCGGGGGGGGGGGGGATTGCGGGGGGGGGTGGATCGCGGGGTGGGGGTAGATCGCGGGGGGGGTAGATCGCGGGGTGAGGGGTAGATCGCGGGGGGGTAGATCACCGGGCGGGGGTAGATCGCGGGGGGGGGGGGGTAGATCACGGGGGGTAGATCGTGGGGGGGTAGATCGTGGGGGGGGGGGTAGATCGCGGGGGGGGGGTAGATCGCGGGGGGGGTAGATCGCGGGGGGGTAGATCGCGGGGGGGGTAGATCGCGGGGGGGGTAGATCGCGGGGGCGGTAGATCGCGGGGGGGTAGTTCGCGGAGGGGGTAGATCGCGGGGGGGGTAGATCGCGGGGGGGTAGTTCACGGGGGGGGTAGTTCACGGGGGGTAGATTGCGGGGAGGTAGTTCACGGGGGGGGGGGGGTAGATCGAGGGGGTAGATCGCGGGGGGTAGATCGCGGGGGGGTAGTTCGAGGGGGGTAGATCACAGGGGGGTGTAGATCGCGGGAAGGTAGATCACAGGGGGGGGTAGATCACAGGGGGGGTAGATCGCGGGGGGGGTAGATCGCGGGGGCTTAGATCGCGGGGGGGGTAGATCGCGGGGGGGTAGATCGCGGCGGGGGGTAGATGGGGGGGGTAGATCGCGGGGGGGTAGATCGCGGGGGGCGGTAGATCGCGGGGGGGTAGTTCGCGGAGGGGGTAGATCGCGGGGGGGGTAGATCGCGGGGGGGTAGTTCACGGGGGGGGTAGTTCACGGGGGGTAGATTGCGGGGAGGTAGTTCACGGGGGGGGGGGGGGTAGATCGAGGGGGGTAGATCGCGGGGGGGGGTAGATCGAGGGGGGGGGTAGATCGCGGGGGGGGTAGATCGCCGGGGGGGGTAGATCACAGGGGGGGTAGATCGCGGGGGGGGTAGATCGAGGGGGGGGTAGATTGCGGGGGGGTAGATCGCGGGGGGGGTACATCGCGGGGGGGGGTAGATCACAGGGGGGGTAGATCGCGGGGGGGTGTAGATCGCGGGGGGGGGGGGGGTAGATCGCGGGGGGGGTAGATCGCGGGGGGGTAGATCGCCGGGCGGGGGTAGATCGCGGGGGGGGGTAGATCGCGGGGTGGGGGGTAGATCGCGGGGGGGGGTAGATCGCGGGGGGGGGTAGATCGCGGGGGGGTAGATCGCGGGGGGGGTAGATCGCGGGGGGGTAGTTCACGGTGGGGGTAGTTCACGGGGGGGTAGATCGCGGGGAGGTAGTTCACGGGGGGGGTAGATCGAGGGGGGTAGATCGCGGTGGGGGTAGATCGCCGGGGGGGTAGATCGCGGGGGGGTAGATCGCGGGGGGGTAGTTCGCGGGGGGGTAGATCACGGGGGGTAGATCGCGGGGTGGTAGATCGCGGGGGGTAGATCGCGGGGTGGTAGATCGCGGGGGGTAGATCGAGGGGGGGTAGTTCACGGGGGGGTAGATCGAAGGGGGGGGTAGATCGCGGGGGGGTAGATCGCGGGGAGGTAGTTCACGGGGGGTAGATCGAGGGGGGGGGTAGTTCACGGGGGGGTAGATCGAGGGGGGGTAGTTCACGGGGGGGTAGATCGCGGGGGGTAGATCGAGGGGGGTAGATCGCGGGGGGGTAGATCGCGGGGGGTAGATCGCGGGGGGGTAGATCGAGGGGGGTAGATCGCGGGGGGGTAGATCGCGGGGGGCTAGATCGCGGGGGAGGTAGTTCACGGGGGGGTAGATCGCGGGGGGGTAGATCGCGGGGGGGTAGATCGCGGGGGAGGTAGTTCGCGGGGGGGTAGATCGCGGGGGGTAGATCGCGGGGGGGTAGATCGCGGGGGGGTAGATCGCGGGGAGGTAGTTCACGGGGGGGTAGATCGAGGGGGGGTAGTTCACGGGGGGTAGATCGCGGGGGGTAGATCGCGGGGGGGTAGATCGAGGGGGGTAGATCGTGGGGGGGTAGATCGCGGGGGAGGTACTTCACGGGGGGGTAGATCGAGGGGGGTAGTTCACAGGGGGGTAGATCGAGGGGGGAGTAGTTCACGGGGGGGTAGATCGCGGGGGGTAGATCGCGGGGGAGGTAGTTCACGGGGGGGTAGATCGAGGGGGGGGTAGATCGCGGGGGAGGTAGTTCACGGGGGGTAGATCGAGCGGGGGTAGATCGCGTGGGGGTAGATCGTGGGGCGTAGATCGCGGTGGGGTAGATCGCGGGGGAGGTAGTTCACGGGGGGGTAGATCGAGCAGGGGTAGATCGTGGGGGGTAGATCGCGGTGGGGTAGATCGCGGTGGGGTAGATCGCGGGGGAGGTAGTTCACGGGGGGGTAGATCGAGCGGGGGTAGATCGCGTGGGGGTAGATCGTGGGGGTAGATCGCGGTGGGGTAGATCGCGGGGGAGGTAGTTCACGGGGGGGGTAGATCGCGGGGGGTAGATCGCGGGGGGTAGATCGCGGGGGGTAGATCGCGGGGGGTAGATCGCGGTGGGGGAGATCGCGGGGGAGGTAGTTCACGGGGGGGTAGATCGAGCGGGGGTAGATCGCGTGGGGGTAGATCGTGGGGGGTAGATCGCGGTGGGGTAGATCGCGGGGGAGGTAGTTCACGGGGGGGGTAGATCGCGGGGGGTAGATCGCGGGGGGTAGATCGCGGTGGGGTAGATCGCGGGGGAGGTAGTTCACGGGGGGGTAGATCGAGCGGGGGTAGATCGCGTGGGGGTAGATCGCGGGGGGTAGATCGCGGGGGGTAGATCGCGGGGGGTAGATCGTGGGGGAGGTAGTTCACGGGGGTGTAGATCGAGCGGGGGTAGATCGCGGGGGGTAGATCGTGGGGGAGGTAGATCGAGCGGGGGTAGATCGCGTGGGGGTAGATCGCGGGGGGTAGATCGCGGGGGGTAGATCGCGGGGGGTAGATCGTGGGGGGGGTAGTTCACGGGGGTGTAGATCGAGCGGGGGTAGATCGCGGGGGGTAGATCGTGGGGGAGGTAGTTCACGGGGGGGTAGATCGAGGGGGGGGTAGATCGCGGGGGAGGTAGTTCACGGGGGGGGTAGATCGCGGTGGGGTAGATCGCGGGGGAGGTAGTTCACGGGGGGGTAGATCGAGGGGGGGGTAGATCGCGGGGGGTAGATCGCGGGGGAGGTAGTTCACGGGGGGTAGATCGAGCGGGGGTAGATCGCGTGGGGGTAGATCGCGGGGGGTAGTTCTCGGGGAGGTAGTTCACGGGGGGGGGTAGTTCACGGGGGGGGGTAGTTCACGGGGGGGGGTAGTTCACGGGGGGGGTAGTTCACGGGGGGGTAGATCGCGGGGGGGGTAGTTCTCGGGGGAGGTAGTTCACGGGGGGGGGGTAGTTCTCGGGGGAGGTAGTTCACGGGGGGGGTAGTTCACGGGGGGTAGTTCACGGGGGGGGTAGTTCACGGGGGGTAGATCGAGCGGGGGTAGATCGCGGGGGGGGGTAGTTCACGGGGGGGTAGTTCACGGGGGGCGTAGTTCACGGGGAGGTAGTTCACGGGGGGGGTAGTTCACGGGGGGGGTAGTTCACGGGGGGGTAGATCGCGGGGGGGTAGTTCTCGGGGGAGGTAGTTCACGGGGGGGTAGTTCACGGGGGGGGTAGTTCACGGGGGGGGTAGTTCACGGGGGGTAGTTCACGGGGGGGGTAGATCGCGGGGGGGGTAGTTCACGGGGGGGGTAGTTCACGGGGGGGTAGTTCACGGGGGAGGTAGTTCACGGGGGGGGTAGTTCACGGGGGGGGTAGTTCACGGGGGGGTAGATCGAGCGGGGGTAGATCGCGTGGGGGTAGATCGCGGGGGGTAGTTCACGGAGGGGGTAGTTCACGGGGGGGGTAGATCGCGGGGGGGTAGACCGCGGGGGGTAGATCGCGGGGGGTAGATCGCGGGGGGTAGATCGCGGGGGGGGGTAGTTCACGGGGGGGTAGTTCACGGGGGGGGTAGTTCACGGGGGTGTAGTTCACGGAGGGGGTAGTTCACGGGGGGGGTAGATCGCGGGGGGGTAGACCGCGGGGGGTAGATCGCGGGGGGTAGATCGCGGGGGGTAGATCGCGGGGGGGGGTAGTTCACGGGGGGGTAGTTCACGGGGGGGGTAGTTCACGGGGGTGTAGTTCACGGGGGGGGTAGTTCACGGGGGGGTAGATCGCGGGGGGGTAGATCGCGGGGGGGGTAGTTCACGGGGGGGTAGACCGCGGGGGGTAGATCGCGGGGGGTAGATCGCGGGGGGGTAGATCGCGGGGAGGGTAGTTCACGGGGGGGTAGTTCACGGGGGGGGTAGTTCACGGGGGGTAGTTCATGGGGGGGTAGTTCACGGTGGGGTAGATCGCGGGGGGGGTAGTTCACGGGGGGGTAGTTCACGGGGGGGGTAGATCGCGGGGGGGTAGACCGCGGGGGGTAGATCGCGGGGGGTAGATCGCGGGGGGTAGATCGCGGGGGGTAGATCGCGGGGGGTAGATCGCGGGGGGGATAGTTCACGGGGGGGTAGTTCACGGTGGGGGGTAGATCGCGGGGGGGGTAGTTCACGGAGGAGGTAGTTCACGGGGGGGGGTAGATCGCGGGGGGGTAGACCCCGGGGGTAGATCGCGGGGGTTAGATCGCGGGGGGTAGATCGCGGGGGGGATAGTTCACGGGGGGGTAGTTCACGGGGGGGGTAGTTCACGGGGGGTTAGTTCACGGGGGGAGTAGTTCACGGGGGGGTAGTTCACGGGGGGGGTAGTTCATGGGGGTAGATCGAGCGGGGGTAGATCGAGGGGGGGGTAGATCTCGGGGAGGTAGTTCACGGGGGGGTAGATCGCGGGGGGGTAGTTCACGGGGGGGTAGATCGCGGGGGGGTAGTTCTCAGGGGGGGTAGTTCGCGGGGGGGTAGTTCACGGGGGGGGGTAGTTCACGGGGGGGGTTGATCGCGGGCGGGTAGTTCACGGGGGGGGGTAGTTCACGGGGGGGGTTGATCGCGGGGGGGGTAGTTCACGGGGGGGGTAGTTCACGGGGGGGTAGATCGCGGGGGGGTAGATCGCGGGGGGGGTAGTTCACGGGGGGGGTAGTTCACGGGGGGGTAGTTCACGGGGGGGTAGTTCACGGGGGGGGTAGTTCACGGGGGGGGTAGTTCACGGGGGGGGTAGTTCACGGGGGGGGTAGATCGCGGGGTGGGTAGTTCTCGGGGGAGGTAGTTCACGGGGGGGTAGTTCACGGGGGGGGGTAGTTCACGGGGGGGTAGTTCACGGGGGGGGTAGTTCACGGGGGGGTAGTTCACGGGGGGGTAGTTCACGGGGGGGGTAGTTCACGGGGGGGTAGTTCACGGGGGGGTAGTTCACGGGGGGGTAGATCGCGGGGGGGTAGTTCACGGGGGGGTAGTTCACGGTGGGGTTGATCGCGGGGGGGTAGATCGCGGGGGGTAGTTCACGGTGGGGTTGATCGCGGGGGGGTAGATCGCGGGGGGTAGTTCTCGGGGGTGTAGATCGCGGGGGGGACTGAAGATCACGGGGTGGGAGGTAGATCATGGCAGCTTTGCTCGAGGGGCTGGCGAAGCAGTCCTGCTCCTCCTGGTCTGGAAGCAGTGCTGTAAAAAGCACTTTCCTGCTGCAGCCTCTCTTTTGCGGCCTGGTTTCCCGAACCCTGGGAAACCCAGCCTGCAGCTGTTAAATTTAAATGGCTCCCAAAATCTGAGGAACGGAGCCTGATTTAGATATTAAAATCACTGACCCGTCTCTCCAGAGCGGGTTACTCGGATGCCCTGCCCCGGTTTAACTGGGAGTAGGAGCATTGGCAGTGGGCTGGGGTCGGGTTTCACATTTTTACCAATTGATGCCCCGCCCCCGCCCCCGCCCCCGCCCCAATCCTCTCCCGCCTGTCGTGGGAGGGAGGGGAGGGTTTAAAGTGACCCCCTTTATGTCTTGTCTGTGAAGTTAGATTTTGTTGTAAAAGCAGTGCTGTACACAGGATGGAGTTATGGCACAAATCAGCAAAATCCAGGTCTTTGAGCACTGAATCTAAGACCCACCTATTGTGTGGGTCCAATTAGGATATGTGGAGTTCAATAAAGGCAGAAACACTAAAGATGTTGAATAAGAATGTCTTTTTTAATTATTATTCAGAATTGCTAAGTTTGACGAGAGAATGCTTAGAAAGAATTTTTATTATAAAATGAAGTATCAGCTTTACTGAATGTGTAAAAATAAAAAACCTTTTTGACATTGTAATATTATGTATGACAACAAAAATGCCCTTATCTTTACTCCAGATGTACCGAATTTAAAATGCTTGTTACCTTAAACTAAAGTTGGTCCATTTTCCTCCAGCTATTAATACGAGTCAGTCAGTGTGAGTACAAAATGGGATTTCCCCAGTTTATATTTGCACTGACTTTTTAGCTCACAGTAGTGACTGGATGAAAAATATACCTGTAAATACAGCATACAGTGCAAAATGCTGTCAGAATTACGATTTGCTTGAATTATTTTTTGTCTCCTGCTCTTAGGCCCCCATACAGCATATCTTGTTCCCTCATTCCCTGGGGTAGTAATTGGTATGCCATGCAAACAGGGCCTCATTTCAATGACTTGAGAGAGCGACCGCCGCCCGTTATGTCTCGTGCCTCAGTGGACAGCTCATTCATTTCAATAAGATCAATTTTAGTATCTTAGTCTCAACAGGAATGGTGCTCAGGTAAGACCCGAGGGACAGGTAATGGGTGGGGGTCCGACCCTCAGGAGTGCTGCAGAGCTGGGAGCAGCACTTCCACACCTCCTGACTCCACGTCAAGCTGTGAAAAAAAATTAACTTAGCTTTTTATTGGCGGCCACATCCATGACAAGAAATCTGATAAGGCAGCTCAATGTAGCAGAGGGGTCCTAAAACAGGCATTAAGATATGCAAGGAGCCCAAGGCCTGTTAAAGGTGTCCGCCCGGGACGCCTGCAAAGCTGCCCTTACCAATATGGCGGCTCCCATAATGCAGGTGCAGTATGTTGCGTCCTGAAATTGATCTTTTTTGCCCCCATTTTCTGCTCGGAAAATGAGCACAATAATTTCTGAAATAAAAGCAGAAAATGCTGGGTATGCTCAACAGGTCAGGCAGCATCAGTCAGACAGCAGGTCCAATTTTTACCTCAGTGGATCTAAAAATGCAACTTATAAAGTTAAAATTTCTTTAAACAAGAATACAAAGGTTATCATTTAATCAGAGCACCTGTGTCTGCCTATTGCACATATACTTTAGTCAATTTAGTATAAGTGGCAGGTGTAATCAGGCAGTCGAATGTCATTACTACCAACTAGCAAGGGCTCATCAGACTCTGATCTTATTAGGAACATAGGAACAGGAGTAGGCCATTCAGCCCCTTGAGCCTGTTCTGCCATTCAATGAGATCATGGATGATCTGTAACCTAACCTCATCCACCCGCCTTGGCTCCATATCCCTTAATATCCTTGGTTGGCAAAAATCTATCAATCTCAGATTTACAAATATTAATTGAGCTAGCATCTACTGATTGTTGTGTTCCCTAACTGCTCTCCTGAATGGCCTGGCTCTGATTTTAAGGTCATGTCCCCTTGTCCTAGACTCCCCCACCAGCGGAAAATATTTCTCTCTATCTACCCTATCAATTCCTTTCAAAATTCTAAAAACCTCAATCAAATCACCCTAACCTTCTATATTTCAGGGATTACAAGCCAGTTATGTAAGCTCTCCTCATAATTGAACCCTTGGCGCCCTGGTAACATTCTGGTGAATCTGCACTGCTCTCACTCCAAGACCAATATATCCTTTCTAGGTGCGGTGCCCAGAACTGAACACAGTGCTCCAGGTGTGATCTAACCAGGGTAGCAAAACTTCCTCCCTTTATATTCTAGCCCTCTAGTTATAAAAGCTAACATTCCATTAGCCTTTTGATTATTTTTTGTATCTGACTACTACATTTTAGCGATCTGTGTACATGGCCTGCCACTGTTCCCAGCTTTTCACCATTTAAAAATACTCAGATCTATCTTTTTTTGGTCCAAAACGGATGGCCTCACGTTTACCTGTGTTGAAATCCATCTGCCACATTCACTTAATCTATCAATGTCTCTTTGTAATTTTATGCTCCTGTCTACACTACTTATTATATCCACAAATCATTGTGTCATGGGCAAACTTGGATATATGGCTCTCTAGCCTGGCTATTAGGATTTAAATTCCTATACTGACTAATGTGGCTGAAAAGGCTGCTTAGAATGGGGTGTTTGTGATTAGCCCATTTGTTCCAATGAGCCCATTCCTTGCACAAACCATGTAAAATCTATATGAATGTCTACCTAACCATTATTTATCCTCGACTGGTTGCCTTTCTAAAAATTCATTCACAGGATGTGGGTATTGCTGGCAAGACCAGCATTTATTTCCCATCCCTAGTTGCCCTTGAGAAGGTGGTTGTGAGCTGCCTTCTTAAACCGCTGCAATCTGTGTGGTTAAGAGTCTCCCACAGTGCTGTTAGTGAGGGAGTTCCAGGATTTTGACCCAGCGACAATGAAGGAACAGCAATATATTTCCAAGTCAGGATGGTGTGTGACTTGGAGGGGAACTTGGAGGTGATGGTGTTCCTATGCGCCTGCTGCCCTTGTCCTTCTAGGTGGAAGAGGTCACAGGTTTGGGAGGTGCTGCCAAAGAAGCCTTGGCGAGTTGCAGCCATGCATCTTATAGATGGTGCACAGTGGTGGAGGGAGTGAATGTTTAAGGTGGTGGATGGGGTGCCAATCAAGCGGGCTGCTTTGTCTTGGATGGTGTCGAGCTTCTTGAGTGTTGTTGGAGCTGCACTCATCCAGGCAAGTGGCGAGTATTCCATCACACTCCTGACTTGTGCCTTGTAGATGGTGGAAAGGCTTTAAGGAGTCAGGAGGTGAGACACTTGCCACAGAACACCTAGGCTCTGACCTGCACTTGTAGCCACAGTATATATGTGGCTGGTCCAGTTAAGTTTCTGGTCAATGGTGACCCCCAAGATGTTGATGGCGGGGGATTCAACGATGGTCATGCCGTTGAATGTCAAGGGGCAGTGGTTAGACTCTCTTGTTGGAGATGGTCATTGTCTGGCACTTGTGTGGGGCAAATGTTACTTGGTACTTATCAGCCCAATCTTGAATGCTGTCCAGGTCTTGCTGCATGCGGGCACGGACTGCTTCATTATCAGAGGAGTTGCAAATGGAACTGAACATTGTACAATCATCAGCGAATATCTCCACTTCTAACACGGTGGCATGGTGGTTAGCACTGGTGCCTCACAGCGCCAGGGACCCGGGTTCGAATCTGACCTCGGGTGACTGTCTGTGTGGAGTTTGCACATTCTCCCCGTGTCTGCGTGGGTTTCCTCCGGGTGCTCCGGTTTCCTCCCACAGTCCAAAAATGTGTGGGTTAGGTTGATTTGGCTATGATAAATTGACCCTTAGTGTTAGGGGGGTATTAAATATGTGGGGTTATGGGGATAGGATGGGATATGTTAGGGGGAATTAAATACGTGGGGTTACGGGGGTAGGGTGGGATATGTGCACTGTGGGGATTAAAGCAGGGACAGGGTACTGGATTTGGATGATCAGCCATGATCGTATTGAATGGTGGAGCAGGCTCGACGGGCCGAATGGCCTACTCCTGCTCCTAGATTCTATGTTTCTATGTTTAACCTTATGTTGGAGGGAAGGTCATTGATGAAGCAGCTGAAGGTGGCTGGGCCTAGGACACTGCCCTGAGGAACTCCTGCAGCGATGTCCTGGGCCTGAGATGATTGGCCTCCAACCACCACAACCATCTTCCTTTGTGCGAGGTATGACAATGCCATTATGGCATTGTCACCAGTTCAGAGATCTTTTGTTAAATGATGTGTGTCTGGAAGCGGATGTAGTTGGGTGTGCGAAGGGTGGGGGTGGGGATATGCGTTTAGGGCTGGGGCTCGGCTAGAGTACATCTACAGGCTCGTGTGATGAACAGAGTGAACACAGTGAGCAAAAACACCTTGGAAATATTATCTGCTTTCACATTTCCTCGCTGCTCTACCTTTATAGGCCCAATAGCGCTGCATTAACAAATGCAAAGGATTGGCTGAAATGCTGCATGTTTCACTTCTTGTTTCGTCATCCTTTATCTTGTTGAACAAGTTACATCCTCAAAACAGAATCTAAGTAAAGCTTGTTAAGTTAAAGACATTTCTGCAGGAATCACTAGCTATGAACCGACCTGTCTTTATAGAACAATTATATTTAAAATAAAAACAGAAAATTCTAGAAATAAACAACAGTCTGACAGCAGCAGAAAAGAAAAAAAAGACGGTTAGCATTTCAGGTGGAGTTCCTTCATCAATCTACTCTTTCAGATGTTGCAGACTCGTTGTACATTTTTATCATTTTTTTCTTTTTATAATTTAAGATTTTCAGCTTTTGCAGTTTTTCCTTTTTATCTCTGCAGTTATATTTCACATCTTTTAATGAAAAATATTGGTCAGCATACTAAAAACAAACAATTAATGTTTAAGAAATTTGTTAAAGCTCAATCCATAAGCAAACATTATGAAAAAGAGGAAGAAACAGAACGATGACGGATATGCTGCTGTGCAAATGAACTGTTGTGTTCGATGAGAATCAGTCTTTGCCAATTAACTTGAAGAAATGTTTCATAATTCAGGGTCACTGTAAAAGAATTTGAAAAACAGACAGTTATCGGTCACGAAGGGGCTTGCTCAGATCATAAAGAAATAATGTACCCTTTCATCCCCACATCACCATTCACAAAGAGCTCTGCTTGACCGAGTAAATGCAATATTGACAGAAAACTCAATGTTGGCTAATAGTAGCAAACAGATGTTGTATCAGCACCTGTTCAACATTGGAAATGACAAGATTCTATAAAATCTGACTTGAATGAAAATTGCCTTTGGTGGTTTTCCAAAAGTCCACACCAAGATAAATGACTTTGACTTTATTTTTCCATTGTTTTAAACTGTTGTGATGAAGATCTGCTGATGGATCACTAGGTAAAGACACAGCTCCTGTATAACTAGGGCACAGAGACTGAAGGTCCCGGGTTTAATTCCTAGTTTGTGCTGCGTTAGCTGAACTCAGCTCGGTCAGCAACTGGGGTCACTACAATTTGCCACAGCACCCCTGGGTGAGAGAAGGGAAAAACCAGCGCGGGTCCCTGATTCCAGTCACTATCCAGTTACGTCTACTAGAGATTCTGTGTGCGGGAACATTGGGTTAGGACAAGATTGGGATTGGCTACCATACCCTCCAGGGAACGAACCGCCTGCTAACACTCACTGGCTGAGCTCACTCATGAAGAATGCCATTTGGGTGATGGGTGAGGTACTGACGGCTCTTGACACTTATAAAGCCATACTCCAGAAACAGTAAGCAACTTCAGGAGAGAAGGGAGAAAAGGAAACAACATGTGAAACCTGCTCATCACTACCTGTGCAACAACGGAGGCAGTTTTAGGCATTTTAACTTGAACAGTGATATCTCGATCTGAGAACATAAAACTGGCCAAGTAAAAATAGATTAAAATACAGATTTTTAAAACTGTTCTTATACCAGCACATCCTTTGACTGTGCAGAGCTTGGCATTTGTACAGTTTCCACCCCCCCTTCCCAAGAGAGACATTCATAATTTTAACATTTTTGGATAAAATCACAATCAAAAATTGCAGATACAGACAATTCTGCAGAAAGAAACATAGAAACATAGAAGATAGGAGCAGGAGTAGGCCATTCGGCCCCTCTAGCCTGCTCCGCCATTCAATGCGATCATGGCTGATCATCCAAATTCAGAACCCTGTCCCTGCTTTCTCCCCATATCCCTTGATCCCTTTAGCCTTAAGAAATATATCCAACTCCTTCTTGAATATATTTAATGAATTGGCCTCTACTGCCTTCTGTGGTAGAGAATTCCACAGGTTCACCACTCTCTGGGTGAAGAAATTCCTCCTCATTTCTGTCCTAAATGGCTTACCCCTTATCCTTAGACTGTGACCCCTGGTTCTGGACTCCCCGACCATCGGGAACATCCTTCCTGCATCTAGTCTGTCCAGTCCTTTCAGAATTTTATAAGTTTCAATGAGATCCCCTCTCATTCTTCTGAACTCCAGCGAGTATAAGCCCAATCGACCCAATCTCTCCTCATACGTCATTCCTGCCATCCCAGGTATCAGCCTGGTGAATCTTCGCTGAACTCCTTCCATGGCAAGAACCTCCTTCCTCAGATAAGGTGACCAAAACTGCACACAATACTCAAGATGTGGTCTCACCAAGGCCCTGTACAACTGCAGCAAGACATCCTTGTTCCTGTACTCGAACCCTCTCACTACGAAGGCCAGCATACAATTTGCCTTCTTAACCGCCTGCTGCACCTGCATGCTTACGTTCAGCGACTGGTGCACAAGGACACCCAGGTCTCGTTGCACTTCACCTTCTCCCAATCTATTGCCATTCAGATAATAATCTGCCTTCCTGTTTTTGACACCAAAGTGGATAACCTCGCATTTATCCACGTTATATTGCATCTGCCATGCTTCTGCCCAATCACCCAACCTGTCCAAATCATCCTGGAGTTTCTCGGCATCCTCCTCACAGCACACATGCCCACCCAGCTTTGTGTCGTCTGCAAACTTGGAGATATTACATCTAGTTCCCTTGTCTAGATCATTAATATATATTGTGAATAGCTGGGGTCCAAGGAACGATCCCTGCGGTACCCCACTAGTCACTGCCTGCCACTCGGAAAAAGACCCGTTTATTCCAACTCTTTGCTTTCTGTCTGCCAACCAGTTCTCTATCCAAGTCAATACCAATCAAGGTACTGATCAGATTAAAAACACGTTTAAGAAGGAATTTTTTTTTCCATGTGTGAAGGTTAAGCTATTATTCTATACCCAAGTCACGCACCAAACACCACAAAACCATGCCACAACGATACAAAGTGTAATTCCACTGATCTATGTGAGGTCTGCCATTGGTTGTGAGAACCTTCTGAAAGAGGCTCGAGATGTCTATCAGCTACAGTATAATTCTCGTCACTGTGACAATGTTGGAAGACCTTCCCACAAGGCATCACATGGTGCACCTTGACAGTACATATCCCCCATGTTTCCCAGTTTGGTTACATCTTTTCCCCTTTCTAATGGGCAGTTACCAATATGGTCGCCTCATTTTCTTTTTTACTGCTATGAGAGACCGTCATAATGGATCAGAGTCCTTCCCGACACCAGGGAATACCACTGATCTATTAAATTTATTTTTAAACTTAATTTTGTTATCCACTAAAAAGAAAATCCCTCCCTCTTTAAGTCCTTCCACACATTGTGCCATGTTTCGGCCAACAGCAAAGTAAGTGAGTTGTGAACAAAGCTCTGAAGCCGATCATACTGTTTTCCTGGAACATGCAGTGAAATAAAATCCACTGCCAAGAGTGTAATTTCCTCGGTGTGTAAATTCAAAGAAAAATTCTCTTATTAAACTTATTATAAACCAGTGACTGTTTAGTAAAATAATTTTTCTTGAACTTTACACACAAAAGGTTCACATACAGATTTGGATCATGGATATTTGCTGTTCACTAACAAGCAATCAAATATATATCCTGGGCTAACACAGAATAAGGCTGCTCTAAGAAGGCAGCAAACTTGGGTCTTGGGAAAAATCCCGTGGTGGCCATTTGTTTAGGTACTAGTGGGGGCACGGTAGTGTAGTGGTTATTGTTACTGGA
Source organism: Squalus acanthias (assembly GCA_030390025.1). Taxonomy (NCBI): domain Eukaryota; kingdom Metazoa; phylum Chordata; class Chondrichthyes; order Squaliformes; family Squalidae; genus Squalus; species Squalus acanthias. The sequence continues at coordinate 151,551,140 of CM059426.1, read as the reverse complement.
CTAGTAATCCAGAGAAGGCGAGTTCAAATCTCACCAGGGCAGTTTGAGAATCTTAATTCACTTAAAAAAAATCTGGAAATAAAACGTTGGTATTAGTAAAAAAAAGTGATCATGAAGGTTTCGGATTACCTTAAAAACCCAACTGGTTCACCAAGAAACCTGTTGTCCTTACTCGGTCTGGCCTACATGTGATTTCAGTCTCACAGAAGCGTGGTTGACTCTTAACTGCTCTCTGAAGTGGCCTAACAAGTCACTCAGTTGTACCAAACCACTAATTATTGGTTTCAGAAGAATGCTCACCACCACCTTATCAGGGCAACTAGGGATGGGTCAATAAATGCCACCCTTGACAGTGGTGCCCACATCCTGGGAATGAAAGAAAAGAACTCCACCTCTGTCTACGGCACACCTAAAGATTTAATGACTTTGAAATTCCTTGCTTCCTATTTTCCCTTCTCCTCTGCTGAAGGTGTTTTCATCTGCTGGTTGTGGTTTGGTTCTACAGGCACTGGATGACCTCACACAAGTGGCCACCATGGAGACCGCACTAAGACTTTAAAGTTTGGTGCCTTCTTACCTATTGCATCTGGTATTTGAGTTGGGGTCCAATGTAAGGCTTATGTATGATAACAAAAAGCTTGGTGTGCTTAAGGCTTGGGTTATTTTGTCATCTGTAGGACTATACATACAGCATGTTTTGCCTAGATAACTACAATCACTTCAAAAGTAATTCACTGTGTGAAGCACATTGAGCTGTTTCGACAACATGATAAGCAACATATATGTGATGTTTGTTCATCTTGTCCACAAGTTGTATCGGAAAATGGCACTCCTGAGTTGCATGAGCAGGGCAATGAAGATCAGGCAATCACTGACCAGTGCTTCTAAGGAGATATCCATTATTTACTACTGGCATTGCATTAAATTGTTGCCAAATCTAAGAATTTGTTGACAGCTTCCTTTATTCTATGAGAGTGAGCAACCATTTTACTGAGTTTGGGGATAATTTTGAGTGATAAAACAAAATGTAATACACATGTGAATTATTACTTGTCTACTGGCAGCTGCAGTGTCTGGGAATTACAGAAATTGCAAGGTTCTTCCCTGAGATTTCAGGAACAATTCTCTCACAGAATAAACAGGCCCATCATATTGCTGACAGCGAATTCCAACTGTTCTCTTGTCCATGTTAAAGATCATTTGGTGACACTTGCAAATCATTCACACCAATGAAAAAATATAGTTGGATGACTTCTCCTACTCAGTGGATCACCCCCTCCATAGTCTATGGGCAAGGAAATGAAAACCCCATTCAGCCATTAATATTGTCTCCTCTTCTCATTTCCAAGAAGCTGGGGACACATTTAAAAATAGCCATTGAGATTCTCCAAGAAAATCCACAACCCTACAATCATTTTTTGACTATGAAAACCTCAGACGATGTCAGAGGGCATTTTTTAAAAAAGCGCTGTATTTAACTTCCCACTTGAAAAAGAAGCGGTGAGTAATGGCAACAGGCAGGCCAGTGGATGGTCAGATGGCATGTTATCTTCAACATCTTGAAGGCCAAATGAATACTTCTGCGAGAAGATTGACCATCGTGTTGCCCACCGCCCCCCCCCCCACCCCCGCCTACTCTGTATCAGTCATCTCAATTTTTATGAACTCTTACAATGTGTGGTGCGGCAGTGTTTAGTGTATTTTTCCCCACTGCTACTCCTTAGTGTGAGTCTTTTACTTCCTAATCAGGCGCTCCTTCTAAAGTGTTTCCCCAGTGGGAGGAGGAAGTGAGGTGAATGGGTCTTGGATATTAGAGTCTGCCTTTAGAGCTGGAGGTGGTCCATTTCTCCTTGTGCTGGGTTAGTAGACGTCCCTGCAACTACAGGCGTCATAGGTATTAATGCAGTGGCTGCCTGAGCTTGAATCGTGTATAACTTATCTATAGTAATTTCGGTGAAACTAGATTTGGCTTCACCCTGAAAGACAACAGTATCGTCCTTAGCCACCTCCTGCCTTTTTCCTGCTGCTGGGTTCCTCCTCAGCATGGCTGGAAATTTGTGTGGGATCATAATACTGTGCAGTATGAGGTTGTTGAAGCCCTGTGTTATTGGGTTGCCCTATATGGTGAATGTCGAGAAGACAGACTGCTGTAGGTAAAAGCCCAAGATCTCTGCAGTCCAAGTCATAGCATTCATTAAGGAAACTATGGCTGAGCTTAGGGCCTTGGCCAAGGGAGCTATACTGCAAAGGGCCATGGAGTGACTATACTGATCTCAATTTCTCCTTATTTACTCTATCAAAACTGTTCATGATTTTGAACACCCCTATCAAATCTCCCCTTAACCTTCTCTGCTCCAAGGAGAACGACCCCAGCTTCTCTCATCTCGCCACGTAACTGAAGTACTTCATCCCTGGTATCATTCTAGTAAACCTCCTCTGCACCTTCTCTAAGGCCTTGACATCCTTCCTAAAGTGTGGTGACCAGAATTGTCGGAGGCAACTGAGGCACAGAGAAAGAGTGCAAAATGTGGCCAGAGGTAGGAGGGCCAACAGGGCTCTCAACAGGAGGCCTTACCCACCCAGGGTATTCTGGCAGCAGTTCTCAAACATGAATTTCACTGAGGACCAGTCTGCTAGAAGGCTCCGCTTCAGCAAGGACGTGGTCACAGAGCTCTGCCACCTCCTGCAGCCAGACCTCGAGCCTGAGATCAGGATCACCACGGCTCTCTCAGCGCCAGTCAAGCTCACCGTCGCCCTCAATTTCTACACCAGCGAATCATTCCAGTGTGCGACAGGCGACATCTCCAACATCTCCCAGTTTGCCTTCCATTGCTCCATCCGCCAGGTCACAGATGCTCTGTACAGAAGGAGAAGGGACTACATTTCCTTCCCCATGACCAGAGAGAAGCAGCGCGAGTGTGCATGTGGTTTTGCCAGGATAGCGGACTTCCCCATGGTGCAGGGCGCCATTGACTGCACCTACGTCACTTTGCGGGCAGCCCGTAACAATCCTGAGGTATTCCGTAACCGCAAAGGCCGCCACTCACTTAATGTACAGTTGGTGTGCGACCATACATGGCGAGTCCTGACCGTCAATGCCCGCTATCCTGGCAGTAGCCACGATGTCTTCATTCTGCGCCAGACTGGTGTGCCAGATCTATTCCAGCCACCACATCAAGCTTGCGGCTGGCTGCTGGGAGACAAGGGCTATCCACTCTTCACCTGGCTCATGACTCCCCGCCACAACCCCAACACTCCTGGCCAGCACTCATATAATGAGAGCCATGCTGCCACCAGGACCATCATTGAGCAGACCATCGAAGTGCTCAAGCAACAGTTCCACTGCCTTGACCGCTCGGGAGGAGCCCTCCAGTACTCGGCTGAGTGGGTGTCACTTTTCGTCATCGTCTGCTGCATGCTGCAACTTGGCCATCATGAGGACACAGCCATTGCCACCAGGCATAACTCCACCACCTCAGGAGGAGGAAAACAAGGAGGAGGAGGACGAGGAGGAAGAAGAGGAGCAGGAGGGACAGGAGGATGAACAGCAGCGACAGAGGAGGAAGCCACTCAATCGGCGCTCTGCAAGGTCGGTCCGTGACCGCCTCATCAGACTTTGTTTCCAGTGACTTCGAGTCCTCTTTCCGGTTGCCGAGCACGTCGCCATCATTCCATCACTTTGTGATTCCATACCACAGTCCAAAACTGAAATGTGACACAGCACCAAATCGGCAACATTCCAGTAATAAATTTATCAAAAACCATTAACCACATATATACAACAACAATATTGACTAATTACACTTGTGCAAACCCTTGCCTCCCCTCTTTATAATCCCCTTTCCTAATCTACTGCTCCTACGTAGTGTCTTCCCAGTGGCTGCAGCAGGGCTGGTGGAAGGCTGCTGAGTGTCAGTGCCAGAGACTACAGATGGCCTTGCAGGACGCCCTCGACCAGCTCTGGGCCTGGAAGGCCCGGCTGTACACTGCACCACCTCAGGCTGGGCGGCGGCTGTCTGGGCTGGCTGGATGACAGGTAGCGACAAGTGCAATGGCGGAGTGGCAGTGGTGGGAGCAGGAATGCTGTCATCCTGAGAGAGGACAGCAGGTTCCTGCTCCACTGACCCACTGCCACTCCCCCAGGGCAGCACCTCAGCATCCCTACCAATCTGCTGGAGCACAGATTCTGGCCTGCTGTGACACCGTGAAAGCCCCGGTGGACGGTGGTCAACCCAGCGACGATGGCAGCAATCAGATCTTTCGTGGCATTAAGCTGAGACTGTATGAGAGCAGTCTGAGACTCGATGGCAGCAACCATTGACTGCATTACAGCACTAAGATGTTGCGAGGCTTCCGCCTGTGCTGCAATGGAGGCTGCCACATCGCCCATGACATGCGTCACGAGGTCTGGATACGCACAGTCTCTCTGGGAGTCCACTATCCTCTGCACAGTGGAAATAATGGGCTCCATGGTGTGCGCAGAGCTCTGTGCAAAGTTGGCGGCAAACTCCTCCATGCTCCTTACCATTGCCGAGAGGCTCTCGGGCACCCTTGCTGTTGCGCCTATCATCCCGGTGTGCATGGCCATCACCCTTCATGTGTACGCTTCCACACCGAGGTCCTCATCTGAGTCATGTGCAGCAGAACTCACACGCGAACTCGCCCTCCGGGGAGCTGGCTCCCGAGCTACCCTTTCCCCCTGGCCTTGCTGCAGCCCGCTCGTCCCCAGTACATCATCCAGTGCAGACCCCTCGACTAAACTTGCCTCTAAAGATCACGTAGTGCCAGTAACTGAGGTGGTGCCTGCGGGTGAGAGATGCAGTGACGCGGTGCGTTGCTCCTCCTCCTCTTCTCCTTCCTCACTCTCAGTGTGGGGCTCAGGGACAGGCTGGTCATCTGGTTGCTGATTATCTGAAAGCATAAAGGCACAACACTCGCGTTAAGGTGATGACAGGGGGGTGGGCAGGAATGGAGCAAGGAATGAAGACATTCTCAGGAGGTGGAAAGTGAGAAAGGCTTGTGGTGTGAGGGGGAAGTGGGATGAGAAGGAGAGGAGCTGAAGATACCGTTTCTGCCCCCAAGGGGGTCGACGTCGCCGATGGCCACGGCGCCCACCACCTGCTGCCCAATGAGTCGCAGCACTCGCTCCTCAAGGTCTGAGACCTGCTGGAGCTGCACATCACCCCCGCCTGTTCTCTGCTGCTCCTCCTATTGTGGGCCATCTTGGCTGCAAGAGAAACAAATGTGTTTGAGTCAGAGTCCAGCTATGTGTTTGGGAGATATGCCTGCCGTCATTGAATAGCTGTGATTGTAGGCAAGGCGTGAGATGTGGATGTGAGTTTGAGTAGGTGAAGATGTTTGGTGGGTGAGTGGTGGCGATGTGGTTGTTTGCGCAGTGTGCCAGACTGAGGTTCAGATGCTGGTATGTAAGAGCTGTTGAAGCATGTACTCACCTTGACCACCCGACTGAGGTCGTTGAATTTCTTGCGGCACTGTGTCAGGCTGCGTTCCACACACTACTGGCTGAGACCTCTTGGGCCACTTCCCTCCACATTGCCCTGAACACCTGAGGTGATGGCCTCCTTCCAGTGGCCAGGAACAGCATTGCCCTCCTTCGCTCCACTCCAGCCAACAATGTCTCCAATGCCAAAGTAGATAGAAAGCAATTATGTGCTGGAATAAGGAGGATGAGAGAAGCTGCGTGTCACCCAAATATACAGCCTAGCTGCTACCTTATGCAAGTATCTAAACATGCAGCATGCAGGTAGCTTTTGTTGGCAGTGTGCATGTTTTTTGTACCTTGGCACATTTCACGGGTCACAGGGCAAATGGATCAGCGTGGCAGCAAAAACATGGGCATGTCTATGCATTTGGGAAGTAAGTGAAGAGTTGCCAGAGTGCCGGTTATGATGCTGTTCCAAGGTTACTGTGGCGTTCTGCGAACATTCATTGTAAGGCAACATTGTAACATTTGGTAAAGTATAATGAGGCGGCGGACGTGGGTGGAGCGACAGCGGCGAGAATAAAAGGCGGCAGCGACCAGGTAGGCCCACAGAGGCGGCGGACCTGGGTGGAGCGACAGCGGCGAGGCGGCGGCAATAAAAGGCGGCAGCGACCAGGTAGGCCCACAGAGGCGGCGGACCTGGGTGGAGCGACAGCGGCGAGGCGGCGGCAATAAAAGGCGGCAGCGACCAGGTAGGCCCACAGAGGCGGCGGACCTGGGTGAAGCGACAGCGGCGAGGCGGCGGCAATAAAAGAGGCGGCGACCAGGTAGGCCCACAGAGGCGGCGGACCTGGGTGAAGCGACAGCGGCGAGGCGGCGGCAATAAAAGAGGCAGCGACCAGGTAGGCCCACCAATCTGAGCCCCGAGAGCGGGAGAGAGAGAAGTAAACAATCATCAAAGTGTGACATCACCAGAAAGCAGGTAAGTGATTGGTTGGTGAGTATTTCTCTTTATCTCCTTTTTCCAAACTTAAATTTTGTGGTTTATAGTTTCTAGGGTCTCTGTGGTGTAGCGGGGACAGTTGGTAAACATGGGCCCTATATCATTTAATTATAGTATAATTGGTGGGATTGATTTAATTTAATTTAAGTTCAATTAATTAAAGGGTAAGTCATGGCAACATAGCTCGGCGCCGTGGTATGCTCCTCCTGCGCTATGTGGGAAATCGGGGACACTTCCTGTGTCCCTGACGACCATGTGTGCAGGAAGTGTATCCAGCTGCAGCTACTGGCAGACCGCATTGTACCGCTGGAGCTGCGAATGGATACATACTGGAGCATTCGCGATGCTGAGGACCTCGTGGATAGCACGTTTAACCAGTTGGTCACACCGCAGGTAAAGGTTGCACAGGCAGAAAGGGAATAGGTGACCACCAGGCAGAGTAGTAGGCGCAGGCAGGTAGTGCAGGAGTCCCCTGTGGACATGCCCCTCTCAAACAGATATACCGCTTTGGATACTGTTGAGGGGGATGGCTTATCAAGGGAAGGCAGCAGCAGCCAACTTCCTGGCACCAGGGGTGGTTCTGCTGCACAGGACGGGAGGAAAAAGAGGGGTAGAGCTATAGTGATAGGGGATTCTATTGTAAGTGGAATAGATAGGCGTTTCTGCGGCCGCAAACGAGACTCCAGGATGGTGTGTTGCCTCCCTGGTGCAAGGGTCAAGGATGTCTCAGAGCGGCTGCAGAACATTTTGGAAGGGGAGGGTGAATAGCCAGTTGTCGTGGTGCATATAGGTACCAACGATATAGGTAAAAAATGGGATGAGGTCCTAAAAGCTGAATATAGGGAGTTAGGAGGTAAATTAAAAAATAGGACCTCAAAGGGTAGTAATCTCAGGATTGCTACCAGTGCCACATGCTAGTCAGAGTAGAAATAGAAGGATATTTCAGATGAATACGTGGCTACAGGAATGGTGCAAGGGGGTGAGATTCAAATTCCTGGGACATTGGAACCGGTTCTGGGGGAGGTGGGACCAGTACAAATCGGACGGTTTGCACCTGGGCAGGACCGGGACCGATGTCCTTGGGGGAGTGTTTGCTAGTGCTCTGGGGGAGGGTTTAAACTAAAATGGCAGGGGGTTGGGAACCTGAGCTGGGAGACAGAGGAAAGGGAAACAAGGATAGAAGCAAAAGTCAGGAAGGAAAAAAACAAAGGTGTCAGTCAGAGAAATCAAGGGTTTAAATCAAACGTGGCCACAGTAAATAATAATACTAAAAGGTCTAAGAGCGTTAAAAAAACAAGCCTGAAGGCTTTGGGGGAAAATTAGGTCGCGCCCCGTTTGGGGCGCAAATATCGTCTGGATGCAAATATTAGCGCCTGGCGCTAATTATCGCCACTGACTGGAAACTTCACTTTTACCGCCCCGGGAGGTGAGTGGAGCGCTAAATCAGGTGCTGCACACCTGTCTTAAGGCGCAAAGGCCAAGCAGTGAGGCGCTAACTCAGCGCGCGAGCGCAGCGCAGGTGCTGCCAGTTAGCGAGGGAACACAGACACACTGGCGCCGGCCAGTTCTTAAAGCGGGGGGGGGGCCAACTTGCTCCCCAGCCACACCCTGCTCATTGCAGCCTTGAATCTCGGCCTGGAGAGACCTGTGAATCCATTTTGCTGCCAAGGATGGAGAGGGTGAGAGAACGAGCTCAGCGCTTCACCGAGCGGGCCTTGGATGCTCTGGTTGGCGCGGTGGAGCGCAGAAGATGTATACTCTTCCCTGAGAGTGGCAGGAGGCCTTTGCCACGTGAGTACAGAAGAGTGTGGAGGGAGGTGGCTCAGAGCGTCTCCTCCAGGAGCATGGTGCCCAGGACCCATGTTCAATGCCGCAAAAAGTTCAACGACCTCACTCGGGTCGTCAGGGTGAGTGGCTTTTTCTCAATACATCTCCATCCCTCCATCTCAACCTCACTCTATGGCCAGAGGGTCTTAAAACCCCAATGCACAACACTCATCCAACACCTATGGCCCTTTCATGAAACACACACACACATTCCACACTTTGCATACAGTAAGGGCTATTCACCTATGGGAGGCACATCAGGCAAGACCATGGCTGTATACAGTAAGGGCTATTCACCTATGGGAGGCACATCAGGCAAGACCATGGCTGTATACTTACTCAGATGCTGTCCTTTTTCTTGCAGGCCAAGCTGGCGCATAATAGGAGACAGCAGCAACGGACAGGTGGAGGGCGGCCTCAGCTGCAACCCCTCAGCGATCTTGAGGAGCGCGTCCACAGGATTGTGGCAAGCCGGGTGATCGGTCCCATCGCCACTGGAGACGCCGACCCCGTTCTGGACAGCAATGGTAAGGTCATCACCTTTTTGTCCTCTGTCCTTCCACTTGTCCCTCACAACACCAGCCTTTGACACTTTCAATCCAACTTGCTAACTCGCTGCACTTATTCCTCCCTTACTGCCACCCTGTCCTCACGCTAAAGCCACTCTTGTACCTCCCTGCTTTCAGATGGTGATTCACCAGCTGAGGAGACGGGCCCTGAAGCTGCCAGTGGGAGTGAAGCTGCAGCCGAGGAGGAAGAGGAAGCCGGAGCATCAGTGCCACCCTCTCCCGAGGAAGCCCATGCCCACACTGGGAACACGCCTTCCCTGGAGGGGAGCAGGGGGGAAGGGTCTGATGAGGGTGAAGCTCCAGGACCCAGCGGGCTGCAGCAACGCCATGGTGGTAGGGAAGAACGGGGGCCTTCTCCCCAGAGGGAGAGTATGCCAGAGACTCCTACTGCAATGGACGCAGAGGAGGAGCGGCTGATCGCAGAAATGAACACCCAGGCGGTGGGCATGCACACTGAGCTCATGGGTGCAGTGGGAAGGGTGCCCGAATGTATTGAGTCACTGGCAAGGAGTGTGGAGCACTTCGCTGTAGCACAGGCGGATGCCACACTAACGCTTAGTGCTGCAATTCAGTCACTGACTGCCGTGATCCCATCTCTGACTGCTCTCATGCAGACTCAGATTTAGGCCACGCGAGCACTGACTGCTGCCAACCTCGATGGTTCGTTCACATGTCCCCGGGGCTCTCACCGTGCCGCAGCAGGCCAGCAATCTGTTCTCCGGCAAATTGCTCCGGATGCTGAAGTGCTGCCCCGTGGGAGTGCCAGTGTGTCGGGCGAGCAGGGAGTTGCTGGCCTCTCTCACGATGACAGCATTCCTGCTGCCAACACTGTCACTTCTCCACTGCACTTGCCACCGCCTGTAGGACAGACTGCTGCCATGCAGAGTTGGTGCAGTCTGCAGCCGGGCCCTCCAGGCCCAGAACTGGTCGAGGCCGTCCTTCAGGGGCATCTGCAGTGTCAGGGTCTGACGATCAGCAGCCTTCCACCAGCCTTGCTGCAGCCACTGAGGTCCCATTACGGAGGAGCAGTAGGGTTAGAAGGGGGGAAGTGCGCAAGGGAAGGAGATCACCCTTGAAGGGCAAAAAGTAGAGGTGTGACAAAATGCTGGTCATTTTTTTATTAAAGGCCGAGGTTCGTGGTCCAACTTTTGTCTAGTGTTTTGGACATTATCTCCAGGTTGTGAGAACCAGTTATGTTAATGACTGTTTTTTTGTGTTTATTTCTATGAGTTTGTCATGAGGAAATGACACACACAGAGTTTGTAAAATAAATAAGTTTTTGTATTCAAAATATACATGTTTGGTGTTTGGAATCATTGGTGACTTGGCCGGCTTAGGGGTTGCGTGCTGGGTTCATTGATGTTGTTAGCAATGGCAGAAGCCATTTCCACAGCAGGGGCCCTAGAAGCGGCTTGCTATCAGCCGTTGACGGACGGCCCTTGCAGTTTCACCATTGTGGGCCGCCCTCCCGCCTTGGTGCTGCTGATGATCATCCTCCTCGTCCTCTTCCTCCTCTTCCTCCTCTTCCTCTGGTGGTGCTCCAAGGCCTGGTGGCATTGGCTGGGTCCTGACGATTGCCATGTTATGCAACATGCAGCACACAACTACGAAGTTGGATACTCGCTCAGGCGAGTACTGCAGGGCTCCTCCAGAATGGTCGAGACAGCGGAACCGTTGCTCCAGCACGCCGATTGTGCGCTCAATGATGTTCCTGGTAGCTTGATGGCTCTCATTGTACCGTAGCTCAGCAGGGGTGTTGGGCGTACGGAGCGGTGTCATCAGCCAGGTGCTCAATGGATACCCCTTGTCCCCGAGAAGCCAACCAACTGGCTGATGCGGTGCCTCGAAAAGTTCTGCCACAGTAGTCTGGCGCAGGATGAAAGCATCGTGGCAGCTGCCAGGATAGTGGGCATTGACAGCGAGTATCAGCTGTCTGTGGTCACAGACCAACTGAACATTCAAGGAATGGAACCCCTTTCTGTTCCGGAATTCCTCGGCATTCTCATGTGGAGCACGCAAAGCCACATGCGTGCAGTCAATGGCGCCCTGCACCATGGGGAAGCCCGCTATCCTCGCAAAGCCCAGAGCGCGGTCATGGGGTCATGGGGAAAGAGATGAACTCTCGTCTCCTTTTAAAGAGGGCATTTGTGACCTGCCGGATGCAGCAATGCAACGCGAACTGGGAGATATTGGCGAGGTCCCCAGCAGCAGCTTGAAATGAGCCAGTAGCATAGAAGTTGAGAGCCACTGTGACCTTCACTGCCACCGACAGAGACGTCCTGGACCTCAGTTGAGGCTGCAGATCTGGCTGCAGCAGGTGGCAGAGCTCAGTGACCACCTCCTTGCTGAATCGCAGCCTTCGCAAACACAGCTCCTCAGACATATGAATGTAGGAGAGCTGTTCACGATATACCCTGGGAGGGTAAGCTCTCCTGTACATACGCCTGTTGGCCCTCCTCCGTCTGGCCATCATTGCCACTCTCTCTCTGCGTCTCTGTGTCCTCCGATTCAGCTGGAGCAGGACGATGCCCCCAATCAGTGCAGCCCCATAGTCTCTTTGCAAGCAAAGTTATGAAGGACAGCAACCAAAGTAGCAGCGAAGTTAGGATCAGTAGGCAAAACTACCTCACAAAGCGTTGACTCAATGCAGAAGTCTCTCTTTCTCTCTCTCCGAATCTCTCTCTCTCTCTCAGAACGAGTGGTGCAAAAATGTCAACCACAGAAAAAGACAGGAAGAGGCCCCCTTTAAATAGCGCCCCCCCCCAGCCCCACAGCGATTGATAGCGTTCCAGTCTTCCGGTCGTTGGATGCGCCAGGTGGTAAGGCAGGGGGCGCCACTCAATTTCCGCTCCGGGGCGCCACAAGGGCATTGCACCATGGAATGACGTCACAATCTGCGCGCGCAGGTGGTCGCAGCGGTAAGGTTTAGCGCCGCCGCACAATGTCTAGTTAAGTTCCCGAGCGGCGCAAACATCGCTGCGCCCGGGCGCTAGCGGCTTTGCGCCCCATTAGCGCCCTCTTAAGGTGCTAACGGGAGGCGCAACCAACTGAATTTTTACCCCTTTGTGTCTTAATGCGAGGAGCATTCGTAATAAGGTGGATGAATGAGCTGCGCAAATAGAGGTAAACGAATATGATATGATTGGGATTAGGGAAACATGGCTCCAGGGTGACCAAGGCTGGGAACTCAACATACAGGGGTATTCAATATTCAGGAAAGATAGGCAAAAAGGAAAAGGAGGTGGGGTAGCATTGCTGGTTAAAGAGGGGATTAACACAATTGTAAGGAAGGATATTAGCTCTGATGATGTGGAATCTGTATGGGTAGAACTGAGAAATACCAAGGGGCAGAAAACGCTAGTGGGAGTGGTGTATAGACCCCCAAACAGTAATACGGAGGTTGGGGATGGCATTAAAAGGGAAATTAGAGAAGCGTACAATAAGAGCACAGCAGTTATCATGGGCGACTTTAATCTACATATAGATTGGGCTAACCAAATTAGTAACAATACTGTGGAGGAGGAATTCTTGGAGTGTATACGGGATGGTTTCCTGAACCAATATGTCGAGGAACCAACTAGAGATCAGGCCATCTTAGACTGGGTATTATGTAATGAGAAAGGATTAATTAGCAATCTTGTTGTGCGAGGCCCCTTGGGTCGGAGCGATCATAATATAATAGAATTCTTCATTAAGATGGAGAGTGAAGTAGTTGACTCAGAGACTAGGGTCCTGAATTTAAATAAAGGAAACTACGATGGTATGAGGCGCGAGTTGGGTAGGATTGATTGGGGAATGTCACTCAAAGGGTTGACGGTGGATAGGCAATGGCAAACATTCAAAGATCGCATGAATGAACTACAGAATTTGTTCATTCCAGTTTGGCATAAAAATAAAACAAAAAAGGTGACTCAACTGTGGCTAACAAAGGAAATTAGGGATAGCATAAGATCCAAGGAGAGGACATATAAATTGGCCAGAAAAAGCAGCAAACCTGAGGATTGGGAGCAGTATAGGATTCAGCAAAGAAGGACAAAGGGATTAATTAAGAGGGGGAAAATAGAGTATGAGAGTAAGCTTGCAGGGAACATAAAAACTGACTGTAAAAGCTTTTATAGATATGTGAAGAGAAAAAGATTGGTTAAGTCAAGCGTAGGTCCCTTGCAGTCAGAATCAGGGGAATTTATAATGGGGAACAAAGAAATGGCAGACCAATTAAATACATACTTTGGTTCTGTCTTCACAAAGGAGGACACAAATAACCTCCCAGAGATGTCGGGGAACATAGGGTCTAATGAGAGGGAGGAACTGAAAGAAATCAGTATTTGTAGGGAAATGGTGTTAGGGAAATTGACGGGATTGAAGGCCGATAAATCCCCAGGGCCTGATAATCTACATCCTAGGGTACTTAAGGAAGTGGCCCTAGAAATAGTAGATGCATTGCTGGTCATCTTCCAAAATTCTATAGACTCTGGAACAGTACCCATGGATTGGAGGGCAGCTAATGTAACCCCACTATTTAAAAAAGGTGGTAGGGAGAAAACTGGGAATTATAGACCGGTACGCCTGACATCGGTAGTGGGGAAAATGCTAGAGTCCATTATAAAAGATGTAATAGCAGAGCACTTGGAAAACAGTGACAGGATCGGACAAAGTCAACATGGATTTACAAAAGGTAAATCGTGCTTGACTAATCGACTGGAATTTTTTGAGGATGTAACTGGTAAAATAGATAAGGGAGAACCAGTGGATGTGGTGTATTTGGACTTTCAGAAGGCTTTCGATAAGGTCCCGCATAATAGATTAGCGTGTAAAGTTAAGGCACATGGGATTGGGGGCAAGGCATTGACTTGGATAGAGAACTGGTTGGCAGACAGAAAGCAAAGAGTTGGAATAAATGGGTCTATTTCCGAGTGGCAGGCAGTGACTAGTGGGGTACCACAGGGATTGGTCCTAGGACCCCAGCTATTCACAATATATATTAATGATCTAGACGAGGGAATTGGATGTAATATCTCCAAGTTTGCAGACGACACAAAGCTGGGTGGGAGTGTGTGCCGTGAGGAGGATGCCGAGAAACTCCAGTATGATTTGGACAGGTTGGGTGATTGGGCAGAAGCATGGCAGATGCAATATAATGTGGATAAATGCGAGGTTATCCACTTTGGTGTCAAAAACAGGAAGGCAGATTATTATCTGAATGGCAATAGATTGGGAGAAGGGGAAGTGCAACGAGACCTGGGTGTCCTTGTTCACCAGTCGCTGAAGGTAAGCATGCAGGTGCAGCAGGCGGTTAAGAAGGCAAATGGTATGTTGGCCTTCGTAGCGAAAGGGTTCGAGTACAGGAACAAGGATGTCTTGCTGCAGTTGTACAGGGCCTTGGTGAGACCACATCTTGAGTATTGTGTGCAGTTTTGGTTGCCTTATCTGAGGAAGGATGTTCTTGCCATGGAGGGAGTGCAGCGAAGATTCACCAGGCTGATACCTGGGATGGCAGGAATGACGTATGAGGAGAGATTGGGTCGATTGGGCTTATACTCGCTGGAGTTTAGAAGAATGAGAGGGGATCTCATTGAAACTTATAAAATTCTAACAGGACTAGACAGACTAGATGCAGGAAGGATGTACCCGATGGCCGGGGAGTCCAGAACCAGGGGTCACAGTCTAAGGATAAGGGGTAAGCCATTTAGGACTGAGATGAGGAGGAATTTTTTCACCCAGAGAGTGGTGAACCTGTGGAATTCTCTACCACAGAAGGCAGTAGAGGCCAATTCATTAAATATATTCAAGAAGGAGTTAGATATATTTCTTAAAGCTAAAGGGATCAAGGGATATGGAGAGAAGGCAGGGACAGGGTACTGAATTTGGATGATCAGCCATGATCTCATTGAATGGTGGAGCAGGCTCGAGGGGCTGAATGGCCTACTCCTGCTCCTATCTTCTATGTTTCTATGTTTCTATGATACTCACCTTGGTAACCTAGCAAAAACATATAAATTCCTTATGCATCTGCTGTCAGGTGAAATGGCACTGACCTTTTCTATTGCCTCCATCCATACTGCACTTCACAACAGAATGCCCCTCATGACAAAAAAGGACCAGTCTTCTGGTTCATATCTCCTGCAGCAGAACCTCCAGAGCTACATCTTAAAATGACGCAGTTCCACAGCTTGATCTTGCAGCAGCCATTTCTTCTCTTCAGTAGCAGTACAGCTTTATGGTGAACAGCAGCTCTTGGAGTTCTGACACCAGCTAACTCACCCCCTTGATCCCCACCCGCTCCTAGTGTGATATGTGCACCACAATACGTTAATAAGCTGATCTCGCATTATGAGATCTGGTCAGCTCAGTGCACTGCACTGAGTCCAAATTATGGGTCTCACTGTAACGCTGCTTTAACTCAACACCATCATGGACAGGGTACAGTTCAAAGTCATGCAGCTAATGGACTTGATGAGGGTAATTTATTCCACACTAGAGTCCATCAAAGAGAGCTGTCAGAACTGTCAGTCCTTTATGAAATTATGACTGAAGCAAAGCTACAACAAGAGAGCTGTCAGAACCGTGAATCCTTTACAAAATTATGACTGAAGCAGTGCCGTATGAGTTACTGGTGCTTATATCAGGTCTATCTCAACACTTCTATATTTAAAAAGACTACACAGAATGCCAGTAGAGAAACTTTACACACAGCTTCTCCTGCCCATGAAACATTCGCCAAGATGGTGCTGTTCGCTGAAATTCTGTCATTTATGCCAGAGTTCAAACTTTGAGTTATTTATCGTTTAGTGATCCTGGGTTACTGAAGCATGAATTACATTACGGAAAGTCTCCAATTTACTCATTGGTACCCAGGACAATTTCTCCAAGTCTTTTTGTACTCTCAACCACTACCAGAGGCAAATTTTCAAAAGATTTGGAGATTTGTCCATGTTACTATTGTCTACTGTAATGCAAACCTTACAAAAGAAAAGACAGGATGGCTGAGCACTGTTGAGAGAAAAGAAATGAGAAGTCGCACAACACCAGGTTATAGTCCAACAGTTTTATTTGAAATCACAAGCTTTCGGAGCTGTTGCTCCTTCGTCGGGTGAAGTAAAGAGATACAGAATCGCCAAAGCATATATAGATAGAGAACAATGCATGTGTATCCTTACAATGGTAGACGACTAAATTTAATCATCCTGACTGTTTATCTGCCGAGGTGTGACAAAAGGCAATCAGGTCAGCCAGGAAGGTCCCACATCAAAGACATAGCAAGATACAACTGAGACAATGAGGTGGAGTTACAGGGGGTCTAACGTGTCAAAAGCTGCAGTCAGTATGTAAAACGATAAACTTTAAAATTTTTACTTTTTTACTGGGAATCACATCTCTGAACAAGCCAACGACGACTCGAGTCTGGATCACGTCATGTATCGTGACATAAACCCAAGATTCCGGTTGAGACCGTTCCGACGGGCCACAGCGAAAAATCGCATAGACCTCCTCAGAAGGCAAACACGGGACACAACCAACAGGGTACCCTACGTCGTCCAGTACTTCCCCGGAGTGGAGAAACGACGCCATGTTCTTCGCAGCCTTCAACATGTCATCGATGACGACGAACACCTCGCTAAGGCCATCCCCACGCCTCCACTACTTGCCTTCAAACAGCCGCCTAACCTCAGAAGTACCATCGTTCGCAGCAAATTACCCAGCTTTCAGGATAACAGCGACCACGACACCACACAACCCTGCCACGGCAACCTCTGCAAGACATGCCAGATCATCAACACAGATACCATCATCACACGTGAGGACACTACCCACCAGGTACATGGTACATACTCATGTGACTCGGCCAACGTTGTCTACCTCATACGTTGCAGGAAAGAATGCACCGCGGCATGGTACATCGGCGAGACCATGCAGACACTGAGACAACGTATGAACGGACACCGCGCAACAATCACCAGGCAGGAGTGTTCCCTCCCAGTCGGGGAACACTTCAGCAGTCAAGGACATTCAGCCTCGGATCTGCGGGTAAGCGTTCTCCAAGGCGGCCTTAGAAACACACGACAACGCAAAATCATCGAGCAGAAACTGATAGCCAAGTTCCGCACTCATGAGGACAGTCTCAACCGGGATCTTGGGTTTATGTCACGATACATGACGTGATCCAGACTCGAGTCGTCGTTGGCTTGTTCACAGATGTGATTCCCAGTAAAAAAGTAAAAATTTTAAAGTTTATCGTTTTACTTACTGACTGCAGCTTTTGACACATTAGACCCCCTGTAACGCCACCTCATTGTCTCAGTTGTATCTTGCTATGTCTTTGATGTGGGACCTTCCTGGCTGACCTGATTGCCTTTTGTCACACCTCGGCAGATAAACAGTCAGGATGATTAAATTTAGTCGTCTACCATTGTAAGGTACACATGCATTGTTCTCTATCTATATATGCCTTGGCGATTCTGTATCTCTTTACTTCACCCGACGAAGGAGCAACAGCTCCGAAAGCTTGTGATTTCAAATAAAACTGTTGGACTATAACCTGGTGTTGTGCGACTTCTCATTTTTGTCCACCCCAATCCAACACCGGCATCTCCGCATCGAGAGAAAAGAAGAAAGCCAAAGGGAGAGGGAAATGGGGGGAGTTGTGTATTGGAGCTTCAAAGCATTGTGCTATTGACATGAGCTCACATCATTCAGCCTCTGCACTCTGTAATCTCAGCCGTCCCATCGTGGGAAGGTATCCAGCAGAGGCCAGAAAAAGCCCCAGAGGGAGAGACGGAGAAGGAGCTGAAGGAAGAGCCACCGCAGGCCACTTTTTCATGCTGTTGTACATCCAGTTTTTGAGCAGCAACGTCAACAGCCTGGGTGGGGTGCCCATGCCTAGCGATGGCGTGTGGTGTGGGAGAGCCAGCAAAAAGGAGAATAATACCTTAAAAAAGGGCTCCTGCAGAAGAAGACAAAGGGATAAAGTAAGGCAAAGAGAAATAGAAAAACCACAGACTATAGAACTCTGCCGCACAGAAGCCCAGCATGTTTCTGTCGACCCTGTGCTACCTGCATTGTAGCTTTTGTTTTTTCTGGTTGATAATCTTCTTATGTTCCTCATTATTTCTTGCAACTTCCACTTGTCTCCCCAGGGTAACACCATGATCGCCACCTGCTCGTACTATCAGACCAATATGTGCAGCTTTGGCGATTTGTTTCATGATAAGTTCTTCAGCAAAGACTAGTTTTCCTTTTCCAGACTACACTCTCTTCCGTGTCTGCAGCTGTTCCTAAGATCCCACTTGAGGTTTCCTTTTCTTTCTTTTCTGGCATGTTATTACACAGTTAATAAAAATACAGATCCTGGCTCAAGGCGTTATTGATGAAAAGCAACCTGTTTTTTCTGTTTTTTAAATCCAACAGGGCTGCTCGGACTTGTTTCAACTTACTGCAGAACACTGGCAACATTCAGACTTTTAAATCAGTCACTAGTTAGATCCTGTTATGTCAAAGGGTCTCGGTTGTAGCTGACTTCCTGTCAAATTCTCCAACGCTGCAAACTGATTAGACCAAGAAGAATAAAGATCATGGCCTAGAAATTCGGTTGCGTAGCGCCCGTTGTTTGGGTGCTACGGATGCCATTTCGGGTCAAAAATGGCATCCAAGTCACGTGTGCACAATTCTGGTGTGGGCCGCGCCGGATGCCATCTTGATGAGGGCAATAGCGCTGGGAGCATGCACCAGAAGTTTGTAGAGTAGGCAGATCGTGACGTCAATCAACGTGCAACGCTGATTTGATGCCAGCGCTGCCATTTTCGTCTTCAACGCTGGAAGTAACGCCCTGTGTTAACCTCGCACAGCTGAACATGCGTTCAGCAGCTGAAAGGATCCTCCACCTGCGATATTTAAAGGGATCAGCAACCACTCTCATTTCTGCTGGCTCTGTGTAAGTTTGTGGAAGTGTTTGGAGCTTTCTAGAGTTGTTTAAAGTTGGTGAGGTGACAGGGAGTGGTGCTGCAAGTGGAGAAGGCCTTGGTTCTGACTTCAAGAATTCTGGTCAGACCACTTGCTCCCAGTCATGGATGCTCTAGTGGTCATCCCCCTTGGCCTGCAGCATGACAGGGAGATGGAGCAAAGGCAGCGAAGAAGAGGACAAGCTGCTCAAAGAGGGAGGAGGAGGAAGAGGAGGGGGAGAAGGGCTCTCTGCAGGAGGCCCTACCCACCTAGGGCCTTCCGAGAGCAATTCTCTTACCTCAGCCTGAGCCAGGAGCAGTGTGTGAGGCGTCTGCGTTTTACAAAGGAGGTGCTCACAGAACTCTGCCATCTCTTGCAACCAGACCTGCAGCCTCACACCAGGGCAAGGACCGCAACTGCAAGGGTTACCATTCGCTGAATGCGCAGTTGGTGTGCGACCATGCTCAGCACATCATGATGGTGAATGCCTGGTATCCTGGCAGCGGTCATGATGCTTTTATTCTGCACCAGTCTGGTGTTCCCTCAGTCTTTGAGTCACCAAGACAGAATAGAGGGAGGTTACTGGGCGACAAGGACTATCCGCTGATCATCTGGCTCATGATTCCGCTCCCCAACCCAACCACATGTGGGCAGCATGCGAACAATGAGAGCCATGCTGCTACACGGAATCTGATAGAGCAGACCATTGGCATCCTTAAACAATGCTTTTGCTGCCTGGACCACTCTGGAGGAGGCCTACAATACTGACCAGAACACGTCTCAAGATTCGTCGTGGTCTGCTGCATGCTCCACAACCTCGCCATCATGAGGGCACAGCCCTTGCCACTCAGCATACAGCAACCAGCTTGAGGAGGAGGAGGAGGAGGAGGAGGAAGAGGAGGAGGGGGAATCGGAAGAGGAGGAAGTCGAAGAAGAGGAAGCGGAGGGAGGAGGCAACCTAGACAGCTCCTTTATGCCCGGGGTGTCCGTGATCGACTCATCCGACTATGGTACGAGTGAACGCAACCCCAATTCCCCATTCAACAATAGTCCCACACTTTACCTTCCCTCTGTTACTGACCATCACAGCGTCCTCTTGGCCACTATGCTGAAACAAAAGCCACCAGAAAAGAAACATTCCAAATCAACTTTATCCATAAATCCATCCAATATAACCTAACAAATCAACTAATCACCCTTGTGCATTCCCTTGTGGGTGTTAGGCTTACAGCAGTGGTAAATATGTGAGGATGAGGTGAAGCTATGAATGTGAAGTATGATTCGTATTTGGTCGAGATTGTTGTTAGGTGAGTGATGGGGGTGTGGGGCATTGAGAAACTAGTGGTGCATGTGGTGGGATGTGGCATTTGAAGATGAATTCACTGACCTTGAACACTCATGTGAGGTCATTAAACTTCTTTCTGCACTACTTTCATGTCCTCGGGCAACACTGCTGGCATTCACCACATTGGCTATCTGCTCCCATTGCACTTTTGTCCATTGCCTGGAGGGTCTCCTGGCCCCCTGTGGAAAGAGGACCTCTCTCCTTGAATTGACCTCCTGCATCGAGGCCTCCAGTGCTATATTGGAGAACCTTGGTGCACGCTCGCTCCTCTGTTGTGCCATCATGATTTGAGCTTTTTGAATATCTTCCTCAGCCAGTTGAATGCTGATCTGCAGGCAGAATGCACCTCCCCTTTAAGAGGTGCAGACTATCTTTAAGCAGTGCAGGCTAGCTTTAATTGGAGCTATCCTTGCACAAACTTGGGCCCCGTGATGAGCATTCAGCCACTCAGCAGTGCATTTAGCGCTGGGTTGAACACCACAATCATATTTATCAGCAGGCAGCACCAAGTTAGCGTGCATTACTTTGATCAGGCGTGGGTTGATCCTGCATTGCGATCGCCGTGCCCATTAAAGGGGAGGTGCATTCTGCCTGCACCAGGTGATTCAACTGGCTGGGGAACAGAGTCCGAGCAGCAAAAAGGACTACTGATGTCACAATAGGGGAGGGCATGCGCCAAGGTTCTCCGATGCAGCCCTGGAGGCCTTGGTGCAGGAGGTCAACATGAGAACAGAGGCCCTGTTTTCACAGGGGGCCAGGAGGCCCTCCAGGCAAATGCGCAAAAGGCATTGGGAGCAGATAGGCATTGTGGTGAATGACAGCAGTATAGCCCCGAGAACCTGGTCGCAGTGCAGGAAGAAGTTTAATGACCTCACACAAGTGGTCAAGGTCAGTGAATTCATCTTCAAATGCCATATCCCACCATCTGCACCACTAGCCTCACACACTGCTCAATGCACCACACCCCCATCACTCACCTACCAACAATCTCTACCAAACACGACTCATGCCTCACATTCATAGCTTCACCTCACCCTCACACACTTACCACTGTTCTCCTGGCCAGCCTCCCATCTTCCACCCTCAATGAACTTGAGCTCAGCCAAAACTCCTGCTGCACGTATCCTAACACGCAGAAAGTCCCATTCACCCATCACCCCTGTGTTCATTGACCTACATTGGCTCCTTGTCCACCAATAACGGTCCCGCTAAGCTGGGCGGTCGTGCAGCTGTCTGGAGGTCCTGCACAGGCCACTTACTGGCCTTTGATTGGGAGATTTTGCGCATCCGTGAAAATGTGAATGGGCCCCACAGCCCAGTAAAGGTACCGCGCAACCAAAAAAAAATTAGGGGGAACATTGTCCACCAACACCTTGATTTTAAAATTCTCATCCTCATGTTAAAATCGCTCCATGGCCTCACTCCTTCCTATCTGAACTCGGCAGCATGAGCGCTATGCGTGCTCCTAACCTGGGAGGGTGAGCCCAGTCTATTCTCTGAAAGCAGTAGTGTTAGCACTGTGAGCTCTGGAGCCTGGCTGTCACAATGAATGGATCAAATTACACATTGCAAAGATCTTGATTACTCCAGCTGGCAGGATCAAATTACACATTCCAGATAAACTATTGGGTATGTCTTGTCCTCAAAGGGGACCAATCAGAAATCTGGCCTTGCCCTCCAAGGGGACCAATCAGAAATATGGTCTTGCCATCCAAGAGGACCAATCAGAAATTTGGTGTTGCAAATAGACACGACCTATATAGTATTAGTAATAATAAAACTTGCACGTACATAGGCCTAGAAATGTGTCTTGGGCAGGTGGCGCAAAATAGGCGGTATGGGATCAGCTGCCCGTTATACGCAGCACCTGACATTCAGTTCTATTGCAATCAATGGAACTGAATATCAGGGCCTAAGTATAACGGGCGGCCGATCCAATCCCACTCGTTTTGCGCCACCGCCCGAGATGAATTTCTAGGCCATAGCCTTTTATTATGTCAGAACGTTTGAAATATCGATGATGTATGCCGTCTACATTTTGAAGGTGTCAGCGTGTCAGGATATGGTAGTGCAATAGTCCTTGTTAATATCAAATAAACGGCAACACCTTTTTTCTTCTTGCCAAGGTGCAATGAATCATCTTTCTGTTGCTTAGACCCCTGTCTTCATTGGTTAACTGATGTCTCTGGCGCTTTAGTCTGCTCTGTGCTTGTGCTGCCGCTTTACTTCAGACCACTTCCTGTTAGTTCTTGTCATGACCTGCCACAATATGTGTGATTATGGTTTTCCAGTAGACTGTGTGATGAAAGACGCTCTACTGTAAACTTGATTAGTTTAGGATAACGAAGACATTTATTTAACCCTTGACAAGTACAACTTTAAAAAATCTATGCATGGTTTGTTTCGATACTAGATTGTGAAAGCAATACTTTTATGGAGTTAAATACAGGTAGATTTGTTTTCCTTCAGAATTACAAAACTAATATTCTCTTGCTCACTCTTTCTTTCTCTCTGACACTTACCTTGACTCGGGTTTCAAGTCTTTGTCCTCGCCGACATCTGGTAAACTCTCATGTTCAGCTGAAATGATTTAGGAGTGTATTTAGTAGATGGAACACAGCAACACTTTCAAATACCGCATATAGCTTGACTCTGGAGGGTAGGGGTACTTGCAGATTGTGCACCTGTGGGTCTTTTCTGACAACTCAAATAATGTTTCCGCACTGAAATCTAAAATGTGTAATTTAAAGAACTTTTCCCAAGGATATTATGAGGGTGGAGTGAGGGAGGGATGGGGGAGCAGAGAAGAGAGGGTGAAGGAGAGGGGAGAGAGAGGGAGAAGAGAGGAGAGAAGGGGTAAGAGAGAAGCTGTCAGAGAGAGTTTCATCATGTCAATCAGGGCTGGATTCAAACCAAGACCTACACCCGCAAACCCAGTGCCCTAGTCTCCTTTGTAGATAGTTTGTTAAATTGGGACAATCCAACAGTGCTGAAATTGTTTGTGTATTTTATGATTGTTCACTTACACATTTTTTTCATGCTGCCCATCCATCTGTCGAGTTCGTCCATTTCAACTTCCATCACAGAAGCTATGTCTTCCTCAAAAATAGGGCTTACGAAGGAAAATAATTATTATTAGTAAATGATTTCTGTTCACAGTTTTAAAAGTCAGAGCATCATATCTGATCTATCAAAAAATGATGTAATATTCTAGTTTATCAAAAATATTGGGGCGGAAAATCCTCAGGGCACAATCCCAACAAGTACTCCAGGATCACAGCCACGGGGACCTCCAGTGCTGACCCCACTAGTTGTGCGTGTGGTCAGAGGGAGATCCAGTCATTTGCATACAGAGGCAGGTAACCACATTACTTAGTGCGATTCTCAGACACCTGCCCCCACAGGCTGAAAGAGTGCCCATCCTTTTCCAGTCGGAGGGGGTACCAGGTCCCCTTCAAAATATGATTTTTATGGCCAATAATAAAAAAATAATAGGAAAACATTTTTTGCCTGCCCAGTCTTTGAGGGTCCAGGCCCCAACACAGGTGGGCCAACAAATGTCACTGAAGAGGCCAATATACCTCTTTCTTTCTAAGGCTTTCCAGCCTCAGAGGATCCACCAGGCTTCTGTGATGACAGGGCCGTGGTAACTTCCAGCAAAAGGAGTCCTCACTCCTGCCCCGCTCACATCAATAGGCTTGATTAATGCAGGGGGAGGCTCCAATCCCAAACAAGGCCATTGGAAACTCTCTTATGAGGTCGGGAAGGTCGGCAGCTTCCGGTCAAGTTTGCAGCCCTTCTGCCAGAGCTACAGCAGGAGTGCACTGGAAGAGGCGAGGATATTCGGCCCCAACAAGTCACGAATGGGTTGCAATTAGGCTTAGCACACAGAGAATGCATTAACTCGGAATTATTTTTCTCTCCTGTGGTTTCAGTGCATTCTAAGGACACAACTTTAGTCTGTGACCTTCCTGGAAGAGCTAATACGCAACTGAACAGCGCCGCACTGATGCTGCTGAGTTGGGCGGGGTTTCCTTTTGACTAGGCATATCTTTAGCAGCTCACTTATGCTGTGGCAGGAAGCCGAATGAGCCACTCGACACAGCTGCTAACCACGCACTTAATCATTCACACCTGCATAAATTGGCCAATGCTGAAGAGGGGTGCGCATGCCTCTGCTGAGTTTGGTTCTGATTGCCTCAGGTAGCCATGTGGAAAATCCAATCTACCCTGAAGGCTCGACATCAGCTCATGCCCATAATAGGAACTATTCTGCTTTATCCAAAGAAAAAAAGTGTAATAATATTTGCAGGAACATGCCTGGCATATGGGTTATCAACAACTGCAAGATATTTATACAATCGCAAAACACTGCGGATGGTAAAAATCTGAAATAAAAAGAGAAAATGCTGGAAATACTCAGCAGGTCAGGCAGTATCTGTGGTGAGAGAAACAGTTAACGTTTCAGGTCCATGACCTTTCATCAGAACACGAAAAAGTTAGAGATGTAACAGGTTTTAAGCAAGTGTAGGGGCAGGGAAAGGGAGGAGGGGAGGAAAGAACAAAAGGGAAGGTATGTGATAGGGTGGAAGGCAGGAGAGATTAAATGACAAAAGGGATGATGGTGCAAGGCAAAAGGGGATGGTAATGGGACAAGTAAAGAAACAAAAGATGGGTCTAGAGGAGGTGTAAACGGCAATAGCAGAATCTCTTCTCGTGTTTGATCAGGTATCTACCAAAACTCACTTTCACAGCCACATTGTTTTCCTCAGCAACTGTCTCCGGCTCCAACATATTCCACGTGGATTCCAACTGAAATTCCACCCTTCATGTTTCGGATCCACCCAGGATTACAAATAACTCTAAGATATTCAGCATTCCTCAAAGCACTGCTCTCACCGCATGCTGAGATCCACACTCAACGCCATGTGCCGCCACATGCACGCTCTCAAGCTCTCTCTTCGGCAACACCGACTCACTCTATCTCAAAGCTGTCCTGGTCCGCAGTTCCATTTCATCCTTCGCCTCATCCGGCGCTTTAACAAAAAGCTTTTTTTCTCCCTTTTAGATGTCAAGGATCGCAAGCTTCAACAACTCTTGGACACCAATGCCCCTCCGGATCCTTCTTCCCCATCACTTTCCTCCTTCCAACCTCACACTTTGCTGTGTTTTCACTATCTCATCTGAACTTCCCCTCTCTGACCCCGAACGATCAGTCCTTAGCAAAGGCCTCAGCTTCATCCTTTTACGCCCCACCTCAATGAATTTCGAGCTCAGCACGATGCTGCGCTCTTCTTCCGTTGCTTCCACCTCCGTGCCCACTTCTTTGGCCAGGAGTCTTCACTCCCCCTGCTACCGCCCCCCACCCTTTCTCCTGTCTTCAGAATTCTCGTTCTACCTGGACCCCTCACTCTGATCTCTTACCCTCTCTAGATACTTTCATTGGGAACTGCAAGTGTGACATCAGACATCTTCAATTTTTCTAATCCGCTCACTCACTCTAACCTACCCCCGTCTGAACTTGCAGCATTCCGTTCTCTCATCGTTCAACCCTAACATTGTCATTAAACTTGCTGACAAGGGTGGCACTGTTGTTGTTTGGTGAACTGACCTCTACCTAGGGGAGGCTGAACGCCAACTCTCTGGCACCTCCTCCTACCTCCCCCTGGATCATGACCCCATTACCGAACATCAAGTCATTGCTTCCCAGACTGTCACTGACCTCATCTCCTCTGGAGATCTTCCCTCCACGGCCTCCAAACTCATAGTCCCCAACCCCGCACAGCCCGCTTCTACCTCCTTCCCAAGATCCACAAACAGGACTGCCCTGGTCGACCCATCGTTTCAGCCTGTTCTTGTCCCACGGAACTGACTTCATCCTACCTGGACTCTATTTTTTCTCTCCTTGTCCAGTCTCTTCCCACTTATATCCGTGATGCCCTCTGCCACTTTAACAGTTTCCAGTTCCCTGGCCCTGACCGTCTCCTTTTCACTATGGACGTCCAATCCCTCTACACCTCCATCCCCCACCAGGATGGCCTGAGGGCACTCCAATTCTTCCTTGAATGGAAGCCCAGCCAATTCCCATCCACCTCCGCCTGGCTGAACTTGTTCTCACATTGAACTTCTTCCCGTACATTGATGACTGTATCGGTGCCGTTTCCTGCTCTCGCCCCGAACTGGAAAATTTCATTCACTTTGCTTCCAATTTCCACCCTTCCCTCACCTTCACATGGTCCATCTCCGACTCTTCCCTTCGAGTCCTTGACTTCTCTATCTCCATTTCTGGGGATAGGCTATTGAACAATATCCACTACAAGCCCACTGATTTCCACAGCTACCTGGACTACACTTCCTCCCACCCCGCTTCCTGTAAGGACACTATTCCATTCTCCCAGTTTCTCCGTTTCATCTCTTCCGACGATGCCACCTTCCATTCCAGTGCTTCCTATATGTCTTCCTTTTTCCTCAACCGAGGATTCCCCTCTATCGTGGTTGACAGGGCCCTTGACTGTGCCTGTTCCATTTCCTGCACTTCTGTCCTCACCCCTTCCCCTCTCTCCCAGAACCATGATAAGGGTCCCCTTGTCCTCACCTTTCACCTCCGCAGCCTCCACATTCAATGGATTATCCTCTGCCATTTCTGCCACCTCCAGCATGATGCAGACACCAAATATATTGTCCCGTACCCTTCCCATCCCTTTCAGCATTCCGAAGGGACTGCTCCCACCACGACACCCTGGTCCGCTCTTCAATCACGCCTAACACCCCCTCCCCTTTCCACGGCACCTTTCCGTGCAAGTGCAGGAGATGCAACACCTGCCCTTTTACTTCCTCCCTTCCCACCGTCCAGAACCCCAAACACTCCTTCCAGGTGGACCAGCGATTTATTTGTACTTCTTTCAATTTACTATACTGTATTTGCTGCTCGCGATGCGGTCTCCTCTACATTGAGGAGACCACACCCAGATTGGGTAACCGCTTTGCAGAACACCTCCATTTAGTCCGCAAGTGTGACCCCAAGCTTCCAGTCGCCTGTCATTTTAATTCTCCGCCCCACTCCCACCCTGACCTCTCTGTCCTCGGGCTCCCAAACTGTTCCAATGAAGCTTAACATAAGCTTGAGGAACAGCACCTCATCTTTCGATTAGGCACTTTACAGCCTTCCGGACTCAACATTGAGTTCAACAATTTCAGATCATAACCACTGCCCCTATTTTTTCGGACAGCAGCTGTTGGTTCCCATTTACACCTCCTCTAGACCCATCTTTTGTTTCTTTATTTGTCCCATTACCATCCCCTTTTGCCTTGCACCATCATCCCTTTTGTCATTTAATCTCTCCTGCCTTCCATCCGATCACAGACCTTCCCTTTTGTTCTTTCCTCCCATCCTCCCTTTCCCTGCCTCTTGCTTAAAACCTGTTACATACACTATACACCGGGTACGCTAGCATAGTAGTTATATTACTGGACTAATAATCCAGAGGCCTTGGACTAATTTTTTAAAAATTTGTTTTTATGGGATGTGGGCGTCGCTGGCAAGGTCAGCATTTATTGCCCATCCCTAATTGCCCGTGAGCCGCCTTCTTGAACCGCTGCAGTCCGTGTGGTGAAGGTTCTTCCACAGTGCTGTTAGGGAGCGAGTTCCAGGATTTTGACCCAGCGACAATGAAGGATCGGCGATATACTTCTAAGTCAGGATGGTGTGTGACTTGGAGGGGAACTTGGAGGTGTTGGTGTTCCCATGCACTTGCTGCCCTTGTCCTTCTAGGTGGAAGAGGTCGCGGGTTTGGGAGGTGCTGCCGAAGAAGCCTTGGCGAGTTGCTGCAGTGCATCTTATAAATGGTACACACTGCAGCCATGGTACGCCGGTGGTGGAGGGAGTGAATGTTTAAGGTGGTGGATGGGGTGCCAATCAAGCGGGCTGCTTTGTCCTGGATGGTGTCGAGCTTCTTGAGTGTTGTTGGAGCTGCACTCATCCAGGCAAGTGGAGAGTATTCCATCACACTCCTGACTTGTGCCTTGTAGATGGTGGAAAGGCTTTGGGGCGTCAGGAGGTGAGACACTCGCCACAGAATAATTAGCCTCTGACCTGCTCTTGTTGCCACAGTATTTATGTGGCTGGTCCAGTTAAGTTTCTGGTCAATGGTGACCCCCAGGATGTTGATGGTGGGGGATTCGATGATGGTAATGCCGTTGAATGTCAAGGGGAGGTGGTTAGACTCTCGCTTGTTGGAGATAGTCATTGCCTGGCACTTCTGTGGCGTGAATGTTACCTGCCACTCATCAGCCCAAGCCTGAATGTCGTCCAGGTCTTGTTGCATGCGGGCATGGACTGCTTCATTATCTGAGGAGTTGTGAATGGCGCTGAACACTGTGCAGTCATCAGTGAACATCCCCATTTCTGACCTTGTGTTGGAGGGAAGGTCATTGATGAAGCAGCTGAAGATGGTTGCGCCTAGGACACTGCACTTAGGAACTCCTGGAGCGATGTCCTGGGGCTGAGATGATTGACCTTCAACCACCACAACCATCTTCCTTTGTGCTAGGTATGACTCCAGCCAGTGGAGCGTTTTCCCCCTGATTCCCATTGACTTCAGTTTTACTAGGGCTCCTTGATGCCACACTTGGTCAAATGCTGCCTTGATGTCAAGGGCAGTCGCTCTCACCTCTGGCGTTCAGTTCCTTTGTCCATGTTTGGACCAAGGCTGTAATAAGCTGATTGGGAGCTGATCCAGAGAATTGAGTTCAAATCCCACAATTGCAGCTGTGGAATTTAAATTCAGTTAAATAAATAAAAAGTTAGTATCAGTAAGGACCATGAAACTATCGGATTGTCATAAAAACCCATTTGGTTCACTAATGTCCTTTAGGGAAGGAAATCTGCCATCCTTACCTGGTCTGGCCTATACCTGACTTCAGACCCACAGCAATGTGGTTGACTCTGAAATGCCCTCTGAAATGGCCGAGCAAGCTACTCAGTTCTACAGAAACCGCTACGAGAAACAATAATAAGAATAAAACCGGATGGACTACCTGGCATCAACCTAGGCACTGGCTTCGGACACGACAACGGCACACCCAGCCCAGTTGACACTGCAAAGTCCTGCTCACAAATATCTGGGGACTTGTACCAAAATTGGGAGAGCTGTCCCACAGACTAGTCAAGATACAACCTGACATAGTCATACTCAGAGAATCATACCTTTCAGTCAATGTCCCAAACTCCCCCATCACCATCCCTGTTGGCACAGTGGTATACAGTCAGGAGGGAGTGGCCCTGAGAGTCCTCAACATTGACTCCGGACCCCATGAAGTCTCATGGCTTCAGGTCAAGCATGGGCAAGGAAACCTCCTGCTGATTACCACATACTGCCCTCCCTGACCCAATAAATCGGTACTCCTCCATGTTGAAAACCACTTGAAGAAGCACTGAGGGTAGCAAGGGCACAGAATGTACTCTGGGTGGGGAACTTCAATGTCCGTCACCAAGAGAGGCTTGGTAGCACCACTACTGAGCGAACTGGCTGAGTCCTGAATGACATACCTGCCAGACTGGGCCTGCAGCAGGTGGTGAGAGAACCAACACAAGGGAAAAACCTACTTGACCACATCCTCACCAATCTAACTGTCGCAGATGCATCTGTCCATGAAATTATTGGTAGGAGTGACCACCGCACAGTCCTTGTGGAGGTGAAGTCCCGTCTTCACACTGAGGACACCCTCCATCGTGTTGTGTGGCACTGCCACCATGCTAAATGGGATAGATTCAGAACAGATCTAGCAGCTCAAAACTGGGCATCCATGAGGCGCTGTGGGCAGCATAAGAATTGTATTCTATCACAATCTGTAACCTCATGGCCCGGCATATCCCTCACTCTACCATTACCATCAAGCCAGGGGACCAACCCTGGTTCAATTAAGGAGTGTAGAAGAGCATGCCAGGAGCAACACCAGGCGTACCTAAAAATGAGGTGCCAACCTGTGGAAACTGCAACACAGGACTACATGCATACTAAACAGCGGAAGCAGCATGCTATAGACAGAGCTAAGCGATCCCACAACCAACGGATCAGATCAAAGCTCTGCAGTCCCGTCACATCCAGTCGTGAATGGTGGTGGACCATTAAACAACTAATGGGAGGAGGAGGCTCCTTGAATATCCGCATCCTCAATGATGATGGAGCCCAGCACGTGAGTGCAAAAGACAAGGCTGAAGCGTTTGCAACCGACTTCAGCCATAAGTGCTGAGTGGATGATCCACCTCAGCCTCCTCTGAGGTCCCCACCATCACAGAAACCAGTCTTCAGCCAATTCGATTCACTCCATGTGATATCAAGAAACAGCTGAGCGCACTGGATACAGCAATGGCTACGGGACCTGACAACATCCTGGCTGTCGTGCTGAAGACTTGTGCTCCAGAACTAGCCGCGCCTCTAGCCAAGCTGTTCCAGTACAGCTACAACACTGGCATCTAACCGACAATGTGAAAAACTGCCCAGGTATGTCCTGTCCACAAAAAGCAGGACAAATCCAATCCAGCCAATTACCACCCCATCAGTCCACTCTCAATCATCAGCAAAGTGATGGAAGGTGTCGTCGACAGTGCTATCAAGCAGCACTTACTCACAAATAACCTGCTCACTGCTGCCTAGTTTGAGTTCCGCTAAGACCACTCGGCTCCAGACCTCATTACAGCCTTGGTCAAAACATGGACAAAAGAGCTGAATTCCAGAGGTGAGAGCGCCTGCCCTTGACATCAAGGCAGCATTTGACTGAGTGTGGCATCAAGGAGCCCTAGTAAAACTGAAGTCAATGGGAATCAGGGGGAAAACTCTCCACTGGCTGGATGGTTGTGGTTGTTGGAGGTCAATCATCTCAGCCCCAGGACATCGCTGCAGGAGTTCCTAAGGGCAGTGTCCTAGGCCCAACCATCTTCAGCTGCTTCATCAATGACCATCCCGCCATTATAAGGTCAGAAGTGGGGATGTTCGCTGATGACTGCACAGTGTTCAGCGCCATTCACAACTCCTCAGATAATGAAGCAGTGTGTGCCGCATACAACAAGACCTAGACAACATTCAGGCTTGGACTGATAAGTGGCAAGTAACATTCGCGCCACAGAAGTGCCAAGCGAAAGTCTAAACACCGCCCCTTGACATTCAATGGCTACATAGGCTGGGTATTCTGTGGTGAGTGTCTCCCCACAGTCTTTCCACCATCTATAAGGCACAAGTAAGGAGTGTGATGGAATACTCTCCACTTGCCTGGATGAGTGCAGCTCCAACAACACAAGAAGCTCAACACCATCCAGGACAAAGTAGCCCACTTGATTGGCACCCCATCCACCACATTAAACATTCACTCCCTCCACCACCGGCGTACCGTGGCTGCAGTGTGTACCTTCTACAAGATGCACTGCAGCAACTCGCCAAGGCTTCTTCAACAACACCTCCCAAACCCGCGACCTCTACCAACTAGAAGGACAAGGGCAACAGGCGCATGGGAACACCATCACCTGCAAATTCCCCTCCAAGTCGCACACCAGCCTGACTTGGAAATATATCGCCGTTCCTTCATTGTCGCTGTGTCAAAATCCTGGAACTCCCTCCCTAACAGCACTGTGGGAGTATCTTCACCACACGGACTGCAGCGATTCAAGAAGGCGGCTCGCCACCACCTTCTCACTGACTGTCTGTGTGGAGTTTGCACATTCTCCCCGTGTCTGCGTGGGTTTTCTCCGGGTGCTCCGGTTTCCTCCCACAGTCCAAAAATGTGCGGGTTAGGTTGATTTGGCTATGATAAATTGACCCTTAGTGTTAGGGGGGGATTAAATATGTGGGGTTACGGGGATAGGATGGGATATGTTAGGGGGAATTAAATATGTGGGGTTACGGGGATAGGGTGGGATATGTGTCGGTGCAGGCTTGATGGGGATTCTGTGGGGATTAAAGCAGGGACAGGGTACTGGATTTGGATGATCAGCCATGATCGTATTGAATGGTGGAGCAGGCTCGACGGGCTGAATGGCCTACTCCTGCTCCTAGTTTCTATGTTTCTATGTTTCTATGTTTCTCAAGGGCAATTAGGGATGGGCAATAAATGCTGGCCTTGCCAGCAATGCCTACATCCCAGAAACGAATAAAAAGAAATCTCTAATTTTATTGATTTCTGACAAAAGGTCATCGACCTGAAATGTTAACTTTGTTTGTCTCTGCACAGATGCTGCCTGACCTGCTGAGTATTTCCAGCATTTTCTGCTTTTATGCAAGATATTTATATCTGCTTACTCCTGGAACAGGTCAAAGGTTATCCAGAGCCGTGAGGATGTAATAGTCCTCAATCGGAGGTCCGCACTAGGACTGTAACATTTAATTTTGGATACACACTCAATTGGAATTAAATAGTGCCTGTCACATTGCACGTTTCTTATAAGCTCAGGTATGTAATCATGACACTGGTAAACATTTTTTTATTTTGCAAGTAAGGTAAAATGACCAGGCATGCATGTATTCTTTAACTGGAGGTGGTAGTGCCTCGCTCTTGTGCTTGGTGATCCAGCATGTACAATCCTTCACAATACAACGGCCTCAAATTGCCTCATTATTTGGGCATAAAATCTTTGTATTCAGGGCAGGCAAAGGCAGAATTTGGGGAAGGACCCAATTACGCCAGGTCCCCACCTCTTTTTTCTGCACGTGCAAACTACCTTTGGGGCAGGGACATAATACTCCCGCCCACAAATGGCCAGGTGCAGGCCAAGGTGATAAGATGTAGTTCCCACATTTGTGACTGTGTGCCCCCGGTGTCCGCAATGGCTAAGGGCAGCATTTCAGATTTAGAAGGGCGCTTTCCCTATGGCAATCGATTAACTTCAGTCGGGAAACTGGTCTGTTAAGATGCAGGCGTTTTGTTTTTTGAACTTTGAAAACCGTTAGCTGGTAGAGCCAGCTGCCTGTACACGAAGAGAGGAAGCCGCAGTGAGTTTGCTTTCTCTACCTGAAGCCAGCACCCCAGCTGCATCCACCCAATACTGTATATGCAAATGTTCCTGACTCTGGAAACTGGGGTGGACAAGGGTTCCGCCCTGACATAGATATGGCAGTGGAATCGGAGCTGAGGAAATTTGGGACATATGAAATTGTGTGGTACGACTCTTCAGTCTGCCATCCTATATCTAGATATGCAGTGTTGCAGAAACATTACTGGTAGATTTGACATCAATAGTAACACATAGCCTATGGCATTCGCATGTAGCACTTTTACATTGGGTTCGTCTTGTGGTTTTGTGCAATCTTCTAACCACTCTGCATTTTATTCAAGATTTTTCCTAGACTCACCACTATCCAATATGTTATTTGTCTGCTTCAAACCACTTCATGCACCTTCCTATTCCTACCACTGCTCTAACACTAACTCTTCAGCTGGTGTCATTAATGCATGCCTGAGTAATTGAGCACAAATTAGCAGTTAGCACATGCACTAATGCCAACACATACAGCAATGTTATTCCCTTAATGTTTTTTTCTAACATCATAGGCACCTCATGCATGCAAATTGACTAGCTATTGCCTGTTAGGTGAACCTTGTTCACAGAATCACAGAATCCCCACAGTGCAGATAGAGGCCATTTCGGCCCATCGAGCCTGCACCGACACATATCCCACCCTATCCCCGTAACCCCACGTATTTAATCCCCCCTAACACTAAGGGTCAATTTATCATAGCCAAATCAACCTAACCCGCACATCTTTGGACTGTGGGAGGAAACCGGAGCATCCGGAGGAAACCCACGCAGACACGGGGAGAATGTGCAAACTCCACACAGACAGTCATCCGCGGCCGGATTCGAACCCGGGTCCCTGGCGCTGTGAGGTAATAGTGCTAACCACTATGCCACCGTGTTGTTCATAGAGTTGATCGTATAGATCAAAGAAAGGATTGATCATAGCATAAGAAATTGGCATCTCTCAAGCAGTTTGCATTGTGTTTACATTTTGAGCAGGTTCCAATGCCACTGGACTGCTTTGCCTCTATATTCTGCTTGAATTTAATGAAGACCAATCGGACAGGAGACAGAAAAGTTGGCACAACACTTTAAAATACAAGAAACTTAATACTCACAGCTATAAGATCTGCGCATGTGCTATGGTCTTAAATCTAGATACACAATGGCTGATTAGTGGCAGCACTGTTGCACAGGACACCCTAACAGTATCCACCTTGTGCCTGAAATACCCGCCTGCTGCTCCTCCTCTCCCCCTTTGCCTGAGTAAGATGGTAGAGATTTTTAGTTTCACAGTAAACCAACCTTTACACTACATCAACGTCCTCGCTATAAAATAACAAAGTTCACAGGCTGATGTCTGAATTTTTGTACCAGTTGATAGCAGTTTGAGGGAAAGTTAAAAATAAACATTTGTTTCAGACTGGAGCCCATATTTGAATCTCTGGCACGGATCTTGATAATCGCTTACCTGTCTAATGCATGTGCTGGCATGTCAAGCAGAGGAACAGTTTAGGTTTCAATTTGAGGTGGTTAACAGCAGCCACTTGATTCAGATACATTTGATTATTTAGCATCAGGAGGTCAGAGTGCTGACTCTGCTCTGGACTGAATGCCACTTGCACAAAGCAGCTGTAAATGTGGAATATATCGGAATGTACAACTGGAGTCTAACTGAGACTTTTGTCGATGCAGACACTTTACTGTGCGTCACAGAAAAACAGGATATAAAATTAACTGCAGGGCAGTCAAGTCATCATTATGAAATACAAAAAATATGATATTGGCCCTAAATTTCCTTTCAGGTTCTGCCAGACTCCTGCTGTAACTTTAGCAAGAATTCAGTGGAATCCAGCAAAAAGTAGTTTGCGCTGTGTCCCTGCTATTTCTGGGATTTTCTGGTTGGCCTTGTAAGAGGAAGAACCTCCGCCCACCATTTACACGGCCAATGTTGACATGGGGGCAGATCCAGAGGTGGAACTTAGGGCAGGCACTGCCTATATTGGGAGTTCCTGCTTCTCCAGTTCAATTTGGTGCCCAGTGTTGGACTGGACAAAGGTAGACTGAGACAGATGAGGATTACTGGCCTCCTAATGGGCATGTGGGGCCCAGCAGGAGGTCCAGGTGAGGGGTACAGCCTAGACTCCTGAAGATAAGGGAATTTCTTTTTGTGAAAATTTGGATCGCCCCCACCCATATGCAGGAGAGATGGCTGGGGTTGAATAGGATTCTGTTCCCTGCAGCACCCCCCACCCGACACAATGGCAAGCAGGTGGAGGATTTTCTGGCCACATGGGGCAAACAGGTCTTGTACTGGCATGGACACCAGCCTGCCCCATACGAATTAGGTGCCCTCTTATTGACCCTGCAATCTCTGGTGGGGTCACTACAGCGAGCACTGGCGGGGTCAATCGCTGTATAACCATCAATACAACGTACCCTGTATTTTTAGGGCTAGTATAAAATGAATCAGGAAAAAGAGCCCTGGAGAGAAGGGTTCTGAGAGAGTTGGGACAGGTCCTGAGATCTAGGATCACCGAAAAAGGGATCCTGGAATCTGAGAGGATTTGGGAAAGTTGGCTTCAGAGTGTGGGAGCATTGGGGGTGGTCCCATGGATTGGGATCACTGGGACAGCCATCTAGCAGCTTGTGAGTACTAGGAGGGAATCTGAATCTGATGGGGAAAGAAAAAAGAAAGACTTGCATTTATATACCGCATTTCATGACCTCAGGACGTCCCAAAGTGATTTACAGCCAATTAAGATTTTTTTTTTGAGGGCAAGTCCTGGGTATGAGGGCAACTTGGGAGGGAGTTTTGGAAGCATTGGGGTGGGTGGGGCAGGGTTTGGAAACCTTCAGTGGAATAGGGTCCAGGATAATGAGTGATTTGATTGGTTTACCTTCTCCTTTGTTCTATTGGTAGGTTCTTCGAACTGGCTGTAAGCTCTCATAATTCCTTAGTCGTTTCACTGGCAGTTTTTTAGGTGCTTTTCTTGCTTTAGATTTGTATGGTCCCTACCTCTAAAGTTCTGATTTTCTGCAGTTACAGGGAGAAAATGTGTGCTAGATGCAAAACTTTTAATATATTCTAGATAACTATTACAATGCTTATAAAGACAAAGGCTACAGTCAACCCATCTGACCCATG
Source organism: Squalus acanthias (assembly GCA_030390025.1). Taxonomy (NCBI): domain Eukaryota; kingdom Metazoa; phylum Chordata; class Chondrichthyes; order Squaliformes; family Squalidae; genus Squalus; species Squalus acanthias. The sequence goes on along the minus strand of CM059426.1, from coordinate 151,514,863 downwards.
ACTCGGTATAATCACCAATGCTCCACTTTTCTGCATGTTTAGGATCAGTAGTTTGATATTGGCAAAGAGGGCGCCTGTAAGAGGTATTGTACATAACTGCACAATGGATGTGGTAAAATGCAACTACTCCTGACAGTTTTTTTTCCAACTTTAGTCATTTCAGCAGCAGTAAGAACCCTAACCCTAACCTTAAATGCAAGCATAATGCACAGAGCATTGGTTTCCCAGATTTACGTGGAGTAAGTCTGAGTAATATAGCTACAGCTGCCTACTCGCATCATGCTGAGAAGTATTCCAGATCCTGCACTGCTTGTTCACGAAGATCACACGATAGTTGTGGATGAGGAAGGCAATTCAACTCATCTTAGTTCATCCATCCAAAATGACCACAAAGTGCCCAACCCGCCCACTGCAGCATCCAATTAGTTCTTAAATAATTTCAGCGTTTTGCCTGCGCTACTTTATCGAAGCATCCATTCCAAGTGTTGCTCACTTTGTGTGAAGAAAAATGTGCTGATATCAATCTTAAATTTGTCTTTTATTAGATTGAACCTGTGGCTCTTGTTCCACTCTCGTGGTTTAATTTAAAGTAATTATCCAGATGTTATAATAGGAAAGAGGAATGTAGGTCCCACAGCAGCACAAATGTGGTAATACCCACATCCATCAGCCTCTAACATTGACTATGGGCTGGATTTTCCTGTTTTCCACCCGCACGGGGCGGGGGTCCGATCCATAACCCAGGGACTGAGTCGCAATCCCCTGGGGGTCAGAACCATGACCCCAGGGGGTCCAATTCTGGGGTGGGGGGGGGTGGGGTCCGATCACTGACCCCAATGCTGAGTCACGATCCCGGGGGGGGGGTCCAATCACTGACCCCAGAGCTCAGTCACGATCCTGGTGTGGGGGGTGGGCGCAGGGGGGGTTCTGATCACTTGTGAAGGAATAGCCAGAATTTAGAAAAATACACAATACTAAAAACAGATTTCTGAAATTATTAATAAATGACATACTGGGTTTAATAGACATAAGCCTTAGCAGACACAGGCTGCAAACAGAATACAGGCTTATGAGATAAGATGAAACAACAACAGAAAACGCTGGCAAAACTCAGCAGGCCAGGCAACATCCGTGGAGAGAGAAACAGAGTTAACGTTTCAGGTCGAAACCCTTCGTCAGAACTGAGAAAAAAGCAGGAAATGAAACAGATAAAAAAGCAAGTGGGAGGCTGGGGGGAGGAATAAAAGAACAAAAGGGGTGGTCTATGGTAAGTAGAGACATTAAGAGATGCTCAAGGCAAGACGAGATGGTAATAGGACAGGTTAAGAAACAAAAGGTGGCTCAGAAGTGTGAAGTGTGAAATGCTGGCAGAATAAAAGACAGCTGCCGTGGGGGAGAGAGAGAAAAAAAAGGAAAAAGGCACAAACCAAAAGGGTGGATAAAATGTATATATATATGTGTGGTAGGGGCCGAGGTTATGAAATGAAATTGTTGAACTCGATATTGAGTCCGGAAGGCTGTAAAGTGCCGAATCGGAAGATGAGGTGCTGTTCCTCGAGCTTACGCTGAGCTTCCGTGGAACAATGCAAGAGGCCGAGGACGGTGAGGTCTGAGTGGGCGTGGAGAGGTGAATTAAAATGACAAGCGACCGGAAGCTCGGGGTCAGATGGTTTGTTAACACAAAGCTGTGAGCACAAGCTTTGATATGAGAATGGGATATTGACAAAGACAATGGCCCAGAAATTGATCTCGCTCTGTTCCCGCGGGGGTAAGCCTTCCCCGCGATGTCTCACCTCGCTTATGCTTTTTCAGATCCAGCTCGCACGAACTTGATGTTCCAGACATCAGCTGTGCTGGGCTTGCGTATCCCAGCGGCGTAGTGAATTCGTGCGAGCTGTGGGATCACGTGACTCAGTTAGAGCCAATGGCAGCACACCATCTTCCATTCATAAGTCTCACAGCATGGCTGTGAAATCTATGAATCTTACACCCCCCCAAAATAACAGCTAAACCTCAATTAAATTTATTAAAAAAACCATCACATTAATAAAATAAGTATAGTTAATTAAATTAACCATTTTAAATAAAAAATTAAATTTTTGAAAAAATTTAAAATCTTTTAAAAAGTTATAAAAATAAACTTACCTGTCTTTAAAGTCTCTAAAAAAGATATACCTGTAAAAAAAAATTCAAAAAAATACTTAATTCACTACTTACCTTCTTAAAAGCGGGTCTTACTCCTCCTTTTTACATTTCCAAAATCTTCCCTACTTACCTGCGCGTCCAAAGCATGAAGTGCACAGCGTGCGCGCAGCCTGTAGCGCGCACGCGATGCACCCAGGCCCCGCCCCCTTTTCAGAAGAGCAATTGCCGGTTTTCAGCGCATGCGCAGGGCATGCAGAAAACCGACAATTGGAGTGGGAATACGCGAGAGTACGCAGTGCGTACTCTCACGTCCCGGGATCAATTTTCGGCCCAATGCCTTATTGAAGCAAACCATTGGGAGGTTCCTCTATGTCTAGAGTTTGGGAGAAAAACAATGGAATGACCCAAGTAAAGTGTTATAATCGAACACGTCGAACAGGTGCACAGAACATTAAAAAAAACAAGTGCCTTTGAAAAAATGACATCAAGTAAGAAATACCTGTCGTAAAATAGTTTTATGTTAAGCTTGAAATATGGAGTCCCGAGGTCTGATAAAAACCAATTGAAGTAAATAAGAAATGTATGGAACACCCTAGATAAAGTACTTACAAGTTGTAAAAGGTACACAAACAAGACGACTTTGAAAATATTACTTCAATGGATGCACCAAGCAATTACATTGTTCTTGTATTGAACTTGGAATACCACGGAGACACAACGTCTGATAATAACCAGTTAAAGTAGTATTAGAAATTCAATAGAAAGACTTCGATAAGAATTGCATCAAACAGAAACCATTGCTGTCATTGTGTTTATGATGGTTTTTGAAACATCTAAGGTAGAGACATAATTATGCATGCAATGGCTAAATTGGCAGTAAAGACAGAAAGCATTCAACAGAGATATCAATAAAGAATAGAACAAAGTCAGCAAAGAATGACTTGATACAATTAAGCTTACATCATCAGGAAAACTTCAAAGGATAAACCACCCAAAAAAGATATAAAATAGACCTTTTCAAACAGAAAGTCAGAAGTCGCTGGGAAGACAAGCGTTTCTCAACTTTACAGACATTCTCTGTAAGTTTACAACTTTTGAGTCTCGGGTAATCAAGGTATTTGATTTTGGTGGATATTCTGGATTAAGAAATAAGTAGAAGTGTGGAAATGTAACGAAGTTAAGATTTGAGAATAAGGATCTCTGAGAATAAGAAATGTACACTATTTGTGTTTTGAATGATTAAAGTTGCGATTACCATAATAAATGTTATCTAAATGTCAGTTCGTTAATATATATATATTTTTAGAATAATCTCAAAGAGTATTTCTGTATCATCTTGTGAACTCAATTTCTGTACACTCAAAGGAGTTGCAGAATTCTGGGGGGTATTCCGGACACTCATAATATCCGGAAGGTTACAGTCCAGTTAAACTTATTAAAAGTACTATCCGGAGGATGATAACATCTTTAGACCGTTTCTTTCCTTCCGGGAGAGGTGGTCTGACCTTTAGACCCAATTAAGCGTCTTATAGGATCCAGCTACCGCAAACTTTAGTTGAAGGTAAACGTCTGGGGAATACGCCTGATCTGGGGTAGTCCGAAAGGGCTAGGACTTGTAATTACCCCTTCACACTGATCCCAGAGCTCAGTCACGATCCTGGGGGGGGGGGTTTCCGATCACTGACCCTAGAGCTAAGTCACGATCCTGGGGGGGGGTCCGATCACTGACCCTAGAGCTCAGTCACGATCCCGGGGGGGGGGGGGGTTCCGATCACTGACCCCAGAGCTCAGTCACGATCCTGGGGGGGGGTCCGATCACTGACCCTAGAGCTCAGTCACGATCCCGGGGGGGGGGGGGGGGTTCCGATCACTGACCCCAGAGCTCAGTCACGATTCCGGGGGAGCGGGGGGGGTCTGATCACTGACCCTAGAGCTAAGTCACGATCCTGGGGGGGGGGTCCGATCACTGACCCTAGAGCTCAGTCACGATCCCGGGGGGGGGGGTTCCGATCACTGACCCCAGAGCTCAGTCACGATTCCGGGGGAGCGGGGGGGGTCTGATCACTGACCCCAGAGCTGAGTCACGATCCCGGGGGGGGGTTCCGATCAATGACCCCAGAGCTCAGTCACGATCCTGGAGGGGGTGGGGGGGATGTTCCAAGACCCGGGCTGGGTGAGCTTAACAAGGTCAATCAGGGGAAAATCCCGCTGGTTGGCCAAAAGCTGTTGGAGGCGGGTCTGAAACCCAACAAGTGGGAGTCCCGCCTCCAAAGGCTTCCCATTGAGAAAATCACCCCCAAAGAATCATTCACAACAAGGTGAAACAGACACTGTTAGAATATTCTAATTATTCGTCTCTGAGAATCTGCTCCTGTTTGCTTAATGAACAGTTTCACTTTATGTATTCTATTTAAAAAGTTAAAAGTTTTAAACATCATACCTTGCTGGATTTTCACTGTTAACAACATCATTTAGAGCTGAGAAAAGAAAGTTTAAACATGTTTAGTTAAAATACATTTTCAAGCAAATTTTCTGAAAGCCCAATTGTCTTAGGCTCTGTATTATTTTATATACTTTGGCCGGGAGATAGCTGTCACCTATAAAAAGAGAAAGGTCAACTTATTAAATAATGAAGACAAAATATAAACTAGGCATGTCAATGCTGGTATTCTCAGGAATTCAAATTGAGTTCTTAAATAGGCTCTGGTTTGTTGAAAACAAAATTAAGATACATTTCATTCTTTAATACAATTGGATCAAGTATTTTTTGAAGGTTTTTGCATCCCATAGAGCTAAATTTGAACAATGTATTTTTTTCTGTTGCTGCAAATCATCCCCTCCCTCACGCCCCCCTCCCCCCACAAGAATGTTTCTGTTTGTGAACATGTTTGGAATTTTTGTGATGCTGCAGCCCTTGTGGCATCTTCTCTGCAGCAGTAACTGTGGTGAGGTGTTAATTTCTGAACAGCTAATTTAAAGAAGTAGTACACTTTATTATAATTATTATAAACAACATGATGCCAGTGCTGTCACAGAGGGGAAAACCCTTCTCAGGAAGGGGCTTCATTGCCTGATTCTGGCTCCTAGAGTAAATGGGCTGCTGGGGACACTACTGCTCCTCTCGGCCCACAAGCAAACCATAAAAAACATTTAAAAATTACCTTTCTGTACTTCCTCTGCCCTGATCCTGTTAGCTGCCAGGTTTCTTTGGCAGTTCTGGCACTGGTCACGACTTGCGTGACTGCGAGTTAAAATAAAGTCGGGTTCCTATTTGCGTCATAAGATCCCTACTTTTGCATATGTACAAGGCCCTCGTCTACCTGCGGAGATGGTCTCCGTCGGCTCCTGAAACGCAGGAGTTAAATTGGCGGTGGGCGGGCGGGAGCGCAGCGCGAAGGGGGATGTAAGTACTCTGCTCCTGCATGCCCTGTTCTTGTTGGGCGTGGGAGGTTAAAATCAGGGCATGTGTGTTGATGCCAGGAGAATCTCAGCTACAATGCCCCACCCTCCAGTTGATTAACCTGCCAAGACTGTCTGTCTGCTCGCCCATTTTGTGCAAGGTAAAGGAGGGCTGCTGATAATTTGGAATTGTATGCCAATAAGAATCAGTGCCTTCAAGTGAGGAAGGGAGAAAATTGGGGGACAAATTCCTTCACATAGAATGAAAATCAATGCCTTAAAATGAGTATGGGATAACTTTACAAATTTGATCTCTGGGCTCAGACGTCAATCACCGGGAATGCATATCAGAATTCAAGCACATGCTCCCTATGTTTTTCCATCTATTAAAATTAATTCCTGATATGTGTTCGAGGTATGCAAATCTCAGCTTCAGCAACCCGATTCATAAAATTATCCCTTGTATGCCCATATTCAATTATATGTGTCCTATGTCAGCCTGTCAGTAAGCAGAAGTATTTGTGATAGAGTGGGTTTAATAGTAAGATATCTATGATATGTGGATGATAAGCCATTTACTTGGGAAATTTGGAAAAGGCCTTAACATCCTCGCTATTTCATATTTGCATTCCAGGCACATTTAATTTCTTTGCTTGTTTTATGAGCAATATCCAAATTCAGAGGTAGTCATGGTTGCAAGCAACTATGCATGACTACGTTGGGAAATGGTTGAAGCAAACTGTTTGATTCATCCTAATTAGTTTGTGGAATAAGTCAGAGGATCTTTGTGTTGTGTCTTTAAAAAAGGGGGAAGCAGGTAGTACAGTGAGTGACTACGCTGTCGTTTCACCTGGGTATAAATCCAGCTGAAACTGGACTGATGGGGTGAAAATCCCTCTCTGTTGGCTGTTAGGGTCTTATCTGAATTAAACTTGGGCAATCTCCAGCTAGTTATTGATGGATGCAGGCCCACAATACAAAACTGGCCATAATTCAGCACAAATGTGGCACTAAACTGGCCATCTCACTCAGAAAGGTTGTAAGCATGGTTGAGGTGGGAAACACAACGTTGCAGACTGGGATGGTAGGCGTTCTCTTCTAAGGTTAAAGTGCATTGGTGGGCAGACAAGGGGGAGCTTTGCTCAAAATCAGGTGTGTGCTCTATCTGACTTGAAAGTGCTCAGTACTAACAATGGGTGCCCAAAATGAAGAAATGTTCGACTGTTCTGTAACTGACATGCTTCAACTTGATAAGTGCAAAATTCTCCAAAAAAAGATAAAAGGCAAACTTTTCTCTCACTGTCCCCCTTTCTAGACACCAATGAAAAGAGAGGCAGTTGATGGCAGATGTCTCCACAGCTGGTCTCTGGTTGGTAGACATTACTGAAATTAAATCTAAGCCAGAACTCTCACTGATATTCCTCCATTCCATTGGCTTTCTACTTTACCCAATGCTCAGTGTTCGCCTGATCAATTCAGACAAGATCAGCAAATTAGAGTCTGAAGGAAGACTGAATTTAAATCTCAGGTGAGGCCAGGCGGATTGCAGATGTGGGTCCCGCAGTTCGTCAAGCCAGCAACACACTGACGCACGGTTCCACTGATCTACTCTGTGCGTTTTAAAATGATAACTCGCATCTGTCCACTGACATTCAGAAATAGTTGTGGGAAAAATGCTTTAATATGGAAATGAGATGAAAAAATACTTGTGATGGAATAAGTGAGACAGTCTGTAATAATTCAATTGGAGATTTGAAAACAAAAGGTTTTGTTATCCATAGGGCAGGGTAACAAGCTTGGGAATAACTGACAGCAGTTGTTAGAGCAGTTAGGAGCACTGCCTTTCATATGCTGCAGATTTTAGAGACTATTCAGATCAGTCATTGACATTTTTATCAAAGCTTTCCAAGATTTATATTCCCATTTATCCATGGAATTGTGTCTTGGAGGATGCTGTAGAATATATCGACCAAATGCAGTTCTTGGTCTCCTGGTTGCTCAGAAGTGAGCCCTCTGAAGCTGCAAGAGTTTTCATGACATCAAATTGTGGCTGGAGAGAGATGTAGATTGAAAACTTTTGAGTGGATTATTTTTAGCATTCAAGAACAAAAAGCTGCAGTTGGCAAACTGTGGGGAGTGTTAGTTAAAACCTTTCTTAATAAATAATGATCTGGGACAGATTGGCTGCTGAGGCCCCAGGCATCTCTTTATCAAGTGCTTGTTACATATTTCACTCTCAATCTCTTTGAGATCGTTTCATAATGAGTTGTTTTCTTCTGTCTACATTAAATGATTGTGAACTGTGTAATATTTACTGTGTTGTATATTCTATGAATGAATATAAACAACTGCATCCTCCGAGATTCGCAAAAAATCTTAGCACCAATTCCCATTACAATGAGTCAGTCTTTCAACTATTATTTGAAATTATATAGCCCCGATTTTAACTCTTCATGCCCAACAAGAATGGGACGTGGTGGGGGCTAAAATACTTGTAGTGACCTACTCACCTGATCCTTGCTGGCCTCATGTCACATGCCATTTTAACAGGCGCAAACTGGCCAGCCAGCAAGTGCCTTGCATGTGGCAGGCGAGGGCCTCATTGAAATTCCGCACTTTGGGTCTAATGATGTCATTCAGACCTTGGCTATATTTTAAAAAGGGACAGCTGTGTTCGGCATCCGGTGCCGGCCTCCTCAGAAGCAGCAGGCACAAACCAGCAGGTACAGAAGAGGGCCGAAAAACTAAGTAATTTTTTTTTAAAGATTTCCTTGTGGGCCAGGAGGGGCAGCAGTGCTCCTCCTAGTCCCACAAGTAAACCTAGGGCCCAAGGATTCCCTTCCCCGACCGCAATCGCCTACCTCTCTCCAACACACCTGACTGCGGGTTCCTGGCCCCAGCCTTCTGCTGCACTTGCCCGTTGGGCCGATGCCATTGACGCCGGATTCGGGCGGGAATTGACTCTAGAATATTTAAATGAGGCCCGGGAGTTAAAATGGCCTGGGCCTCATGTTGGTGAGCCTGTTGCTCACCCTGCTGACCCAACACTTGTCATTGCCCCCCAGTTAAATTTGGGGCTCCTAAGTGTACTTATGGGGCACTGCAGTTAAAAAGCAAAAGCTATTATGCTAACATGAACATGAGGGTCCACATTTCTTATTTAAAAAATGCTATTGTACCAAGTTTGTTCAAACAAATAGGTAAATCAAAATGTGATTCTTTTTTCCTTCATTCTAGTGGATCTCCCATGAAATTGCTTGCAGGTGGAGGATGCGGAAGGAACGATGGGAGTAAAGGTGCATCCACTCTGCTCCAGCATTGGGGATAATTTTAACCAAACCCACCAGACTGGAAACTGATGGGATCAGATCGACTGCTTGTTTGTACCTCCCGCCCAATTTTACTTTCCATTGACTTCAGTGGAAAGTAAAATCAATTACCTCCATTGTGCCTGAACCCCAACCTCAGAACAGCACCCCTTACTGCACTAATGTGACATTTTCCTCTTCGTAGGCCAACCATTTTGTTACCTCCCTGTTATTTCTTCTTGTAAATATAACACTATTGTACTAAACTTGTTTGAGCAAATAGTAAAATGAAATGTTATTGCTTACGTTGTTTTTTCCCATGAATACGATTTACCAGGAAGGCAATCACTAAACCAACCAAAGCAAAACCCAGAATTGGAATCACAATCAGCCAAATTACTTTGTTATCTGAAGTGGTCTTCAAAATATTTTTAGTAGCTGGTGAAGAGATCAACACATATGTAGAACTTTCGGATCTGTTCCACAGATATTCATTGTGAATCGTCTTTGTGTTGGTGGCCTTGGTGCTTGCAACATTTCCTTTGTGGACATTTTTCAGAATCTTTGCTGATATATTTTGTGAAATTGTTGGTGACGCTTGTTTACTTGCTTGTAATGTCAGGCAGTTGTTGGTACAGAGATCACGATGTGTAATTGCTGCAGATGATGGAACAAATGTGTCTTTTTCAGTTTGAGCAGACTGGGTTGCATGAATCATTGATGTAGTTGTTTCATTTTTTTGTGATGAATAACCTGTTGAAATGAATCAGAGGATTAAAAACCAATTTACTTTGAATTATTTATGAACCTGTTGCAATCTCCAAGAGTCTCAACTCCTCCAGAGCACTTGTAACATGCTTTGCAATTCTCCTTTTATCCTTCCTCCCCTAAAGATGATGGGGGAAGAGGAGAAACTTAGACATGGCGGCTACCTTAGGTGTGCCCCTAATGGTGCAGGTGCCCACCATTACCATGCAAAATAGAAAATCTCCCCATAACCATGTCAACTTTGGCGGGATTAGTGGCAGATGTCGCAGATGGATGCAACCTACTTTCCCCCTACCCCCGGTGGATTTTCAGGGCCAAAATGTCAATGTTTCTTTGTTCTAGAATTTGTTCTGTCAAAGGATTATAGAATAAAATCATACAGCACAGAAAGAGGCCATTCGACCCACCGTGACTGTGCCAGCTCTTTGTAAGAACTATCCAATTAGTCGCGCTCCCCTGCTTATTCTCCATAGCCCTGCAAATGTTTTCCTTTTTAAGTATTTATCCAATTACCTTTTGAAAGTTATTATTGAATCTGTTTCCACCACACTTTCAGGCAATACATTCTAGATCAGAACAACTCGCTGTGTGAAAAAAAATCTCCTCATCTACCCCCTGATTCTTTTGCCAATTATCTTAAACCTGTGTCCTCTGGTTACCGACCCTCCTGCCAGTGGAAACAGTTTCTCCCTTTCTACTCTATCAAAACCCCTCATAATTTTGAACACCTCTATGAAATCTCCCCTAATCTTCTCTGCTTTAAGGAGAACAATCACAGCTTCTCTAGTCTCTCCACATAACCGAAGTCCTTCATCCCGGTACCATTCTTTCTGTTTCTGTCAAAGTTTAACAAATATTTTGTTAAATGAGTAATAGGTGTTGCTTTTTAAATTTGTTAATAAAATATGAATAAAATATACTTCTATCCCTTTGGAAGAGGCACTGTTGACAATTGTTACCGTCCACCCTCGCCCCCTCCCCGAAGTTGCTTCTGTCTCACTCTAGAATCATGCAGAGTTGCATGAGTGATAATGGAGCATTAATGTTTGTCACTATACCACAGGCTGCCTGTGAAACAGTATCGGGTTGCAGGTGGGCAGGAACACACATTCACAGTCTGCTCAGCCACCCACATCAGAACGACAGAGTGCTACTTTAGTTAAAATGAATAAAAATAAAATTCTTTCAAAAGTTGTTTATTTTCATTGGTGACAGAATCACAATATTAGCAATACTGCTCCTTCAGAAGACCCTGATGAGATTGTAAGGAGAACTTTCTCATGACTGGAAAAATGTAAATGTGTTAAAGGGGTCATTTTCTGGTGGTAGAATTACCACAAGAAGAAAGTAGTGAAGGTGTCTGCTGTCCTCAGCGATAAGAAGTCATTTAGAATATTTAAATCAGTTGGCGGTGGCATTCAGATATTTAACAGCTGAAAATAGTGGATCTGCAAGAAATTATTTTTTAACTGGAAAGTGTGGTGACAACAGTGTTTGATGACGCTCCTGTGAAGCGTCTTGGGAAGTTTTACTACGTTAAAGGCACTACTGTATATGTTGTTGTACCCTATCAACTCATTGAATTATCTTAAACACCTTAATTAGATCACTCTTTAATCTTCTATACTCAAAGGAATACAAGCCTCGTCTATGCAACCTGTCCTCATAATTTAACCCTTTTAGCACCAGTATCATTCTGGTGAATCTGTGCTGCATGTCCTCCAAGGCCAGTATATTACTCCTGAGGTGCGGTGCCCAGAATTGAGGCTCGGTAGTGAATATCAAACATTGGGTGGATTTGTTAAGATTTTCCCATAGCCTTTTAATCACATTGAATTTTTAAAGGTTGCTATTGTCTCCCTTCTATTGACAGTATGCCCTAATTCACTTGATGGTTCAGTAGGTAAATGGCCTGCACATTGTAGTACTGCGCCATACAGGCTAGAAAGGACCCAGGCTTCCTGTGGGGAGTGGGAGGTCCCTGGTTGGTGCTGAGGTAACTGGCTTCAGGCAGGGCAGCAATGAGGGGGACGCTTAAATGGTTTCAGTCCCCCTCTAATGGGAATGGAAGAAAAATCAGCTGGGATTCCTGTGGCTGATTGCTATCGTGTGCTCCCTGTTGGACAGCGTGTGTTTGTGTGTGTGCGTATGTATGTAAGTGGATGTCAAATAAGGACAGGATCAGGCTTAACTGTGATCCTGTAATGCCTATTGATACTACCCGGCCAGACTCACACGCTGTAGCACAAAGTGGGCGATGGTGAACTGGCAGCCCGTTTCACACCCGCCCAATTTTACTTTCCATTGACTTCAACTGGAAAGAAAATTGGGCGGAGTGTAAAACGGGCTGCCAATTCTCTATCGCCCATTATCTAAATATTGGCTTTGAAAATTCAACAGGAAGCACACAAAAAAGAAAACAGGAACACAACATCGCACTTTCTATGTGTCAACATTTCCCCTTTTTTGGTGTACACCAACTCCAAATCTTAATACTGCTGATTGCTTCACTTGGTCCACAAAATATGATGATGAATTTAATCCCTTCCACCTCTTCCCAGTTTTAAACAATGGAGATATTTCTTTGGCTGCACAATAAATGGACAAGTTAGCGAATTGGATCCAATGCACCAAACTTTTCTTGCTTTCTCTGTCAAAGCTTCTCCCGAATCTCTTTTATATTGGGCAAAAATGATACTTTTCTAACTCCAATATAAAATGAGCTCTGGTCAGCAATCAGAATTCCTTTTAAGGCCCCTGCTTATTCTGAACCAGAGCGGCCTGTTTGCGGAAAGTTTGCAACTTTGAACTGTTTGAACATGTTCTCCCTGCCTATGATGTAGTGACTCACTGCGCTGAATCACAACATGCGGAGTGTGGGGACATCGTAGGTAAGTTCAATTCTGTCCTCGCACAACGAGCACACGTTCAGGAGAAGTCACTGGATAACAATCAGGAGTAGTTAAAAAAGGAAATGCAGTTTTGTGGTCGAAAGGGCAAAACTGGCTTACGAACCAGAATGATATTTATACAGCAGGTGCAAGAATCCCTGGCTGATCTTTCCCTTTTCTATCCGGACAACACGCCATGAAATGTAATGATCCCATCACTGCCTTGCTTAAGATTAAGGGCCAGACTTGGAAGATTTCTGCGATGGGTGGGTCAGTAATTTAGGTTTACCAACCCTCCAGGATTGCCCTGGAGTCTCCAGGAATGAAAGATTAATCTCCAGGACACTGCCGAGAGCAACCCGGGAGAAAAATCATTCATTAAAAAAAATTGTGGGTTTTTTTCATTTTCTTTGAACTCTTTCATTTATCAGTCATAAAAATATTGGAGACGGGGAAAACGGGTGTTTAACTGAGTGGAGCGGTTGGAGGCAGGTGGTCATGTGATGAATCCTCCAGGGATACATCCAACTAGAGTTGGCAACTTTAGTAATATATCAAGAGTGTAAGCAGCAAATTTGGAATTGTACACGCTCCTCCTAAATCTGTCCTCACTACTGCTGCACCATTAAGGGAGGTCAAGGGCAGGCTCCTCTGGAAAATTTGGCATTTTTTATTTTTAAAATGTTACATTCCTGTTAATTTTAGAACACTATTTTTTCTTCACAATTGTCAGACTAAAAATAAAATTAATTAATTCATCTAAAAACATTATAGGAAAAATAAATGACATTTGGCTTCATCCATATTTAACAGACCAGCACTTCCCCAAGGGCTACCTGAATAGTCACTCTCTCTCTCCTTTCAGAGAGGCCGCTCCCCCCCCTTATTCACAGAAACTCTGTTCCTTTTTCACCTCCAGTTCAAGAGGTACTCTTCTTCTTCATTCCCCTCTCTTTTACAGAGGCACAATTATCCTCAAGGGCGCAGTAGTGGTATGTGCCACCATCCGCCATTGTAAAGCAGAGTGGCCCTCACATGCTCCTCCTGAGGTCCCACTTTGCCCAAATGGGCTGAAGATAAAAGTGACTTTTTGTTGAATATTTGGCTCCAAAAAGAGCCAGCTAACCTTCCAGACCAGATAATTGATCTCCTCCACGATCGACTACCTTAGTCTAGTAAAGGTTTTGGGCCCTTTCAGGAGGCCTCAAAGAGACACACCAGCTCTTAGCTCTTAGCTGGCTAAGTTCTGCTGAGGTCTAAAGGGTGACATTTCTCTGGGTAGCCTGGGAACTCCCTCTAACATGTCTCCTTGATGTAGAGAGGGAGCAGGCGGAAGATCCACCCAAGGCCCCCACTACTGGATTTCAAAGGATCAGTATAAATGGGATGTAACCAGGTTCTGCCTTGAATTCTGCACCTCCCCCCCCCCCGCCGCCTCCCCTGGGCAATAATAAGTTTTCCGCCCTTTCCAGTCCCAGAAATTTTGGGATGTCTAGTTTTATTCTCACAGTAAAGACAAGAGATGTGATGGAACTAATTCAATTCTAAATAGAGAAGATAAAGTGGAGTTCGCAGTCTTTAAGATTATCCTGGAATTTAAATTTTAAGGACAAAGATAATAATTAGAAAACCAGCAGAAAAAGTGAAATGATTGTCCACAGTTGTAGATTTCTGAGGCAGATTTTCAAAAGTACTGGATCCTAGAGCCTTCTGTCCCCTCCACCCATTGGCTGTGTGTTTATATTCAGTCTGAGTCATAATCATCTTATTCACAGATGTATCTTCCCCATTGTTGTTTGATCATTTACAGTTAAGATGGTATTGGAAAAAAACCTTTTCTCTCGATTTGATGCAAGTTGCAATCTGTGGGGTGCTTGGGGACTACCTTCATTTTGTCTAGTGAATTGCTAATAATTGCAATAAATGACTGGATATTGTAGGATGTGAAAGGAAACATGTCATTTTGTCTATTTATGTACTCCTTTGCCACAGTTGGAGCAAAGCTGGGAAGGGGCTGGCAGCAAGAAGAGTGTCAGGGAGGGAGTGGAGCAGCACGGATCTCGGCCAGCCAATCAGCTGTTGTGTTGTCAGCTTACTACTTTCCAGCGCAAGGAAATAAAAAGTGTAGACATTTGTATACTGTCTGCCTACACCCCTCTGCAGATCATCCACTCACTGTGTTATCAGGAAGGCACATGATGTGTGGAAGGCTTTTTTGGTGCAATTTTGAACTCAACAAAATTAGGTTAATCTGTGCTGTAGAATGGGAAACTTTTCCACTTTTGTCACCCGGTGTTGGTATCAAGCATTGCCAGATTGGGCTTGTAGCCATTTCAAATATGTCAGCCAGGTTAGAGGTACTGTACTTGTGTTAACTCCAACCATAGGTTGCGTCAACAAACAACTCCTGCTTCACCACCCTTCTATGATCTCCATCCACCACAGCAATCCCCTCTTAACTTTGTTTCAGTTTTCCACTCCACTAATTTCACCATCACAAGTAATCTTTGTTGTTTTATCATGCCGATCATCCTTTCCTACTCCATCTTCCAGCGCCCCGATCCAGTTTGCATTCCCACTGCCTCTGCGATCCCCCACTGCCTGGCTTCTGCTCTTCCAACTTGGGTTACAAGACTGCTGGATCCCTGCTCTTCCATTGTCACTGCCTGGATAACTGCTCCATTGCCGTTGCCACCTCATACACCACTCAACCACTAATCTAGGTAGCCCAGTCACCGAGCTGCAGCTCCTTGTCCCCTCAGGCATCCTTGCTTTTTTGATACTGTACCTACTGGCCCTTTGTATACTCCAAACCACTGGCATCAGGCACTACATGGCCCCTTGCCTCTCCTGCATGTGGCTGGTGCTGCTGGGCCCAACTCAGCCTCACATGCAAGGAAACACGAATCAACTTAATCCAGTTAGAGAGCAGGTAGGTTGGCTGGGGAAGACCGTCCCTCTCATAGCCCAACAATAGGGCAAATAGAAACACAGCAGCTACGATGGGAGCACTGCTGGAGGAGTGAGATACTCTCAGGAGTATTCTCTTCATAAGAACATAAGAACATAAGAAATAGGAGCAGGAGTAGGCCATTCGGCCCCTCGAGCCTGCTCCACCATTCAATAAGATCATGGCTGATCTACCTCAACTCCACTTTCCTGCACTATCCCCATATCCCTTGATTCCCTTAATATCAAAAAATCTATCGATCTCTGTCTTGAATATACTCAACGACTGAGCCTCCACAGCCCTCTGGGGTAGAGAATTCCAAAGATTCACCACCCTCTGAGTGAAGAAATTTCTCTTCATCTCAGTCCTAAATGGCCGACCCCTCATTCTGAGACTGTGACCCCTGGTTCTAGACACCCCAGCCAGGGGAAACACCTCCCTGCATCTACCCTGCCAAGCCCTGCAAGAAATTTGTATGTTTCACTCTCATTCTTCTAAACTCCAGAGAATATAGGCCTAGTCTACTCAATCTCTCCTCATAGGACTATCCCCCCATCCCAGGAATCAGTCTGGTGAACCTTCATTGTACTCCCTCTATGGCAAGTATATCCTTCCTTAGGTAAGGAGACCAAAATTGTACACAATACTCCAGGTGTGGTCTCACCAGGGCCCTATATAATTGCAGTAAGATGGTTTTACTCTTATACTCAAATCTTCTTGTAATAAAGGCCAACATACCATTTGCTTTCCTAATTGCTTGCTGTACCTGGATGTTAACTTTCAGTGATTCGTGTACAAGGACACCCAGGTTCCTCTGAACACCAACATTTCCCAATCTCTCACCATTTAAAAAATACTCTGCTTTTCTATTTTTCCGACCAAAGTGGATAACTTCACATTTCTCCACATTATATTCCATTTGCCATGTTCTTGCCCACTCACTTAGCCTGTCTATATCCCCTTGAAGCCTCTTTGCATCCTCCTCACAATTTACATTCCCACCTAGCTTTGTATCATCAGCAAACTTGGATATATTACATTTGGTCCCCTCATCCAAATCATTGATATAGATTGTGAATAGCTGAGGCCCAAGCACTGATCCTTGCGGTACCCCACTAGTTACAGCCTGCCAACCCGAAAATGACTCGTTTATTCCTACTCTCTGTTTTCTGTCCATTAACCAATCCTCAATCCATGCTAGTATATTACCCCCAATCCCATGAGCCCTAATTTTGTTTAATAACCTCTTATCGAATGCCTTCTGAAAATCCAAATACACCACATCTACTGGTTCCTCCTTATCTATTCTGCTAGTTACAACCTCAAAAAACGCTAACAGATTCGTCAAACATGATTTCCCTTTCATAAATCCGTGTTGACTCTGCCCAATCCTATTATTATTTTCTAAGTGCCCTGTTACCACATTCTTAATAATAGATTCTAGCTTTTTCCCTTTCTACTGATGTCAGGCTAACTGGTCTGTAGTTTTCTCTCTCCCTCCTTTCTTAAATAGTGGGGTTACATTTGCTACCTTTCAATCTGCAGGAACCGTTCTAGAATCTATGGAATTTTGGAAGATGACAACCAATGCATCCACTATCTCTATAGCCACCTCTTTTAGAACCCTAGGATGTAGGCCATCAGGTCCAGGGGATTTTTCGGCTTTCAGTCCCATTAATTTCTCCAGCACTATTTTTTTACTAATACTAATTTCTTTCAGTTCCTCATTCTCACTAGACCCTTGGTTCTCCACTATTTCAGGGAAGTTTTTTGCGTCTTCTTCCGTGAAGACAGACACAAAGGGCTGGATTTTGATACTGGGGCGGGTTGGGGTCGTGTCATCCACTTTTTGTGTTATCCACCCGACTGCAATTGGATGTGGGAGATTGATGCAATTTTCACCTAATTGGGCAATTGAGTTCCAGCATGTGGGAACCCATGAACCAATTAGTGTTTTCAGTCTGAAAGTCGCCTCTGATGATGTCATCATTGTTGCTGCATTGAAGGTCTTCAAAGACTGCCTGGCCTTTGCTGTGAGAGGACCTGGATGCAAAATGAGCAGCAGCAGCCCTA
The DNA here is from genome assembly GCA_030390025.1 of Squalus acanthias. Taxonomy (NCBI): domain Eukaryota; kingdom Metazoa; phylum Chordata; class Chondrichthyes; order Squaliformes; family Squalidae; genus Squalus; species Squalus acanthias. The sequence goes on along the minus strand of CM059426.1, from coordinate 151,497,329 downwards.
AGTCTGCTCCCAGATATTTTTACACCACCACTCCCAGATATGTCTCCTCCCCATCCATCCATATATGCATCCATCCACATAGCCATCCATATATGCATCCCCATAGCCAGCAGCCAGCCCTATCCATCCAAATGTGCTCCTGCCCGCCAGCCCACCCGCCCTATCCATCCAAATGTGCTCCCGCCAGGTTTCACATTCGTAGTTCACAACAGGCGTGCTTCACGTAGAAAAAGGGTTAAAATCACAAAGGCCTTTCAAAATGGCATTATAGAGGCAATTTAGTGCTTGTTAAGGGCCTTAACAGCCTATCCCGCCTCTTAGAGGTGGGACAGAGTCGGGACCAGCAGACACGATTTAATGAAAATTGCGTGGAGGCGGGATGGAGGCGGACTTGTGCCCGCCCGCCAGTTTTCGCAATTTTAACCCCCCACACGCCTCCAAACCTGCCTCCACGGGTCAATGAAAATCCAGCCCAAAGTATTTGTTTAATTTCGCTGCCATTTCCTTATTCCCCATTATAACTTCTCCTGCCTCAACCTGTAGGGGACCCACATTTACTTTAACAATCTTTTCCTTTCTACATACCTTTTACAGTCTGTTTTTATGTCTCTCGATAGTTTACTCTCATATTCTATTTTCCCTTTCTTTATCAATTTCTTGGTCTTCCTTTGCTGAATTCTAAAATTCTCCCAATCCTAAGGCTTACGGCTTTTTTGGCAACATTATAAGCCTCTTCCTTTGATCTAATACTATTTTTAACTTCTCCTGTTAGCCACGGTTGGACCACTTTTCCTGTGGGGTTTTTGTGCCTTAAAGGAATGCATATTCATTGTAAATTATGTATTAATTCTTTAAATGCTAGCCATTGCTTGTCTACCGTTATACCTTTTAACGTAGTTTCCCAATCTACCTTAGCCAACTCACCCCTCATACCTACGTAGTTTGCTTTGTTTAGATTTAAGACCCTAGTTTCGGATTTAACTAAATCACTTTCGAACTTAATATAAAATTCTTCCCTAAAGGCCCCTTTACTGCAAGGTTATTAATTAACCCTTTCTCATTGCACAATACTAGATCTAAAATACCCTGTTCCCTAGTTGGTTCCTCAACCTACTGATCTAGAAAACTATCTTGTATACATTCCATGAATTCGTTCTCCACACTATTACTGCAAATTTGGTTTGCCCAGTCTATATGTAGATTAAAGTCCCCCATAATTACTGTATTACCCTTGTTACATGCATCTCTAATTTCCTGATTTATACTCTGCCCTACATTACAACTACTGTTTGGGGGCCTATAAACAACTCCAACCAATGCTTTCTGCCCCTTGCTGTTTCTTAGCTCCACCCAAACTGATTCTATTTCTTAATTTTTGGAGCTAAGATCCTTTCTCTCTACTGTCTTTATCCTATCCTTTATTATCAGGGCTACCCCTCCTCCTTTTCCATTTTACCTAACTCTTCTAACAGTTAAGTATCCTGGAATATTTAGTTCCCAACCTTGGTCACTTTGGAACCACGTCTCCGTAATGGCTATTAAATCAAACCTCTTCATTTCTATCTGTGCTATTAATTCATCTATTTTGTTGCGAATGCTTCACGCATTCAGATATAGCGCCTTTAGCTTTGACTTTTTTCTATTTTTCCCTGATGTCACCTTAGTCACTAATGCCCTATTACCTTTGTTACTCTCTCTGTCTCTTCCTGACCCACTCTGGTTACTTTTACCCAAAACTCTACTCTGCTCCAGAGCCTTGACATTTCTCTCGCTGCTTTTATATTTACTCATTCCTGAATCCTCCCTCCCGCCCCCACTTCATTAGTTTCAAGCCCTGTCTACTGTCCTAGTTATTCAATTCACCAGGATGCTGGATCTAGCCTGGCTTAAGTGGAGCCCATCCCAACGGAACAGCTCCCTCTTTCCCCAGTACTGGTGTCAGTGCCCCATGAAGCAAAACCCCTGCCTCCCACACCACTCTTTGAGCCACGCATTTAATCTTCTAATCTGCCTATCCTTATGCCAATTGGCACGTGGCTCTGGTCATTATAACCTTTGAGGTTCTGCGTCATAATTTGGACCTCAACTCCTCAAACTCTCTCAGCAGAACCTCATTCCTAGTTCTACCTATGTCATTGGCTCCTACGTGGACCACAACAACTGGATCCTCCCCTTCCCACTCCAAGTTCTTCTCCAGCCGCGAGGAGATGTCTTTAACCCAGGCACCGGGCAGGTAACACAACCTTTGGAACTCCCGGTCGTGGCTGCAGAGAACAGTATCTATCCCTCTGACTATACTGTCCCCTACCACAACTACATTCCCTTTCACTCCCCCCACCTGAATGGTCTCCTGCACCATGGTGCCATGGTCAGCTTGCTCATCCATCCTGCAGGCTTTTCCCTCATCCTCACAGGCAGCAAGAACCTCATACCTGTTGGATAAGGACAAATGCTGAGGCTCCTCCAGGAGCTGGGAGCCCCTTACCTGGCTGAGTTGCAGTCACACCCTCCTGTCCCTGACCACTAACCAGACCTGTACCACTACCTAACCTAAGGGGTGTGACTGCCTCCTGGATCAAAGTGCCCAGGTAACTCTCCCCATACCTGATGCCCCGCAATGTCTGCACCTCAGAATCCAGCTCAACAACTCTGATCTGAAGTTCCCCACGATGTAGGCATTTACTGCAAACGTGGTTGTCCGGGATCACAATGCTCTCCACAAACTCCCACATGCTGCAGTTGCGGCACATCACCTGCACTGCCATCTCTATATGACCTTGTTCTATTTAATTAAATTTGTAGTTAAGCAACCTAGTTTACAGTTTAGTATCTTGACTACTTACTTGATCTAGATTAAGTTATGGGTAATGAAATTAAATATCTACCTGTAACACAAAGCACTACAAGTAGTGTAGGCAAAAAGCAGCAACTCCTTCCCCCTCTTCTCCGAATTCCCAGTCTTTACAAATTCCCAAATAAAACACTGTTCAAGTCCACTCCGTTTAATGCCGCTCCGTGCAGACCGCGCATGTCTCAACACAGTGACCTTTGTAATGGTCCTTTCCTTTTCCCCATTTACATGATGCCCCTCAGAGGCAAAAGTTTATAATAATAACAACAACAACTTGCATTTATATAGCGGCATTAATGTAGTAAAACATCCCAAGGCTCTTCACAGGAGCATTATCAAACATAATTTGAGACCGAGCTATATCAGACGTTATTAGCACAGATGGGTCAAAGTGGTAGGTTTTAACAAGCGTCTTAAAGGAGAAGAGAGAGGTTATGAGGCGGAGAGGTTTAGGGAGGGAATTCCAGAGCTTAGCATCTAGGAAATTGAAGGCACGGCTGCCAATGGTGGAATGGTAAAAGTTGGGGGATGCTCAAGAGGCCAGAATTGGATGAGCGCAAAGATCTGGGAGGGTTTATATAGCGGCATTAATGTAGGGCTGGAGTAGGTCGGGAGGGGCGAGGCCATGGAGGGATTTGAAAACAAGGATGAGAATTTTAAAATCGAGGCGTCACTGGATCGGGAACAAATGTAGGTCAATGAGCACAGGGATGATGGGTGAACAGTACTTGGTGCGAGTTAGGATACGGTAGCAGAGTTTTGAATGAGCTCAAGTTAACGGAGGGAGCAAGGTGGGAGGCTGGCCAAGAGAGCACTACTTCTTCACCACCACCTCTGATTCTATAACTGCCTCTGTTTTGTCAAACTGCCTACCCAACATAAAGCTGAGGATGAGACATAAGTTTCCCCAGCTACACATTGGCAAAACTGAACTCACTTTATTCAGCTTCCACCAACAATGTCACACCCATGGCCCCAAATCAATTCCCTCCCAGCAGCTGCTCAGGCTGACTCAGACAGAGCACAACCTACATGTCCTGTTCTACCAGGTTTTGAGCTAAAACCCCGCATCCTATAAGCCCCAAGACTGCTTACTTCAACCTCCACAACATTGCCCACCTCTGATCCTGGCTCACCCCACCATCGTTGAAAACCTGAACTATGCTTTCAACCCTCAAGACTAAACATCTCCAATGCTCTCCTCACCAGAATCCAAAGCTCCACCCCACATTAACTCCATATCATCCCAAAACCCTGCTGTTTGCACACAAAGTCCTGTGACCTCCAGCAGCTCCCTTGCCTTCAATGCAATGAAGTCACAATCCTTGCACAGTCCATCCTACCTATGCAACCTCTTCCAACTCTATGTCCCAGTCCATGCCCTTTGATCCTCCAACTCTGGCCTTCTGTGCATTCCCCCTCCCACTGCTCCTCCTTTGGAGACACAGCCTCCAGACACTTTGGCACTACTCTTTGGAACTCCTTCCCCAAGACTTTTCACCCAGCTACTTCTCTCCACACCTTTGAAAGTCTCCGGAAAAGTTTTATTTTCGGTCATCTATCCTAACTCTTCTACTACTGCTCAGCGCCCTATCTGTCCTATGTGAAGCACCTTGGGATGTTCTATTACATTATTGGCACTGTAAAAATGGAGGTTTGTTGTTGTAGCTTAGGGCAGATGCAAAGTGAAGATCCCTCTAGTCTGCCAAAGTAACGTGCCTGAACCATAAAACTCAGAACAGAAACCTAAGGGGTTATTTTAACCGCCACCCACCCACCCAACCACACTCTGGTCCAGTGGCAGGGGGTTAAGATGGCGAGGGGGTCTGCGCTGCATTCCCAATGTGTTGCTGCCCCTCACCATCTTACCTTACCTGAAATCGGGCACAGGAAGGCCACCTGCTCCAGAGGAGTGGGGGGCCTAATTTAAATTGTAAAGTTGCCACCCAATGACATAATCGGGATGCGCACGCCATTTTAATTACGGGTAGTGCAGTCTCGGACCCGTCAGCTTTTTCTGGCAGCAGGCAGCATCCTGGCCACAAGATACCCAGGCAAATGCTCCACAAGGATACCTTAGGACTCCCCTGCCCTGCTCTTCCACCCCCTCCCAATTGCAAACTTTACCACTCCTGTCCCTTCCTCACCTTGCCGTGGACTGTTTCTGTGGGCCCCCGGTTGAGGCCTGACCCCCCACAGATTTCCATTCCCACCCACGAGTGTTGACGTCATCCCTGCCAGCTCCGGGCGGGAGTCAGTGTCGGGGCATTCCAATGAGGCCCGGGAGTTAAAATCTCGCCGCCCACTTCGTTCCTGCACCCCAGTTCCCACCCTGAGTTAAAATTGGGGGTTTATTTTTTATGATTGCTCCAATCAGAGGAACACTGAAGGAGGTTTAAGCAATTGTATGGAGAGAAGGATGCATAGTGGAATGAAAGGTATGACTTCACCATCACATCAAGTTCCAGTGAAATTTTGTCTCTTACAGAGAAAGATACTCTTCTTCAGAATATGCCATGGATCGATTACAAGTTGAATAAGCTAATTTGTTTTTCTCTCAATAATTTCAGTGCATGGGTGCAGTTAGAATCAAAAGATATCAAAATAAGTAACAAGACTGGGAACTAAATTAATTATTTCCAAAATGTTTCAGTACTGTACGTGATTTTTTTGTGCTTTTATTTTGTGAAGTTTTTCATTTTGCATACTTTGTGCATTAGCAATCTGTTTTCTCAACATCAATTCGTACCACAGTGGATTCAAAACAGAGGATTGAGAAAAGAGAATCTCCGAAAGAATGAGAGTATTTAGGTTTGCAAAACATTTTTTTTAAAACCATGGTGCAGTTTTAAGGTAGGCAAACATTTCTACTCTTTAATGAACAAGGAATATTTTTCAATGTGAAAAACAATGGAAAAAAGCTCAAACATTATAAATGACAAAAACTTCAATTATTTTTGTTTATATTTTTTCCCTTTTAGTTTCTTACTGCTTTCTCCCACTGTGCAACTTCCTTCCTTGGCAAGGAGGAATGACTGAGCGACAACTTCGCCACAGTTGCTGTCAATGCCATTCCCTGATCAGCCATCATGGGTGGGCTGATGGGACCCTGCCAGATTTCCCGTTCCTCCCTTTCCCTTGACGTGCAGCAGTTAGTTTCCATAGATCAAATTCACACAGCAGTTTCTGTTTTTTTTAATTATTTTATCCCTTTCCCTTATTATCTAGTCTCTCTGTATTACTCACAGGACCTTGTTGCATCCGGTTTATGGATGTAAAACGGGTGTAAAATGGACGCAACGAGACCCAATTTTGGGGACTAACCTCCTGCACCCCAAGGACGCCTGAAAAAAATCCGACCCGAAATTGGGTCAGGCCATTTTTTAGGCATCCACACAGGCGTTGGGTCCCTTACGAATGTAAATGAGGTGCCAATGCCTGTTTTAGACCCCAGGAGCCGGACCTGCCCCACTCAGGATTTTTCACCGGCCGCTGAGTTTAAGAAAAGAAAACATTTTTTAAACATTCTTCTGTGCTGCTCCCGACTCCACAGCCCTTTGTGCAGGATCAGGGATAGCAACAAGTTTCTTTCAACCTCATGGCACAGCCATCCTGTCTACAGGACGTGCCTGATAGTGAACAAGAGCTGGTTTAAAAGGCAACCTTCAGGAAACAGTGATAGAACAGCTCCTCAGTAACTCATAAAGATTATATTGAATGGGAGGCACAGCAATAAGTAAATGAATTGGAATTTAAAAAATATGCAATTTAAGCATATGATTAACTATATATAGTGACCCGATAGTCAACTTCAGAAAAGTGTTGCTTTACATTTATGATCGGCAAGAGTTATGATTAGAGTTACAATTATCAAAGTAGGTCACATTTTAAATCACAATGAATGGTTGCCACTCATAACGACTGATTGTGGATAACTGCAAGCAATAAGTTTTAGAGTACCAGGTGTTTTTACAATTCCTTATCTGACCATTTGGTGGATTTCGCAAGTTGGGGCGGGGGGTTGGGGGCGGGGGGCAGGGGGTTGGGGTTTGAAGAACAGATTAATGCCACATCTGTGCAGACAGATTTGAACGTATAGAAATTTTCAAATAACCGCCTAAATCAGCCTCTAACCAATTAATCTGTCGAGAGAAAAATTCTAGCGAACATCAGGTCCACTAAGAAACCTGAAGGAGACATACTTGTTTTAAAGTGCACTTAAATATTAAAGCATGTTACTGTCAAATCTCTCAGACACCTGGGCGGAACTATTCACTGAAGTAAGCCAAAGGCTACATGGCAGGCAGTGCAGCAGTTTTCAGCCAGGTTTAACAGAACAACATTTTACAGTGACACTTACTGTTGCCAGAAAATAAGAGGGCCACCGTCAGAATCAAATATAGTCTTGAATTCCGCTGGTTCATGTTACCTTTATAGAGAGTGTGCATACAATTCCATTGTGCTCTGATTTCCTCTCTTACTCAAAGAAGCGTCACCATTTCCTGTTTCCTGTAAATGTTTCTGACTCAAATATTTCTTCAGGAGCTGTTTCTGAATGATGTTTTTAGGAAGTGATGCAATGCAACCTGAACTAGCTGCTGTGCCAGGTTGATTATTTCTGAAAATGGTTTCTTTCTTAGTTATCTGCATGAAAGTGACTCCTGCAGACTTTTTGATGAAATTTCTTTTAAACTGTTAGGCTCCTCCTACAACCAAAGGAGAGATATCTTTGTTATCTGTTCCAGTTTGTAAACACAGGATGTGATTATTTTTATCGTAAGAAACATTTTGCCATGCAATGTTTTGATAAGCTTCTAATATATATATATATATATATATATATACAGGATGATGAATATCCTGCTAACTAATTAAATCCATTCCTTCCTGCCATGTGAGAAGGCCACACATATTGATCTTTATCTTCCAGGTATTGATAAATTCCCTGCCTGACTTCCACTAGGAAGCAGAGATTAAAATATAGGCTGTTAATATTACTGTTTAGCCAAAAATTATACTTAAAGAAATTAGTCAATTTCCTATGGCATTGCACGTGGACAGTCAAGGCCAAGTGTAGTTTTGAGGTGAAACAGGGTTAAAGGACAGGGGGAAAATGACCACAGTGTGAAGATATAATTCAATCCCATTTTAATGTCATAGATTCTGTCCTTATTTTTATATATTATTTTGATTTGATATTATTATTTGTAGTTAACATGCAATTTGGGAAGCAGAGAAAGTACAGTTGTTTGGAGTATAGGAATTTCTCTGCAGCATAGGTTGAAAGCTGGGAGATGCAAAACTGAGGCACCACCACTAAGAGTGTAATTACAGCGGGATATGTTTACAGAGCCAGTTTCCATTATAAATATGTACATAAGAGGGGCAATTTTAACCCTACCTGTTTTCTTTCATATCTGAGCCCTTGAAGTCCTCGTCTCTGTCCTGCTCAGCAGAGCTCTGCACACTGTCTCCTCAGCTGTCCGTGCCACCAGTACCTGCTGCTATTTACTTGTGCTGGGTGTTTCACCTTGTGCAGACCCCTCTGCAGCACTATCTAAAACATGCAGAATGCCAATGTTTGAACTGGTGCCTGGGAGGGACAGAGTGCCTGACACTGCGTCCTCAGAAGGATTGTCCTCTCTGAGGTGTCTTCTTCAAGAAGCCCTTGCTGCAGAGAAGGACCAAGATGAAAGAGAAAAGGAACAAGACTTAGGACGGAAATGCTAGGCTGGATATTTACAGGTGACAGTCTTCAGAATCCAGCTTGAAGTTGTAAAGCTTGCTGAATATTTGCTGAGGTGAATGAAGGGTGACAGGTAATATGCATACACCCTTCTCAGGTAAGTCACCAGCCTCTCCATCCTCAATGCTCATGGCTCTGCTTGGACTACTGATCTCCAAGACTTCTTCCTCTGCCTTAGTGAAGGTTATAATGTTGAGTATTCCTCCCCTCATCTTGGTTCTCTCCCTGGCATTATGTGCTGTCTTGTCCAGCAGAAAAGTTAGTGAGTGGCTGTTGAAAAGGTAAGTGGAGATGCATCGGGCTTGTGCAGATAGTGCATGTAGTGAGAGGTGGAGAAGAAGCAAGATGGAACCAGGATGGGGAGGTGATGATTGTAAAGCCAAGTGTGCGGAATGTGGTGAGGAAGGGGTGCTGGGAGGAGTTGGTGGTTGTGCAAGTCCTAACATGTGAGAAGAGAATGGTGTTAGTGTGTGGTGGTAAGAGAGCAAAGGAAGAGGTGAGTGTGTTTTGAATGCGAGAGAGCGGTGTTACAGTGTGCCCTTGTGATTGTATGCTGAAAGATGTGATCAAGGGGGGAGAATTGTTTAGAGTGGTGGGGGATGAAAGGAGTTTTTTGTCAGGTGCTGTTGAGAGAGGTTGAATTGTAGGATTGTACATTTTTTTAACCCGTTTCTGATCACTAGGTGGCATTTCTTTAGGAGTGTATTGGGAATGTTACACTGCTAAACAAACCCTCACAAAGGGTACAGTCATTAGGAACAGCTAATAAAGTTATTGGGCCAAAAATTCGGCACTTGCCGGGTGAGTACGCACTGTGTACTCACCCGTAAGGCCTCCTGAAGTGCCAGTTTCCTGCATGGACTGCGTATGCGCGGGAAACTGGAACTTCCGGTCTCGTGAAGGGAGCGGTTCAGAGGTGAACCACGTGCGCGGGAGAGGCTGCGCGCATGCAGCGAACTTAGGTTTTTTTTCAGGTTTCTCCGGGAAGGTAAGTATGGAAGAAGCTGCGCTTTTAAAAAGGAGGCGCAGGACCTGTTTTTAACAAGGTAAGTGGTTAATTAATTACAATTTAAAAAAAATTTCAACAGGTTTATCTTTTTTAGATATTTTTAAAAAAGGTAAGTTTATTTTTAGCACTGTTAAAAAGTATTTTAATTTTTTCAAAAATTTAAATTTTTGTTTAAAGTAGTTAATTTATTTAACTTATAGATATTTTAAAAATGTGATGTTTTTTAAAAATTTATTTGAAGTTTAGGTGTTGTTTTGGGGCCGATTTCAATTCATAGATTTGACAGGTCTCTATGAATGAAAGATGGTCTGTTGCCATTGGCTCTCCATGGCCCACGTGATCCCAGGGGACGCATCGCACTAACTACGCCCCTGGGATACACAAGCACTGCGCGCCGGCAGCTGCAGGAGGCCCAGGAGCTGAAGTCCCCGTGGGCCCAAAGGTCAACGGCAGGCGCGGTAGGTAGGTGCGCGCGGGATCCTTGCACCCGCGGGAAGCCAGGGAGCCTAATTTCTGGGCCATTAAGTTATCCAAATCTGCAACATTCATTTTCAGAATAATGGTAGAACTCAGAATGTGATCCTCAAAACAGTGGTAAACATCTTGAATTCCCATGTAGTAAAACTAGAATTTGACTTAGTCACTGTAAACCAGTGGCCTTGATTATAGCATTTGATTGAGGAACACTTGTTGGATAGGAACTAGAATGGTCCAGTACCAAGCTGGGGGAAAATAGAATTTTTTTTTAAACTCTCGCACATCAGAATTGAGTGACCACTGAAGCAGCACAGGAAGTGTCCCATATCACAATATCAAATGCTCATGGCGACTTCCCAAAGCTAGAAAAGCTGTGCAGATTGGAATCTTACAGAGATCACTAGAGAAACAAACGGCACTCTCTTAAAACACAAAGTCAAGGATATAACAAAATACCTGCAAACAGCAGCTCCCTCTGTCTGCATCTCAAGCACAAAGCCTAGGCTAGGAACATAGGAACAGGAGTAGGCCATTGAGCCCCTCGAGCCTGTTCCGCCATTCAATGAGATCATGGCTGATCTGTGACCTAACTCCATATACCCGCCTTTGCCCCATATCCCTTAATACCGTTGGTTAACAGAAAGCTATCAAACTCAGATTTAAAATTAACAATTGACTTAGCATCAACTGCCATTTGCAGAAGAGAGTTCCAAACTTCTACCACCCTTTGTGTGTAGAAGTGTTTCCTAATTTCACTTCTGAAAGGCCTGGCTGTAATTTTTAGACTATGTCCCCTAGTCCTAGAATCCCCTTACAGGGGAAATAGTTTCTCTCTATCTACCTTATCAGTTCCCCTTAATATCTTGAAAACTTCGATCAAATCTTCCCTTAACCTTCTAAATTCCAGGGAATACAATTTATGTAATTTAACCCTTGGAGTCCAGGTATCATTCTGGTAAATCTACGTTGCACTCCCTCCAAGGCCACCAGGAAACGTTCAGGCCAAGACAAGCCATAGAAAGAAAAAGAGAAGAACATCCAGCACAAAAGCCAAGTTTGACCACTTGTTATATACTGACCCTTCTGACGTGGAATCTGATGCAAGCTGGCTATGTATGGTTAGCATGGGACGAAGATGGCACTGTGTCGTCATGAGTGCAAGAAGAATTGTGGGGGGGAGGGAGTGGGTTGATTTATTCTGTGAAAACAAAGTAAATTGCATATTCTTATAACTGCACCGCTGTTATCTTGGATCTAATTCAGTCTACTGTGTGGCTCTGCCGCATAAAGGGTCACAAGAGGTGGCCCTCAAGTACTTGAGAATGACTAACGGTGATGAATGCAGATGGCTCCCAGCTTCTCTTGATAATGGACTGGATTCTCTCACAAAATAAGAACATAAGAACATATGAATTAGGAGCAGGAGTAGGCCATACGGCCCTACGAGCCTGCTCTACTGTTCAATAAGATCATGGCTGATTTTCGACCTCAACTCCACTTTCCCGCTCGATCCCCATATGCCTTGATTCCCCATGAGTCCAAAAATCTATCTATCTCAGCCTTGAATATACTCAATGATTCAGCATCCACAGCCTTTTGGGGTAGAGAATTTCAAAGATTCACAACCCTCTGAGTGAAGAAATTCCTCCTTATCTCAGTCTTAAATGGCCGACCCCTTATCCTGAGACTATGCCCCCTAGTTCTAGACTCTCCAGCCAGGGGAAACAACCTCTCAGCATCTACCCTGTCAATCCCCTTCAGAATCTTGTATGTTTCAATGAGATCACTTCTCATTTTTCTAAACTCCTGAGTAGAGGTCCAATCTACTCAATCTCTCCTCATAGGACAGCCCTCTCATCCCAGGAATCAATCTAGTGAACCTTTGTTGCACCACCTCTAAGGCAAGTATATCAATCCTCAGATAAGGAGACCAAAATTGTGCACAGCACTCCAGGTGTGGTCTCACCAAAGCCCTGTACAATTGTAGGAAGACTTCCTTAGACTTGTACTCCAATCCCCTTGCAATAAATGCCAAAATGCCATTTGCCTTCCTAAAACAAGGGAAAAACCTACTTGACCTCATCCTCACCAATCTACCTGGCGCAGATGCATTTGTCCATGACAGTATTGGAAGGAGTGACCACCGCACAGTCATTGTGGAGACGAAGTCCTGGCTTCACACCGAGGACACCCTCCTTTGTGTTGTGTGGCACTACCACCGTGCTAAATGGGATCGATTCAGAAGGGCATAGCAGCTCAAAACTGGGCATCCATGAGGCGCTGTGGGCCATCAGCAGCAGCAGAATTGCATTCCACCACAATCTGTAACCTCATGGCCCGGCATATCCCTCACTCTACCATTACAATCAAGCCAGGGGACCAACCCTGGTTCAATAAGGAGTGTAGAAGAGCATGCCAGGAGCAGCACCAGGTGCACCTAAAAATGAGGTGCAAACCTGGTGAAGCTACAACACAGGACTACATACACACTAAACAGCGGAAGCAGCATGCTATAGACAGAGCTAAGCGATCCAATAACCAATGGATCAAATCAAAGCTCTGCAGCCCTGCACATTCAGTCGTGAATGGTGATGAACAACTAACGGGAGGAGGAGTCTCCATGAATATCCCCATCCTCAATGATGGTGGAGCCCAGCACGTGAGTGCAAAAGACAAGGCTGAAGCATTCGCAATGATCTTCAGCCAGAAGTGCCGAGTGGATGATACATCTTGGCCTCCTCCCGAGGTCCCCATCATCACAGAAGCCAGTCTTCAGCCAATTTGATTCCCTCCACGTGATATCAAGAAACGGCTGAGCGCGCTGGATGCAGCAAAGGCTATGGGCCCCGACAACCTCCCGGCTGTCGGGCTGATCAGTTGTGCTCCAGAACTAGACATGCCTCTAGCCAGGCTGTTCCAATACAGCTACAACACTGGCATCTACCTGACAATATGGAAAATTGCCCAGGTATGTCCTGTCCACAAAAAGCAGGACAAATCCAATCCGGCCAATTACCGCCCCATCAGTCTACTCTCAGTCATCAGCAAAGTGATGGAAGGTGTCGTCGACAGTGCTATCAAACATAGAACATAGAAACATAGAAAAATAGGAGCAGGAGTAGGCCATTCGGCCCTTCGAGCCTGCTCCGCCATTCAATATGATCTTGGCTGATCCTCAATCTCAATACCATATTCCCGCTCTCTCCCCATACCCCTTGATGCCTTTTGTGTCTAGAAATCTATCTATCTCCTTCTTAAATATATTCAGTGACTTGGCCTCCACAGCCTCCTGTGGTAGAGAATTCCACAGGTGCACCACCCTCTGAATGAAGAAATTTCTCTTCATCTCAGTCCTAAATGTCCTACCCCGTATCCTGAGACTGTGACCCCTCGTTCTAGACCCCCCAGCCAGGGGAAACATCCTCCCTGCATCCAGTCTGTCTAGCCCTGTCAGAATTTTATACGTTTCAGTGAGATCCCCTCTCATTCTTCTGAACTCTAGCGAATACAGGCCTAGTCGACCCAATCTCTCCTCATACGACAGTCCTGCCATCCCAGGAATCAGTCTGGTGAACCTTCGCTGCACTCCCTCTATGGCAAGTATATCCTTTCTTAGGTTAGGAGACCAAGGGGTAAAAATTGAGTCGCGCCCCATTTGGGGCGCTAACCTCGCCGGGGCGCGACTTTTAGCGCCCCGAAAAAATTAGCGGCCCCGCGCCGGAACTTCAGTGGTTGCGCCCCAAGAGGGAAGCGGGGCGCAACTGGAAGCACCCCGCATCCCTCTTGGGGCGCTGCGAGTGAATATCCTGGCGCTACGTGCCGCAGCGCCACGCGCTGCGGCACGTCGCGCCGCGGTATTGCAGGCCTTCCTCCCCTTCTTAAAGGGGAGGGACCCTGCGCAGCGCGAACCGGGGCCCAGCTGGGCCCCCAGGGATCGGGAGTGCCGGCAAAAGAGCCCGGCACTCAAGAGAAGTGCCGGGCTCTTGGAGCGCAGCCGGCACTTCACGGTGGGGGGGCTTCACGGGGGCCGGGGACAGGTGCTGGCAGGCGGCCAGCAACAAAAATGGCCGCCTGCCACCTCCACTTTAAATATCGCCGCCCCGGCCGCACGTACGCCTCCCTGAACCCGTCGGACATAGCGTCTGGCGGTAAATCAGGGGGCGCGACTGAAGATCACGGCCGGGGCGCGAGCGGGGTGCTGCGCACGGCGATGACGTCATCGCCGGCGGCGCAGCGCCACAGGGCGCTACCGGCTGCCGCCGCCGCTAACCTCCCACTAAATTTTTCGGGAGGCGTGGGCGGCGCTGCGCCCGGGCGTTAGCTGCTTTACGCCCCATTAGCGCCCTCTTAAGGCGCTAACGGGAGGCGCAAGCAGCTGAATTTTTCCCCCCAAAACTGCACACAGTACTCCAGGTGTGGTCTCACCAAGGCCCTGTATAACTATAGTAAGACATCCTTGCTCCTGTACTCAAATCCTCTTGCAATGAAGGCCAACATACCATTTGCCTTCCTAACTGCTTGCTGTACCTGCATGTTTGCTTTCAGTGACTGGTGTACAAGGACACCTAGGTCCCTCTGTACATCAACATTTCCCAATCTATCACCATTTAAATAATACTCTGCCTTTCTGTTTTTCCTACCGAAGTGGATAACTTCACATTTATCCACGTTATACTGCATCTGACATGTATTTGTCCACCCACTTAACTTGTCTAAATCGCCTTGAAGCCTCTTTGTATCCTCCTCACAACTCACAATCCCACCTAGTTTTGTGTCATCAGCAAACTTGGAAATATTACATTTGGTTCCCAAGCAGCACTTACTCACCAATAACCTGCTCACTGATGTTCAGTTTGGGTTCTGCCAGGACCATGCTAACACTCTGGGTTTCCTGTACGAGGACGCCTAAATCTCTCTGAACACCAACATTTAATAGTTCTCACCATTTAATAAATATTCTGTTTTTCTATTCTTCCTACCAAAGTGAATGACCTCACATTTCCCCACATTATACTTCATCTGTCACCTTATTGCCCACTCACCTAACCTGTCTATATCCCTTTGTAGGCTTTTTGTGTCCTTCTCACAGCTTAATTGCCACCTAGCTTTGTATCGTCAGCAAACTTGGATACATTACACTCCTCCCTTCATCTAAGTCATTAACATAGGTTGTAAATAGCTGAGGCCCAATCACTGATCCTTGTGTCACCCCACTAGTTACAGCCTGCCAACCTGAAAATGGCCAGTTCATCCCTACTCTCTGTTTTCTGTCCCTTAACCAGTCCTCTATCCATGCTAATATATTATCCCAAACCCCATGAGCCCTTATCTTGCATAACAACCTTTTATGTGGCACCTTATCGAATGCCTTTTGGAAATCTAAATATACTACATCCACTGGTTCCCCTTTATCTACCCTGCTAGTTACATCCTCAAAAAGCTTTAATCAATATGTTAAACATGATTTCCCTTTCATAAAACCATGTTGACTCTGCCTAATCATATTATGCTTTTCTAAGTGCCCTGTTACCACTTCAGTAATAATGAATTCCAGCATTTTCCCGACGACTGATATCAGGCTAACTGGCCTGTAGTTTCCTGTTTTGTCTCTTCCCTCGTTTCTTGAATAGCGAGGTTATATTTGCTACCTTCCAATCCGCTGGGACCATTCTAGAATCTAGGGAATTTTGGAAGATCACAACCAATGCATCCACTATCTCTGCCCTAGGATGTAGGCTATCAGGTGCAGGGGATTTGTCGGCTTTTAGTCCCATTAGTTTCTCAAGTACTTTTTCTCTATTGATCTTAATTATTTTAAGTTCCTGAATCTCATTAGCCCCTTGGTTTCCCACTATTTTTGGTATACTTTTTGTGTCTTCTACTGTGAAGACAGATACAAATTATTTGTTTAAAGACTCTGCTATTTCCTTATTCCCCATTATAATTTCTCTTGTCTCAGCCTCTAAGGGACCAACGCTTACCTTTGCTGCTCTCTTCCTTTTTACATACTTATAGAAGCTCTTACAATCTGTTTTTATATTTCTTGCTAGTTTGCTCGACAAATCTCTTTGTCTTGAAACCTCTCCTCCATTTTCAAAAACCTCCTCTTTCACCATTTCTTCAGCACCCCTTAACTTTTTCCTTCCTTTCCTCACTCAGAGACCACCTTGGTAAACACAGTGAGACATTTTCTTTGTGTAATAAGTGCCATCGAAATTTAAGTTGTTTTTTGGCCAAGAGGTTGATTGTGCAGTGGAATAATGGCATTTCCTGTAAAGATTCACAAGAAGTAGGTACAGATCAAAGGGTTAACGAGGAGTGGAATCTAGATAAAATGTCAGTTTCAGAAGGAAGATTAACCAATGTGTGGGTGCTAAATACTGACATAGAACAACTGAGCTGAAGAAAAATGGTTTCTAAAGTATTACTTTCTCTAACTATGGATTGGTAACTTGTAATAAATATAGGCCAATTTTCTTGGATTTAGTGCTCAAGTAGCACATGAAATATGGGCACTATGGACAAGAAACATAGTCGCTAATCCTTTCCACCCCCATTTTGTGCTTGAGTAGCACTGCATCTGAATGTTCTGTACGGCTTTTCAGATGGTTACACTTGACTGTGCCCGAAGAAGGTGCACCAATGTAAATTGTATGCAAATCCATGTCGCAGACTTGTGTACTCAGACTTCCTGCTGCAGCATCGAGCACCATTCAGAGGCAAATTACTTCCAAAATCCTGGCACAATAGCTTCCAGTACTGTCATTTAGCTGCTATTTGTCTTAAAGGGACAAGCTGCTATTGTCAAAAAATATCTTTACTTTTGACCTATTGACTTAAAAATGGGTTTTCAGCTTCAGAGGTGGTTGCAGCATGCTATAACATTTTTTTGAATCACTTATAGATGTTGTGTTTGGTGCAGTGGTTTTTCTCTCACTTTGGGAGGTGGGAGAAAAGAAGCAACCTCTTGACAGCTGCTAAAGATATTTGTCTGGCTTTCTCCAAAGTCACCATCAACGACTTCACTGGCAAAGGACAGGGATCTATATTCCACATTTGCATATGTAGTAATACAAAGAAAAGCCTCCCAGTCGAACCTGATCTCTCGTCCTATTCCCAAATCACAAGAACAGAAGACACTTAAAGATCAGAAGATCATTCAGTCCATCGTAGTTCCTGCGCCCAGGAAGATCCTAAATTCCCCTCCGTTCCCCCCCCTGCCCACCGCCACCGCCCCTCCCCCCTTCCACCATTCCATTGTTAATTAAAAGATTCAAAGGTTTTCGTCTCAATTACTCTTCCTGGAAGTCTATTTCATACATTAATCATGCTTTGTGTAAAGAAGAATTTCTTGGCATCAGTCCTAAATTTACTTTTTATTAGTTTGAATCTATGACCCCTTGTCCTATTCTTGCTGTTTAACAAAGTAATGTTACAAACTAATATAAAGATTTACCTTTTCCATTCTCATAACTATCCCATATGCCTCTATAAGTATGCCTCGTATACCTCGGCCCTGATATTTACAAGGAGGGAGTGGAGCGGAGGTGTAGCTGTTGGGAAACCTGGAAATATGGATTTCCCGGAATTTAACAGAAGGACCTGATTTAAATTTTTGGACTCTGTTTCCCGTATACGGTCAGCCAGATTGAGACGTTGGCTAGCTGCCGGGCGGGAAGGCCTGCAGCTCCAGGCCACAGTCAGGGAGCGGAGAGGAGGGAGGGAGACCGTGGGTTGAGGTGGGACATTGGCGGCAGTGGGGGGGTGGGGGGAGCCCAGAAAGTTCGGTCGGTGGGGTGGGGGCCTGGAGAGATCAGTCAGGGAGGGGCGGAGATGTGGGTTGGGGGTCGGAGAGATCACGGTGGCCCGATCGTGTGAGGGGGAGGCGGGGCACAGGTGTTAAATCTGAAACACAGCTAAAATTGGAGGCACTAAAAATGTTAAATTAGGGACTCGCCTTGGCGAACAGGTTATTCGGATGCCCCCCAACCCTCCTCCATTAAAACCGAAAGTTAGAGCATTGGAGGTGGATGGGGTTGAGTTGACCATTTTTCAAATTTTCACCTCGCCTCCCCTCACCCCTGGCTTTCCTGGGTGTTAAAATGACCCCTCTCATTTCCAGACTGAAAAGCTCAGGTATCTCCATTCTTTCCTTATAATTCAGGCACCTGATGCTGGGGATCAGGCTCATGGCTCTTCTCTGCATGACTCCAGTACTTAAACATTTCCCTTGTCTCTCAGCACCTAGAACTGAATGCAGTGGATGAACTGGTTGAAGTCAAGGTGTGGTCTAACCAGAGCACTATATAGTTTGATCACAGTTCCCTCCGGCTTATTCTCAACTGTTTCAGCTTCGTTGATTGCTGCTCTGCACTTGTTGGACATGTTAGCTTTTAGTCGAATAAGATGGGATGTTATAGTTCAGCAGCAAAATACTGTGGATGCTGGAAATCTGAAATAAAAAGAGAAAATGCTGGAAATACTCAGCAGGGCAAGCAACACCGGTGGAGAGAGAAACAGAGTTAACGTTTCAGGTTGACGACCTTTCACCAGAACTGGAAAAAGTTAGAGATGTAACAGGTTTTAAGAAAGTACAGAGGCCGGGAAAGGGGGGAGGGGAGGAAAGAACAAAAGGGAAGGTCTGTGAAGGCAGGAGAGATTAAAAGACAAAAGGGATGATGGTGCAAGGCAAAAGGGAATGGTAATAGAACAAGTAAAGAAACAAAAGATGGGTCTAGAGGAGGTGTCAATGGGAGACCAAACACAGAGTGGATGATCGCTTTGAGGAACACCTCCATTCAGTCCGCAAGCGTGACCCCGAGCTTCCGGTCGCTTGTCACTTTAATTTTCTGCCCCACTCTCATTCTGACCTCTCTGTCCTCGGCCTCCTACACTGTACCAATGAAGCTCAACGTAAGCTCGAGGAACAGCACCTCATCTTTCGATTAGGCACTTTACAGCCTTCCGGACTCAACACTGAGTTTAACAATTTCAGATCATAACCTCTGCCCCCATTTTTTCAGACAGCAGCTGTTGGTAATGATTCTGCTGTTCCTATTTACAAGCTAATCTCTGCTTCTTTCGCTTGGCATCTGCATTCCTTATGTCACTGTAAAGCACCTTGGGATGTTTTTCTACATTAAAGGTACTAGGTTGTTATTCTTATTGTTGTTTGCATGTAGGGACATCATTTTCATAAGATGTGTACTTATGTGGTTTATTATCATTATCACGCCTGAGCTTCTGGGAATAAAAGAGGCAGGACTTTAAAGAAAGAGCAATGAGTACATATACCCCACATTTCTGAAATTCACTTCTGCTGTGACATGAATATTTTTGTAATGGGAGATAGAAGAGAAAAAATATTCCAATGTGTAGTTTCTCTCACTTCTGCCTGCACATCAGAGGCACTGAAGTACAATGCTCATGGGTGCAGAGTTACTTTGACAGTGGGTCTGATTCCTCATGTGGCACCATTGATGCCTGTGTTGCTCTGTGCTTATTCCTGGGGGGCGATTCCTCCACATGTTGTATGGAGCCAGCATCTGTTTCCTCCGTGATGATTCCAGTGCTTCTCCCAGTTCCCTGTGTGACTCCAGAAGACCCAGGAGCACTTGCATGAGAAAAATAAAATTGTGAACAATGCACAATGTAGAGAAAGAAGCTGTTTTTCTTCATCTAATTACTGATAGTAGAGCATGAATGTAACATTTTGAAGATAAATGGTGTGTGGGAGACTAAGTAACACTGAAAGCTATAATGTTGTGAAACTTACAGAGATTATTGATTACTATTTTTACAATTTATATACAAACTATCTACTTGTACAGCTCTAACCCTGCCCATGGTCTCCAGGTTATATCACTGGCCTACCTTATCTTCAGTGCGGGTTAAGGTCCTTTAGTAGTGGGACTTGCTCCCCCAGTTTTACAACATTGTTAAATAACTTCTGACAATTCACTCAGTTTTGCCTATTTGTGCAAGTTACATGAAACTCCAGCCCTACAAGCCTCCGGATCTCTGCACTCCACCAATTCTGGCTTCTTGTGCATCCCCGATTTTGATCGCTGCACCAATGACAGCCGTGCTTTCAGCTGCTGAGGCCCTAATCTCTGGAATTCCCTCCCTAAACATCTCTACCTCTCTTTCCTCCTTTAAGACGCTCCTTAAAACCTACCCCTGTGACCAAGCTTTTGGCCACCTGCCCTAATTTCTCCTTATGTGGCTCGGTGTCAGATTTTGTTTGATAATCGCTCCTGTGAAGCATCTTGGGATGTTTTACTATGTTAAAGGCGCTATATAAATGCAAATTGTTGTTGTTGTAATGAAGCAACCCATACATGCCTACAGCAGGACCTAGATAACTTCCAAGTTTGTCTGACAAATGGCAGATAACATTCGCACCATATAAGTGCCAGGCGATGACCTGGAACAAAAGAAAGTCCAGCCATCACCCCTTGAACCTTCAATGGCACCACCATCGCCTAGTCCCTCACCATCAAAACCTTGGGTCTCACAAGAAGCTTAACTGGATCAGCCATATCAACACCGTGGCTACAAGAGTAGGGCAGAGGCTGGGTACTCTGTGATAAGTGACTCACCTCAAAGCCTATCCACTATCTACAAGGCTCAAGTCAGAAATATGATGGAATACTCACCACTTGCCAAGATGTTTGTAGCTGCAAAAAAACTAAAAAAGCTTGACATCATTCAGGACAGAGCCATTAACTTGATTGGTGCCCTTGCCATTGAAGTGGCCACAAGCTCCATAGTTGACTGCACAGTGTCGATGCCATGCGCGAGAACCACACACAAGTTAGTAGTAGACTCCTCTGCACTCTCTCAGATGTTGCGGAAGCTCCCTGGCAGGCAGTCCAATATGCACAGCAATTTTGCACAGAAAGCATTTTTCTTTCGAAGGCTGTGCCCCTAAAGTCTGGGGCTGGAATTTTAATCTGGAGGGGGGTTGGGAGGACAGGTTTCCCGCGGTTATTACATCCTCCAGGTATTCACAAGGGAAGACACAGGCACTATGCCTTCTATAATTAGTGATAATCTAAGCAGGATTAATGACTTCAGTATGTGAGATTCTTCTTAGGCAGTCCCTCGGAACCGAGGATGACTTGCTTCTACGCTAAAAATGAGTTCTCAGGTGACTGATAAGTCCAATGCGGGACCTACAGTCTCTGTCACAGGTGGGGCAGACGGTGGTTGAAGGGACGGGTGGGTGGGGTGCTTGGGTTAACGTGCACTCCTTCCAGTGTTTGTGCTGCTTCCGCTTGCTCCCGGCGAAGAGACTCGAGGTGTTCGGCGCCTTCCCAGATGCTTCTCCTCCACTTTGTGCGGTCTTGGGCCAGGGATTCCCAGGTGTCGGTGGGGATGTTGCACTTTTTCAAGGAGGCTTTGAGGGTGTCCTTGAAGCAATTCCTCTGCCCAACTGGAGCTCCGAGTAGAGTGCTTGTTTTGGGAGCCTTGTATCGGGTATGCAGACGATGTGACCCATCCATCGGAGCTGATCGAGTGTGGTCAAAGCTTCAATGCTGGGATGTTGGCCTGAGCGAGAACACTGACGTTGGTGCGCCTATCCTGCCAATGGATTTGCAGGATCTTGCGGAGGCAGCGATGGTGGTACCTCTCCAGTGCTTTGAGGTGCCTGCTGTACATGGTCCATGTCTCTGAGGCATACAGGAGGGCGGGTATCACTACTGCTCTGTAGACCATGAGCTTGGTGCCGGGATTGAGGTCCTGGTCTTCAAACACTCTCTTCCTCAGGTGACCGAAGGCTGCACTGGCACACTGAAGGTGGTGTTGGACTTCGTCATCGACGTCTGTCCTTGTTGACAGTAGGCTCCCGAGGTATGGAAAGTGGTCCACGTTGTCCAAGGCCTCGTCGTGGATTTTGATAATCGGGGGGCAGTACTGAGTGGTGGGGGCAGGTTGGTAGAGGACCTTTGTCTTACGGATGTTTAGTGTAAGGCCCATGCTCTCGTACGCTTCGGTGACAGTGTTGATGATGGTTTGGAGTTTGACCTCCGAGTGTGCGTAGACGCAAGCGTCGTCCGCATACTGTAATTCGACTACAGAGGATGGGACGACCTTGGATCTGGATTGGAGGTGACGGAGGTTGAATAGTTTCCCGTTTGTTCTGTAAATTAGCTCCACTCCAGTGGGGAGCTTACTGAGGGTGAGATGGAGCATTGCAGCAAGGAAGATTGAGAAGAGCGTTGGTGCGATGACACAGCCTTGCTTGACCCCGGTCCGTACGTGAATTGGGTCTGTGGTGGAACCATTGGTCAGGATCACGGCTTGCATGTTGTCGTGAAGCAGGCGGAGGATGGTGACAAACTTTTGAGGGCAGCCGAATTTGAGGAAGACACTCCATAATCCCTCACGGTTGTCGAAGGCCTTTGTGAGGTAAAAGAAGGCCATGTACAGCGGTTGGTGCTGTTCCCTGCATTTCTCTTGTAATTGACGCGCGTTGAAGATCATATCCATTGTGCCCCTTAGTGGGCGGAATCCGCATTGCGACTCTGGGAGGAGCTCTTCAGCCATTGGGAGAAGGCAATTGAGGAGGATTCTTGCAATGACTTTCCCTATGGCAGACAGCAGGGAAACTCCTCTGTAATTACCGCAATCGGACTTGTCACCTTTCTTGAAAATGATCACAATTATGGCATCTCTGAAATCCCCCGGCATGCTCTCCTCCTTCCAGATAAGAGAAATTAGTTCATAAATTCGCTCCAGTAGTGCTTCTCCGCCATGCTTTAGTGCCTCGGCGGGGATTCAATCTGCTCCTGAGACCTTGTTGTTCTTCAGTTGTCGGATGGCCTTTTCAACCTCATGCCGGGCTGGGGTTGTGCTGAGGTGGTGGCGGGTAGCATGCTGCGGGATGGAGTCGAGGACACTCGCGTCGAAGACAGAGTCTCGGTTAAGGAGATCTTCGAAGTGCTCCTTCCAGCGGGCACTGACTGCCTCCCTGTCCTTGATGAGTACCTCTCCATTCTTGGCCCGCAGTGGGGTAGGACCTTGGGTGCTTGGGCAGTAGGTGGTCTTGACTGCGCTAAAGAATCCACGCATGTCGTGGTTGTCGGCTAGCTGCTGGATCTCCTGCGCTTTCTCCACCCACCATCTGTTCTTTAGGTCGCGAGTTAGGAAGCCACAGACGAGACCAAAGAGGAATTCTACTCCAGCCTCAAATAATCCCTGTCCCGAGTCCCAACGGGCGACAAGCTGATCCTCCTTGGCGACTTTAACGCCAGAGTTGGAAAGGACACAGACCTCTGGGGAGGTGTGATCAGCAGAGACGGGGTAGGGAAAGCCAACTCCAACGGTACCCTCCTCCTGACGATATGCTTAGAACATGGCCTTGTCATAACCAACATCTTGTTCCGTCAGAGAGACAAGTACAAGGCTTCATGGCAGCACCCTCGCTCCAAGCACTGGCATCTGCTGGACTACGTCATCGTCTGAGCGAGGGAACGCAAGGACGTCCGCATCACACACACCATGACAGGAGCTGATGACTGCTGGACAGACCACCGCCTAATCCACTCTGTCATCTCCATCAATGTAACCCCAAAACAGTGGCAGCAACAGAAACAATGCCGCAGGAAAATCAACGCTAGAGCACTCAAAGACCTCGCTAAGAAAGCCCTATTCAGCCTGTGCCTCACAACCAACCTGACGACTCTCAGTGATGCAGAGACACAGAGGGCTGGATTTTCAATGACCCGTGGAGTCGGGTTTGGAGGCGTGTGGGGGGTTAAAATAGCGAAAAGTGGCGGGCAGACCTGATCCCGACTCCATTCCGCCTCCACGCAATTTTGACAAAATCGGTCACGGTGTTCCCGACTCCGTCCCGCCTCCAAGAGGCGGGAGAACCATTAAAGCCCTTAACAAGCCCTAAATTGGCTCTGTAATGCCATTTTGAAACGTTTTAGCTAGTTTAACCCTTTTCCGACGTGAAGCACGCCTGATGTGAAACACGCCAGTGAAACCTGGCGGGAGCACAAGTGGATAGCTGACTATCAGCTGCAGGTCCACTATTACAACGGAGATGTGATGAAGGTAGTAGTAGTATTAGGTCTGAAAGTCGCCTCTGATGCTGCTGCATTGAATGTCTTCAGAGACTGCCTGGCCTTTGCTGTGAGAGGACCTGGATGCAAAAAAATCTCTCTCTCTCTCTCTCTCTCTGCTCATTTTGCATCCAGGTCCTCTCACAGCAAAGGCCAGGCAGTCTCTGAGATCAGGCAGTCTCTGACCTGCAATGCAGCAGCAATGATGACATCATCAGAGGCGACTTTCAGACTGAACCACTAATTGGTTCATGGGTTCCCACATGCTGGAACTCAATTGCCCAATTAGGTGAAAATTGCATCAATCTCCCACATCCAATTGCAGTCGGGTGGATAACACGAAATGCGGATGACACGACCCCAACCCGCCCCAGTATCAAAATCCAGCCCAGAGTGTCCACCGTGCCTGGTCTGCACTCAAGGCCTCCATAATCAGCACCTGTGAAGAGACGCTCAGTCACTCGACCAGGAAACACTAAGGGGTAAAAATTGAGTCGCGCCCCATTTGGGGCGCTAACCTCGCCGGGGCGCGACTTTTAGCGCCCCGAAAAAATTAGCGGCCCCGCGCCGGAACTTCAGTGGTTGCGCCCCAAGAGGGAAGCGGGGCGCCACTGGAAGCACCCGGCATCCCTCTTGGGGCGCTGCGAGGGAATATCCTGGCGCTACGTGCCGCAGCGCCAGGCGCTGCGGCACGTCGCGCCGCGGTATTGCAGGCCTTCCTCCCCTTCTTAAAGGGGAGGGACCCTGCGCAGCGCGAACCGGGGCCCAGCTGGGCCCCCAGGGATCGGGAGTGCCGGCAAAAGAGCCCGGCACTCAAGAGAAGTGCCGGGCTCTTGGAGCGCAGCCGGCACTTCACGGTGGGGGGGCTTCACGGGGGCCGGGGACAGCAACGGGGGCAGGTGCTGGCAGGCGGCCAGCAACAAAAATGGCCGCCTGCCACCTCCCCTTTAAATATCGCCGCCCCGGCCGCACGTACGCCTCCCTGAACCCGTCGGACATAGCGTCTGGCGGTAAATCAGGGGGCGCGACTGAAGATCGCGGCTGGAGCGCGAGCGGGGTGCTGCGCACGGCGATGATGTCATCGCCGGCGGCGCAGCGCCACAGGGCGCTACCGGCTGGCGCCGCCGCTAACCTCCCACTGAATTTTTCGGGAGGCGTGGGCGGCGCTGCGCCCGGGCGTTAGCTGCTTTACGCCCCATTAGCGCCCTCTTAAGGCGCTAACGGGAGGCGCAAGCAGCTGAATTTTCCCCCCTAAGACTGGTTCGACGAGAATGACCAGGAGATCCAGGAGCTAATAAGCCGCAAGCGCAAGGCATTCCTGATCTGGAAACAGCAACAGAACTCGAGAGCAAGAAAGCAGCTCTACAGATGCCTGAAGGCCGAGGTCCAACAAAAAACTCGCGACCTATGTGAGATAGGAGGTCCTCAGCAGGCTAAAAGGGCGCAGGGCAAAAAAGAAACCCAGGTATGGACAGTAGCCCCAAAATTTCCTTGCTGTTTTTGTCATTTCTGAGGCCTAAAATCAGGACAACTCACTTTACTGGCCTGGATCAGGGGAAGGGCCAAAAAACTACTTGGAACATTGTGGTGAATTGATTTTGAAAACTGGCGGAAATGGCTTCTGTGCCAATTTGCTCTCCATAAATAGTATTTGCCCTAATTTTGCACTAAAGATATGTCGAAAACAGTGTGAAATTTCGGGGTCTTTTTCTGAACTATCAGCTTCAGCTGTAGTGGTTAGAAAAATCTTTTCTCAGCTGTGCAACTGTGAAAGGATTCTGTAAGCTTCTTTTCAGCTGTTTTAGGCAGGGAAATCTTTTGTTTCCCACCTTTCTGTCACCAAGTTCTTACCATGGGATTCACTGTGGCCATTCCCATATATGTTCTTATAACAGAGGCAGAACAGGAGCAGGAGGGAAAGGAAATGAGAGAGGCCTACAGGATACAGGATAAGGTTACACCAAAGGGGAAGAAGGCCAACTGGGAGGTGCACTTTCTCCAGAGTCTACAGACCATACCACTCCCCACTGATGTCTCAGAAAGAGATCTGTTGGAGGAGGCAACAGTTCAGTAAGAAGGCATGAAAAAGGATTCTGTCTCTTGTTGCAAACTGATCTCTAAACATCCTCTCAAACACAAAACACAAAGAACTTTACGCAGCGAATTAAGATCTGGAATGCACTACCTGAAAGGGTGGTGGAAGCAGATTCAATAGTAACTTTTGAAAGGGAATTGGATAAATACAAGTAAAGGAGAAATTTGCAGAGCTATGGGAAAAGGGCAGGGGAGTGGGACTAATTGGATAGCTCTTTCAAAGAGCAGGCACAATGGGCTGAATTGCTTCCTGATGTGCTGTAAGATTTTATGATTTTATGAACTGACTAATTTCAGAACTCTGGACCTCATATCACAAAGCAGTTTTACCGTGCATCTATATATTTACAACAAGTGTTTCTTATTACCACAGTGCCCACCCCTGGGGATACCTGAGGCCCAGGAATGCCAGTGGTGTTTGGCTAGGCCGTGGTATTGTGAACCTCTTTGGACCAAGGTGGCCCTGTCTCAGGTCTTTTGAGTCCTGGGAGGACTCTTCAGCAGGCTGTCTCACTACTGCAATTGCGTGGGCAGCCTGGACCTATATGAGCTGGCTTTTGAGAGGAATGGCTGGAAAAGTATCATGATTTGTCACCAGGAGAGAGGACGGCATCATGAAGGCAGATTCGAACCAGACCACTTGTGCTGGGTCTTGGACCTGATCAGCAGGCGCGCAGATCTGATGCTGTCAGTTAGATCCTGCAGACCTTGAGAGATGGCATCTGAATCTCTTGGATGCTGGTTGCCATAGTTTAATCCAAACAGTCCCCCAAGCCTAAAGGCCAGTGCTCAATGCATCCTTATTGGGTGCACTGACTGGTGTGTAGGCCTGTCTGTCAGGTGGATGGATGCAGATGCTCATGGTTGTCAACACTCACTCCAGGTGGCGCTGCATTGTCCTTCTTGGATTTTGCCACTGAGGGTGTCATAGGACTCTGCTTTGATCTCTGCCATCTGTCTCTGGTCCTCCAAGATGGTCCTCAGTGCCTCCATATGAGTACGATGTTCATCCAGGATCCTTCTTTTCAGAGCAGGACCCCAGAGATGTGAGGCCGCAGGCTCAGAAGCCAGGGCTGACTTCTGCATAGCCTCCAGTCCCCATTGTAAGATCTCACTTTCACCTCTGACTCCACTGCCATCATATGGTACCACACATATAAAGAGACTGGAGGAAGGGTCAGGGTGAGCAGATAGCTTACCATGGCTGCTCTGGTGAGGTCGTTGAACTTCTTCCTGCACTAAAAAGGAGCCCTGGGGTTCACGGAAGTGGCATTCACTGCCGCAGGCACTTCCCTCCACAAAGTGCGTACCACGTTCTTGGAGGGTCTCTGGTTCTCGACCCCAAACAGACTATCCCTCCTGCTTTGCATCTCCATTAGGAGGACATGCAGTTCCAGCTCCCTAAAATTAGCCACTTGCTCCTTTGATCTGGAGCCATCCTTCTCACTCAAGTTGGCTGCTTCCACTAGTGCTGATATTTCCGCTATAAGCAGCAGCAAGTTTTATATCCTGCTACTGCACCAGGCTTCAGCTCCTCTCCCAGGAATTCTCTGGGCCCTCCCCACCCCTTCGCTGTTTCCCTTCGCCCATCCTCCCTGCCCCTACTCACTCCCTCCCCCCACCCCATTCCCATCTCCCATCTGCCCCACTAATTCCTCCCTCTCACTTCCACTCTGCCTCCAGGTATTTTATGGATCCACCCCTTTCTATCTAGTCACTGCTAGCTTCCACCCATTCATTATTTTCTGTCCCTCTCCTTGTAAATCATGCCTCTCACTATCACTCCATGCTTGCTGACCTACATTGACTCCCGGTTAAGCAACACCTCGAATTTAAAATTATTCTCAACCTGGTTTTCAAATCCCACCATGGCCTCGCCCCTCCCTATCTCTGTAACATCCTCCAGGCGTACAACCAATGTTCCTTTAATTTCTTTTGGGTGCGTGGGCCCTTTAACGGGCTGCACGGCCCATTCAAATTTTTGCACATGTGCGGTTTTTCCATTCAAAAACCGGTGAGCCGGCTGCGTGGGATCTCCAGACAACTGCACGGCCGCTTAAAGGGAACATTGCCGACAACCCTCCGAGATATCAGCACTCCTCCAATTTTGGCCTCTTGCGCATCCCCGATTTTCCTCGCTCCACCATTGGCGGCCGTGCTTTCAGCTGCTGAGGCCCTAAGCTCTAGAATTCCCTCCCTAAACCTCTCTACCTCTCTTTCCTCCTTTAAGACGCTCCTTAAAACCTACCTCTTTGACCAAGCTTTTGGTCATCTGCCCTAATATCTCCTTATGTGGCTCGGTGTCAAATTTTGTTTGATAATGTTCCTGTGAAGCGTCTTGGGACGGTTTACTATGTTAAAGGCACTATATAAATACAAGTTGTTGTTGTTATTTAAATTAGCAATTTACAATGCTATGACCTGAAGGCTGTCAGAATTTTGGGCCCATTCTTTAGTGAACAGAGGAATTTTTTGTCAGTCCACATATCAACCAGAGATTTTTTACACCATGTTGTTCTTAACAGCGTGACTATGAATTAAGCTATTTTATGTACTTAGAAAACTAATGATTCTAAGTAGCAGATGTTGATACAGGGACAGAAAGGAAAAGGCAAGTCCAGGCAAGTCAAAAGCCACTGAAGGGAGAAAACCCATATAAGGTACTGTAGCGATAAAAAAGGACCAATAGGAAACAGAAAGGATTTTCTGCAACACTCACATTGGGAATGTATAAATAGCTTATGTCCACTAACAATAAATGGTACAATGTAAGGAGCGCATACCTATGTCTAATTGTACTCTGTCTCGTAACTAGTGTTTGTGCTGAAGCAAGAATAAAAGTGTTGTAACCTGAACAAAAAGCTGACTTTGTTACTGCTCAAGCGAACGACACACACATGTTTTTTAAATTCAACAGCAACATCATCTTATTCATTTCCTATACTGTATTTCAACACAGTATATTCCATCGGGTTTGTCTTACAATACATGCCACTACGACCATGGTTTTCTGAGCCGCAAAAATTAATGCTTGTAGCATGACCTGAAATGTGCTTCTTATTGTCACCTTGTTCCCGTTCCTATCCCGCTTAATTGTGCACTGAGCATTATGGGAATGGGTCTCCCTTCTCTGCCTCTCAGTGACTGGGGTACTCACATGGAGGAATGCCAAGTGCAAAAGTGGTCCGAGACTGAGATTCAAACTCGGGTCTCTACTTGGAGAGTCCAACATTAGCATTGTAAATACTGCGTGATATTTGCAGGTAGTTTTAATTTCACAGTGTTGGGCAGTTTTTGCTGTATTAAACCACTTGCTCTCTCAATAAGATCTATGTTACATTCTGGCTAGTTTGACATCTTAATGTGTGCTGGGATTAATTTCAATCAACTTGGTTGCTAACAGTTTACTCAACAGTAGGCAGGTTTGATAAATGTATTGTACTGCAATAGTTGGTCAGTGCAGAAATAAATTATTAGTAACAGCAATTGTGTTGACAACAGGAAACAGCATGGAGTGATATTTTTAAGCAGTACATGCTTGCTATGATGTGAATTTTCATATTAACCACACTGTGACATCAACCTTTACCATGTGGATTTGTTTCAATGTCATTGACCGCTCAAGACCACTGTCCAGGTTAGGATTGAGTCTGGATGCGCCATAAGAAGTGAATTCAGTCTTGTACTGCTCTATTTATTTATTCACATTAACACCTGGGTGCCTTCATTTGTGTTCTATAAGTGCTTTTATGTTACAAAAGTGCAATCAGTAGCACACGTGGCCTTCTTCTGCCATCACCTCACACTTGGAGATATAAAGGGGCCGACACCTTATTCTGTTGGCAACAGTGACTCATTTCCTGCTTTTAGATTCAATGCTCAGTTTCTGGCAAGTGTCTGATGGAGAACAGCAGTGAGGAAGGAGTTGAAACTTGATGGTGTTGACGGTGGATAGGCAATGGCAAACATTTAAAGATCG
Source organism: Squalus acanthias (assembly GCA_030390025.1). NCBI lineage: Eukaryota > Metazoa > Chordata > Chondrichthyes > Squaliformes > Squalidae > Squalus > Squalus acanthias. The sequence continues at coordinate 151,467,098 of CM059426.1, read as the reverse complement.
CATGGATGAACTACAGAATTTGTTCATCCCTGTTTGGCATAAAAATAAAACAAAAAAGGTGACTCAACCGTGGCTAACAAGGGAAATTAGGGATAGCATAAGATCCAAGGAGAGGACATATCAATTGGCCAGAAAAAGCAGCAAACCTGAGGATTGGGAGCAGTTTAGGATTCAGCAAAGGAGGACAAAGGGATTAATTAAGAGGGGGAAAATAGAATATGAGTGTAAGCTTGCAGGGAACATAAAAACTGACTGTAAAAGCTTCTATAGATATGTGAAGAGAAAAAGATTGGTAAAGTCAAGCATAGGTCCCTTGCAGTCAGAATCAGGGGAATTTATAATGGGGAACAAAGAAATGGCTGACCAATTAAATACATATTTTGGTTCTGTCTTCACAAAGGAGGACACAAATAAACTCCCAGAGATGTTGGGGAACATAGGGTCTAATGAGAGGGAGGAATTGAATGAAATCAGTATTTGTAGGGAAATGGTGTTAGGGAAATTGACGGGATTGAAGGCCGATAAATCCCCAGGGCCTGATACTCTACATCCTCGGGTACTTAAGGAAGTGGCCCTAGAAATAGTAGATGCATTGCTGGTCATCTTCCAAAATTCTTTAGATTCTGGAACAGCTCCCATGGATTGGAGGGTAGCTAATGTAACCCCACTATTTAAAAAAGGTGGTAGAGAAAAACCGGGGAATTATAGACCGGTAAGCCTGACATCGGTAGTGGGCAAAATGCTAGAGTTCATTATAAAAGATGTAATAGCAGAGCACTTGTAAAACAGTGACAGGATCGGACAAAGTCAACATAGATTTACAAAAGGTAAATCATGCCTGACAAATCTACTGGCATTTTTTGAGGATGTAACTGGTAGAATAGATAAGGGAGAACCAGTGGATGTGGTGTATTTGGACTTTCAGAAGGCTTTCGATAAGGTCCCGCATAAGAGATTAGCGTGCAAAGTTAAAGCACAAGGGATTGGGGTAAGGTACTGATTTGGATAGAGAACTGGTTGGCAGACAGGAAGCAAAGAGTTGGAATAAACGGGTCTTTTTCCAAGTGGCAGGCAGTGCCTAGTGGTGTACCGCAGGGATCGGTGCTAGGATCCCAGCTATTCACAATATATATTAATGATCTAGACGAGGAAACTAGATGTAATATCTCTAAGTTTGCAGACGACACAAAGCTGGGTGGGCATGTGTGCTGTGAGGAGGATGCAGAGAAACTCCAGTATGATTTGGACAGGTTGGGCGATTGGGCAGATGCATGACAGATGCAGTATAATGTGGATAAATGCGAGGTTATCCACTTTGGAGGCAAAAACAGGAAGACAGATTATTATCTGAATGGCAATAGATTGGGAAAAGGGGAAGTGCAATGAGATCTGGGAGTCCTTGTGCACCAGTCGCTGAAGGTAAGCATGCAGGTGCAGCAGGCGGTTAAGAAGGCAAATGGTATGTTGGCCTTCATAGCGAGAGGATTCGAGTACAGGAACAAGGATGTCTTGCTGCAGTTGCACAAGGCCTTGGTGAGACCACACCTTGAGTATTGTGTGCAGTTTTGGTTGCCTTATCTGAGGAAGGATGTTCTTGCCATGGAGGGAATGCAGCGAAGATTTACCAGACTGATACCTGGGATGGCAGGAATGACGTATGAAGAGAGATTGGGTCGATTAGGCTTATATTCGCTAGAGTTTAGAAGAATGAGAGGGGATCTCATTGAAACTTATAAAATTCTAACAGGACTAGACAGACTAGATGCAGGAAGGATGTTCCCGATGGCGGGGGAGTCCAGAACCAGAGGTCACAGTCTAAGGATAAGGGGTAAGCCATTTAGGACTGAGATGAGGAGGAATTTCTTCACCCAGAGAGTGGTGAACCTGTGGAATTCTCTACCACAGAAGGCAGTGGAGGCCAATTCATTAAATATATTCAAGAAGGAGATAGATATATTTCTTAAGGCTAAAGGGATCAAGGGATATGGGGAGAAAGCAGGGACAGGGTACTGAATTTAGATGATCAGCCATGATCTCATTAAATGGCGGAGCAGGCTCGAGGGGCCGAATGGCCTACTCCTGCTCCTATCTTCTATGCTTCTATGCTTCTATGAAACATAAATGGGTGAGCTTGATGCTGGGAGGCTAGTATAGCACCAGGCTCCCAAAACCAGAGTAGCAACGTAAAAGCACATGCTCACGTTGCTGGCTCTCAATGGGTAATCCTTTGGATACAATAGCAAAATACTGCGGATGCTGGAAATCCGAAATAACAACAGAAAATGCTGGAAAAACTCAGCAGGCCAGGCAGCATCCGTGGAGAGAGAAACAGAGTTAACGTTTCAGGTCGAAGACCTTTCGTCAGAACTGGAAAAAAGCAGGAAATGAAATAGATTTTAAAGCAAGTTTAGGGCTGGGAAAAGGGGGAGGGGATGAAAGAACAAACGGGAAGGTCAGTGATAGGATAGAAAGCAGGAGAGATTAAGAGACATTGAGAGACATTAAGAGATATTCAAGGCAAGAGGAGGTGGAAATGGGACAGGTTGAGGAACAAAGGATGGCTCTAGATGAAGTGTGAATTGCGCTGGCAGAATGAAAGACAGCTGCCATGTGGGACGGAAGTAAAAAAGGGGCCTTTGGATACAATTGGACATCTTATCACCACCTACACGTGCAGCTGACAGAATGTACATCAAGTACTGCCGTCACGCACATTTGCAATTGCAAAATCTAGTTTCTCTCTGTGTTATAGATGTGCCACAGAATGGGGTGAATGTGATAGGTGGAACAGGGCAGAAATTCAGCCAATTTAAATTACATTCCCTTGGAGCTGGTGCTGGCATGAAACCCGCTCAGAAGGGTTTTCATTTAATGGCAGGATGATTTGGAGCACAGAATTCAGTGAATTTATACAAAACATTAGAGTTTAGACTTAGGCAGATGTAGGGTTCCCTGTAACTGCTGATCCCCATTGCAAATGAGGAATGAGATAGCTGGATTGGTGCGAAGGAGATCCATCCCAGAGTCAGATCACTTTTACAGCTCTGTAGAAACACAAAGAACTCTGATCAAAATTCTTCAAGTCACGTGATAAAACCACGGTGCAGATATTCCTCCACATAACACCCCACGTGTGCCAAGTTATGTATAAGAAAGAAGATTGACGCAGCACTTTAAGGCCATTTCTGGCCTATTTTCCCATCCCCCCCCCCCTTGATAATGAGGTTTACAGGAGCCTTTGTGTCAATTGTGCCATGTATGTTTTGTCCGCAGCACCATAACTGGCATTACTGCATTTCCCAGCGGGAAGAAGAAGAGCAGGAGGACCACCAAAGGAAAGCCAGGCAGATCAGGCTGCACAAGAGGTGCTCTGTGCCCACCCACCAATACCCACCCATCCCCATCTGCAGACAGAGATGACCAGATCTCACTTTGACAGATAATCAGACAGGTACGTGCAGAGGTTCCAACCCTCATGGTAAGCTGTGACTGCGGACCCGATGGCACAGATATGTGTGAAGGACTGATTAAAAATTATGCTGGATGGTTCTTCAGAAGCATTCCAAACACATGTCATGTATGATTTAGTGCTAAATGAAAGAAGCCATGTCAGGGCCAGCATCAGCGAGCAAAACCCGATTGGCTGCACCCACCAAGAATCACCAACTATATTTGAAGACACTGTTGCACTTATTTAGCAACGGCTGTCAGGAAGTAGCTCCACAGGGTTTGAGTCAGCATAGAGCCAAATACAGAGCTGTGCCATCTTCTACAAGGACACCTGCTACTAACATGTACCATAGAGCTGGCACAACAAGTGACAGAACCTTAAGCCTGCACATGCGGTTTCCTTTCCCTTCACGTCTGGCTGTTATTTCTTAATCCCATGCCCCTTCAGCCTTGGCAAAGGTTAATAATGGGTTGAGATGCCTTTTAAGCCTTTCAGAAATTTGTTTCCCTCCCCACCAATGGTAATTGTTCCCATCCCTTTAAATTTCATTTACACACAATTTTCTGCTCCCCAACCGCACTGCCCCCACCGCCCCCCTCCCCCCACCCCAATTGCATGTCCCGACCCCTGACCAAGTCTACACCTGGATCTATGAATAGTTATGCAGGTAAACTCACCCAGGAAATTTAAGTGCTATTAGCATATTTCAATTCAGACAGGATTAGCATTAGTTGTTAATAGTTTACACATCACTTACTTTACATCAGTAGCTGAAAATTAATTCCAGACACTATAACTCATTGCACTATTCAGTCCCCAGCAAAAGAAGGGAGTTGTCAATACACGAAATAAAAATACCTTTTGAGCTGTCAGCTGGCTTTAGTGCCTTGGGTCGTGTGTTCCTGCAGATGTTTCATTAAAACCTGTACTGACCTCTAGAACCATGTGAAGCAAGTGAGGAATTCTAAAGATTTACCCACCATTATGAGGGATGTGAGACATTTCTCTGGAGATATCAGTGGCGATTTAATTACTGATATAAGACGCAGAGTGTTGGAACTTGACACAGGGTGAAAACATGATACTAGATCCCATTGGCATCTTTTTCAGTGCCACATATTGAGGATTTGTGGCAGGACAGAATTACTCATGCAAAGTCAGGAGGAGAATGCAAAATGGTCTCTGCTCTTTTGAAACCAGTTTGGCTGTGTGCTCAACATGACTTAGTTCCTCCATTCATAATATAAATGCAAAATGTAGGAATTAAAAAATAAATTTTATAAGCACTTTGAAGCTACAACATGGTTCTTTTGAAAATTCCTAGTGGGAAAGAATTGAGTTTGTCTACTTTTTGTTTATGGCAGAATTTTAATGATTTTAACTCAGCCCATCTGACCGGAACGGGGTGAGTAGGTAGTTAAAATGGTGGCAGAATACTTACTCTGCATTCCTGATGCACTCCTGCCCACCGGCTTTTTAATCCCATACTTTTTGGAGCTGGCCGAGGCACCAACCGCAGGGGCCTCGCGAATATATTAAAATTGGGGTCCTATGACCTGGCAGAATTTTAATAAAAAATCGAGGCAAGCTCACCCAGTACCGGGCTCGCCAGTTAAACCTGGTGGCAAGTAAATCCGGGACCAGAAGATACACAGAAAATGATGAGTGCACTAGACACAGCAAAGGAAACCATGGGCCTCACTTGCCCCGGGTGTCCCAGCCCCGCCCCGGGTGTCCCCGCCCCGGGTGTCCCAGCCCCGCCCTGGGTGTCCCTGCCCCGCCCCGGATGTCCCAGCCCCGCCCTGGATGTCCCAGCCCCGCCCCGGGTGTCCCAGCCCCGCCCCAGGTATCCCAGCCCCGCCCTGGATCTCCCAGCCCCGCCCTGGGTGTCCCTGCCCTGCCCTGGGTGTCCCAGCCCCGCCCCGGGTGTCCCAGCCCCGCCCCGGGTGTCCCTGCCCTGCCCTGGATGTCCCTGCCCTGCCCCCGACCGCGATGTCCTCCCGACCCCCCTCCTAAGCATTTACCTGACTGCTGGGTACTGTTCCATCGGGTTCGGGGCGGCAGCAGGTCGAAACCCCGCTCCAGCCCAGCTAACACTTATTACCAGGCTCAGGTGGGAGACTGACGGGGCCAAGGCAGAGGAAGCCTGGGAGTTAAAATCTCCCAGGCCTCAAGCTGCGGCGGGCCAGACGGTTTCCCATCTGCCTTGGCCTCTGCCCTTGCAACTCCCACTGTAAGTTAAAATCCGGGCTATGATAATATAGCAAAATACTGCGGATGCTGGAAATCTGAAATAACAACAGAAAATGCTGGAAGCACTCAGCAGGCCAGGCAGCATGTTTCTCTCTCCACGGATGCTGCCTGGCCTGCTGAGTGCTTCCAGCATTTTCTGTTGTTATTCCGGGCTATGATCTTTGTTCGTTGGCTGTGACTTGTTCAATTCATCATTGTTGTGAGGCACATGAAGGGTTCCTTTACCTCATCACACAGTTTGCTCGCAATTGGTTTTGCTGCTGACAATCTTCACCTTCTTTTAATTTCTATGTTTGTCATTACTCATTGAACTAAACTGAATTCATTCTGTATAATTTTTGATCAGCTCTATGATGCAGTTTAGCACAAATACATTCTCTTGTTTGGAGTAAATGACAACATTTTTCTTTTATGTTTTTCTGCAAAGTATCATAAAGTGTCCATGATTTGTAATTCTATACTCAATGCTTAAAAAAAACGAGTGGGTTCACCCAGTGCATCAGACATGCTCTTCAGGACAGCACTCTGAGAAGCAGCTTTCTCCAGACCTAAATTTGGATTGTAGAGCTGAGCAAGCATTGAGGTATCGTATGCTTTAAGTGAAGGCTTGCTAAATATATTAATTCACTGTGATATCAGTAAATACTCACTGAGGAGATCGCTTTTACATTCTTGGATTGTTCACATTCTGCCCAGAGTTGAAGCGAATTTAAAGCCTGTCAATGAATCAGATTTATCTGATTCAAAAATCTATTTAGTGCTATTTTGTAAGATATAGGGGGAAAAATTAGGTCGCGCCCCGTTTGGGGCGCAAATATCGTCTGGACACAAAAATTAGCGCCTGGCGCTAATTATCGCCACTGACTGGAAACTTCACTTTTACCGCCCCGGGAGGTGAGTGGAGCGCTAAATCAGGCGCTGCACACCTGTCTTAGGGCACAAAGGCCGAGCAGTGAGGCGCTAACTCAGCTCGCGAGCGCAGCGCAGGTGCTGCCAGTTAGCGAGGGAACACGGACACACTGGCGCCGGCCAGTTCTTAAAGCGGGGGGGCCAACTTGCTCCCCAGCCACACCCTGCTCATTGCAGCCTTGAATCTCGGCCTGGAGAGACCTGTGAATCCATTTTGCTGCCAAGGATGGAGAGGGTGAGAGAACGAGCTCAGCGCTTCACCGAGCGGGCCTTGGATGCTCTGGTTGGCGCGGTGGAGCGCAGAAGATGTATACTCTTCCCTGAGAGTGGCAGGAGGCCTTTGCCACGCGAGTACAGAAGAGTGTGGAGGGAGGTGGCTCAGCGCGTCTCCTCCAGGAGCATGGTGCCCAGGACCCATGTTCAATGCCGCAAAAAGTTCAACGACCTCACTCGGGTCGTCAGGGTGAGTGGCTTTTTCTCAATACCTCTCCATCCCTCCATCTCAACCTCACTCTATGGCCAGAGGGTCTTAAAACCCCAATGCACAACACTCATCCAACACCTATGGCCCTTTCATGAAACACACACACACATTCCACACTTTGCATACAGTAAGGGCTATTCACCTATGGGAGGCACATCAGGCAAGACCATGGCTGCATACAGTAAGGGCTATTCACCTATGGGAGGCACATCAGGCAAGACCATGGCTGCATACAGTAAGGGCTATTCACCTATGGGAGGCACATCAGGCAAGACCATGGCTGCATACAGTAAGGGCTATTCACCTATGGGAGGCACATCAGGCAAGACCATGGCTGTATATTTACTCAGATGCTGTCCTTTTACTTGCAGGCCAAGCTGGCGCATAATAGGAGACAGCAGCAACGGACAGGTGGAGGGCAGCCTCAGCTGCAACCCCTCAGCGATCTTGAGGAGCGCGTCCACAGGATTGTGGCAAGACGGGTGATCGGTCCCGTCGCCACTGGAGACGCCGACCCTGTTCTGGACAGCAATGGTAAGGTCATCACCTTTTTGTCCTCTGTCCTTCCACTTGTCCCTCACAACACCAGCCTTTGACACTTTCAATCCAACTTGCTAACTCGCTGCACTTATTCTTCCCTTACTGCCACCCTGTCCTCACGCTAAAGCCACTCTTGTACCTCCCTGCTTTCAGATGGTGATTCCCCAGCTGAGGAGACGGGCCCTGAAGCTGCCAGTGGGAGTGAAGCTGCAGCCGAGGAGGAAGAGGAAGCCGGAGCATCAGTGCCACCCTCTCCCGAGGAAGCCCATGCCCACACTGGGAACATGCCTTCCCTGGAGGGGAGCAGGGGGGAAGGGTCTGATGAGGGTGAAGCTCCAGGACCCAGCGGGCTGCAGCAACGCCATGGGGGTAGGGAAGAACGGGGGCCTTCTCCCCAGAGCGAGAGTATGCCAGCGACTCATCCTGCAATGGACGCAGAGGAAGAGCGGCTGATCGCAGAAATGAACACCCAGGCGGTGGGCATGCACACTGAGCTCATGGGTGCAGTGGGAAGGGTGCCCGAATGCATTGAGTCACTGGCAAGGAGTGTGGAGCACTTCGCTGTAGCACAGGCGGATGCCACACTAACGCTTAGTGCTGCAATTCAGTCACTGACTGCCGTGATCCCATCTCTGACTGCTCTCATGCAGACTCAGATTGAGGCCACGCGAGCACTGACTGCTGCCAACCTCGATGGTTCGTTCACATGTCCCCGGGGCTCTCACCGCGCCGCAGCAGGCCAGCAATCTGTGCTCCAGCAGATTGCTCTGGATGCTGAAGTGCTGCCCCGTGGGAGTGCCAGTGTGTCGGGCGACCAGGGAGTTGCTGTCCTCTCTCACGATGACAGCATTCCTGCTGCCAACACTGTCACTTCTCCACTGCACTTGCCACCGCCTGTAGGACAGACTGCTGCCGCCCATGCAGAGTTGGTGCAGTCTACAGCCGGGCCCTCCAGGCCCAGAACTGGTCGAGGCCGTCCTTCAGGGGCATCTGCAGTGTCAGGGTCTGACAATCTGCAGCCTTCCACCAGCCTTGCTGCAGCCACTGAGGTCCCATTACGGAGGAGCAGTAGGGTTAGAAGGGGGGAAGTGCGCAAGGGAAGAAGATCACCCTCGAAGGGCAAAAAGTAAGAGGTGTGACAAAATGCTGGTCATTTTTTTATTAAAGGCCGAGGTTCGTGGTCCAACTTTTGTTTAGTGTTTTGGACATTATCTCCAGGTTGTGAGAACCAGTTATGTTAATGACTGTTTTTTTGTGTTTATTTCTATGAGTTTGTCATGAGGAAATGACACACACAGAGTTTGTAAAATAAATAAGTTTTTGTATTCAAAATATACATGTTTGGTGTTTGGAATCATTGGTGCCTTGGCCGGCTTAGGGGTTGCGTGCTGGGTTCATTGATGTTGTTAGCAATGGCAGAAGCCATTTCCACAGCAGGGGCCCTAGAAGCGGCTTGCTATCAGCCGTTGACGGACGGCCCTTGCAGTTTCACCATTGTGGGCCGCCCTCCCGCCTTGGTGCTGCTGATGATCATCCTCCTCGTCCTCTTCCTCCTCTTCCTCCTCCTCCTCTGGTGGTGCTCCAAGGCCTGGTGGCATTGGCTGGGTCCTGACGATTGCCATGTTATGCAACATGCAGCACACAACTACGAAGTTGGATACTCGCTCAGGCGAGTACTGCAGGGCTCCTCCAGAATGGTCGAGACAGCGGAACCGTTGCTTCAGCACGCCGATTGTGCGCTCAATGATGTTCCTGGTAGCTTGATGGCTCTCGTTGTACCGCAGCTCAGCAGGGGTGTTGGGCGTACGGAGCGGTGTCATCAGCCAGGTGCTCAATGGATACCCCTTGGGGTAAAAATTCACTTGGTTGCGCCTCCCGTTAGCGCCTTAAGAGGGCGCTAATGGGGCGCAAAGCCGCTAACGCCCGGGCGCAGCGATGTTTGCGCCGCTCGAGAACTTAACTTGAGATTGTGCGGCGGCGCTAAAACTTACCGCTGCGACCACCTGCGCACGCAGATTGTGACGTCATTCCATGGTGCAACGCCCTTGTGGCACCCCGTAGCGGAAATTGAGTGGCGCCCCCTGCCTTACCGCCTGGCGCTTCCAACGACCAGAAGACTGGAACGCTATCAATCGCTGTGGGGCTGGGGGGGGGGCGCTATTTAAAGGGGGCCTCTTCCTGTCTTTTATTGTTGGTGGCATTTTTGAACTACGCATTCTGAGAGAGAGAGGGAGAGACTTCTGGAGAGATTCAACGTTGTGTGAAGGAGTTTTGGGTACTGAGCAGCACTTTGCAGGTTCATTTTGATTTGCCATTCCTTGTATCGATTTAGCAGAGACTGTGGGAGCTGCACTCTGAGCTCTTTGCCTGGTACTCTCCATTGTTCTTTCCAGCACATTTGATGTGCAAGTCTCTCCAGGCCGAGATTCAAGGCAGCAATGAACAGGATGTGGATGGAAAGCAAGATTAACCATCCCCTTTAAGAACTGGCCCGTGCCATTGTGTGTGTGTTCCATTGCTGACTGACATTACATGAGCTTCGCCAGCGCTCCGAGTTAGCGCCTCACTCCTTGGCCTTTGCGCCTTAAGAGAGGTGTGCAGCGCCTGCTTTAGCACTCCACTCACCTCCCGGGGCGGTAAAAGTGAAGTTTCCTGTCAGTGCCGATAATTAGCGCCAGGCGCTAATATTTGCGTCCGGACGATATTTGCGCCCCAAATGGGGCGCGACCTAATTTCTACCCCCTTGTCCCCGAGAACCCAACCAACTGGCTGATGCGGTGCCTCGAAAAGTTCTGCCACAGTAGTCTGGCGCAGGATGAAAGCATCGTGGCAGCTGCCAGGATAGTGGGCATTGACAGCGAGTATCAGCTGTCTGTGGTCACAGACCAACTGAACATTCAAGGAATGGAACCCCTTTCTGTTCCGGAATTCCTCGGCATTCTCATGTGGAGCACGCAAAGCCACATGCGTGCAGTCAATGGCGCCCTGCACCATGGGGAAGCCCGCTATCCTCGCAAAGCCCAGAGCGCGGTCACGCTGCTTGTCTGGGGTCATGGGGAAAGAGATGAACTCTCGTCTCCTTTTAAAGAGGGCATTTGTGACCTGCCGGATGCAGCAATGCACCGCGAACTGGGAGATATTGGCGAGGTCACCAGCAGCAGCTTGAAATGAGCCAGTAGCATAGAAGTTGAGAGCCACTGTGACCTTCACTGCCACCGACAGAGACGTCCTGGACCTCAGTTGAGGCTGCAGATCTGGCTGCAGCAGGTGGCAGAGCTCAGTGACCACCTCCTTGCTGAATCGCAGCCTTCGCAAACACAGCTCCTCAGACAAATGAATGTAGGAGAGCTGTTCACGATATACCCTGGGAGGGTAAGCTCTCCTGTACATACGCCTGTTGGCCCTCCTCCGTCTGGCCATCATTGCCACTCTCTCTCTGCGTCTCTGTGTCCTCCGATTCAGCTGGAGCAGGACGACGCCCCCATTCAGTGCAGCCCCCATAGTCTCTTTGCAAGCAAAGTTATGAAGGACTGCAACCAAAGTACCAGCGAAGTTAGGATCAGTAGGCAAAACTACCTCACAAAGCGTTGACTCAATGCAGAAGTCTCTCTTTCTCTCTCTCCGAATCTCTCTCTCTCTCTCAGAACGAGTGGTGCAAAAATGTCAACCACAGAAAAAGACAGGAAGAGGCCCCCTTTAAATAGCGCCCCCCCCAGCCCCACAGCGATTGATAGCGTTCCAGTCTTCCGGTCGTTGGATGCGCCAGGCGGTAAGGCAGGGGGCGCCACTCAATTTCCGCTCCGGGGCGCCACAAGGGCGTTGCACCATGGAATGACGTCACAATCTGCGCGCGCAGTTGGTCGCAGCAGTAAAGTTTAGCGCCGCCGCACAATGTCTAGTTAAGTTCCCGAGCGGCGCAAACATCGCTGCGCCCGGGCGCTAGCGGCTTTGCGCCCCATTAGCGCCCTCTTAAGGCGCTAACGGGAGGCGCAACCAACTGAATTTTTACCCCATAGTATCTATGGTATTCTCCTGTGTCAATCGCTAAAATAGATCCTATTGTCATTGCTTGTCAAATCATGTGATACAACACTGCCATTGGCGAAGTCGCGTGGTTCAGTTGTGAGAGATGGCCATCCATTGCTGTCCGGCATGATACCCTGGCTAGCAATAACAAAAAGAAAATTAGTATATAGAAACAGTCAATCACTGCGCTTTGAAATGATGCTGTGCGATTTTAGTGTATGAACACCTAATGGGGGAAAAATTGGGTATTGCCCATTTTGGGGCACTAATATCGGCCGGGCGCAAAGTTTAGCGTCCAGTGCTAATTATCGCCTCCGACTGCAAAATTCGCCTCTATCGCCCTGGAGGTGATTTGAGCACTAAATCAAGCGCTACACACCTCTCTTAAGGCGCTAACGTCGGGGAGCGAGGCGCTACCTCAGAACGCTACCAAAGCTGTCAATTACCATGGAACCCAGACAGACTGGCACTGTCCAGTTCTTAAAGGGGAGAGTCCATCTTGCTGCAAAGCCTCACCCTGCTAATTGCAGTGTTGACTCTCGTGCTGGAAAGACCTAAACTACCATTGTGCTGAAAGTATGATGGATAGGCCCAGGGAGAGAGCTCGGCGCTTTAGCGACCAGGCCTTGGTGGCTCTGGTTGGCGCTGTTGAACGGTGACGGGCAGTGCTGTTCCCAGAGAGTGGCAGGAGGCCATTGCCCTGGGAGTACCGAAGAGTGTGGAGGGAGGTGGCTCAGCACATGTCCTCAAGGAGCCTGGTGCCGAGGACTCACACTCAGTGTCGGAACAAGTTCAACGACCTCACTCGGGTGGTCAGGTTGAGTACCTGCTTTTCACCTCTACATCCCTCCATCTCAACTTCACTCTGTGCACAGAGGGTTTAAAAACCCAAATGCCCAACACTCATCCAAGTCCTATGGCCATATCATAAAACACACACGCACATTCCACACCTTGCACAAGTTAAGGGCTATTCAACTATGGGAGGCACATCAGGCAAACACATGGCTGCACACTCACTCAGACGCTGTCCTTTTTCTTGCAGGCCAAGCTCTCTCATAACAGACGGGAGAAGCAATGCATAGGAGGAGGACCAGCGGACCTACAACCCCTGATTGAGTTGGAGGACAGAGTGCACAGGATCGTTGCCAGCCAGGTCATAGGTGCCATGGCCGCTGGAGAGGTCGACCCCCTTGGGGACAGCAATGGTATGTTCATCATCTTTCTCTCCTCTCTTATACCACTTCCCCCTCACAGCACTAGCCTTTTACACTTTCAATCTAACTAACTGGCTCCAGTCCTTGCTCCCTTCCTGCCCCCCTGCTCTCACGCTAAAGCCACTCTTGTACCTTCCTGCTTTCAGATAGTGAACCACCAGCTGACCAGCCTGTCCCTCAGCCTGCCAGTGGCAGCGACGCGCCAGACGAGGAGGAAGAGGAAGCCGGAGCCTCACCGTCTGTGTGTCTCGAGGGTGACACATCAGACACTGGGGCCATGTGTTCCCTGGAGGGGAGCAGGGGGTTTGCATCTGATGAGGGCAAAGCTCCTGGACCCAGCAGGCTGCAGCAACGCCATGGGGAAGGGAAGCTTGGGGGCCATCTCCCCGGAGGGTGAGTAGGCGCTTGAGTTCTGCTGCACAGGACTCGGATGAGGACCTCGACATCGCAGCCATGAATACTCAGGCCTTGAGCATGCACACTGAGCTCATGGGTGCAATGGCAAGGGTGCCCGAGAGCATGGATGCACTGGCTAGGAACGTGGAGGAGTCCGCCACTAGCACAGCTGTCATCTGCGAGCAAACCCTCGAGCCCATCCTTGCCTCGTTGCAGAGGATAGTTGAATTGCAAGGAGACCGCGGTGAACCAGAGCCCATGCCACGTGTCATGGGTGAGGTGGCAGGGTCCATTGTAGCACAGGCCAAGGCAACGCAATGGCTTAGTGCTGGAATTGAGTCATTGGCTGGTGCCATCCAATCTCAGACTGCTCTGATGCAGTCTCAGATTGATGTCACGCGAGCACTGACTGCTGCCATCCTCGCTGGGTCGCCCACAGTCCACCGGGGATCTCATGGTGCCGCAGCCGGCCAGCAATCTGTGCTTGAGCAGATTGCTCCGGATGCTGAGGTTCTGCCCCAGGGGAGTGGCAGTGTGTCGGTCGAGCAGGAAGGTGCTGTCCTCTCTCAGGATGACAGCATTCCTGCTCCCACCACTGCCACTTGTCCATTGCACTTGCCACTGCCTGTAACCCAGCCAGCCTAGACTGCAGCCGCCTATGCAGAGTTGGTGCAGTCTGCAGCCGGACCCTCCAGGCCCAGAGCTGGCCCAGGGCGTCCTTCAAAGCCATGTGCAGTCTCTGGATCCAGCATTCAGCAGCTTTCCACCAGCCTTGCTGCAGCCACTGAGGCCACATTACGGAGGAGCAGTAGGGTGAGAAGGGGGGTAGTGTGCAGGGGAGGGAGATCACCTTCGAAGGCCCAACAGTAGACTCTGTAATAAATGGGGGGAATGTTTGTGGGAAAGTTCGAGGTTGTTGTTATTATATTTGTTTACTGTTTTGCCGTTTATCTCCATGTTGTGAGAACGAGTTTTGTTAGTTCATAATTTGTTGGTTTGTTTCTAATTGTTTGTCCTGAATAAATGACACAGAGTTTGTAATATAAATACATTTTTTTATTCTAACTTTACATCTTTGCTGATTTGACTTATTGCAGCTTTGCCTGGCAATAGGGGCTGCGGGATGCTTTCGATGATGTGCTTCTTCATCCCAGAAGCCATCTTCTCTGTAAAGGGTTAGAAGCGGTGTCTTATGAGCCGTTCACAGACGGCCCTTGCAGTGGCAACATTGTGCGCCTCCCTCCCACGTTGGTGCTGCTGATTCTCCTCTTCATCCTCCTCCTCCTCTCCCTCTTCCTCCTCCTCCTGAGGTGGTGCACCAATCCCAGGTGGCAATGGCTGGCTCCTTATAATTGCAAGGTTGTGAAGCATGCAGCACACAACAATGAAGAGGGAGACTCGCTCGGGAGAGTACTGCAGGGCTCCTCCTGAGTGGTCCAGACACTGGAACTGTTGCTTCAAGACGCCGAACGTCTGCTCAATGAGGTTCCTGGTGGCGCTATGGCTCTCATTGTATTGCAGCTCAGCAGGGGTGTTGGGGTTACGGAGCGGTGTCATCAGCCAGGCGCAGAGTGGATAACCCTTGTCCCCGAGGACCCAGCCACGAGGTTGACGCGGTCGTTGGAAGAGGTCTGTGACACCAGTCTGGCGCAGGATAAAAGCATCGTGGCTGCTGTCAGGATAGCGGGCATTGACAGTGAGTATGAGCTGCCTGTGGTCACATAGAAACATAGAAGATAGGAGCAGGAGTAGGCCATTCGGCCCCTCGAGCCTGCTCCGCCATTTAATGAGATCATGGCTGATCATCTAAATTCAGGACCCTGTCCCTGCTTTCTCCCCATATCCCTTGATCCCTTTAGCCTTAAGAAATATATCTAATTCCTTCTTGAATATATTTAATGAATTGGCCTCAACTGCCTTTTGTGGTAGAGAATTCCACAGGTTCACCACTCTCTGGGTGAAGAAATTCCTCCTCATCTCAGTCCTAAATGGCTTACCCCTAGTTCTGGACTCCCCCGCCATCGGGAACATCCTTCCTGCATCTAGTCTGTCCAGTCCTGTTAGAATTTTATAAGTTTCAATGAGATCCCCTCTCATTCTTCTAAACTCCAGCGAATATAAGCCCAATCGACCCAATCTCTCCTCATACGTCATTCCGGCCATCCCAGGTATCAGTTTGGTGAACCTTCGCTGCACTCCCTCCATGGCAAGAACATCCTTCCTCAGATAAGGCGACCAAAACTGAACACAATACTCAAGGTGTGGTCTCACCAAGGCCCTGTACAACTGTAGCAAGACATCCTTGCTCCTGTACTCGAATCCTCTCGCTATGAAGGCCAACATACCATTTGCCTTCTTAACCGCCTGCTGCACCTGCATGCTTACCTTCAATGACTGGTGCACAAGGACACCCAGGTCTCGTTGCACTTCCCCTTTTCCCAATCTATTGCCATTAAGATAATAATCTGTCTTCCTGTTTTTGCCACCAAAGTGGATAACCTCGCATTTATCCACATTATACTGCATATGCCATGCATCTGGCCAATCACCCAACCTGTCCAAATCATATTGGAGTTTCTCGGCATCCTCCTCACAGCACACAGCTTTGTGTCGTCTGCAAACTTGGAGATATTACATCTAGTTCCCTCGTCTAGATCATTAATATATATTGTGAATAGCTGGGGTCCTAGCACCGATCCCTGCGGTACCCCACTAGTCACTGCCTGCCACTCGGAAAAGACCTGTTTATTCTAACTCTTTGCTTCCTGTCTGCCAACCAGTTCTCTATCCAAGTCAGTACCTTACCCCCAATCCCATGTGCTTTAACTTTACACACTAATCCCTTATGCGGGACCTTATCGAAAGCCTTCTGAAAATCCAAATCCAAATACACCACATCCACTGGTTCTCCCTTATCTATTTTACCAGTTACATCCTCAAAAAATTCCAGTAGATTAGTCAAGCACGATTTACCTTTTGTAAATCCATGTTGACTTTGTCCGATCCTGTCACTGTTTTCCAAGTGCTCTGCTATTACAGCTTTTATAATGGACTCTAGCATTTTCCCCACTACCAATGTCAGGCTTACCGGTCAATAGTTCCCCGTTTTCTCTCTACCACCTTTTTTAAATAGTGGAGTTACATTAGCTACCCTCCAATCCATGGGAACTGTGCCAGAGTCTATAGAATTTTGGAAGATGACCAGCAATGCATCTATTATTTCTAGGGCCACTTCCTTAAGTACCCTAGGATGTAGATTATCAGGCCCTTAGGATTTGTAGGCCTTCAATCCTGTCAATTTCCCTAACACCATTTCCCTACAAATACTGATTTCATTCAGTTCCTCCCTCTCATTAGACCCTATGTTCCCCGACATCTCTGGGAGGTTATTTGTGTCCTCCTTTGTGAAGACAGACCAAAGTATGTATTTAATTGGTCAGCCATTTCTTTGTTCCCCATTATAAATTCCCCTGATTCTGACTGCAAGGGACCTACGCTTGACTTCACCAATCTTTTTCTCTTCACATATCTGTAGAAGCTTTTACAGACCAACTGTACATTTAAAGAGTGGAAGCCTTTGCGGTTGCGGAAGACCTCTGCATTTTAATGAGGTGCCCGCAATGCCACATGCGTGCAGTCAATGGCGCCCTGAACCATGGGCAGCCTGCTATCCTAGCAAAGCCACATGCGCGTTCGCGCTGTTTGTCCCGGGTCATGGGGAAAGAGATGTCCTGGCGTCTCCTTTTATACAAAGCATTTGTCACCTCCCGGATGCAACAATGAAGAGCAAACTGGGAGATATTCGCTATGTCCCCAGTAGAAGCCTGAAAGGAGCCACTGGCATAGAAATTCAGAGCCACTGTCACCTTCACTGCTACCGACAGAGACGTCCTGGTCCTGAGCTGAGGCTGCAGATCTGGCTGCAGGAGGTGGCAGAGCTCAGTGACCACCTCCTTGCTGAAGCGCAGCCTGCGGAAACACTGCTCCTCAGACAAATGAATGTAGGAGAATTGCTCCCAGAATACCCTGGGAGGGTAAGGTCTCCTGTGCTGAGCCCTGTTGACCCTCCTCCCTCTGGCCACGTTTGCCACTCTCTCTCTCTGCGCCTCTGCTGCCTCCGAATGTAAAGCTGGATGACGACGCCCTGAGTTAGTGCAGCCCCCATAGAAGCTTCTAAATATGGTAAATATGAAGGTGAAATAAATATTAACCTCAAAAGTGGTGCTCAGAACCCAAAATTCCTGTGCACAGCGTCCAATCTCTCCAGACGTCTCTCTCCCTCTCAACCTGCGTGTTCCAAAAATTTTGCCGACAAGAAAAGGCAGGAAGCGCCCGCCTTTAAATAGCGCTCCCAAAGCCCCTTCCCGACTTGAAAACGTTCCCCTCTACCTGTCGTTGCTAGCGGCAGGCGCTAAGGCAGGGGGCGCGACTCAATATCCAGTCCGGGGCATTGCACGCTCAAATGACGTCACGATCTGCGGGCGCAGGAGATCGTGGCGGTAGTGTTTAGCGCCAGTGCAAAACGACTGGTCAATTTTGTAAGCGGTGCTAAAATCGCCGCGCTCGGGCGCTAAGTTCCTAGTGCCCCATTAGCGCCCCCTGGAGGCACTAACGGAAGACGCTAATCAACCGAATTTTTCCCCCTTTATCTTTCCAGTGATTCCTTTAAGGTTGGCTTGGCTTTGGCCTATGCCAAGATAATCCCTGGCATGGTAACATGCGTATGCCTGTTAGTTTATTATTGCCCAATTAACCTGATAATTTACCTTAATTGTTGTTATGCTAGCCAGTCCAAGTAAGGACTTTAGGCTGCGAAATTGGGAGGTTTAGCGCCGGCCGTTAAGGCTGGTTTTGCTGAAAAAATGGCGGCAGCCTCGTTTCCACCCATTTCCAGCACGGAACACGGCAGCCACCATTTTGGGCAGATCGGCAGTGCTGCCGTTGCCTGCACTCTTTGCCCACATTTAAGTGATGCAGATCGTGACGTCAATCGGCATACAACGCCTGACTTGATGCACAATCTGTGATTTTGGACATCGCCGCTCTTGATAGCACCCTCTCCAAATGACGCACGGAAGAATGTGCGTGCAGCTGTACTACAGAGACTAAGGCCGCGATTTCACTAGTGGAGGCGGGATTGCTGCGGGAGAGGTGGTTGGCGGATCCCGGTCCCGCTCCCGGCTCCAGCCTGCTCTCTCCAAGTGATTTTACGTAGATTGGGCTTGTTAAGCCCGCCCTGTGTGTTTCCCGGCCAATTAAACGGAAGTGGGTCTGATGACATCATTTGATGACGCGTCATCAGCCAGTTTCCTTAAAGGGGCCATGTCCACATTCATTTTGACAGTTGGGCTGTCAGTGTTCTGCAGCATTGAGGTGATGGAAACACTGACAAGCACTGCACAGAGGTGGACGGCTGCACCCAGGCTCTCGCATGACTCCCTCCATAAGCTTATGGAGGGAGTCACAGCACTCAGGGAGGTTCTCTTCCCTTCCCATGGGCGGAAGAGACCTCCCCAGGACACCAATGCAGCCTGGTTGCCCTGGAGGGCAAAAGCAGGGATGTCATCAGGAGGACCAGGCTGCAGTGGCACAAGCCTTTCAATGATCTGAGCAGATCACGAAACGTTACTGCCAAGCCACACTCAACCTCATCCTGCTGTGCCATTCATCACATCCCCATTACTCTGCCTTCCCTACCCTACTCCTGCACATCCTTACTCACACCAACTTACCTTGCACCTCCACCCATCCCTCTCTATCTACATTATCACTTCCCCATCTCACTAGCCACCCCTCATACTCACCCTCATTCTACTGCAAGCATACCAACTAACAACACACAAGGGTAGGCACTTGGGTGGTTTAACCAATGTTCATGTGAAGTTTCTGTTAATGTCTTGTCAAACATTGAAATCTATATTTTCAACACTTTACCTTATTGGACAGATCTGTGCTCACCTTGTGCCTCAGTGAGTTCCAGTGAATGTTGAGACATAACTTCACCCCCTCCGCCCAATTGTGATGAGTGTGAAAGGAATGACTTGGACATTATAGGATGCTTTATGGTGCTGGTGTGTGGTGGTGTTAACCTGGCGCATCAAGTGGCAGCCAGGGTGTACAGCATCAAGTGAACTAAATCTGGCCATAGTGATAACATCGTTGGCCTCCCGGGCAGCAATGTTGTCGGGTGCTGATGCCCTGTGTCCAGTGCAGCATCAGGTGATTGCGGAGAAGGTTGGTATTGTTGTTGGTGATGCTGGTGTGCCTGGTGATGTTAGTGTTGGGGCTGATCGTGGAGGGATTCAGAGGACCAAGGTGAGATTTTTTGAAGTGCACCGATGTTGCTGGAATAAATGGCAGCTGAATTTGAGATGACAGAAGCGATCTGTCAATAGTGAGAGAGCTTGCTCCAAGGAGGTGACAGTGGATAGAGAGTTTACTCCAAACACTTCCAAACTGCATACAGCTCAAAAGTGTCTTCCAAGTCCTGAAAGCTCAAGCTTCTGACATTGGAAAGTGACCAGCTGTGAAATGGTAGCTCTCATACCACTTTTGCAGCTGTCACCTATTCACAGCAATGGGGAGACATAGAGAACCTGACCTACTTACTTGACGTGATCTCCGAGCGACGTGAACCCCGTTAAAAATGTGGTAAAATAGAAATAGGCTGGCAAAATAGTAGTTCACAAGCGTTTAACAAGCATTTAACTGTCTTAAATGCCTCCCCCACCGCTTGGTGTCGGATAGGCTGGGGTTATATTCTTTGGAACAGAGGAGGCTGAGGGGAGACTTAAATGAGGTGTATAAAATTATGAGTGACCTAGATAGAGTGGATAGGAAGGCCCTATTTACCTTAGCAGAGAGGTCAATAACCAAGGGGTATAGATTTAAAGTAATTGGTAGAAGGATTAGAGGGGATTTGAGGAGAACTTATTTCACCCAGAGGGTGGTGGGGGTCTAGAACGCACTGCCTGAAAGGGTGGTAGAGGCAGAAACCCTCATCACATTTAAAAAGTACCTGGCTATGCACCTGAAGTGCCGTAACCTACAGGGCTACGGACCAAGAGCTGGAAAGTGGGATTAGGCTGGATAGCTCTTCTTCGGCCGGCGCAGACACGATGGGCGGAATGGCCTCCTTCTGTGCCGTTAATTTCGATGATTCTATGAAAGTGTGCAGGGAGTGCTGCTGGATGTTTGCAAGGCTTTGGCTGTTAATGGAAGGCCTCTGAGAAGACCACTTGCTCCCAGTCCTGGGGGCTCTAGTTGCAGTCCCCCTTGGGCAGCAGCATCACATGGAGATGGAGCAGAGACAGCAGAGGGGACAAGCTGCTCGCAGAGGGGGAGGAAGCAGAAGAGGATGAAGCAGAAGAGGAAAAAGCAGAAGAAGAGGAAGCATTAAACGAAAAAGCAGAAGAGGAAAAAGCAGAAAGAAGGTGGCAACCCAGACAGCCACTTTCTGGCCGGTATATCCGGGATCCTCTTGGCCACAATGCTGAAATAAAAACCACCACAAAGCAAACTTTCCAATCCAACTTAATTCATATATGCATCCAATATTACATCAAAAAATCAACTAATCACCCTTAGTGACTGTCTTGTGTGTGCCTTTGCCTATCCTACGAATGTCATGCAGTGCTACCCCAGTGGCTGCAGCATGGCTGGTGGAAGGCTGCTGACTTTCAGTGGGAGACACTGCAAATGGCCTTGCAGGACGACCTCGAAGCGCTGGTGGATGGGAGTGTGAAATCGAGCGACGATGTTTGTTCTTCTTCACTCTCCTCTCCCTCTTCTTGATCAACCACTGGCTGGGCAGGCTGGATTTCTTGGGTGTCTGAAATGAGGAAGGCACAAGGGTAGGATTGTGGTGAGGGGAAGGGGGTAAAGCAAGAGGTGCATGCTTACACCAGGTGCAGCTTGTAAATCAGAAGAGATTGTGGGATGTGGGGGAAGTGAGATGTGAGAAGGAGGATAACGTATGAGGATACTGGCATCTTGTATTATTTCAGCTCCGCCTCTTGCCAAGGGCTCAGCCATGCCCCTGCCAAGAATGGCCAGCACTGTCTCCTCCAAGGGGATGGGGTGAAGCTGGGAATATGAGGTGTGCCTCGTGTTTGGTAGAGATTGTTGGTAGGGGAGTGATGGGAGAGGGGGTTTTGCATTGAGCAGTGTGTGAGGCTATTGGTGCAGTTAGGAACATAGGAACAGGAGTAGGCCATTGAGCCCGTCGAGCCTGTTTCGCCATTCACTGAGATCATGGCTAATCTGTGACCTAACTCCATATACCCGCCTTTGGCCCATATCCCTTAATACTTGGTGGACAAATTTGGTAGGTTAGCGCCTCCCATTAGCGCCAGCAGATGGCAGTAACGGGGCGCTGATGCAGTAGCGCCAGGGCGAGGTGAATCCAGCGCCGCACGGCAAATCCGGCCTCCCTATTGTGCCACCGGTACGAGATACCACTGGGGACTTCAACACCAGACAGATCATGATGTAAGTGAGTGTAAAAAGCTCACTGGGCGCCCGATCTGCAAAATTCATTGTCGCCACTTACCTTTGCGCCTGGACCAGACAGCGACAGGGAGAGCTGGCGCACAGCTGACGGAAGCCGGCTCCAGCGATGTTATTTAAAGGCATCAGCATTAATCACTCGCAGCTGTCAGGGCAGGTCAGTTTCAGTGACTTCTTGTCAGTTTCAGCCAGTGGAGCAGTTTGTATGAGTAATTTCAAGCTTCTTTTTTATCAGCAGTCTTCTGGCAAGTGCAAAGTGGCTACATTTATCGTTCAAAGATTCAAACTGCTACACTTGGCAACATTAATGGGGGCTGTACTGGCATACCACCTCGCCCTCCAGGATCTACGGCAGAGGGAGCGTAGGCAGCGAGAAATACGGGAACATGTGCGCAGAGGGATGAGGAGGGACATCAGGGCTCTCACCAGGAGGCCTTACCCTCCAAGGGTATTCTGACAGCACTTCTCCTATCTTCAATTAAGCGAGGAGCAGTGTATTAGATGGCTCCGCATCACCAAGGTGGTGGTCACAGAACTCTGCCACCTCCTCCAAACAGACCTCCAGCCTCACACCAGGATAACTTAAACCCCAGATCCCTTTTGCTCACCACATGCCCATCATGCCATCCCTGTGATATCATATCACAGCATTCTCCTGAGTGCAAAGTTGAAATGAGAGAGACCACAAAATATTGCAAACTCCATGAATAAATTTATGCATAAACATATCACACATATCACAATCATTCCAATAACTAATGACCCTTGTGCCTGCCATAGTTGAATAGCTATCATTGTGTGCAAGGTGTGAGATGTGGGTGTGAGAGTTGGTAGGTAGAGATTTTTGGTGGGTGAGCGCTGTGGGTGTGGTGCTTTGGGCAGTGTGTGAAGCTTGTGGTACAGATGGTGGTATGTAGCATTTGTTGAAGCATTCAATCACCCTGACCACCCGACTGAGGTGGATCTGCCATGAGCACACCTGCTTCAGTCCTCTGGATCCTTCTCCTTGTTGTGCTTCTCCTTGCTGAGGCAGCTGCACAGCCAGCAATGCTGGGAATAAGGTGCTGCAGTATCAATGAACCTCCCCTTTAAGTACTGGGAAAAGCCTGTGGCAATGATGAGTTGCGATTAGACTGCACCCGATATTGGCACACCCTTTGAGTGTAATGCCACTGAGCTCGGCCTTTAAGATTTAATTTAGTGCCCCTATCATTTCTTTGAGCAGTGAGAATGAATTTTGCGTGCACTCTAAAGCATTAGCGCCTGGCGCTAATTCTCAAACTTTTCTGAAGATTTCTGGGCTATAATGAATTTCTAGCCCCTTTAGTTAACAAAAAGCTATCAATCTCCGATTTAAAATTAACAATTGATCGAGCATCAATTGCCATTTGTGAAAGAGAGTTCCAAACTTCTACCACCCTTTGTGTGTAGAAGTGTTTCCTAATTTCACTCCTGAAAGGTCTGGCTCTAATTTTTAGACTGTGCCCCCTAGTCCTAGAATCCCCAACCAGCAGAAATAGTTTCTCTCTATCCACCCTATCTGTTCCCCTTAATATCTTGAAAACTTCAATTAGATCACCCCTTAACCGTCTAAATTCTAGGGAATACAACCCTAGTTTGTGTAATCTCTCCTCATAACTTAACCCTTGAAGTCCGGGTATCATTCTGGTAAACCTACGCTGCACTCCCCGCAAGGCCAATATATCCTTTCTAAGGTGTGGTGCCCAGAACTGCTCACAGTACTCCAGGTGTGGTCTAACCAGGGCTTTGTATAGCTGCAGCATAACTTCTACCCCCTTGAATTCTAGTCTTCTAGATTTAAAGGCCAGCATCCCATTAGCCTTTTTAATTATTTTCTGTGCCTGTTCATGACATTTTAATGATCTATGTACCTGGACCCCCAAGTCTCTCTGGGCCTCCACTGTTTTTAGCTTTTCACCATTTAGAAAGTACCCTGATCTATCCTTTTTAGGTCCAAAGTGGATGACCTCACATTTGCCTACATTGAAATCCATTTGCCACAGTTTTGCCCATTCACTTAATCTGTAGATATCCCTTTGTAATTTTATGCTTTCATCTACACTGCCTACAATGCCCCCTATCTTTGGATATATGACTTTCTATGCCATCATCTAAGTCGTTAATAACTACTGTGAATAGTTGAGGCCCCAACACAGATCCCTGCGGGACACCACCAGTCACATCCTGCCAATTTGAGTACCTACCCATTATTCCTACTGCCTGTCTCCTGCCACTCAGCCAATTTCCTAACCAGGTCAATAATTTGCCCTTAATTCCATGGGCTTCTACCTTAGTTAACAGTCTCTTATGTGGGACTTTATCAAATGCCTTCTGGAAGTCCATATAAATAACATCCATAGACATTCCCCTGTCCACTACTTTAGTCACCTCCTCAAAAAATTCTAAATTCAAGTTGGTAGGAGACGGCTTTTGCAGATACATTCACTGACCTTCACCACTTGTCTGAAGTCATGAAACTTCTTTGGGCACTGGAGCCAGGTCCTGGGGCATTAACACAAATGGCTCAGCAAGCCAGGGAAGGGCCCCCAGGGTCTTGCACGCAGCACTCCAGCTTTGTTCAGGGGGTCAACACTGCAAGAGAGATCCTCTACCCACAGGGCCCAGGAGCCCTCCAGCAAGAACGATGTGGGACCACATCACCGAGGCCGTCACTGCCAGCAGTATTGGCCCGACCACGTGGCTCTGGTGCGCAAAGAAGCTTCATGACCTCAGACCACTGGTCAAGGTCAGTTAATGCATCTTCAAAAGCCGTCTCCTACCAACTTAGTCACTAGCCTTACACACTGCTCAATGCATGACTACCATCCCCCCTCTCCCGCCAATCACTCACCCACCAACAATCTGCACCAATCACAAGGCACATCTCCCATTCCTAGCCTCACCTCACCTCCTTGGAGGAGATGGTGCAGGCCATTCTTGACAGGGTATAGCTGAGCCCTTGGCCAGCGGCAGGGCAGAAAGGATACAAGATGTTGGTATCTTCATACGTTATCCTCCTTCTCGCATGCACCTCTTGCTTTCCCGGCCTCCCCTCACAACAGTTCCACCCTTGTGCCTTCCTAATTTCACACATCTAAGCAATGCAGCCTGCCCAGCCAGTGTTTTTTTATTCGTTTATGGGATGTGGGCGTCACTGGCAAGGCCAGCATTTATTGCCCATCCTAATTGCCCTTGAGAAGGTAGTGGTGAGCCACCTTCTTGAACCACTGCGGTCCTTATGGTGAAGGTACTCCCACAGTGCTGTTAGGGAGGGAGTTCCAGGATTTTGACCCAGTGACGATGAAGGAACGGCAATATACTTCTAAGTCAGGATGGTGTGTGACTTGGGAGGGGAACTTGGAGGTGGTGGTGTTCCCATACGCCTGCTGCCCTTGTCCTTCTAGGTGGAAGAGGTCGCGGGTTTGGGAGGTGCTGCCGAAGAAGCCTTGGCGAGTTGCTGCAGTGCATCTTGTAGATGGTACACACTGCAGCCACGGTACGCCGGTGGTGGAGGGAGTGAATGTTTAAGGTGGTGGATGGGGTGCCAATCAAGTGGGCTGCTTTGTCCTGGATGGTGTCAAGCTTCTTGAGTGTTGTTGGAGCTGCACTCATCCAGGTAAGTGGAGAGTATTCCATCACACTCCTTACTTGTGCCTTGTAGATGATGGAAAGGCTTTGGGGAGTCAGGAGGTGAGACACTCGCCGCACAATACCTAGCCTCTGACCT
Source organism: Squalus acanthias (assembly GCA_030390025.1). Lineage (NCBI taxonomy): Eukaryota > Metazoa > Chordata > Chondrichthyes > Squaliformes > Squalidae > Squalus > Squalus acanthias. The sequence goes on along the minus strand of CM059426.1, from coordinate 151,441,566 downwards.
GCTCTTGTTGCCACAGTATTTATATGGCTGGTCCAGTTAAGTTTTTGGTCAATGGCGACCCCCAGGATATTGATGGTAGGGGATTCGGCGATGGTAATGCCATTAAATGTCATGGGGTGGTGGTTAGACTCTCGCTTGTTGGAGATATTCATTGCCTGGCACTTGTGTGGCGAGAATGTTACCTGGCACTTATCAGCCCAAGCCTGAACGTCGTCCAGGTCTTGTTGCATGTGGGCATGGACTGCTTCATTATCTGAGGAGTTGCGAATGGCACTGAACACTGTGCAGTCATCAGCAAACATCCCCATTTCTGACCTTATGTTGGAGGGAAGGTCATTGATGAAGCAGCTGAAGATGGCTGAGCCTAGGACACTGCCCTGAGGAACTCCTGCAGCGATGTCCTGGGGCTGTGATGATTGACCTTCAACCACCACAACAATCTTCCTTTGTGCTAGGTCTGACTCCAGCCAGAGGAGAGTTTTCCCCCGATTCCCATTGGCTTCAGTTTTACTAGGGCTCCTTGATGCCACACTCGGTCAAGGACAGTAGTTGACCAAGAAGAGTGAAAGGAGAGTGAAGAAGAAGAAGAAGAAAAGAAGAAACACCGTCACTTGATTTCACACTCCCATCCACCAGCTCCTCAAGGTCGACCAGCAAGGCCATCGGCAGTGTCCCCCACTGAAAGTCAGCAGCCTTCCGCCAGCCATGCTGCAGCCATTGGGGTAGCACTGCATGACATCAGTAGGATAGGCAAAGGCACACACAAGACAGTGACTAAGAGGTGATGAGTTGATTTCGTGATGTAATATTGGATGGATAGATGTATAAAGTTGGATTTGAAATTTTGAAAGAGGGAAGGTAAGGTGTGGGACTAATGTTGAAAGGGGAATTAGGCTTGTGGTCACTGGGACCACAGCCGGATGATTTCATCATGGATATCCCAGCCAGAAAGGGGCTGTCTGGGTTGCATCTTTCCTTCCGCTTCTTCCTATTCTGCGTCTTCCTCTTCCCTCTGCGAGCTGATGCTGTAAATCTGAAATGACGGCATAAAATGCTGGAAATACTCAGCAGGTCAGGCAGCATCTCGACCTGAGACGTGAACTCTGTTTCTCTCTCCACAGATGCTGCCTGACCTGCTGAGCATTTCCAGCATTTTCTGTCTTCTCAGAAGCCTTCCTTTACCATTCGAGGCCTTGCAAGAATCCAGCAGCACTCCTACACACTTAAAAAACTTTTAACATCTGTTGCAGCAAGCCACTACCTCAATAAAATTTTAAAAAAAACAGTCCAAAAGCTTAAATGTAAACTTACCTGAAAGATGTGTGTGTCCCTTTAAGTGGTGCTGACAGCGCCTCTGTCAGTCTGCTGCATGCTGGGTTTACCTGGTGTGCTTAGGACCCAGCGCTGAACTCAGTGCTAGGGTCGAAGTTCGCCATGGTGACTGTTGCACTGATGTCACTACTCCACCATTTTTATTTGCAGGACGATACTTCTTACCGGCAGCGCTACCGGGCCTAGGAAAATGGAGGACGCCGCGGGACCCGCCATCAGCTGGCAAAAGAGCGGCGGCCGCCCTCTTTTCGCCATTTTTTGCCGGTAACGGTTAAGCCCCTGAATTTTTAGCCTTTTTTTTGCAGAAGGCAGCTTAGCTTTCAGATCTGCAGACTGCCTAGTGCTGAAGGTTTTTTTTTCAGAAGGTAGTTCAGCTTTAAGAACTAGAGACTGCCTTGAAAAGCAACAGGCGAGCTTTAAGTAAAGCCAGCCTCGCTCCAGCAACGCGAACCTGGGCCCCCTGCTGAGCGCACCACCTGTCAGCAGCACGTTAGTAACTCAGCTGTGTTAATTAGCAGGCAGCGCCAAATTGAGGTGGTTGTGCTTTTTGAAGGGGCGCAGGCATGTCTGGCATTGGAGTGCCCACGCCCGTTTTCGGGCCTTATCGAATTTCACCCCATAGACTGTTATAACTGGCTTTAGAAATGCATATATATGATATTATGGGATTCTCTGTATAAATAAATTAATGGTAATGAAGAAAAGATGGGATGAATAAGGTCACGCAGCAATTCACAAGTCAACAAAAGAGCCAAACGTTTTGAACGATTCAACCATCCAGTTTCATGCTTGATAAAAGGTAAATATTTTTTTTCTAAAAGTCAGTTTAAATCCGATGACCATTTTACTCCAGGTAAAAGTACATTGTTGAAAAAGACACATTGCTACCACAAAGGAACTCTTTTGTCTGTTTAACCATCTTCAATTTGACAGAATTTAGCATATCCCTCTTCTCACTTAAATACTCTCTCTTTTTCGTCCTCCTCCACCAGTATCAGATTCTGTGCCTATTTTCTTTTCATATTTCTGGGTCTCCTTCTGTCTACTCCCTATTTTTTTTTACTGTATTACGCGTTTCCTTTCTCTGGGGGTGAAATTGGATTGGGCCCGACAATGGGCACGGAGATCACGAAGCAAAATTGTGCAGCCTGCTCGCTATAATGATTGGAGCGTTGAGCTCAGCACTAAACGTGCTGTTGGTTGGCTCAGTGCTCAAGAGGGGGGACAATATCGAATGCAGTCTACTGGCCAATAAAGTTTTGCCTAGACTCTGCACTTCTTAAAGGGGAGGTGCTTTGTTGCAGAAGCACCTCATTGTCACTGTGGATGCAGCCATGTCGCAACAGGGAAGAGAGAGGGCAAGGTGATTCTCAGATGCAGCACTGGAGGCCTTGGTCCTGCGGGTACACAGAAGAAGACAGGTCCTCTACCCGCAGGGGGGCAGGAAGCCTTCCAGAAGGCTGTGGGAGGAGATAGCCCAAGCCTTCAGTGCCACGAATGTTGCCCCCAGGACCTGGATCCAGTGCTGCAAGAAGTTTAATGACATCACACGAGTGGTCAAGGTTAGTGAATGCATCTTCAAATGTCATATCCCACCAACTGCGCCACTAGCCTCACACACTGCTCAATGCACCACACCCCAAGGTGGCTCACAACTGTCGTAAGCAGCAGCAGAGAGACGGGGGTGAAGTACGTCTGCAGAGCCTTACTGCGCTGGAGGACACAGTGGGAGATCATTGGCGGGACCACCACAGAGGCCGCGGCGAGCGGCGAGGTTGAAAACATTGCTGATGATGGTGTGCTCATTCCTAATCCTTCTTCTCACATCCCACTTCCCCCTCATCGCACAATCTCTTCTCACTTACAAGCTACTCATGGTGTAAGCACACACATCTTGCTTTCCCCACTCCCCTCACCACAACCCTATCCTTGTGCCTTTCTCCTTTCAGATACCCAAGAACTGCCAGCAGCCCAGCCAGTCCATGATCAAGTAGAGGAGGAGAGTGATGGAGATGAAGAGGAACTGTCAGTCGATCAGGCACCAGCTCAGAAAATGGCACTGCACAAACTTGAGAGGTTAGTATAGAGGCGGGATCTGCACGTGGTGAGTCACCGGGCACGAGTGGACTGCAGCCAGACCGGGGGAAAGGGTATCTCGGGTGCCAGCTCCCCGGAGGGTGAGTGCGCGCACAAATTCTGCTGCACAGGACTCAAATGAGGACTTCGATGGAACGGCCTTCAGAAGAAGGGTGATGGGCATGCACACAGAAATGCTTGGTGCAATGGCAGGCCTGCCAGAGAGCCTCTTGTCAGTGTCAAGGAGCATGGAGGAGTCCGGCTGCAATATTGCACAGGGCTTTGTGCAGAGTTTGGACCCATGATTATCAGGATGGAAGTGATGGGCAGATCCATTAGAGCACTTGTGGACACAACCATGATGCTGGGTGTGATGGGCGATGTCGCAGCTTCCATTGCAGCACAGGCGGAAGTGACGCAACGTCTCAGTGCTGCAGTGTAAACTCAGACTGCTCTCATGCAGTCTCCGTGTAGCCACGCAAGCTCAGACTGATGGCACCGTGGCTGAGTTTATGAGTGTGGAAAGGGGTTTGCAGAGTGTCACAGCATTCCAGCAATCTGTGCTCCAACAGATGGCAGTGAATGCTGAATCACTGCCCCGGGGGAGTGGCAGTAGCTCCGTGGAGCAAGAACCTGCTGTCCTCTCTCAGGATGACAGCATTCCTCTTCTCACCACTGCCACTCCGCCAGTGCCCTTGCTGCTGCCTGTCAGCCAGCCCAGACTGCTGCTGCCCATGCCGAGGTGGTGCAGTCTACAGCCGGGCCTTCTAGGCCCAGAGCTGCTTGAGATCGTCCTGCAAGGCCATCTGAAGTCTCCCCTCAGAAAGTCAGCAGCCTTCCACCAGCCATGCTACAGCCACTGGGGGAGCAGTTCGTAGGAGCACTAGAATAGGCAAAGGCACACGAAAGACAGACACTAAGGGAATACACATTAGTTGACTTTGTTATGTAGTATTGAATTGAAGCATTTATAAATTATGTTTAGAATGTGTGTTTTGTTGTGGCTCTCATTTTAGCTTTGTGCCCAAGAGGAGGCTGTGATGTTCTGTGACAGAGGGATGGTGAGGGGGGGAACTGTTGAGCAACGGGGATCTGGGGTTTCATTCAGGGGAATCGGAGTCTGATGAAACGCTCACGGACAGCCCGTCCGGAACGGGGATTTGCTGCCTGCCTCCTCCCTTCCTCCTGCTCCTGAGGTGGTTCCAGAACCCGTGGTGGTAAGGGCTGCGCCCTCATGATAGCCAAGTTGTGGAGGATGCAGCAGACCACCATGAAATGGGACAGCTGCTCTGGCGTGTACTGGAGGGCTCCTCCCGAGCAGTCAAGGCAGTGGAACCGTCGTTTGAGCACCTCAGTGCTCCATACCTGATTCACTGGGGAGCAGGCACCTGACTCACTCCAGCGCATCAGACAGTTGCCATCGTATTATTGGCCCCTACGTCTGCTGTTTTGTGAATGGCATTAAGTTGGGCTTGGAGAAACTTCTCACCATAGTGGCATTTGAAATGAAAACTGAAGAATCACAGTCCAACAGGAGCAGCTGACTCAGTACTAGCCGTGCGTCCAACCATCCAGCGCAGTTAGGCACTATTGGGTAGATTTTCATCATGTCGCCTCGGTGTAAAACTGGCATTGTGGATCGGCCACTCATTATAGGGTTAGATGAAGAAGGGTGGGAGGAGGCTCGTGTGCAGCATATACGCTGGCATAGACCAGTTGGGCCGAATGGCCTGTGTCTGTGCTGTAAATTCTATGTACAGAAACCACCTGGTTTTAATTTCTATTGACTGCTCTATTCTATAACAGGCGGCTAATTGCAATGCCAATATTACGACCAGGTGCCAAGTTGAAAATCTACCGTTATAGGACGGACACAAGGGAACATACGCTCCCGTTTGCTAATTCTGGTGAAAAAGCAGAGGAGGCCAAAGAGTGACAGAATGCCAGTGTAAAGATCTGCTGGACCACTGTGGGTGAAGCACTGACCTGAAGATACCTGACCCTCCAAAACATGGATTAATTAACATAACTGAAAAGTGATTATAAAGTCCACTTTTTGCGTGTAAAGGCCAGGAATGTGAACTTGTCAGCTTTCCTCACCTGCACAATCAAACTGAAACGTGATGATATAGTTTTCAGCTCAGACCTGGTACTTTGTAGCATTTACAATCTCTTCCAGGAATGTTCATATAAAGATATTGGTATATTGGTGATTGACCATGTTAGTGGAATAAAGAACTACCACGACGCTTAATGTGTAACAAAAGTAAGTAAAGTAAAGCAAAGTACAAAACTTATTGTCTGTGAACCAGCTAGCAAATAACAGCAATGGTTTTTGTATTATTAACTGTTATATAAGGGTGCAGTATATTTTAGAATGGCGGCACAAAGAATACCATTTATTTTGTTCAGCAAAAAGATTAGTAAAGTAATGTGTGTAAACTGTTTTTAATATATAAGATTATTGTGGATCTGCTTGTAAAGTCCCTCAATTGTCAAACACCATTGAACAGGAAGCCAATCTGTCTTCTGCTCTAGAATTAAGACTGATTGGGAAAATGGGGGTTTACACTGATCAGTAATAAGAGTAAATATGTACTTGCAGGGCTTCATGGGAAACACGGAGTTTTTGCAATTGTCACTGAACTGTAATAGCTCAGTTGAATTAAAGCACAATACATCAAAAAGTAAAAACGTGCAGTGCTGATGTTCTGCCACTTGATGTCACTATCACATCAATAATTTGGAGAATATTAGATCACATAACAAGGGACAGCCAGAGACAACTGCAACAGGGACAAAAAGGTCTTGCAAAATTGCCGTACTATTGCTCAAAGCACAGAAAGACCCAAAAATCTGTACTGTGTAATGTGTAACGGGCTAGCCAGAGCATTTCCACAGCCTAATGCATGATTCAGGAATTAAATACAGAAGTGTTTCCAACATTTTCTGTTTTTTTATTTCAGTTTTCCAGCATCTATAATATTTTGCTTTTGCCATGATTCAGCAACCCCGAGTTATCGGTTCCTGGAGCAGAGAGAGACACTGAGGGTGAAATTTAATTTTGGCAGGGGTGCAAAATGGGCGGTAGTGAATCAGCTGCCCGTTATACACCCCGCACGATTTTCCTTTCCGTTGAATGGAAAGGGTGTATAACAGGCAGCCGATTCACTACCGCCCGTTTGATGCCCCAGCCAAAGTTGAATTTCACCTCCGCTGATTTACTTCTGTAGGCAATAAGGCTGTAGCCTGGATTTCTTGGCCTCTTGGTGGTGATATGGCAGCAGGGTGGGATTTCCACCCGCTGCTATGACCCTACTGTTAACCCCGACCCATTGTCCAAGGTTGAGGTTCGTCGGGTATACAGTGCAGGCTCCCGGAAGGACCTCCATCACCAGGAAGGACCCGCCAGCTGTCGCTGCAAATGAGAAAGGTGAAGCTGGTACTGCAGTGACACCACCACTGCAGTAACTGAAGAGACCGAGGGGATTTAAAGAGGGCAGGAGGAGGAAGGAAGGAAATGTATTTTTAGGTCTCTTCTGAGTCCGGGGCCTAAATCGGTAGGTGGTTGTGGCCTATGTGGAGGGGTTGAAGGCCACTATTAGGTCTTCTCCCTCCATCCAATGACTTATAGGGCTTACCACTGCTATACCAGGGACTACAGCCACCCTTCTCTGGGCGGTCCTTGGGATTGGCAGTGACAACAACAACAACTTGTATTTATATAGTGCCTTTAACATAGTAAAATGTCCCAAGAGCGTTATCAAACAAAATTTGACATCGAGCCACATAAGGAGATAGAGGTAGGTTTTAAGGAGCGTCTTAAAGGATGAAAGCGAGGTAGAGAGGTTTAGGGAGGGAATTCCAGAGCCTAGGGCCCAGGCAGCTGAAGGCACAGCTGCCAATGGTGGAGCAATTAAAATCGGGGATGCTCAAGAGGCCAGAATTAGAGAGCACAGATATCTCGGGGGGTTGTGGAGCTGGAGGAGATTACAGAGATAGGGAGGGGCGAGGCCATGGAGCGAATTGAAAACAAGGATGAGAATTTTGAAATCGAGGCGTTGCTTAACTGGGAGCCAATGTAGGTCAGAGAGCACAGGGGTGATGGGTGAACGGGACTTGGTGCGAGTTAGGACACGGGCAGCCGAGTTTTGGATGACCTCAAGTTTACGGAGGGTGGAATGTGGGAGGCCGGTCAGGAGTGGTAACAAGGAAAATCCAATGGCTTCTAGGCCCCGCCTCCGCACTGACTTTTACATGCAGTAGGCAGGGGAGGGGCAGCCAGTGGCCATCTTCTGGGGGTGGGGAGGGAGAGAAATGTTGAGGTCAGGGTGGGAACATGGCAGTCGGCTTTTTCTGCTGCTTTATCACTTGATTTCACTTGGGATAGTGGAGGAAAATCCAGTTCCTTATGTCAATCTACTTGCATATACAGCCCTTAATGTTAACCTTGGGCTTTACAAAGTTATAAACAAATCATGTGACATATCTATCTGACAAGCAAATTGTTTATTGACTTAATTCAAACAAAAACTTCATTGTCTAGTGAGCACAAAGTCCTGCGTTGTCGCCGTTAGTAGGCGTAAAAGTAACTGCTGTGCTCACATTTTATGCCACAAAGACTTTTTACAGACCCATGGGAGATGATGCAGAGTAAGCCAGTTCTTGAGGTACAAGTGTACAAGGCAAGTAATGTATTTTTAGTCAGCTGGATTTGTGACACACTTGTAAACCCATAGATCGGGCCTATTTATAAAATAAAAGTACATTCTCCAATAGAATGGGCTTCTTTTCCGCAAATACACAGGTGGTTTGCAAATCAACATGAAGCACCTCCTATGGAGACTTGAATGTTCATGAAATTAATGTAATATGGATTAATTTATAGTACATTTCTTATAAGATCAAGAATTTTATTTCCTGTTTGTTAAGGTAACAAAGTGATCATTGTGGCTGCGATATAATTGGGTGTCCAAATTGCTTGAACGGTATTACAAAGTTTGGGTCTGTCTTAGATATTCTCTTGGATTAGCATCACCAGTCCCTCTCTGAAGTGGGCACTGTCCCCCACAATCAGGAGTTTACTGTCTAATATCTGGACTTACAATAGCATAATCCAGGTGGTGTAATAATGGGACCCTGACGTTATATGAGCTCGGTGTCATGATCCTCCCACATGGCCTCATGCGCTTCTCCATTCTTCTGAAAGGCGGAATGATTAACACTGGTGAGATGAAGCCAGTTAAAAATTGTTAAGCTGCTTTATTTTACAGTCAGTAAGTGAATGTACAGAGTAACTGTTATAGTAATGCTCACTTCAACTTAATTTCAGTCGCAGAATCAGCAAATCATAGAATCATACAGTGTAGAAGGAGGCCATTCGGCCCATCGTGCCGGTGCCGGCTCTCTGAAAGAGCTATCGTAAGAGTCCCTCCTCATAAATGAGAATAACATAATGTACCTTGCCACACTGACCCTTTCATTGAGCTAAAAGCATTGACTTTACTTGGACATTTTTTTTTCTGAAACCTGACCAGCTACATAAGACTCGGCTCGCTTTCTTCTTAAAGGAGACTTGCCTCTTTCATAGAATCATAGAAATTTACGGCACAGAAGGAGGCCATTCGGCCCATCGTGTCTGTGCCTCATTGAGCAGCCTGATTGTGGGGGACAGGGCAGGTGCAGCTTGGCTCACTTGATAGCATTCGTACCTTCTTGTCAGCTGTGGTTCAGTGGGTAGCACACTCGCCTCTGAGTCACGAAGGTTGTGGGTTCAAGTCCCACTCCAGAGACTTGAGCACTGTTGGAGGTGCCGTCTTTCGGATGTGAAGTTAAACCAAGGCCCCATCTGTTCTCTCAGGTGGACGTAAAAGATCCCATGACACTATTTCGACAGAAGAGTAGGGGAGTTCTCCCCGGTGTCCTGGCCAATATTTCTCCCTCAACCAACATAACAAAAAACAGATTATCTGGTCATTTTCACATTGCTGTTTGTGGGAGCTTGCTGTGCCCAAATTGGGTGCTGCGTTTCCCACATTACAACAGTGACTACACTCCAAAAGTACTTCGTTGGCTGTAAAGCTTTGAGATGTCTGGTGGTCATGAAAGGCGCTATAGAAATGCAAATCTTTCTTTCTTTGAATACGCATCCTGTTCCTCTGAAGTAACAGGTGTGTGCTTATTATATTTTCAATTAAAGGAGGCCTAATGACTTTTTCCTGTTTCTGAAGGAATTTGTACATCTGAATTTACTCCTATCGATATTCAGGTGTTCAGGGTATCCAGTAAACTTTCACATCTCTTGGTGTATTCAGGGAGGAATCATGGATCACCTATGCTGGCTCTGACATCCAGCATTGCAAACAAATCTCCCAATTCCAGTACACCATTTCCCTTTCAAAATGCTTATCTGGGTAATTTCTAGAGAGATATACTCCTAAAAAGACTTTGGGGAAAAATTCGGTATTGACCATTTTGGGGCGCCGGGCGCAAATTATCACTGGCGACCAGGAAATTCATCCTCAGCGCCCCTGGAGGTGATTGGAGCGCTAAATCAAGCGCTACACACTTCTCTTAGGGCGCTAACGTCGGGGAACGGGGCGTTACCTCAGAGCGCTACTCAAGCTCAGGCGATGTCAATTACCTTGTACTCAGATAGACTGGTGCCTTCCAGTTCTTAAAGGGGAGGGTCCATCATGCTGCACAGCCTCACCCTGATCATTGCTGTGTTTGACCTGGGCCTGCAAAGAGGTGCAAATCTTCAACAATGATTATCATGGCTGTTCAGAGGCCCAGGGAGAGAGCTCGCCGGTTCAGCGACCAGGCATTGGAGGCTCTGGTTGTGGCTGTGGAACGCCGACGGGCAGTGCTGTTCCCAGACACTGGCAGGAGGCCATTGCCCCGGGAGTTCACAAGGGTGTGGAGGGAGGTGGGCCATTACGTATCATCCAGGAGCCTGGTCCAAAGGACTCACACGCAGTTCAACGACCTCACTCGGGTGGTCAGGGTGAGTAGATGCTTGAAATACCTCTGCATCCCACCATCTCAACCTCACCCTGTGCACAGACGGTATAAACTGCCAAATCCCCAACACTCACCCAACAACTATGCTCATCTACTAAAAGTCACATCCACATCTCACACCTTGCAGACATTAACGGCTTTTCAACTATGGTAGGCACATCTGCCAAACACATGGCTGCACACTCACTCACATGCTGTCCTTTTTCTTGCAGGCCAAGCTTTCTCATAACAGGAGGGAGCAACAATGCACGGGAGGAGGTCAGGCGGAGCTGCACCCCCTCACACAGCTGGAGGAGCGAGTGCACAGACTAATTGCGAGCCATGTCGTGGGCACTGTGGCAGTTGGAGAGGTCGACCCCCTTGGGGACAGCAACGATATGTTCATCATCTCTCTCCTCTCTCAAACCACTTCCCCCTCACAACACCAGCCTTTCTCAGTTTCCATCTAACTAACTGTCTCAATTCCTTGCTCCCTTCCTGCCCCCCTACCCTCACGTTAAAGCCACTCTTGTACCTTCCTGCTTTCAGATAGTGAGCCACCATATGACCAGCCTGTCCCTCAGCCTCCCAGTGGCAGCGACGTGGGAGAGGAGGAGGAACACCAAGCCGGAGCCTCACTGCCTGCATCTCCCGAGGACGACAACAGATACTGGGGCCACGTGGTCACTGGAGGGGAGCAGAGCAGTTGGCTCTGATGTGGGTGAAGCTCCGGGACCCAGCGAGTTGCAGCAACGCCATGGGAGAAGGGAAGCTCGGGGGCCATCTCCCCGGAGGGTGAGTACACGCACGAGTTCTGCTGCACAGGACTCGGATGAGGACCTCGATATCGCGGCGATGAACACACAGGCGATGAGCCTGCATACTGAGCTCCAGGGTGCAATGGCAAGGGTGTCCAAGAGCATGGATGCACTGGCTAGGAGCATGGAGGAGTCCGCCGCCAGCACAGCTGTCACCTGTGCGCAAACCCTCGAGCCCATCCTTGCCTCGTTGCAGAGGATGGTTGAATTGCAGAGAGACCGTGGGGATCCAGAGCCCATGCCGCATGTAATGGGTGAGGTGGCAGCATCTATTGCAGCACAGGCCGAGGCAACGCAACGGCTTAGTGCTGGAATCGAGTCATTGGCTGGTGCCATCCAGTCTCAGACTGCTCTGATGCAGTCTCAGATTGATGCCACGCAAGCTCTGACTGCTGCCATTGTCGCTGGGTCACCCACAGTCCACTGGGGATCTGACGGTGCCACAGCAGTCCAGCAATCTGTGCTCGAGCAGATTGCTCCGGGTGCTGAGGTACTGCCCCGTGGGAGTGGGAGTGGCAGTGTGTTGGTCAAGCAGGAAGGTGCTGTCCTCTCTCAGGATGACAGCATTCCTGCTCCCACCACTGCCACTCCGCCATTGCACTTGCCGCGGCCTATAACACAGCCAGCCCAAACTGCTGCCGCCCATGCAGAGTTGGTGCAGTCTGCAGCCGGGCCCTCCAGGCCCAGAGCTGGTCCAGGGCGTCCTTCAAGGCCATCTGCAGTCTCTGGATCCGACATTCAGCAGCCTTCCGCCAGCCTTGCTGCAGCCACTGGGGCCCCATTACGGAGGAGCAGTAGGGTTGGGAGGGGGGGAGTGCAAAGGGGAGGGAGATCATTGAGGAAGGCCGAATAACAAAATTTTTTCTAACATATCGGGGGAGTGTTTGTAACAAAGTTGGATGTGTTTGTAAATATATTGTTCACTCTGTTAAGACTTAATTCGATGTGGTAAGAACCAGTTTTGTTTGTTAATAAATTGTGTTTGTTTGTAATTGGTTGTGCTTAATAAGACACAGTTGTTTAAAAAAAAATTTTTTTTTGTTGAAACGTTACAAATTTCCTCATGTTTCTCATTGGAACTTTGCCCGGTAATAGGGGCTGCGGGATGGCTGTGATGATGTGGTTGTTGAGCCCAAATGCCATCTTCTCTCTCATTCATTGGAAGTGCTGTGTTATGAGGCATTCACGAACGGCAACATTGAGCGCCTCCCTCCCACGTTGTTGCTGCTTATCCTCCTCCGCCTCCTCCTCCTCCTCCTCTCCCTCTTCCTCCTCCTGAGGTGGTCCACCAATCCCTGGTGGCAATGGCTGGGTCCTCAGAATGGCGAGGTTGTGCAGCATGCAGCACACAACAATGAAAACCGATACTCGATCAGGGGAGTACTGCAGGGCTCCTCCGGAACCGTTGCTTCAGCACACCGATAGTCTGTTCAATGAGGTTCCTGGTGGCACTATGGCTCTCATTGTATGTGAGCTCAGCAGGAGTGTTGGGGTTATGGAGCGGTGTCATTAACCAGGTGCAGAGTGGATAACCCTTGTCCCCGAGGAGCCAGCCACGAGGATGATGCGGTGGTTGGAAGAGGTCTGGGACACCAGTCTGGCGCAGGATGAAAGCATCGTGGCTGCTGCCAGGATAGCGGGCATTGACGGCAAGGATGCGCTGTCTGTGGTCACACACCAACTGGACGTTTAGAGAGTGGAAGCCCTTGCGGTACTGGAACACCTCTGCATTTTCATGAGGTGCCCGCAATGCCACATGCGTGCAGTCAATGGCGCCCTGAAGCATGGGGAAGCCCGCTATCCTAGTGAAGTCACATGCGTGTTCACGGTGTTTGTCTCGGGTCATGGAGAATGAGATGTACTCCCTTCTCCTTTTGTAGAGAGCATTTGTGACCTCCCGGATGCAGCAATGGACAGCGAACTGGGAGATGTTCGTAATATCCCCCGTTGAAGCCTGGAAGGAGCCGTTGGCATAGAAATTGAGAGCCACCGTCACCTTCACTGCCACTGACAGAGACGTCCTGGTCCTGAGCTGAGGCTGGAGCTCTGGCTGCAGGAGGTGGCAGAGCTCAGTGACCACCTCCTTGCTGAAGCGCAGCCTTCTAAAACACTGCTCCTCGGACATATGGATATATGAGAATTGCTCCCAGAATACCCTGGGAGGGTAAGGTCTCCTGTGGAGAGCCCTGTTGGCCCTCCTCCCTCTGGCCATGTTTTCCACTCTCTCTCTCCGCCTCCGCTGCCTCTGATGGTGAAGCTGGCGGATGAGGCCCCGTGCTAGTACAGCCCCCATTTAATCTTCTAAATGTGGTAGTAATAAAGCTTACAGAAATGCGAACCTGAAAAGTCTTGCTGACGAACAAAACTCCTTCAAGTAGGATAGCATTAAATATCTCCAGACGCCGCTCTCCCTCTCTCAACTTGCGTATGCAAAATTGATTGCCGACAGAAAAAAGCAGAAAGCACACGCCTTTAAATAGCGCTCCCCCAGCTCCCAGCCGACTGCAAACCGCCCCCTCTACCTGTTGTTCCTAGCGCCAGGTGCTGAGGCAGGGGGCGAGAATCAATTTCCGGTCTGGAGGCACTAACAGGAGGCGCTAACCAACCGAATTTTTCCCCCTTGTGAAAAGCCTCTGTAATAATAAAGCTTATTCAATATGTATGTGTATTAAAAGAATGGGTTGCTTTTATTTGTATTCTAGGAAGTAGAATCGGAAATATTGGTTGCATTCTTTAAAATATGACAGACCAGTCTATTTTTAAGCTTCGATTTATCCTGCATATCCTCTCCGTCAACCTACCAAATACTAGAAACATAACCGTTAACATTGCACTTCACTTTAATAAATCGCAATTTCCTGAGAATGCCGCACAGATCGATTAGACCCGACCTTCGGCCTCCTGCTGATCTTATCGCCTGAAAGAGCGCGTTGCACGGGAGGTTCTGCGCTGCGCTCATGTAAATCAGCAGGCAGCACCAAAATAACGGTGCTCCCTGCGCTCTTTTTACTAGCGGCCGTTAACCTCGCCCCACGGTGGCACCGCCTGTTTTCAGGCTTAATCGAATGTTTTAAACAAAACTAAAATTAATCATAATATTTTCCAAAAAGAATAAACAAACTCATATTTCATCAATAAAAATTGAACAGACTGATTCATTGGGCTAGATGGTGACTTTTTACACTGAAGTCAATAAGTATAAATAATATCAATAAGTCAATAACCTAAAGCTCAAGAAATTCGTAAACTAATAGGCAGCAACAGAACATATTGGTACTAAAAGCACCTGTTTCTGTACAATGTCGAAATACAGGACTTTTTATACTGACCTTGCCTCCTTCCTTGAATGATGGTACAGTTCTGCCACCATCTATTGCCTTTAAATTAACCCTTGCTCTGCTGTTCTTGATTATGGGCTAGAAATTCGGCTTCGTAGCGCCCGATTTTTTGGGGCTATAGGTGCCATTTTGTGAAAAAATGACATCCGCGCCACGCGCGCACGCTTCTGGTGCGAGCCACGTCAGACGCCATCTTGGTAGGGCGGGCATTAGGTGTGTGCACCAGAAGTATGTAGAGGAGGCAGATCGTGACATCAATAAGCATGCAACGTGATTTGACGCCAGCACTGCAATTTTCATCCTCAACACTGGAGCTAATGCCCTGCCTTAACCTCACACAGCTGAATATACGTTCAGCAGTAGCAAGGGCCTCTCACCAGCGAAATTTAAAGGGATCAGCAACCACTCTAAGATTAGTTGCTGATTAATTTCTACTGGCTCTGTGTACGTTTGTGGAAGTGTTTGGAGCTTTCTAGAGTTATTTAAAGTTGGTGGGTGAGGTGACAGGGAGTGGTGCTGCAAGTGGAGAAGGCCTTGGTTCTAACTTCAAGGGTTCTGGTCAGACCACTTGCTCCCAGTCATGGATGCTCTAGTGGTCATCCCCCTTGGCCTGCAGCATGACAGGGAGATGGAGCAGAGGCAGCGAAGAAGAGGACAAACTGCTCGCAGAGGGAGGAAGAGGAGGGGGAGAAGGGCTCTCAGCAGGAGGCCTTACCCACCTAGGGTCTTCCGAGAGCAATTCTCTTACCTCAGCCTGAGCCAGGAGCAGTGTGTGAGGCGTCTGCGCTTTACGAAGGAGGTGCTCACAGAACTCTGCCACCTCTTGCAACCAGACCTACAGCCTCATACCAGGGCAAGGACAGTGCTGCCAGAGGCTGTGAAGGTGACCATGGCCCTGAATTTCCTCGTGTCGGGATCCTTCCAGGCTGGAGCAGACAACATCTGTAACATCTCCCAGTTCGCCATCCACTGCTACATAAGAGAGCTGACAGACGCTCTTTATGCCAGGAGACGGGAGTTCATTGCCTTCTCTCTGACCAGAGAGAAGCAGGCAGTGTGTGCACGTGACTTTGCCAGGATAGCGGGCTTCCCCATGGTGCAGGGCGCCATCAACTGCATGCACGTGGCTTTGTGGGCACCACATCTAAATGCTGAGATGTACCGCAACTGCAAAGGTTACCACTCGCTGAATGTGGAGTTGGTGTGCGACCATGCTCAGCACATCATGATGGTGAATGCCTGGTATCCTGGCAGCGGTCATGATGCTTTTATTTTGTGCCAGTCTGGTGTTCCCTCAGACTTTGAGCCATAAGACAAATCAGAGGGTGGCTACTGGACGACAAGGGCTATCCGCTGACCACCTGGCTCAACTCCGCTCCGCAACCCAACTGACGTGGGCAGCATGCATACAATGAGAGCCATGCTGCTACACGGAATCTGATAGACCAGACCATTTGCATCCTTAAACAATGCTTCCGCTGCCTGGACTGCTCTGGAGGTGCCCTGCAATAGTGATCAGAGCATGTCTCAAGATTCTTCATGGTCTGCTGCATGCTCCACAACCTCACCATCATGTGAAGGGATAATTACTAGTCCTAGCCCCTTTAGGCATAATCCCCAGACGTTAACATTCAACTAAAGTTTGAGGTAGCCGAATCCTAAAGACGCTTAATTGGGTCTAAAGGTCCAGACTATCTCTCCCTAAAGGAAAGGAACAACCTGAAGATGTTACCGTCCTCCAGATAGCACTTTTAATAAGTTTAGCTAGACTGTAACCTTCCGGATATTATGAGGGTCCGGAAAACTCCTCCAGAATTCTGCAACTCCTTACCAAAGAGCGTACAGAGATTGAGCTCGCGAGTTTGATACAGAAGTACCATGTGAGACAATTCTAAAAATATATAGATTTATTAAAGAACTGACATGTAATTTATGGTTGGTGATTCAATCGCAACATTAACAGTTCCAAATACAAAAATCTTACAATTCTATTATCAGAGATCCTTATTCTCAAATCTTAATTTCGCTAGTTTTACAGTTCTTAGACTATTCCAGGATATCCACCAAAATCAAATACAAGTACCTTGATCCCCGAGATACAAAGAGTTGTAGACTTACAGAGCTTGCCTCTGAAGCTGAGAATCGCTTTGCCACTTTACAGCGAATCTATCTTCCCATTTGAAAGTTCAATTTTTATACCCTTTTGCAGCGGTATTTCCTTTGGAGTTTTCTGCTGATGTAAGCTAATTATCTCTAGTCATTTTTCTGCTGGCCCCTTCTATTCTTACAGTCAGTTCAGCTGGTAGCAAGCAGACTCGTGTCTCTACCCTAGGTGTTTGAAGCTTATCATAAAAATGATGTGACCAGCAGGTGCATCGATTTGATGTCATTCTTACCAAGGTCTTCTATGCAATTCTTAAGTCACCTCAGCTGGTTGCAACACAGAATCGTGTCTCCTAGGTGTTCCAAGTTCAACACAAAAACAATGTGATGGCTGGTGCCTCCCCCACCTGATGCCATTCCCACGAAGGCATATGTTTCTTAATTTTCTGTGATTCTTTTGATGTCAATTTTATGAAGGCATACGTTTCTTCTTCTTTAAGTGTTTCTTTCCAAAGTGTTGGTTTAAGACACCTTAACAGGGTATACCATTGTGTTCTTTCCAAGGCTTCAGACTATCAGGAACCTCCAACCTCCTGTTTCAACAAGGCTATTGATTCAGTGTCAACAACTTATCTTATCTCAATAGCCTGTATGCTGTTTACAGCTTTTCCATTGTTGAGGCTTCTAGATTTTCAAATCTAGTTTGTCATGTTTTAATAAAGTCAGAATTCTTTTATAGGATGGTGTATTTTTCTGAATAGGTATATTGCTTATTCCTTCACACATGAGGGCACAGTCCTTGCCACCAGGCATACGGCGACCAGCTGAGGAGGAGGAGGAGGAGGAAGAGGAGGAGGGGGAAGCAGAAGAGGAGGCGGAAGAAGAGGAGGAGGAAGCGGAAGAGGAGGAAGCAGAAAGGAGGAGGCAACCCAGACAGCACCTTTCTGCATGGGCTGTCCGTGATTGACTCATCCAACTTCGGTACCAGTGAACGCAACACCAATTTCCCATTCAACAGTAGTCCCACACCTTACGTTCTCTCTGTTACTGACCATCACAGTGTCCTCTTGGCCACAATGCTGAAATAAACGCCACCAAAAAAGAAACATTCCAAATCAACTTTATACATCAAATCATCAAATATTACATAACAAATCAATTAATCACTCTTTTGCATTCCCTTTGTGCCTGTCTTGCGTGTGCCTTTGCCTGTTCTAGTGCTCCTACGCAGTGCTACCCCAGTGGCTGCAGTATGGCTGGTGGAAGGATGCTGACTTTCAGTGGGGAAGATTGCAGATGGACTTGCAGAATGACCTCGAGCAGCTCTGGGCCTAGAAAGCCCAGCTTCAGACTGCACCACCTCGGCATGGGCAGCAGCAGTCTGGACTGGCTGGCTGACAGGCAACAGCAAGGGACTGGCAAAGTGGGAGTGGTGGGAGTACGAATGCTGTCATCCTGAGAGAGGACAGCAGGTTCGTGCTCCACGGAGCCCCCGGGGCGGCGCCTCTGCATTCCTAGCCAACTGTTGGAGGACAGATTGCTGGACTGCTGTGACACCCTGCAAGCCCCTTTCCACACTGGTAAAGGCAGCCACGATGGCAACCATCTGAGCTTGTGTGGCAGCAGTCTGAGCTTCCATGAGAGCAGTCTGAGCTTCCACTGCAGCACTCAGACGTTGGGTGATATCTGCTTGTGCTGCAGTGGATGCTGAGCCATCGGCCATCAGACGCTGCATTATGGTTGGGTCCACAAGTGTGCTAATCGAGTTGCCCATCATTTCCATGCTGGAAAGGATGGGCTCCAAGCTCTGCGCAAAGCCCTGTGCAAGGTTGGTCCCAGACTCCTCGATGCTCCTTGACATTGTACTCAGGCTTTCTGGCAGGCCTGCCAATGGTCCAAGCATTTTGTTGTACATACCCATCAGCGTTCTTCTGTAGGTCGCCCAATCGAATTCCTCATCTGAGTCCTCTGCAGCAGAACCTGTGTGCGACCTCGCCCTCCAGGGATCTGGCACTTGCGCTACCCTTTTCCTCTGCCCTGGCTGCAGCCCGCTTGTGTCCGGTGACTCATCATGTGCAGATCACACCTCTAAGTTACCCTCGAAACTCTGCGCAGTGCCAGTATCTGAGCTGGTGGTTGCGAGTGTCAGATCGAGGGATGATGTTTCTTCTTTATCATCACTCTCCCCTCCCTCTTCTTGCACCATTGGCTGGGAGGTTGGATTTCTTGGGTCTCTGAAATATGAAAGGCACAAGGGTAGGGTTGTAGTGAGGGGAGGGGGGAAAGCAAGAGGTGCATGCTGACACCTTGTAAATCAGAAGAGATTGTGGGATGAGGGGGGATGTAGGATGTGAGAAGAAGGATAACGTATGAGGATACCAGCATCTTGTATTCTTTCAGCCCTGCCACTGGCCACGGCTCAGCAATGCCCCTGCCAAGAATGGCCAGCCCCGTCTTCTCCAAGGGGTTGAGGTTATGCAGGCCTGTCCCTCGTCCATTATTTTTTTTAAATTTGTTTATGGGATGTGGGCGTCGCTAGCAAGGCCGGCATTTATTGCCCATCCCTAACTGCCCTTGAGAAGGTGGTGGTGAGCCACCTTCTTGAACTGCTGCAGCCCGTGTGGTGAAGATACACCCACAGTGCTGTCAGGGAGGGAGTTCCAGGATTTTGACCCAGCGACGATGAAGGATCGGCGATATACTTCTAATTCAGGATGATGTGTGACTTGGAGGGGAACTTGGAGGTGGTGATGTTCCCATGCGCCTGCTGTCCTTGTTCTTCTAGGTGGAAGAGGTCATGGATTTGGGAGGTGCTGCCAAAGAAGCCTTGGTGAGTTGCTGCAGTGCATCTTGTAGATGGGACACACTGCAGCCACGGTACACCGGTAGTGGAGGGAGTGAATGTTTAAGGTGGTGGATGGGGTGCCAATCAAGCGGGCTGCTTTGTCCTGGATGGTGTCGAGCTTCTTGAGTGTTGTTGGAGCTGCACTCATCCAGGCAAGTGGAGAGTATTCCATCACACTTCTTACTTGTGCCTTGTAGATAGTGGAAAGGCTTTGGGGAGTCAGGAGGTGAGACACTCGCCGCAGAATACCTAGCCTCTGACCTGCTCTTGTTGCCACAGTATTTATGTGGCTGGTCCAGTTAAGTTTCTTGTCAATGATGACCCCCAGAATGTTGATGGTGGGGGGATTCGGCGATGGTAATGTCTTTGAATGTCAAGGGGCGGTGGTTAGACTCTCGCTTGTTGGAGATAGTCATTGCCTGGCACTTGTGTGGCGCATATGTTACTTGCCACTTATCAGCCCAAGCCTGAACGTCGTCCAGGTGTTGTTGCATGCGGGCATGGACTGCTTCATTATCTGAGGAGTTGTGAATGGCACTGAACACTGTGCAGTCATCAGCGAACATCCCCATTTCTGACCTTACATTGGAGGGAAGGTCATTGATGAAGCAGCTGAAGATGGTTGGGCCGGACACTGCCCTGAGGAACTCCTGCAGCGATGTCCTGGGGCTTTGATGATTGACCTTCAACCACCACACCCATCTTCCTTTGTGCTAGGTATGAATCCAGCCAGTGGAGAGTTTTCCCCCTGCTTCCCATTGACTTCAGTTTTACTAGGGCTCCTTGATGCCACACTCGGTCAAATGCTGCCTTGATGTCAAGGGCAGTCACTCTCACCTCACCTCTGGTATTCAGCTCCTTTGTCCATGTTTGGACCAAAGCTGTAATGAGGTCGGGAGCCGAGTGGTCTAGGCAGAACCCAAACTGGGCATTAGTGAGCAGGTTATTGGTGAATAAGTGCCGCTTGATAGCACTGCCGATGACACCTTCCATCACTTTGCTGATGATTGAGAGTAGACTGATGGGGTGGTAATTGGCCAGGTTGGATTTGTCCTGCTTTTTGTGGACAGGACATACCTGGGCAGTTTTCCACATTGTCGGATAGATGCCATGTTGTAGCTGTCCTGGAACAGCTTGGCTAGAGGCGCGGCTAGTTCTGGAGCACAAGTCTTCAGCATGATAGCTGGGATGCTGTTGGGGCCCAAAGCCTTTGCTGTATCCAGTGCGCTCAGCCGTTTCTTGATATCACGTGGAGTGAATCAAATTGGCTGAAGACTGGCTTCTGTGATGATGGGGACCTCAGGAAAGTCCGATATGGATCATTCACTTGGCACTTCTGGCTGAAGATGGTTGCAAACGCTTCAGCCTTGTCTTTTGCACTCGCGTGCTGGGCTCCACCATCATTGAGGATGGGGATATTCATGGAGCCTCCTCCTCCCGTTAGTTGTTTAATGGTCCACCACCATTCACGACTGGATGTGGCAGGACTGCAGAGCTTTGATCTGATCCGTTGATTGTGGGATCACTTAGCCCTGTCTATAGCATGCTGCTTCCACTTTTTAGCATGCATGTAGTCCTGTGTTGCAGCTTCCCCAGGTTGGCACCTCATTTTTAGGTACGCCTGGTGCTGCTCTTCTACATTCCTTATTGAACCAGGGTTGGTCCCCTGGCTTGATGGTAATGGCAGAGAGAGGACTATGCCGGGCCATGAGGTTACAGATTGTGGTGGAATACAATTCTGCTGCTGCTGATGGCCCACAGCGCCTCATGGATGCCCAGCTTTGAGCTGCTAGATCTGTTCTTAATCTATCCCATTTAGCACGGTGATAGTGCCACACAACACGATGGAGGGTGTCCTCAGACTGTGCGGTGGTCACTGCTACCAATACTGTCATGGACAGATGCATCTGCGGCAGGTAGATTGGTGAGGACAATGTCAAGTAGGATTTTCCCTCGTGTTGGTTCTCTCACCACCTGTCGCAGGCCCAGACTGGCAGCTATGTACTTCATGACTCAGCCAGCTCGGTCAGTAGTGGTGCTACCGAGCCACTCTTGGTGATGGACATTGAAGTCCCCCACCCAGAGTACATTCTGTGCCATTGCTACTCTCAGTGCTTCTTCCAAGTGGTGTTCAACATGGAGGAGTACTGATTCATCAGCTGAGGGAGGGCGGTAGGTGGTAATCAACAGGAGGTTTCCTTGCCCATGCTTGACCTGAAGCCATGAAACTTCATGGGGTCCGAAGTCAATGTTTGATGACTCCCAGGGTCACTCCTTCCCGACTGTATACCGCTGTGCCACCACCCCTGGTGGGTCTGTCTTGCCGGTGGGACAGGACATACCCAGGGATGGTGATGGAGGAGTCTGGGACATTGGCTGAAAGGTATGATTCTGTGAGTATGACTATGTCAGGCTGTTGCTTGACTAGTCTGTGGGACAGCTTTCCCAATTTTGGCAAAAGTCCCCAGATGTTGGTGAGGAGGACTTGCCGGGTCGACTGGGCTGGGTGTGCCGTTGCCGTGTCCGTAGCCGGTGCCGTGGTTGATGCCGGGTGGTCCGACGGTTTCATTCTTATTATCGTGTTTCGTAGCGGTTTATTACAACTGAGTGGCTTGCTAGGCCATTTCAGAGGGCAGTTCAGAGTCAACCACATTGCTGTGGGTCTGGAGTCACATATAGGCCAGACCAGGTAAGGACGGCAGATTTCCTTCCCTAAAGGACAATAGTGAACCTGTATTAGAACATTAGGTCCCGCTGGTGCTGGTTGTAAGCCACCTTTTCTTGCAAGAGAAAGGGAAGTGTCAGTGAGTGTGGTGCAATGTGTTTGGGTGATGTGGCTGTCATAGTTGAATAGCTGGCAGTGTGTTCAAGCTGTGAGATGTGGGTGTGAGGCTTGCAGCAGTGGTAAGTGTGTGAAGTTGAGGTGAAGCTATGAATGTGAGTTATGAGTCGTGTTTGGTAGAGATTGTTGGCAGGTGAGTGACGGGGGTGTGGTGCATTGAGCAGTGTGTGAGGCTGGTGGTGCAGCTGGTGGGATATGGCATTTGAAGATCAATTCACTGACCTTGACCACTCGTGTGAGGTCATTAAACTTCTTCCTACACTGCGTCCAGGTCCTCGGGGCTAAACTGCTGGCATTCCCACAGTGGCTATCTGCATTACACTGTTGCCTGGAGGGCCTCCTGGCCCCCTGTGGAAAGAGGACCTCTCTCCTCGAGTTGACCTCCTGCACCAAGGCCTCCAGTGCTGCATCGGACAACCTAGGTGCACCCTGTTGTGACAATTTTTCTTTTCTCCTCCTCTCACTCTGTTCCTCAACCAGTTCAATGAGCTGCTGCAGGCAGAATGCACCTCCCCTTTAAGAGCTGCAGACTGCCTTTATGTAGCGCCACAATCAAGCTAATCAGCAGGCAGTCGAAGTTCCCACATTGCCTGTATTCCTTTGAACAGGTGTGGGGTGATCGCGCATTGTGATGGCTGCGCCCGTTTTCGGGGGCTAACGAATTTCTAGGCCTTTGTGTTCACTCTCAGATACACACGATTGAAAAAGATTCAATCACCCTAATCACTCAGAACATATTACAAAAGAAAAAAGCAATGCGCCGTTTCATATGCCAACTTTCATAGGGTTCTGCCAAAAAGAAAGAGAAATCAGAGAGGCTATCCACACTGAGGGCTCAGGCCCACACCTGACTGGACAATGGTTCCCGCTTGAAAGAAACACTCAGAGAGCTAACAAACAGAATCTACTCTACTAATAGGCAAAGATTTTTTAAACCCAGGAGATAAGGCAGGGAAGAATTCTGAGCAGACAGCTGAACTAGGCGGAAACAGCTGCAGCACGACCGGTGATTAGAAAGAGGACATGGAAACTGCAGCTAAATCCCATTAAAATTAACCAGGAATTTTGTGAATTTTACAGCCATCTGTATCATTCACAATCCCAGGCAGCAGCCCTGGAGAATGACTACATTTTTTTGACGGTCTTAAGATTCCAAAGCTAGACCAATCTCTATATGATTAATCAGAGTGCCCCATGCAACTAACTGAGCAGTGGGAGACATGAAAAGGGATAGTTTGCAGGGCTTGGGTGGGTTTACAGTAGAATTCTACAAGAAACACCTGCCCAAGTTGGGAGCAGTATGTTTTGAACAGATGTACCAGGATGCCAAACCTCAAATACACTCCATAGTGATCTCATTCCAGTATTGGCAAAGAAAGGGAAGAATCCTATGTACTGTAGTAGCTACAGGATCATTATGTTGTTAACTGCAAGGTATTGGCGAAGGCACTCACACAGCATATGAAATTAGTGCTTCCACCTATTACAGATGATCAGGTAGGAATGGCTGTTATTCCTTAGACATTCTGAGGAAACACACCAGATCCCACCAGATCCTTCTCGTTGCTTGTTGAGAACGTGTTTGATTGGGTAAAATAGAGGTACCCATTCTATATCTTGGAGAAATTTGGTTTCAGCTCTGCATTTATCAGGTAAATAGGTTTAGTTACTCAAATTTTATCATCTTTCCTTCATAGAATCATTGGGCTGAATTTTAATTTTAACAGTGCGTGGGTTTGGGTGGAGGGTTAAAACCGACGAAATTGACAGCGTGTCTAGAAGCCGGCTAAAACCCGTCGACTTCCACATTTCATAGAGTCATAGGGGGAGAAATTCAGTATCGCCCCATTTGGGGCGCAATTATCGGCCGGGTGCAAAGATTAGCGCCTGGCGCTAATTATCGCCACCGATTGCAAACTTGACTATTATCGCCCCTGAGGTGATTGGAGCGCTAAATCAGGCACTTCACACCTGTCTTAAGGCGCAAAGGCCGAGGAGCGAGGCGCTACCTCAGAGCGCTGGCGAAGCTCATGTGATGTCAGTCAGCAATGGAACACACACACAACGGCGCGGGTCAGTTCTTAAAGGGAAGGGTTGATCTTGCTTTCCATCCACGTCCTGCTCATTGCAGCCTTGAATCTCGGCCTGGAGAGACCTGCACATCAAATCTGCTGGAAAGAACAATGGAGAGTACCAGGGAAAGAGCTCAGAGTGCAGCCCCCACAGTCTCTTCTAAATCGATACAAGGAAGGGCAAATCAAAATGAACCTGCAAAGTGCTGCTCAGTACCCAAAACTCATCACACAGCGTTGAATCTCTCCAGAAGTCTCTCCCTCTCTCTCTCAGAATGCGTGGTTCAAAAATGTCACCAACAATAAAAGACAGGACGCGGTCGCCTTTAAATAGCGCTCCCCAGTCCCTTCCTGACTGCAAAATACTCCCCTCAACCTGTCGTTGCTTGCAGCAGGCGGTAAGGCAAGGGGCGCCACTCAATATCCGCTCCGGGACGATACCGGGGCATTGCGCACTCGACTGACGTCACGATCTGCCGGATATCGTGGCAGTAGTGTTTAGCGCCGCTGCAAAATGTCTAGTTAATTTCGCGAGCGGCAGCAAACATTGCCGCGCCTGGGCGCTAGATGCTTTGCGCCCCATTAGCGCCCTCTTAAGGCGCTAACGGGAGGCGCAACCAACTGAATTTTTCCCCCATAGAGTTATACAGCACAGAAAGAGGCCCTTCGGCCCATCGTGTCTGCGCCAGCCATCAAGCCCTATCTATTCTAATCCCATTTTCCAGCACTTGGTCTATAGCCTTGTATGCTATGGCGTTTCAAGTGCTCATCTAAATGCTTCTTGAATGTTGTGAGGGTTCCTGCCTCTACTACCCTTTCAGGCAGTGAGTTCCAGATTCCAACCACCCTCTGGGTGAAAAAGTTTTCCCTCAAATCCCCTCTAAACCTCCTGCCCCTTACCTTGAAACTATGCCCCCTGGTTATTGACCCCTCTACTAAGGGGAAAAGTTCATTTCTATCTACCCTATCTATGCCCTTCATAATTTTGTACACCTCAATCATGTCCCCCCTCAGCCTTCTCTGCTCTAAGGAAAACAACCCCAGCCTGTCCAGTCTCTCTTCATAGCTGAAACGCTCCAGCCCAGGTAACATCCTGGTGAATCTCCTCTGCACCCTCTCCAATGCAATCACATCCTTCCTATAGTGTGGCGACCAGAACTGCACACAGTATTCCAGCTGTGGCCTAACTAGCGTTTTGTTCAGCTCCATCATAACCTCCCTGCTCTTATATTCTATGCCTCGGCTAATGAAGGAAAGTATCCCATATGCCTTCTTAACCACCTTATCTACCTGTCCTGCTGCCTTCAGGGATCTATGTACATGCACACCAAGGTCCCTCTGATCCTCTGTTCTTCCTAGGGTCCTACCATTCATTGTGTATTCCCTTACCTTGTTAGTCCTCCCAAAATGCATCACCTCACACTTTTCAGGGTTAAATTCCATTTGCCACTGTTCTGCCCATCTGACCAACTCGTCTATATCATCCTGTAGCCTGAGGCTTCCCTCCTCGCTATTTACCACTCCACCAATTTTCATGTCATCTGTGAACTTACTGATCATACCTCCTACATTCATATCTAAATCATTAATGCACACTACAAACAGCAAGGGACCCAGCACCGATCCCTGCAGTACACCACTGGACACAGGCTTCCAGTCACAAAAACAATCTTCGACCATCACCCTCTGCCTCCTGCCACTAAGCCAATTTTGGATCCAATGTACCAAATTGCCCTGGATCCCATGGGCTCTTACCTTCTTGACCAGTCTCCCATGTGGGACTTTGTCAAAAGCCTTACTGAGGTCCATGTAGACTACATCAACTGCACTACCCTCATCCAGACACCTAGTCACCCCCTCGAAAAATTCAATCAAATTGGTTAGACATGATCTCCCCCTGACAAAGCCATGCTGACTATCCTTGATTAATCCTTGCCTCTCCAAGTGGAGACTAATTCTGTCACTCAGAATTTTTTCCAATAATTTCCCTACCACTGATGTTAGGCTCACTTGCCTGTAATTCCCTGGTTTATCCCTACTACCCTTCTTGAATAATGGTACTACGTTAGCTGTCCTCCAGTCCTCTGGCACCTCCCCTGTGGCTCCAGTGCGTTAGGCTCCCTTGGGAGAGGCGAATTGTCAATTTCCAAATGTGAATTACTCAATTAGAGCAATATTGACACACTGTTTTCACTTTAACGTCGGATCTACGGGTTTCCCGGACTTTCTGAAACTCTGCAGTGAAACCAAGGTGAGTACACAGTGGCAATTGAGGGGGCTGAAGCAGTCTCAGTCAAAGATACCAATATATACTCAGTCCTCACAGCTGCTTTCTTACCTGTGAGTGGGAAAGGGTTTGTTCACAGTACTTTTGCTGAGAGGTTACTTTCTACACTTTGGAGGTTTGTTCAATCACATCAGGATGGGTGCCGCTTATGCTGCCTTCTATTGGATCTCAGATGAGGAACAAGATGACCAGCATCAGCATCAGCAACAGCACCCGCAGCAGCCTGCTGCTCACAGACCTGTAGCTGCACAGCAGAGAGAGGACACGCAGAGAGACGACCAGCAGAGAGAGAACCAGCAGAGAGGGGACCAGCAGAGAGGGGACCAGCAGAGAGGGGACCAGCAGAGAGAGGACCAGCAGAGAGAGAACCAGCAGAGAGGGGACCAGCAGAGAGGGGACCAGCAGAGAGAGGACCAGCAGAGAGAGGACACGCAGAGAGGGGACCAGCAGAGAGAGACCAGCAGAGAGAGGACACGCAGAGAGGGGACCAGCAGAGAGAGACCAGCAGAGAGAGAACCAGCAGAGAGAGGACACGCAGAGGGAGGACCAGCAGAGAGACGACCAGCAGAGAGAGGACACGCAGAGGGAGGACCAGCAGAGAGAGAACCAGCAGAGAGAGGACACGCAGAGGGAGGACCAGCAGAGAGATGACCAGCAGAGAGATGACCAGCAGAGAGGGGACCAGCAGAGAGAGAACCAGCAGAGAGAGGACACGCAGAGAGGGGACCAGCAGAGAGAGAACCAGCAGAGAGAGGACACGCAGAGAGGGGACCAGCAGAGAGAGACCAGCAGAGAGAGGACATGCAGAGAGGGGACCAGCAGAGAGAGACCAGCAGAGAGGGGGCCAGCAGAGAGGGGACCAGCAGAGAGGGGGCCAGCAGAGAGGGACCAGCAGAGAGGGGGCCAGCAGAGAGGGGGCAGCAGAGAGGTGCAGCTTGCAAGAGGCACTACCATGAAACAGGGTCTATTGCTCTTAACTTTTTTGCCTCTGGATCCTTCCAGGGCTCTGCCGCAGACATATGCAGGGTCTCCCAGTCGGCCGCGCACAAATGCATAAGACAGGTGTCTGATGGGTTGTTTGCCAGGGCTGGCAGTTATGTCAACTTTGCCACCGATGATGCCAGTCAGAATGAGCGGGCACTCGGCTTTGCAACTTTGGTTGCTGCAGGTGCAGGGTGCCATCGACTGCACACACGTGGCAATCTGGGCACCCCACAACAACCAGGAGTATTCATCAACCGCAAGAGCTTTCACTCCATCAATGTGCAGCTGCTGTGCAACCACAAAAAGATCTTTATGCAGATGTGCGCAAGATTCCTGGACAGCTGCCATGAAGCTTTAGTCCTGCAGCAGTCCAGGCTCCCTGATCTCTTCGCACCTGGAAGCAGACTTAAGCAGTGGCTGCTCAGAGACAAATATTGGGAAGACCAAAGCCATTGTTTTCGGTCCCTGCCACAAACTCCATTCCCTAGCCACTGACTCCATCCCTCTCCCTAACATCTGTCTGAGGCCGAACCACACTGTTTGCAACCTTGGTGTCATATTTGACCCTGAAATAAACTTCCGACCACATATCCGCGGCGTAACTAAGAACACCTATTTCCACCTCCGTAACATCGTCCGCCTCCGCCCTTGCCTGAGCTCATCTGCTGCTGAAACCCTCATCCACACCTTTATTACCTCTAGACTTGACTATTCCAACGCACTCCTGGCTGGCCTCCCATATTCTATCCTACGTAAACTTGAGGTGATCCAAAACTCGGCTGCCCGTGTCCTAACTCGCACCAAGTCCTGTTTACCCATCACCCCTGTGGTCGCTGGTCTACATTGGCTCCCGGTTAAGCAACACCTCGATTTCAAAATTCTTGCTTTCAAATCCTTCCATGGCCTTGCCCCTCCCTATCTCTGTAATCTCCTTCAGCCCCACAACCCCCTGAGATATCTGCGCTCCTCTAATTCTGCCCTCTTGAGCATCCCTGATTTTAATCGTTCAACCATTGGTGGCCATGCCTTCTGTTGCCTGGGCCCTAAGCTGTGGAATTCCCTGCCTAAACCTCTCCGCCTCTCTACCTCTCTTTCCTCCTTTAAGACGCTCCTTAAAACCTACGTCTTTGACCAAGCTTTTGGCCACCTGCCCTAATTTCTCCTTATTTGGCTCGGTGTCAAATTTTTTGTCTTATAATACTCCTGTGAAGTGCCTTGGGACGTTTTACTGCATTAAAGGTGTAGAATTCGCAAAATTATCGCGATTTTATAAAATAAGAAGGAGACATAAAGTTTCGTACAAACAGCTTTATTTCAGCAGAATGCTGTCAGGTTTCAAAGCGGACACAAACAGCCTGTAAAATGGCCACCACGCCTCATGGCAGAACGTTCTAGACTTTCAATGGGCAGACAAGATGGCGTTCCAATAAACATTTGTGCAAGATCGTACAGGACTCAGCACATTTGAGATAATTGACAAGACATGATGGGTTTGCATTTTATACATAAATACTGGAATCGGTCTCCCAGGTGCGAATAAGGGCTATTGTACCGAGCGATCAAGAACCCATCCAAAGACATTAATATGCAAAATCCCCACGACTCTACGATGAGAGAGCCATTTGCGGGTAGTTACAGAAAGCATTTGGAAGCCCCAAAACCCCTCCAGGGAGACTACTAGCCGGTTCCACAATGGGAGAAGTATTAACGGGTACTCAGACAGTTACAAGTATCACCGAAACCCATTAAAAACGGAGATCACCCTATACAAGAAGTTTTGAGCGCCAAAACCCTGACAAAAGATAGACATTAAGATTGGGCGGGAAAAGAGGAATTACAGCACTATAACTGTAAGGTACAACCGTCCATCTGTCTCTTGCCTCTTGCTACTCTTGCTGCTGACTGCTGTCTCTGCTTCTTCTTGCACTTGCTGCTTTGACTCGCTGGAAGACTGTTGAACTTTTATTCTCTTGCCTGACGGCTTTGGACTCTGACCCGCTAGGATCAACCTCGTGGCTTGCCGCGAAGATCTGTGTAGAACTGGGCTGTGAGGCCTTGAAACGGGCACACCATCCCGAGAAGTCGGTAAACGGTGTTGGAACCGAAGCCCCGAGAGGAGATGAGATGAGAAGAGAAGAAGACGACAATACGTATCGCCACGGTCAGTAAGCCCCGACCGCGCCTGTAAGTCGAATAAACACTTCCTTGCCCAGGAAGACTTTTCTTTGAATTTTACAAACTGGTGAGGGCACAGGAAGACTCTTCTTCGAGTAGTATCGGAACTCCGAGGACAACACAGATCTTCATGACAGCAGACGGTCCAGCCTGCTAGCCGGAGCAGAAACGAGTAAACAAGTGGGGTACAGAGACCCCTGATCAACACGTGGATAGTCAGGTGCTGCGGTAAAAACATCCGAGCAGAGTTTCGGAATTCTCCGAGTTATCACGAGTGGTGAGCATGAGTCTCGATCCTACAAATCTAGATTAGGACAGGTATTAATAGGGGAGGGTTTAAGTTTTAAGGATAATTATAATGTGTGTCCCCTTTTTCGATGTGTCGTGCGCTCCTCGTTTCCCTAAAATTAGTTTCATAACTGTGTGTAAGATTGTACTGTCATTAATCTGTGCTTATGACATGTATCTCGTAATCTTGAATAATATGCAATAAAGATTTTCCATTTCGCACTATTCAACCGGGTCTACCTGAGTTTTCTCTGCATTATTGCTCTCGCACCTAAGTCCAGTGTCAGAACCGTAAGGGCGAGTGGGTCGAACCACTCACAGGTGTCTAGTGTTATCAGGCTGGCTGGAGACCAGAACAGGCAACAAGGCCTAACCCCGCACTAGCACCCAGGCTAAGCACAGAGCCACAGGTCACCCCTTACAAAGGTGCTATATAAATACAAGTTGTTGTTGTTGTAGAAGGTCACTTACCACCAAGCACCTAAGAATGGACAAGACAGGAAAGTGATGAAAAAAAATAACGTTTGTGCAATCTGAATAAATAACAAAAACTTAACATAACATTTTCTCAGACACCCATGTGCATACCCTCGTGTAACTACAAAGCCTTACTCTTTTTTGCTACTCCTACGTGGTGCAACCTGTGTGTCTTCACGAGAGGTAGAGGCAGGCTGGTCAGATCTCTACTCTAACTCCTGAGATGCTCTTGGCCGACGTCTTCTGTTGCCCGCGAGGGCCCCACCAAAGACTGCTCTACCTGCACCTGTGCCGGGGCAGACTCCGCCATCGGGAGACGAGACAGCATGTGGGCTACTGACTGAGAAGTGGGCTGTTGGTGAGAAGTCGATGCGCTTTGAGTGGAGTTCCCACTTCCATGACCCCTTTCACCATCACCCCTCTCATGGCCCAGCCGCACTTCACTGCTACAATTCTGCTGGAGGGCACTTTGGTGCAGATCAGTGCGGCCCTGTAAGGCCAAGGCTAAAGTATCTGTCAACCTATTTAAGGTGGCAGACATGTTGGCATCCAGAGTCTGCATGGTGGTGTTTAACATGTGCATGGACTCATTTGATTGGAACATATGATGGTCCATGACGCTGGCCACTCTATCCATGGAAGAACATGTCATCTCAGTGGTCTGTGACATCAACCCCTGATACTTGAGGTGGACTCCTCCAATCTGTCTGCAATCGTGTGAATTCAACTTTGAAGGCCTGTCGGTGCATCGCACATTCTCTACTGCTGCTCAATGATTCTCCTCTTCATCGACAGGCCCTGGGGTACAGCATCAGTGTCCAGCTGAGCAGAGCTTGGAGAGGGCAGCGTCCACCGACACGGACCCTACACTGCTGTCCCTGTCTCCACCATCTGCTCTTGCTCACTTGTGAAGTGTGAGTCACCAGGTGAAAACCCAACTATCTGATAAACTGGTCCCACAGAAGTGTGAGTATCTGAGCCGGTCTGAATGAGTCCTGTGATGGTGCATGCTCAGAAGGACTCAGCTCCTCTGAGGAATCGGCGGCGGCAACCTCCACAGACTGCTGCTGCACGTGTGAAGGCCCTGTGGGAGATAAAAGACATGAATTAGACCCGGCAAGGTAAGAATATGTTGCAAGTTATCATTATGAAGCTGACCATATTTCACTCGCTGTTGAAATCAAGTCAACATGACTGAGTGCCGTATGACATGTGGGTGGCTTTTATTTAATTGTGATACCAGGTAGCTGAGAGCTCCATCTCCCCATCTCCAATGACTAGGGACGTCGAAACTCCACTGATCTCCAATGTCTCCTCCTCTGCGCTTGTCAGCTGTGAGATGTTTGGATGTCCCCCTCCGTTTCTACCCCTCTCCCTGGTGTTCTGGGCTCTCTTCTCCTGCAAGGAATGAAAGAAGAGACGGATGAGTGAGTGCAATGGCATGTGTTCATCCGATGGATGGAGTGCATTTGGTGAGGGTGAACATGAGGGAGAGGCATGACATTGCATAAGGATGAGGGTGAGTGGGAGTGGTGGATGGATAGATGGGGATGTGAGAAGTTGCATAGAAAGAGAAGGATGGGTGCACCTTCAAGGTAAGTGGGTGGCAGGAGTGATGTGCTGGAGTAGGCCTGAGAAGGCAGAGTGAGGGTGGAGTCATGTGCACAGCAGGATATAGGCTAATATGGCACTGTACTCACCTTCCTGACCTGCTTAGGTCATTAAAGTGCTTTCTGCACTGAATCCAGGAGCGTGGCACCACACTGCTACTGCTGACCTCCTGCGCAACCTCCAACCACGCCTTCTTGGTCTCCGCTACAGGTTTCTTCCTCACGTTGGAAGGGAAGAGTATCTCTCTCCAACTCCTCACAGCCCCCAGCAGCACATCCAGGGAGGCGTCACTGAAACGAGGTGCAGCCTTTGCCCGTCTGGATTCCATTCTGGCACTTCCTTCTCTTTGGTTCCCAACTCCAAACTCCTTCAAATTGCATGTTTGGAGTGTCCCTTTGAGTACTGGAGTTGAGACCACGTCATGCGCGTCCACATCATGCCCGCTGCCGCTGATTGGATGGGAAACCCGGAAGTAAAATGATAATGAGGTGGCCGAGTTAAAAAGCCACTGACAGACACGCTGCACTTACTTCCGGGAGAGTTTTTCAAATCATTCCAAAACATTATTCAGCAATTCAAGCAAATCCATAAGCAATTTTTTACATTCCAGCAGCTTAAAGGGGCATTAAAGTATAAAGTCAGGCAGCCTTTGAACCCCATAGAGTTTGAAAACCTTGTCCAGGTAAAAGCCAACAAATTACATTTTTCTGATCAAAACTATAACTTATTCACTAAGGTGGGAGATATTATAATTTACAGAACTCAAAATCTCTGTGATAGATAGAGATCTGGGACGCCAATTCACAACTTTCAACTGCTCAACAATTTGGTCTAATGCATGTTTAGCATCTAGCAGTGTACAGACAAGCTTGATTCCACTGAACATCCTCCACAGGCTCAAAAAACAACATGCATTTAACGTAGAAAAGTATTCCAAGATGTTTCACAGAGGTGTATGAGACAAAAATGAATGCCAAGCCAAAGAAGTGGATATTAAGAGGGATGACAAAAAGCTTGGTCAAGGATGTAGGGGGCGAAATTCATTATCGCCCAGGAATGGGCGCTAACTTCTGAAAAGTTTGAGATTTAGCGCCAGGCGCTAATGAATCTCGCTGCACGCAAAATTCAGTGTCATCGCTCAAAGAAAGGATGGGAGCGCTAAATCAAATGCTAATGGCCTAGCTCAGTGGCGTTACACTCAAAGCGCTGAGCAATTTCAGGTGCAGTCTAGTTGCTGGTCATCATTGCCACAGGCCCTTTCCAGTTCTTAAAGGGGAGGTTCATTCATGCTGCAGAACCTCATTCTCAGCATTGCTGGTTCTGCAGCTGTCTCAGCAAGCAGCAGAAGGCCAAGGAGAAGGAACCGGACCACTGAAAGAGGTGTCATTATGGCAGATCAACAGCCCAGAGAGAGAGCTCGCAGAGTCTGCGACCAGGCATTGAAGGCGTTGGTCCTCGCTGTGGAGAGACGGAGGGCGGTGCTCCTGGCAAGTGACAGGAGGCCCTCGCCACAAGTCTTCCGCACCATATGGAGGGAGGTAGCCCAGCAGGTCTTGGGCAACACTGTGGTCCCCAGAACCCACACACAGTGCAGGAAGAAATTTAATGACCTCACTCGGGTGGTCAGGGTGAGTCAATGCTTCAGCAAGTGCTACATACCACCATCTGAACCACAGTGTGCACACACTGCCCAAAGCACCACACCCCCAGCACTCAACCACCAACAATCTCCACCTACCAACACTCGCACCCACATCTCACACCTTGCACACAATAACAGCTATTCAACTATGGCAGGCACATCTCCCAAACACATTGCTCCACACTCACTCACACACTTTCCTCTCTCTTGCAGGCCAAGGTCGCTCACAACAGGAGGGAGCAGGAGTGCACAGGCGGGGGACAAGCCGACACCCAACCACTTTCTGAGCTGGAGGAAAGAGTGCTGCAGATCATTGGGCGCCAGGTGGTGGGCGCCATGGCCACCGGTGATGTTGACCCCCTTGGGGACAACAACGGTATGTTCATCCCTACTCCTCCTTCTCACATCCCACTTCCCCCTCACCCTATAAAATTTTTCCACTTTCCAGCTAATCATGCTGTATGCATGCCTTTTTCCCTTCCTGACCCCCTCCCCTCACCTTAACCCGACTTTTGTGCCTTTATGCTTTCAGATAATGAGCAAGCAGCTGAACAGCCTGTCCCTGAGGGTCCCATTGAGAGTGAGGCGGGAGAAAAGGAGGACAAAGAACAGGCCGCGTCACTGCATGTCTCACCCGCAGGCACCAGCTCAGATACTGGCACTACGCATACACTAGTATAGTAGCGGGATCTGCACAGGGTAATGCACCGGGGACGAGCGGGCTGCAGCAAGGCCAGGGGGAAAGGGTAGCTCAGAGGTCAGCTCCCTGGAGGGCGAGTTTGCGCATGAGTTCTGTTGCACAGGACTCAGATGAGGACCTCGATAGGGAGGCCTTTAGAAGAAGGGTGATGGGCATGCACACGCAGATGATAGGTGCAATAGCAAGGGTGCCCGAGAGCCTCTCGGCAATGGTAAGGAGCATGGAGGAGTCCGCCTCCAACATTGCACAGAGCTCTGTGCACACCATGGAGCCCATCATTTGCAGTCTGCAAAGGATGGTGGACTCTCAGAGAGACCGTGGCAATCCAGACCTAATGCCGTGTGTGATGGGCGATGTCGCAGCTTCCATTGCAGCACAGGCGGAAGCCATGCAACATCTTAGTGCTGTAATGCAGTCTATGGTTGGTGGCATCCAATCCCAGATTGCTCTCATGTAGTCTCAGCTTGATGCCACACAAGCTCTGACTGCTGCCATCGTGGCTGGATCTACCACCGTCCACCGGGGCTTTCACGGTGTCGCTGCAGACCAGCAATCTCTGCTCCAGCAGATTGATAGTGATGCTGAGGTGCTGTCCCGGGAGAGTGACAGTGGGTCAGTGGAGCAGGAACCTGCTGTCCTCTCTCAGGATGACAGCATTCCTGCTCCCGCCACTGGCACTCCACCATTGCCCTTGTCGCTGCCTGTCATCCAGCCAGCCCAGACTGCTGCCGCCCATGCTGAGGTGGTGCAGTCTACAGCCGGGCCTTCCAGGACCAGAGCTGGTCGAGGGAGTCCTGCAAGACCATCTGAAGTCTCCCGCACAGACACTCAGCAGCCTTCCACCAGCTGTGCTGCAGCTACTGGGCCAACACTTCGTTGAAGCACTAGAGTAGGCAAAGGCACAGTAACGAGGGGCACTAAGGGATTGCACAAGGGTGAATAGCTAATATTATTGTTGTAAATATGTATTCACTGATTATTGATAAATTTATTAATTGGCTGTGGATGATTTTGTACTGTCTCTCATTTCAGTTTTGTGCTGTGATATGGCCTGCGACAGGGATGGAATGATGGGGATGTGGTGAGCAACAGGGATCTGGGGTTTAATTTATTGGAACCGCAGTCTGATGAGGTGATCATGGACTGCCCTTCCAGAAGGCCGATTGAGTGGCTGCCTCCTCCCTCGCTCCTGTTCCTCCTCCTCCTCCTCTTCGTCTTCCTCTTCCTCATCATCCTCGTCCTCCTCCTCTCCCTCTTCCTCCTCCTGAGGTAGTCCTGCAATCCCTGGTGGTAAGGGCTGGGCCCTCATGATGGCCAAGTTGTGGAGCAAGCAGCAGACCACCACGAAATGGAACACCTGCTCAGCCGAGTACTGGAGGACTCCTCCCGAGCGGTCAAGGCTGCGGAACCATTGCTTGAGCACCCAGATGGTCTGCTCGATGATATTCCTGGTGGCAGCATGGCTCGCATTATATGAGTGCTGAGTAGGAGTGCTGCGGTTGCGGAGGAGAGTCCTGAGCCAGGTGGAGAGCGGATAGCCCTTGTCTCCGACCAGCCAGCCGCGAGATTGATGTGGCGGCTGGAAGAGTGCTGGCGCAGGATGAAGGCATCGTGGCTGCTGCCGGGATAGCGGGCATTCACATTAAGGATTCGCTGTCTGTGGTCGCACACCAACTGCACATTAAGTGAACAGTAGCCTTTGCAGTTACGGAAGACCTCAGGATTGTCATGCGGTGCCCGCAAAGCTGCGTGGGTGCAGTCAATGGCGCCCTGCACCATGGGGAAGCCTGCTATCCTGGCAAAGCCACATGCACGTTCATCCTGCTTCTCTCTGGTGTTGGGGAAGGAAATGTAGTCCCTTGTCCTACTGTAGAGAGCCTCTGTGACCTCCCGGATGCAGCGATGGACGGCGAACTGCGAGATGTTCACTATATCTGGTGTTGCAGACTGAAAGGAACCGCTGGCGAAGAAATTGAGGGCGACGGTGACCTTGACTGCCACTGAGAGAGCCGTGGTCGACCTGATCTGAGGCTCGAGGTCTGGTTGCAGGATGTGGCAGAGTTCGGTGACCATCTCCTTGCTGAAGTGGAGCCTCCTAATACACTGCTCCTCGCTTAATTGTAGGTAGGAGAAGTGCTGTTGGAATACCCTCGGAGGGTAAAGCCCCCTGTTGAGAGCCCTGATGGCCCTCCACCTCCCTCTGGCCACATCTTGCAACCTTTCTCGCTGCGTCCGCTCCCTCCGCAGTAAATCCTAGAGGGCGAGGTCGACTGCCAATACAGCCTTTAAAGGAGTGAATTAAACTCTTGCACAATCGCAAACTGACAAGGAAGCAGTGAAACAACACTAACCTGACAGCTGTGACTGATCCTTTTAAATAGCGCCCCTGGAGCCGCCATCCGCCTGCTTCACGCCTCCTCTTCCTGTTGTTGTCGGGGCGAGGCGCTAAGGCAGGGGGCGATAATCAATTTGGCAGATTGGAAGCTCAGTGAGCGTTGCACACTCACTGACGTCATGATCTGCCTGGTGCTAAAGCCCAGGCGCTAACTGTTAGTGGCGGTGCTAATGGGCGACTGGATTTGACGTGTGGAGCTGGATTCGCCTCGCCTTGACGCTACTTCATTAGCACCCCGTTAGCGCCCTCGCCAGGCAACCAACTCCGAGCTAACCAACCAAATTTCTCCCCCAAAATGCTGGAAATACTCACCAGGTCTGGCTGCATCTGTGGAGAGAGAAACAAAGTTAACATTTCAGGTCGATGACCTTTCTTCAGAATTGGAAAAAGTTAGAGATTCTTCAGCCAGAAGTGCAGAATGGATGATCCATCTCAGCCTCCTCCTGAGGTCCCCACAATCACAGAAGCCAGTCTTCAGCCAATTCGATTCACTCCACGTGATATCAAGAAACGGCTGAGCGCACTGGATACAGGAAAGGCTATGGGACCTGACAACATCCCGGCTGTCGTGCTGAAGACTTGTGCTCCAGAACTAGCCGCGCCTCTAGCCAAGCTGTTCCAGTACAGCTATAACACTGGCATCTATCCGACAATGTGGAAAACTGCCCAGGTATGTTCTGTCCACAAAAAGCAGGACAAATCCAATCCGGCCAATTACCGCCTCATCAGTCTACTCTCAATCATCAGCAAAGTGATGGAAGGGGTCATCGACAGTGCTATCAAGTGGCACTTACTCACCAATAACCTGCTCACCGATGCTCAGTTTGGGTTCCGCCAGAGAAACTCAGCTCCAGACCTCATTACAACCTTGGTCCAAACATGGACCAAAAAGCTGAATTCCAGAGGTGAGGTGAGAGTGACTACCCTTGACATCAAGGCAGCATTTGACCGAGTGTGGCATCAAGCAACCCTAGTAAAATTGAAGTCAATGGGAATCAGGGGGAAAACCCGTCACTGGCTGGAGTCATGCCACACAAGTGCCAGGCAATGACCTTCTCCAACAGGAGAAAGTCTAACCACCTCCCCTTGACGTTCAATGGCATTACCATCGCCGAATCCCCCACAATCAACATCTTGGGGGGTCACCATTGACCAGAAACTTAATTGGACCAGCCACATAAATACTGTGGCAACAAGAGCAGGTCAGAGGCTAGGTATTCTGTGGCGAGTGTCTCACCTTCTGACTCCCCAAAGCCTTTCTAACATCTGCAAGGCACTAGTCAAGAGTGTGATGGATGTCTGGATGAGTGCAGCTCCAACAACACTCAAGAAGCTCGACACCATCCAGGACAAAGCAACCCGCTTGATTGGCACCCCATCCACCACCTTAAACAATCACTCCCTCCACCACCAGTGTACCGTGGCTGCAGTGTGTACCATCTACAATATGCACTGCAGCAACTCGCCAAGGCTCCTTCGACAGCACCTCCCAAACCCATGACCTCTACCACCTAGAAGGACAAGGGCAGCAGGCACATGGGAACACCATCACCTCCAAGTTCCCCTCCAAGTCACACACCATCCTGATTTGGAAATATATCGCTGTTCCTTCATCGTTGATGGGTCAAAATCCTGGAACTCCCTCCATAACAGCACTGTGGGAGCACCTTCACCACACGGACTGCAGCGGTTCAAGAAGGCGGCTCACCACCACCTTCTCAAGGGCAATTAGGGATGGGCAATAAATGCTGGCCTTACCACCGACGTCACATCCCGTGAATGAATTAAAAAAAATTCTAACTGTTTCCAGTTCTGATGAAAGGTCATTGACCTGAAACGTTAACTCTTTTTCTCTCTCCATAGATGCTGCCTGACCTGCTGAGTATTTTCAGCATTTTCAGTTTTTATTTATGTAGGTTTTCAGAATGATCTTGAAGTAGAGGGAGGTGGAGGTGGAGGAGCTTAGGGAGGGAATTCTAGAGCATGGGGCATAGGCAGCTGAAGGCACAGCCACTAATGGTGGCGCGAAGGGAAGGTGATGCACAAGAGGCCAATGTTGGAGCAACAGAAAGTTCTGGGAGAGTGGTGGTTGTAGGGCTGAAGGAGGTTACAGAAATGGAGAGGGTCAAGGCCATGGAAGGGTTTGAACACGAGAATGTTAAATTGGCGGCGTTGGGGAACCAGATGCGAATGTAGGTCAGCAAAGGCAGAAGTAATGGGTGAGTGAGACTAGGTTTGGGACAGGATACAGGAAGCAGAGTTTTTAATGAGCTGAAGTTTGCAGAACATGGAGGATGCAAGGCTGGACAGGATCGCATTGGAATAACCGAGTCTGAAAATTACAGCTGCAGATGAGCTGAGGCAGAGGCAGAAGTGACTGACGCTATACAGGTGGAAGTAGGCGTTCTTTGTGATGAAGAAGATGTGTGGTTGGAAGCTTAGCTCGGGGTCGAATAGAATGG
This sequence comes from Squalus acanthias, assembly GCA_030390025.1. Lineage (NCBI taxonomy): Eukaryota > Metazoa > Chordata > Chondrichthyes > Squaliformes > Squalidae > Squalus > Squalus acanthias. Next base: position 151,402,117 of record CM059426.1, on the reverse strand, counting down.
CGAGATACAGGGATATCCAGATATTCAATTTTAACAGTTAAAGAGACCTGAAATGTAACTCTAAGGCCAGTACAGGCTCACCAAGTAGCTGAAGGCCCCAAGGGTTTGTCTTTCTATTGGAATTGAGGCTAAACCAGTTAAAAGCAAATCCAGAAAAAACTTTTTCACACAAAGTAGTTGTGAGAACATGAAATGAACGGTGTCAGAAGGTTGTAGTGGTTCTCCGAGCTCCATTAAAATGAAAGAAAAACATTTTCTGGACAGTTTTGGAGTGGCCTGCAGTGGTCCATTTAAGGATCGCTGGTTAGACTGCTAAATGACAATGACCAATGGGTGTGCACGGCACACGCCCTGCCCATTGGTACGCGAAAATTGTATTGGATCCCCATTCCAGCACAAATGGGGTGGTAGACAGACTAAAATCAACCCTTTTCAGTCAGAGATAAACAAATGATACAGTGTACCATGTATATGTAAGAGTTACGTTTCTAAGAACAGAAGCAATGTTAGTTATGCTGAGGGAACAGACATCAGAAGGAGGAAGAAAGACTATGACAACAGACTGAGCTTCATTGCACCAACATCCTGAAACCAACCAAAACGTCCTAGAGGGAGGGGAGACAGCTAACTCTACTGCGCTCATATAAGCTTCTTGAATCATTGCTAAAGCTGCAAGCTTATCAGCAATAAGCTGAACTAACTGGACATTAATATATTTGATAGACTTGCTATTCAAAACTGTTAGCTTGTCAGCTGTGAACTCCACTAGCCCTACAACCCTCCAAGATCTCTACGCTCCTTCAATTCTGGCCTCTTGCGCAACCCCGATTTCCATCGCCTCACCATTAGCAGCAGTCCCTTCAACTGCCGAGGCCATACGTTTCAAATCCTCTCCCTAAACCTCTTCGCCCCTCTCTCTCTTCCTTTACGACGTTCCTTAAAACCTACCTCTTTGACCAACCTTTTGGTCACCTGTCCTAATATCTCTTTATGTGGTTCGGTGTCAAATTTTGTTTGGTAACACGCCTTGAGATATTTTACTATGTTGAAGGCGCTATGTAAATGCAAGCTGTTGTTGCTGTTGTTGTTGTATGTAGGGAGTCTAGTCTAAACGAACCTTGCAGACTTTATGTCATTCTGATAGAAAGAGTAAAATAACAACTTGTAATAAGTAGAGCCCAGGCAATGCTGAATTACTGTGATACACTTGAACAAATACTAATTCTGTCCGTTAATAATATCTGCCTAAGTACCTGTGTACTCTAAGGGGGAAAATTGGGTTGCTTTGCACCTCCCATTAGCGCACTCCCGATCCCCGGGGGCCCAGATGGGCCCCGGGTCGCGCTGCGCAAGGCCCCTCCCCTTTAAGAAGGGGAGGAAGGCCTGCAATTCCGCAGCACATAGTGCCGCGATATTGACTCGCAGCGCCCCAAGAGGGATGTGGGGCGCTTCCAGTAGCACCCCGCTTCCCTCTTTGGGCGCAGCCACTCAATTTCCGGCGTGGGGGTGCTAATTTTTCCGGGGCGCTACTCAATTTTTAGCCCTTACTGTTTAATATTAAGATGCTGCTAGTTGTGTTATCGTAAAAGGGTGTTAATAATTTTATGGTCTGACTTTTGCTGATAATTTTGGCACAAAAAGTTTTAACACGTTCAATCAATAGCTTACATGTATCCTAATAGTGGGTTGGTAGTGTAAATGTATTTGGACCACTTGATGTAAGATGGTCAAAGCAAGCCAATTTAGGCATCTATTACCTCTCTATGAAGAAAGGAAGGAAGTTGCATTTATAGAGCCCCTTTTCTGTCCTCAGGACATCCCAAAGTGCTGTACAACCAACTGTCTCCCACTGTGCCTCCACATCTGGTGGGTCTGTCCTGCCGGTGGGACCAGACATACCCAGGGATGATAATGGAGGAGTCTGGAAACGGTAGCATAGTGGTTATGTTACTTGAACAGTAATCCAGAGACCTGGACTAATGATCCAGAGACATGAGTTCAAAACTTGCCATGGCAGCTGGGTAATTTAAAATCAGTTAATTAAATAAATCTGAATAAAAAAAGCTAGTAGCAGTAATGGTGACCATGAATACTACCAGATTGTCTGGTTCACTAATGTCCTTTAGGGAAGGAAATCTGCTGTCCTTACCTGCTCTGGCCTGTATGTGACTCCAGACCCACAGCAATGTGGTTGACTCTAAAATGGCCGAGCAAGTTGTATCAAAACTGCTACGAAAAACAATAATATGAATAAAACCGGCTGGACTACCCAGCATTGACAGGATTCGGACATAACAAAGGCACACCCAGCCCAGTCGACCCTGCAAAGTCCTCCTCACTAACATCTGGGGACTTGTGTCAAATTTGGGAGAGCTGTCCCACAGACTAGTCAAGCAACAGCCTGACATAGTCACACTCACAGAATCAGACCTTTCAGCCAATGTCCTAAACTCCTCCATCACCATCTCTGGTATGTCCTGTCCCATCTGGCAGGACAAACCCACCAGAGGTGGAGACACAGTCGGGAGGGAGTGGCCTTGGGAATCTTCAACATTGAAGTCTCATGGCATCAGGTCAATGGGCAAGGCAACCTCCTGCTGATTACCACCTACCATCCTACCTCAGCTGATGAATCAGTACTGCTCCATGTTGAACACCACTTGGAAGAAGCACAGAATGTACTCTGGGTGGGGGACTTCAATGTCCATCACCAAGAGTGGCTCGGTAGCACCACTGCTGGCCGAGTCCTGAAGGACATAGTTGCCAGACTGGGCCTGCGGCAGATGGTGAGAGAGCAAACATGAGGACAAAACCTATTTAACCTTGTCCTTACCAATCTACCTGCCGCATATGCATCTGTCCATGACAGTATTGGTAGCAGTGACCACCGCACAGTCCTTGTGGAGACGAAGTCCCGTCTTCACACTGAGGATACTCTCCATTGTGTTGTGTGGCATTACCACCGTGCTAAATGGGCATAGATTCAGAACAGATCTAGCAGCTCAAAACTAGGTATCTGTGCTGTGGGCCATCAGCAGCAGCAGAATTGTATTCCACCACAATCTGTAACCTCATGGCCCGGCATATCCCTCACTCTACCATTACCATCAAGCCAGGGGATCAACCCTGGTTCAATGAGGAGTGTAGAAGAGCATGCCAGGAGCAGCACCAGGCATACCTAAAAATGAAGTGCCAACCTGATGAAGCTGCAACACACAACCCTGTTGTGAAATGCCCTGGGTAGACGCAATTGTGAGGTAAGATGGAGGAAACTAAGGCTTATGGGCTTTCCTTGACCAAAATTTAAAAAGACAGACTTCAGCATATTCTTAGCAGTACAGCAGAGCAGCTGCTCGTGAGACCTCTAAGGCTATCGAAACTGGTAAGATTCCAGAGACCCATTTTTTTTATTCGTTCATGGGATGTGGGCGTCGCTGGCAAGGCCAGTATTTATTGCCCATCCCTAGTCGCCCTTGAGAAGGTGGTGTTGAGCTGCCTTCTTGAACCGCTGCAGTCCGTGAGGTGAAGTTACTCCCACAGTGCTGTTAGGGAGGGAGCTCCAGGATTTAGACCCAGCGACGATGAAGGATATATTTCCAAGTCAGGATGGTGTGAAACTTGGAGGGGAACTTGGAGGTGGTGGTGTTCCCATGCACCTGCTGCCCTTGTCCTTCTCGGTGGTAGAGGTCATGGGTTTGGGAGGTGCTGCCGAAGAAGCATTGGTGAGTTGCTGCAGTGCATCTTGTAGATGGTACACACTGCAGCCGTGGTTCGCTGGTGGTGGAGGGAGTGAATGTTTAAGTTGGTGGATGGGGAACCAATCAAGCGGGCTGCTTTGTCTTGGATAGTGTCGAGCTTCTTGAGTGTTGTTGGAGCTGCACTCATCCAGGCAAGTGGAGAGTATTCCATCACACTCCTTATAATAAGAACATAAGAAGTAGGAGCAGGAGTAGGCCATACGACCCTTCGGGCCTGCTCCGCCATTCAATAGGATCATGGCTGATCCGAACCTAGACTCACGTCCACTTCCCTGCCCGCTCCCCATAACCCTTAATTCCCTTATCAGCTAGGAAACTGTCTATCTCCATTTTAAATGTATTTAATGTCGCAGCTTCCACAGCTCTCTGAGGTAGCAAATTCCATAGATTTACTACCCTCTGAGTGAAGAAGTTTCTCCTCATCTCAGTTTTGAAACGGCAGCCCCTTATTCTAAGATTATGCCCCCTAATTCTAGTCTCACCCATCAGTGGAAACATCCTCCCCGCATCCACCCGATCAAGCCCTCTCACAATCTTATATGTTTCGATAAGATCGCCTCTCATTCTTCTGTATTCCAATGAGTAGAGGCCCAACCTACTCAACCTTTCCTCATAAGTCAACCCCCTCATCTCCAGAATCAACCGAGTGAACCTTCTCTGAACTGCCTCTAGAGCAAGTATATCTTTTCTTAAATATGTGCCTTGTAGATGGTGGAAAGGCTTTGGGGAGTCAGGAGGTGAGACACTCGTCGCAGAATACCTAGCCTCTGACCTGCTCTTGTTGCCATAGTATTTATGTGGCTGGTCCAGTTAAGTTTCTGGTCAATGGTGACCCCCCAGGATATTGATGGTGGGGGATTCAGCGATTGTAATGCCATTGAATGCCAAGGAGCGGTGGTTAGACGCTCGCTTGTTAGAGATAGTCATTGCCTGACACTTGTGTGGCGCAAATGTTACCTGCCACTTAGCAGCCCAAGCCTGAATGTCATCCAGGTCTTGCTGCATGCGGGCATGGACTGCTTCATTATCTAAAGAATTGCGAATTGCCCTGAACACTGTGCAGTCATCAGCGAACATCCCCACTTCTGACCTTATGATGGAGGGAAGGTCATTGATGAAGCTGCTGAAGATGGTTGGGCCTAGGACATTGCCCTGAGGAACTCCTGCAGTGATGTCCTGGGGCTGAGATGGTTGACCTCCAACCACCACAACCATCTTCCTTTGTGCTAGGTATGACTCCAGTCAGTGGAGCGTTTTCCCCCTGCTTCCCATTGACTTCAGTTTTACTAGGGCTCCTTGATGCCACACTCGGTCAAATGCTGCCTTGATGTCAAGGGCAGTCACTCTCACCTCACCTCTGGAATTCAGCTCCTTTGTCCATGTTGGACCAAGGTTGTAATGAGGTCTGGAGCCTCGTGGTCCTGACGGAACCCAAACTGGGCATCAGTGAGCAGGTTATTGGTGAGTAAGTGCTGCTTGATAGCAGTGTCGATGACACCTTTCATCACTTTGCTGATGATTGAAACAAAGGAAAGTCTAAACTTTTCCCTTCCCAGACAAGATAATTACTTAACAAGGACACTATGTCTCGTTTGAGCTGAGCACTGCCAAGGAGTGAAAAGCAGACGGTATCAGGAGGGAGGAAGTCATGAGGGTGATGGCCTGGCCTGGACAGGTGGATCAGTGGGAACGTGTGTAAAGTTTCGCAATTATCGCGATTCGAAATAACAAGAGAAGCAGATTTGTTTGATCAGTTTTATTAATCGAAATGCTGTCATGATTATAAAGGACACAGAAGCCTGTAAAATGGCCACCGCGCATCGTGGCAGAAGCTTCCAGAATTACAGTGGGCAGACAAGATGGCGTTCGAATAAACATTTCAATATAAGACGGGATCATACTCGATAAACACTGATAAAGACAGGATGCAACCTGTTTGCATTTGTGACAATAGCAAAAGATATAAGTGCTGGAATCGTTTTCCATGCACAAGTAAGGACCATTGTACTGGGCAATCGAAGGCCCATCCAGACACATCAATACACAAATACCCCCACGGCTCTACAATGAGAGAGACATTGACGGGTGATTAAACAAGTATTCGGGGGCCCCCAAAACCAGTCAGGGAGACGATTCATACGATCCTGGCTGAGTCAACAATGGGGAAAACATTAACAGGTAGTTGGCCAGTTTCAGGTGCTACCGAAACCCGTTAAAGACAAGAATCGCCCCATGCTGGGAGTTTTGAGCGCCAATATTTCACAAAGGACAAACATTAAGATTTGGGCGGGAGATAAGGGAACACAGCACTATAACTATAGTGAACAAATGTCCATCGGTCTCTTATTCCCTTGATTCGACTCTTATTCTCCTGACTCGCTCGATCGCGGGCTGAAGCTCTTCTCTAGGGCTGGACTCTGTTGACTCTGGACTTTTAGCCGTACTGGACGGTTATTCGAATGTTGGGTGGAGCTCAATCGGAACGAGCCGCCTCGACAAGGGCAAGTGACCGGGTGCACCATCCCGAGAGTCGGTAAACGGTGTCTGGACCCGAAGGCCCAACAAGACAAGACGAAATGACAAGAAAAGAAGAAGAATCCACGTGCCGCCGCGGTCAGTAAACCCCGACCGCGCCTGAAAATATAGGACCCATTTCTTGAATTCTACGGGTTATTGCACGAACCGGTTTTGGGTCCATCGAATTCCTCATAACAACAAGAAAGACTCTTCTTTGAATTCTACCGACAACTGGTGTCGGTACAGGAAGACTTTTCTTTGAGTTCTACAGCCGGGCCCAAGTTCTGTCGAGTTCTTCATGACAACGGGGAGCCTGGCCTGCTTGCCGCAGCAGCGAAGATAAACAAGTGGGGTACAGAGACCCCTCCAAACACGTGACAGTCAGGCGCTGCAGCGAACGAGCCGAGTGCCTCACTTAAAAATTCTCCGAAGTATCACGAGTGGTGAGCATGTTTCCTGATCCTACAAATCTAGACGTAGTGTAGGTATTGATAGGGGAGGGTGGTTTTAATTAAGGATAAAGTATAATGTGTTCCCCTTTTTACGATGTGCCGTGCGTTCTTCATTACCATAGACCAAGCTTTATGAATGTATGTATACTTGTACTCTCGTTAATTTGCGCCTATGACATGTACTTCATGATTTTGGACGCTATGCAATAAAGATTTCCATTTCGTACTATTCAACCGGGTCTATTTGAGTTTTTCTCTGCATTACTGCTCTCGCACCTAAGTCCAGTGTTAGAACCGTAAGGGCGAGTGGGTCGAACCACTCACAGGTGCTCATTGCAACAAGGCTGGCCGGAGACCAGAGCAAGCAATAGTATTAGGCAACGAAGGCCTAACCTCGCACCAGCACCGTCTGTGATACAAGCACTACAAAACCCCTTACACGTGGCATCCCTGCAATTGGGTAGTCAAATTCAGGTGTAAGCCCATTATTGGGTTAACTGGTCTCCATAGACTTTGCTGTGTAGAAGAGGAATAAGAAGTGGTCTCTTACATATAAAGGGTGTGGAGGTATTCGACCAAAAGCTTGGGACCATCCACAGACGGGCCAAGGAAGGATGGGCTGGCGAGGAACCACACGTGTCACACCGACCGGAGACAGAGTCTGGAGGCTGGGGCCAGCAGGCGTAGACTCGTGGAGATTGTGACCTTTACCCAGGGCATAATAGGTAATATAACGCTTGATTGCGCCTTGTTTAACTACTGCTCAGATACTGTAACCTATCAAGTCTTGCTTACAATGAATAAAATATAATCACTGTCACCAATAAGGGTCAAGTCAAAACTTTCAGAACTTAAGAGTGAAAGGATTAATTTGCCAGAACCCTGCAACTCTAACAAATTGGCGACCGTGGCAGAACTTGACAGACAGTTTTTTTTTAACACTTATTCAGTGAAAGTGGGATCCTAGGACCATATGGCCGATATCACCTAGCTGTTCAGGAGTGGAACCTTTGGGAGTGTAGGACCATTCGCCCGACCAGTAGTAAAGCGGTTAATAGCTAAGCATGGCTAACCTGACAGATGTAGAATGTGCCAGGTACAAGGAGCATGGGACGCTCCCTGCCACTGACTTGGTATCATTCCTCATGAATCCAGAGGGCGACTCATATAGAAAAGCCGTCTATTGAGTTCAGGGTCAAATTGACCAGGGCAAGTTCAAATAGGAAAAGGGAAAGCGTCTATTGGCATACGCATCCCACTGTTGCGCACAGCGCGGGGAGGTGAGAGAGGAGGAGCATTAAGAGCAGGAGAGACAGTGGGAGCTAGAGAGGGAAAAAGATCTAAGCTGTATGCTAACCCAACAAAGAGAACTCAACAAAGGAAGTGAAAAAACAAGGAGTTAGAGAATCAAAACAAGCTGCTGAGACAACAATTCAAAAGGCGAAAGAAAAGAATCTTAAAGTTGAAACCAACACTGAAGCTGCCAGCTTCTGTGCCGAGAAAATAAAACACAAGGGGGGGAAAGTTGGGTGGCGCCCATTTTGGGGCGCTAATGTCGCCGGGGCGCTAAGTTAGCGCCCTTCCGCCGTAAATTCAGTAGTAGCGCCCCAAGCAGGAGGTGGGGCACTACTGGAAAGTGCCCCACCTCCAGCTTGGGGCGCTTCTACTAAATTTCGCTGTGTCACATGCAACAGCGCCACACGCGTCGGCACGTAGCGCACATCATTGCAGGCCTCTCTCCCCTGATTAAAGGGGTGGGACCTAGTGCTGCGTACACCTGGGCCCTGCTGGACCACCAGGGAGTGGGGTGCCGTGAAAACAACCTGGCACTCAAGAGGAGTGCTGGGCTGAACGATCTCGGCCTGCACCCTGCATAAAAAAGTCATTGCCGGCGGCCCAGCGGTGCAGGACTCTACCGGCTACTGCTGCCGCTAACCTCCCGCCGAATTTCACAGGAGGCGTCAGCAGCGCCGCGCCCGAGTGCTAGGGGATTTGCGCCCCGTTAGTACCCCTCGGGGGACGCTAACGAGAGGCGCAAACTGACCCAATTTTCCCCCAAAATTTACTGAATGAAAGGAACATTAAAGGATGTTGGAATTTCAGTTTGTGTGAAAGAGTGTGTTAAAGGGTGAAAGTTTTTCTAACTATGAATGTTTAAGAATTTACAGCATTTCTTTTGTCTGAAGGTCTGTCTTTAAAAAAGTGTCTGTTATGTTTGTTTTAGCACCACCCATGGTTCTGTGCACAGAGCTAAAAGCCATTTTATCCTTTGTAATTTTGTCCTGGATGTTGGAAGCATATTTAATTGATGTCTTTCCTACAAGCGTGTGCTGTTCTAAGTATGTTCATTGTTTGATTTATGATTGTATACACGTGTATTATTTGTGAGAATCTTGAGCCATGTTTTGGTTTTTGAACTGATTTAAACTGTGAAGAGGCTTGCAACCTGGGAATATCACATCATAAAATGTGGTACTTTGAGTTCATAACCCAGTATAGGGATCAATATTTCCATGTTGCATGAATGTGGTTCATTGAGTATGTTTACTTCAATTTAAGATTGTGCACCTAGAAGTGGGGAAAACTTTGTGATTGACATTTTAAATTAAAGATGCTGACGATATTTGCTCCGCCTTCTTATAAACCTGCAAAGAAATTAACCCTTTCCACTGACAGCTGTTTTTTTAATTCCCCACACAACTTTTGTATTGCTGACTGTAAATTTATATATTGGACATTATTAAATTTAAGTTTCTTCATTTTAAGTGGATATTTCCCCATGGTGACAGAAGGAATTTTATGATTTGACAAATTAACCCCTTGGGCTCTTAAGCAGAGCCACGATGGCTTCTCTGTTTTCTTTTAAACAGGTGACCATGGCTTTTCAAACTGCATGAACATTGATGGCGTAGCAAGAGATCTAGATAAGTACATGAGGGAGAAAGCAAAAGAAGGATATGCTGATAGGGTGAGATGAAGAATGGTGGGAGGAGGCTCGTGTGGAGCATAAACACCAGCATGGATCAGATGGGCCGAATGGCCTGTGTCTGTGCTGTAATTTCTATGTAATTCTATGTACTCCAGCAGTTTTAAGAATGTAAGAACTTACCTGCAGACATCAGGGCTCGATCTTATTAACAGAGGCGGGTTGAGGGCTGGCCCGCTGCTCGGCAGCTTTCGGACTTGCACCTGGCTGCCTGCCTCCCAGCACTTCCGATTTTGGCTTCATTGGCCTTGTTACGGCCGACGTGCGGGTCCCTCCGGGCAATTGCTTGCAGGATGTCAGTTTCTCGTGTCTGATGACGCGTTGTTTGTTTGAAAATTTAAAGGGGCCATGTCCCCTTTGCATACAAATGTCATTGGGATAGCTTGGTGCTTTATTATCTTGAAAGGGGAGTTGACAGTGTCGGTTCTGAACAAAATTTAATGAATGATATTGCTGGTCATATTATTCCAGACAGAGATTCATGATTTTTTGATATATGACTTTATTATCTGACTATGAAATGAAAAAGATGCCAGATTTGTTCCAATCATTGGCTTAGTAATATTAATGCTTTTTTCTCTTAAAGGTGCTGCGAGCTGCAGGAATGACAGCCCCAATAACTAAGGCTGCACCCAGGTTCAATGAGGGCTCTCTTCATGCTCTTGTTGAGGGAGTTAGAGGACGTCAGGAGGTCCTCTTCCCTGGAAACGGAAGGAGGAGGCCTCCTCAGCAAACCAAGGCAGCTTGGCTGCAAATTGCTGAGGAGGTGAGCTCGAGGTCTGTGTGCAGACGCACATGGGTTTAGTGTCGAAAAAGGTTTAATGATCTGCTGAGATCACCTAAAGTGTGGCCTCTGTGTTCTGGGACATGGAAGTTCAAGAGTGAGGGCTCAGGGCGATTTCCATGTAGAATTATGGTGGTGACACTGAGCGCAAACCACCGTTTATTGGACAGATGATGCCTGGGATTTGAGAATGTCAGACTTATATTCATCTCCATTTGCCAGCCACCTGTGGTTGAAGCGTTAGCTTACGCGAATCTGGCATGGCTGAGTGCATCCCTTGCCTGACGGCCAGCAATGTGGTCACCTGCTGCTGGATTGGCCACATCCGGCCCCGCAAGGCATCACTCCCCGTCCTCCTACTCATCCTCCTCCTTGTCCTCTTCCTCGTCCTCTTCATCTTCCTCCAAGGAGGCTGTGTGCTGAGCCACTTGTTCATCCGGCAGCACTAAGCTGCGCTGCTCTTCCTCTGACTCTGACGACCAGGATGAGAGGATGTAAATGGTTCCCATCCCGTTGTTATAGATTTCAGTTGAGGCAAGAAGCTTGCAAGCGCACACTCAAAGTGGCCTGAAATTATTCCAATCAGTTCAAACAGCAGATGTGTGTCAGCTTGACCAGTCACAAGGTCAGTAGATTTGCAAAATTTTATCCCAAACCTCCAACAATAATGTTGCATTTGAATGCCAGCCATGTTACAGGAGTGCTTTTAAAGTTCTGCACCAATAATGACTACAGATCATGTCCTCCACCAACTCGTCTCCTTGCAGCTGGACTGTTTCTGACAAGACGGGAAACAGGAGCCAGAGGCACGAAAATGGGAAACCTCTATCAAAATAGGATTATCCAGGCAGTTAACAGGCTCTTAACTGCCTTAACTACCTGTCCCACCGGTTAGAGTCGGGTCAGTTTGGGAGCGGCTGATCCGACACTCACGAAAATCACGTGGGGCGGGATGGAGGCGGATTGGGTGTCTGACGCCATTTTTTCCGATTTTCACAGCTGACCCGCCTCCAAACCCACCTCCTCAGAGCTGTTAAAATCGAGCCCCAAATATCACGACATGATAAAGTTTTGGACTAAAGGCTTTGCCTTTCAAAAGCTCGGACTCGGACTTAACCCATTCAGGGTCATTTTTTTTCTTTGGAGACAGAATGCTCGCGAAGGGGAGATATGGAAGTTACCTGTAAACTAATTGCGAGCACTTCTGTCTCTAATGTTAAAACACCATGTAAAACCACCAGGCCTGGGCATCACTTGTTTCTGAAATTTGAATCGATAAGATAAATTGATACGAGAAGGGAAAATCTACCTGAAGTTATAGGGGATAATTACATTTTCATTAAAATAAACTGGTTGAGAGCAGTCTAGGTGATTCCTGGAAGAAAGTTTTGGGGAAATAAAATTGAACAGTGACAAAACCTGTCAGTCCAACAATACTGCTGTTTGGACTTGGGATCATTTTGAACTGATAAACTGGACTCGGGAACAATATATCGGGTTATTTTTGAGAAATAAAAGGTCCTCTAAAATAAAGAACAAACAAAGTGTCTTAGTAACTTGGACGAAGTTTTGTTTTAAAGATATTACGAGGCCCCTTGGGTCAGAGTGATCATAATATGATAGAATTCTTCATTAGGATGGAGAGTGAAGTAGTTGAATCAGAGACTAGGGTCCTGAATTTAAATAAAGGAAACTACGATGGTATGAGGCGCGAATTGGGTAGGATTGATTGGGGAATGTCACTCAAAGGGTTGACGGTGGATAGGCAATGGCAAATATTCAAAGACTGCATGGATGAACTACAGAATTTGTTCATCCCAGTGTGGCATAAGAATAAAACAAAAAGGGTGACTCAACCGTGGCTAACAAGGGAAATTAGGGATAGCATAAGATCCAAGGAGAGGGCATATAAATTGGCCAGAAAAAGCGGTAACCCTGAGGATTGGGACCAGTTTAGGATTCAACAAAGGAGGACAAAGGGATTAATTAAGAAGGGGAAAATAGAATATGAAAGTAAGCTTGCAGGGAACATAAAAACTGACTGTAAGAGCTTTTATAGATATGTGAAGAGAAAAAGATTAGTGAAATCAAGTGTAGGTCCCTTGCAGTCAGAAGCGGGGGAAGTTATAATGGGGAACAAAGAAATGGCAGACCAATTAAATGCATATTTTGGTTCTGTCTTCACAAAGGAGGACACAAATAACCTCCCAGAGATGTTGGAGAACATAGGGTCTGATGAAAGGGAGGAACTGAAAGAAATCAGTATTTGCAGGGAAATGGTGTTAGGGAAATTGACGGGATTGAAGGCCGATAAATCCCCAGGGCCTGATAATCTACATCCTAGGGTACTTAAGGAAGTGGCCCTAGAAATAGTAGATGCATTGCTGATCATCTTCCAACATTCGATGGAATCTGGAACTGTACCCATGGATTGGAGGGTAGCTAATGTTACCCCACTATTCAAAAAGGGTGGTAGAGAGAAAGCGGGGAATTACAGCCTGACATCGGTAGTGGGGAAAATGCTAGAGTCCATTATAAAGGATGTAATAGCTGAGCTGAGCACTTGAAAAACAGTGACAGGATCGGACAAAGTCAACATGGATTTACAAAAGGTAAATCGTGCTTGACTAATCTACTGGAATTTTTTGAGGATGTAACTGGTAGAATAGATAAGGGAGAACCAGTGGATGTGGTGTATTTGGACTTTCAAAAGGCTTTCGATAAGGTCCCGCATAAGAGATTAGCGTGTAAAGTTAAGGCACATGGGATTGGGGGCAAGGTATTGACTTGGATAGAGAACTGGTTGGCGGACAGAAAGCAGAGAGTAGGAATTAATGGGTCTTTTTCTGAGTGGCAGGCAGTGACTAGTGGGGTACTGCAGGGATCGGTCCTTGGACCCCAGCTATTCACAATATACATTAATGATCTAGATAAGGGAACTAAATGTAATATCTCCAAGTTTGCAGATGACACAAAGCTGGGTGGGCATGTGTGCTGCGAGGAGGATACTGAGAAACTCCAGGATGATTTGGACAGGTTAGGTGAGTGGGCAGAAGCGTGGCAGATGCAATATAATGTGGATAAATGCGAGGTTATCCACTTTGGTGTCAAAAACAGAAAGGCAGACTATTATCTGAATGGCAATAAATTGGGAGAAGGGGAAGTGCAATGAGACCTGGGTGTCCTTGTGCACCAGTCGCTGAAGGTAAGCATGCAGGTGCAGCAGGCGGTGAAGAAGGCAAATGGTATGTTGGCCTTCATAGCGAAAGGGTTTGAGTATAGGAACAGGGATGTCCTGCTGCAGTTGTACAGGGCCTTGGTGAGACCACACCTTGAGTACTGTGTGCAGTTTTGGTCGCCTTATCTGAGGAAGGATGTTCTTGCCATGGAAGGAGTTCAGCAAAGATTCACAAGGCTGATACCTGGGATGGCAGGAATGACATATGAGGAGAGGTTGGGTCGATTGGGCTTATACTCGCTGGAGTACAGAAGAATGAGAGGGGATCTCATCGAAACATATAAAATTCTGACAGGTCTGGACAAACTAGATGCAGGAAGAATGTTCCCGATGGTCGGAGAGTCCAGAACCAGGGGTCATAATCTAAGGATAAGGGGTAAGCCATTTAGGACAGAAATGAGGAGGAATTTCTTCACCCAGAGAGTGGTGAACCTGTGGAATTCTCTACCACAGAAGGTAGTTGAGGCCAAGTCATTAAATATATTCAAGAATGAGTTAGATATATTTCTTAAAGCTAAAGGTATCAAGGGATATGGGGAGAAGGCAGGTACAGGGTACTAAGTTTGGATGATCAGCCATGATCTCATCGAATGGCGGAGCAGGCTCGAGGGGCCGAATGGCCTACTCCTGCTCCTATCTTCTGTGTTTCGATGTAATATTGTATTGGATAGATAATTTCCTCCAGGGCTCATGAATGAGATAGAATGGTAATTGATGGAATGCATAAAATGGAATAAGAGAGTGTGACTTAGGCGGTAAGATAGAAACAGGAAATGTTGTATTATACTGCCAATTGGGAATTTTTCTAAAAATCAGTTATTTAGTTGAATTGGAATAAATCAATGATGGCAGAGCCCAGCACATGAGTGCAAAAGACAAGGCTGAAGCATCAGCAACCATCTTCAGCCAGAAGTGCCAAATGGATGATCCATCTCGGCCTCCTCCTGAGGTCCCCACAATCTCAGAAGCCAGTCTTCAGCCAATTCGATTCACTCCACATGATATCAAGAAACGGCTGAGCACACTGGATACAGCAAAGGCTATGGGTCCCGACAAAATCCCAGCTGTCGTGCTGAAGACTTGTGCTCCAGAAATAGCTGCGCCTATAGCCAAACTGTCCCAGTACAGCTACAACACTGGCAGCTACCCGACAATGTGGAAAACTGCCCAGGTATGTCCTGTCCACAAAAAGCAGGACAAATCCAATCCGGTCAATTACCACCCCATCAGTCTACTCTCAATCATCAGCAAAGTGATGGAAAGGGTCGTCGACAGTGCTAATAAGTGGCACTTACTCACCAATAACCTGCTCACCAATGTTCAGTTTGGGTTGCTGGGTCAAAATCCTGGAACTCCCTCCCTAACAGCACTGTGGGAGTACCTTCACCACACGGACTGCAGTGGTTCAGGAAGGCGGCTCACCACCACCTTCTCAAGGGCAACTAGGGATGGGCAATAAATGCTGGCCTTGCCAGCGACGCCCACATCCCATGAACGAATAACATAAAAGGGTCTCTGGAATCTTACCAGTTTCATTAGCCTTAGGGGTCTCACGAGCAGCTGCTCTGCTGTACTGTTAAGAATATGCTGAAGTCTGTCTTTTTAAATTTTGGTCAAGGAAAGCCCATAAGCCTTAGTTTCCTCCATCTTACCTCACAATCAGGGTCTACCCAGGGCATTTCACAACAGGGTTATAAGTGTGATTATAAGTGCAGCAATTACATAACAAAATATTTAACCTACAATTAATAATAGTATCATTTGATTTAGTCCATGTTAGTTAGTAGGAGAATCCGAAGTGGAGACTTTCCCAGTATTCTCACCACCATCTTCTCAAGGGCAACTAGGGATGGGAAATAAATGCTGGCCTTGCAGCGATGCCCACATCCCGTGAGTGAATAAAAAAAAATATTATTGAAGTGTTGTCTCTGTTGTAAGGAGGGTAAAGTGGCAGCCAATTTGTGCACAGCAAGGCCCCACAAAAAGAATTGAAATGAATGAACAGGTAATTTGTTTTTGGTAGAGTTGGTTGTGGGATAAATGTTGGGCAGAACATCAGGAAAAATCCCCTGCTCTTCTTCAAATACTGCACACCTGAGAGGAAAGATGGATGTGATCAGTAAACTTCCAAATGGTTCTTTAATGAGCTATTAAAGTGAAGGGGTAAGGTTTCTTTTGATAAATATTAAATTTATGGCTTACCAATCTCTATGTTCTTGCAGCTGACACAATGAAGCATTCAACACATTGGGGTTGATTTTAACTCCCCCTCCCTTTAAATTGCAGGCAGCAAGGACACCCGTCCCATGCAGGCGGGGCCTTCTTTAAATATGCAACTAGGGATCTGATGACATCATCAGGACTCGACCTGCTATTTTATCCTGAGGACTGAGCGGACAAGCAGTGATGGCTTGCCCGCCAGGCCAAACCTGCCGGGAACAGCAGCCAGGAGAGAAGATGCCCAGCAAGATAGCTTTTTAAATAAAAATGTTGGTTCCTTGTGGACCAGGAGGATCAGGGGTGCTCCTCCGGGCCCCACAAGGAAACCTTGGGCCTCGCTTCCCCTACACCCCACCGATAGCGATTCCCTTCCCGGAGCACTTACCTTATGCCGGGGACCATTCTCCTGGGTCCCTGGCAGCGGTTTCCTGCTGCTCGATTTTAACAGCCGGGCAGCTGCTTCCCACCAACTTCCTGGCTGTTTTGGTCTGGAGGTCTGCAAGCGACGTTAATGAGGCCCAGCTGTTAAAATCGGCTGCGCCTACTTGCTACTGCTCCCGGACGGATCAGTCACTTGATTTGCTGTGTTCACCTGCCAGTAATTAAAATCAAGCCCATTGTTTCACAGAGTTTTATGGCATGATTCTGCAAATTATTAACTTTAGATTGTAGCTGTTTCATTATGGACATCCAAACTGGAAGTGCAAATTCACACTCATTGCTTTATTTGCTGCGGATACTGTGTCTAGTGTAGTTTGTAAATGGATACTGATACAGTACGCTGATGGGCCATCTGTTATATGTCAGTTGTGATAATATCTGCACAGTAAGAAATGACAGACTTCAATTACACTGGTGTTCGGCAGGAAGTGGATTGATTGTAACAATGTAACAACCTTTTCAAGCACATTAATGAACCTTGTTAGGCAAAGAGTTTGGTCAATTAAGTAGACTAAAGTCAGATCAGCCTCGCTGTGTGTTTGATTGTACTTTGTTTTTATGTACTTTTCCTCTTGATTGTTGTTCACCTTGGATTCTCAATTGTGTGTCACAATGGTCAGGTGACCACGTTGAGAGGAGAGCTTTTTCAAAAAATGATGGACTGTTTTGATAGAGTGAATAAGGAAAAACTATTTCCTCTGGTTGTGGAATCAATGATGAAGCGTCATCAATTTAAAATTCCCATTAACAGAGTGAGGGGACATGTTGGGAGAAATCTCTTTATGCAGCCGGCTATTGGTGCATAGAATGTTTTGCCATAAGGAGTAGTTGAGGCAGAGCCCATTGCATCTTTTAAGGAAAAATTAGATAAATATTTAACGCATTGGATGATAGAGGTTGGCGGGGACAGAGTGAGGCAGTGGGGTTAGTTTAGGATTCTCTAGCAAAGAGCTGGCAGGGATATGTTGGGCCGAATGGCCCTCTCCTGTGCTGTATACTTCTATTATTCTAGCGAAGTAACATGGGGTGGAATTCGTTCAAACTTTTCCTCCCGTTAGCTAGGCTTGCCTGCACTTGGTACTGCTGACCGATGTAAGGAATTTGTCCTCTGGGAAGTTGAAACTTGAGGACTTGGGCACATAACTAGAGAGGCTGCTTGATTAACAGATTAACGCAGACCCTGGTGATATTACTCGGTGCCAACTGTGTAGAGATGCCTGTATATTGCATGAAATATCCTGTGTTCAGAGATGCAGATGTTGCCATGTATCTGCCTCTGCATGAGGCCTAACTGTTGATGCCAGATTTCAGACTGGGAAGAGAAACCAACTGCCGCTATCAGGTGCCAATCGGTAAATTAAAACTAAGGTGTGCCTCAGGTCAACTTCTGCACAGAAGCCCAGTTGTAGCTATGTGCAAACCAAACCACAACAACAACTTGCATTTATATAGAAAGAAATAGAAAAGACTTGCATTTATATAGCGCCTTTCACGACCACCAGACATCCCAAAGCGCTTTACAGCCAATTAAGTTGTTTTGAAGTCTAGTCACTGTTGTAATGTAGGAAACGCAGCAGCCAATTTGCCCACAGCAAGTTCTCACAAACAGCAATGTGATCATGACCAAATAATCTGTTTTAACGATGTTGATTGAGGGATAAATATTGGTCAGGGTACCAGGGATAACTTCCCTGCTCTTCTTTGAAATAGTGCCATGGATCTTTTACGCCCACCTTAGAGAGCAGACAGGGCCTCGGTTTAACGTCTTATCCGAAGGATGGCACCTCCGACAGTGCAGCACTCCCTCAGCACTGCACTGGAGTGTCAGCCTTGCTTTGTGTGCTCAAGTCTCTGAGGGTGCTACCAACTGAGCCACAGCTGACACTACTTTAATGCAGTAAAATGTCCCAAGGTGCTTCACAGGAGCGTTATCAAACAAATTTTGAAATATAAACATAAAATGCTGGAAACGCTCAGCAAGTCAGGCAGCATCTATGGAGAGAGAAACAAAGTTAACGTTTCAGGTCGATGACCTTTCATCAGAACTGTCTTAACCTTTCGGTTCTAACAAAAGGCCATTGATCTGAAACATTAACTCTGTTTCTCTCTCCATAGATGCTGCCTGACCTGCTGAGTATTTCCAGCATTTTATGTTTTTAATTCAGATTTCCAGCATCTACAGTATTTTGCTTTTGTGCAAGAAGATATTAGGACAGATGGTCAAAGAGGTAGGTTTTAAGGAGCGTCTTAAAGGAGGAAAGGGAGGCGGAGAGCTTTAGGGAGGGAATTCCAGAGCTCAGAGCCTTGGCAGCTGAAGGCACGACCGCAAAAGGTGCAGCGATGGAAATTGGGGATGCGCAAGAGGCCAGACCTTAACGCTGCTGTCAGGTGCCAGGCTGTGCGGGGACCCGGATATTGTAGCTGGTGCCAGGCTGCGCGGGGACCTGGATATTGTAGCAGGTGCCAGGCTGTGCAGGGACCCGAACGTTGGGCAGGTGCCAGGTTGTGCAGGGACCCGGACGCTGGGCAGGTGCCAGGCTGCGCGGGGACCCGGACATTGGGCAGGTGCCAGGCGGTGCAGGGACCCGGACGTTGGGCAGGTGCCAGGTGGTGCAGGGACCCGGACGTTGGGCAGGTGCCAGGTAGTGCGGGGACCCGGATGCTGGGCAGGTGCCAGGCGATGCGGGGACCCGGACGTTGGGCAGGTGCCAGGCTGTGCGGGGACCCGGACGTTGGGCAGGAGCCAGGCCGTGTGGGGACCCGGACGTTGCACAGGTGTGGGGACCCGGACGCTTGGCAGGTGCCAGGTGGTGTGGAGACCTGGATGTTGGGCAGGTGCCAGGCGGTGCGGGGATCCGGATGTTGGGCAGGTGCCAGGCGGTGCAGGGACCTGGACGCTGGGTAGGCGCCAGGCGGTGCAGTGACCCAGACGTTGGGCAGTTGCCAGGCGGTGTGCGGGGACCTGGACGCTGGACAGGTGCCAGGCTGTGCGGGGACCCGTACGTTGGGCAGGTGCCAGGTGGTGCGGGAACCCGGACGTTGGGCAGGTGCCAGGTAGTGCGGGAACCCGGACGTTGGGCAGGTGCCAGGCGGTGCGGAGACCCGGATGTTGGGCAGGTGCCAGGCGGTGCGGGGACCCAGATGTTGGGCAGGTGCCAGGCGGTGCGGGGACCCGGATGTTGGGCAGGTGCCAGGCGGTGCGGGGACCCGGATGTTGGGCAGGTGCCAGGTGGTGCGGGGACCCGGATGTTGGGCAGGTGCCAGGCGGTGCGGGGACCCGGATGTTGGGCAGGTACGGGGACCCGGATGTTGGGCAGGTGCCAGGCGGTGCGGGGACCCGGATGTTGTTGGTACGCTCACTTCCGGGAGCCGATTCAATGAGCGCGGGGATCGAGGCCGCGACATAAACGGCGGAAAAAAAGCAGCTGCTGAAGACCCGGAGAAGGTGAGCGCCCGGGAGAGAGAGTCGGCCGGGGCGGGGAGCGGCGGCGTGTCGGAGCTTCGCTCACAAGCCGAGTGTCAGTCCATAAATATTCAGTATTATCCGTGAGAGTGGCGGCCTGGTCTGTCCCGGTCTCGGGCACGGCCCGGAGTCTTGCTGGGAAAGAGCAGCGCTTCTCGCAACACCGGCCTGGCCTGTGTATGGGGGGCCGGGGAGCTGTGAAGGAGCAGCCGCCGCAATGCTCGCTCCCCGGGCCTCCGCCTACGTGTCCGCCAGCAGCCAGCGCTGTCTCCCCCGTCCGCATCCAGCGCCGTCCTGCCGCGCACACCGCCCGCACCCAGCGCTGTTCCCCCCCCCCCGCGCACACACCGCCCGCATCCAGCGCTGTCTCTCCCCCCCCCCCCCGCCCCGCGCACACCGCCCGCACCCAGCGCTGTTCCCCCCCCCCCCCCGCACACACCGCCCGCATCCAGCGCTGTCTCTCCCCCCCCCCCCCCCCCGCACACCGCCCGCACCCAGCGCTGTTCCCCCCCCCCCCGCACACACCGCCCGCATCCAGCGCTGTCTCTCCCCCCTCCCCCCCGCACACCGCCCGCACCCAGCGCTGTTCCCCCCCCCCGCACACACCGCCCGCATCCAGCGCTGTCTCTCCCCCCCCCCCCCCCCCAACACCGTCCGCAGCCAGCGCTGTCCCCCACCCCACACACACCGCCCCCAGCCAGCGGTGTCTTCCCCCCCCACACACACACACCGCCCCCAGCCAGCGCTTTCCCCCCCCACCCCCACACACACACCGCCCGCACCCAACGTTGTCCCCCCCCGCATACGCGCACACCGCCCGCAGCCAGCGCTGTCCCGCCCCCCGCACACACCGCCCGCACCCAGCGCTGTCCCCCCCGCACACGCGCACGCCGCCCGCAGCCAGCGCTGTCCCGCCACACCGCCCGCACCCAGCGCTGTCCCCCCCGCACACGCGCACACCGCCCGCAGCCAGCGCTGTCCCGCCCCCCCCCGCACACACCGCCCGCACCCAGCGCTGTCCCCCCCCCCGCACACACCGCCCGCACCCAGCGCTGTCCCCCCCGCACACGCGCACACCGCCCGCACCCAGCGCTGTCCCCCCCCGCACACACCGCCCGCACCCAGCGCTGTCCCCCCCCGCACACACCGCCCGCACCCAGCGCTGTCCCCGCCCGCACCTAGCGCTGTCCCCCCCGCATTCGCGCACACCGCCCGCACCCAGCGCTGTCCCCCCCCCCCCACACACACCGCCCGCACCCAGCGCTGTCCCCCCCCCCCCCCCCGCACACACCGCCCGCACCCAGCGCTGTCCCCCCCGCACACGCGCACACCGCCCGCACCCAGCGCTGTCCCACACGCGCACACCGCCCGCACCCAGCGCTGTCCCCCCCGCGCACACCGCCCGCAGCCAGCGCTGTCCCACACGCGCACACCGCCCGCAGCCAGCGCTGTCCCACACGTGCACACCGCCCGCAGCCAGCGCTGTCCCACACGCGCACACCGCCCGCAGCCAGCGCTGTCCCCCGCGCACGCCGTCCGCCTGGAAGGAGTTTATACAGTAAATCGTTTAATCTCCTAACCCAATGTCGCCTTTGGCCCCGAGCCAA
Organism: Squalus acanthias; assembly: GCA_030390025.1. NCBI lineage: Eukaryota > Metazoa > Chordata > Chondrichthyes > Squaliformes > Squalidae > Squalus > Squalus acanthias. The sequence goes on along the minus strand of CM059426.1, from coordinate 151,380,651 downwards.
ATTTTGTCTGCTGAGTTCCTGTGATGTTGGGACCTTTCCCAAGTTAATGCTTCTGTATAACTGCAAGTTGAGTTTTTTTGCATTAAGAACCTTTGGCATTTCCTTTGCAGATCCTTCAGAGAACTCCTGACTGAGACCCATTATTAGGGACCGCTGTTTGGTTTTAAAATGTGCATTGCATATCCATTTAAATGTATTGGGTTTGTTTTCAGAGAAAAATTCAAAAATGCTTTGTTTAATAAAAGTCAAAATTGCTATGTTCACAATAAATGCTTAGCTGGTTGGTTTTATAGCTCAGTGGTAGGAGTTTAACTGGAATTGTAAGTGCTGCAGTTAACCAGCAATAGAAACACAGGATAATGCAGGAAAATAAATACTACCCCTACTGCCCTTGTTTTCAGAAGGGGAATGCATGAAAACCCTTGTTGGTGTTCCATGGCATGCTGGACAGTCCATTTAAAACACACTTTTAGATTGTGTTTACCCTTTGTAAACTATAGGTCATCCAAAACCCTGCTGCCTGTGTCCTAACTCGCACCAAGTCCCGTTCACCCATCACCCCTGTACTCGCTGACCTACATTGACTCCTGGTTAAGCAGCGCCTTGATTTTAAAATTCTCATCCTTGTTTTCAAATCCCTCCATGACCTCTCCCTCCCTATCTCTGTAATCTCCTTCAGCCTTATAACCCTCAGAGATATCTGTGCTCCTCCAATTCTGGCCTTTGGAGCATCCCCGATTTTAATCGCTCCACCATTGGTGGCCGTGCCTTCTGCTGCCGAGGCCCTAAACTCTGGAATTCCCTGCCTAAACCTCTCTACCTCTCTTTCCTCCTTTAAGATGCTCTTTGACCAAGATCTGCCCTAATATCTCCTTATGTGGCTGTGTGTCAAATTTTGTTTGATGGCGCTCCTGTGAAGTGCCTTGTGACGTTTTACTACGTTAAAAGCGCTATATAAATACAAGTTGTTGTTGTGTTTATACTACATAAGAACATAACATAAGAAATAGGAACAGGAGTCGGCCATTCTGCCCCTCGAGCCTGTTCCGCCATTCAATAAGATCATGGCTGATCATCTACCTCAACTCCACTTTCCTGCACTATCCCCATATCCCTTGATTCCCTTAATATCTAAAAATCTATTGATCTCTGTCTTGAATATACTCAATGACTGAGCCTCCACAGCCCTCTGGGGTAGAGAATTCCAAAGATTCCCCACCCTCAGGATGAAGAAATTTCTCCTTATCTCAGTCCTAAATGTCCGACCCCTTATTCTGATGCTGTGACCCCTGGTTCTAGACTCCCCAGCCAGGAGAAACATCCTCCCTGCATCTACCCCTTAAGAATTTTGTATGTTTCAATGAGATCACCTCTCATTCTTCTGAACTCCAGAGAATATAGGCCTAGTCTACTCAATCTCTCCTCATAGGACAATCCCCCCCATCCCAGGAACCAGTCTGGTGAACCTTTGTTGCACTCCCTCTATGGCAAGTATATCCTTCCTTAGGTAAGGAGACCAAAACTGTGCACAGTACTCCAGGTGTGGTCTCACCAGGGCCCTATATAATTGCAGTACAACGTCTTTACTCTTACACTCAAACCCTCTTGTAATACTGCAGCTTTTAGCTTTTTTGTGAGTTGGTTTTTGCGTCACATGAACTTAATGTTTAATATAATTCACTGCCATTTTCTGAATTTTCAACTTTTGACGATTAATAGATTGAAAATAGTGGGCAGCAGCCATGGGATGTCCCGATAGGTGCAACTGGCAGTCAAGGCACCCCCACCAGTGGTGTGAACTTGGGAGATCACTGTTTATAACTGCCATTGGGACCTGATTTGATGGTAGAGGTGTGAAACACCTTGGGAGAGGGTAGTGTGTCTCAGCATGGAGTATAACTGCAGTGTAATGTCAGACCAGGTTTATCAAATGTTCAGTGGGTCTGTTGAAGCTGCTGGACACACTGTAACCTTACTTTACAGCTAATTTAAATGTGTTGAAAATGCAGATATTCCTGCCTACACTCAGTACATTTAAAATGTAATGTCTGGGAGAGGTGCTGTGAATGCTGTCTCCTGGATCTTGCAGTTCAAGTTGCAGGCAGGCAGTATAAGCAGGCAAATGGATAGATACTGTAGCGACTGATCAACAATCAATTGCTTCGGTATAATTGTATGCTTAAGAAAGAATGAGTAGAATTGAGATTTGGGCTGATCTGTTGGATTTGTGAATGGCAGCACATGCTTGGTTGGTACGGTGCTTCCAATGCAAATGTGTGTGTATACTTTTCTGCCCCTCATAAATGTGTTTTTGGTTTCTCTTGTGTTGCTGGACCAATGACTTCGTCAGATGCAGTTCCTGCTGTCAATTGATTTTGCATGTAATTTTTTTGATTGGCATAACCCTTCCTGAAAGGTAGATTTGTTGTGTTGTGTCATTGGACACATCCTGGCAACAATATCCAGGATCTGTGCACCATTGAGCAGTTCTGATGATATAAATCTCAATTTAACCCCCTTGTGATTTACTGCCTAAAACTTCCTTGGAGATCAGTTAGCATTTTGTTTACTCCTTTTAAGATGAGGTACTTCTGTAATCTAAGGCTACAAACAATGTACAGAATGGTAAGTTATTATAATTGTGTCCAGTGTTCTGCCACAACTGCGATAGCAATCATGATACCATAAACCTATTCCTAGGTCCCTATCTTTATGCCCTTTTCATCTATGACATTACCTATAGTGTACTTGGCACATCTACATTGTAATTTTAAAAGCAAACGCGAAGTGTTTAAGTGTGCAAGTGGACTTCATCCTGACACAGCCTTCTGGCTCTCAGACTTGAACTTTAGATTATTTCATAGTAGGTCTCTTCCCTACTGTCAGTTTAAGACCATGTCTTGCCGAATCTCTGCCATGTATATCTAGCCTGAATTTTCTTTGTGCCCATTCATGGGCACGCTTTGGCTGCTGCTCTGGACCTGAGCTTGTTACTTCTACCTCCCTTTTAAAGAAAAAATAAAAAAAAATTTCTGGACCTCTATATTACTTCCTCTACTTCCATCACTGTTTCCCTTCTCACCTGACTGGGCCACCTTTCCTCTTGGGTATTCCGTGCCCTCCCCATCCCTGCCCCAAACCATCAGCCCTCAGCCATCCTTCTCACTTGCTGCTGTTCCAGACTTGAATTCCCCCTTGAAGCCCATGTCTACCCTTTGTGCCTCTCCCAGCAATTCTCGAACAGCCCCATTATTTTCTGCTGATTGGCATTAATTTGTTTTTTTTGTCAAAAACAGAACAAGGGATCATTGTGATTTTTAAAAAAATATTGGTAGTGATTCCCATTTTTCAAACTAGTGGGTTAAACATCCTTGCAAAACCAGTTTCTTGTTCCTCATCTGATATAAGATGACATTGGGTTAACATGGATTTGCATGTATATTTGGTGTCGGCTTCCTGCTGATTTGTACAACAAAACTGTTTCTATTGTGGAACAAAAACAGAAATGCTGGAAACTCTTAGCAGATCAGATAGCCAACATCTGGAGAGAACAGATCAGCTAACTTTCAGGTGGAGACCCTTTATCAGAACTGGAAGATATAACAGATTGACAAAGAAAAGAGCGATGGGTGAGGGAGAAAGTCACATACGCACGAGAGAAGAAATAGAATAAGCTGTAAAGTGGAAAAAAGAAGTTGATTAAATAACTGAGGTGATATTAACGTGAGAAGATAGGAGGCATAATGAGAGAAATTACAGACAAAAGAGGGGAGGGAGGTGGGGGGGGGGGGGAAAGGCAGTTAGAAATGGAAGTGTGAAAAACTGGCAAAGTGGAGCTGGCTCCAGGAGCCTGAGAGGAGGAGAAGAAAGTGGGTCAACACCAAGTGTTCCAGCGGAGGATGCCCACTGCAAGCAGCAAACTATCTCTTCCCGTGCCCCCGAAATGCCAGTTGAGCAAAGAGGACGACATTTTGGAAGCTCTGTGGTGGAAGCTGGCATCATTGGAGCAAATGCAAAGCGATGTCAAAACTGGGAGAAAGGAGTGAATTCCTTACCAGACGCTGGGTGGGAAGAAGTATAATTCAGGTAGCTGTGGGAGTTAGTGGACTTGTAATAGATGTCAGTTTGACAGGAGCAGGTGGAAATAATCAGTCCACCAGCACAGTCCTATCTGTGTAACTTAGGGAGGAGGTAGAAGTGGGCTCTGCAGGATTGGGGAACTGAGATAGGAGGTCGTGGGGTGGGTGGGAAAGATCTCCAGAGAAGATGAGATCAGGAACGGTCTGTGAAATGATGACTTGGTGTTCAGTAATGGGGTTGTGATCCAGGGAGCGATAGGAGTTGTCAGAGTTCGTGTTCAGCCTCAGTATGGTAGAGGTCCTTCTGCCATAGAAGAGCTCTGCTCTGATGATGCCACCTTCCACACCAGAGCTTCCAAAATGTTGCTTTATTTTTCCTCAATCATGGACTCGTGTCCAATGGTGGCCGACAGTACCCTCGATTGGGTCAGTCGTATTTCTTGTGCTTCTGTTCTCATCCTTCCCTCTTTTTCCTACCCCTCCCAATACATCCATGATAGGATCCCCCTTCTCACTTTCCACACCACCAGTCTTGGCATTTAATAGAGTATCTTCTGATATTTCTGCCATGATCCCACCACCAAACACATCATTCCTTCCCCTCTCTCCTATTTTTGAAGTGATTGTTACTTCCATAATTCACGGGTTAACGCTTGCACTGTCCACTAGCAACTGCTTCCTTTGCCCTGGCATCTTTCCGTGCAATCACACGAGATGCGACACCTGTCCATTCACCTCCTTCAACATCACTGTCTTGTGCTCTTTTCTCTTTCTGGGTGAGGGAACAATTTACATGTACTTCCTTAAACCTGGTATGCCTTATTTGATGTTCATGGTCCTGTATCTTCTAAACTGGGGATACCAAATGCAGAGTAGATGACCGTTTTGTCGAATACCTCTTCTGTCCACAAGTGCAACCCCGAGCTCGCTGTCGCTTGCCACTTCAGTTCTCTTCCCCACTCCCACTCTGACCTTTCCTTCAATGGCCTTCTACACAGTTCCAATGAAGCTCAACGCAAACTTGAGGGACGCTTTTATTGGGCACTTGGCAGTCCGCTGGCCTTAATATTGACTTTAATTATGCTTTAATTGACCTTAACTATAACTCCCACTTCCTCTTTGGCTGGAAGTACTTGTGGTGTGGGATGGGTGTGTTGACATTTTGGATTGGGAGCTGGTGCTTGTGGTTGAGAGCCTCCCGTTGGAATACTGTGCTGGCAGTGCAGTTTGCACCCATGGTGTCAACCTGCTTCTTTCTTTCTTCCAGGCTTCAGGGTTGCTGGAGCCTGTTTTGCTTTGCCAGTTTTTCTTCTTTCCATTTCTACCTGCCTTGCCTCCTCCACTGTTTATTCATGCATTCTTTATGTCTCCTAAATGACTTTGGTTTCTCTCATTATGCCTCCTATTGTCTTGTGATATCACTTAAGCCATTTAACCATCTCCTATTTCCTACTTAAGCGCTTTACTGGCCATTCTATCTCTTTGCCTGTGTGTGTGTGTGTGTTTTCAATTCTTCCCCTTCCCTTTATTCTATTTATTTTCAAATTCTGTTTATCTGTAATACCTTCCAGAGCTGACACAGTCTATACCTGAACTGCCAACTTATCTGTTCTCTCCATAGATGCTGACTATCCCGCTGAACTTTTCCTGAATTTTCTGGTTTTGTTTTGAATTTCCATCGGCAGTTTTTTAACTTTTTGTTTGTGTTGGGTGGAATTACAAATTCTTAACATTGCATTTCATGTTTGTCCCAGCAAGTGGAATGAATCTATACATGTCCAAGTGTACTGCACAAGCAGCATCCTTGTGCCGTTCCCTTCTTCCCCTTTAGAGCATTTGATGTACTACTATGTAGGAGTTTGCTCTCAAGATGTTCTCATGTATGAGGAACCCTATGCACGTTTTTATTAGATCTGGACTTGAGGCAGGCTCCGGCTACCTGTGGTTGGGAGTTGTGATGATTTCGGGCGCATTTACACTGAAAATTGAGAGCTGGTGTGAGTAATTTCAGCTTCGTACTGATGCTGAATTGGCGGTATGAATCAATGGTCCAATGTATGGTCTGATGTGACTCTGGATCGAAGCGGAGTGAGGCTCTTTGGGAGGGGATTTTCACACCGCTTTGGTTTGACATCATACGTAGTGTAAATCAAGTACGATGAAACCTGGTTTACAGAGCCCTCGGGATCCACTGGATCTCCAAGGCACTTTGCAAAGCTACCTAGTCTCAACTTAAATGTTTAGTGAGTGGGGATTCTCCCTTCCCGCTTTCTGAAAAATTACATTCTTAAATGTTGGGAGGCACATACACAGCTCTCTCCTGGCAAGGCTGTTCTACTTCCAGGCAAACAGGAATCAGGGAATGTAACCAAGGTTCGGCTTCTGCTCTTGGTGTAAAGGCACTTTAAGTATAACAGATGTTCGATATTAGACAAACACTTGTTGTTGTTTGTCAGTTTTGTGTAATAGTCCTTTCTGTACATTAAACACAATTGCATGGAGTGCCAAGTCCAGTGTGTGTTTTTGAAATGTTTGTGGACTTCTTCACAGTTATATTCCACGTGGCTTTGAGATCAGCTATTCACTGGTTCAGTTTGTGTCAAGACCGGTTGATGTTCAGTTTTTCTTGCCTGTTGAGATGGCGTGCAATGTACTCCTTCAGGCATCCTTTCAAAAAAAATCAGAGCTTAGCCATTGGAAGGTTCTGCAGTTCAGTTTAATGTCAGCTACCTGAGCTGCCTTTAAATATTTAAATGCTTATCCGTTAATTGGGCCTGTGATGGTGGAAATACGTGGCCTGTGGTAATCTGCAGGAGATGACATGCAGTATGTGCACGAATTGGTCTCAAATTTATCAACTAAAATGTTATTTATTGGCGTCTGGTCAGAATAGGAAAACTGTTTTTTGTCGCATTCTACCTTCTATTCAAAAAAGGCCTGTCATATTAAAAGGCAACAATATAGAAATGGCAATTTTCACACATCCCAAAAATGCTGGGTTATGTTTTAGTACAAGTTACAAATTATAATTTGAATTTGTATAAAATATTTACCAGTTAGTGAAGAAGGATTTTTGCTTGGCTTATTTGCTCTAATCCTAGAAACTGTGTTTATTTTGGGAGCTACCAATACCAAACTGCTGGAAAACTACTCAGTGAACTTGTAAGAATTTTGCTAAAGGGAAACATTTGATTGAATAATATTTTGCATGACGTTCATGGCCCATTTAATAAGAGTATCTTGTTCAGCAATGCAATCATTTCATAGTAATACAGTAATAAAAGCTGATGTGGAAATGTTTTATCATAGCGTTGAGTTTGTTTTGTAACAGCTGCAATGCAGAACTAGGACTAGGTTGGAGTATTTTCCAACAACTCTTCCTACCTGCTCTTCAGATGGTAGTGGATAACAGAAATTTCTGATAAAGTTGTGGAATGTCTCAGGCTTTCAGTGAATTGATTTTGCTTTTCCTTCATCTAGTGATTCATGTTAAAATGAAAAAGTTAGAGCAAAGTTGAAAGTTGTCTTTCTATAAAATGTAATATGTATGTGCTCGGGTTGCTGTGCTCTGTGTTGGAAGACAACTGTGGGGAGGTTCACAGCTGTAACAGTGTCAAGGTAGATCGGATGACAACCTGCATGATCTATACACAAGTCATCTGAAGCTTGAGATTGTTTCCTGGGAGTTTATTATTTTAATCACATAATCATGTATTACTATTATCCTAAGAACTGTTGCTGGATCTGGATTTATAAAGCATTCGCGTCTGTCAGTGGTTTATGCTGGTGGGAGCCCAACCAAATACTCAGCTTAAACTATTTAATATCGGTTGCTTTTGCACATGTGCAGATTTGTTTGTTTTTTTGCGTACCCATTTTCAGCATCAAATACTCCCAGTTGTGTCAGAGATGCTAAAAATTCTTGCACTCTGCCCCAACAATGTGCTTTATTCCCAACCTCAGGAGGTCATAGGGCACTCTGCTGATGCTCAGCAAGTTTAGTTAGTATAGTGAGCCTTTCCGATCAGGAAACTCATGGATTACAACCTCAGTTTATGCTGAAGTAGCTGATCTCAGCAGGGTGTTGGTGGTAAAATTTGCCTCAGAACCTCTGGATTAAACGGGGAAAATCAGCCAATATTCCTCCTCCTGATTGAAATTAGGAGCCCCCCCATGCTGGAGGGTGTGCATGTGTGGACATCAGGTGAGCACAGGCTAGAACTCGGCTGTGGTGATCTGCATAGCAATTTGAAATTATTAATTAAAATATCACAAGAAGGATTTTGTTACAGCAATGAAGCATGTTGGCTTAAGTGTGGTTTGTCTTCCTAAAATTCATTGCTGCTAGTACACTCTGATAACGTTGCTATGGATTCAGAGCTCGTGACAGACTGTGAGTGCACAGGAGATATTTATTGCTGCTACACCATCTGTTGGAGTTTTTTTTTGTTTTCCACTAACTTTCTCCCCTCATCACCTCCTTGTGGTACAGTTCCACAGGCATTGTTGCCGCCTTTACCTTGCCCAAGTGGCCATTTTTCTCGTGTGGTTGAGTCAATTGGTGCTGGGACGCTACATACAGTCGAAGCAGGTCCCATCCTCATTCTGTCCACACATGCACCTCCACAGGGGTAGCTGATAATGATCAGGACCAAGAATTCTGGCCCTATTCCACCCTCTTTACCCAGGGGGTAGGAATGTTGCAGGGAAGTGATGCAGTTTGAGTTTTAAAAACTCATTAAAATCCCAAGATCCCAAGATTGTATCATTATTGCCTGTAGTAGATTTTATCGCATGTGGGTAGACCACTGTGACATTGCACCTTTTGGTTGTATCTTGCTCAGACCTGGAGCTGTTTTGCTAAATGTAGTGTTTTCAGTAGCATTTCAGTAAATGGGAAATGTGTGTAACTTTCATAGCATGTCCACTTGAACTGTGAACAGTTACAGATTTCAGTTGTGTGTGGAAGGAGCATTTGAGATGTATAGTCATAGGATGCAGTACTGGGGGTAGCAACTGTGCTGGGAGCAATTTTAGGTAACCAACTAAATGTGCCATGCAACATTAAAGCATATTTACTTTGTGTGACTTCCACTCCTCTAGTATTGATACCAATGCTGTAAATACACCTAACGACAACACTGCAGTGACACTTTACTGTTTCACTTCTTTTCTTGTCTGTTATGTTTTTGTCAATTAGAGGGGGTGAGATGATTGCGATACAAAATTGAGAGACTACAAGTAACTGGAAAGAAAAGCAAGGCAGAATTCTCTCTGACTCGTATAGCCACTGAATGCTACAAATTGTGCATTTATAGTATGTTTTGTAGGTGAGTGATAACAGGACCAAGTTTCAAATTTGGGGGAGAAGCTGATCTGACTGCAGTCAGGATGCAGGAAAGCATCCTCCAGTGCATCCCTGCCTTGCCCTAAATTCTTGCCTACCCTTCTTGTATCTTGGTGAATTAACAGAGATTGTCTGTAATGGCTACTAATTTCATTTTACTTGTATCAAAATGCTGAAAAACTTATATTTCATGCACATTTGACACCTATGATAAGTAATTTCTGCATTGCTGGCCAAAAATTGGAAGCTAAAAATCCACTTTGGAAAATTGACTTTACACACATACATCACAGAAGGAGGCCATTCAGCCCATCGGATCTGGACCGGCTCGTTCAAAGAGCAATCCACCGAGTCCCACTACCCCGCTCTTTCCCCATATCCCTGCAATTTTTTCTCCTTCAAGTATTTATCCAATTCCCTTTTGAAAGCTACTATTGAATCTGTATCCACCATCCTATCAGGCAGTGCATTCAAATCCTCACCACTCATTGCGTAAAAAAAAAAGCTTTTCCTCCTGCCGCCTCTGGTTCTTCTGCCAATCACATAGTGATATACACACCTCTCTCTATTATATATTTATATGTATGGAGATGTGTATGTGTGTAGAGAGCGATGTGTGTGTGTGTGTGTGTGTGTGTGTGTGTGTGTGTGTGTGTGTGTGTGTGTGTGTGTGTGTGTGTAATGCATTCTAATGATGGGAATAAAAAAGGGCAGGGAAAGTGCCCCCAGGAGATTGTGCAGAGGGATGGCTTTAACACACAATTGCATAGTTTCCGTGGGAGGAGAAAGTATGAACCTGACCTACCTAATTGCCAACCCAATAAAAATGTCTGTCCCACCCTGCATTGTTGCAGAGTCTTAACATCAGTGATATGTTTAAAACTGCAACAGCCCATTTATCTTCTTTTCTCATGCACCAGATGATAGACCTCACTGCATTTCGAGAATAAGAATTGTAGAAAGGTATTGATCTGTACTAGGTATTTTTGGTCTGAAAACTACCGAAAGTATATAGGACTGTACTGTGAAACTGCTGGGCTCGGGAAAAGAGTTAGTTGAGCAAATTTCCGAGAGCAAGAGATTGTGGTTCATAGTTACAACTAATGAGATGGCACTATAAGACACAGTGAGAAGCTGCCTGCATCTTTCAGCTGTCAGTAATCTTTATGTACTCCTCTATTTGATCATAGTTAATAAAGTGATTGGCTTTGTTGGAAGTTCCATCTTCTGCTGCCTTGGTAACTGGAAATCATAATACTGTCTTAAAATTAGAGCTAGGCCATTTAGCAGTGAAATCAGGAAGCACTTTTTCATTTAGGGTAGTGGAAATCTGGAACTCTTTCCCCCCCCCCCCCCCCCTTCGATAAAAGGGCTGTGGATGCTGGGTCAATTGAAATTTTCAAGATTGAGATTGATAGAATTTTGTTAGGTAAGGGTATCAAGGGATATGGATCAAAGGCACGTAAATGGAGTTGAGGTACAGATCAACCAGGATCTAACTGAATGGTGGAACAGACTCAAGGGTCTATATGGTTGACTCCTGTTCCTATGTTTAGTCTGCCATGTGAGGTTCAAGTTCAGCACATGTTCCCATTACACATCATGTTTCACAATTTAGCCAAAATTCTACTTTGACTTTAGTTTTTTGTTATTCGTTTATGGGATGTGGGCGTCGCTGGCAAGGCCAGTATTTATTGCCCATCCCTAATTGCCCTCGAGAAGGTGGTGGTGAGCCCATGCGCCTGCTGCCCTTGTCCTAGGTGGAAGAGGTCGCGGGTTTGGGAGGTGCTGCTGAAGAAGCCTTGGTGAGTTGTTGCAGTGCATCTTGTAGATGGTACACACTGCAGCCACGGTACGCTGGTGGTGGAGGGAGTGAATGTTTAAGGTGGTGGATGAGGTGCCAATCAAGTGGGCTGCTTTGTCCTGGATGGTGTCGAGCTTCTTGAGTGTTGTTGGAGCTGCACTCATCCAGGCAAGTGGAGAGTATTCCATCACACTCCTGACTTGTGCCTTGTAGACGATGGAAAGCCTTTGGGGAGTCAGGAGGTGAGACACTCGCCGCAGAATACCCAGCCTCTGACCTGCTCTTGTTGCTACAGTATGTGTGTGGCTGGTCCAGTTAAGTTTCTGGTCAATGGTGACCCGCAGGATGTTGATGGTGGGAGAATCGGCGATGGTAATGCCGTTGAATGTCAAGGGGCAGTGGTTAGACTCTCGCTTGTTGGAGATAGTCATTGCCTGGCACTTGTGTGGCGGGATTGTTACCTGCCACTTATCAGCTCAAGTCTTGTGTTCTCCATTGTGAGCAAGAGCAGATTTTCCAAGACATAAACGGAGAACAAATAGAAGGAAGTCACACAAAAATGAAAATAAAGTGGAATGTAGGAAAACAAATGAAGCAACAAGTGCATTTACTAGAGGGAATGTGTATTGCAATCAATGGGAAGTTTGGTCGTAGCTTGGCTGACTAAAATATTGCCAAATTTTCAAAAGAAATGTTGAGAAACAGGACATTTCACAAGCGATTGTTCCAGAGAATGATCAAATTGAGGAGATTTGGTTCCGATGTGAAAAGAAGGCTAAGAACAGAGATTCGATCAAGTTGTTGATTTACAAACAAGTATAAACTTGAAATCTGTTCTAGATGAAGTACAGTGGGATATAAAATTGAATTTCCTAAATGCCACCTCTAATGAAATTTAAAAAACCTAATTCCACCCATCTCCGATAACCATGAATGGTGAAAACAAGCTGGTGGACAGTGAAGTGCCAGAAATGCAGTGAAAATTAATAATTGAGCTAAGCAAGTAAACAGAAACGTTGATGTGTTTTTTTAAATAATGTAACTGGAGCCAGATATTAGTCTTTGAATTTTTACCCTGATAAGAGGAAGTGTTGGTACGTTTTGCAAGAGCCATACTTGCTTAACTCTCTTTCACTGCTAGAGTTTCAAGCATTTCACTGATATCCGGCCGTTCAGTTAGAACAGGATGGACAGAGGAAAATGGCTCAACATAACAATACCAGTTAGATCAGAACTCTCATTTCATCTAATTCTCCTACATAAAGATAGATGTACAACAGGTACACAAACCAAGGTCATTTCCCATTTAAAGAGAGAGGGCATATGATTTATAACATAATTAAATTAAATACTGAAGCACAATAGATTTCAGGACAATAGATTTTTAAGAATATGAAAGTCAAAGTGAGGTACATAAATTAGATACTTTATATTGGAAAGGAAAAATTCAGAACACTAATTTTGAATAAGGTGCCATTGACCTCTTTATGTTGCAGATTAAAAGCTGAATGGCTAACCAGCCATTATCAGTTTTTATTCCTTCCCAGGCTTAGGCAGCTAATGATTAGCCCACAGATAAGTTGGAAGCAGTGAATTTACTTGAGCTTACCCAGTGCCTTCTCAAGCAGCTTGAATCATAATTATAACAAGCAGAAAACCACGGGCTGGAGGCGTGCAATTTCCTGATTGTGCTCTGACATGTCTTGGGAGTGCAGAAGCAGCAAGTTTGCTTTTAAATGATTTAAGCCAGGAATGTAAATGCAGGAACCAGTCGAGGATGGGGAAAGCAGTGGGGGAAATAACAAAAGCCGCGGAAGGGCATGTGGATGATGTCGAGGAAGCAGGCTGACCATGGGAACACATACGAAAATGTTAGAGAGGAAAAGACCAGCTGGTCCATCTAGCCTGTCTCACACAGTCGTGATGCCTTGTGCATCACAACACAGACACTCCCTACCCACCTGGAGACATGTAATCTCCTGGGAGAGGCAAAAGAACAGATAAAAGCCCAGGCCAATTAGGGGGAAAAATCTGGAGAATTTCTCCAACACCTTTAAGGCGATCAAAACTATTCCAGGAGACCACATTGACCCTGACTTATATTACAACCTACTTCTTGTGCGACGTGATCTCTGTCCCAACCAGAATCAGGTCTGTACAATGAATCCGTGTTTACTGAATGAGTGGTAACCTGTTCCACGAGTCTGTTCTCTGGGAGAAGAACTGCCTAACAACATCGCTGGATCAAAATGTTGGAACTCACTACTTAACAGCATTGTGGGAGTACCTTCACCACAAAGACTGCAGCTGTTTGGGAAGAAGACCCACTCACCACCTCAAGGGCAACTAGGGATGAGCAATAAAATGCCAGCCTTGCCAGCGACGCCCATATCCCATGAATGAATGAATCCAACCTAGCTCTGCCCGTAACTGATCCCTGGTCTTCCCTAAAATCCATGCAAACCCAATCTAGTCCCTTTGTTATTTTACAAACCCCGATCAAATTGCCCATGATTCTATTCTTCTCTAAAGTATACGGACCCAGCTCTTTAAGCCTATCTGGGTAGCTAAGGTGTTCTAAACTAGGAATCAATCTTGTGGCCCTCCTCTCTACCCTTTCCAAATCCTTTATGTGCTCCACCATGTGAGGGGACCAAAACTGGACACAGTATTCTAAATGAGGTCTAACCAAGGTCCTGCAAGGACTAAATGGTCTGTTTTGTAGTGAATTATCACGTGACTGCAACCTAGTACTCTCCCCACTGCTTATAGCAGGCATGATCGTGCGAACTCGATTTGCACGTTATGCACGAACGGCCATCGAATGCATGTGTTATAGCTGAAACAGCAAGCCTGCTGGTACCTGAAAGTCAACTATTAACTTAATATCAATAACTTTATTACAAGCAGCACTGATTTAACAAGTGAATTAATCAGTTTTGTGTAATTTCTTGTTGAACCTTTTCCACAAATTGCATAATTTAGCATGCTTAGACAGGTGTACACTTTTTCTCTGTCTACTGAATATGGCAAATTTGAAATTGCACTGACAGTATGAAATAGTTTGTATTCTAATTTCAATTGGAATTAAAAACCCACCAACAATTCTGCCAGGGAACCCCTTCTCCCATGCCATGTAATAATGTAACACTCAATTCTGACAAATAGCGCACATTAATTGATAAACTGCTGACTTGTTTCATTTAAAGTATTAAAGTGTTTTCATGCAGTTGTAACTGAAATGGATCAAAAAAATAGTTTCCTTAGGTCTATATTTATTGGCTAGGTTTCAAATCTAGCCCATTTAATACAGCTGATGGACTTTAGGCACAAATTCACTGGAAAGAAAAGAGTTTTCTCTTTGCTTTAACAAGGTGCGAACTAGTGAGTACGCACAACTGTTTCTGGCCAAAATAAACGGAGCACTTAATGCACTATAACCCGCAACTTTGAAATTGATTAAATTAATGCAAATGGATAATGGTTATCGATATAAGCGACTGCCTGTTTTAAATGTGAACGTTTTAAATGGTGGGGACTGTGCCCTGTTTGCTTTAGCTGTAGCCACTCGGCATTGATCATGAACCTTTAGAGAGTGATGCACGATAACACTCAGATCTTTTTCTTTCAGCACTGTCTTCATTCTGTTCTCTGTAAGGTGTATGCATATTTAGCATTAGAGTTGCCCATGTGCAAAAACTGCACTTTTCTAATTTAAACATAATTTGCCAAACGTGGGCCATTTCCCCAACGCAGTAGTTTAGCATCCTCCACAGTCCTAACATTCATACATAGCTTCATATCATCTGCAAACTTAGAGATCATTCCCCCAGCAGTTACATCTAGGTCATTAATGAAGATAGTAAAGAGCAATGGACACACTGCATGGGGATTCCTTTAACATGCTTTACTGTAACAAAGAGAGTTACATCTAGTCTACAGCGCCGAAACAGGCTATTTGGCCCAACTTATCTATGTGTTTATGCTCTACACGAGCCTCCTTCCACCCGTCTTCAATAATCCTATCAACATATCCTTCTATTCCTTTCTCCCTCATGCTTATCTAGCTTCCCCTTAAATGCATCTATGCTATTGGTCTCAACTACTCCTTGTGGTAGCGAGTTCCACATTCTTACCACTCTTTTGTTGAATAAGTTTCTCCTGAATTTCCTATTGGATTTATTCGTGCCTATCTTATATTTATGACCTCTAGTTTTGGACACCCCCACAAGTGGAAATATTTTCTCTGTCTACCCTATCTTAAAGATCTCTATCAGGTCACCCATAAGGCTTCTCTTTTCGAGAGAAATGAACCCCAGTCTGTTCAGTCTTTCCTGATAAGTATATCCTCTCAGTTCTGGTATCATCCTTGTGAATCTTTTTTGCACCTTATCCAGTGCCTCTATATCCTTATAAGATAATATGGAGACCAGAACTGTGCACAGTGCTCCAAGTGTGGTCTAATCAAGGTTCTACACAAGTTTAACATTCTATCCCTTTAGAAATTAACCCCAGTGCTAGGTTTGCTTTTTTAAAGGCCTTATTAACCTGTGTTGCCACTTTTAGTGCTTTGTGTATCTGTACCCCTAGATCTCTTTGCTCCTCTACCCCATTCAGGTTTTTATATGTGGTCTCATTCTTCCTATCAAAATGCACCACCTCACACTTGTATTCAAATTCATTTGTCAATTACGCCCATTCTGCAAGTTTATTAATGTCTTCCTGTATTTTGTTGCATTCTTCATTGATATTAACTACACCTCCCAATTTGGTGTCGTCCACAAATTTTGAAATTGTACTTCCGATCCCGAGTCCAAACATAACTACTTGAAGTGTTTGCAAGTTAGATGAATGTCTTCTGAGTTTTAAATATAAAAGAAATATTAAATTAATTATTCATCTGTAGAGTTGCTGTCCATTTTTGCCCCTGTGTAAACTGGGCGTAGGGGCATCCCTGTAATCCTGTCTCGGGCAGTCTAACTACAAAACAACACAAACTCTGGAAAAAGTGAGCAGAACTTAAGGTCGATAAGTTATTGGGTTCTGATGGTACGCGCCCTAGGCTGTCAAAGAATAGAAGAGACGATAGCAGAGCCTCTCGCCACAATTTTTCAATTCTCCTGAGATATGAAAATCACACCTGGTGGTAGTCAACGTAACTTCTCTCTTTAAGCAGGGTCAGAAGGAGAACTATAGATTAGTTAATCTATTGTCAGTTCTGGGTAATCTCTTAGAACTGAGATAAAATTAATGAGCATTTAGAAATGTACAGTATTGGATAATCAGCTGGATTTGTTAAAGGCAGTAATGTTTGACAAATTTAATATTTTTTTTCAAGGGACCAATTTGATAGATAAAGGGAATGCAATAGATAGCATGTATGGATTTTCAGAAGATGCTTAATAAAGTGTCTCAGGAGGTTTGTTATAAAAATGTTAAAGTATAGTACAACAGTGGCATGAATAGCAAGTTGGTTAATGGACAAGAATCAAAAGGTTAGAGTTAATGAGCGTTGTTCCGATTGGAGAAGCGTTGAAAGTGATGTATCTCTGGGTCAGTGCTGGGTCCACTTTTGTTCCAAGTCTGTGGCTGACTTGGGCATTGGGGACACAATATTGACATTTTCTGATACATAAGTAAGTGAATTGGCAAACACTGAGGTGACTGTAATAGATTTCAGGAGGATATAGGTAGATTAGCAGAATGAACAGGGAGATGGCAGATAAAATTTAATGCAGGGAAGTGTGAGGCAATACTTTTAGGAGGAATAGCTAGGAAGGCATACATTAAATGACAGGCCAGTGTGGTGACAAAACAGACACAGCCGACGATGAACCCATTAGTTTTACTTCAATCCCGTGTAAAATAATGGAATTGATTATCATGAGTAAATCAGAAGATGATCCATATAACAGTAAACTCATTAACTAAAGCGCTAAAGGAGGTTTGTGAGTTATTGATGAGCATTAGGAGGTAGTCACTGGACACTGGGGAAATACTTAAAAGGGTAACAGATCAGACTCTGGCAACTACCAGGCCAAATAGTTTTGCTTCAGTCCTATGAAAAATAATGAAATTGTAACCTAATTAACAGCAGTCAACATGGACTCAGAAGGGAAAGATCCTGCATGATCAATCTCCTTGATTTCTTTAAGAAAGTGACATCCCAAGTGGGCTGTGGAAACCCTGAAATCTTGGTGTGCCTAGACTTCCAAAAGGCATTTGACAAACATCCACAGTAAAGACTTAAAGCTATGAGAAATTAGGAAAATTCTTGGAAATAGATAAGAAATTAGCTGAAGGTAGGAAATAGTGTGTACTAGTTAGAGGAGTTGTGCTGGGGTGGTGATTTGTCCAGTTCTGGTCACCGAGACATGAGAGACATTCAAGCAAGAGCCCTGAGGCTGGTCCCTCATGTGAAATGTCTTGAGTTGTGAGGACAGATTGGAGAGTTTGCACTGTTTAGCCTGGAAAGGAGATATCTGAGACATGCTCTTATTGAGGTGCAGTAAATGGTATGTAAAAGGTAAATCCAGAAAATTACTTTAAATTAAATTGTGAGAGTAGGGCAATGGGTCACAGGTTTAAACTAGTAAATCATCTTGATCAGAATGCAAGGCTTCCCTTCACCATACCCATAAGTCTTGTCATCTGGGCCCGAGCACTGCCCCAGTATGGTTCGATTGATCTGGCAAAATCTTTTGGGCGTGTTCCTCACATCCCCGCTATCCTCTTGCAAGTAGTACATCCCTGGCTTGCATGGGTCGTTGGTTGAAACTTTGTCACTGTCATTGTAGGAGTCTAGGTGTGCATTGAGTGCATTTACATAACTCTGCCTGGTAGCTCCGTGCAACATGTTGAAACCAACAACAAGACTTTTCGTTAGTAAAAGGCAAACTTAGGACTAATATCAGGAAAATCTTCTTTGCATAAAGTGCGATTAATACATGGAATGGAGTCCCAGATAGATTGCTGGAGGTAAAAACCCTGAAATCATTGAAGAACCAATTGGATGCCCCAATGAGGAAAACTTTTGGGTTTTTCTGGGTAGATGAAATAAAATGAACTTAATAACTGCCTTCATCTGTAAATCTGCTGTGATCTAGTGAGAATACACTGAAAGATGTGCATGAACACAATTCCTTAAAAGTGCAAGTGCATAAAGCCAATAGCATTTTGGTTTTATAGGTCAGTGCATAGAATACAAGAACAAAGGTAAATTTGTACAAGGCAATGGTGAGAGAGCATGGTGCACAGTTTTTGGTGCCCCATTATGGAAACAACAACTGCTTGTATTTATATAGCACCTTTAACTTAGAAAAATGCCCTAAAGCACCTCACAGAAGCGTAATCTGAAATTGACACTGAGCCAAAGGAGGAGACATTACAAGTGGTGACTAAAAGCTTGGTCAAGAGGTAGGTTTTACAAAGGGTCTTAAAGGAGGAGAGAGAGGCAGAGGGGTTTAGGGAGGGAATTCCAGAACCTAGGGCCTAGACGGCTGAAGGCTTGGCCATCAGTTGTGGGGTGAAGGGAGCGAGGGATGCTGTAGAGGCCAGAGCTGGAGGAACACAGAGTTCTGGAGAGTTGTAGGGCTGGAGGAGGTTACAGAAGTATGGTGTGGCGAGACCAAGAAGGGACTTAAAGCATTGAGAGCGTACAGTGTAAGTTCATCAGGATGATAACAGGGATAAGAAAGTGTAGTTATGGGGAGAGACTTCAGATACTAGGACTATTTTCACTGGAGCAGAAAATGAAAAATTTAATAGAGGTTTTAAAATTCTGAAGTTTTTTGATAGGGTGAATAGGGAAAGGCTATTTACTCTGATTGGGAAATCAATAACAATAGGTCATTAATTTAAAATGGTCATCAAGCAAATGAGAGAAATTAGGATTTTTTGAGGGCAGCGATGTGCAAGATTATGGTATGTTTTGATACAGTGAATGGTTCAGGCAGAGACCATTGCATCTTTTAAGAGAAAAATGGATAAATATTTGATAAAGGGCAGTAGGGAGAAGTGGGTTGATGGCAATGTGCCCTCTAATTTTTTTTGTACTGAGAGGGCCACAAACTCCTTCGAAGCAACCTTTTTGTCCGTGGGCAACTTTTACAGCAACAGCTTTTACAACAACAGCAACCACTTCAAAGCATATATATTATAATGCCACACTGCCCCCCCACCGTCTCAAATCATGAGACAATCAGACAAACTCTTAAAAATCATGAAATCAGCAGCTCTTTTTTGGTTTATATACCTCATTAGTGGCTTTATTTAATCTCTAACAGGTCACAGCTCTTACAAAAACTATATTACACGCAATGTTCCCTCTAAATTTTCTTTGTACTGGGCGGGCTACAAACTCCTCTGAGCGCTACTTTTTTGTCCATGGGCAGTTTACATTACCCAGTGCCGCACTCCACGATGAAGTTATTTGCGGCCTGTTTATTTCAATGCGTGGTACATTCTAGAGCTCTTCAGTATAGCCCTGACTGTGTATCCAGATTTGCAGTTGTCTGCTGCATGCTGCGTAACTTTTCCATAATGATGGACTACCCCTTACTACTACCTGGCCAGCAAGAAGTGGAGGAAGAGCAGGAACAATATCAACCACCAGTGTCCCTAGCTGTCAGAGCTCTTGGAAAGAAGGTCAGGATAAGTTCATGGAATGCATTCGAAGGCATGGAGGATGAAGGCATGGAGGATGAGTTCATGGAATGCATTCGAGACAGTTTCCTAGAACAATACGTCATGGAACCAACCAGGGAACATGCTATTTTAGATCTTGTATTGTGTAATGAGACAGGGTTACCTCATAGTAAAGGATCCTCTGGGGAAGAGTGATCATAATATGATAGAATTTTACATTGGGTTTTAGAGTGAAATACTTCAGTCAGAAATGAGAGTCTTGAACTTGAAGCCAATTACGTAGGTATGAGAGGCGAGTTAGCGAAGGTAGATTGGGAAATTAGATTAAAAGGTATGACAGTAGAGAAGCAGTGGCAAACATTTAAAGAAATATTCCAAAATTCTCAACGAATATGTATTCCATTGAGAAATAAAAACTCCATGGGAAAAGTGATCTATCCGTGGCTAATTAAAGAAGTTAAGGGTAGTATTAGATTAAAAGAAGAGGCTTATAATGTTGCGAAGAATAGTAGTAAGCCTGAGGATTAGGAGAGCTTTAGAAACCAGCAAAGGATGACCAAAACATTGATAAGGGAGAAAATAGAATGAGAGTAAACTAGCAAGAAATATATAAACAGATTGTATGAGCTTCTACAAGTATGTAGAAAGGAAGAGACTAGCAAAAGTAAGCGTTGGTCCCTTAGAGACTGAGATAGGAGAAATTATAATGGGGAACGAGGAAATGGCAGAGGCATTAAACAAATATTTTGTATCTGTCTTCAAGTAGAAGACACAAAAAGCATACTAAAAATAATGAAGAGTGAGGAACTTAAAGTAATTAATATCAGTAGAGAAAAAGTACTCGAGAAACTAATGGGACTAAAAGCTGACAAATCCCCTGGACTTGATGGCCTACATCCTAGGATTCTAAAAGAGGTGGCTGCAGAGATAGTGGATGCATTGGTTGTGATCTTCCAAAATTCCCTAGATTCTAGAACGGTCCCAGCAGATTGGAAGGTAGCAAATGTAACCCCACTATTCAAGAAAGGAGGGAGAGAGAAAATGGTTGAAATACAGGCCAGTTAGCCTGACATCAGTTGTCGGGGAAAAAGCTGGAATCCATTATTAATGAAGTGGGAACAAGGCACTTAGAAAATCATAATATGTTCTAGTACAGCTACAACACTGGCATCTACCCAACAATGTGGAAAACTGCCCAGGTATGTCCTGTCCACAAAAAGTAGGATAAATCCAATCCGGCCAATTACCGCCCCATCAGTCTGCTCTCAATCTTCAGCAAAGATGGAAGGTGTCATCGACAGTGCTATCAAGTGGCACTTACCCATCAATAACCTGCACACCGATGCTCAGTTTTGGTTCCACCTGGACCACCTGGCTCCAGACCTGATTACAGCCTTGGCCCAAACTTGGACAAAAGAGCAGAATTCCAGAGGTGAGGTGAGAGTGACTACCTTTGACATCAAGGCAGCATTCGACCGAGTGTGGCATCAAGGAGCCCTAGTAAAATTGAAGTCAATGGGAATCGGGAAAACTCTCCACTGGCTGGAGTCATATGTAGCACAAGGGAAGATGGTTGTGGTTGTTGGAGGCCAATCATCACAGCCCCAGGACATCGCCGCAGGAGTTCCTCAGGGCATTGTCTTAGGCCCAACCATCTTCAGCTGCTTCATCAATGATCTTCCCTCCATCATAAGGTCGGACGTGGGGATGTTCACTGATGATTGCACAGTGTTCAGTTCCATTCACAACTCCTCAGATAATGAAGCAGCCCATGCCAGCCATGCAGCAAGACCTGGACGACATTCAGGCTTGGTCTGATAAGTGGCAAGTAACATTCGCTCCACACAAGTGCCAGGCAATGACCATCTCCAACAAGAGAAAGTCTAACTACAGCCCCTGACATTCAACGGCTTAACCATCACCGAATCTCCCACCATCATCATTCTGGGGCTCACCGTTGACCAGAAACTTAACTGGATACACACCATCTTGACTTGGAAATATATCACTATTCCTTCATCGTCGCTGGGTCAAATTCCTAGAACTCCCTCCCTAACCGCACTATAGGAGTTCCTTCACCACAGGGACTGCAGCCGTTCAAGAAGGCAGCTCACCACCACCTTCTCGAGGGCACTTTGGGGATGGGCAATAAATGCTGGCCTTGCCAGCAATGCCCACATCTCAGGAATGAACAAAAAAATCACTGGCACAACGGTTTCTTTTAAAGGGCCAATTGTAAAAGGGGACTGATTTTCTGGTAATGCTTGCATTTTTGGCTAAGACCTATGCCTGGATCCTCTGGCTAATGGCTTGCTTGGCTAGTTAATGTAGGCATACTTGCTGATTTGCATGAACCAGGCTGAGAATGAGGAAATTCCTGACGGTCCATTTTTGGGGCAGATGGAGATTTTTTTCTCAAACAAGTCCGCACAGAAACTACCAACAAAGGCTGAGACCTGTTGGATCCACGTCCTGATAAAAATTCTGGTCTCTCCAAAGCACATCCAGGGGACTTACCAGTGTGGCCAATAGCCCTGCAGATTAGTAAGATAATGGCGTGGAAATTGCGGTTGGAGGCTTGGCGCCCGCGTACGCCTCTGAACCACAAGAAAACGACGTATTTACCTGATGGCTCCGGAGCTTCGGACTCTTGCGGTCCCGGGCCTGCAGGCGTATGCCTGCGTAAAGGCCCACGCGGTTCGCAAGCATCCCTGGGATCACGTGGGCCAGGCCAACCAATGACGAAGGGGGATTCCTACGATGCCTATGGGGATTCTATTTACGTACGGAATCCCCATAAGCATAATAGAAATCACCTAATAGATAAAATTTCACAACACAAATAAAAATAAATGATCACAGGTTCAAAATTAATTAAAATTCCCTTTAATTAAACATTTAAAATAAAAATTTAATTTTTTGAAAAATAAATGTAAACATTTTTAAAGGGACAAAAATAACTAAAACTAATTTTAAATGTAAATGAAAGTTTAAATCATTTAAAACATTTTATTTTAACCCTTACGCTGGTAAGAGATGGCCTTACGCCTGCTTTTATCAGGTATAAGGGTTTTGTGGGTATTTGCTGGCCAGTAGTTGGGCCCAACTCTGTGCCAGTGAAAGTGAATTTACAGCGGATGCGTACAATCTGTCAAGGCCAGCCTTGACCGATCGCAAGTTCTGGGTTTTTGCGCATGTGCATCACTTGTGGAAACCCGGAACTTGTGGGACACTTACGACACAGCGTACGCCGTCATAGGCCCCGTAAAATCTGGGCCATTGTTTCTTTAACTTAACACTACGCTTGTTACTGGCCAGGATTGCGTTCTGACAAACACTCGGGTTGCTGAGGTACTTACTCCAGACAGGCAGCTGTGCTGTAACCTCATCTTAGTAACAGCCGTGTGATTGGCAGGCCTGTCCAGCCACTGACGTGTGTCGGGAGGGTCCCGCCTTCTCCTTGCCGGGGAACCCTGGTTGAGAAAGCCTGCAGCCATAGGGCTTGTGTGCGTGGCCTGTTTATTTAACTGCACGGCCCATTCAAGAGTCCTGCACGGCCGCGCAGCTTAGGGGGAACATTGATTACACATGTCTCGTGTTAGAATGTGTTCTGTCAGGTGTCCCATCAAAATTAATAACATCTCGGGGTGTCCCATGATACAGTCCTGGTGTAAAGCCAACCCGAGACATACCATAATAACTCTGCAGATAGACCAGAACGAAGGAGATTAAAACATTCTTTTTATGTTGGATTTTCATGGGGAAGGTGGGTTGGGGGCAGGGTTCCGATGCGAGCGGGAAACCTGGTTGAACAGGTTTCCCGCAGGCTCTGCCGACTTTAACGGTAGGGCCTGATTTGCATCTGAAGCCTCTGTTTCCCACCCACAGCCAATCAGATGGAGAGGCTGGCTGGCTGCGGGCGGGTAGGCCTGTGACACTAGGCTGCACAGAGGAGGGAGGGTGGGATCAGTTATGGGCTGGTGCCGGCCTCCGGAGGATTGGGGGTGGGGACAAGGAAGACCGCCTCCTGGCAGCGGGTTGGCTGCCCGCCCCCGTATCGCCTGGAAGTGGGCGAGTTGGTGGCGGGTTTAGGTCAGGATTCCGATTTTTAACAATTTAACTATCCCCACGCTCCAAACCTACCCGTTTATTTAGGTTAAAATGCCACCCTTTCTGTTAGTTTCACAAAATCCAGGGTGAGCCACACATCCTTGGCATTTGATTCTGAGAGTTATTGCATCAAACTGTGCATCAGCTGCAAGGCATTCAACCCATTCCACTAACTGACAAACTACAGGCTAATATTAGTTGTGAAGAGAAAACTGGAAGAAAATTAATCAAAAACGGGTCATTAAAAAGGAAGACTGATTGTCACTTTCACTGAACTAATTCATTGGAATTGTGCAGAATGAGTTCTGAACGTGGAAAATAAATGTGATCTCAGCCGGATTCACTTACTGACGAGACAGACTGTCAGGAGTGAAATAACCAGACACCGGGATATTTTTTCCAACCATGGAAACTTGCCATTTTGGGTTTCCCTCTCACCAAGGCAACACTGACTTTGGCCCCGGATCATCAGTGAGAGTAGCTCCACAAGGGAACCCTGAGCACTGACATCCTTTTCTGTCTTTGGATTCTGATTTTGGATGGATGGATGGGTGGGGGAGGAGGGTGGGGGGGGGGGGCGATGGATTTGACTCTGTATTCAGCTGTTGGGCTCAGGTGCCCACTGATTGCAACTGTGATTCTCTTTGGAGCTGCTTGCTGACTTTTTTGTACCTGATGTCAGCAGAGTGATTGCCTGGTCAGAGGGGAGATCCATGGGCTGCTGGTCTCCATTGGCTGAAATAAATGAATTAAAACTGGGTACATCTCGTTTGAGGTACGACACTGTTAACTTCACTGTACTTGCATGAAAGGTGTATTTTAAACCGCAAGTTTTTTTGTACACTCTTTCTCTCGCTCTTTCTGACTTGCTCTCTTTCTCACTTTTTCTCCTCTTCACTCACTTAATTTCCTTTTAAATGAATGCAGGTAATACTTAATTTGCCTATAGAAATGATGCTTCAGATTTCAGTCTGTTATCCTTTTAGAAGAAGTGTCCATCGTCTACTTAACACAAATTCTGAGCTTTTAGGCTGGCCAACACAAATAAAAGTAGCTGCTGCTGTGTTTCTAAGGTAGTAATAATTTAGGAGTTCAGATTACATGATCAACTGAGAACACAACATTTAAATGCATTATTAATGTTATCTGAACCTCAGCTCTGAAAAGCATGTCAAAATAAATTTTTAAATGTCATATTTTAAAAATTCATAGGTAATTACAGGCCAGTCAGCCGAACCTCGGTGGTGGGAAAATTATTGGAAAAAATTCTGAGGGACAGGATAAATCTTCATTTAGAAAGGCACGGATTAATCAGGGACATTCAGCATGGATTTGTTCAGGGAAAGTCGTGTCTGACTAACTTGATTGAATTTTTTGAGGAGGTAACAAGGAGGGTCGATGAGGGTAGTGTGTTTGATGTAGTCTATATGGATTTTAGCAAGGCTTTTGATAAGGTCCCGCATGGCAGACTGGTCACGAAAGTAAAAGCCCATGGGATCCAAGTCAAAGTGGCAAGTTGGATCCAAAATTGGCTCGGAGGCAGGAAACAAAGGGTAATGCTCGAAGGGTGTTTTTGTGACTGGAAGGCTGTTTCCAGTGGGATTCCGCAGGGTTCAGTACTGGGTCCTTTGCTTTTTGTGGTATATATCAATGATTTGGACTTGAATGCAGGAAGTATGATTAAGAAGTTTGCAGATGATACAAACATTGGCCATGTGGTTGATAGTGAGGAAGAAAGCTGTAGACTGCAGGAAGATATCAATGAACTGGTCAGGTGGGCAGAAAAGTGGCAAATGGAATTCAATCCGGAGAAGTGTGAGGTAATGCATTTGGGGAGGGCTAAAAAGGCAAGGGAATACACTATAAATGGTAGGACACTGAGAAGTGCAGAAGATCAGAGGGACCTTGGAGTGCATGTCCACAGATCCATGAAGGTAGCAGGACAGGTAGATAAGGTGGTTAAGAAGGCATACGGGATACTTGCCTTTACTAGCCGAGCATTAAAATATACGAGCAGGGGAGGCTATGCTTGAACTGTATAAAACACTAGTTAGGCCGCAGCTCGAATACTGCATGCAGTTCTGGTCACCACATTACAGGAAAGATGTGATTGCACTAGAGGAGATTTACGAGGATGTTGCCTGGGCTGGGGAATTTTAGCTATGAGGAAAGATTGGATAGGCTGGGGTTGTTTTCTTTGGAACAGAGGAGGCTGAGGGGAGACCTAATTGAGGTGTATAAAATTATGAGGGCCTAGATAGAGTGGATAGGGAGGACCTATTTCCCTTAGAAGGGTCAATAACCAGGGGGGCATAGATTTAAAGTAATAGGTTGGAGGTTTAATGGGGATTTGAGGAGAACTTTTTTTCACCCAGAGGGTGGTGGGAGTCTGGAAATCACTGCCCAAAAGGGTGGTAGAGGCAGAGACCCTCATCACATTTAAAAAGTACTTGGAAATGCACCTGAAATGTCATAACCTACAAGGCTACGGACCAAGTGCTGGAAAGTGGGATTAAGCTGGATAGCTCTTTGTCAGCCGGCACGGATAAGATGGGCCGAATGGCCTCCTTCTGTGCTGTAAATTTCTATGAAAAGCTGAGTGAAATTTACACGGATCCGAATGTTCTTAGATGAAGCTCATGAATGTTCTGTGACTTGATGCACGAGGAAATGTAATTTTTATCTGATCATTGGAAATGATATGCTTTCTGTACATATTTTAATGTACTGATTATGTTCTGCAGACAGTGTGGACTTTATTACTTGGAATAAATGGTTTCATTTTACCTGTACAGTGCCATTAAACTGCACAACAGACATTGAATCTAACCTGGAAGCTGGAGGAAAACAAAATAATTTTGTCTAAAAACCCACTGGATGTGGGCATAGATTCTTAAATATAACTGTAAAAATGAAAAGCTACTACTTCTAGGTATGCTCTATTGGGGAACACTTGTCTGCAGCCAGGGTCACGTCTGTGCAATAATACCAAAAACAAGAAAAAGTGTTGGCTGAAGTCTCTGCTGTTCCTAATGGGATTACCATCTGCATCCTATAAATGTGAAGAATTTCTAACTTTAAGTAATGTAATTCTGTTACTAGGCTTATTTTAGTATATTGGCATCAAAATACTCCAAAAAAAAAATCAGATGTGAGCCAGTGCACTTTAATGTTATATGCTGCCTGGCATGCTCAAAATTATCTCGACAGAACCGAAGTTTGTCATAATCTATGCTCGGTGTCTTTCACAGTTCAAGTGGACCTCATAAAAATGTTGTATGCCTAACATTGCACTTTCCTGAGATCCTATTAACTGCTCTGATTGCTGTGCTACCATAGGCTAATCAATGTATAATCAGCCATAGCCACAAACATTTTACAGTGCTTTGTTACAACATAACTCCTTTCATAGAATCATAGATGATAGGAGCAGGAGTAGGCCATTCGGCCCCTCTAGCCTGCTCCGTCATTCAATGTGATCATGGCTGATCATCCAAATTCAGTACCCTGTCCCTGCTTTCTCCCCATATCGCTTGATCCCTTTAGCCTTAAGAAATATATCCAACTCCTTCTTGAATCTATTTAATGAATTGGCCTCTACTGCCTTCTGTGGCAGAGAATTCCACAGGTTCACCACTCTCTGGGTGAAGAAATTCCTCCTAATTTCTGTCCTAAATGGCTTACCCCTTATCCTTAGACTGTGACCCCTGGTTCTGGACTCCCCAACCATCGGGAACATCCTTCCTGCATCTAGTTTGTCCTGTCCTGTCAGAATTTTATAAGTTTCAATGAGATCCCCTCTCACTCTTCTAAACTCCAGCGAGTATAAGCCCAATCGACCCAATCTCTCTTCATACGTCATTCCTGCCATCCCAGGTATCAGCCTTGTGAATCTTTTCTTATCTATTGAAGACACCTAATCACTTGTACTAATTTACATTCATCACTAAAAAGTCAGCTCATTCTGATGTGTTGCCAGATATTTTTCCTGATTTTTTGACAGTGATGGGGGCAGAAGATCGGTTGAAAATACAATGATTTAAGGGTGGTTTTCTGTATATGGCTCATTGGTCTTGTATGTGCATTATCTGGATATCTCCTTTCAGGAAACATATGAAATAATTTAAAGCCAATTTTCAAAGTGATTGAAGAAATTTTGACTCCACTTATTTCTGAATGCAGCTTAATATTTTTTAACTTGCAGGCATCTTCCTAATTATCGACTCTAGAGCTTTTAATTGACGTCTATTTGTGCAGGTATTTGTCATGTCAAAGGTTGAACTTGGACATGTGATTTTCAGAATGCTAGTTGCTCCTGAAGCTGCTTGTTTCCTGTAATTGAACTTTCCCTATGTAGATCAGTGGGATATGGTTTATACAGCGTGAGTGGACTGACCTGATAACTAGAGAGCAATAAAGTTCTGAGGATATAAATTGTATCTTATGGCTCCTCATTGTAAGATAAATACAAGAGCTGAATTCCAGAGGTGAGGTGAGAGTCACTGCCCTTGACATCAAGGCAGCATTTGACCGAGTGTGGCATCAAGGAGCCCTAGTAAAATTGAAGTCAATGGGAATCGGGGGGAAAACTCTCCACTGGCTGGAGCCATACCTAGCACAAAGGAGGATGGTTGTGGTTGTTGGAAGTCGATCATCTCGGCCCCAGGACCTCGCTGCAGGAGTTCCTCAGGGCAATGTCCTAGGCCCAACCATCTTCAGCTGCTTCATCAATGACCTTCCCTGCATCATAAGGTCAGAAGTGGGGATGTTCGCTGATGATTGCACAGTGTTCAGCGCCATTCGCAACTCCTCAGATAATGAAGCAGTCCATGCCTGCATGCAACAAGACCTGGATGACATTCAGGCTTGGGCTGATGAGTGGCAAGTAACATTCGCACCACAGAAGTGCCAGGCAATGACCTATCTCCAACAAGCGAGAGTCTAAGCATTACCATTGCCGAATCCCCCACCATCAACATCCTGGGGGTCACCATTGAACTGAAACTTAACTGGATGAGCCACATAAATACTGTGGCAACAAGAGCAGGTCAGAGGCTAGGTATTCTGCGGCGAGTGTCTTACCTCCTGACTCCCCAAAGCCTTTCCACCATCTACAAGGCACAAGTAAGGAGTGTGATGGAATACTCTCCACTTGCCTGGATGAGTGCAGCTCCAACAACACTCAAGAAGCTCGACACCATCCAGGACAAAGCAGCCCGCTTGATTGTCACCCCATCCACCACCTTAAACATTCACTCCCTCCACCACCAGCGTACCGTGGCTGCCGTGTGTACCATCTACAAGATGCACTGCAGCAACTCGCCAAGGCTTCGTCAACAGCAGCTCCCAAACCCGAGACCTCTTCCACCTAGAAGGACAAGGGCAGCAGGCACATGGGAACACCACCACCTCCAAGTTCCCCTCCACGTTGCACACCATCCTGACTTGGAAATATATCGCTGTTCCTTCATCGTCGCTGGGTCAAAATCCTGGTACTCCCTCCCTAACAGCACTGTGGGAGCACCTTCATCACACGGACTGCAGCAAGAAGGCGGCTCACCACCACCTTCTCAAGGGCAATTAGGGATGGGAAATAAATGCTGGCCTTGCCAGGGACGTCCACATCCCAGGAACGAATTTTTAAAAATTGGATAGAGATGAGTTAATTGTAAGTGCAAACTGTCACTTTGTGAATTACAGTTTGATTCTAATAATTGTACAACAAATGTGTATTTTAATCTCTCCCTCATTCATTTTTGATTATGATGTCCTCTGCGTGTAAAATGGTAAATATTTTCTGGCAGTGCATTTGGCATGACCCTGGTTCCTGAAGGTTGCAGAGCAGGATTGAAGAGCAGAAATCAGAAATATGTTTGCACAACTGCAGTGACTAAAATCAATCTGTTGGAAATACTGTACTCGCATAACATAACTAATCAGAATTTTCTACTTCAGGGGATGATGTCTTTATTTTTGTTGATATCTAAGGAAAACATAATTGTGGTGGGGCAACTGTAGGGTATTGGAGCTTGAGACAAACCTTTTTTAAAAAGGTGCATTCATTAAGAGATTACATTGATGAGGAAATTAAATAAGTTGCCTAAAAGCACTAAGAGAATATAGTGCAAAAACTGACTTTCAGATTGTCCAGAATAAGTTTTTGTTCATGCCCTACTGTGCTTGACTTATTGTTGAATCGTTTTAAAATAAGGATATTGCTTCTCCTCTCCTCTCTCCTTCCCCCCCCCCCCACCTCCAGAAGTTTGCAGAACTGTTAACTGGAGATTGATCCAAATATTTTGGCATGAAAGGCAATGGAAGAGAGGTTTTTTTTATTCGTTTGAGATGTGGGCGTCGCTGGCAAGGCCAGCATTTATTGCCAATCCCATATTACCCACAAAAGGTGGTGGTGAGCCGCCTTCTTGAACCGCTGCAGTCCGTGTGGTGAAGGTTCTTCCACAGTGCTGTTAGGGAGGGAGTTCCAGGATTTTGACCCAGTGACGATGAAGGATCGGCGATATACTTCTAAGTCAGGATGGTGTGTGACTTGGAGGGGAACTTGGAGGTGGTGTGTTCCCATGCGTCTGCTGCCCTTGTCCTTCTAGGTGGAAGAGGTCGCGGGTTTGGGAGTTGCTGCTGAAGAAGCCTTGGCGAGTTGCTGCAGTGCATCTTGTAGATGGTAAACACTGCAGCCACGATACGCCGGTGGTGGAGGGAGTGAATGTTTAAGGTGGTGGATGGGGTGCCAATCAAACGGGCTGCTTTGTCCTGGATGGTGTCAAGCTTCTTGAGTGTTGTTGGAACTGCACTCATCCAGGCAAATGGAGAGTATTCCATCACACTCCTTACTTGTGCCTTGTAGATGATTGAAAGGCTTTGGAGAGTCGGGGTGAGACACTCGCCGCAGAATACCTAGCCTCTGACCTGCTCTTGTTGCCACAGTGTTTATGTGGCTGGTCCAGTTAAGTTTCTGGTCAATGGTGACCCCCAGGATGTTGATGGTGGGGGATTCGGCGATGGTAATGCCGATGAATGTCAAGGGGAGGTGGTTAAACTCTCGCTTGTTGGAAATCGTCATTACCTGGCACTTCTGTGGCGTGAATGTTACCTGCTACTTATCAGCCCAAGCCTGAACGTCATCCAGGTCTTGTTGCATGCGGGCATGGACTGCTTCATTATCTGAGGAGTTGTGAATGGCGCTGAACACTGTGTAGTCATCAGCGAACATCCCCATTTCTGACCTTATGATGGAGGGAAGGTCATTGCTGAAGCAGCTGAAGATGGTTGGGCCTAGGACACTGCCCTGAGGAACTCCTGCAGTGATGTCCTGGGGCTGTGATGATTGACCTTCAACCACTGCAACCATCTTCCTTTGTGCTAAGTATGACTCCAGCCAGCGGCGAGTTTTCCCCCCCCGATTCCCATTGACTTCAGTTTTACTGGGGCTCCTTGATGCCACACTCGGTCAAATGCTGCCTTGATTCAAGGGCAGTCACTAGAAACCTCACCTCTGGAATTCAGCTCCTTTGTCCATGTTTGGACCAAGGCTGTAATGAGGTCGTGAGCCGAGTGGTCTTGGCAGAACCCAAACTGGGCATCAGTGAGCAGGTTATTGGTGAGTAAGTGCCGCTTGATAGCACTGTCGATTACACCTTCCATCACTTTGCTGATGATTGAGAGTAGACTGATGGGGCGGTAATTGGCCAGGTTGTATTTGTCCTGCTTTTTGTGGACAGGACATACCTGGGCAGTTTTCCGCATTGCTGGATAGATGCCAGTGTTGTAGCTGTACTGGAACAGCTTGGCTAGAGGCGCGGCTAGTTCTGGAGCACAAGTCTTCACGATAGCCGGGATGTTGTCAGGGCCCATAGCCTTTGCTGTATCCAGTGCGCTCAGCCGTTTCTTGATATCATGTGGGGTGAATCGAATTGGCTGAAGACTGGCTTCTGTGATGGTGGGGACCTCGGGAGTAGGCCGATATGGATCATCCACTCGGCACTTCTGGCTGAAGATGGTTGCAAACGCGTCAGCTTTATCTTTTGCACTCACGTGCTGGGCTCCACCATCATTGAGGATGGGGATGTTCATGGAGCCTCCTCCTCCCGTTAATTGTTTAATGGCCCACCACCATTCACGACTGGATGTGGCCGGACTGCAGAGCTTTGATCTGATCCGTTGATTGTGGGATCGCCTAGCCCTGTCTTAGCTGCTTTCACTTTTTAGCATGCATGTAGTCTTGTGTTGCAGCTTCCCCAGGTTGGCACCTTATTTTTATGTATGCCCGGTGCTGCTCCTGGCATGCTCTTCTACACTCCTTATTGAACCAGGGTTGGGACCCTGGCTTGGTGTTAATGGTAGAATGAGGGATATGCCGGGCCATGAGGTTACAGATTGTGGTGGAATAGAATTCTGCTGCTGCTGATGGCCCACAGCGCCTCATCGATGCCCAGTTTTGAGCTGCTAGATCTGTTCTGAATCTATCCCATTTAGCACGGTGGTAGTGCCACACAACACGATGGAGGGTGTCCTCAGACAGGACTTCGTCTCCACAATGACTGTGCGGTGGTCACTGCTACCAATACTGTCATGGACAGATGAATCTGCGACAGGTAGATTGGTGAGGATGAGGTCAAGTAGGTTTTTTCCTCGTGTTGGTTCTCTTGCCACCTGTCGCAGGCCCAGACTGGCAGTTATGTCCTTCAGGACTCGACCAGCTCGGTCAGTAGTGGTGCTACCGAGCCACTCTTGGTGATGGACATTGAAGTTCCCCACCCAGAGTACATTCTGTGCCCTTGCTACTCTCAGTGCTTCTTCCAAGTGGTGTTCAACATGGAGGAGTACTGATTCATCAGCTGAGGGAGGGCGGTAGGTGGTAATCAGCAGGAGGTTTCCTTGCCCATGCTTGACCTGAAGCCATGAGACTTCATGGGGTCCGGAGTCAATGTTGAGGACTCCCTGGGCCACTCCTTCCCGACTGTATACCACTGTGCCGCCACCCCTGGTGGGTCTGGCCTGCTGGTGGGACAGGACATACCCAGGGATGGTGATGGAGTCTGGGACATTGGCTGAAAGGTATGATTCTGTGAGTATGACTATGTCAAGCTGTTGCTTGACTTGTCTGTGGGACAGCTCTCCCAATTTTGGCTCAAGTCCCCAGATGTTGCTGAGGAGGACTTTGCAGGGTCGACTGGGCTGGGTGTGCCGTTGCTGTGTCCGTAGCCGGTGCCGAGTGGTCCGTCCAGTTTCATTCTTATTAAGACTGCTGTGAGTCTGCCCTGCCTATTGTGACATGCCTTTTGAAGCCAGAGATAATAACTGACCAGAATAGTTCTCAATGGGAACTCAGCAGTCACAGTGGTGGAGGGGGAGGAAAGGAAGGGGAAAGAGCGATGCCCAGTCTGCCCACAACAGCCTTTTCTGGTGCAGTAAATTCAATACTTTGAGCTTTCTGAGGTAATAAGTAGTAATTTTGAAATACTATACTCTGTAGGTGTTCTTTACTTCCTGCTGCAGCCAACATGAAGTTACCCTTCAGCAACTGCTCATTGGATATTTAATAACCCATTGAAGGTCAACATATTTTTAAACCATAAATAAATTCACTTTCTGATTCATCTTAAGGCAAATATTTAGTTTGGGCATGTATTTAAAATTTAAAGTGGAAGTATTGTCTGTTGAATTGCCCCATAATTTTAAATATTGTAAAGAAAGATGTTTCTCTGTCAATCCTTCAACTGTGTTTTTTGCTTCAGTCTGTGGCATCGTACATGGGGAAAGTAAATTGTGGGCAGAACTGCTTCATAACATTGCATGGGCAGTTTAGTCGATTATACTTGCCCTTTAAGTAAGCATGGGTTTTTAATGCTAATTACAGGGCCTGTAGAATTCCATAACAAATCAAGGCCAATTTCTGTGTCAAGCCCAACCAGATTCTGCAAAATGTTTATATGGAATTTAGCAGCGCTGGTCACACTCGTGTGTGGACCCCACAACTTGTGTTCACGAGAGTGCCCATACTGCCCAATATCTATCAACACGGCAGCGCATCCTGGGGGCATAACATCCAAACTGGACATTGTGTCTGTCACGTGACCTTGCATGCATTTTTCCAATCTTTTAGTAGGTGGACTGATGATAATCTAGTGACACGAGGTCAGATACGAATTGTAAAACTGCTTTATTTTATTGATAGCAAATGAACATACAGAGTAGCGATTATAACCAAATCGCACCCTAATCCAACTAACCTTCTTTTCCCTTCTTGTGAACAAGAAAAATAATAAATATACGCCGCGTGAACCCTTTTAACGGGCTCACTTAACCTTTCCTGGTTAGCTCTATCTCTCAAAATGGAATCTGTCTGCCTCTTGTTTCCATTTCCAGAGCTTAAACAAAACTGACTTGCACATATCGATCTTTGTTGTTCTTCCTGCCCCCTGAACAGAGAATTAATGGCTGCCCTCAAACTCTCCCTGTCTGGGGATTGGCCAGTTGAGCTGCCAAGCAAGCAGCTGGGCATGGGTCCCTTGGAACTATTTCCTGCTATTCTCCACTGAATGGGGCCATCTTGAGCTAATAAGCCTGGGATAAGTCAATTGACTCTTATTGTTTAAGCTTGAAATGGTATGTGAGTAACAACATTTGACAAACTGTTCAATCTAGCTTTACTACACATACTTCCCCTACATCCGTTGGTAATTTTAATCCCGTGTGAGCTGGATTTAATTTAAAGGTAACATTTTTAATATAAGTCATAAGGTCCTTTGGGAGAAAAATGGTCAAAATCCTAAAATGTGTAATACTGTTCAAAACGAATTTTCCCATTTCAAATTGTAGAGTTTTAAATTACAAAATTGTATCTTCTAATGTTTGAGTTGCTGGTGAGCCCAGTGCGGCTTATTGACAGACAGATAAAGCTAGTGTTGTATTCAATAATGTAAATTCACTTACTGTTATGTCAAACAGGAAGATACATTATCATTTTAAATGGGACAAACTTAAGTGCTGAGGCTGTATTTACCATACTATTTATAAATAGCAGTACTTTAAATGTTTAAGCACAGCTTTCGGGACTTGGTGCTTCTGCAAAGCTAGCTGATTAAAGATTTGCGATAAGTTGCCTTGGCATTTTACATGTGCGGATTTCACCTGCCTAGTATATGAAGAATGCAAGTTGTGAAATGCAGAAGGTTTAATAAATTGCAAATAAATAGAGATTGGAAGATTGATGACTGATGATGGGTTCAATATATATGTAATCATTTTAATGCAGTTAAAATGTTGGTGGGAGGATAAAACAACTAAGAAATGGCACATCCGTTTCTGTCGAATTGCAGGGCGCTGGGAACCCTGTCTAATTGTAATGGAGATGATGGTAATTTTAGCTGGTATATACAGTAGCATAATTTCTGTACAGCATTACTTTAATAGTATTATACTTACAGAAGCACCTTTCTATAAATGCCCCGGGGAATGTTTTGCATGGTAATTGTTTTAGACCGTTCCCACCCCCCCCCCCCCCACTTTCTAATTTTGCTCTACATGTGAATCTACTTGAACTTGTGCCTTTAAGGTTTTTTTTATCTGTTCATGGGATGTGGGTGTCGCTGGCAGGGCCAGCATTTATTGCCCATTCCTAGTTGCCCTTGAGAAGGTGGTGGCGAGCCGCCGCCTTGAACCGCTGCAGTCCGTGTGCTGGGTCCATGGGTTGCTCACAAGATATTTCCATGAGGCTAGCTGCTATGAAGTGTGATGTACAAATGACAGGACATCCCTGCCTCATGAGGATGCTCTTCCACTTTCACCTGGTGTCTGTTTGCTTAGTGCAACTCAGAGCATAAATTGAACAGAGTAGAGGAATCCAATTTACATCCTCTCACTTTGTGGGGCATGGCACCACTGCTCTCTGGCTGGAGTATACCACTCTGCAGTCGACAGAACATTATATTCATCTGTGATAAGAGATCGCAATCTCTTCCTTTCCCCTACCGAAAAAATATATTGGCTGGATTGTGCTGTGAGCGGCTACACTTGCACTTGCCTATAGAACATAAGAACTTGGAGCAGGAGTAGGCCATTTGGCCCTTCGAGCCTGCTCCGCCATTTAATAAGATCATGACCGATCTTCTACCTCATCTCCACTTTCCTGCACTATCCCCATATCCCTTGATTCCCTTAATATCCAAAAATCTATCGATCTCTGTCTTGAATATACTCAACAACTGAGCCTCCACAGCCCTCTGGGGTAGAGAATTCCAAAGATTCACCACCCTCTGAATGAAGAAATTTCTCCTCATCTCAGTCCTAAATGGCCGACCCCTTATTCTGAGATTGTGACCCCTAGTTCTAGATTCCCCAGCCAGGGGAAATATCCACCCTGTCAAGTCTTGTAAGAATTTTGTTTGTTTCAATGAGATCACCTCTCATTCTTCTAAACTCCAGAGAATATAGGCCTAGTCCACTCAATCTCTCCTCATAGGACAATCCCCCTATCCCAGGAATCAGTCTGGTGTACCTTCGTTGCACTCCCTCTATGGCAAGTATATCCTTCCTTAGGTAAGGAGACCAAAACTGTAAATAATACTCCAGGTGTGATCTCACCAGGGCCCTATAGACTTTCTATGGGGTTTTGCACCGCAAGTTACTGTCAGCCAAACATCCAAAAGGTGTGGAGCCCTCTACAGTGTATCTGGGACCCGTGTGAACAGGGCAAGCAACTGTGTATCTTTAACAATTCTTCAATCTGATTAGTTATGAGCAACGCAGTGTGTGAACCAGGAAGCGTAAGTTAGAATATTGAATTCAATGTCAAATCAGGTACAGAAAGCGAAATAGAGAGGGAAAGAAAGATTGGATTAAGAGAGAGATGAGACAAAGAAAAGTAAAAACTTTTTTTAATTTAATTTTTTTTTAAAAACCTCCAACAATAATTAAAATCTATAGGAATAAGACTTCATGTTTGTTAAAGTTAATTTTCAGTGCCAGCGAGATAGTTTGACAGTAATTAACTCTTTCCATGCAGTTAAACGGGTACTTGGACTGTAATGACTTGGCTTAACATTTTGTGGTGAGTTTAGTCCATATCTACAACATAAGTGCAGGAACTTCACGTTGTTCAATACATTTGAACGGTGAACCAGACGGCGACATGCTGTTTTCGTGCAGCTTACAGAGGGCAACGCATCTTGGACAACAACTTGTAGATTTTAGCTGCACATGTGTGCCCACCAGAAGTTGCTGTCTGATTTGCGCATAAATAACGGTGAGGGCTGATAGCCTCACGGTTAATTTCACAGCAAAACCTGGCCCTAAGTTAACCACGTGCTGCATGCATGCATTTCCCCCCCCCAAACCTTGCTTCCTGTTGTCACAATTTTTGAGTAATGCTTTTATGACAACACTTGCAATGTAAATGGCTTATTGTAAAATTGGCAGTTATTTATGTCAACAGTTGCCTGTCACAATGTTGTTTACAGCACAGAAAGAAGCCATTTGGCCCTTTGCTAGAACAATCCAACACTAATACGACTGCCCTGCTGTCTCCCCATAACTTTGTATCTTCCTCTGCTTCAGATGTTTATCTGTCCCTGAAAACATGCAATGGTCTCTGCCTCAACAATTTCCTGTGGCAAAGCATTCCCTGCTATAACAACTCACTGATAAAGATTGTTTTCTAACCTCTCTACTCATTTAATGACCATTTAAAATTGATTATCCCTCGTCACTGATTCTCCAGCCAATGGAATTTGTCTTTCCCTACTCAGCATATCAAAACCTCTCTCAACTTTAAAAATAGCTATTAAATATCCTTTTAGCCATCTGTGCTCTAGTAGTAATAGTTAATGTAACTATAACTATAGTTTCTCATCTCCGGTATCATTCTGGTGAATCTACTCTGTACGCTTTCTATGACTTTAATGTCCTTTCCATAATGAGGCACCTAAAATTGCATGCACTACTCTAACTGTGGCCTAAGCAATGTCCTGTACAAATTTATTGTAACTTATTTGCTCTTCTGCCCCTATTTATAAAACCCCAAATTACTTCCTCCAAGTATTCACAAAGGAAGGCGTGAGCAACATGCCCTCCCCAAACAAAAATAACCTAAATAAAGTCATGGGCCTAGAAATTGGATATGGCCACAAAACGGGGAGTGTTAAGGCCCAACGATGTTAAGCTGCGCCAGGTCAAAATGGTCTAGGTAGCACTCAAAATTTGTGCTCAGTCTTCATTAACATGAATAAAGTCTTGATTTCAGCACTAAAATTGCTGCTCATTGGCTTAACGCTCAACAGATGGGCCAATATCGGGTCCAGTCTAATTCCAAGTCATGTTTGTCACAGGCTTTACTCAGTACTTAAAAGGGGAGGTGCATTGATGCTACAGCATCTCATTGTCAAACCACTCACAACTGTAGCTGGAAGAAGACTGTAGTGCAAATCCATGGCGGAGTGTCAGCACTGGGAGAGAGCCTGCAGAATCCCGACGCAGTTCTTGAGGCACTGGTCGTGGCGAGGAAGCGGGCTGTCCTCTTCCCAAACACTGGCAGGAAGCCCTTGCCACACACGTCTCGAAGGCTCTGGCAGGAGATAGCCGCCCATGTCACGGCCAGCACTGTGGTTCCAAGGTCAACCATCCAGTGCTGAAAGAATTTTAATGATGTCACACGGCAGGTCAAGGTGAGTGAAGGCTTCAGCAAATGCCATATGCCACCATCTGCACCACAAGCCTCACACACTACTCAATGCACCACACCCCCAGCACTCACCTACCAACAATCTCTACCTATCATCACTCACACCTCTCAATCAGAGCTTCACTTCACCCTCACAACCTTACCACTGCTGCAACACTCACACCCACATCTCACCTTGCACACACTGACAGCTATTCAATTATGGCAGACACATCACCCAAACACATTGCACCACATTCACTCTCACACTTCCATTCAGCTTGCAGGCCAAGGTGGCTCACAACTGGCGAGGCTCCCCTCACCATAACCTGACTCTTGTGCCTTTCTGCTTTTAGATAATCAAGAACAAGCACCTGAGCAGCCGGTCCCCGAGGCGATGCGACAGAGCGAGGAGGGAGAAGAAGACGACAGCTTCACTGCGTCTGTCACTTGCAGACACCATCTCAGAAACTGGCACTGTGCGTACTTTACAGGCTAGTGTTGAAGTGGGATATGCACAGTGTGAGCCACCGGGCACGAGTGGGCTGCAGCAAGGCCAGGGGGAAAGGGTAGCTCAGGGGCCAGCTCCCCGGAGGGCGAGTACTCGCGCTCGAGTTCTGCTGCACAGGACTCAGATGAGGACCTCGATGGGGCGGCCTTCAGAAGGGTGTTTGGCATGCACACCGAATTTCTGGCAAGCCTGCCAGAAAGCCTCTTGGCAATGTCAAGGAGCATGCAGGAGTCTGCCTTCAACATTGGAGCCCAGGATTTCCAGGCTGGAAATGATGGAAGACTCCCGAAGAGACCGTGTCGACCCAGAAATGATGGTGCGTATGATGGGCCATGTCATGGCTGCCATTGCAGCACAGGCGGAAGTGACCCAACGTCTTAATGCTGCAGCAGAAGCGCAGACCGCTCTCATGAAGTCTCAACTTGATGCCACCCAAGCTCAGTCCGCTGTCCTGCAGTCTCAGACTGCTGCCATCGTGGCTAGGTTTACCAGTGTCGACAAGGGCTTGCAGGGTGTCACAGCAGCCCAGCAATCTGTGCTCCAACAGATTGCTAGGGATGCTGAGGTGCCGGCCTGGGGGAGTGACAGTGGGTCAGTGGAGCAGGACCCTGCTGTCCTCTCTCAGGATGACAGCATTCCTCTTACCAGCACTGCCACTCCGCCAGTGCCCTTGCTGCTGTCTGTCAGCCAGCCCAGACTGCTTCGCCCAAGCCGAGGTGGTGCAGGCTACAGCCGGGCCTTCTCGGGCCAGAGCTGCTCGAGGTCATCCTGCGGGGTCATCCTGCAAGGCCATCTGCAGTCTCCCCCCCCCCCCCGCCCATGGAAACTCAGCAGCCTTCCACCAGCCATGCTGCAGCCATTGGGGGAGCACTAGGACAGGAAAGGGCACCCGAATGACAGGCACTTAAGGGATTGCACAAGGGTGATTTGTTCATATTGTAAATGTAAAATGTGTGAAGTGATTTTGGATACATTTATTTCTTTGTGGTGGCTCTCATTTCAGCTTTGTGCCCAGGAGGACACTGTGATATACAAAGCCCCGATTAGACCACACCTGGAGTACTGTGAGCAGTTCTGGGCACCACACCTGAGGCAGGATATATTGGCCTTGGAGGGAGTGCAGCGTAGGTTTACCAGAATGATACTCTGACTCCAAGAATTAAATTACGAGGAGAGATTACACAAACTAGCGTTGTATTCCCTAGGGGCTAAATGACCTCCTCCTGTCCCTATGTTCCTATGTTCCGGGACAGAGGGATGGTATAATGGGGATCTGGGGTTTCATTCATTGGAATCGGAGTTCATGGATAGCCTGTCTGGAAGGGGGATTGGCAGCCTGCCTCCTCGTCCTCGTCCTCCTCCTGAGGTGGTCCCGCAATCCCTGGTGGCTAGGGCTGCGCCCTCATGATGGCCAAGTTGTGGAGCATGCAGCAGACCACCGCTAAATGGGACACCCGCTCCGCTGAGTACTGGAGGGCGCCTCCCGAGCGGTCAAGACAGCGGAACTATTGCTTCAGTAGCCCGATGGTCTGCTCCATGATGTTCCTGGTGGAAGCATGGCTCTCATTATGAGTGCTGGGCACGAGTGGTGGAGTTGCGGAGGGGAGTCATGAGCCAGGTGCAGAGCGGATAGCCCTGGTCTCTGAGCAACCACCCCTCAGTTTGATGTGGTGGCTGGAAGAGTGATGGCATACCGGACTGACGCAGGATGAAGGCATCATGACTGCTTCCAGGATAGTGGGCATTCACCATCAGTAAGCGCTGGGTATGGTCGCACACCAACTGCACATTAAGTGAGTGGTAGCCTTTGCGGTTATGGAAGATCTCAGGATTGTTATACGGCGCCTGCAAAGCCACGTGGGTGCAGTTGATGGCGCCCTGCACCATGGGGAAACCTGTTATCCTGACAAAGCCACATGTGTGCTCTTCTCTGCTCAGAGGGAAGACAGCGTAGACCCTTCCTGGAGTAGAGAGCCTCAGCGACCTCCCGGATGTAGTGATGGACGGTGAACTGTGAGATGTTAGCTATGTCTCCTGCTGCAGACTGGAAGGGTCTGCTGGCGAAGAAATTGAGGGCCACAGTGACCTTGACTGCCACTGGGAGATCCGTGTTCACCCTGCTGTCAGGCTGCAGGTCTGGTTGCAGGAGGTGGCAGAGTTCTGTGGCCACCTACTTGGTGAAGCGTAGCTCCCTAACACACTGCTCCTCGCTTAAATGGATATACGAGTATCCATATCGGGCGGAAGAGCAGCGGCTGCCATTTGTTTGCCGGAATCTGGCGGTAATGGGTGGCGAAAAGCCCCCGAATTTCTAGGCCATGGCCTTGATATAAATAAGATGGAATTTCTAGACAGCCTGAAAGAGCTCAAAAGCAAGTATTCCCTGAGGTTAGATGGTATTTATCCCAGGGTGCTGAGAGAGGCTATGGAGGAGATTTGTGAGGCACCCTCCATCATTAAAGGAATCAGTGGAATATACTTATTATCAGCAGACTGGACACAGGCTAATATGTTGCCCATATTTAAAAGGGGAGACAAAAAATGGGCAACTACAGATGCAGTAGTCTTCCAGTTCATGCAAGATATTGGAATTGATTATCAGGAAGAACCTTGAAGATTATCAGTACAGTTACAAAACAGCAGTCAACACAGATTGAACTCCTCAACTTTGAGGAACTGACACCCAAGTGGATTGTGGTAAGCTCTGTGACATACCGCAAGCTCTAAATGGCATTTGAAAGAGTTCAACACAAAGGTGCTATTCATTAAACTCAAAGCTGTGAGGATTCAGGGTATACCTTGAGAATTCATAAGAATTTGGCTAAAGTTTAGAAAACAATGAGGACTGGTGGGGGATATACTCAGTGGGGTGCCTTAGGGTTCAGTGTTGGGAGCACTACTGTTTTCAATTTACATTGGTGGCTTGGATTGAGAAACTCAATGCAAAGTGGTCAAATGTCTAGATATACTAGAAGAAGCAGTGGAGACAGCTCAAATTAGAGATTGAGTTGTAAAAGTATGTAAATAGGAAGAATAATGGCAGATGAAACTTAATGTGGACAAGTGTAAAGTATTGCACATAGGAAGACAAAATAAGTGACCCGCGTACTCCCTGAATGGTGTTAAGATAGCCATGTGCAAAGCTGAAGAGACCCAGGAGTGCCATGACATTTGACACTCAACATGTCTGACCAATGCTGAACAGCAGTTGACAAATGTTGAACAACACAGCTAGACCAGTAGAAGATGGAGGAAGTTGTCACCCAACAATTTTAGTGCCATGGCCAGTCCACACTGAGCACTGTATCCAGTCCTGGTTGCTGAGATATCGGCGTGACATTCAAGCTGTAGAGGCAGTGCGGCAAAGAGCTCTAAGCCTGAACCTGGTGTCTAGAGGGCCGAGCTATGAGCAAAGACTGGAGAGACTTGCGCTTTTCAAGGAAGCATCGGAGAGGTGAGCTGAGAGGGGTACATAAGCTAGTTTAATGGAAAAGGTAACTCCAGAATAATGCTATAAATTAAATTGTGTAGTAGGACGAAGAAACATAAGTTCAAGCTAATAAAAGCTCATTTTGGACTGAGGTCAGGAATAATTCTTTGCATAAAGAATGGCCAGCATGTAAAGTAGACTTCCAGAAAGGGCAGTTGAGGTGAAACCCTTTAATCTTTTAAGAAACAGTTTGGTGCTGCAGTGGGGGAACTTTTAAGGTTTTTCCTAATGAATTAGGATGGGTCAAAATGTCTTCCTCATTTGTAATTTCTTTGTGATCTTGTAAACAGAGGCATATCAAGTTATTGTACCAGCAGGAAAGGTGATTAAGTATTGGGTATGACTGCAGATTAGTATATGATAAGCCTGTGTCCCACTGAAATCTAGCTCTTGTCTTCATGTGTCATAAGGCCTATATTCCTGGCTGTTGTTGACCTGTCAGCTTTCGTTAGTTTTCGAGATTGGAATTTATGCATTGGATGTTTATTACTAGTTCATTATAGTATTTGGCACAGTAACAGTAGTATGAAATATTAAACTCGTAATTTGTATTTGCATAATTTAAGTGGATTGACCTGGTCAATAAATGGAGCATCTTTACCATTTTGGCATGTTGCATTAGATAAGAGGTGAAAAACTCATGAGAATCATGCAGGATGGAGTGCTTAATGGTGGTGATGAAAAGTGAAATGGAGAAACATTTTAAAAGAAGTTTATTCAGAGTAGAAATAATTTTAGAAAAGCCGCTTGTATTTGTGGCAAATACTGGAAATGAATTACTTCTCATATTTAACTGCTTCCGGTGGAAGCAATGCCAAAAGAATGGCAATGTTACTGGTGCTCTTCGTCTGCCCT
Source organism: Squalus acanthias (assembly GCA_030390025.1). Classification (NCBI taxonomy): domain Eukaryota; kingdom Metazoa; phylum Chordata; class Chondrichthyes; order Squaliformes; family Squalidae; genus Squalus; species Squalus acanthias. The sequence continues at coordinate 151,337,135 of CM059426.1, read as the reverse complement.
CTATACATTGCAGAGTGGGTTCAGAGCACCAACAACAATACTGAAATAGCTACTCTTTCGTGATTGTGACTTTTCTGTTTCTGACCGTGGACCTTCCATTTGGAGGCACTAGTTTGCCTTGTTCCTACTCCAGTGAAATGGAACAGTTTTATAATGGTGTAACCTGGCACTTGACTTCCAGTCCACTTCAACTTTAGTTTCATTACCCTTGACCAGTCATGTTCCATATGGCATTTGAAATGTGGAGCTGGGAAAACTGCAGACTTTGTGTGCTTTCGGGCAGTTACCCGGGTAATTATTTTAAACTCTGAAATCATTGCACGTCATCAAAAAAATCTGCTTGCTCATTTCAGGTATCGTTATTGGACTCCTTTCCTTACAATGCTCTCTTTGAATTACTGATGTCACATTAGTAACTAAGATATTTTAATTGGATTGCTGAAGGAGATCTCTCCTTTGACTTCGTTTCTCTCAGGAATGGATGTTCCATGAAATGTATGTATCCATCCTAAATGCTGGATTCATCATGCAAGCACCTTGGGCTGGATTTTGATACTGGGGCGGGTTGGGGTCGTGTCATCCGCATTTCGTGTTATCCACCCGACTGCAATTGGATGTGGGAGATTGATGCAATTTTCACTTAATTGGGCAATTGAGTTCCAGCATGTGGGAACCCATGAACCAATTAGTGGTTTCAGTCTGAAAGTCGCCTCTGATGATGTCATCATTGCTGCTGCATTGAAGGTCTTCAGAGACTGCCTGGCCTTTGCTGTGAGTGGACCTGGATGCAAAATGAGTAGCAGCTCAGCGAGAGAGTGAGTTTTTTTGCAGCCAGGTCCCCTCTCAGCAAAGGCCAGGCAGTCTCTGAAGGCATTCAATGCAGCAGCATCAGAGGCGACTTTCAGACCTAATACTACTACTACCTTCATCACATCTCCGTTGTAATAGTGGACCTGCAGCTGATAGTCAGCTATCCACTTGTGCTCCCGCCAGGTTTCACTGGCGTGTTTCACATCAGGTGTGCTTCACGTCGGAAAAGGGTTAAACTAGCTAAAACGTTTCAAAATGGCATTACAGAGCCAATTTAGGGCTTGTTAAGGGCTTTAATGGCCTCTCCCACCTCTTGGAGGCGGGAACACCGCACACGATTTCATCAAAATTGCATGGAGGCGGGATCAGGTCTGCCCGCCACTTTTCGCAATTTTAACCCCCCACACGCCTCCAAACCCGCCTCCACGGCCCTATGAAAATCCAGCCCCTTTTCTTTTCTTCAAACTTCTGACCAACAGATAGCTAAACATAAGATTCTGAGAAACGTGTTATTTCCTCAAACACAGCTCACACAGAAGTGGAAACCACAATAACAGCCCCGAAAAATAATTTCAACAAACTATAGGCCAGGAAGATGTTGCGGAGCAAAAGGGCTGTTTGTGATATCTCTGTATAGACTGAACTGGCTGTGAATGGGACCTGCTCCCGACCAATATTGCAGTATCTCTTGACAGAATCAAGTCAGTATTTTGTTGGGATGGACCTACATTTATTTACCAAATCCAGTTTAGCTTTGACACTGCCCCCAAGTGCTGCGAAATACGAATTTCCGTATGCATCTGTATTTTTTCCATTTTGTGTTGGTATTCTGCACAAGGCATGCTGCAGATACTGGCCAGAGGTACTTTAGACCTCCAAACCAGGATTGCTTTATAGCCAATGTTGTCTCAAGAATCGCAGGGAAGGTAACAAGAAATTGCATTTATATAGTGCCTGATTATGTCATCATGCTGTCCCCAAGTGCTTCACAACCAATTGGTCACTTTTGAAGTGCAGGCATTCATTGTCGTTTTGCAGGCAAACAGCAGCCAATTTACACACAGGACGATCCCACTAACGGCAACTAAGATGAATGACAATTAGGCTCAGAAATGCTACAAATGCTTTACTAAACAAAACGAGTGGCTCCTGTCATCAATGGCTTGCATTTAGAAATGAAGATGTAGTATTGGAAACTCTATCTGCCAGTCTCTGCACATTAACTGAACATGCTGAACTACAAAACTCTATATACACTAAATTGTGTTTTATACTAGAATATCTAATTTTTATAATAGAACATATGGCTTATTTTCAAACATAAATTTAAACTTATATCCTTTATATTGCAAAAAAAACTTCTAATTATTATGGACTGAATTATGAAAGCTGCTATTTTTAAGTTGACCTATGTCCATATAGGTTTCATAGCAGTACTAATTTGGCCATGCAGCAATACAGACTCACATTTATAATTAAGTTCCAGTTTCATAACTACAACAAAATAAAATGGAACCATCAGATGAAGGTGTGTGTTTATGGTAGTTTGAACTTCTTAGCTTATCCCTTCGTAATGGCAATATTACCCAATAAAATAAGCACTAATGTAACCAGGCCTTTTTAATGCCAATAAAAGACTTGGTAGGATTAATGGAGCTTTACAATATCCTGTTTACTATGGTCCAATTCTATATACTTCTAAATGAGTGTTGCATTGTCAAAGTTTTGAGGATCATGTATCTATAGTTTCTCACTGAACTAAAACTGGTTGAAGTGGTAAACAGCACCATCTTGTGGATATTTGGGATATTTTCCTCTCTGAATGATTTTGTTCTTTTCTCGTTGGGTTTCCCCTTGAATTGTTTTTTGGGAAGTTATCTGTTTTTGGTTTTATTCCATAATTTTTTAGATTTAGATTGTTTTCTCCCTGCCTTTTAAAAAAAAAAAAAAAAATTATTAACTTTCTCTTGATCCTTTTAGTTAGTTCCTTTGTTTCCTGTCCGACTCGTATCTTACTTTACATCCTTCTTTCTCCCCTCATCACCTTTCATGAATGAAACAGCTGGTGCAGATCTAGAACTGGGGGAATGTGAGTGAAACTCAAGAAACTGACCCAAGATGTAGTTGAGGTCTGGTGAGCAGAAGAAAGGAACGTCTTCAGTAACAGCGGTTGAAATTGTGAGTTATGAGGAACTGACTCCTGAGTGAAAGAACAGTAACAATTATGGTTGCTAATCAGGGGTGACAGCATATCATTTTTATATATATCTAATATAAATATATTCCAGCATTATCATTGGAATATGAAAAAGAACACCCAAAAAATCAATGATGTTCATGATATTTTAAGTACATCTATTGCTAAAGGTCTAGCATATGGCCCACACTTCCTTTTCACAAACCTTACTTCCTGTTGTCATGATTTTTGAATAATGCTTTTTATGCCAGCGTTTATAATGTGGAAAGACTATGAAAAGTATGTTGGCTCTTTTTTAATGAGAGCGCCGATCTGCAAGTCACATTGTAGTTGTAGGCTCCCCTCCAGGCTCTGGGTGTTGTAAGTCACCCAGTTTTGCCCACCATTTTGTTTTTTAACTTTTTCCTTTTCTGTGCAGGTAAGTTTATATTATATTTTGTTCTTTTTAACTTTATGGCCTTCCCCATAGCTCTCCAGCCCTTCCCTGGCACCCAGCTGCTGTCCAGGCATCCTGCTCAGATCACCACTATGCTAGACCATCTCATTACTATATCTAATGCCCACAGCGCTACTGTGTTTCCCCACCTCTTGCACCCTTTGTTGCTACCTGCCTTTCTACCTTTCTCCGGCTCTTCTCTCTTTCAGACCAAGCCTCCCAGTTTCGTTGCCCCTATGGGTCATTGAAAACTTTATTATACTGGCCTTGTTTCATCCCAGTCTTGGCCTTCTCTTTCTTTGAGTGAATGACTGGGGAGATGGAGAGACAGGAGATGGGGAGGAAAATATATGGGGGAAAGAGATGGAGTTGGGGTGGAGAGAAATGGGGAGACATGGGGACAGAGGAAAACATGAGGGAGAGAGAAATGGAGAGGCATGAGGGGAGAGGGAGAGATATGGGAGACATGAGCGAGAATATAGATGGGGGAATATAGATTTTAAAAATCAGATTAGGAATTGATGACTCAGAGATTGTGGGGAGAGAAATTGGACAGGGAGAGATCAGGCAAAGAAAAATAGCTGAGAGAGAGATCAGCGCTATCGAGGTATGAATGAGACTGGGGATTGAGGAGCGACAGATGGCCATGAGATTGTGGACAGAGATTGAGTTAAAGAAAGAGAGGTATGAAAGAGTGCACAGTATCAAAGGGGGAAGATTACATGTACATATCAAAGGGAAGAGATCAGGGAGAGGAAAAAGGAGATGTGGGGATAGAACAAGTGATAGAGGGCAGAGGACAGAATGAGAGAGACACACAATGTTGAAGGTGCTGAAGACTCACTGAGCAATGCCACAGGAGATCTACTAATATATAAAGAAGATTGTGACGTTCTCTATCATTGCTTTTGTATGTGCTCATTTTCTATTTTAATCATGCTGGAATTTGATTTGTTCCCTTTAAGTAGCAAGTCCTTTTGGATGTACTTTATTTTTAATATTTTATTGTTGTGTGCTCATCAAAGTGAGTCATTATTATGTTTAATTACATTTTGATGCACAAAGCACTCGAGTATTTAAATCCTGTGCATTTGAAAACTTTGGTTCTGACTAGTTCATACACTCCTGCATATTATAACCGAGAGCAACACAAAATAAATAAAGTAAACTTGGGCAAAGTTTAGCTTACTGAAATAAATGAAATTTCCAACATTGACACTGTTTGGAGACCCATGAAAGTGGTGTGGAAAAATATTTCATCAATTCTATTAATGGGTATTTTTAAATCCAAAAATTTGGCAGCAGGAACAGTGTCCGGCAAATGTTGTCAGTTAATCAGCATGCTAGAAATAAAATGCCTATTTCCTGTTCCTTATGCAGAGACAGGTGATTGTTGGGGTCTTTTGATATAAGCTCCCTGTGGAAGGGATTGCAGTGCAGACAGAAAATGTAGATATTGTAATGCATCACTAGAGTGGGTTTGAACAGAGTGTGTTGGGAGAGATAGGCTGGAGCTGAGAGGCGATGATGCATTCAAGGAACTTGGAGGAAAGAGGCAAAGTAATTTAGTTGTGTGAAAATAGAAGTATTTTGGTTTTACTGGCTGCTGTAAGATTGTGATACAGCCTTTTGTGTGTCTGGTTTAAATTGTGTCAATATTAATTTCTTTCAGGTTTAGGTTTGATAAACATTTTTGGTTTCTGGTATGTTGCCTAAGACAGCATAGCATGTTGGAATCCCAACACCCTGTGCTCTAAAATTATAAGCTCATAGGTTCATGTTGCACATCCTGCACAGTTTGGAGTGGAGTGCAGCTCTCCACAGAGAGGAAGGATATATTGGAGAGAGCATCAGCCTTGGCCATTCTTTGGGAGAAAAAGTCAGTTGGTTGCGCCTCCCGTTAGCGCCTTAAGAAGGCGCTAATGGGGCACAAAGCGACTAGCGCCGATCTCCTGCGCCGGCAGATCATGACGTCAGTCGAGTGCGCAACGCCCCGGTAGCACCCCGGGGCGGATATAGAGTGGCGCCCCCTGCCTTACCGCCTGCCGCTAGCGACAGGTTGAGGGGAGCGTTTTGCAGTCAGGAAGGGACTGGGGGAGCGCTATTTAAAGGTGACCGCTTCCTGCCTTTTTTTGTTGGTGACATTTTTGAACCACGCATTCAGAGAGAGAGAGAGAGACTTCTGGAGAGATTCAACGCTGTGTGAAGGAGTTTTGGGTACTGAGCAGTACTTTGCAGGTTCATTTTGATTTGCCCTTGTATCGATTTAGAAGAGACTGTAGGTGCTGCACTCTGAGCTCTTTCCCTGGTACTCTCCATTGTTCTTTCCAGCAAATTTGATGTACAGGTCTCTCCCGGCCGAGATTCAAGGCTGCAATGAGCAGGATGTGGATGGAAAGCAAGATCAACCCTCCACTTTAAAAACTGGCCGGCGCCATTGTGTCTGTGTTCCATTGCTGACTGACATCACATGAGCTTCGCCAGCGCTCTGAATTAGTGCCTCGCTCCTCGGCCTTTGCGCCTTAAGACAGATGTGTAGCGCTTGATTTAGCGCGCCAATCACCTCCAGGGGCGATAAAAGTCAAGTTTGCAGTCGGAGACGATAATTAGCGCCAGGCGCTAATCTTTGCGCCTGGCCGATAATTGCGCCCCAAATGGGGCGATACTGAATTTCTCCCCCATTATATCTCCTCCTCATTTCAGAGCCGTTATGGCAGAGCCCTGGTACCTGACTGAGGAAGGGAGGCCACGAATGTGGAAAATGCACCCCAAGGAAAAAAGGATGCATTGTTCTCACTGTCAGACAATGGGCCAGAAATTCGCCTCTCCGGCTTGCCGCGGGGGTAAGGATCGCGCGCGCAGTTACCTACCGCGCCTGCCGTTGTGTTTTGGGCCCACGGAAACTTCAGCTCCTGGGCCTCTCCCAACTGCCGGCGCGCAGTGCGTGCGTGTCCCAGGGGCGCAGTTAGTGCGATGCGTCCCCTGGGATCACGTGGGCCATGGAGAGCCAATGGCAGCAGACCATCTTTCATTCATAGATTTGACCTGTCCAATCTGTGAATTGAAATCGGCCCCAAAAGAACAGCTAAACTTAAAATAAATTTAAAAAAAAACCCCATCACATTTATAAAATAACTATAGTTAAATAAATTAACCACTTTAAACAAAAATTTTAATTTTTGAAAAAATTAAAATACTTTTTAAAAGTGATAAAAAATAAACTTACCTTTCTTTAAAGTATGTAAAAAAGATAAACCTGTTGAATTTTTTTTTAAATTATACTTAATTAACCACTTACCTTGTTGAAAACGGGTCTTACGCCTCCTTTTCAAAAGCGTAGTTTCTTCACTACTTACCCTCGCGTAGAAACCTGAAAAAAATCTAAGTTTGCTGCGTGCGCGCAGCCTCTCCCGCGCACGCGGTTCACCTAGGAACCGCCCCCTTCACCAGACCGGAAGTTCCGGTTTCCCGCGCATGCGCAGTGCATGCAGGAAACCAGCACTTCGGGACGTCTTACGGGTGAGTACGGACAGTGTGTACTCACCCGGGAAGGGCCGAATTTTTGGCCAAATGACTCACACTTGAATTTTATTTATTTATTTCAACGGTGCAAATTTTTATGGCAGTAGGGGTTGTTTAAGGTGGGACCCAGTAATCTCAGTACATTTTATTGAGTGGCAAAGTGGAACATCTATTATATTAAAATGTAATGACATTAATTATATTTAACTATAATGAAATTAATTGCTATGATCTTCCTCCTTAAAAACATGCATCCTACTTTTTTCCCCTTGGTGACGATTGTGGCAATTATTAAGTTACCTGCAGAGTTTACATATTACATAGGATATATGGCACAGAAACAGGCCATTCAGCCCAACCAGTCCATGCCGGTGTTTATGCTCCACTTGAGCCTCCTCCTGTCTTTCCTCATCTAACTATCAGCATAAATCTCTATTCCCTATGCTTATCTAGCCTCCCCTTAAATGCATCTATACTTTTTGCTTCAACCACTCCCTGTGGTAGCAAGTTCCACATTCTCACCACTCTTTGGGTAAAGAAGTTTCTTCTGAATTTCCTATTTGATTTCTTGGTGACTATCTTATATTGATGGCCTCTAGTTTTGCTCTTCCCCCCCCCCAAGTGGAAAACTCTATGGCTGCGATTTCGCCAGCGAAGGCGGGATCGCGGCGAGAGATGGTTGGCGGGTTCCTTTCCCATTCCCGGCTGCAGCCACTCTGTAAAAAGGATTTTCCGTTAATAGGGCTCGTTAAGCCCACCCTGCGGAGTTCCCGGCCAATTAAAAAGAAGCGGGTCTGATGGCGTCATTTGATGACGCATCACCAGCCGGTTTCCTTAAAGGGACCATGGCCACATTTATTTTGACAGTTGTGCTGTCAGTGTTCTACAGCATTGAGGTGCTGCAAACACTGACAAGCACTGCATAAAGATGCACAGCTGTACCCAGGCTCTCACATGACTCCCTCCATATGCTTATGGAGGGAATCACAGCACGCAGGGAGGTTCTCTTCCCTTCCAAAGGCGGAAGAGACCTCTCCAGGACACCAACGCAGCCTGGTTGCACATTGCACAGGAGGGCAAAAGCAGGGATGTCATCAGGAGTACCTGGCTCCAGTGGCGCAAACCTTTCAATGATCCCAGTAGATCACAAAAAGTTACTGCCAAGCCACACTCAACCTCATCCTGCTGTGCCACTCATCACATCCCCATCACTCTGCCTTCCCTACCCTACTGCTGCACATCCTTACTCACACCAACTTACCTTGCACCTCCACCCATCTCTCTCTATCTACATTATCACTTCCCCATCTCGCTAGCCACCCCTCACGCTCACCCTCATCCTAGTGCAATCATACCAACTAACAGCATACAAGGGTAGGCACTTGGGTGTCTTATGCAATGTTCATGTAAATTTTCTGTTACTGTGGTGTCAAACATTGAAACCTTTATTTTCCACGCTTTATCTTATTGGACAGATCTGCGCTCACCTTTGGAAGTGTCTTAGTGAGTTGCGGTGAATGGTGAGACATAACGGTATCCCCCACAATGGTCATGAGTGTGAAAGGAATGGCTTGGACATTGTAGGAATGCTTTATGGTGCTGGTGTGAGGTGATGTTAACCTGCTGCATCATGTGGCAACCAGGGTGTACAGCGTCAAGTGAAGTAAATCTGGCCATGGTGATGCCATCGCTGGCCTCCCGGGCAGCAATGTTGTCGGGTGCTGATGCCCTGTGTCCAGTGCAGCATCAGGTGATTGCGGAGAAGGTTGGTGGTGGTGTTGGTGATGTTGTTGTGCCTGGTGATGTTGGTGTTGGGGCTGATCGTGGAGGGATTCAGAGGACCAAGGTGAGATTTTTTGAAGGGCACCAATGTTGCTGGAATAGATGGCAGCTGAATTTGAGATGACAGAAGCGATCTGTCAATGGTGAGGGAGCTTGCTCCAAGGAGGTGACAGTGGATAGAGAGTTTACTCCAAACACTTCCAAACTGCATACAGCTCAAAAGTGTCTTCCAAGTCCTGAAGGCTCAAGCTTCTGACATTGGAAAGTGACCAGCTGTGAAATGGTAGCTTTCATATGAGAGAGATTGGGTCGATTGGGTTTATACTCACTGGAGTTTAGAAGAGTGAGAGGGGATCTCATTGAAACTTATAAAATTCTGACAGGACAGGACAAACTAGATGCAGGAAGGATGTTCCCGATGGTCGGGGAGTCCAGAACCAAGGGTCACAGTCTAAGGATAAGGGGTAAGCCATTTAGGACAGAAATGAGGAGGAATTTCTTCACCCAGAGAGTGGTGAACCTGTGGAATTCTCTGCCACAGAAGGCAGTAGAGGCCAATTCATTAAATAGATTCAAGAAGGAGTTGGATATATTTCTTAAGGCTAAAGGGATCAAGGGATATGGGGAGAAAGCAGGGACAGGGTACTGAATTTGGATGATCAGCCATGATCGCATTGAATGCCGGAGCAGGCTAGAGGGGCCGAATGGCCTACTACTGCTCCTATCTTCTATGATTCTATACCACTTTTGCAGCTGTCACCTATTCACAGCAATGGGGAGACATAGGGAACCCGACCTACTTACCTGACGTGATCTCCGAATGACGTGAACTCTGTTAAAAATGTGGTAAAATAGAAAAAGGCTGGCAAAATAGTAGTAAAGATGCACTTAACAAGCAGTTAAGTATCTTAAATGTCTCCCCTGCCGCTTGGTGTCGGATCTGTTCTGAAATCGCAGACCCGACATTTTGGAAACTTACATGGAGGTGGGTTCGGAGCGGATTCCCAACCTGCTGTCAGTCATTTCGATTTTGACAGCGGACCCGCCTCCAAACCCGCACTCTGAGCATCGGCAATATTCAGCCCTACGTGTCTACTCTATCAAAATCTTTCAAAATTTTAAACACCTTTATTAGGTCACCCCTCAGCCTTCTCTTTTCAAGAGAAAAGAGACCCAGGCTGTTCATCCTTTCCTGATAGGTATACCCTCACATTTCTGGTATCATCCTTGTAAATCTTTTTTGCACCCTCTCCAGTGCTTCTATATCCTTTCTATAATATGGTGACCAGAATTGTACGCAGTACTCCAATACAAATTTAGCATAACTTCTCTACTTTGCAATACTATCCCTCTAGAAATAAACCCTAGTGCTTGGTTTCCTTTTTTTATGGCCTTATTAACCTGCGTCACTACTTTTAGTGACTTGTGTATTTGTACTCCGAGTTCCTTTTGTTCTTCTACCCCATTGAGATTCTTATTTTCCAAGTAATATGTGGCCTTCCTATTTTTCTTACTAAAATGTAATACCTCACATTTATCTGTGTTGAAATTCATTTGCCAATTATATGTCCATTCTGCAAGTTTATTCTTATGTCTTCTTGCAATTTGTTGCAGTCCCCCTCAGTATTGACTATCTCCCCCCGCCCCCCACCAAAATTTGGTGTCATCCACAAATTTAGATATTGTGTTTTTGATTCCAAAGTCTAAATTGTTAATATAAATTGTGCACAACAGTGGTCCCAGCACTGATCCTTGTGGAACACCACTACCCACCTTCTACCACTCTGAATAACTACCCTAAATGTAGATAGCTGTGTTTAAATGTCAAACCATTAGTTGTCTCATTAAAAAGAATTGTCACCTATTTTTTTCAGAATACTATGATATGATTGTGGAACAGTTTTAGTGCACCTGTTCGCGTTGATATTTGCAATTGCTTTGTTAACAGCTTACAGAACATGAAAGGAAAACCACATCTGCTTAACCACAAAATAATGAACCTCAAAAATTTACTGCAGCACACTTAAGTTCAACCCCCTAATGAAATTCTACATGCTAATCGTCCCCTCTGTGTCTGGTTTCAAACAGTCAACGTTTTTTTTTACAAAATACAATGCAAAGCACTTCTCAATTGTGTAGTTTGTAGATGGGTCCCTGTGTAGTATCTTTATCATAAGTTAAAGATGTGTACATTTTTTGTCGTCACTAGATCTTTCTTCAATAGTCCATGCTACAGTTTAATTGATTGCATTCAGGTTAACCTTAAGGAGAGTGAGACAATATAGCCAGCTGATAACTCCACAGATACTGTCGATGCCATTCTTTCCTGCTGAGCAGATTACATAGGATATACAGCACAGAAACAGGCCATTCGGCCCAACCAGTCCATGCCGGTGTTCATGCTCCACTCGAGCCTCCTCCCGTCTTTCCTCCCCTAAATCTATCAGCATAACCCTCTATTCCCTTCTCCCTCATATGCTTGTCTAGCCTCCCCTTAAATGCATCCATACTATTCACCCCAACCACTCCCTGTGGTAGTGAGTTCCACATTCTCACCACTCTTTGGGTAAAGAAGTTTCTTCTGAATTCCCTATTGGATTTCTTGGTAACTATCTTATATTGATGGCCTCTAGTTTTGTTCTTCCCCACAAGTGGAAGCATTCTCTCTGTATCTACTCTATCAAAACCTTTCATAATTTTAAACACCTCTATTAGGTCACCCCTCAGCCTTCTCTTTTCAAGAGAAAAGAGACCCAGCCTGTTCATCCTTTCCTGATAGGTATACCCTCACATTTCTGGTATCATCCTTGTAAATCTTTTTTGCACCCTCTCCAGTGCCTCGATATCCTTTTTTATAATATGGCGACCAGAATTGTACATAGTACTCTATAAGTGTGGTCTAACCAAGGTTCGATACAAGTTTAGCATAACTTCTCTACTTTTCAATTCTATCTCACTCGAAATAAACCGTAGTGCTTGGTTTGCCTTTTTTATGGCCTTGTTAACCTGTGTCGCTACATTTAGTGACTTGTGTATTTGTACTTTGAGATCCCTTTGCTCCTCTACCCCACCTAGACTCGCACGCTCCAAGTAATAAGTGACCTCCTTATTCTTCCTACCAAAATGCAATACCTCACCTGTGTTGAAATTCATTTGCCAATTATATGCCCATTCTGCAAGTTTATTAATGTCTTCCTATAATTTGTTGCAGTCCTTGGACCTTGGAGTGCATGTCCACAGACCCCTGAAGGTAGCAGGCCAAGTAGATAAGGTGGTTAAGAAGGCATACGGAATGCTTGCCTTTATTAGCCATGGCATAGAATACAAGAGCAGGGGGGTTATACTTCAACTGTATAAAACACTAGTTAGGCCTCAGCTAGAGTACTGCGTGCAGTTCTGGTCACCACATTACAGGAAAGATGTGATTGCACTAGAGAGGGTACAGAGGAGATTTACAAGGATGTTGCCGGGAGTAGAGAATCTTAGCTATGAGGAAAGACTGGATAGGTTGGGTCTGTTTTCTTTGGAACAGAGGAGGCTGAGGGGAGACCTTATTGAGGTGTATAAAATTATGAGAGGCATAGATAAAATGGATAGAAAGGACCTATTTCCCTTAGCAGAGGGGTCAAAAACCAGGGGGCACAGATTTAAAGTAATTGGGGGAAGGTTTAGAGGGGATTTGAGGGGAAATTGTTCCACTGCTGAAAGGGTGGTAAAGGCAGGAACCCTAACCACATTTAAAAAATACTTGGATGTGCACTTGGGATGCTCTAACCTGCAGGGCTACGGACCAAGAGCTGGGAAGTGGGATTAGGCTGGATAGCTCTTTGTTGGCCGGCGCGGACACGATGGGCCGAATGGCCTCCTTCTATGCTGTTACTTTCTATGATCCTCAGTATTGACTATCCCCCCCAATTTGGTATCATCCGCAAATTAGAAATTGTGTTTTCGATTTCAAAGTCTAAATCGTTAATATAAATTGTGAACAACAGTGGTCCCAGCACTGATCCTTGTGGTACACCACTTCCCACCTTCTGCCACTCTGAATAGCTACCCTTTACCCCTACTCTCTGCTTTCTGTCTTGAAGCCAGCTAACTATCCATTCTGCTACTTGTACCCTGACTCTGCATTCTCTGACCTTGTTCATCAGTCTATTATGTGGTACCTTTTTGAAGGCCTTTTGAAAATCTAGATAAATTACATCTACTGCATTACACTTGTCTACCCTCTCTGTTACCTGTTCAAAAAATTCAATGAGATTGGTCAAGCAAGACTTTCCCTTTTGAAATCATGCTGACTATTCATTATTATATTTTTAGTTTCTAGATATCCCCTTCTAGCTGAGATGGATAAATTCACCACTAAGAGAAAGCTTGAGGAAAATTGCCAGTTAAGCTCCAGTGTTGGAGCTGCTGGACTATATCTAGAGTACAATTCAATCTATCTTGTTTATAATGTATTTTTGAAGCCCTCTATTAACTAATGTCAAAGAGCACACACTTTCTTAATGTAATCTTTAAAACTGTCCTGAGAGATGCCATTTACATTTTTAAAGTATATGCCTTTGCTTTTCTAAGGTGCGGGGTGGGGGGGGGGAGTAATTGTTAGTTTAAAAATATATGGATTGTTTTCCACTGGAATTGCTTTATTTTTGAAAATGGACACATGATTGGCTACTGCCAGTTCAGTCATAACTTCTAGCGAATGGTAGGCTGTAAACAGTGGGGTCAGGGAAGAGATTGGGTGGGGGTTAATATCTGGTAATAATTTGAGCTCAAAGAATCATGAATCACAAACTAAGCCAACCATACTTGAAATATTAATATAGAAGTGTACATGATGTGTATACAATATGTGGGTGGTGCCATCAGTAGTCTAGACAAGCTAGTGCTGCAAACATTAGTTAAGATATTTTCCTTTCAACTTGCATTTAATTGTTTGCAATTTTAAATGTAGGTTCTTCGATGTGTTCCTTTGTTGATTTTGTTTGAAATTACACCATGCACTCGGCCAATGCTTCTTTTTGTTTTCAGGAATGTCTGAAAGCGCCATGTCTGCTGCTGGTGAGGCTCCAGGTCTGGCTGTAGATTCCCATACAGCTGCAGCTGAAATGCATGCACAGGATTCTGAGTCCGAATCTGAGGTTATTATAAAATTATATCTTTTATAAAATCTGCCAACCATAATCTGATTACAAATAAGCGTAAATACACAGGAATTTGATTCATGCTGTATCAGAGGGGAAATTGAGCGTTTGGATTTCAGCTGTGTTAAATCTCACGTACTTAAGGTCACCACTTGAGGGCAATTTTTACTCAACAAATTACATGTTTTGTCAGATGAAAGTTGACTGTTCTCGAGCAATTTTAGGAAAATTTGATCATTTCCTAAAAATACATAGTAACAATCTTTAATTATTAACAAGTGATCACCAGTTATAATGTTATCTTTGGTTCCTTGGAGGAGTAGTGGGAAATGTAAATTTTCATCAAAAGTAGTTAGTGTTTTGTTTAAATGGGATGACTTTTTGATTAAAAGAAACTCCAGTATATGGCCCAAAAGTATTTATCTGAAAATTATGGCACGTCTTAAAAATAAGAATATTTCATTTGTGAAATTTAAAAAAAAACTTGCCACGATGTGGTTGGCCTCTTGACCAGCACCATCAGTTTCTCTGTAATTTCAAAGTATGTATAGAAATATGATTCATCATTACCCATCTATGTCTCCCAGCAGGCCACCCTGGCTGCTCATGGAATACCAGGGGTGCAGGGTGCCAAAGCTCGGTGAAGACATGTCATTTTTTGTCTCCTTGCCTTGAAAAGGCTTTGATTGAGAGGTTACCTGTCGAATGCTAACTCTTTTATAAATTGCACAGAGAGGTTTTTTTCCCCTCTGATGAAAACTCGGGCGATTATCCTGAAGTATTTTGTCAAGAATACGACTGGCGCTTACATATACTGGGATTATAGGTGTGTCATCTGTGCAATGCAACCAGTCAATGTTGAATAATGCAGATTTCACTGTTAGATTAATCTCTTGGAAATTTTTGCTCATTTACCTTCAGATATCAAAGAAAGTTTTCTCTCATGTTTTCTGTTTCTGAACTTTTTTATCTCTGGCCGTTCACTTCCCTAAGGAGATTAAATACAGTTAAGCAGATTGCCCATGGATTTGCAGAAGAAGCAGGGTCGGTAGGCTCTTTTCGTATTCCATATTAATGTCCTCATAGGAAAATGTTCTTTTTTTAAATTACAGTAGTGATGGAGCTATAAGTGAATAACATCAGTGGGTATCCGAGAGCTTTTTAAACAGGAAGGACTACCGTATTTTGTCATTTATATACTTAACAATCACATCCTTTGCACATGCCTAGTGCTTCACAGCCATTGAATTATTTTTAAAGTGTAAAGTGTTGTCACTGTTATTACGTAGGCAAACACGGCAGCCAATTTGCACGCAGCAAATGAGATGAATGACCAGTTAATCTGTGGGTAAGATTAGTTGAGGGTTGAATGTTAGCAGGACACAGGAATATCTCACTGTTCTTCATTGAATAGGGTGTGGGGATATTTTAAATACACTTGAACAGGTAGATGGAGCCTAAGTTTAACATTTCATCCAAAAGACAGCACCTCTGACAATCCAGCACTTCCTCATACTGCATTGAAGCTTCAATGTAGATTATTTACACATCCTGTATGGCGCTTAACCCCACAACCTTTCTGATTTAGTTGCCATTACTAGCAACTAAACCAAGCTGATGCTTAAAAGAATCAATCAGGTCTGTAACAAAAATAAAGCAATTTTGTCTGGCTGTGGTTTGGCAGCTGTTCCTTTACATGCAGTAATACTGCAGAAGCATCCAAAAAAGAAACCAACTGCAGTTCAAATTCTTGTACCAAGCTTATCTTATTATAGTGTTGCAGGTTCTGTTGATTGCAGGCTTGAAAAAGTAATAATTTAAACTTAAGCTATTTTGCGTGATTGGTTCAGTTTATATATGACTGACAATAAACACATGTGCCAATCAGAGTCAGCGATGTTTGCCTCAGCCTGGAATTGGGACAGTACCAGACAGTTTGGGGCTTGTTCGAATCATAGAATAATACAGCACAGAAGGAGGCCATTCAGCCCATCGAGACTGCGCCAGCTCTTTCGAAGAGCAATTCTGTTAGTCCCATTCCTCTGCTCTTTCCCCATATCCCTGCAATTTTTTTCTCCTTCAAGTATTTATCCAATTCCCTTTTGAAGGCTGCTATTGAATCTGTATCCACCACCCTATCAGGCCATGCATTCCAAATCCTAACCACTCATTGCGTAAAAAAGCTTTTCCTCCTGTCTCTGATTCTTTTGCCAATCAGCTTGAATCTGCCCTCTTGTTATTGACCCTTAAGCCATTGGAAACAGTTTCTCTTTATTTACTCTATCTAAACCTTTCATGATTTTAAACACCTCTATCAAATCTCCTCTTAGCCTTCTCTGCTCCAAGGAGAACAACCCCAGCTTCTCCAATCCATCCACGTAACTGTAATCTGTAAGGGGTTTTTGTCTCGGGCTTATTTGTAGGTCAGCCAGTTATGTTTTCCTGAGCTGTTCTGCCCGCTGTGCGGTTGCGAATCGCTATCCCCTTCCTAGTTCTGAGCCCAAGACTTATCGAGCGGCGATAAGGACAAATTAACAAACCCGTGGATTGGTGCGAGGAAAACCAATGTTTATTTACAGAAGTAAAACTACAGAAAAACAGTATCATATGAAGACGGTTTTACACTTAACATGGGAGGAGAACGGACACATCGAGGGAAAATCCTAAAATTACAATTTTAGCAATATCCCCATTAATTCCCACCCTTACGCCTAACTAAAATTGTCTTGTGACAGCCAGGAGAAGATAATGCTCACCGGTGAAATGGATGGAAAAACCTGGCCCTGTACTCTGTTTCTGCCGTCGAAATGTGGCTACGAAGTTTCTGGTCGTCTTCTTTCTGGGCTGCTGGCAGACAGACAGAGCGAACCGGGGTCCAGGCAGAGAGAGAGAGAATGGCTGGGTTTTCCCAGTTATACCCTCCCGGTCGTCGTAATCTCCCGCCAGATCAGCTCATTTCTATTGTCTGATCTGGGCATGATGAATTTTAACAAAAGGTTCCGATCTTGGCCCATCATGTTAGATGGCCGGTAATTGTATCATGCCAGTTCTCCAACTGCTCCCTATTGTCCGACAGGTCCGTTGATGGGGGCCAGCCCAGTCTCAATGTCCCCGCTGATTATTTGAGCAAACACCTTGAAAGCCTTATGCGTAGACCTGATTGTAATGCATAAGGAAAGGTCCTGTCTGGTTTCGTGAACTTCCTGCTGCAGACATCGGAATACACAAGCTGATAGCTTGCCAGAGTCTGAAATGAAACTGCCAGGCTCTCGGTCACGAGGTCCGACCGCAGCCATGCCCTGGATTTTAAAACTCAGTCTGACCAGGGTTCCTTAATAATAAGTCCAACAAAAATCTTCGGGGGGGGGGGGGGACACATGAAATTTTGCGAATCCTTTCAGTCCCCCCTGTGGAGACTTAAACTTGCTTGAAGTGTCCATACGAGGTGAACAAAATTTCTGACTGTCGCAAACAACCTTCCCCTTTATTTACCTATCCCAATTCCCCCGACACGTACATTCCCCCACTTGGAGAATAACCGCAGTGTACAGCAGGCATTATAGATAGGAAACAAATTCTTTTCCAGTAATCCCAGCACGGAGGGGGTCCAACATACCCCTGCACCACTTGGGATAAAACAGTTTTTTTAATTAAAAAAAACCAACAAACGGAGGGGACCATCTTTATTAAAATTAATAAAATTAGGCCACCATCACTCGTAAGTGGTGCGACACGGAATTCACGCGAGTGTCTCGTCTACCCGAGCATACTGGTCCCTCCAAACCCTTTGAGTTCTTGCTACTGCCTCGGGACCCCTTTTCCTACACTGGACGCAAACCAGGTAGAGGACGATCCCGAGCTGACAAATTACGAGCGCGTGTGATGCCAGACGAATCCAGTAGGTGACCTCGATATTCTCAAAGATGTCCCACCAGGGTGGGGTCGTAATATCCAGAATATCGGCCCCTATCTGGATAGTCTTCTGTTCCAGTATATAAAAATGCTTTTGCGACACTACTACGGCTCTTAATAGTTTAATGAGGTGTTCTGGGAGAGGGGGAATCTGGTAGCCGAAGTGAGCCACATACTTTTGGAGGTTGGTGAAATTCTCTCTTACAGTTAGGTGAACCGTGGATGGTTCAGGAATGGGGACAATTCGTTCCTGGGCCACTTGAACTTCTGCCTTGGGTTTAAAGCAGAAGCTGCTGTCACTCACCGCGCACCAGCTGTGCTGTCCGTGCTGGTAGTGAGACGCTCCTGTGGTGACGCAATATGTCCCACCTCCTATATATGCTACCTGTGGGGGAACATGGCCTTGTGCCATGGCTTCCATGGTACAATTTATAGGTTTCGCGTCAGCAGCCCTGAACCCGCATTGTGGTTTCGAATAGGCATTCAAGTGCTGGGAACACAGGATGATGTGTGCTCCCCGGCTACGGCACCCCGAGAGGTCAGTACCCATCATAGCGTGATCCCACTTTATGACGTAGGGCGGGACCGCTGTAAAACGAACGTGTACACCCCCCTGAATGACACCAATGTTCTCCACCCTGTATACCGGCACAGGTCGGGCCGTCCCGCCCATGACCGGCATCCTTACTATTATCCGCATGATAGTGTGGTTGGAACGTCCACAGTCCACTGGGACTGGGTAGGCCTCGGAAGCTAGTCGGAGCTGGCACGGGCTTAATGCATTCTCAAAAGGGTGGAGGGCTGCGAGGTGCTTGTTGCTGATCCAGGAGGGGACCAAACCCTGTTTTAAGTCCTCCAGATTTCTGCGGCCCTCGCCCAGCAACCATGCCCCGTACAGTACGCACACCTCGTTTTGCGCAGCCTGGTCAGACTTATTCCGATCCTCCCTAATGAGCGCATTCACCGTCTTTGCATGTATCTCCAGCTCCGCTATGATCTCCTTTAGATGGAGAGTCATGGCCTGGTCTTCATGCAGTTCCGAACCCACTACCTTATTCTCATCAGTTAAGACCTTCTTTAATTGGGTCTTCAGAACGTTGATCTGCGTCTGCAGTTCAATGTCGTCTAAACTATTAATAACTGAAGACCCCGCATTAAAACCCGTTAAAACATCATTAACAATACCCCTTCTCTGTCTCCCCACCCCGTCCCAAGCCTCGTGGCGATGTGTATACAATTTGGTCTTATCGATCTCCGCAAAATCGAATTAGTAAAACTTTTGAAATGTTTCCCTTAAGAGGGCTTGATATAGTTTAGCGGTCTCTGCAGGGCACCACGCGGGCAAGTGCACCTCAGTGAGATTTAAGATCACTGAGGCCACCGCGTAATGCACCCCTTGATAGAGCACCTGGTCTGTGGGTACCAGCACCAGGCCGTTTCCTGGTCCCTTGGTGGTGGCGGGGCATCCTTCTGCTACAGTCCGTGACGTCAGGGTCGTGGGCAGGGCTGTCGGGGACGGGTCACTAATTCAGTGGCATTAACCGAGATTTGGGAGTATGGGATCGCGCATGCATCCAGGCGCGACCCCCAGTCCACCCCCCTCCCGTTATCCTGCCACTGGCTGTGGAAAATGATGGAAATGCCCGTGGGGCAGACTCGCTCTGAACCCCACATACAGACATAGATCCCCTGATCCGGTTCCCACCATTTGTCCCAGCACACACTTAACCCTCCCTGGGTCCCCGTGATGGTCCTGTGGGTGTCGTTCCCTAACCTTTCCCATTCTACCCTGGGGTTCCCCATGTCTTTGCTTAATTTTCTGAGCCACCACCACCTATCCAGGGGAACGTTGCCCTTACATGATAAACAAATTCTTTTGCCCACAGTCTCGCTGATCCTTGGGGTGGCGATCCGTATCCTCTGGCACTGGAGGGAGGCCTCCCCATATGTAAAACCGGTCTGGCTCGAGTACTGGGTCGAGTTTGACCCCAGCCATCCAGGCCAGCTCCCCTCGTGAGTATACGAGGCAATTTCATCCGCCTCGCGTAGGCCACTTCCATCGTGGGCTAGGGGCGCCGTCCTTCCGGAGCATCCGAAGATGCGGTGGTCCTCGGTGTCGCCCCTTCTCGCGAGGCTCAGCCCAGACAGGGCGAGCAAGATCAGGCCTCCGAACATTTCCCTTTTAATTGCCTGAGGAAAAAAAAATAAAGAACATCTAGCCAGGCTCCCTATAGGCTCCTTGGCTGGGGTGAAGTGTGAGCGGGTCCCTCGACCTCAGCTCACATGGACAAACACACATACACTGGAACGGTTCCATCTTAAAACTGCTATACGGTTCCGCACCTTAAAATCAAACTCAACAATCTAACTTAAAACTACAAACTTCTCAGACCAAGTTCTGTACATTTGCCGCCCGTCTCCTGGATTTTAAAACTCAGTCTGACCAGGGTTCCTTAATAATAAGTCCAACAAAAATCTTCGGCGGGGGACACATGAAATTTTGCGAAACCTTTCAAATCCCTCATCACAAGAATCATTCTAGTAAATCTCTTTGCACCCTCTCCAAAGCCTTCACCTCCTTAAAGTGTGGTGTCCATAATTGGACACAATACTCCAGCTGGGGCTGAACTAGTGTTTTATATAGGTTTAGCATAACTTCCTGGCTTTTGTACTCTATGCCTCTATTTATAAAGCCCAGGATCCCATATGCTTTATTAACTGCTTTGTTAACTTGTCCTGCCACCTTCAAAGATTTGTGCACAAGCACCCCCAGGTGTCTCTGTTCTTGCACTCCCTTTAAAATTGTACCATTTAGTGTGTATGGTCTCGCCTCTTCCTACCAAAATGTATCACCTCACAATTCTCCGCGTTGAATTTCATGTGCCATGTGTCGGCCCATTCCACCAGCCTGTCTGTCTTCTTGAAATCTATTACTATCTTCCTCACTGTTTACTTCATTTCCAAGATTTGTGTCATCTACAAATTTTGAAGTTGTGCCCTGTACCCCCAAGTCCAAGTCATTAATGTATGTCAAAAACAGCAGTGGTCCTAGTACTGAACCTTGGGGAACACCACTGTATACCTCCCTTCAGTCTGAAAAACAGCCATTCACCACAACTCTGTTTAATATCTCTTAGCCAATTTTGTATCCCTGCTGCTACTGCCCCTTTTATTCCATGGTCTTCAATTTTGCTAACAAGCCTATTATGTGGTACTTTATCAAATGCCTTTTGAAAGTCCATATACACAACATCAACTGCACTACCCTCATCCACTCTCTCTGTTACCTCATCAAAAAACTCAATCAAGTTAGTCAAACAAGATTTGCCCTTAACAAATCCATGCTGGCTCTCCTTTATTACTTCTCGGAAAGTTACTCAACACAAACTGCTCTGCCACCCCCAACACAGTCACCCACTCACTGACCATGAACGACAACGATCCCAACTAACATGACCACTGGTATGCAGCACCTCCTCTCCTACCCCAAATCCAAATAATCTCCAGAAACCAGAACCAAACAAGCTGCCTCAACCCCTTGAGATGCACTGCTCTTAGTGCAAGCATTGTCATAGCAAAAAATATGGATGTATCTTGACATCCTTTCCACCATCACCTTGCAATCAAAACGTTATAATGGTTTCATAAAATACATATGTGAAAGTAAAATAAATGCTCAACTGTGTATATGTTTTAGCCTGTTTTATGATAGTTTGCACTAAAAAAAAATCTCCTTTGTTATAAGTGTAAGCTACCAATGGTTTGTGAAACAGGGAAAAAAGTAAGAATTTACATTCGTTTAGGGCCTTTCGCATCACAGGATATCCCAAAATGCTTTGCAGTGAATTAACTACTTGTGAAATGTAGTCTCTGTTGCTATGTAAGAAAATGCAGCAGCCAATTTTTGCAGGCAGACTTGGTTTAAAGTCTCATCTAAAAAATGGCACCTTTTGTCATGCAGCAGACCCTCAGTACTCCACTGAAGTGTCAACCTAAATACATGCTCAAGTGGAGCTTGAACCCACAAACTTCTGACTGAGGTGAGGGTGCTACCACTAAACCAAGCTGACACAAATCAGCAATAACCAAAAAAGTGATTAAGTTATGAATCTCTTTAAAATACTTTCTAAGGAATACTTCAATGTCAAAATCTGTAATGCATTTCTGTTCATACAGCAGAGCATTGCTTCTAAAGCTTGCATGTTTTTAACCAGTGAGTAGGTTATTAAATGCTGCTGAATTAGGTATGGTTGCATATTATTTGTGTTCCCTGTTGGGCAGGTCAGGTTAAAATTACCCCCTCATTGTATTTCAAAAGAATAAACTGCAAATGCTGGAAATCTGTGGCAAAAACAAAGTGCTGGAAATGCACAGGTTAATCAGCATCTGAAAATAGAAATTGCAGCTCATTTATTTTGGAAAAAGACCTTTTGTCAAAATAGTTTTGAAGAATGGTCTATCCCTAAAACATTAACTCGTCTTCTTTCTTGAGTTCCTGATTGATCTCTCTGTTGCCACCATTTTCTGCTTTTATTGTATTTGAAAGTTCATTGAGAATGTAAGTGTATTGATCATTTAGGTTGAATTTCCTTACTGTGTTTGTGCTTTCTGCTGTGAAGACTGCACTTCATTATAGGGTATACAAGTAGATACTTGTGGATAACTAACGTATAGTATTGTAATACTGTATTGGAGAGCTATGAAACTGATAGAACTATCTAAATAAATTACTGGGCATTTTCTGTAAATTACTGGGCACTTTGCACATAATATCTAAAGACACCTGTAAAGGTTGTGGAATACATTTCATTTTCCTTCTTTCTCTGTTTTCTTTTCTTTTCAGAGCTTTTGTGGAGCTCAATCAAATAGAGTATCTGTGGTGGGGTCTCTAGTTAAGTAACAGTTGATTTAGTGGACTAACTACCATTAGCCACACTTCATACTCTGACCTTTTAGTCATGTATGGTTTAAAGAAGCATGTAGCTTGGTTGAAAGCTGTCAGAATTCATTGCACATGTGACTGACAGATTGGAGTGTTTTTCTCGGTGATAATTGAATCTGCATTTCTGAAGGGAGACTTGCTGCTGTGTAACTGGCTGACCTAATGGGAAGCTTTCTTACACAATGGAAGATGTATAGTGTGAGTGTGACTGACTGATTCTGTTAACCAGAGTAACAGTTTGGTACTCTGAAAATATTTGATATTGCTGTCAGTGTTGCTGACTATTTTGAAATGTGATCTTGACTAAATTTTCAGTATGTTAAATGCAAAGTAAGGCGCACCCCATCCACTGGCTCAGTGAGTCTATCTGGTAACTCTGCTATACAGACAAAGAAGGTCCCAGATGTGATCTCTGGTCTGTGTTGAGTTATAAGATTCAGCTGAAGCAGTGGTAGAATTGGCCCAGTGATGCTCGGCCCTGATTAACAATTATTGAATAACAATTCTATTCCTGATCGCTCTCCAGTGACCCTTGCTGGAACTGTGGGGGTCGGTGTGGGGGTCGGGGGAGGGCAGGATTGATCTCGACTGTGTTTCCCTCCATGATTAATAGCCTGCCACGCTCAATGTCGAGGATCACACATAATTAATAGTCACTTGTGCAAGTTACGTGTGGAATGATTGCCTTCAAGCGAATCCATAACAAATTCTTTTTTTAGAAAATGGTTATTATACTCCATGGCTGGAATTCACCTTTTTTCCAAAATCAACTATGCTCTTGGTACTTAATTAAAATAAATGCTGCATTCCTGAACTCCAATGGTCAGAACCATATCTCGTAGTGTTTACAAAAGATAATACTGCGGATGCTGGAAATCTGAAAAAAACCCAGAAAATGCTGGAAATATTCAGCAGGTCAGGCAGCATCGGTGGAGAGAGAAACAGAGTTAACGTTTCAGGTCGATGACCTTTCATCAGAACTGGAAAATGTTAGAGATGTAACAGGTTTTAAGCAAGTACAGAGGCAGGGAAAGGGGGAGGGGAGGAAAGAACAAAAGGGAAGGTCTGTGATAGGGTGGAAGGCAGGAGAGATTAAATGACAAAAGGGATGATGGTGCAAGGCAAAAGGGGATGGTACTGGGACAAGTAAAGAAACAAAAGATGGGTCTAGAGGAGGTGTAAATGGCAATAGCAGAATCATTACCAACGGCTGCTGTCCGAAAAATGTGAGCGGTGGTTATGATCTGAAATTGTTGAACTCAGTGTTCAAGGCTGTAAAGTGCCTAATCGAAAGATGAGGTGCTGTTCCTCGAGCTTCCATTGAGCTTCATTAGAACAGTGTAGGAGGTCAAGATCAGAGTGGGATTGGGGCGGAGAATGAAAATGACAGGCAACTGGAAACTTGGGGTCATCTTTGCAGACTAAGCGGAGGTGTTCCGCAAAGCGGTCACCCAATCTGCGTTTGGTCTCCCCAATGTAGAGGAGATGGCATCGTGAGCAGCGAATACAGTATACTATATTGAAAGAAGTACAAGTGAAATCGCTGTTTCACCTGGAAGGAGTGTTTGGGGCCCTGGATGGTGGGAAGGGAGGAGGTAATAGGGCAGGTGTTGCACCTCCTGCGCTTGCACGGGAAAGTGCCGTGGGAAGGGGAGGGGTGTTGGGCGTGATTGAAGAGTGGACCAGGGTGTTGCGGAGGGAGTGGTCCCTTCGGAATGCTGTAAGGGGAGGGGAAGGTGTGTTTGTTGGTGGCATCACGCTGGAGGTGGCGGAAATGGCGGAGGATGATCCGTTGAATGGAGAGGCTGGTGGGGTGGAAGGCGAGGACAAGGGGGAACCCTATTGTGGTTGTGGAAGGGAGGGGAAGAGATGAGAGCAGAAGTCCGTGAAATGTGAAGGACACTGTCTAGGGCCCTGTCAACCACGGTGGGAGGGATCCTCAGGTGAGGAAAAAGGAAGAGGTATCGGAAGCACTGGTATGGAAGGTGGTATCGTCAGTACAGATACGACGGAGAAACTGGGAGAATGGAATAGGGTCCTTACGGGAAGCGGAGTGGGAGGAGGTGTAGTCAAGGTAGCTGTGGGAGTCAGTTGGCTTATAGTAGATATTGGTTGACAGCCTATCCCCAGAAATGGAGATAGAGAAGTTGAGGAAGGGAAGAGTCGGCGATGGACCAAGTCAAGGTGAGGGAAGGGAGGAAATTGGAAGCAAAGTTGATGAAATTTTCCAGTTCGGGGCAAGAGCAGGAAACTGCACTGATATAGTCATCAATGTACGGGAGAAAGAGGTGAGGGAGGGGTCCTGAGTAGTACTGGAACAAAGAATGTTCCACATATCCCATGAAAACGCAAGCATAGCTGGGACCCATACAAGTTCCCATAGCAGCACCTTTTATTTGGAGGAAGTGGGTGGAGTCAAAGGCGAAGTTGTTCAATGTGAACAAGTTCAGCCAAGGCGGAGGAGTATGGTGGTGGATGGGGACTGGTTGGGCCTCTGTTCAAGGAATAAGCGGAGGGACCTCAGGCTGTCCTGGTTGCTCTATGATTATATAAAATTGTGGGGAATTGGGTCTAACTGGGTTGCTCTTTGAAAGAGCTGTGCAAACTCGATGGGCTGAATGGCCTCCTTCTGTGCTGTACTATTCTATGGTAGGGGATGGAGGTGTAGAGGGATTGGACGTCCATGGTGAAAAGGAGACGGTTAGGGCCAGGAAACTGGAAACTATTAAAGTGGCGGAGGGCATCGGAAGAGCCGCAGATGTAGGTGAAAACAGATTGAACAAGGGGAAAAAAATAAAGGGCAATAATAGGCTGAAACGGTGGTCTACCAGGGCAGTCCTGTTTGTGGATCTTAGGAAGGAGGTAGCACCGGATGAAGCGAAGGATGAAATGGCACTGCGGACCAGGACAGCTTTGAGATAGTGTGAGTCGGTGCTGCTGACAGAGGTCGAGGGCGTGCATATGGTGGTGCATGGCGTTGAACGTGTATCTCAGGATGTGGCTCTAATGAAGCTCAGCGGATTCGAGGAACAGCACTTCCACTTTCGATTAGGTACTTTATAGCCCTCTGGACTCAACATTGAGTTCAACAATTTCAGATCATAACCACCGCTCATATTTTTTCGGACAGCAGCTGTTGGTAATGATTCTGCTGTTGCCATTTACACCTCCTTTAGACCCATCTTTTGTTTCTTTACTTGACCCATTACCATCCCCTTTTGCCTTGTGCCATCATCCCTTTTGTCATTTAATTTCTCCTACCTTCCACCCTATCACAGACCTTCCCTTTTCTTCTTACCTCACCTCCCCCCCCTTACCCTGCCTCTGTACTTGCTTAAAACCTGTTACATTTTTAACTTCTTCCAGTTCTGATGAAAGGTCATTGACCTGAAACATTAACTTTGTTTCTCTTGCCACAGATGCTGCCAGACCTGCTGAGTATTTGTAGCATTTTCTGTTTTTATCTCGTATTGTCTACTTGTTGTAAGCATTGTTTGCAGTTCTATATATAGCCAGAAGAGGCCAGGAAAGCTCCATAGTAGCATGAAAATTTGCGCATTGCAGAAGCTAATCTGCTTCTGAAGAGGGGCAAGCATGGAGATAAATTTTAACTCCGGGCTAGCATTCCAGATACCTCTTTATTCACCGTGATTCTTAAGAGAGCTGGAAAGTGTGTCATTGGTTGTACAGGAGTCGCCTATTGTTTCAAAGAAGGTTTTACATTATTGGAAATACTGTAACCAACTATATATATATACGCAAAGCCTTTTATTGACCCTTGAGTCAGTTGAAGCCAAGATATTTATCATTCCAGTGGTAGTTATTTTAACTAGACTTCCAAAAAGACTGACTGCATCATACTTACACAAAGTATTTTTCAATTTAAAATGCATATTTTGAGTGGCGTCATTGTGGCCCTCCACAAACTTCAGTGGTTTATCCTGTGGTGTACACTATGCTGGTGACTAACAATAATCTACAGTCTTAGGATCTTTGCAGTAGCATGTTCAGTATGGTTTCCATCTGAGATTATGTGGCTAAGAAAAGCCTCTATTTGTCACTATTCTAATTTTAGGTATTATTATCCAGCCTGAGTAGCCTGTCGTCATATATGACGTGCAATGATGGAGTTGTGGAAGATTTATTTTATTTCTTATGGATACTTTTCACCGTAAAATTGCCCACAAGAACATCACCAAACTTAAAGGCATTTTCTTGCCCTAGAGCCTGGGTCATGGTAGGTTGACTCACTGCCCTGAAACTGCTGAATTTAATTCCAGACTGATGTGATGACAAGCTCGTTGTACTGCTAACTGTAAAGGGTCCAAATTAAATTGGTTTGGACCATCTCAGTCCAATTCCTAGTGGATGCAAGTGAATCTAGCCAAATTGGAACTCATGCTTCAGATATGCCATAAGGATGTGTAAACATTTACAGTGGTGCAATAGTGGGTGCTCCTCTTATTTAGGGTTCGGCAGATTCTGTGACAAGATCATGCTTTATTTTGCATCTAATCAATACTTTACCTAACCTGGGAGTGCTGAAAGTGTTTCATTCCCCAGTACAAACATCTCCTGAACCCAACCTAAATTGAGGTCCTCTCCTTATCAAACAAAAAATTGATACCGAGCCTCATAAGTTTTTAGGAGAGATGACTGAAAGCTTGTCAAAAAAGTCGGTTTTAAGAAACATGTTAAAGGAGATGAGAGGTTTAGGGAGAGAATTCCAGATCTTGGGGCCTAGGCAGCTGAAGGCACAGCCACCAATGGTGGAGTGAAGAAAATCGGGGATGAGCAAGAAGCCAGAATTGGAGGAGCACAGAGATCTCGGAGGGTCGGAGGCACACCTACCACGATTCTTGTGTCTACAACTCCAAAAGCTCATTTTGTAATTTTTCATGAAACTTATGAATTTGTTAACTCATCCACTTCATTTCAAAATAGGCATGTTATTGTAATATTATTAGCTAATTTTTTAATAATTTAATTTATTGGATTTATAAATTAAAAATGGTAGAGTCTTTTATTTCATCCACCTAATAGTTTGATATTAGTTGAGGAGTAAACTCAACCTGTCTATGACTAGGGCTGTTGTTATGGTAGATTTTTAGTAAAATCATGGATTGGTCATCGTAAAAAAAAAAATCAAAAGCCATGGAAATTATCAACAGTCACAGGCATATGCAAACAAAATGGCCATTGGAGGCCATGGGTCATGTGTCTTTTTGGGGGTTGTGTCAGGTACTGACTTTTTGATCTGGTCCCTTTCAGTTGGCATTGCTGGGAAGAAAGAAAGACTTGGATTTATATAGCACCTTTCACATCCTCGGGATGTCCCAAAAGGGCTTCACAGCCAATAAATTACTTTTTAAGTGTAGTCACTGTTATGTAGGTAAACCTGGCACTCAGTTTGCGCATAACAAAATCCCATGAACAACAAATGAGTTCAATGGTCAATTTATTGGTTTTGGTTGAGGGTTAAATATTTGTCAGGACACCAGAAAATCTCTTTGCTCTTCTTCCAATAGTGCCATGTGATCTTTCATATCTACCTGAAGAGGCAAATGGAACCTAGATTTAATGTCTCATCCAAAAGATGGCACCTCCAATAATGCAGCGCACACTCAATGCTGGAATTTCAGTGTCAGCCTAGATTATGTCTTCAGGTCTAAGTGACTCAGAAGTGAGGATGGTACCACTGAGCTAAGCTGGAGACAGGTATTGTGGTGGCAGAATCCAGGTGTTCCAGTCTAACAATTTGCACTGTTGCAGTAGTGAGTTCTCCTCTGATTTGGAGTCAATGAGAGGTGGGGATATTAAAGTTATGGTTCAGCAACCCTATTTCAAACTTGTAGGGCTACTTGGTGGACATGAGTTGCTGTTGA
Source organism: Squalus acanthias (assembly GCA_030390025.1). NCBI lineage: Eukaryota > Metazoa > Chordata > Chondrichthyes > Squaliformes > Squalidae > Squalus > Squalus acanthias. Next base: position 151,308,502 of record CM059426.1, on the reverse strand, counting down.
GGGCAACCCCAAAAGTTTTACCACATCCCAGGCAAGTTTGGTTTAAGCAGAGAGATGTGGGTTTGCCCCATACATTCCCACAATTGGTGTCAGTTTTGCATACCTGTCTGTTCTTTCCCAGTGGACAGATGAACTATTTTTTAGGTATTGAAATTGGGAATGGGATTTTCTGAACTGAGCAGTTCCTGTTTGTAGCACTTGGTTGAGAGCGAGAACGAGCTTTTTTTCCAACAGAATCACCATGGAAGGGCTGTGTCGTGAGCTAATATTGCCTGTTTGGCTAAAAATGTGAGCCTTGGGCTTGTCAGCTGTTTTAGTGGAGGTAGGATCACTAGAGTAATATATTGCCTACATTATAACAGTGACTACACTTCAAAAGTACTTAATTGACTGTGAAGCACTAGGCCCCAAGCCCTGGAATTACTTCCCTAAAGCCCTCTGCGCCTCTCTATCACCCTCATCTACCTTTCTTTAAGACATGCCTTAAAATCCACCTCTTTAACCAATCTCCTCCTTTGGCTTGGCGTCATTTTTTTTGACTGTCAGTGGGAAGTGCCTTGGGAGGTTTTTCTACTGTAGTCTAATTACATCTACAACATTATTATTATTTTACTCTTGTACTGTATGTTGCTGTTGATAAAGCCCAAAACTATTTGCCTTTTCAATGGCTTTTTCTACCTGAACATAATAGACTAATGAATAAGGTCAGAGCATGGGGAGTCAGAGGACAAGTGGCAGAATGGATAGCTAACTGGCTGCAAGAGAGAAAGCAGAGAGTAGGGGTAAAGGGTAGCTATTCAGAGTGGCAGAAGGTGGAAAATGGGGTCCCACAAGGATCAGTGCTGGGACCACTGTTGTTCACAATTTATATTAACAATTTAGACTTTGGAATCAAAAACACAATTTCTAAATTTGCGGATGGCACCAAATTGGGGGAGATAGTCAATACTGAGGAGAACTGCAACAAATTACAAGACAACATTAATAAACTTGCCGAATGGGCATATAATTGGCAAATGAATTTCAACACAGATAAATGTGAGGTATTACATTTTGGTAGGGAGAATAGGGAGGTCACTTATTACTTCGAGGGTGCGAGTCTGGGAAGGGTAGAGGAGCAAAAGAAATAAAGACTTGCATTTATTTCAACACTGATAAGTGTGAGCTATTCATTTTGGTTATGAAAAATAAGGAAATCACATATTACTTGGAAAATAAGAATCTAAATGGGGTAGAGGAGCAAAGGGATCTGGGAGTACAAATACACAAATCACTAAAAGTAGGTTAATAAAGCCATACAAAAAGCAAACCAAGCGCAAGGGTTTATTTCTAGAGGGACAAAATTGAAAAGTAGACAATGTATGCTAAACTTGTATTGAACCTTGGTTAGACCACACTTGGAGTACTGTGTACAGTTCTGGTCACCATATTATAAAAAGGATGCAAAAAAGATTACAAGCATGATACCAGAACTGCGAGGTTTTACCTATCCGGAACGGATAAACAGGCTGGGTCTCTTTTCTTTTGAAAAGAGAAGGCTGAGGGGTGACCAAATAGAGGTCTTTAAAATTTTGAAGATTTTGATAGAGTAGACACAGAGAGTGTTTCCACTTGTGGGGAAGGGCAAAACTAGAGGCCATCAATATAAGAAAGTCACCAAGAAATCAAATGGGGAATTCAGAAGAAACTTCTTTACCCAGAGAGTGGTGAGAATGTGGAACTCGCTACCACAGGGAGTGGTTGAAGCAAATAGTATCGATGCATTTAAGGGGAGGCTAGATAAGCATATGAGGGAGAAGGGAATAGAGGGTTATACTGTTAGATGAGGAAAGATGATAGGAGGCTCGAGTGGAGCATAAACTGGAGCATGGACTGGTTGGGCTGAATGGCCTGTTTCTGTGCTGTATATCCTATGTAATTCTATGTAACTCGCACTTTCAGGAAATTATGTATTCATATAGATTACTTGTGGATCTCCCACGGTATTGCTCATGTTAAGTCAAGTGATGTGCTGTTTTAGAAGGATGGGATTATTATACTATGTAATGCACAATGTATTATTCTGTGACTATGAATTTGCTTCCTTTCAAGTCCACAATGTCCACTGTTGAGTATTCAGAGCCTTGGTCCTTCAGAGTTCAATTGTAAGGGAACTAAAATTTGAATATGCTCGTCATTTTCAGGTGCTAGCTCAGAAACACCCTGCATTTTAATATTGTTTTGCATCTATAACAAAATATGATGCTTGTGCATGCTGATGAACTATAAATAAAATTATGTAATGGTATGTCTAGCACGAAAAGGATATTGCAGCTATTAATAAGCATATAGAAGACTATGGTCCATCTAGTTTGTCTTCTAGCATCCTGGTAGTCCCATTATACAACAATAATGGAATTGCTGACTAATCATTGCAATCAATCTCTAACCATTAGTCCACAACAGACCCAGACATAAAGAAAAGAAAGACTTCCATTTATATAGTGCATTTCATGACCTCAGGATGTCCAAAAGTGCTTTACAGCCAATAGAGTACTTTTGAAGTGTAGTCTGTTATAATGTAGGAAACACGGCAGCCAATTAATGCCACAGCAAGCTCCCACAAACAGTAATGTAGTAATGTCCAGATAATCTGTTTTAGGGATGTTGATTAAGGGATAAATATTGGCCAGGACACTGGGGATAACTCCCCTGCTCCTCTTTGAAATAGTGCCATGGGATCTTTTACATCCAACTAAGAGCAAACGGGGCCTCGGTTTAACATCTCATCTGAAAGACGGCACCTCCGACAGAGCAGCACTCCCTCAATACTGCACTGGAGTGTCCGCCTAGATTTTTGTGCTCAAGTCTCTGGAGTGGGACTTGAACCCACAACCTCCTGACTCAGAGGTGAGAGTGCTACCAACTGAGCCATGTCTGACACTAGCCACACTAACACTAGACGTGACATGAGGGAAACCCCAGTGGTGGAGAGCTTTGGGAATCGTAGGTCCAAAGTCACCTATTCCTCCCAAGCATGCTACACTTACCACATGTCATGTCTCAAATTACATATAGTATCTCAAAGTTATTTTCTGAAAAATCTATCTAATTTGCATTTGAATGAATCCATGCTATCTGCTTCCACTGTCTCCCTAGGGAGCCTCTCCTTAGGATGACCACTTCCTCACTGAAATATTATTCCGCAGATTAGTTTTGAATTTACCCCCCTTCAAGCACAGGCCGTGTCCTCTGATTGTACTGTTCTGGACAAGGTGAAATAGCTGGTCATGGTCGACATTATCTAGTCCCTTTAAAATCCTAAAAACAGCAATCGTATCACCTCTCACCTCTTTTCCAGTGAGGACATGCCCAATTTACAAAATTAGAAGATAGGAGCAGGAGTAGGCCGTTCGGCTCCTCATAATCCAATCCCTCCATCCCCTCAATCATTCTGGTTGCTTTCTTCTATGTGCTTTTTAATAGCTGCAATATCCTTTCGTACTGTGACGACCAGAACTGTACACAGTATTCTAAGTGCGGTCGCACCAATGATTTATAAAGTCGCAGCATTACCTCACTATTTTGGCACAATGTTGACCTTCTAAGCTGGCATGCACTTTGTTAAGCATGCAATACAATGTTAAAATGCTGGGGCGGGGTGGGAGAAGTGCTTTTAAAAAGGGTCTTTTCTGCTCTTACTCTAACTGTTTCAGCACGTGTATTTCAGACCATTCATGTGTATAAATTAGCTCCCTAGGACCTCGAGACCATTTTCACTGGTTCTAATATCTAGGTAGGTTTCGATTGCATGCATGAGATGATGAGCAGAAAATATTTGCACAGATTTCTTTAGCTACTGCCACTTTCTTCACATCTTCTGAGAAGCAGCAGATTATCACAGCAACTGCCAGATGAATTTCTTCAACAGTAGCTGAACAAGTTTTTTTTTTAATTAGTTTATGGGATGTGGGCATCGCTGGCAGGGCCAGCATTTATTGCCCATCCCTAATTGCCCTTGAGAAGGTGGTGGTGAGCCGCCTTCTTGAACCGCTGCAGTCCGTGTGGTGAAGGTACTCCCACAGTGCTGTTAGGGAGGGAGTTCCAGGATTTTGACCCAGCGACGATGAAGGATTGGCGATATACTTCTAAGTCAGGATGGTGTGTGACTTGGAGGGGAACTTGGAGTTGGTGGTGTTCCCATGCGTCTGCTGCCCTTGTCCTTTCTAGGTGGAAGAGGTCGCAGGTTTGAGAGGTGCTGCCGAAGAAGCCTTGGCGAGTTGCTGCAGTGCATCTTGTAGATGGTACACACTGCAGCCACGGTACGCTGGTGGTGGAGGGAGTGAATGTTTAAGGTGGCAGATGCAGTGCCAGTCATGCGGGCTGCTTTGTCCTGGATCATGTCGAGCTTCTTGAGTGTTGTTGGAGCTGCACTCATCCAGGCAAGTGGAGAGTATTCCATCAGACTCCTTACTTGTGCCTTGTAGATGATAGAAAGGCTTTGGGGAGTCAGAAGGTGAAACACTCGCCGCACAATACCTAGCCTCTGACCTGCTCTTGTTGCCACAATATTTATGTGGCTGGTCCAGTTAAGTTTCTGGCCAATGGTGACCCCCAGGATGTTGATGGTGGGGGATTCGGTGATGGTAATGTCAAGGGGAGGTGGTTCGACTCTCGCTTGTTGGAGATAGTCATTGCCTGGCACTTCTGTGGCGCGAATGTTACCTGCCACTTATCAGCCCAAGCCTGAACGTCGTCCAGGTCTTGTTGCATGCAGGAATGGACTGCATCATTATCTGAGGAGTTGTGAATGGCACTGAACACTGTGCAGTCATCAGCGAACATCCCCATTTCTGACCTTATGTTGGAGGGAAGGTCATTGATGAAGCAGCTGAAGATGGTTGGGCCTAGGACACTGCCCTGAGGAACTCCTGCAGCGATGTCCTGGGGCTGTGATGATTGACCTTCAATCACCACAACCATCTTCCTTTGTGTTAGGTATGACTCCAGCCAGTGGAGAGTTTTCCCCCTCAGTTCCCATTGACTTCAGTTTTACTAAGGCTCCTTCGTACCACACTCGGTCAAATGCTGCCTTGATGTCAAGGGCAGTCACTCTCACTTCTCTCCTCTGGAATTCTGCTCCTTTGTCCATGTTTGGACCAAGGCTGTAATGAGGTCGGGAGCCAAGTGGTCTTAGCGGAACCAAAACTGGGCATCAATGAGCAGGTTATTGGTGAGTAAGTGCCACTTGATAGCACTGTTGATGACACCTTCCATCACTTTGCTGATGATTGAGAGTAGACTGATCGGGCAGTAATTTGCTGGATTGGATTTGTCCTGCTTTAAAGTTTCTCTTTAAGTTTCAGAGGACTCTGATTCAAAAGGAGTTGCCAGTCATACGTGTAACTGAAAAAATTGAGCAGTTTTCATAGAATCATAGAATGATACAGCACAGAAGGAGGAATTTTGGCCCATCGTGCCTGTGCTGGCTCTTTGAAAGAGCTACCCAAATAGTCCCACTCCCCTGCTCTTTCCCCATAGGTCTGTAAGTATTTCCAATTCCAAGTATTTATCCCATTCCCTTTTGTAAGTTACTATTGAATCTGCTTCCATCACCTTTTCAGGCAGTGCATTCCAGATCGCAACAACTTGTTGCATAAAAAAAAGTTTCCTCATGTCGCCTCTGGTTCTTTTACTAATCACCTTAAATCTGTGTGCTCTGGTTACCGACCCTTTTGCCACTGGAAACAGTTTTTCATTTACTCTATCAAAACCGTTCATGATTTTGAACACTTCTATCAAATCTCCCCTTAACCTTTTTTGCTCTAAGGAGAACAACCCCAGCTTCTCCAGTCTTTCCACATAACTGAAGTCCCTTATCCCTGGTACCATTCTAGTAAATTTCTTCAGCATTCTCTCTAAAGCCTTGACATCCTTCCTAAAGTGTGGTGCCCAGAATTGAACACAATACTCCAGCTGGGGCTGAGCCAGTGTTTTATAAAGATTTAGCATAACCGACCCCTGGGGAACACCACTTCCCTCCAGTCTGAAAAACAACCGTTCACCACTACTCTCTGCTTTCTGTCCCTTAGCCATTTTCGTATCATGCAGCCACTGCCCCTTTAATCCTATGGGCTTTAATTTTGAGAATCCATATACACAACATTAACTGCACTACTCTCATCAACTCTCTCCGTTACTTCATGAAATAACTCAATCAAGATAGTCAAAGATGGTTTGCCATTTTACAAATCCGTGCTGGCTTTCATTTATTAGCTCATACTTTTCCAAATGCCAATTAATTTTGTCCCGCATTATTGTCTCTAAAGGTTTCCCCACCACTGACAGGCTGTCTGGCCTGTAGTTGCCGGGTTTATCCCTCTCCCCTTTTTTAAACAGGAATTAACATTTGCAATCCTCCAATCTTCTGGCACCACCCCCATATCTAAGGAGGATTGGAAGATTGTGGCTAGAACCTTACATTTGTCATAAACCTCATTTTCTGTTTCATTTTAATCTATCTTTAGTCATCTTTAGGGAATTATAGTTTTAGATGCCCTTCCTTTCTCCCTCGTGGAATGTGTCAAGTCTGTACCTGAACCATTTCCTCTTTGAAGACCTCCCATTGTTCAATTACTGTTTTGCCTACCAATTTTTGATTCCAATCCACCTGGGCCAGATCCCTTTTCAACTTCCTGAAGTTAGTCCTCCTCCAGTTAAGTATTTTTGTGCCTGATTGTTTTTGTTTTAATTGTATGGCTTGGTTCCTCCCTTGAGCTATCTGCTCTGAGACCAAACCAACTAGTAGCTATCACAACACTCTATTGAGTTAGGTTGTTACATGGTTCTGTATGCAGATAGTTTTTTTACTGCTTATATATTGTTGCTGAATTAAAGGAACCACTACCAATCTAAAACTGGACAAAAAGCTTACACCTCTGACCTACACTTCTAACTCTAGCCTGAAACTGACAAATGTGCACAGATCTTGAAGAAACAACAATTGAACCCCAAATGCCCAGAGCCTTTGTTTACTTAATGGCCCGGATTTTGCTCTCTGCGGCGAAGGAACGGCTTTCGCCGTTTACCTCGCGTACAACTGCCCACAAAATTTTTGCGAGCTTATCAGCGGGGATTTCCACCAATCCGGCGTCTGTTTCAGTGCGGCACCCTCTACAGGGGATTTGTGGTGCCTGTGAACAGGACAAGCAACAGAACAGCCAATCAGATTGAAGTATCCTCGCTGAGACTTGCAGAGTCCAAACCAGGAATCATGCAAGCTGTGTGGGTGTGAATACACAACAATATAGGCAAGTTCAGGCAGGAGAAGAATGGCTCTCTTTAAATTGTACATCACCTTGCACAATGTGCAAGCAACCAGTTAGGCGTGGCCCAAAGCCCTTGACTGTGATAGATGTGCTTGGACATACATAAAGTGTGGTGGACTGGCAGAGAATGTGTACGACTTGTTAAACGATACCTTTTTTTTGATTGGTTATGTCCTGCATGTGAAGTTACAAATTTCATGGATTCATTTTTCGGTACTGGGGAAGCGGACACTGGCACAGACACACAATAGGCCTAAGATTAAAACAAATGCGTACTACGAAGAGAAACTGCAGGGATTGTGTGTTCATTTCCAGAGCATCACGAACAAAAGAGCAGAATGGGAAGCTTTTAACTCATGAGCTTGAACCGGACTTTATACATGGCACAGAAACATGGTTAGACCCATCTATTGTTAATGCTGAGTTTTCATCTGATGGATATGCAGTTCACAGAAAAGACAGACCAACTGACAGACATGGTGGAGTTTTGTTTTGTATACAAGGAAGACTTGCCAATTGTTCGTAGCGAGGACCTGGAATAGGCAATGAAATCCTGTGGTGCCAACTTAACATCGAAGGCCAATGACCTGTGCTTTTTGGCACATTCTACAAGCCCAAGCATGATATTGACACAATCAACTACCTGCGTGACTCGTTGGATCTCATTAATAACTTTTCTAAATTAAGAGAAATCATACTACAAGGTGATTGAATCAACCCAATATCGACTAGCAGGGTCATTCCCAGATGTTCTGCATCTCGGGAAGTCACGGAGAAGCTATTGAAGGCTACATCAAACAACGGACTGGATCGGCTTGTTAGAACACCAACAAAAGAAAGCAGTATCCTGGACCTCGTCTTCACAAACAACTCCAGTATGGTCAAATAAGTTACAGTACAGCCTGGTCTCAGCGACCATCATATGGTGTTAACGGCTCTTGAGATTTCACGCCGGAGGAAAAAACAACTACCCCACAAAGTCTGCCTACGACACAAGGCTGACATCAAAGAATACCAGGGCCATTTCAGGCACATAGTTGAAGAAGGGGCTCCTGTCAGGAGAAATGGGATAGCTTTACAAATAAAATAAAGCAAGTCATGGATGATCACATTCCAACTAAACGGACAAACAGGCAGGACCTACCCTGGTTTAGCCGACCACATGCAGAAGGAAGTAAAGAATGTACAATTGAGCCAAGAAATCAGGGAATGCAGATCATTGGGAGGAATAGAAGGAATTCTGTAAAGAAGTAAGGAGGGAGCTGAACAAGGCTAAAACAGAATACATCAGTACCAAGTTTGAAGCAACAATCAGTGACAACCCAAGGCCTTTTGGTCCTTCATCAAGAAGTTAAGGAGGGAAGATACTGGCATCGCCGACCTCAAAGTCAACAATAAGATCATAAGTCAGATAAGTCTAGATAGTGTGAATGCAGAAACACTGAGCAATGAGTTTGCAAGTAATTTCACTAGCGAAAACAAATCAAGAATTCAAACATTCCCAAACTATGATCTACCGAGTATACAGGACTTGGTTGTCAGTGAAGCTGGAGTGCTGAAGCAACTAAATGTCCTCAACCCCAGCAAAGTACCCGGCCCCGATGGCATCCCACCATGGGTCCTCAAGATGACAGCACCGGAAGTAGCACCCATTCTGAGAAGCATCTACCAGTCATCAATTGATGAGGGATATGTACCTTCCCAGTGGAGAGAGGCCAACATCTGCCCGATCTTCAAGAAGGGAGAGAAGGCTGACCCAGGTAATTACAGAGAAGTGTCACTAACCAGTGTACCCTGCAAGATTCTTGAGCACATTATCCATTCACACATCATGACCCATCTGGAGGAGCATGAGATACTTGTAGACAACCAACATGGCTTTCAGGTTAAATGCTCCACAATGACTCAACTGGTATTGACGATCACTGGCTGCATTGAGAAAGGGGAAACAGTCCACATAGCCGCCTTTGACTTTGCAAAAGCCTTTGACAAGGTGCCGCACGAGAGACTTCTTACCAAACTACAAGCATATGGCATTCGAGGGTTCATTTTCACATGGATAAGACACTTCCTTACATCAAGAACACAAATAGTCCTGTGTAATGGCTCCTACTCAGAGTTAACGCCAGTCTGCTGAGGAGCTCCCCAGGGAACTGTAATGGGACCATTGGACTTCCTTGTCTACATTAACAGCCTGCCAGACAAACTACGCAGTACAGTTAGACTGTTTGCTGATAATTGTGTGATCTATACCTCAGGAACATCAAAGAAAGACTTCGAAGTACTCCACGAAGACCTGAGCAGGCTTGAGGAGTGGCAAGACAGATGGTCAGTGTTCTTCAATCCAGCCAAATGTGTAGTCATGAAGATCTCCAAGAAGACACAACCACCTGATATGAATTGCATCTTTTGTGGCCATTCCCTGCAGGAAGTATCCTATATATTACCTGGGGGTGGAAATAGACAACAAATTAAGATGGGGTGCACAACTCACGAGAGTAACGTCTAAAGCCAGTTAAGGTGCTGGGCTTCCTGAAACGGAACCTCTGGTCAACCCCAAGGAAAGTGAAAGATCAAGCCTATACAACACTAGTTAGACCAATTCTGGAGTACGCTAGCCCTGCATGGGATCCGTACCACAAAAGGGTGACATCCAGAAGTGTGAGGTTATCCAGAGGAAAGCTGCTTGATTCTGTATGAAAAACTACAAACAGACCCGTAGCGTAACTGCAGTGCTGAAAGCCCGAGAGTGGGAAATACTTGAGAGGATGAGGACGGACTCTAGGCTCCACTTGATATATCAAATTATCAGTGGACAAACTGGAATTAGAATGGAAAGTGTGCTACAACCTGCACGGAACAACAGATCAACAAGAGGGAATAGCCAGAAACTAACAAGACAACTGGTCAAGAAAGACGTATACAGGTTCAGCTTTTTCCCACAAACAGTTGTTGACTGGAACCAGTTAGATAACAGAATACTAACTGCAATCTCACTCGATATATTTAAATATAAACTGAAGAATTTGAATTAGTAATTTTACTGTTGCGCGCGCCCAGTGACCTCACCCCTTACAAAGTTGACGGAGTACAGCTCGACTGCATATGTTGACGTAACCAAAATAAAATAAGACGAGGAAGTAAAAAAACAGGAACTATAAATACATTTAAATCGTGTACAGGAAGCGAAATAAAGATTGGAAAATATAGATGGGATTAAGAGAGATAAGAGACAAACAGAAAAAGTTTTTTTTTAAATTATTTTAATTTTTATTTTTTTCTTCTGAGGGAATGAGACTCCACACGTGTAAAATTAAATTTTCAGGGCCAGAGAGGTTGTTCAGCAGTAATTATCACTTATTACGTTGTTAAAAACGAACATTTGAACCAGCCCTAACTTTTTCAGCCGTTTTCAGTGCGGAACTCATGGGCAAGTACCGCAAATTCACGCTATTACAGTGATTTCAGTGGCGAGTCTATCGGCGGGACTGCAACAGCGCACCATGTGGAGCAGCAGGATATCTCTGACAGCAATTTCTGGATTTCAGCGTTTAACTGCGTATTTGCGGACGCCAGAAGTTGCTGTCAGATTCACCCTGTAATAACGGCAAGCGCCGTTAGCCTCTCTGTTATTATTACAGCAAAATCCAGGCCATTAATTAGATTAAACAGCAAATCCAATGTACCATAAGCTACACCACAGGAGATCCATATACTTGTGTGAATGTATCTATATCCTATTAGCCAGGTCACTTTTTTAAACTACTTCTCAGTAACTGAAACCAATTATGATCTTTTATAATGCTTGTTAAAATATCCATTAATGTTACAATAGAGAGATTAAATATGTTTCACTAGTAATTCATTAACAGTATTCAAAAGGATTCTTGTGTTTAAATGCAGAAAGGCACTAACTTTTAAAAGGATCAATTTTATAGGGTAACCTTTTTTTAAGCTTTGAAACAACTACTTTTTGAGATAATCAACGTAGTTTATAACCTTCACTTTTTAATTCAGTATAAAATCTGGTAATTAGGCTGCAGTCTTTTATGATCTGTAACAGAGTGACTTTTACAACAAATTTTATGCCAGTTTAAATTGCTTACCATAGCTGCATTAAATTGAAGTGACAGTATGTTTGACTATTTGCATGTTCAGAAGGTAGCTCTTTTGTTCTATCAATTACTTATTACAAATTTTTGACATCTGCATCTTTGACGCTTCTACCTGCACTCTATATTACAGTGCACCAGTTCTAGTTGTTTACAATGGATAGGATGACATTGCTACTGAGGGTCAACCCAATTCTACCTTTGCATCATGTGCCACTTGGAATATAATGAACAGCAGCAAATCCCAGGAAACAGTGGTTTCTGCTCAGTAAAACAAATTACGTCACCCTCTTTTTACAACTGTGAAAATGAGCACATGGTACAGTAAACTCTTTCGTATCCGGCACCTACGGGACCGGGATGGTGCCGGTTGATGAAAAATTCCGGATAACAGAGAGGTAGGCAATTTTTAACACAAAAAAAATCACGGACTAACTTGGCCACCGCGGGAAACTCGGACTCGGAAAAACGAAAAAATGGATGGATTTGGCAAGATTGCCGGTTATCTATTTTGCCGGTTATTAAAGAATTCCGGATGATTAAGTGCCGTTTAAACGAGAGTTTACTGTAATCACTAACCAGGCACTGTGTGCGAGGCTTGAGTGCAAGTCATTACTAATAATGTAAATCTAATACATGAATAATAAAATAAAATGCATTATATGTTTGCAGCCACAGACTCTTTGAATCAATAAAACGAACAGTATTTTAAGAACGAGCTTTTAACACCAATAGTTACCAAGGCTTCCTATTGCCTTCCAGCTGTAAGACTTCACTGCTGCAAAGAAAGATCTTTCTCGAATATTTCTGAAAGCTGAACAATTATTGTTCATGAAGCATATCTTTGCTGTTAACGAGTTTAAACCTTGACTGAAAAGTTTGGTGAGACTGAGAATATCTGTCTCGGATGAATGTGCAACTTAACTTTTAATCAGTGGTATTTATCAATGTAATTTTACTACACATTGACGCACATTGCACATTTTTACTGTGCTGTTGGTCAGAATCTGTTTTTGGACTATACACCAGTAAAAAGACTTCAATAGTAAAACCCTTCATTATGGAGGGAGGCATATAGATAGACACATGACACCATATAGTCACACAATGTCCAGAACAAAATCATAAAAAACTGCAGCCTGTTTAAAATCTTGACAAACACTGATGTGAGAGTATTGAGTAGTTATTCTAATGAGTCAGTATTGTAGGGAAAACACTGATGTTTAACACTTGATTGAATATATTCTGGTTACTTTAATCATGTTTTACAAAATCAGTAGGATTAAGAAAGAAGTAAAAAAAAAAATACAAGCTTTAAATTTTGCTACTTGCCATTTACTGAAAGGTTGCTCACTGATGATGACTTTTGTTTTTTTAAGTTCTTGTACCCAAGTTACCAGGAATTCCAACTGTTTCAGTTCTCACTATGAATCCAATAATCTTGGTTTTTCTTTAAACTGCCAGCTTATATGTTTGATGTGAATTCTTGTGACTCAGTCTGTTATTATCCCATCTCTTTTGCAAACAGTTTAAGCAGCCAATTTTATTTGCCTCTGTCGAGTGGATAGAACTCTGAAAATCGTGGCGCTGAGCTTACTGCACTGTTCCTGCTTCAGCGGATGCTCCGCCCGACGGTACTCGATGTAGAGTGGCCTACCCACTGGTCCTCACAGGGACTGCTGCAGGCTTCTCCCAAAACAGCACTGTTTTCAAAACCATTTTTGTGGGGCCAAGAGGAGCACAAATGCTGCGCCCGGCTCCGTGGAGGTTCCGTCAAATTTTCCGCCTGCTCTTTTTTTGTGTCAGCTGTGGCTCAGTGGGTAGCACACTTGCCTCTGAGTCAGAAGGTTGTGGGTTCAAGTCCCACTCCAGGGACTTGAGCACATAAAGCTAGGCTGACACTCCAGTGCAGTGCTGAGGGAGCGCTGCACTGTCGGAGGTGCCGTCTTTCGGATGAGACGTTAAACCGAGGCTCCGTCTGCTCTCAGGTGGATGTAAAAGATCCCATGACACTATTTCGAAGAAGAGTAGGGGAGTTATCCCCGGTGTCCTGGCCAATATTTCTCCCTCAACCAACATAACAAAAACAGATTATCCAGTTCTGACGAAGGGTCTTCGACCTGAAACGTTAACTCTGTTTCTCTCTCCACGGATGCTGCCTGGCCTGCTGAGTTTTTCCAGCGTTTTCTGTTGTTATTTTACATTAATACAGTGTTGTCCAATATAAATCACTGACTAGCCACAGGTGTGTCTAAGGCAACACCATTTTAGCGACAGGCACTACTTTTAGTGGAAAATTGCTTGCACACAATACAAGTAAATGTACTTCGTGTACAGTTACTTAAATATCTACCACCATTCTACTGGATTCCCTTGAGTTTCGAACATTGAGGGGAGATCTAATCAAGGTCTTTAAACTGATAAAGGGATTCAATAGGGTGGGAGAATCCAGAACAAGGGGGCATAATAAAGTTAGAGCTAGGCCATTTAGTAGTGAAATGAAGAAGCACTTTTTCACACACAATGTAGTGGAAATCTGGAACTCTTTCTCCCAGAAGGCTGTGGATGCTGGATGAATTGAAATTTTCAAGACTGAGATTGATAGATTTTTGTTGGGTAAAGGTATCAACGGATATAGAGCAAAGGCGGGTAAATGGAGTTGAGTTATAGATCAGCCATGATCTAATTGAACGGCGGAACAGGCTTGAGGGGCTAAATGGCCTACTGCTGTTCCTAGATTCAGTGTGAAACTTTGCAGTCTTTCTCTTTCACCAAAGTTTGGAATTCTGGCATAAATGTATCAGACCCAACACATCTTAGTGCAGCTTCTAGGTTTTCGGCCAGCAGTTGCGAGCATTACTTTGATTTCATCAGAGTGATCGCTGGCAATGTTGACTCGCACAGCGAGATGCCCCAGACCCATCTCTGCTCTCCATCCAGAACGTGGTTAAATGCTGCTCACCCTGTGCCATTAACACCATTTTAGGAGATAACCAATAAGCAGTAACCAAGGAAATAAAGCGCATATAACGATCAAAAAAACACTTGTACAGTCTGCTTTACATCTTACCATTTTACCAACAATGCACAAAAAGGTTAAAGTGTATGTGCATATGCCATGCAAATGAGTATTAACATCACTTGCCCAATGACTGTGTCTATTTACTAATCAAAAAAGGAATTAGCCACATGTGGTTAGTGGCTAATATATTGGACGACACTGCACTCATACCTCTTCAAACAACATCATCCTTTGCTGTCAACCTTCCAGCTACGCATCAATCCAGCCAATGGTTAGCCATTTTTCCCATGGGCACACATCTTATGAAACAGTTTGTTCTGGGGGACAGTCTCAAATATCTTCCTGAAATCCAGATGGATTGCATCCACGGCCTCGCCCCATTCACCAGATCTGTAATCTACTTAAAGAAAACCATGATATTAATCAGATGTGGCTTGCTCCTCTGCATCCATGCCAGCTCTCTAATCAGACCAGGTGATTCTTAGCATGGAAATGGTCAGAGTCTGGAACTTTGTTTACCTTAAGCTTCCTAAAGCTTTCTAGTATTTATTCTCATGATATGATGGGGATCCAGTCTGATCTCTCCTTTATACTCATTCCTCAACTCTGGCACCTCTTCACCTCTTTCAGTGGTTAAAAAGTCGCACGATTTTGTTTTAGTGATCTTATCATATCCCTGTTCTCAGATACTACCTCTCTACTGCCACTGGTAAACACTTCAATAGCCCTCTGCACCCTTTTGCTCCTGGTGTACATAAACAATGCTTTGTTACTGTCATTTTATATTTTCTGCTATATTCTGCTCTTTTTCTCCTTTGCCCATATTCTTGGGATTCCTCTGCTTGATTTATATAGTTCTTCCTTTCCTATTCCTTCTCTGTACATTTCAGAATATTATACATCATTTGTTTCTGCCAGAATAGTAGATTGCAAGTCAGGGGAAGTCATGATCGAACCATTCACTGCTCTGCTCAGACCATACCTTTGAGTACTGTGTCCAGTTCTGGACATTCTGGCCCTGGAGACTGAGCAAAGAAAGCAATGAGGGATGAACCCCATTCTTGGAGGTCTCAATTATGAAGAAAGACTGAAGAAACGTGGGCTCTTCAGCCTTGAAAAAAACCATCTGAGAGATGATCGTAGAGAGATGTACAAGATTGTAAATGGTATGGTAAAGGTAAATCTGGAAAGTTACTTCAAATTAAATTGCAAGACTAGGACAAGATTTAGGACTGATATCAGGAAGTTTTTCTTCAAACAAAGAGTGATCAACACATGGAATGGACTCCTGGATAGAAAACCCAGGAATCTTAAGGACCAATTGGATGCTGGAATGGGGGACTTTTAATATTTGTTGTTTAGAGTGATTCAGGATAGATGTACGAAGATGGGCTGAATGGCCTTCCTCATCTGTAATTATCTTGTGTAATATCCATGACTTCCCTTTTCATCCATGCTGGTTTTACTCTCTCGTTTTGTGCTCAACTTGTTTCAATGTAAAAAAAAATCTCCTTAATCCCATTTTCCCTCCACATCTTTCTCTTTAAATATCTCTTCCCATTTTATTCTGTTAATGTAGTAATTCATCGCCTTAAAGTCTGCTCTCCTGAAATCAGATTTCTTAATACTTTCTGTTATCTATTCTGTCTCCACTGCAACTGTAAAACTAAAACTTTATGGACATAAACCGCAAATGTTCCTTTACTTCAACTTGGTTTATTGCTTCCTCCTCCATTAGTTAGGAGTAAATCCAATGTTGCCTTACCCCTTGTGTTTCCTCACTGTTATTTAAGAGAAGCATCTTGAAGTACCTCAATAAACTCCTTTGTGCATACAGATTGTCTCCTATAGTAAATACTAGCCTTTGTCAGGAAGATTAAAATATTTATTACATTACATTACACAACAGTACATACAGCTCAATTTAATTTGTGGCAACCTGTAATATATTTGTATCATGAACTCATTCCCTTTTCAACCTTCCAGGTCCACCCAAAGAGACACTCAGACAATTCTCAGTTCTTTATCTCAGTGTGTAAACCTTCTCTTATAAACAGTAAACCACACTTTCTTTCCTTCTCTGTTTTTCCAGAGCACCTGTGGCCCTGCAGATTTGTTCCCCACTGATCATCTTTTACCCAGGTTTAGTAACTCTGCTATCTATTAACTTCCTATTTACCATCACATCTAACTCATCCATTGTATTTCTTATCCTGCTGGCATCTCTGTAAAAACAGGTTAGTTCATTCCTTGATTTCCTTGCTTTATCCATATGATTTCTTCCTAATAATTGATCCACAGTTATCTCCTTCCTCCTTATTCCCTAGTTTAAATGTTTGTCAGTGGTTGTATTTATCATGCCAGCTAAGATGAATGTGCTTCTCAGTTTAGTTGAAGGCCATCCCAATGGTACAGCCGTTCCTCCTTCTAGAAGTGGACCATCCCTCCTACATCATCTTCAGCCACTTATTAACCTTCCTCTTTCTTACACACACACACACACACACACACACACACACACACATCATGTGACACAGGGTGTAATCCTGAGTTTACTACCCTGGAAGCTGTTTTATTCTATCTTTTACCTAGCTCCTGAAATTCACTTTGTAGGACTTCTATTCTACACCTACCTATATCACTTGGCTATTACAACCTCTGGTTCCTCCGTTTCCCATCGTAGGATCTTAGCCACCTGCACCATCAAGTCCTGACTCTGGGTCTTGGAAAGTAACGTGCAATTTGGGACACCAAGTTGTGCTTGCAGTACATTCGATCAATCGCCCAAGTGTGGAAAACCTGATAAACCTGAATAACCATGTCCCAACTGAGAAATAAACGTCTTCTCACAATTGGAATAAACTATTTTGTTTCTTGATGACATGTTGTATATTTTCTATGGAATTATTACAAGCTTTTGCTTTTCACTTTACTTTAGTCACAGCTGGCCATCTTGAAAATTATTTTAGTTGAAATTAAGAATTGAAATTCATGGGGTCATCTCTGCTGACTTGGTCACAGTAGTAATAGTTGTAGTACTTGGATCAAAGGTGAGACAAAAATCTTATGTTAATCCTCACTGGACACTGGGAAGTGAGACCATTCTCTGTTTTACCTCTATTCAGGAGCGCTAAAGTGATGCTACAAAGCACCTGCATGTGACAGAAATAACAACAGAAAATGCTGGAAACACTCAGCAGGTCAGGCAGCATCCATGGAGAGCGAAAAAAAACAGAGTTAACGTTTCAGGTCGATGACCCTTCATCAGAAGGGTCCATTGTATTTCAGGTCATCGACCTGAAACGTTAACTCTGTTTCTCTCTCTACGGATGCTGCCTGACCTGCTGAGTGTTTCCAGCATTTTCTGTTGTTATTTCAGATTTCCAGCATCCCCGCAGTATTTTGCTATTGTGCATGTGACAGATTTGGGTTAGTAAATTAACTGATTTAAAAGACCTTTAATAATGAAACGCAAAGAAATAGAGGAAGGGATAGTAACATGATAAGCAATGTAAACAGCCTATCTTTAAAAGGAAAGCCTTGTGTTGCTAAAACTTCAATCACTAGAGGTGTATATTGCTGTCCACTTTTCCAATAACCCAGTACCATTATGCTAGATTTTGGTATCACAGCACATGTTGGCAACTTTAAATGTCATTTGGCAGCTAACTATTATTCAGCAACCTCAAACATTATTTGCAGTCATTCTTCAGTTGTGCCATTGGACATACTGCAGAAGGTGTTTGGGAATTTTTCTGCATGCTGTCAGATCTTCCTAAAAAGCTGCTATAGTGCTTAAATGAAAATGTTTTGTTTAAAAGAATGGATTCTGATTTACCTAGTTTTATTCAGTGATTTTTGTTTTGTACAAATTTACTTTGATTTTATGAATTAATTACAGGATGAAATACAATCTTGACTAAACAGTGTATTTATATAGTGTCTTCAGCAACAGTCATTTAAATTTAGCGCAAGCCCTGGTTATTTACTTAAGTAAAATTAGCCTCCGAGCAGGAGTAGTTTGAACTCTGGTTTTCACTTATCCTTTCTCTCCACTTAAATTCCTTGCCATGTTTTATTGATATCTTTCTTTCCCATTCCTCCTGTGTAATAGATAATCCCATACCTCAACTGGTTGGTACTATTTGTTCTATGAACTTCAGAAAATGTATTAAGCTGACAGGGAGAGAAAGTGAGTTTTTAAACTTAACACTAGCATGAACAAAAACAAAGAACAGTTGAATTTAAAGCCATTTTACTTCTTCACCTACATTTGTTGACAGTTAGCAAAGGTCAATGCTAATAGCTTACACCTGTGAGACAGAGATTCTAATTTCTAACACATATAAGACAACAACAACTTGTATTTGCAGAGCCTTCAACGTAGAAAAAATGTTTCAAGGCACTTCACAGCGGCATATGACAAAAATGGAAGCTGAGCCAAGGAAGGCAATATTAGGAGGAATGACCAAAAGCTTGGATGAAGAGGAGAGTTTTAAGGACAATCTTAAAGCAGAAAAGGGAGATAGAGAGGCGGAGGGATTTCAAGAAGGGAAGGCGGAGGGAGGGAGGGAGGGAGGGAGGGACAGACGGAAGGGCACAAATATAGAGGAGGTTTTTTTCCTCCTACTTTTGATTTGTTTTATGTTTACTTTGAAAGCAAACAAAGCCTTTGAGGGAAAAGCATGGGGAGGGAGGATGAAACAGTGGGGGAAGTTAGAGGGGATGGAGGCAGAGAGAGGGAGGAACTGCTGGAGAGGCAGGGTTGAAAGAAAGTGGGTGGTTTGAGAGAGAAGGAGGGGTGTAATTACAGTTTGACAAGTTTGCATAAGCAGTTTTCATTATACATGTGAATGTAGGAATTTTTTTTTTAATATTCATTCTTGGGATGTGGGTGTTGCTGGCAAGGCCAGCATTCATTACCCATGACTTTGAGATGGTGGTGATGGGCAGCCTTCTTGAAACACTGCAATCCATGTGATGAAGTTGCTCCCACAATGCTGTTAGGTAGGGAGTTTCAAGATTTTGACCCAATAACGATGAAGGAACAGTGAAATATGTCATAATCAGGTGTATGATCTGAATGGGTACTTGGTGGTGATAGTGTTCCCAACCTGTTGCCCTTGTCCTTCTTGGTGGTGAAGGTCAAGGATTTCATACATGCTGCAGTGCATCCTGTAGATAGTACACACTGCAGCCACGTACGCCAGTGGTGGAGTGGGTGTATGTTTAGGCAAATGGATGAGGTGCCGATCAAGCGGACTGCTTTGTCCTGGATGGTGGCAGGCTTCTAGAATATTATTGCAGCTGCACCCATCCAGGTAACTACAGCACACTTCTAACTTGTGCCATGTAGGTGGTGGCGAGGCTTTAGGAAAGCAGAAGAAATACCCAGCCTCTGACCTTCTCTAGCAGCCAAGGTATTTGTGTCTGGTCCAGTTGAGTTTCTGGTTAATGAGAGATTGACGTGTGTGTGCTTCTTTCCCAGATAAACACCATTCAATCTGGGATAATGAATTGAGGTCTATTTATTTAGGCATAATGCCAGGATTTGTAATCACAGTTCAGGAAGGCCATGAGAAGAGGATATTTTAAAAATATATCTTTTGGTTAAACACTAAGTGTCGATTACTTTAGTTGAGGAACCAACTTGCAAGAGTTGCTGAGACTAATGTAAAAAAACTGAATTGACATCAATACGTAAACAGCCTTCACCTGGTGCGCTTCAGTGATCATGTCAATTAATGTATTATATATGTAGGTTATTCCACTCCCCACATATTGTTAGCGTTAGTAAATAGAACCATTCTCTTAAGTTATTAGCACTTCTATACTAAAAAGGAAAAGAACTGCCAAAAGGGTGTCAAAGTAATATTCTTTGCAGTGGTTTAAGAGAAACTCTTACTGATGGTGAGATTCCTTTTTAAGTGACAAACTGAAGAAATGTAGTAAGGAAAGCTTTGGAACTCCCTCGTGACCTAATCAATAAAGCCATAAGCCAGTGTAGCATTAAGCTCTGCAGACAAGAAGATTTCAGATTTCATTTCACACTCTGCAGCCAGGACCGCATTTAAGGTGCTGAAATGGGCCTAGCCCCTTCCCCACCTAGGATATGGAGTGTAAAGATCAGCCAGGGTTTGCAGTCCTGATTGAGCTCCAGTGATTCTTTAGGGAAGTATATGTTTGGGGAACGAAAACAGAAAATGCTGGAAGCACTCAGCAGGTCAGGCAGAATCTGTCGAGGTGTCAGCCTTGGCTCAGTGGTAACTCTCACCTCTTGCAGGTTGTGGGTTCAAGCATTTTATAAAAGCTAGTCCATTATTTCTGTTCTTTGTCTCTTTCTGTCTATATTTTGTTCTTTCTGTCTCTGTCTGTCTGTCTTTCACTTTCTTTCTTTGTCTTTCACTTTCTTTCTTTCTCTCTCTTAGTGAGGTACTGGAAGATTGATAGCACATGCTATACCCTGGCAAGAATCAGCATCTTCAGGAGAGATGGGGGGATAGATAAGGACAACTTTTGGGGTCCTGCTCAAAAACATGGTTTAAGGAATGCAGGTTGTCCTATTCCACATGTGGGGGAAGATTTCCTTTGTGCAGTAGGTGTAGTAAAATCATTTACGAAGAATAGGTTCACCATTTCACTGCACCTATTGCACAGAAGACATATTCTCCCATTATTCGAATTTTCTATGCTCTATTTCATTGTTTGTGTTCCTAGGTGGATATTCTAGATAAGACCTCGTTACAGCAAAATTAATAATCTGTTTGAAGAGGCATTTAAAAAAAAATTTGCTTATGTGATGTGGGCGTCGCTGGCAAATCCAGCATTTATTGCCCATCCCTAATTGCCCTTGAGAAGGTGGTGGTGAGCCGCCGCCTTGAACTGCTGCAGTCCGTGTGGTGAAGGTACTCCCACAGTGCTGTTAGGGAGGGAGTTCCAGGATTTTGACCCAGAGACGATGAAGGATCGGCGATATACTTCTAAGTCAGGATGTGTGTGACTTGGAGGGAAACTTAAAGGTGGTGGTTGTGTTCCCATGCTTCTGCTGCCCTTGTCCTTCTAGGTGGAAGAGGTCGCGGGTTTGGGAGGTTCTGCCGAAGAAGCCTTGGCGAGTTGCTGCAGTGCATCTTGTAGATGGTACACACTGCAGCCACTGTGAGCCGGTGGTGGAGGGAGTGAATGTTTAAAGTGGTGGATGGGGGTGCCAATCAAACGGGCTGCTTTGTCCTGGATGGTGTCGAGCTTCTTGAGTGTTGTTGCAGCTGCACTCATCCAGGCAAGTGGAGAGTATTCCATCACACTCCTTACTTGTGCCTTGTAGATGATAGAAAGGCTTTGGGGAGTCAGGAGGTGAGACACTGCCGCAGAATACCTAGTCTCTGACCTGCTCTTGTTGCCACAATATTTATGTGGCTGGTCCAGTTAAGTTTCTGGTCAATGGTGACCCCCAGGATGTTGATGGTGGGGGATTCGGCGATGGCAATGCCGTTGAATGTCATGAGGAGGTGGTTAGACTCTCGCTTGTTGGAGATAGTCATTGCCTGGCACTTCTGTGGCGCGAATGTTACCTGCCACTTATCAGCCCAAGCCTGAACGTTGTCCAGGTCTTGTTGCATGCGGGCATGGACTGCTTCATTATCTGAGGAGTTGTGAATGGCATAGTATTGTGTTTTGGTTGCAGTGGACCAACTGAGTTGGAAAATAAATTGATAGCTTATGTTGCTTGGCTAAACTCCCACAACATCATTTACTTTTATTTCTTCCAAATATAGTTTTCAGGGATAATTGGTTGGAGGTTAGGGGGATGGGTACCCATTCTCTGGTAGTACTTGGTTTCCACACAGTGGACATAGTATGAGTGAAGCCAAATTCTGCTGGCTTGCATTACCTTAGCGGAGTATACTTAATTGTTTTATGCATTCTTACAAGAAATGCAGAAAGCAATAGATATACATCATAAATCTCTCATTTAGATTTTATGCAACCAAAGTTAATTAAGATGTACTGTGCAAGGGTATATGACTAATAATTGTGCAGATTATTGGATTCTACGTACTGAAAAAGTATCTTTTCCAGAGTCCTCAAAAAATGGTTGCTGCACCATTTTCTTTCCTCTTCAGGCTGCAAGGTGACTTGCTGGCTCCCCTCGCTCCCTCCAAGGCCAATTGTAGTGCCCCGATGGCTGAGTTAATTCAGCACAACCATTGCGAAGCTTAAAAAATATTTAAACTTCGAATTTGTGTCCATTGATTGCTGTAGGACTTGTTAAAATCAGTAACTCTATGTGAAGGTGAGCTTCTTTTCTGGATTGTGTTTTGTTTTCTGTTGTCTCATATCTTCATGTTTTGCAGTCAGGAGAAGTTGAATAAACTGAGGTTCACTGCAATTACTAGCTCTTTCCCCATAGCCCTGCAATTTTATCCCTAGACCTCATGGAGTGAAATGTTTATCTTAGAGTGCCTGTGAAAATGAAGACTACATATTCCAAGCGCATGGGTGCCAATACAGATATGAAAAGCTTGCTTCTGTTGGTCTGGAATGGATCCTTGTAAATGATTTCACTACTGTAAAGCATGTTTGCGTCCAAATTAAAATTGCCATTCTATACAGATATAATTTCACAATTAGTTAAAAATTACAATAAATACATTCTTCCATTACACATCAGCACTATCCTCTGTGTAGAGGGCAGTATGATGCAGCTTGTAAATATTTCTGTGGAAGCAGTCCCAGTAATCCACAATTAGCTCAATAAGATGCTTGCTTGAGCAGTGTGGAAGGTTTCCTTTCTCCAACAGATGGCCTGGACAACATTGGTGAAACTTCTCGTTAAAGAGTTCAGATTGCAGATGTGGACCATAACTGGAAATCTAGCGCAGACTATCATTGAGAATCCAGTGAACGAGCATCAGTTGCCTAACTGTTCACACTCATTATTGTTTTCTGTGGCTTTTATTTATTTAAGTGTAATAATAGAAAATGTAGTAATATTTGGAAGTACTCAAACCATTTACCTGAAATTGAACATTGTCAATGAATCATTTGAATTCTGTATTTAGAAAAGTACTGTAGGAAGTTTAATATTTGCTAAGAATAAAGGATTTTTCATTAAATTATTTTAATTGTATCCAACATTGTAATGAATTGTTTTCCTGAGGAAACAAAATAAATGATCTAATCAGTCCTTTGGGTGCAAAAAGCTATAAATGATTGTTGATGGTGTTGGTTAAAATGACAATTGTAAAAGCATATGGACTCAACATTTCTGATTCTACTATTGTAAATCTGCAAGAATAACTTGCACAGCTTGTCTTGTAGTATTCTGGATCCCGCATGTTAAGGTTTTGACAGCACTGCATTATTTTTGTTGACTGGTGTACTTGCAGTGTCAACCTTTGAGAGCACGAAAACAATTTGATGTTAGTGTTGTCTAAATGTGAACAAGAACGTTAATCCGTTTGCTTTTGCTTTTTAAAGGAATCTGAAATGGCAGAAGCGTCTGCTAGAGATTCTGCAGCTGAAATTCCTGTCACCAGTAACGGAGAAGTAAGTGATTCACAAGAGGAGCATTTTAAGTGGGTATGGACGCAACATTTTTTTTGTACTTATTATTTCAGCACGGCCATAACTTTAGCTGCATTATAATGTTAGTATTATGTCCTGTAATAGGTTTGGGTTCTGACAGAAATCCTTTCATGTGCAATCCTGTGGGCGTGATAAGCCTGTCCGGTTTTTCGGCTCCCGCTAAATAATGGTGGATCCCACGAGCGCGGGTTAACAACCTTGGCTCAGAAACTGGAAGAGTAAAACAATGCATTCCCTGCATCTCTTAATGAAGGACTAATGGTCATGTTGTGGCTGGTAAATTGCTTACGTGGGGACTTCTAAATGTCCTTATTATGCTCTGCTACTCCCACCAGATATCCCAGACAAAAATAATTTATAAGGCCAAAAATTTGTGCTTGTAGAACCTAAATATACAGGCAGTCATTTTGATTAATACAAGAAGGATGAAAGAAGGCTGGATGTATTTCTTAAATAACAACAGAAAATGCTGGAAACACTCAGCAGGTCAGGCAGTATTGAGGAGAGAGAAACAGAGTCAACGTTTTCGGGTCGAGGACCCTTCGTCAGAATTGTGGATGTATATCTTATTGGCCTCAGAGGTGATGTGGGTATTTGTTTATTCCCTTCCAGTATACTGCAAGTCATCATGGAAAACAAAATGCTGCATAGTATGAATTTGATAATTAAGCACTGTATGGAAAGGACAGTTCAGAATTACATCAATGAAATAAGCGTGCAGAACAATCATTTGCAACACAAGGGACAGCAGTAACCTAAATTAATGGGAATATACAAAGCATAACTGACCGCAAATATTTGTTGAGTACCACATGTTTTCCAAGTAATTTAGTACTGTCTGCCGTTGAAACCCTCATCCCGACTTGACTATTCCAATGTTTTCCTGGCTGACCTCACTATCCTCCACCTTTTTGTAAACTTCAGCTCATCCAGAACTCTGATGCCCACATCCTATTCTGCAGCAAGTCCCGCTCCTAAGAGCTTGAAAATAGATGATTCCCTCAATGCAAGTAGTCTAAAATCAGGAACAGAATTGGGTTATATCTTTAATGAAGTCAAAGAACACCACACCAGAGGCAGAGGACAGTGCAACTACAGATTGGCTTGTGAAAGGTGCTATCAGCCTGCAGGGCAAGTTTTTATCCAGCAGGAAATGTAATGTCGCAAAGCATGAGGAATAGGGGGCCTAAAATGGAGTTGCCATGGAAATAGTGTCTAATCGAAGTAAAGTCAATAGTTAGCTACACAGAAATAGTTGTAAGAATGATGAATGTACACCATACTGTTCAGTGCCTTTCCCCTCTTCACAGTGTTAACAATGTACTGAATACAATTTAGATGTCCTCAAAATCGACTAATCCTTTGGGAATTAATAATTTCAATGCACTTAACTTTGTCATTCATTTTCGTTACAATTTTCAAAAAAGTGTCTTTGTAGCACTTGATATCTACAGAACTTTAATCTAAATAATTAATGGAAAGCTTGCCCAGTACAGAATTGGGCTAGTTGGTGCTGATTCAGCAAATTAAAGACACTGCCTTTAATATCCAAAGTATGTAGTAACATATTGATTACACATAGAATAATAGATGAAGGGGAAGGCATTTCTATGGCTGTAATTTATTGAAGGGGTTTGAATAATGTTTCAAATTGCTTGGGACCCTAGGATCAGATTATAGCCTGTAATTCACTCCCTGGTGTAAATTGTGATAAAATATAGTGGAAATAAAATTATATTTGCAATGTTCACTGTTCGTACGAGAATTTGTACTAGGACAGGAAGGACCTGTACAGTTGGGACGGGCTGCATCTGACCGGGCTGGGACCAAGGTCCTAGCGGAGAGGATAACTAGGGCTGTAAATACGACTTTAAGCTAATAGCATGGTGGGGAGGGAACTGCTAGAAATTACAGAAACCTAATAATAAAAGAATCAAGAAAAGAGAGTAAAGGACAAACTCAATGAAGGAATAAGGATAACAAGAATGGCCAGAGATCAAAGTCGTAGAGCATAAAGGTAAAATAACTACTAAAAACAAAGAGAGAGGAATAATAACTAAAAACAATTTAAACTGTTGGTACAGCAATGTACTTAGTATTCAAAACAAAATGGATGAACTGGAGGCAATAATTTGTAGAGAGGAGCCGGCAATAGTAAGGATGACTGAAACATGGCTACATAGAGACAGGTTCGGCAACTAAATGTTGCAGGATATAACCCATTTGGGAAGGAAAGCGGGGAGGTGGAGTAGCTGTACTAGTTGGAGATAACATAATGGCAGTAGAAAAAAGGATGTAACTAGCAATAAGATAGATACAGAATTCATATGGATTGAGTTAAAAGATAAGATAAGGGATCCAGCACCCTAATACGGGTATACTATAGACCACCAAATAGTGGAACGGAATTGGAGGAAAAAATATGTAGGCAAATCTACGAGGTGAGTAGCAGGCATAGAATAACAACAACTTGTATTTATATAGCGTCTTTAACGTAGTAAAACGTCCCAAGGCACTTCACAGGAGTATTATAATCACGGGAGATTTCAACTACCCCCAAATAAACTGGCAGGAAGAAGTAGCGAAAGGAGAAAA
Organism: Squalus acanthias; assembly: GCA_030390025.1. Classification (NCBI taxonomy): domain Eukaryota; kingdom Metazoa; phylum Chordata; class Chondrichthyes; order Squaliformes; family Squalidae; genus Squalus; species Squalus acanthias. The sequence continues at coordinate 151,281,881 of CM059426.1, read as the reverse complement.
GAGAATCAAGTTTTTATAGTGTATACAGGACTCCTTTCTCACTCAGTATGTAGAAGTCTAACAAGAAAATAAACACCGCTGGATCTTGTAATGGATAATGAACCAGAGCAGATAGGAAAAGTAAGAGTAGGAGAGCATCTTGGTAGTAGTGATCACAACATAGTAAGGTTCAAGATTAGGATCAAGAGTGACATAAGTAGGACAAAGAGTAAGGTAATAATTTGAAAAGAGCAAATTATGATGAAATGCGGGTGGAACTAAAGAAGGTAAATTGGGAGAAAATCTTGAAAAACAAAGTGGGAAATCTTTAAAAAGGTAATCAATAGAATTCAAGAGAAATGTATTCCACTAAAAGCCAAAAACGAACTAGCTAATTATGGGACACCATGGATGAATAAAGAACGAAAGAGAAAATTGAATCTAAAGAAAATGGCATACAAAAGTACTTAGATACTAAAGGAAAGGAGGACAAAAGGGAATACGAAGAACTTAGGAGCGAAGTTTAAAAAAAAATCAGGAAAGCAAAGAGAAATTACTAAACCAAATTATCAAGGAATATTAAAAAAAAAGATAGTGCTCTATAGACACATGAATAATGAAAAGAAAATTAAAGTAGGAATAGGCCTACTAAAGGTAAACTCACAGGTAATGACAGAGAAATGGCGGCAGTATTGAATAACTACTTTGCCTCAGTATTTACCGAAGAAGCTAACAAAATAGATACTTCACTCGAGGATGAGCGTTAAAAGAATATTAATACAGTTGGGATAGAAAGGGAGAAAATTGATGAACTAGCAAAACTAAAAGACGATAAAGCTCCAGGTTTGCAGCTGATGTTCCTATATACAAACAGGGAGATGGAACAAAACCTGGGAACTATAGACCAGTCGGCTTAATGTCAGTGATGGGAAAGATCTGGAATCTAAAAGAAGTGATGGAAGAGCATCTAGAGACAGAAAATATAATAAAACAAAAATAGTCAGCATGGATTTCAAAAGGCTAGATAATGCTTAACTAAATTGATTTTTGAAGAGGTAGCAGAAAGAGTAGACAAGGTTAATGTAGTAGATGTCATATACTTGGACTTTCAAAAGGCCTTCGATAAGGTACTATATGGTAGGCTCATAACAAAGGTGAGGGCATGTGGAGTCAGGAAAAATAGCTGAATTGTTAGCAAATTGGCTAAAAATTAGAAATCGGAGAGTAGAGGTAAAGAGTAGTTAGTCAGATTGGAGGAAGGTAGAAAGTGGTGTTCCACAAGGATCAGTGCTGGGACCAACGTTCCCTCTAAGCTGCGCAGCCGCCTGCTGATTCCGCGCGTCCCGGGACCGGCTTTTCCAATGTGAAATTTCGCGATTGCGCGAAACTTTGAATGGGCCACGCAGCCCGTTAAAGGGGCCGCGCACCCAAAAAAATTAGGGGGAACATTGGCTGGGACCACTGTTACTCATAATTTACATTAATGATTTGGACTTGGGAACAAGTAACTCAATATCAACATTTGCAGATGATACCAAAGTGGGGAGTATAGCTAACACTGAGGAAGAATGCAACATAATACAATAAGACATTAGAAAACTTGGAGACTGGGCAGTTAAGTGGGAAATGAACTTTAGCACAGATAAATGTGATGTGATGCACTTTGGTAGGAAAAATAGAAACATCATCTACACCTTAGAAAATAAGAAACTGAAGGGGGTAGAAGAGCAAAAGGATCTAGTGATACAGGTGAACAAATCATTAAAAGCTGCATCGCAGGTCAACAAAGCAATTAAAAATGCTAACAAAGCACTGGGAATTATTTCTAGGGGTATCGAATTCAAAAGTAGTGAAGTTATGTTAAACTTGTATAGGACCCTGGTCAGGCCGCACTTGGAGTACTGTACACAGTTCTGATCTCTATACTAAAAAAAAGGACATAGAAGCACTGGAGAAAATGCAAAAAAGATTGACAAGAATGGTACCAGAACTAAAAGATTACAGCTATCAGGAAAGATTGAACAGGTTGGAGCTTTTTTCTTTAGAAATTATGAATGGGTTAGACAGGGTAGATGTGGACAGAATGTTTCCACTTGTGGGAGAATCCAAAACTAGGGGCCATAAATACGAAATAGTTACTAATAAATCCAATAGGAGAAATTTCTTTACTCAGAGAGTGATTAGAATGTGGAACTCGTTACCAGAGGACATGGTAGATAGCTTAGGTGCTTTCAAAATGATACTAGACAAGTAAATGAGAGAAAAAGGAATAGAAAGATATGCTGAAAGGCTGAGATGAGGTAGGTAGAAGGGGAGGAGACCAATGTTCCCCCTAATTTTTTTTTTGGGTGCGCGGCCCCTTTAACAGGCTGTGCGTCCCATTCACAGTTTTGCGCATGCGCTATATTTTACATTGGAAAAGTTGCGCGGGACCACCAAACAGCTGAGCGATGACGCAGCTTAGAAGGAACGTTGGAGGAGACTCGTGGAGTATGAACACTAGCACAGACTAGTTGAGGCGGATAGTCTGTTTCTGTGCTGTATATTTTATGTAATTCTATGTAATGTAATCATGCAAATAGTCCAACCAGTGCTACAATGTTACTGTGTAACACAATACATTTGTTTTTTTTTAAAGCGAAATAGTTATTGTACCTTAAGTTAGATGGTTTGCGGTGATTGGCATTGCTTTTTTCATTGTGCATATTAATAAGTTGTCACATTTTATTTTTATCTCTCACATTGCTAGTTGTTTCCACACACACACACACAAGCTGCTAACTCATGTGCCTTCAGGCAGTATCCCATCTTTTCAGCTGTGTTTTAAAATATGAATTTCAATGTTTTGAACCAGCACTTTGCCAAATGCATCACAGATGGAAGTTGTCTTGTTCAGCTGAACTTGAATATAGTCAAATTGCGCTTATGTATTGAAAAATGGCCACAGTCCCAAAGCCTTTGCTCACCAAAAAGAAATTGTGCTGTCTGTGGTGGTAATGTATCTGCAGTAAAACCTCATCTGTGTAGCTAGAAAGTTTAAAAGGCATCTGCCCATTTTAATGGTTTTAGACCTTTGGAAATAGATTTATTTTATATTGTGGCATTGTCTTGTCTTTTGATGCTATATTTTTGTCTCAACAAATGTAATTTAGCAGACTATTTCAAAAGTCCAAAATGGCTTCTGGTGATCATAAGATGAGAAGACCATTCAGCCCATACTAGTTCACTCATCCACAAGTACATACAGCTCCCCCTGTTGTGGTATCTAATTGTTCCTTGAATTTATCCAGGGCTTTTGCATCCACCATCTATCTGGAACTCTATTCAAAGTGTTTGTTACTTTCTGTGGGAAGAAGAATTTCCTGATACCAGTTTTAAAATACTTTTTATTAGTTTGAACCTATGCCCCCTTGTTCTACTCTCTCAATTTAATTTGAAGTAATGGCCTAGAAATTCCGTTCCCTACGGGTGTGTACGCGCTGTGTACTCACCCGTCGGGCCAATGGAAGTGCCGGTTTTACACATGCACTGGAAACCGGAACTTCCGTTCTCTGCAGAAAGGGCTTGACTGGACAAATGCCTGCGCCGGATAGGCAGCCCTTACGTTAAAAACTTCCGGTTTTTTCACAATTTTATCAGTCTAGGTAAGTCGGGAACAGCTGCGCCTAGAAAAGCAGGCGCAAGGCCTGCTTTTACCAGGCTAATAGTTTAAGAAAGTAAAAAAAAAAATTTCCACTGATTTATCATTTTAAAATACTTTAAAGAAAGGTAAGTTTATTTTTAGCCCCGTTTAAAAACTTTAATTTTTTTCAAAAATTTAAATTTTTGTTTAAAATAGTTAATTTATGTAATTTAGTCATTTTAAAAATGTGATGTTTTTTAAAATTTATTTGAAGTTTTACTTATGTTTTGGGGCTGATCTCTATTCATAGATTTGACAGGAAGACCTGTGAAATCTATGAATGGAGATTCCCTTCTCTGATTGGCTCCCCATGGCCCACGTGATCCCAGGGACGCTGCGATCCGCCTGTGCCCCTGGGATGATACGCGTGCCCTGCACACTGGCAGTTTGAAGAGGCACAGCAACGGAATTCTGCGCCTCACGGGAACCCTCCAGTCCAGGCGCAGATCTTTCCGGATCGCAGCCCTCCGCCCGCGGGAGGGCTGCGAACGGAATTTTTGGGCCAATATTTTAGATCTACCTTTTCCATACTGTTTAATATTTTATATACTTCTGTGAGATCACTTCTCTGATGCCTTCTTTCCAAGCTGAAAGGCTCACCTCTCTAGTTTATCTTCATATCACAGACCCGATACCAGCCTCTGCTCTTGAATGTCTCTTCTGTCTGGGCAACCAGAAATGGACACCATATTCAAGATGTGGTCTGACCAGAGCACTACACCGTTGATCATGACTTCCTCTAACTTGTGTTTAACTGTTTTGCCTATGTAGTGCAACATTCTATTGGTGTTATAAAAACAGAAAATGCTGGAAATGCTCAGCAGGTCAGGCAGCATCTGTACAGAGAGAAACAGAGGCCGCGATTTTTCCTATCGATGTAGCTTGGGGGTGGGACAGCTGCCTTCCGGGTTCCAGTCCTGCCCCCAACGACATCAGACGCACAGACGTGATTTTGCATCAATTGGCCTTGTTAAGCCCACCCTGCGGGCTTGCCGGCCAATTAAGAGGAAGCCAGTGTCAGATGACGTCAGTTGATGATGCGTCATCTGCCGGTTTTCTTAAAGGGGCCACGCACAATTTTTTTTGACAGCTGATTTTTCAGTGTTTGACAGCATTGAGGTGCTGTAAACACTGACAATCACTGTACAAAGGTGAGCTCTTGCACCCAGGCACACCAGTGATTCCCTCCTTAGGCTAGAACAGATGGCAGCTGCAGGTGAGGTTACAGAAGCGATCTGTCACTGGTGAGAGAGGTTCTCCCAATGAGGTGGGACTAGACGGCCAATTCAAAACTTGTCACCTACAGAAAAGTGTAAATGCATTAAAAATGATTTTCCCAACATTTTCTTACCTCTGAAACTCATCAGTGTACCATTGGATCCTTCACACCACTTCTGCAGCTGTCATCAATGCAGAAACATTACAGTAGACCCACAGCACGCCACACTTACCTGGCGTGGAGTCCGGATGTCGGGAAGCCCGCAGTAGACCTGTCAAAATTGCAAAAAGCCTCTTAATTGCCTGTTAACAACCTGTTAACAAGCAGTTAAGTGCCTATAATCCTCTTCCTGCCGCTAGGTGTCGGGTCTATGCGCAAATTGGGGACCCGACACCTGGAAAGATTGATTGGAGGCGGGTTGACAGCGGGTTTCCGACCCCCTGTCAATCTTTGCGATTTTGCCAGATGTCCCGCCTCCAAATCCACCCCCCTGAGCGCTGGCAAAATGGAAGGCAGGAGAGATTTTTTCTCCTATCATTTTTCTCATCTAGGCTTACACATGCAGAATGACCTGTTGAATGGGGTGCCAGAGGGTGGAACTCTCATGGCATGTTAGCACCTTCAGGAGATGTGTGGGTGGGGGGAGTTTTGATTGAATAATACTTAAACTTAATTTATATAAATAGAGCCTTAATAAACCTACATTTTTAAATCCATCATGTTAATTATGGCAATGGATATAGTTAACTATTTGTGGGCTATTGTGTAATAACATTTAAAAATTAGGTCTACTGTGAATTGTTGTGACGCAGGCAAGGCAGTATTTATTGCCCATCCTTGGCTGCCCTGAGAGCATTGAGTCAGCCATGTCAGTCAGCCTGGGTGGAGGTGGCAGGTTCCCTTCTCTGAAGCATATTAATGGATCACTTGTGCTTTTTCAGGAATCCAACTGCTTCTGTGGCCATTTTTTCCTGGTACTTGTCCAGATTTATTGAATTCAATTTCACAACTTGCTATGTAGTGGGATTTGAACTCTCAATCTCTGTGTTGGTAATCAGAATTGAGAGGTCGCACAACACCAGGTTATAGTCCAACAGTTTTATTTGAAATCACAAGCTTTCGGAACTATCGCTCCTTCCTCAGGTGAAGTAAATTGGATACAGAATCGTCAGAGCATATATAGATGGAAAAAAAAGCATGTGTACTTTACAATTGCAGACCAATAAATTAAATCATCCTGACTATCTGCCGAGGTGTGATAAAGTTAATTAAGTCAGCCAGGAAGGTACCACATCAAAAGACATAGCAAGATACAACTGAGACAATGAGGTGAAGTCGCAGGGGTTCTAACGTGTCAAAAGCTGCCGTCTGTATGTAAAACGAAAAGCTTTAAAAAAAAATTTACTTTTTTACTGGGAAAATTTTTACTTTTTTACTGGGAATCACATCTGTGAACAAGCTAACGACGACTCGAGTCCGGATCACGTCATGTATCGTGACATAAACCCAAGATCCCGATTGAGACCGTCTTCATGAGTGCAGAACTTGGCTATCAGTTTCTGCTCGATGATTTTGCGTTGTCGTGTGTTTCTAAGGTTGCCTTGGAGAACGCTTACCCGCAGATCCGAGGCTGAATGTCCTTGACTGCTGAAGTGTTCCCCGACTGGGAGGTAACAATCCTGCCTGGCGATTGTTGCGCGGTGCTCGTTCATACGTTGTCTCAGTGTCTGCATGGTCTCGCCGATGTACCATGCCGCGGTGCATTCTTTCCTGCAACGTATGAGGTAGACAACGTTGGCCGAGTCACATGAGTATGTACCATGTACCTGGTGGGTAGTGTCCTCACGTGTGATGGTGGTATCTGTGTTGATGATCTGGCATGTCTTGCAGAGTTTGCCATGGCAGGGTTGTGTGGTGTCGTGGTCGCTGTTATCCTGAAAGCTGGGTAATTTGCTGCGAACGATGGTACTTCTGAGGTTAGGCGGCTGTTTGAAGGCAAGTAGTGGAGGCGTGGGGATGGCCTTAGCGAGGTGTTTGTCGTCATCGATGACATGTTGAAGGCTGCGAAGAACATGTCGTAGTTTCTCCGCTCCGGGGAAGTACTGGACGACGTAGGGTACCCTGTTGGTTGTGTCCCGTGTTTGCCTTCTGAGGAGGTCTATGCGATTTTTCGCTGTGGCCCGTCGGAACTGTCGATCGATGAGTCGAGCGTCATATCCCGTACTGGACAACCAGGAACACTACAGACAGCTACCCGCAGATCCGACCAAAGAACACACCCGCCAACTCAATAGACTGATCAAGACCTTCGATCCAGACCTTCAAAACATCCTACGCGCTCTCATCCCACGTACTCCCCGCGTGGGAGACTTCTACTGCCTCCCAAAGATACACAAAGCCAACACACCCGGACGTCCTATCGTATCAGGCAATGGAACCCTGTGTGAGAACCTCTCTGGATACGTCGAGGGCATTCTGAAACCCATCGTACAGGGAACCCCCAGCTTCTGTCGCGACACTACAGACTTCTTACAGAAACTCAGCACCCACGGACCAGTTGAACCAGGAACACTCCTTGCCACGATGGACGTATCGGCACTCTACACCAGTATCCCCCACGATGACGGCATCGCTGCAACAGCCTCAGTACTCAACATCAACAACAGCCAATCTCCAGACGCCATCCTACAACTCATCCGCTTCATCCTTGACCACAATGTCTTCACCTTCGACAACCATTTTTTTACCCAAACACACGGAACAGCCATGGGGACCAAATTCGCACCCCAATACGCCAACATCTTCATGCACAAGTTCGAGCAAGACTTCTTCGCTGCACAGGACCTCCAGCCAACGCTGTACACCAGATACATCGACGACATTTTCTTCCTTTGGACCCATGGCGAAGGATCACTGAAAAGACTACACGATAACATAAACAAGTTCCATCCCACCATCAAACTCACCATGGACTACTCCTCAGAATCGGTCTCATTCCTGGACACACGAATCTCCATCAAAGACGGACACCTCAGCACTTCACTCTACCGCAAGCCCACGGACAACCTCACGATGCTCCACTTCTCCAGCTTCCACCCTAACCATGTTAAAGAAGCCATCCCCTATGGACAAGCCCTGCGAATACACAGGATCTGCTCAGACGAGGAGGAACGCGATGGACACCTACGGACGCTGAAAAACGCCCTCGTAAGAACGGGATATGACGCTCGACTCATCGATCGACAGTTCCGACGGGCCACAGCGAAAAATCGCATAGACCTCCTCAGAAGGCAAACACGGGACACAACCAACAGGGTACCCTACGTCGTCCAGTACTTCCCCGGAGCGGAGAAACTACGACATGTTCTTCGCAGCCTTCAACATGTCATCGATGACGACAAACACCTCGCTAAGGCCATCCCCACGCCTCCACTACTTGCCTTCAAACAGCCGCCTAACCTCAGAAGTACCATCGTTCGCAGCAAATTACCCAGCTTTCAGGATAACAGCGACCACGACACCACACAACCCTGCCATGGCAAACTCTGCAAGACATGCCAGATCATCAACACAGATACCACCATCACACGTGAGGACACTACCCACCAGGTACATGGTACATACTCATGTGACTCGGCCAACGTTGTCTACCTCATACGTTGCAGGAAAGAATGCACCGCGGCATGGTACATCGGCGAGACCATGCAGACACTGAGACAACGTATGAACGAGCACCGCGCAACAATCGCCAGGCAGGATTGTTACCTCCCAGTCGGGGAACACTTCAGCAGTCAAGGACATTCAGCCTCGGATCTGCGGGTAAGCGTTCTCCAAGGCAACCTTAGAAACACACGACAACGCAAAATCATCGAGCAGAAACTGATAGCCAAGTTCTGCACTCATGAAGACGGTCTCAATCGGGATCTTGGGTTTATGTCACGATACATGACGTGATCCGGACTCGAGTCGTCGTTAGCTTGTTCACAGATGTGATTCCCAGTAAAAAAGTAAAAATTTTCCCAGTAAAAAAGTAAATTTTTTTTTAAAGCTTTTCGTTTTACATACAGACGGCAGCTTTTGACACGTTAGAACCCCTGCGACTTCACCTCATTGTCTCAGTTGTATCTTGCTATGTCTTTTGATGTGGTACCTTCCTGGCTGACTTAATTAACTTTATCACACCTCGGCAGATAGTCAGGATGATTTAATTTATTGGTCTGCAATTGTAAAGTACACATGCTTTTTTTTCCATCTATATATGCTCTGACGATTCTGTATCCAATTTACTTCACCTGAGGAAGGAGCGATAGTTCCGAAAGCTTGTGATTTCAAATAAAACTGTTGGACTATAACCTGGTGTTGTGCGACCTCTCAATTTTGTCCACCCCAGTCCAACACCGGCATCTCCGCATCTTGGTAATCAGAGCCATAACCACTAGGCTACCATACCCCACTTGCTGATGCACTATTGCATACATTAAAAATGAGCAAAACTTGACCAACAGCTTCAAAGCCAGTTGACAACTCAAAAGCATACCTGAATGTCAGTCAATTACACGTAAAAACAAGAAAGAAAAGAAGAACGAACTTGTATTTATGTAGCGCCTTTCACAGCCTCAAGATGACCCAAAGTGCTTTACAGCCAATGATGTGTAGTATCTGATGTGGTGTAGGGAAACAGCAACCAATTTGGAGACAGCAAGGTCCCACAAACAGCAATAAGATAAATGACCAGATAATCAGTTTTAGAGATGTTGGCTGAGGGATAAATATTGGCCAGGAGTCTCCCCTGCTTTTCTTCGAATAGTGCCATGGATCTTTTACGTCCACGTGAGAGAGCAGACGGGGCCTTGGTTTAACGTCTCATCTGAAGTGCAGCACCTCTGTCAGTGTAGCATTCTCAGTACTGCATTGAAGGGTCAACGTAGATTATTTGTTAGAGTCTCTGTAGTGGTTTGAATCCACAGCCATCTGACCCAGCAGTGAGAATGCTGCCACTGAGTTCAGTGTGAAAGTGAAAGTGTGATGGATCATGGGCTGGTTGGAGCTTAAGCTGCAGATCTACATGGCATTCAGTTACTTGTATGAGAGGAATAAAACTTGAAATATATGAAGGAATACTTTTCAGCAGAGCATTCTGAAATTTCTAAAGGGGAATGCAAGTGCTGATGAAAGGAGTATTTTCTAGAAGGCAGAAAATTTTGTTTTTGAAACTTTTTGATTCATTTTACAGCATTTTATAAACTGCTATAATTCTGCCTCTTGAGCCAATAATTTTTCCTGGAAGAGTTAAAGATGTTTTAAATATGAGAATCCCTATATGGCCTCCCCCTCCCTACCTCTATAATCTCCACCAGCCCCCCCCCCCCCCCCCCCCCCCCCCCAGAGATATCTGCGCTCCTCTAATTCTGGTCGAGAGAGCAGGAAGTAGACAAGATGATCGTGGAGAGGTCATGAGGGGAGATCTGGAGAAAGATGCAAATTCATGACTAGAGCAGGGGGGAACCTTAGAGGAAGTTTGGCCCGGTGGGCTAGGGGAAGGAAGGGAAGTGGCAGAGGCAGCTGAACGGATGGTCTCCACCTTAGAGAAAAAGAAGTCCATGAATTCCTCGCACTTGTTGGAGGTGAGGGTGGAGGAGACGGGGAGAGGGGTTTAAGAAGACAGTTAGCAGAGAGAATAGAAGTTGTGGGTTTCTTTGCATTCCAGAATGATTCTGGAATAGGGAGCAGTTTTGCAGATGAGAGCAGGACCCGATAATGCTTTGTGGTCCAGCCAGATCTGGCGGTGAATGGCTAAACCAGTTGAAAACTGTTCAAGTCTGCATCCCTTGGATTTAAGGGAACGAAGATGAGGATAGTACCAGGGGAACGGCCAGGGTGAAAGAGAGTAATTGTTTCAGTAGCGACTAGGGCATCAAAGGTGGTGGTTAGGGTGTAGTTGAGCAGATCAGTAGCTGCAGAAATGTTGTGGTGAATGGAAGGCCAAAGGCTGGACAGTTGGGATTTCGTAAGTGCAGTTGTAAGAGAGTTGGGAGAGTTTTTTCCAGGGGCGGACACAGAAGGAAGTAGGGTTGGGGGGGTGGGGGGTGGTGGCAGGGGGATGTGGGTGGAGAGCGATACGAGGAAGTAGTCAGAGATGGCCTTATCTGCGATTGACACGATGGAAGTAATGAGGCCACGAGACATGGCAAGGTCATGGGGGTGGCCGTGAATATGGGTTGGGGAGTTTACATGGAGGAAGAGATTAAGGGAGGATAGGAGGGTAGTGAAATCGGGAGAAGAGAGCATGATGAATTGAGATGGAGGTTGAAATCACCGAGGATGAGAAGTCGTTCGGTGCCGAGGCTGAGGGACAAAAACTAATGGTCCGTCTGATTTTAAACATACTTTATATTATGTTAATAGTTTTTAGTGTTAATAGCACAAAGGGCAATTTATCAGAAATGGCATTTATTTCATTTTGAGCCTATATTTCCTTATACATCTTGCAATTAAGTTTTTGTTCATAAACCATGGGTAAAACAGATAATGTGCTTCATTTCTGCATCAGAGATGTAAACTGGAGAAGATACTGTGGTTCATTCTCACAAATAAATGAATCACTCCATGCCACTGAGGTGCTGCCTTTGAGTGAACCGATGATTGCAGGCTTGATCTGTTTGAACAGCCTTCCCACCTCTTCTGATTGTGCTGGATTCCTGGGAGCACCTCTGCTCCCACACACTGCAGCACTTTCAGCCTTTCATCAAATGTTTTGTTCTTATACATTAGAGTGTTAAGTCTCAGGGTAGGGAAAGAGCAATTAGCACTGGGCTGTAAAGCATTTGTTGAGGAAATCAGGCCGACTTGAAGCCAGTCAATCAGTCTGTCAAACCTTAAAATGCAAGTCCATTGCAGTGTGGGAAAAGTCGCATTTTGTATCTCTGAGAATAGCATGCAACTGTGCATTCTTCATGATGAAAGGTCGGCAGGAAGGCAGATATTGTGTGTAGGGATTATCAGTATTTAAAGTGAGGCAAAGGTAATCATCCAGGCATAGATGGCAACTTCATAATGAGAGCTCAACAAGTTGTACAATGCACAACTTCCCCCTCTCCAGAAAATCTTACAGGATAAGTTATAGGTTGGACGTATTTGTAAAATAAAACACATATAATATGTGGAAAAATAAAAGTTTGTGTGTCTCCTCTGATCTCTGTCAAATTATTGTAATTTAATTCATCCCAAGTTCTGCTGCCAGTTTACTACCTTGCATAAAGTCCTGCTCAGCCATCGCCCATGTCCTCGCTGACCCACATTGGCTCCTAATCCTGAGTGCCTCAAATATGTAATTCTTATCCTTTTGTTTAAATCTCTCAATGGGCTTGCCCCTCCCTACCTCTATAATCTCATCCAGCACTACACCCCCACCCTCCCAAACTCTGTCTCTCTGACTCTGCTCTTTGGTTCATTGAATTCTTTGAAGAAGTAACAGAAAGAGTAGACAAGGGTAATGTAGTAGATGTGATATATGTGAATTTTCAAAAGGCCTTCGATAAGGTACCGCATAGTAGATTCATGACTTGTACTGTATACTGCTGTTGATAAAGACCAAAACTATTTGCCTTTTTAATGGCTTTTTCTACCTGAACATAATAGACTATTGAATAAGGTCAGAGCACAGGGAGTCAGGGGACAAGGAGCAGAAAGGATAGCAAGCTGGCCAGAAAACATAGAGTAGGGGTTAAGGATAGTTACCAGACTGGCAAAAGGTGCAAAGTGGTGTTCCACAAGGACTCGAACTGAGAGGAACTGAGAGGTTATACCTATCAGGAAAGATTAAATCATAAATATAAGATGGTCACCAATAAATCCAGTAGGGAATTCAGGAGAAACTTCTTTACCTAGGGACTGATTAAAATGTGGAACTCGCTACCACAAGGAGTAGTTGAGGCAAACAGCATAGATGCATTTAAGGGTAAACTAGATAAACACATGAGGAATAAAGAAAAAGAACATTATGTTGATAGGGTTAGATGAAGAGGGGTGGGATCATGTGAAGCATAAACACCGACATAGACCTGTTGGGCCGAATGGCCTTTTTCTTTGCTGTACATTCTATGTAATTTCTTTATCCCTCCATTGGCAACCATGCATTTAGTCGTCTGGGCCTCATGCTCTGGAATTCCCTTCGTAAACCCCTCCACCATCCTCTTTTCCTTTAAGACTCTCCTCAAAACCCAACTCTTTGACCAAGGTTTTGGTTACCCCATCTAATATCTCCTTTTCATGTGTGTTGACTTATTTTTTCCTTTTCCTTCCCTGCTTTCCACTGAGGGAAATCTGCAGTTTCAATCCACCATATTCCCTCCTCCCTCTCCAACCCACTCGTTCTGCAGTGATTGAGAACATGTGGTCTGTAGAAATAACACAGATCTGGAAATTATTTTTCCTCCTCCTCCTCCATCCTTGCTCCTGCCTCCCTTGCGTTTCTATAAGCCAAGGTGACCCGAGGTCAATTGCAGCATCCCCACTACTGCCCTTGACACAACTTACTCAACACGGATGAGAGACTTTCCTGGTCTGTTGGGCTACCAGAGGACGTTCTGTGCTTACCAACTGAGCGTTCAGCATAGATCCTGCTATCTGATTTAGTCTATGGTTGGATTTTTAGTAACCAACAGCTGTACTAACAAGACAATTTTTTTTACACTGGACGTCAAAATATATATAATGCAACATCCTATATTTTTATTGTTGAGAAACCGAAGCGAAGGGGCAAAGTCCATCAAGGTTGAAAACCGCAACTAAAACCAAGTATGGGTTTTAAAAACCTGGAGATCGTAGGAGGCAGGTACAAAAGACTGAAGGAGGGAAGGAGCTCCAATTCTAGTAAAGAATGAGGTCAAGTAGGAGAATGTGCAATGTAATTTGAAGTCAGCATGGATGTACAGAGGTTGTGAGAGGTGCTATATAAATGCAAGTCTTTCTTTGAAAAGCTTGAAGGGGATCAAGACATAGTAATTGTGCTGTTGCATTACAAGAGGACTGGAGTTTGTGAGCAATGGGAATATGTAGTTTGAAGGAAATTGATGCGTCTAGAGTGGAGTTTTCTGCAAAGGAGTGATGGAATTAGATGATGAGTGAAGGAGGTCATAGATACAAAAAGGAAAGTGAGGTGGGGGAGGGATAGAGCCCTTGGGACCTGGTGTTAATGGTTCCTCTTCTGCTTTATCCATTAACTAGTATAGAGGGAGCAATTTAGTTGAGGACCCTCTTGGTGTTTAATAAATTCCCCAACACAAATTATTTTTTTCACTTTAATAAGATGTGTTTAGATACATTAGCCTGTGGTTATGCTTTTATTATTTTTTGTTAATTTAAAGTTTTTGTGTTTTGGCTGATGGAGTTGTGGCCAATAAGAGCAATCTCCATGATCAAATTGCTTCATTTACACACACGTTTTATCAGGATTTATTTTACTACATGTTACAGGGAGTATTGCAGTTTCCATTATAGTGTTATAATCTTGTGTAGGTATTTTCTAAAAATTGCTTACTGTGGAGGGAAAGGGTTCGAACTGAAGGCTGTAATGAACCACTTGAACTTTGCCCTTACAGTTTGCCCAGAGCATCTCAACTTGATTATGTTGTTCTAACTCCTTCCCTTCTAGCCATTGTTCAGCAGTTGTCATTCAATTGCATCTGTTCCATGTGTTCTTTATTCATGAGAGGCCACACAGAAGTGAAGTTGTATTGATTGTACAAAGCAGGAAAATACAGAGATGTTGAGATTAGACCTTGCTACAAGTGTAATTAAGCTGTTTTTATATTGTGCCAGGACCAAGGTGCTAGAGCCGCTGGCCCCTGACGCACAGGTTGCATGTAACTTGCTGAGATTCATTAAGGCTGGTGGGTTTAGCGCAATATAAAAACAGCCTCTGGTTAAAAGTTGACAAATTGCAAGCCTACTTAACAGAAGAGCTGTGTTTTAAAAATGTTCAGATTGAAATGCAGACGCATCACAGAATCCCCACAGTGCAGATAGAGGCCATTTCGGCCCATCGAGCCTGCACCGACACATATCCCACCCTATCCCTGTAACCCCACGTATTTAATCCCCCTAACACTAAGGGTCAATTTATCATAGCCAAATCAACCTAACCCGCACATCTTTGGACTGTGGGAGGAAACCGGAGCACCCGGAGGAAACCCACGCAGACACGGGGAGAATGTGCAAACTCCACACAGACAGTCGCCCGAGGACGGATTCAAACCCGGGTCCCTGGCGCTGTGAGGTAACAGTGCTAACCACTATGCCACCGTGTTGCATACATGTATGCATTTTTAAGAACCCCCCCCCACATAAGTATAAAATTTTGAATTGGCATTCGAAATTGAAACAGCATAATTTCACAGAAATGCTTGCCTATATATATTCTCATTCGTTTCATGATCTGTGTAAATTTGGGTATATCTTGCAGTGCACACCCCTGCTCTCAATATCTATTATCACGATTACAGTACACTATTTCACTCTATCCAGTTTCACTTGCACTATAAAGTTACTGAATTATAAACAGGCAGCATAACCGAACTTCTCCATTCTTGCAATGATTTTTGCTGTGGACAGATTTTATTGTACAGAACCCTTTCAAATGGAAGTGTTTTTATTTGTGTCAGCTCCCTGTTGTTTGTCCCTTTTACCTATATTGCAGCAACTGCTTATAAAGACAGAAAGAACTTGCATTTATATAGCACCTTTCCCAACCTCAGGAAGTCCCAAAGTGTTTAACAGCCAATTAAGTATTTTTGAAGTGTAATCACCTTTGAAATGTAGGAAATGCGGCAGCCAGTTTGTATACAGTAAGGTCCTACAAACAGCAACGAGATGCAGGTCATCTGTTTTAGATGTTGGTTGAGGAATACATATTGGCTAGGACTCTCCTGCTCCTCTTTGAATAGTGCCTTGGGATCATTTATGTCCACCTGAGAGGGCAGACGTCTCATCCGAAAGACAACACCTCCAACAGTGCAGCACTCCCTGGAGTGTCAGCCTAGATTATGTGCTCAAGTCTCTGGAGTGGGACTTGAACCCACAACCTTCTGACTTAGAGGTGAGAGTGCTATCACTGTGCCAAGGTTGACACCCAAAACAATTATTTATACAGAAATAACTGCTCATGCTCTGTCAGCCTGTGACGAGGAAAAAAATGGCATGATACATCCTGCAAAAACCTACGGCAAAAGTCACATGATGTTGCAGATATATTCCATGCAGCATCTGGAAGTTGTCATAATTTTGAAGTGAGAGTGGAGTTGGAATTGGAACAGAAAACTACAGAATAATAGAATATTTTCCTTGTTCTCCGACCCTCCTGAATTCCCAGTCTCCACTGTGCTGCTGTAGAGAGTTGTTGAGCAGAGGCCAGGTGCCTTCCCTGGTGGGGGAGAGAGGCAGGAGGAGGGAAACTTCTCTACCAGACCCTTCTCAAAATGTAATTGCTGGCCAAGAACAGGATTGCTAGCAGTCCGAGAGGAGGCTACCTTACCCACCTATCAGACACAGTGGCTATATTGCATAAGATATAGTAAAGATGTTGGGGGGTGGGGGGTGGAACATACCTTATCAATGGGTATATTGCCTCAAAAAAACAAATTCTTGTGCGTGGTCATTTCATGAAGTAAAGGCAACGAATGCACCAAAGAAAAGTATGTGAGTGAAACTATGAAATGAGATTCCATAGAAATGTTTTTCAGTATGGCATGTTGCTAGTCCAGCTTCTTGAGGCATTATAATTAAATATGTAACTGTACTTTATACTGTTTTTTGTTTCAAAAATATACTTTATTCATGAAGATTTGTTCAAATACGTTACAATACAGTCCACATCACATTTCATGTGGTACAATACAACATGGCACTCCATTTACAGAGACAAATTGCGATGCATTTTCATTACACATTTCAATACTTGTTAAAATACATTACAATACAATCCACAAATCCTATTACGTATAGCATAATACATATGAATGCAGTACTCTATTTACACAAGCAGATTTCCTGATGTTGCTCGCTGACAGCCTGCCAATTGGGATGACATTATACTGCAGGTCAGGGGTTTGGACGTGCTTTTAAAGATGAATTTGGGGTCACATTGTCGACTGCTTCTTTGATCTATGCGGGTGGGCTGGAACAACATCCGTTCTGGGAGCAATAAAGCAACTGATATTCAAAAGCACAGTAGCTTTTTTTACTGTTTAGGAATAGTTAAGTGTTTCATCCGAACCGCTCTTCCCACTTTTATTGTTCCCCCCACACCATTGTTCAAAGCTGCATATGTCCACAATATTCCATTTTCTTTAGTTTTGTTAATTTGAAATTTAGATTCCTATTCAAGATCTTTTTAACCCCTTCCTATTCCAATCACTATCACAGTACAGAGGCTGATAAAGCGACCTACTGCTCATCTCCACCAGTGCTGCTCTGTAACCAGCTGCTAAATGGTACATGAGTATATTTCATGGTCCCTCCACCACACATTTTGCTATTTCCATTGTTTGACCTCTGCTTAGTGCTCCCCTGTGGCAATAAAACTGAGATTGGTAACTCGACATGCAGGGAATCAAAGATGCAAACTAATACCTTGTTTATTATGCTTTCTGGTAGAATCTGACATGCAAAGGTAACTAGACTTGTCCCAGTGTCAGTCAGAACCATTACTTGTCAGATCTCTCGTGCTTTTTAGTTGCTTCACGTGTGCTGAGAAACCAGCTGCAGTGAAACTACCACTTGACTTCTCCATACTGTTTTGTATGCAGCAATGTATTGTGTGTTTGAATCCCTGGAATAGCTGAATGTTTGAGATAATACATTTTTAATCAAAGAAAAATTAATTTTCAGCTATTCCATTTTTCTGCTCATTAACAGGCATATATTGAAGTAATGTACAGTGTCAGTGTTTTTAATGGAGGATTGCAATATAAATGTCATGGTGTGTTTAGGTCATTTATGTTGTAATGTTTCAGTGTGTGTACATATACTTTTAAGATGTGATCCATTCAAGTGAATTCACATAGTGTAAGTGGAACTGGGAAAAGTACAAATGCTACCCAAAGTCAGCCCTACCGAGAGAGAGTGTAACAGTGACGTAAAGTAAGGCTGTAGGAGGAGCTGCAGAGGTTTTCACACTGCAGGTAATGAACATTGTCCTATTACAAAGCTGTTCAATTGTTCTTGTTCATTCACTGCAAACAAGGGGGCTTTCCTAAGCTACCGTTGTGTAGAATTGATTCTTTGAATACTCATTGTTTCGGCTCGGGGAGTTTTTTGGTTGGAAGCTCGGTTTGTTCCCTTGTAGAACTGCCCTTTTCAGGTCACAGGAGCACACTTGTTATTAAGAGGTAGCTATTTGTAAATAATGGCTTTGCCTACAGTCCTGTCCAGCTTCACCATACTTACTGTATAGACAGTTCTGTCGTTGTGTATACAGTATATCCAATTTAATATCAGCATTCTGTAGGGACTGCTCCCTCTGCGACACCCTAGTCCACTCCTCTACCACCCCCAGCACCCCTTCCCCTTTGCCCGGCACCTTTCCGTGCAAGCGCAGGAGATGCAACACATGCCCTTATACCTCCCCCCTTCCCACTGTCCAGGGCCCCAAACACCCCTTCCAGGTGAAACAGCGATTTACTTGTAGTACAGGAAACTCTTTATTAACCGGCACCGACGGGACCGGCGTGGTGCCGGTTTATCGAAAGTACCGGATAACGGAGAGTTATATCTACCGAGGCTATTTTTAACAAAGAAAAATAAATAAATCAAGAAATGTGCAGTATACAGTATTTGGGTACTTTTGAAAACTACCCCTGCTGACTAAATCGGCGGACTCGGGATCGGCAACATTGCCGGTTATTTGAGAGGAGTTTTCGGAGTACTCGACGTTCGCGGAGACTCGACTGCGACTCGGCAACATTGCCGGTTATTTGAGAGGAGTTTTCGGAGGATGATTTTTGTCGGTTAAGCGAGAATTCCGGATATTTGGGTGCCGGATAAACAAAAGTTTCCTGTACTTGCAATTTAGTATACTGTATTCGCTGCTCACGATGTGGTCTCCTCTACATTGGGGAGACCAAACGCAGATTGGGTAACCGCTTTGTGGAACACCTCCGTTCAGTCCGTAAGGGGGACCCCAAGCTTCCGGTTGCCTGTCACTTTAATTCACCGCTCCATTCCCACTCGGACCTCACCGTCCTCGGCCTCTTGCATTGTTCCACGGAAGCTCAGCGTAAGCTCAAGGAACAGCACCTCATCTTTCGATTAGGCACTCTACAGCCCTCTGGACTAAACATAGAGTTCAACAATTTCAGATCATAACCTCGGCCCCTATCACATATATATATTTTTTATCCACACTTTTTGTTTGTGCCTTTTTTTCTTCCCTCCCACATGGCAGCTGTCCTTCATTCTGCCAGTGCAATTCACACTTCATCTAGAGCCATCCTTTGTTCCTTAACCTGTCCCATTACCATCTCCTCTTGCCTTGAATATCTCTTAATGCCTCTTTACTTCTCCTGCCTTCCATCCTATCACTGACCTTCCCTTTTATTCTTTCATCCCATCCCCCATTTCCCAGCCCCTAAACTTGCTTTAAAATCTGTTCCCTTTCCTGCTTTTTTCCAGTTCTGACGAAAGGTCTTCGACCTGAAACGTTAACTCTGTTTCTCTCTCCACGGATGCTGCCTGGCTTGCTGAGTTTTTCCAGTGTTTTCTGTTGTTATATCCAATTTAATGTTCAGTGCTATTGACTTTTCAGTGGTTTCCATTAAAAGTTAACACTTTGTAAATTGCCTTTAAAAATACTTGAATTGGATGATATAATCTGAGCACAAGCCTCCGTCCCATTGTATGGTCATAATTGCCAGTTGCTTGTTTTTTCTATGAGGATTACATGTTTTTTTCCCCCTTTCTCTATTAGATTATATAATGGGGATATTTTCTTCCAAGCCTGCTGGTGATGACTTCATTTTATTTGCAGTGTTTCATGATCAGTGCCACTTAAAAGCA
The DNA here is from genome assembly GCA_030390025.1 of Squalus acanthias. NCBI lineage: Eukaryota > Metazoa > Chordata > Chondrichthyes > Squaliformes > Squalidae > Squalus > Squalus acanthias. Next base: position 151,261,950 of record CM059426.1, on the reverse strand, counting down.
GTGCTGTAAACCGATGCTGAGTAGACGAAACAACAGAAGTTTTATGTTTCCTGTAACTGATTAATGGTGCAGGGGAGGGAGGGGAGAGAAACTTTAACTTCTAAAACATTGCTTATTTCTCTTTTTTCCAAATTTTATTGGGATGAAGCTGGAGAACATCAGTGCAGGGAACAGAACAATTTTCCACCTTTGCTACCAATTATCTGCACCAAGCATTCCTAGTTCAGAAATGTACCGCTCATGTGAAGCTTCCTCTACTCTGACCCAACAATGTGGCTAAACCCCAATTTTAGAAGAGGACAGTGAGCCTATGTGTTTGTGATTGTTGTAGACACTAATTGGGAAACCAAATCAGGTTGTTGGTGGGCAGGAGCGTAAAGTTGCTCAGCCCACCCACCAACCAATAATATAGTAGACCAAGAAGAGTAGCAAGAGCATTATTTGCCTTGTAATATATTTAATTTTATTTATATCAATTTAGATTTTTACTTGCAGATTATTGTAATTGGTGATTTCCAGTACCAAAATGTTGGCCCGGATTTTGCAAGGTCGATGACGGCGTATGCATAGTGTACACTGTCGTAAGCCCTCAGAATGGCCCCGCAAGTTCCGGGTTTCCGCTTGTGCGAAAACCCGGAATTTGCGATCTGTCAAGTTTCTCCTTAATAACACTTTCGCCGGCGCAGAGTTGGGCTATTTGCCCAACTACTGCCCAGCGAATGCCCACGAAACCCCTACACCTGGTAAAAGCAGGTTTTACCAGCGTAAAGGTTAAAATAAATGTTAAATTAACATTTTTAAAATGATTAATAATACAAAAACATTTAAAATTAGTTCATGTAAATTTTGGGCCAGATTAAAATGTTATTTTTCAAATTTTTTAAATTTTAAATGCTTAATCAAAGGCACTTTTAATCAATTTTGAACATGGAAATATTTATTAGAATTGTTAATTATTTATTTATTTAGGGATTTCTCATAAGCTTACGAGGAATCCCCCTTTCTAATTGGTTGACCTGGCCCACGTGATCCCAGGGATGCTTCTGAAGTGCCTGAGTCCCTGAGATCCGCGGGCCTTTACGCAGGCGTACGCCTGCAGGCCCAGGACCCGAAACTCCGGAGACACCAGGTGGGTTCGGATTTTTTTTCAGTCCGGAGGTACGCCTCTGACCGCAAATTTTGGCCTGATAAATTAAACAACCTGAATACGATTAGAAGCATGGAACTGGTAATTATAACTTGTAATTGCTTCAGTGGCAGCAGGGGATTTTCCGGCGACTGCAGGTAAAATGGCCCAAACAAATTTCAAGTTCTGATTAATTACCTAAAGCGTGTAATTAGATTCCGAGAGTTGCAAAAATCTACTGCTAAATTAATGCCTTATAATAACAAGTGATTCTATAATGTTGCCTGAGAAAATAAGGATTGCATTTAAATAGCACCTCATGTCTCTCAGAAATGCATACAATGAATTATATTGGAGTACAGTGACTTGTACAGGCAAATGCAGCAATCATTTGCATAGGCTGACACTCAGTGCCGTGCTGAGGGAGCCACTGCACTGTCGGAGGTGCCGTCTTTCGGATGAGACATTAAACCGAGGCCGCGTCTGCTCTCTCAGGTGGACGTAAAAGATCCCATGGCAACTATTTCGAAGAAGAGCAGAGGAATTATCCCCAGTGTCTTGGCCAATATTTATCCCTCAATCAACATAACAAAAAAACAGATTATCTGGTCATTATCATGTATTGCTGTTTGTGGGAGCTTGCTGTGTGCAAATTGGCTGCTGCGTTTCCTACATTACAACAGTGACTACACTTCAAAAGTACTTCATTGGCTGTAAAGCGCTTTGGGGCGTCCTGAGGCGCTATATAAATGCAAGACTTTCTTTTCTTTCTTTCTTCTTCCTTCCTTTCTTTCCTTTTCCTTCCTTTTCCTTTCCTTCCCCCCACTCCAGAAAGAGCAATGAGAGGAATGACCAGTTAAACTGTTTTTGGTTGTATTGATTAAAGGAGAGATATTATTGACAAGGGCACCAGAAGAACTCCCTACTCTTCCTCAAATAGTGCCATGGGATCTTTAATCTCCACTTGAACCGTTGGAACCGGTAAATGGGTATCTTAGACTACTATCTGAAAGATAACCCCTCCAACAAAGCAGTTGCATTGTTACCCATCCTCCAATGCATTGGTTTCAAATCTTTGCCCTTATTTACAAATCTCTCCATCTAACCTCTGCAACCTCCTCCAGTCTCTGTCTCAGCTTACATTCTCCACTCTTCTGCGTTGATTACTGTGTGTACCCCACCCCCTCCCCACCACTGTCAATGCAAGAACCTTTAGGCATCACGGCCTTGCAGTCAATAATTCCTTTCCAAAACTTATCTACCTTGCTCCATTACCTTCCACCTTCAAAAGCCTTGTCAAAACTTACCTCACCAACCAAACTTTTGACAATCACCCCATATCCTTCAACAACAACTTACATTTATATAGCACCTTTAACGTAGTAAAATGTCCCAAGGCACTTCGCAAGAGCGTTATCGAAAAACAAAATTTGACACTGAGCTATATAAGGAGATATCAGGGCAGATGGCCAAAATCTTGGTCAAAGAGGTAGGTTTTAAGGAGCGTCTTAAAGAGGGAAAGATAAATAGAGAGGCGGAGTGGTTGAGGGAGATAATGCCAGAGCTTAGGACCTAAGCAGCTGAAGGTACGACCGCCAATGTTGGAGTGATTAAAATCAGGGATGTTCAAGAGGCCAGAATTGGTGTGTTGCAGAGATCTTGGGGGAGTGTAGGGCTGGAGGAGATTAGAGATAGGGAGGGGAGAGGCGATGGAGGGATTTGAAAACAAGGATGCAAATTTTAAAATCGTGGCATTGCTTAACTGGGAGCCAACGTAGGTCAGCGAGCACAGGGGAGATGGGTGAGTGGGACTTGGTGCGAGTTAGGGCACGGGCGGCAGAGTTTTGAATGACCTCAAGTTTTTGGACGGTAGAACTAGGGAGGCTGGCCAGGAGTGCGTTGGAACAGTCAAGTCTAGAGGTTACAAAGACGTGGATGAGGGGTTTCAGCAGCAGATAAGCTGAGGCAAGGACAGAGACGGACGATGTTACAGAGGTAGAAAGGGATGGTCTTAGTGATGGAGCGGATATGAGGTAAGAAGCTCAACTCATGATCAAATATAACACCATGGTTGTGAACAGACTGGGTCAGCTTCAGACAGTTGCCAGGGAGAGGGATGGAATCGGTGGCAAGGGAACGGTGGCTTGGGACTGGGGCTGGGACCGAAGACGATGGCTTCGGTCTTCCCGCTATTTAATTGGAGGATTAGAGCTGGGTATCATCAGCATACATGTGAAAACTCACTCTGTCGTCGATGATGTCACTGAGGGGCAGTATGTAGATGCGAAATAGGAGGGGGCCAAGGATAGATCCTTGGGGACATCAGAGGTAACAGTGTGGAAGCGGGAAGAGAAGGCATTGCAGGTGATGCTATGGTTACGGCTGGAAAGATAGGAATGAAACCAGGTGAGTACAGTCCCATCCAGCTGGATGACGGTGGAGAGGTGTTGGAGCAGAATTTTGTGATCATCCGTGTCAAAGGCTGCAGACAGATCCAAAAGGACGAGGAGGGATAGTTTACCTTTGTCAGAGTCAATTAGGATGTCATTTATGACCTTGGTAAGAGCCGTTTCGGTACTGTGGCAGGGACGGAAACCTGATTGGAGGGATTCAAACAAGGAGTTCTGGGAAATATGGGCGTGGATTTGGGAGGCGACAACACCTTCAAGGACTTTGGAGAGGAAAGGGAGGTTGGAAATGGGACGATAGTTTGCAAGGACGGAGGGGTCGAGGGTTTTTTTTGAGGAGAGGGCTGATGATGGCAGATTTAAAGGAGACGGGCACAGTACCCGAGGGGAGAGAACCATTAACGATATCAGCTAACATGGGAGCCAGGAAGGGAAGTTGGGTGGTCAGCAGTTTAGCAGGAATAGGGTCGAGAGAGCAGGAGGTTGGTCTCATTGACGAGATGAGCTTTGAGAGGGCATGAGGGGAGATAGAAGAAAGAAAGACTTGCATTTATATAGCGCCTTTCACTACCACCGGACGTCTCAAGGCGCTTTACAGCCAATGAAGTACTTTTGGAATGTAGTCACTGTTGCAATGTGGGAAACGCGGCAGCGAATTTGTGCACAGCAAGCTCCCACAAACAGCAATGTGATAATGACCAGATAATCTGTTTTTTTTATGTTGATTGAGGGATAAATATGAGGGATAATAGGAGAGAAACATGCAAATTTAGGGTTAGGACAGGAGGGAAAACTGAGAGGAAATTAGGCCCAGTGGGCTAGGGGAAGGGAGGGAAGTAGCAGAGGCAGTTGAACAGATGTTCTCGATCTTATTGTTGGAGGTGAGGGAGGAGGAGGCAGGGGAGGGTGGTTTGAGAAGACCGTTTGTTGTGGGGAAAAGAAGCCGGGTGTTCTCATTGCCTTCCTGGATGATTTTAGAATAGTGGGCAGAGCCCGATAATGCTTTATATGATCCAGCCATATCTGGTGATGGATGGTTAAACCAGTTGTTTGCCAAAGACGTTCAAGTCTGCGTCCCTTGGACTTAAGAGAGCGGAGATGAGGGGTATATCAGGGTAACGACTAGGGTGAGAGAGTGTAATGGTTTTAGTGGGGATAAGGGCATCAAAGGTGGTGGAGAGGGTGTGATTTAGCAAATCAGTAGCTGCAGAAATATCATGAAGAATTGTAGGCCAAAGGCTAAATAGGTGGGAATTTGAAAGTGCAGTGGTAAGGGACTTGAGGGAGAGTTATTTTCCAGGGGCAGACACAGAAAGACTTTTGTCTCGTAATCTGTCCTGCCTTCCATCCTATCACAGACCTTCCCTTTTGTTCTTTCCTCCCCTCCCCCCTTTCCCTGCCCCTGCTCTTGCTTAAAAACCTGTTCCATCTCCAGCTTTTTCCAGTTTTGACGAAGGGTCATCGACCTGAAACGTTAACTCTGTTTCTCTCTCCTGCCTGACCTGCTGAGTATTTCCAGCATTTTCTGTTTTTATTACAGAAAGAAGTGGGGTTGGGAGGGGGAAGGGGAATATGGGTAGAGAGTGATATAAGGAAATGATCAGAGATTTCCTTATCAGTGATCGTTACGGTGGGGGCAGCAAGACCACGTGGGATAACCAGATCGAGGGGGTGGCCGTGTATATGGGTAGGAGAGTTTATATGGAGGGAGAGATTAAAGGGAGGACAGGAGAGCAGTGAACTCAAGAGGAGAGAGAACAAGAAGAGTTGAGGTGGAGGTTGAAATCACCGAGGATGGGAAGTCACTCGGTGCAGAGGGAGGAAAGCAGAGAAGATATGAGAAAATTGGCGTGATACTTGGGTGGGCAATACAGAACAAGGATTTTAAAAGAGAGATGTGAGGGGTGTGGAACAAGGTGAGATGCTCAAAGGAGGAGAAGTTGCCAGAGGAGTAGGGAGACAGACCAAGGTATGATTTAGAGATAAGGGCTACACCACCACCGAGATGGTTTGGGCGGGGCAAATGGTGGAATGTATAACCAGGTGGGGAGCTTCATTAGGGGAAAGGTGTCATCACCCCTCAACTATGTCACTGTCAAGCCCGTGATGTCAATGTGATCCCCCACAATAAGCTCTTGGATGGCAAGACCTTATTTACAAGTGAACGTACATTTTGCAGGGAATAGCAGAGAGGGGCAATGATACCTAATTTACTGGCAGAGTCCAAAGGGACAGAGCAGGGAGGGACCAGAAGGAGGTTAGCAAGATTAGCCCGCAGCAGACGCGTAGGGCGGGAAGGGTGGGGAGAAAATAGGATGGGGCAATTGGGGTTGCTACTCGTTCGGAGGCAGTGACTCGTACCTCGGTGGACCTTTCGGAGGATGCCAAGGGAAGCACAGAGAGAAGCTAAAGAATTATTTAAGCGGGAATCATGTCTGCGATGGCAGTAGGAGAATAGGAAAGACGACGAGTACCAAAGAATTGGGGTTTGTGAGGGTAGAGTACCCAAGGGTTGAGAAAAGAAAGGAGGCATGATGTAGAGAGGGGTAAAGAAAGAAGGAGAAAAGAGGAAATAGAAATGATGGACTTGGGTCCTTCTACCTACTCCTGTGTCTGATCAGTCCTTTTAAGTATTTTAGGGCGTCTTGCTACATTAATGGTGTTATACAGCACTTCCTCAGTACTGCATTGAAATGCCAGCTTATGTTACGAACTTTTTCTGGTCAATCATGCATTACCAAATGGCTGGGGAAGGTACACAAGGCTCAATGAGTGAAAGCTGCATTGCCAACTTATATAAGTGAGGTGAGCCACTTAGTCGAGAAGTGGCCAGAAAAAATAGCTTCTGACACCTCTCATTTCATAGAATCATAGAATGGTTACAGCACGGAAGAAGGCCATTAGGCCCATCGAGCCCGTGCCGGCTCTCTGCAAGAGCACTTCAGCTAGTCCCACTCCCCTGCCCTTTCCCTGTAGCCCTGCAAATTTCTTTCCTTCAGGTACTTATCCAACTCCCTTTTGAAAGCCGTGATTGAGTCTGCCTCCACCACCCTTTCAGGCAGTACATTCCAGATCTTAAGCACTCGCTGCGTAAAAAGGTTTTTTCTTGCGTCGCCTTTGGTTCTTTTGCCAATCACCTTAAATCTGTGTCCTCTGGTTCTCGACCCTTCTGCCAATGGGAACAGTTTCTCTCTCTCTACTCTGTCCAGACCCCTCATGATTTTGAACACCTCTATCAGATCTCCTCTCAATCTTCTCTGCTCCAAGGAGAACAACCCCAGCTTCTCCAGTCTTATCAATGTAACTGAAGGCCCTCATTCCTAGAATCATTCTCTTAAATCTTTTCTGCACCCTCTCCAAGGCCTTCACATCCTTCCTAAAGTGTGGTGCCCAGAATTGGACACAGTACTCCAGTTGGGGCCGAACCAGTGTTTTATACAGGTTCATCATAATTTCCATACTTTTGTACTCTATACCTCTATTTATGAAGCCCGGGATCCCATAAGCCTTTTTAACTGCTTTCTCAACCTGCCCTGCCACCTTCAATAATTTGTGCACACATACCCCCAGGTGTCTCTGTTTGTGCATCCCCTTCAGGATTGTACCATTTAGTTTATATGTCCTCTCCTCATTCTTTCTACCAAAATGTATCACTTCACATTTTTCTGTGTTAAATTTCATCTGCCACGTGTCTGCCCATTTCACCAGCCTGTCTATGTCTTCCTGAAGTCTATCACTCTCCTCCTCATTGTTCACTGTACTTCCAAGTTTTGTGTCATCTGCACATTTTGAAATTGTGCCCTGTACACCCACGTCCAAATCATTAATATATATCAAGAAAAGCAGTGGTCCTAGAACCGACCCCTGGGGAACACCACTGTATACCTTCCTCCAGTCCAAAAAACAACCGTTCACCACTACTCTCTCTTTCCTATCACTAAGCCAATTCTGTACCCATGCTGCCACTGTCCCTTTTATTCCATGGGCTTCAACTTTGCTGGCAAGCCTATTATGTGGCACTTTGTCAAACGCCTTTTGGAAATCCATGTACACTACATCAACTGCATTACCCTCATCAACCCTCTCTGTTACCTCATCAAAGAACTCAATCAAGTTAGTTAAACACAATTTGCCTTTAACAAATCCGTGCTGGCTTTCCTTAATTAATCCACACTTGTCCAAGTGACTGTTAATTTTGTCCCTGATTACTGTTTCTAAAAGCTTCCCCACTACCGAGGTCAAACTGACTGGTCTGTAGTTGCCGGCTTTATCTTTGCACCCTTTTTTGAACAATGGTGTAACATTTGCAATTCTCCAGTCCTCTGGCACCACCCCCGTATCTAAGGAAGATTGGAATATTATGGCCAGTAGCTCCACGATTTCCTCCCTCAATTCCCTCCATCCTAGAATGCATCCCATCCACTCCTGGTGATTTATCTACTTTAAGTACCTCTATCAATTTTTATCCCATCAAGTATCTCCACTACCTCCTCCTTTACTATGTCTATGGCAGCAGCCTCTTCCTTGGTGAAGACAGATGCAAAGTACTCATTTAGTACCTCAGCCATACCCTCTGCCTCCATGCATAGGTCTCCTTTTTGGTCCCTAATTGGCCCCACCCTTCCTAATAGGCCTCAGAGTCTTGGATGCAGCAGGTTCTCTTTGTTGACTTCATTGTATTGCTGCAAAAGTCAGGGTTGCAATCGGCAGTGTGGTGAGGTAAATGGAAAACAAACTGTTATGGAATCCAGAGAGCTCTTATATTGTAATAAATTCATTAGATAGTAATAAAATTCTTCTAAGTGACTCCATCTCATCAGGTTTCCCAGCCAATAGTTTCCTTGGGTTTAATGTCTCTGGAGCAGCTCTTTAGGTGGCTGAAGTTACTTCCATGCTGTTTTTTCAATGGAAAGGCACTGGGGTACTCCCTGCAATTGACATTGCTAAAATGGCCTAGTAGGGAGGGAGATAAGAACATAAGAAATAGGAGCAGGAGTAGGCCATTCAGCCCTTCGAGTCTGCTCCACCATTCAATGAGATCATGGCTGATCTTCTGCCTCAACTCCATTCACCGGCCCTATCGCCATATCCCTTGATGCCCTTACTAGTCGTTTTGAATATACCCAATGACTGAGCCTGATGCAACTCAATGGTCTCCATGTCACTGTTACAAATGTGGGTTTGCCATAGAAGACATGCTCAGGTTCAGTGGCACCCATTGCCCCCATAAGCGGTCTGACTTACTTTTAGGGCATTGTCTCACCCTGTCCTGTATCTGTCTGTATGATAGCATACTCTAGAGGTGTAACAATAGGACCCCCTTGTGTCCTGAAGTGGATATTTGCGTCTTTCGTACGTGTACTGAGCAAACAGTTGGTGAGGCGAGGCCTTGTAGGAATCAATACAGAACAGTCATTATGCCAGTGCTCGCTTAATTCAATCCATACAATCTATCTTCCCATAATAATACAAAATAAAAAGTGCACCATACTAGTCCACGTCAGTGTGTTGTCTTACTTGACATAGGATAGTTAGAAGCCATCTTCCTTGTCATTTTTAACCTCTTCGCTTCAGCGAAATTTCTTTCACCTTTTTCTTTTACAAACTTGACTTACTTTGCAGCCTTAGTGTTAAAACCTTCCTCTCCCCTCCTGTGCCTGTCTCCATGTTTTATCTCTTGCTGTTCACAGAAGAAAAAACAGATCAAAGACTTTAAATATATAATGGCTGTGAGGTGTTTGTGATTGTTGAGACATATTGTTTATTTACAGTCTATGGAGAAACAATATCTAGCTCATTAGCATCTTAGCCTCCGATCATCTCAGACCCCCCCCCCCCCTTTTTAACTTGTACTATGTTTTAACACACATTTAAAGTAACTCTTTTTCCAAATCCTTTCTGTGGGAAAAATGGGCAAAAAACCCTGAAACATGACTTATCAGTAATAAAATATTAAAGAGTCAAAGAAATTCTTTGTAATTATTTTTTCTATGAACTTTATTTGAATAGAAACTGCTCACCTGCACTGTCTTTCCCTTTAATTACTTTTGAAAATTGGTTTTGAAAATGTTTCTGCACAGTAAGGCTAATAGAAATGCCAGAAAGACCGTTCAGCATTGCGTGATGAGCATTAGTAGATGGATGGATGGTGGGACTGATGGATGAAGCCTCTGTTATTAGTGATAATATATTGAGCTGGATAGAGAACTGGCTGGAAGACAGTCAATAAAAAGTAGTTATAGATGGATTTGGATCTGTTCGGACACCAGTGGTGTCCCGCAGGCATCGGTGTTGGACCGTTGCTCTTTACTAATTTTATTAATGATCTAGATGTAGGTGTTGTGGGCACGATCTGCAAATTTGTAGATGATACTAAGATCTGTGTGAGTGTCAGGACTGTAGACGATGATCGTCTGCTTCAGGCAGATCTTAATGTGTTGGGATATTGGGCTCATGACTGGCAATGATGTTTAATTTGGAAAAGTGCAGTGTTATGCATGCTGGGTATGGCAAACGTTCAACATACATACACCCTTCAAGGAAAAGCGTTAAAGAAGGTGAAGAAAGAGAGCGATTTGGGCGCTCTAATGCATAGATCTCTAAAGGTTCATGAACAATGCCATGAAGTGATAGAGCAAATAGGGTGTTGGGGTGCATTTATAGGAAAATTAACTAAGATAAAGCCTACTATTTTACCTTTGTACAAGACCTTGGTCAGGCCTCAGTTGAAATACTGTATCCAGTTTTGGTCTCCTCACATGGTGGGTAAGGGCCACTAGACTAATTCCCAGTTTAAAGCATCTTCGACTTTACACTTTAGAGAAGCGTAGACTTTGGGCTGATCTGCTCGACGTTTATAAGATGATGAAGGGAATAGATTGTGTTCGAGTTGACAGTTTGTTCGAATTAAATATGTTAGGGAGGACCAAGGGTCACAAATTTAAGTTGTATAGGCCAGATCTAGGGTTAGATGTCAGGAGGTGGTACTTTTCCCAGAGATATTAGACCTCTGGAACAGGCTGCCGCTCGTATGGTGGATGCTGATTCGCCGAGAGCTAGACCTGTTTCTGGCTGGGGCGGAGATCACATCTTACAGAAGGTAGGTACTGCAAGGAATCATCAGGGCCAGAGTGATGATCTGGACTAGTTTTGATCGCCTGTTTGGGGGACGGAGGGGGGGGTGCTGTTGGAGAGGAATTTCCCAGGTTTCCCCCCCCAAATTGGCCTGGGTTTTTAATCTGGTTTTTCGCCTCTCCCGGGAGATCACATGGTTTTTGGGTGGGGTGGAGAGTGTATCTATTGTGATACACAAGGTACTGTAATTGTGCGTGACAGACTGGATGGACCAGTGGGTCTTTTCCTGTCTGTCATTGAATGTTCGTAGTGAATAGAGCAACACTGAACTCGGGTTAAAGCACCTTTTTTGTGCACCAGATTTTAGATGCTGGAGGCCAAGTAGCTTCTACTGTGTAAGTAGATTGCTGTCATAGATTGGACTATTTTCAGCTTCGGTGACATTGACTATGTATGCTTTGTAATATTTTAACACTTTTTAAAAACTCTCCTGCCAGCATATCTGGTAAAGGAGTTTTAATGAGAGTTGTTCACACCTCCTCATGAAACTAAAGTTTTTTTTTGTTGAAATGGGATTTGTTTAAGGTGCTTTTTGTTGTTAGTTACCCTGCTGCTCTTTCACAAGGTCGGAATAAACAAATGCAGGCATACTGTAAACAAAAAATGTGCAGAGTTATCTTGTGACTTAGTCATGCTAAAGCCAGAGATCACGTGTCACATCTCCAATTATCTTTTCAGTGTTTGTGCAGTTATCTTGCGAATCGTTTGTGTGCCACTGATCTGTAACGATTGGATTTGTGCATATTGTAACAGTTGTGAAATTCTAGTTTGGTATGAAGCTTGTATGTTTTTTTATTCGTTCATGGGATGTGGGCGTCGCTGGCAAGGCCAGCATTTATTGCCCATCCGTAATTGCCCTTGAGGAGGTGGTGGTGAGCTGCCTTCTTGAACCGCTGCAGTCCTTGTGGTGAAGGTACTGTTAGGGAAGGAGTGCTGTTAGGGAAGGAGTTCCAGGATTTTGACCCAGTGACGATGAAGGAACGGCGCTATATTTCCAAGTCAGGCTGGTGTGTGACTTGGAGGTGATGGTGTTCCCATGCGCCTGCTGCCCTTGTCCTTCTAGGTGGAAGAGGTCGCGGGTTTGGGAGTTGCTGCCGAAGAAGCCTTGGCGAGTTGCTGCAGTGCATCTTGTAGATGGTACGCACTGCAGCCATGGTATGCCGGTGGTGGAGGGAGTGAATGTTTAAGGTGGTCGATGGGGTGCTGATCAAGCGGGCTGCTTTGTCCTGGATGGTGTTGAGCTTCTTGAGTGTTGTTGGAGCTGCACTCATCCAGGCAAGTGGAGAGTATTCCATCACAGTCCTGACTTGTGCCTTGTGGATGGTGGAAAGGCTTTGGGGAGTCAGGAGGTGAGACACTCGCCATAGAATACCTAGCCTCTGACCTGCTCTTGTAGCCACAGTATTTATGTGGCTGGTCCAGTTAAGTTTCTGGTCAATGGTGACCCCCAGGATTTTGATGTTGGGGGATTCGGTGATGGTAATGCCATTGAATGTCATGGGGTGGTGGTTAGACTCTCGCTTGTTGGAGATAGTCGTTGCCTGGCACTTCTGTGGCACGAATGTTACTTGCCACTTATCAGCCCAAGCCTGAATATCGTCCAGGTCTTGTTGCATGCGGGCATGGACTGCTTCATTATCTGAGGAGTTGCGAATGCAACTGAACACTGTGCAGTCATCAGCGAACATCCCCATTTCTGACCTTATGATGGAGGGAAGGTAAGACAGGAAGTTAAATGTGAAAGATGAAACTAAGGCAGTTTAGATCAAGAGTGATCCAGTCACTTGCCAGTATGACTGTGATTTTATCCCTGCTGTATGAAAATGATGTGTACTTGTAAGTGATGTGGAGTGGGGGATAGTAGGAGCAGGATAAGGCATGAAGGTAAATGTGGGTTTTACCTATATGACTAAACAAAATTAAATTGATCTTAGATTAAAACCTATTTGATTGGCAATGTATTCCAGTCATGCTGTAAGGAGAGCCTGATGTGAGGCTTTGCAACAGGCCTTATTGTGCTTCATTTTTCCCTTCCTTTCTATTATAAATTCCCGTTATGTGAGCTTAAACATGCATTGGACTTTATTTTTGTTCATGTTGTGTATTTTCTTACATTCTGTTTTAACACACATGACAAGAAGGTTTCATATTAATACCCCTATTCAGTCACTCTAGGTTAATGTAAACACAGGAGGGTGCTTGTAATCCAATATTATCTTGTGTGCACTGGTTCAGCCAAAGTGCAGTTTAAATGGGAGTTGAGTCAGATTACTGATATCTGCACTTCATTTGGTTACCATTTGGTTACGACAGGACCACTCTGCTCCAGACCTCATTACAGCCTTGGTCCAAAAAGCTGAATTCCAGAGGTGAGGTGAGAGTGACTGCCCTTGACATCAAGGCAGCATTTGACCGAGTGTGGCATCAAGGAGCCCGAGTAAAACTGAAGTCAATGGGAGTCGGGGGAAACTCTCCACTGGCTGGAGTCATACCTAGCACAAAGAAAGATGGTTGTGGTTGTTGGAAGCCAATCATCCCACCCCCAGGTCATCACTGCAGGAGTTCCTCAGGGCAGTGTCCTAAGCCCAACCATCTTCAGCTGCTTCATCAATGACCTTCCCTTAATCATATGATCAGAAGTGGGGATGTTCACTGATGATTGCACGGTGTTCAGTTCCATTCGCAACTCCTCAGATAATGAAGCAGTCCGTGCCAGCGTGCAGCAAGACCTCAACAACATTCAGGCTTGGGCTGATAAGTGGCAAATAACATTCGCGCCACACACGTGCCAGGCAATAACTATCTCCAACAAGAGAGAGTCTAACCACCTCCCCATGACATTCAATGACTGACTTGGAAATATATCGCCATTCCTTCATCGTTGCTGGGTCAAAACCCTGGAACTTCCTACCTAACAGCACCATGGGAGTACCTTTACCACACGACTGCAGCGGTTCAAGAAGGCGGCTCACCAGCACCTTCTCAAGGGCAATTAGGATGGGCAATAAATGCTGGCCTTGCCAGCGACGCCCACATCCCAGGAATGAATGAATTAAAAAAAAGATTGAGCTTCAACAAATGAAATTGAACAATACAAATGCTAACTAATTTGTATGCAGGAAAGAATCAAAAACACCAAAGCTCCAAGTTTTCTGTGCAGGTATCACAATGTCTTTCTGTATGAATTCATATTAATATAGATCAGGATGAATGAAACTTATTGCATTATACAGTGGCTCTATACTTGCGGGATATCCAACATTAAACGTTGCATAAGTGCTAGCATCATCCTGGGTCATAGACTGTCCATATGAAGCAAGATATTTATTCAATCTGTGTCGGTTGTAATGCAGATGTTATCTACGCTTCAATATAACGAGGCTAATATGTCCCACCATAAAAAAGATTTTTCAATGGGGAACATTTTTGGGCAATATGCCTAGATGTGTAATTGTTCTCCTGTGTGATAGAAGAAACACTTTATATCACTTGCTGCTAGCCTGCTGGTGGTCATAAAGTCAGGTCTCACAGTTTGTAAGAAGCTGATATGCTTAAAAAGAGCTGCCTTTCCAACACTGTCCATTATGAAGACGTTACATTTTCACACTATGAAGTTGATTGCTGCTTTAACTTTGTTTAAATTGAACAGAGCTGCAGCACTGATGACATACAGCTGGAAGGTGACCGAGTAGCTCTCCTTGCAGTAATGCCATTTGATGTCCTCCTTGGTTCTGGGTACTAATCTCAGAGTTCAAAAATATTTTAAAAATTCACTGCTGTTTGGAGCTAGACAATTTTGCTCATAGTACTGGAGTGAGAAAAAACAATGTTCAACACCCCTGTTGTGAGTGCCACCTGTTAAAAGGTCTTCACTCAGAGGTAGCACCGTCACCTGAGTCAGAATGTTGAGAGTTCAAGAGACTGGAGTACATAATCTAGGCTAACACTTCAGTGCAGTACTGAGGGAGTGCTGCACTGTCGGAGGTGCTGTCTTTTGGATGAAACATTAAACAAAGTCCCTGTCTGCCCTCTCGGGTGGATGTAAAAGATAAGACACTTATCAAAGCAAAGTAGGGGAGATTTCCCAATGTCCTGGCCAACATTTATCCCTCAACCAACACCACCAAAACAGATCATCTAGTCATTAATCTCATTGCTGTTTGTGGGACCTTGTGTGGAAAATTGGCTGCTGCAGTAGCTACATTTCACTTCAAAAGCACTTCATTGGCTGTGAAACGCTTTGGGATGTCCTGAGTTTGTGAAAAGCTCTATATAAATGCAAGTTTGTTGTTTCTTAGTTAAAGGAGCAGCTGACTTTCATATGTGACCAAATGTGATTCTCCCACCCTCCCCTAATGGATAAAAGAATACTTTAAAAGAAAATTGTATGTTATATGAAGTATTTGCTCACCCCAAAAAGTGGTTTACATTCACTGTGATGCTGTATTTTTACTTGAGTGAGGAGGTATGGACTCACCTGGCACTAACCATTAAAGCATCCCTGTAAAATTGCAGTGACAACACAGCTTCCTCCATCCCCAAATATATGTCGGAGACAAAGAAAGCTGAAATGCCTCCCTTCCTAGCACGGTCCCGAATGAAGACATTCCAATTTCACACTGGACGTTTACTGCTTTATATCTGTTTAAATCTGGAGAAAGGGTGTGGTAGTTGACAATGCAGAACACACCAGCAGATCATTGGCTCGTACTGAGTTCCCTTATCATTAACACAGCACCAAGTTCACCTGTAGCAGTTTATTATTACCAGTGTCAAGTCTGTGACGACCTAACAATCAGCCCAGCTTATAAAAACAATAAATGTGATGACTTCAACAAATCACTTCAAGAAGCAAATTGAGTGCCAGAGCCATTCTTAAGCAGAATCCCCATTTAAGGACCATTCCTGCCTGACAAAATATAATTTTATAAATTCAGTCCATAATGGCAGCAGATTTCCAGATATTTTGGTGGCAGTTGGATTGGAAATGTTAATTCTGAGTTTCTCCATTTTCGTGCCAATTACAGTTGATTTTGGCTGTAAAATGTCTTTAGTAGCCACCATTCTGATACTACACTTGTGCACTACTTTATGTATAGTGCACAAGTGTGATGTGCAGACTTTTTTTTACATTAATTAATACATATATTAATAGGTACTTTTGGGCATCAACTTGTGTTGCTACCAGATGGTCTGAGGTTTGGAGCGTAGTTGTGATGTTGGCTGTTAACTTGGCCTGTTCCTTTTAAAGCTACTACTCTAAATAGGGCAGTCTATATAATTGTAACTGGTTGTAAACTGCTGAGGTCATTCACAGGGCAGTTGTGGAATCATAGAATTTTGCAGCACAGGAGGTGACCATGCAGTCCATTGCACCTGTATCAGCTCACTTTTTTAAAAAAGCTATTCACTTAGTCCCATCCCCCTGTCCTTTTCCCGTAGCCTTTTAAATTTGTCAAATACTGATCCACTTTTTAAAAGCTTTCGTGGATCCTGCTTCCATTGCTGTTTCTGGTAGGTCATTCCACGTCCTAACAACCTCATGTGTAAAAGAAAAATTCTTCCAGCTTTTCCCCTCATTCTTTTGGTGATGATCTAACCTGACTCACCTGACTAAACATAGTTCTTCTCTTTTTACCATATCAAGATATCCTTCCTAAAATAGGGTGCCCAAATTACTTATAAATTTCAGGCTCCAGATTGACGTATTTGAACTGTAGAGTTATGAAAATAATTCATTTTTCACTCCTGCAAATACAATTTACTTTTTATTAGTGCTTAGGTAACGCACCACTTCAATGCAATGCTTTGAGGTAAGGTGCTATAAATCTAGTAAAGGTTAGTTCTTTTAAAATCTAGTGTTCATACAAGGTCACCTTTTAATGGTGCATGCAGTGCAGAGAATATTTTATAGTGTCTGACTGAATGAAGGTTCTGCACTCTCACTTGTTTCTCTATTATTGTCATAAAGAAACAAAGATTACAGCACAGAAGGTGGCCATTCAGCCCATTGCGTGTGTGCCAGAAATAACTCTCCAACTGGAACTATCTACAACATTTCCCTGCCCTTTCTCTGTACCCTTTTATATTCTTTTCAAATATACGTCCAATCCTCTGTACTGGAAAAAAAATCTTCTAACTTCCCCTTTATTCTTCTAGTGATCCTGAGTTTATGCCCTTTTCTATCAATTCACCAATCAGCAGAAACAATCACAGGAATTATCCCCTCAGAACATACAGGGGTAAAAATCCATGGTGTATATTATATTATAAACCATCTTCTTTAGGTTTCACAGGGTGTGGAGACTACAGAATCAAGTAATTCAAAGTTGCAGGTATATGTGGCCGAATAACATAATGGATAAAATATTTTCTTCAATATGTTCTTCCACTTTTCTCCCTTCTCTTGCGTGTTCTGACTCATGCTGGTGTCAAGTGCTGTAGGTGCTGGGCGTCCTCAGATACCTCACCAATGTGACTGTTCCTTCAGCTGTGGGTGCCAGTGGGATATTCAACCATCGGACATCTCAGCCAACCGATCTGACATTTTCCACATGCAAACTTTCCATCAGGGTGTCACTAGGTACTAATCAAGAATTCTGGCTGAATGTTTCTCTTTCTTAACTCAAGGGTATTGGCGCCAGTTAATGCAACCCAACTGCTATCAACTAACAGCATAAAGTGGCGATTAAACCTGGCACCATCTGGTCTTTATGACTCTGTACTACAATTAGTGTGTGCACTTGTGATCATTTTGCAATATATTCTATGTAAGGTTATTTAAACTTGTATCCTAAAACACAGAATTTCTCTTGTAAAAAAAATCTGTGTTCGCACAAGTCTTGAGAAATATTGTTGTATTATCTGCAAGGTTTCCTGCATTTGTCACAATAAAAATAACGGCAAATAATAGGATAAATTCACTACCCCGTGCTCCCTTTGGGGTGGGTCAGTGAATCGCCACTAAAGTGTTATTATCCTGTCCGTAGCCCCGCACGGCTCATTGACGGGAGAGCAGGGTGGCCGAATTTACTCCAATGTCTTTTCTGTTGTCTATTACTAAAATGCAACGGTGGATCCCAGCTAACATAGCATCCATTTGTTTCTTTGTATTTATACAAGTGAGTAGATTTTGCAGCTCAGGAGCAGTCTGTGCTAAATTTATGTTCCAGGGGCAGGTAGTCTTTGTGTGGATAATCTGTTTGTTTTGAGATAGAACAGTTATTGTATGCCTTTCTTTCCCTTTTGCTGATCTTCTGCAAAGAAGTGAGAGGAGACAAAGAAGGAGTGAAGATAATGCTGGCCCCCTTATTTGTTATTCTCATGATCTTGGTGCTTTATTTTTGGCCCTGCAAAGTCATTTGGCAATCTTGGAAAATCCTCTCAGCCGCCCAAAGAGAGATTAAAACATCCAGATTCCAGTAAATCACCTGTGGTGTTGTACATGGACTGTTTGGGGCTTGTGTTATCTAAACAAGACAGTGGTACAGTACCAGTGTCATACAATAAATTTCCTAAAGCAATACATCACATGATTGACAGCAGGTGAATATATTACACCCTTTACTGATGTTGGATGATTCAGATCTCTCAGATATAATATCCGTAGTACTATTTACTTACAAAACTTATTTAAGCGACCAATAACAAGACCGCTTATTCTCAGTTACTTACATTATAATTTTTTTGTTCTAACTCCCAAGTGGATTTGCATTGTTAACTTAAGATGCAAGTACTTCATTTGTTTATCCACCCCCCAATAAAACCATCATCCTCTTTCTGTTGTTTGCATTATTACAGAAGATTTCCTCACCAGATTTCCCCAGTGGATTTGTAGTTGTTGCTGAAGTTATTGTTGGTGCAGCATTGTATCAGGGAGGTTTTTCTCATCATTAGGTCTCCAATAACCAGCACCTTGAGCGTTCACTGTAGTCTGGACCTGACTGGCTGGCTGCACTATCTGAGCTCAGCGTCAAAGTATCTCATCAACAGTCCCTATGGCCCTGCCTGAACATCAGTCCCCTTAGTATTAATAATAAAAAATCTTCATCCCAATCAACCCCTTCAACTCAGAATTACTGGCCCGTATTTTCCTATCGCAGGCCTCCCGCGTGTGGAGGCCTGCGATCTGGAAAAATCTACGCCCTTACCTGAGGGCTCCCGGGACACGCACACTTCCGATCCTAGGCCTCTCCAAACTCCAAATGCGCAGGGCCCACGTATCCCAGAGGCGCATGCAGTTCGCAGCGTCCCTGGGATCACATGGGCCATGGGGAGCCAATCAAAGAAGGGAATCTCCCTTCATACACTTGACAGGAAGGCCTGTCAAATATATGAATGGAGATCATCCCAAAAACATAGTAAAATTTTAAATAAATTTTTTTTTAAATCACATTTTTCAAATGACTTGAAATTACAATAAATTAAATATATTAAACAAAAATTCAAATTTTTGAAAAAAATAATGAAAGTTTTTTACGGGGCGAAAAATAAACTTACCTTTTTTTTAAAAAAGTATTTTTAAATGATAAATCAGTGAAAACATTTTTAAAAAACTTTTTTTCAACTCTTAACCTGGTAAAAGCAGGCCTTACACCTGCTTTTACCAGGCATAAGAATTGTAAGGGTTTTCTGCGGGCGGAGGGTCTCCAAAAAGCAGAACTATCCGCCCACAGAAGCCCTTCTCTAGGGCAGGCGGAGGATCTGTTGAGCATTCTTGACAGATTGGGAATGCCGGTTTTCAGCGCATGCCTGAAACTGGCATTTCCGATGTCCCTACGGGTGGGTACACAGCGCGTACCCACCCGTAGGGATCGGAATATCTGGGCCTTTATTTATTGGCTTGAACAGTGTGAAGTGCTGAAATAAAATAAAATGCCTCCTGTATCCCTTCTCTTTCTCTTTCTCTCTCTCTCTCTCTTGCACGCATGCACACACAAAAAACAACTTCCATTTACATAGCAACTTTAATATCAGCAAAACATCCCGAGGGACTTCACAGGAGAGTAATAAGACAAAAATTGACACTGAGCCAAAGAAGGAGACATTAGGACAGGTGACTAAAACCTTGGTTAAAGAAGTCAATTTAAAGGAGGAGAGAGAAGTGGAGCGACGGAAAGGTTTAGGAAGAGAATTCCAGAGCTTGAGGCCTAGGCAGCTGAAGACGCGGTCGCCAATGGTGGGGCGAAGGGAGTGGGGTTGCACAAGAGTCCAGAGTTGGAGGAGCGCAGAGGAGGGTTGGAGAAGTTTACAGAGAATGGGAAGGACGAGGCCATGGAGGGATTTGAACACAAGGAAGCTCAGTTCAGGATCAAACGCTGAGTTTGTGAACAGTCTGGTGCACCCACATGCGCACACGCTCGCTCTCTCGGGCGCACACAATCGCACTCACTCTCTCGCGAGCGGTCACTCTCACTCCCCACACAAACACATCCCTGTCCTTTTTCACCTGGTTGTTTTGTGATGTGGATTGTTGGGGTGCACTCTGGGTATTTTAGTTCCACAGGAGCTGGGTCAAAACTACAGCTGTCATATACTTCCGTTACCCATACACAATTTATCCATCGCAGCTGGAAATCTCATTACTCAGGCCCAAGGCAGAAGGGCAGACTTAAGTAGGGAAACTTCATTCGAGTATTCCTAACATTAAATGACTAATTTGATGGATATATTTTTTGCTAGAATCTGATCATTTTTCATACAAGTGTTTCTTAGAAATGTTATTTTTAGATATATACACTGACCTGAGTGAAGAAGGAAATCAGTGATTGAAAACTGATTTTGGTTCATTTTGTTGGTTACATATTTCTGCATTTGAAAAAAATCTTCGGATGACTCGTGCTTTCTCATTGCTGCTTGGAAGCTTTCCAAACTATCTAGTCAATAAAATTGATTTTTGATTAGCTCATATATCCCACCGATTAATCAAAGCAATCATAATGGACAGCTACCTCAACAGATAATGGTTATTTGAGCAAATCAAGATTTTTTGCCCAACACATACCTTTAAAGCTTTGAGGAAAGTGACAGTATAGAAATGTACGAAGATACTAGACTTTTAAATATAAAAATGAATCAGCGAACTTGCATTCATATAGTGTCCTCGGAATGTCCCAATGAATTGCCTTTGAAGTGTTGTTACTGTTGTTGTGGAGGCAAATACACAGCAAGGTCCAACAAACAGCAATGAGATTAATGACCAATGAACCTGTTATGGGGGTGTTGGTTGATGAATAGATGTTGACCAGGATACATGGGGAACTTCCCTGCCCTTTCAAATAATGCCACAGGAACTTTTACATCCACTTCAACAGCCTTCTGTTTAGTGCCTCACCCGAAAGGCGGCATCTATGACCGTGCAGCACTCCATCAGTACTGCACTGAAGTACAAACCTAGGTTGTGTGTTCAAGTCCCTAGAGTGGGACCTGAACCCATGACCTATTGATTAAGAGGTGAGAGTACTACCACTGAGCCAAGCTGATGCTTAAATTAGATAAATTACATGAAAGCGTTGCCCCAGCGTTGTATCATTCATATACAGCAAACTCTTTATTAACCGGCACCGACGGGACCGGCGTGGTGCCACTTTATCAAAAAGTCCGGATAACGGAGAGTTATATCTACCAACGTACGAGAGCCCCGTACACATTGACATGCGCCTGCATTCGGAGCTCCGTCTCCCCGGGGACCGCCAGCTGACCATCTGTCGTGTGCGCAGATTCTACCAGCACAGACCGACAAACTGGGACATGGCAGCGGCTCAAGCCCTTTATTCCCCTTCCCCCGCTGCCTACCCGGGCTGCACATTCCCCTCCCAATCTACACGCTCCGATACAAGGCAAACGCCTCGGGGTTTTTTTTTTTAAGTTAATCTTAAACGAGAGATGAAGGAAAACCCCGGTTACCTACTCAAGAATTTTGCCGGTTAAGAGAGATTTCCGGATATTTGGGTGCTGGTTAATAAAGAGTTTCCTGTAAATATCTTCCCACTGCAGTTAATGGCAGCAGTAACACAAGTGAAAACTTCAATTGAAATGCCTGTTTCCTCTGATGATAAAATGAGCAAATACAAATGAACAGTGTTTGAAAGGTGATTTTTCCCAAATTATTTGGAGCTGTCTTTTCAGAGAACGCTGGTGGTCTCTGTGATGTCATAACTGTCCTCGTGACATTGCAGTAGAACACAGCAGTGCTTCATGTACCAGTGTGAATCAACACTGGTACAGGGGACATCACTTTTTAAAAACTTCTGTTAACAATATAAATGCCTAAATGTGCTCTCATTTGGGAACTGCGTTTGGATTATCCTTTCTTTTCTCATATGTCTCAGGACGTGAAGCACATGATGACTGGTGGTCCTACCCTGAAAGAAACCAGAATCGTTTCCAGCAGCTATGGTAGCCCCTCTGAGGGAATAATTGAAGCTGAACCATATCGAGGTAATAGACTTGGTTTTATACATTTTATTTCTTTTTACAATGCAATTTCTTTTTCTGTTTAATGAGGGTTATATATTCAAAATAAGTGTGTATCTAATGCTTATTTGTTTGGCATATAGATTTAAATAATATTCAGAGTTATATTCTGTAGTGAATCATTCTACCTCCTTCGGGGAGTTCCTGCAATGCAACAGTGTAGTGATGTATTTCACATGTAGCTTGTTTATAAGGTGGAATGTAGATTAATGTGACCTTTATCATTCTGATGACTTTAAAAAAATGCTTAGTACTTGTAATGATCGACATTAAAGTGATCCTTCTCTCCATATTGTCTCTGAAAGATAGTTATGGATACTTGTGTCAGACTTGTCTCTCTTTTCCAATGTGTGTGTGTGTGCTTTCAAATTGTATAAAGAAAAAGGCAGCTCTGATTTAGAAATGAAAGGTGCAATATGCAGATTTCTCACCAATAATGGCCATTGTCAAGTTGTTCTATGAGCTAGAATCATAGATGATACCGCACAAGAAGCCATTCGGCCTGTCATGCTTGTCCCAACTCTTTGAAAGAGCTATCCAGTTAGTTCCATTCCCCTGCCCTTTTTCCCCATAGCCCTGCAACTTTTTCTCCTCCTAGTATTTATTTAGTTCCTTTTTGAAAGTTATTATTGGATGTACTTCCATCACAATTTCAAGCAGTGCAATGCACATCATAACAACTCGCTACGTAAAAAAAATTCTCCTCCCCTCGCCTCGCCTCTACTTCTTTTGCCAATTACCTTAAATCTGTGTCCTCTGGTTACCGACCCTTCTGCCACTGGAAACAGTTTCTCCTTAATTATTCAATCAAAACCCTTCGTGATTTTAAACACCTCTATCAAATCTCCCCTTAACCTTCTCTGCTCCAAGGAGAACAACCCCCAGCTTCTCATTTCTCCACGTAACTGAAGTCCCACAAGCCTGGTACCATTCTAGTAAATCTCCTCTCCACCCTCTCTAAGGCCTTGACATTCTTCCTCAGTGTGGTGCCCAGAATTGGACACAGTACTCCAGGTGGGGCCTAACCAGTGATTTATAAAGGTTTCGTAGAACTTCCTTGCTTTTGTACTCTCTGCCTCTGTTTGTAAACCCAAGCATCCCGTATGCTTTTTAACATCCTTCTCAACATGTCCATCCACCTTCAAAGATGTTTATATGTACACCCTCTCTCCGTTCCTGCACCCCCTTTAAAATTGTACCATTTAGTTTATATTGCCTCTCCTCATTGTCCTACCAAAATGCATCAACAACAACAACTTATATTTATATAGCGCCTTTAACGTAATAAAACGTCCCAGGGCGCTTCACAGGAGTGTTATCAAAAAAAAATAAAGTTTGACACCGGGCCATATAAGGAGATGTTAGGGCAGATGACCAAGAGGTAGGTTTTAAGGAGTGTCTTAAAGGAGGGAAGAGAGGTGGAGAGATTTAGGGAGGGAATTCCAGAGCTTAGGACCTAGGCAGCTGAAGACATGACCGCCAATGGTGGAGCATTTAAAATCGTTCAAAGGACCAGAATAGGTGGAGCACAGAGGTCTAGGGATTATAGGGCTGGAGGAGATTACATAGATAAGAAGGGGCGAGGCCATGGAGGGATTTGAAAATAAGGATGAGAATTTTAAAATTGAGGCATTGCTTAACTGGGAGCCAATGTAGGTCAGCGAGCACAGGGCAAATGGGTGAGTGGGACTTGGTGTGAGTTAGCACACAGGCGACAGAGTTTTGGATGACCTCAAGTTTATGGAGGGTAGAATTAGGGAGGCCTGCCAGGAGTGCATTGGAATAGTCAAGTCTAGAGGTAATAAAGGCATGGATGAGGGTTTCAGCAGCAGATAAGTTGTGGTAAGGGCGGAGATGGGCGATATTACGAAGGTGGAAATGGGCAGTCTTAGTGATTAGAACAGATATGAGGTAGGAAGCTCAATTTGTGATCAAATGACAGACTTGGTCAGCCTTGGGGAGAGAGATCGAATCAGTGGAAAGGGAATGGAGTTTGTGGCGTGAACTGAAGACAATGGCTTCAGTCTTCCCGATATTTAATTGGAGGAAATTTCTACTCATCCAGTGCTGGATATCGGACAAGCAGTCTGATAGTATAGAGGAGGAGAGGTAGAGCTGGACATCATCAGCGTACATGTGAAAACTCACGTGCTGTCGTTGATGTCACCGAGGGGTAGCATGTAGATGAGAAATAGGAGGGGGTCAAGGATAGATCTTTGTGGGACACCAGAGGTGACAGTGCGGGATCGGGAAGAGAAGCCATTGCAGGTGATTCTATGGTTACAGCTGGAAAGATAGGAATGAAACCAGGCAAGTACAGTCCCATCCAGCTGGACGACGGTGGAGAGGTGTTGGAGCAGAATTTTGTGGCCAACCGTGTCAAAGGTTGCAGACAGGTCCAGAAGGATGAGATGGGATAGATTACCCTTGTCGCAGTCAATTAGGATGTATTTGTGACCTTGGTAAGAGCAGTTTCAGTACTGTGGCGGGGCGGAAGCCTGATTGGAGGGATTCAAACAAGGAGTTCTGGGAAAGATGGGTACGGATTTGAGAGGCGACAACACGGTCAAGAACTTTGGAGAGGAAAGGGAGGTTGGAGATGGGGGCGATAGTTTGCAAGGACGGTGTGGTCAAGGGTTGTTTTTTTGAGGAGAGGGGTGATGGCAAGGGAGACAATACCAGAGGAGAGCGAACCATTAACAATATCCACTAACATCGGAGCCAGTGAGGAAAACAATTTAGTAGGAATAGGTTCGAGAGAGCAGGAGGTCGGTCTCATTGACAAGATGAGCTTTGAACGGGCAAGAGGGGAGATAGGAGAGAAATTCGAGAATTATGCTAATTTAGGGTTAGGGCAGGGGAAAAACGGAGTGCAAGGTTCGGTGGGCTAGAGGAAAGGGAGGGAATTGAAAGCAGAAACAGTTGAATGGATGTTCTTTTTAACAAAAGTCCATGAGCTCCTCACATTTATTGTTGGAGGTGAGGGAGGAGGAGGCAGGAGAGGGTGGTTTGAGAAGATGGTTAGTGGTGAAGAGAAGCCTGGTATTTTTGCCGTCCTGGATGATCTTAGAATAGTGGGCGGTTTTAGTGATGGCGAGCAGGACCCGGTAGTGCTTTTTATATGTTCTAGCTAAATCTGGTGATGGATGATTAGACCAGTTGTCCACCAAAGATGTTCAAGTCTGCGTCCCTTGGACTTAAGGGAGCGGAGATGAGGGGTATACCGGGGGAATGACCAGGGTGAAAGAGTGTAATGATTTTAGTGGGGACAAGGGCATCAAAGGTAGTGGAGAGGGTGTGATTTAGTAAGGCAGTAGTTGCAGAGATGTCATAGGGAACAGTCGGCCCAAGGCTCGGTATTGGGAATTAGAAAGTGCAGTGGTAAGGGACTTGAGGGAGAGTTTTTTCCAGAGGCGGATACGAAAAGAAGTGGGTTTAGGAGGGGGAAGTGGAATATGGATAGAGAGTGATATAAGGAGATTGCCTTATGGTTACAGAGGGGATAGCAAGGCCACGTGAGATGTTAAGATTGAGGGGGTGGCCGTGTATATGGGAGGGGGAGTTGATATGAAGGTAGAGATTGAGGAAAGGAGGGCAGTGAACTCGGAGGAGAGGGAGCAAGATGGTTTGAGATGGAGGTTGAAATCACTGAGGATGAGAAGTCACTTGGCGCAGAGGGAGGAGAGCAGAGAAGATATCTCATTGAGAAAATTGGTTTGGTATTTGGGTGGATGGTACAGAATAAGGATTTTAAAAGAGAGGCACTGAGGGGTGGAACAAGGTGAAATGTTCAAAGGAGGAGAAGTTGCCGGAGTAGGGAGACAGACCAAGGTGTGATTTAGAGATAAGGGCTACACCACCACCACGGCGGTTTGAGCGTGGAATATGGTGGAAAGTATAGCCAGGTGGTGAAGCTTCATTAAGGGGAAAGGTGTCATCACCCCTCAACCATGTCTCCGTCAATGCCATGATGTCAATTTGATCGTCCACAATAAGGTCATGGATGACAAGGCCCTTATTTACAAGTGAATGTACAATTTGAAGGGAAATGCGGAGAGGGCCGATGATACCTAATTTACTGGCCTGGTCCAGAGGGGCAGAGCAGGGAGGGACAGGGAGGAGGTTGGCGAGATTAGCTCGCAGCAGGCGCTTAGGGCAGGGAGAGAGTAAGATAGGGCAATTTGGGTTGCTGCTAGCTAGGAGGTAGTGACAAGAGCCTCGGTGGGCCTTTCAAAGGATGCCAAGAGAGGCACAGAGGGAAGCTGTGGAATTATTTAGGAGGGAGTCGAGCCTTGAGCGGCGGCAGGAGAGTAGGAAGGATGATGAGTAGTGGAGAGTAGGGGCTAGTGAGGGTAGAGTGCATGACAGCAGAGAAAGAAAAGGAGGCATGAAGGCTGGGGGAGGGTAATGAAGAAAGAGGAAAATGGGAGAGATAGAAGTGATGGAACTCTGGTCTGGAGCGGCAGCCAAAATGCGCACGCATATGGACACGAGAAATTAAGTTACAAAGACATGATTAAATGATAGATTATAAAGCATTTCTGTTTGAACTGACACTCTCCTGTCCTGTGACAGCTTGAACCGGCACTCTCCTTTCCTGTGACTGCTTGAACTGACACTCTCCCGTCCTGTGACTCTAATAGATAATTTAACTATGTTAAATTGTATCTGCCATTTGTCGGTCAATTTCACCAGGCTGTCTGTGTCCTCCTGAAGTCTTACTATTCTTCTCACTGTTTACTCATAGAATCGTAGAAATTTGCGGCACAGAAGGAGGGCATTCGGCCTATCTTGTCTGTGCTGGAATTTCGTGTCATCTGCAAACTTTGAAATTATGCCCTGTATACCCAAGTCCAGGTCATTAATATACATCAAAAAGAGCAGTGTAAAAGGTGCATAACTTACATGTGGCACAGGTGCTCATGAATGAGTCTTTCAGATGAGTGCATGTGTGTCTGGCCCTTGCATCCCTGGTAGCATTTCTTTTCACTGTAAGAGTACGTGGCTTCTAGTAGAATCTTAAATGTGTTCTCTCAGAAGGGGTATACTGCTGCTGCCTGTTAAGTAAGTTCAGCGTGCTTGCTAGTTGCTGAGATTGATGTTATTTTAAACCGGAGTTTAATAAAAGGGTTGAGATTCAGACTTGTTCCCAAATCTAAATTGACCTGAAGTGAGTCAATGTGGGGTTTGTTGGGCTGATCCAGCTTGCATTGTCTCATTTTTGGGCTGCATTTTTTTTAGGGTGAGAATGGTACAAGATGCTTCAGATAGCAGCATAAGTTGCCAATTAAAATCTTTTTTATGAACTTAAAATATTTAAATCTAAATTATAAATTTACATTTTATAGAAAGGAAGATCAATCTGAATTTGAGATTTAGCTGACTGCTGAGCCTGGGAAATAAAACCTAAATTCCACTGCTTACTATTCATTAATTAAAATCTGCTCCTTAAAGCAGTTGAACACCTTTTATTTTCCCCCCGTTGATATTACTACTTTGCCCATCTCCCTCTTAGGGGAGAGTGGGCAAGTGACTGTTCCAGGGTCTCTACTAAAGCTGCTTTTGATTAGGACACTAGCAGGGACACAGGACAATATGTTTCCCTCCCCCAGACACTTTCATCTCTCCATGATGGTACAAATGATATTGGGAATTACAGGGACAAAGCCACATTCTATCAATATTCAATATTCCATTTTGCTGTTTGCTTGATATTTTAGATTGCTGTGATTTACATGCATAGAAAAAACTATAATTCATTGTGAAATGATAATGTCACTTAGAAATTTAAAAAAATAAAAGGAGGCTCTTTTAAATGGGTGCTACTCTTTGCAAGTACTGTGTACTCTTCACCAACTGATGTATTGCTTGGTTCTTCGGTCAATTCTGTAATTGAGTTTGTTGTGCTGGATGTTTTGATATCACCAACGCCATTTAAATTGTGCGATTGTTCCTCTTTCTGTCGACATATAGGAACAAATATTAATTTTGCTATGGTAAATATTGTGCATCCTAGCAACATGGTTAGCTTGGCATCAAGATGATAATCTGTAGGATATCATGGCTAAATGGAAATTAGACTAGACAAACAGAAAAACTGAGATGTAATCAAAGCACAGGATGTTAGTACCTTTTCGAATGAAAATCATAGTGTACAATATCAAATAGTCATCATGTTTTTTAGACTTCCTCATTGAATTGATAAGCTTTTGTCTTTTCACTGAGACTGAAAAATTTAAATTTGAAAAGCATAAGAGTTTTTATAATTAGCTGTTGTGGAACCTTTTATTTTCCACTCTTTCATAACCAGCTGCACATCTTGAGCAGATGCCAATAATTTCTTTAAGTCTTACTTTCCTAATGAAAGGTTCTTCTACTAAAGGGTGGGTTCACTGAACATGTTTGAATACCTTTTATGCCGCAACAAAGATTTCCCTCTTATAAGTACTTACTGCTTCATTTTTTTTATTTCCAATATTTTCAATTAGTGTTTATGATTGAGACTTTATGTATTCTAATGGAAAATAAGGGCTTATAGGAAACTGTACTATTTAATTTCATTGTATAAAAAGACTTGATGTAGCTCTGTCAAGTTTACTGACCATAGAACTAACCAACATATCTTTTATAAATGGAAATGGTATTTAAACCATTTGTAACCAAATGAAAAATTACATTATTTTTTTCTGGCAGAAATTGGCTGTTCTTATAAAAATAATTTTAACATTTACATAATGGATAATAAATGGTTTTGCAGCCTGGGTCCAGTTATCCACTGTACTGTTATCTGTGATCACAATTGTCCCTGATTTGAACTGATGGGAGTCAGGGCTTCAGGTTGGATCATATCTTTCAGCTCCATGGCTGCATTTTAGGTCAAATCTTGCAGACACTTTAGTGAAACTTCTTTGCACATTGGGTCAGGTCAGGTCTCATTTTTTGCTGGACCATATTAAATTCGCACAAAATATAGTGCATTACACAGAATCCTTTGAGTAAGGTGTGGGTTGGGGACTCAGGTTGGGTCATGTTTTTTGCTGGCTTTCTTTTAACTGCTGGGTTGCTGTTTGGGTTGGGTTTTAATTGGTACTGAGATGCAGCTCTTTTATCCACTGGGAGTTGTCCTTCTCTGTTACGGGAGATAATTGAGGTTTCACTGCATGTTTTAAAAAGAAAAAAATAATTGGTTTAAAGCAAAGCGCTGAACATGGAAGTGCACAATGAGATGTAAGTGGGCTTAGGGTTTCATCGAATGGTAATGTCTGAAGTGAGCAACTGATTTTAGGTGTGCAATTGTGAGAAGGTGCTGCTTGGAGATAGGGAATCCCCGACAGGGAAAGTGGGTTGGAGTTGCTCATTCAGCACCTGGGGAGAGTGCTGTCGAGCAACACTTGTGCGCCTCTTGGCAGCTAATTCAGAAAGACTGTTGGCGGTCTGGAATCAGGATGTCCCTGCTAAGTTGTACTACTCTCGTAGAGCTATTTGCATGTGTTAATAGCTGTTGACAAATTTTAGATTTAAATTCTGTACCAGATAGCAGAGTTTAATTTCTCTGCACAACAGATAGTTCTGCTTATCTGAAATCATCTGGATAAAGGAACCAAAATGTCTTCAAGCAAAGTGATTCCTTTGTATTGAATTAGCTGCTGCAGTAAATGTAAAACTGCTGAATTTGCGCTTCTTACTTTGAAATCTGTGTAACCGGCTAGGCTGTGATTCAGCTGGAATACACCTTTTAATGAAAATGGATTTGACTTTAAAAAGCCTAAAGAGACCACACTGTGCAAGTTGATCTTTAAACATGGGAAGTTGTTGAAAGGTCAACACAGTGACTGTGGGAATCATAGTTTAAAAGTTCAGTTTGAGTGAACTGATAGCAAGTTTTCTTGCTGGTTTATATAGTCTCTTTGCTAGGGCACTCCTGATTGATACATGGCAAACATCAGGGTCATCATAGGTAAATTCCATGGCTGCTCGATTAAATGGCTTGATTGATTTACCTGACCTTTGGTTGTGCTAAAAATACACCAGTATTTTAAATGTTAATGTATCTGTTTTTCATTTTGTGTGCTTCAAATTGTAAAATAATTATGTGCATACTTGATTTGTGACATTTCAAGGAATTACATACAGGTCTGAAACATTACATATAAAGAAACAATAATCACTTGTCATGGCACTATTTGATGTGGCTTTTGTGGAGAGGGGTTATTTAGCATTTCAATTCTGATTTTTCTCCTTGAAGTACTTTTTGTATGTAGAAGCAGAGCTGACTCCCACCAACCAAAAGCAGCCCAGTAACCTATCAGATGATGGATAAGACTGCAAACTATGCTTCTGTTAAGATAAAGTTACTAATTTGCTGACCAAACTTTTAGACTTTGTTTAAAAGCTTTTCAGGAAGTTACATTTCACATTTAGATCACCTTTGTAACTAATTGATTTTCCTGATGAGACGGCTATATTTTACTACTCTCGTAGAGCTAGTTGCAATGCTGTTGAGGGCAGTGTTAGAATTTCAGAATATATAGATAACTTGGAGATTTCCCACATGTTGTACATCACTGCCCACATCCATGTACAATATATGGGAAATCACTACGTTTATGTAATTGAGACGTCATCTCAAATTGAAAGAACAGATACATTAGATCACAGCTTTGAATTCACTCTTGATAGTCCCTAATATTTTTTAATGTAATTTTAAATTCTTTGCATATATATATGTAGTTGTTTGATTTTGAGTGAGCTTCAAAGCCAGTAGCAATTCTGTGGAGGTGTGAATTGTGCACCCACTTTTGACGTGTCATGACATTCAGAGGACTAGGACATTTTCAAATAAACTTCAGTCGGCTTCCTGTTACTTCTACAGTTTATTTATACATATAATGAATTAACCTGCCAGCATCTACAAAGGTCTAAAGTGTGCCTGCATTGTGTACAGTCAAACCCTTCAGTTAACGCCGTAGAACATGATTGTAAATCCCCGTAACCTGACTGGTAAACTCAAATGGGAGAGTTGTAAATAAAGCAACATGGTGAGAGTGCCTGTAACCTTAAAGTTTCCCAGTTATAGAATCAGGAGTAGGCCATCAGCCCCTCAAGCCTGTTCTGTCATTCAGTTAGATCATGGCTGATCTATATCTTAGCTCCATTTACCATTATAATTTGCCAGTAAACTGAATAATGATACCAGTGTTATACATGTCTTTATTGACTGTTACATTTTGCTTGGCTTATACAATCAATCAAGGTGGGCAAGCATTGGACGATAACCACTCTTTAAGTGCTTCATACATCTGTATATAGAGAACAAAAGAATCTAGCATTATTAGTACTTTTCAGTCTCCCAAAGTGCTTCACGGCCAATTAAATGCTTTTGAAGTATAATCATTATGGTTTTGTAGGCAAATATGGCAAGCAATTTGCGCGCAGCAAACTCACGCAAGTAGCAAATTAGTTATCAGTTAATCTGTTGTGGTGGTGGTGATTTAGGGATAAATGTTGGTCAGGATGTGGGGAGAACTACCTGCTCTTGTTCAATAGTGCCATGGAATCTCTTGCGTCTACCTGAATACCTCGGTTTCACATCTAATCTGAAAGATGAACCCCCATCAATGCAGTACTCCTTCAGTATTTCATGCACATGGAAACCTAGATTATGTGCTGAATTCCTGGAATGGGGCTTGAATCCACAATCTTTTAACTCCAAGCCATGAGTGTTGGTACTGAGCCAAGCTGACACTTGAAAATACATTCTGTGATGTAGCTCCCCACCAAATGAGTAGCTTTCCACAAATTCACCTGGTCCATCTCTTCAGTTAGACTTTAATGGCTTGAGATGTTGGAGCAGGTTTTCCTATTGGCCCTTTCTGTGGGGCAGGTGCTGTGCCCCCTGATCATGGCCAATTTCCTATCTTCTCCAGATGGTTTTGCTACAATCTGGTTGCCTGCTTCGAGCTGACTGAGGGAGGTAGCTGCAGCACATAGCATGGCCAGCAGCCTTGGCAGAATATAAATTTTCTGTGCTCCTGTTATTGACATCTCAACTCAATACGCCCTCCCATATTTGTGTGAACATGCTGTAGACCTGGCATCTCTTCCAGCGGAACATTGTGGAAGAGTGGGGAAGCCAGCAGAACGACTCATATCATTTTCATCCCCCCCGCCCCCCCAACCACAATTGCTGCAAAACTACAAGTAGTTATAATCTGAGTAAATATGCATCTGTTTTTAAATAGTCTTGCACAAAGTTAGACACCTAACCAGGTCTAACCTGAGACTGATGCGGAGATGCCGGTGTTGGACTGGGGTGGACAAAAGTGAGAAGTCGCACAACACCAGGTTATAGTCCAACAGTTTTATTTGAAATCACAAGCTTTCGGAGCGCTGTTCCTTCGTCACCTGAAGCTTGTGATTTCAAATAAAACTGTTGGACTATAACCTGGTGTTGTGCGACTTCTCACTTTTAACCTGAGACTGCTTTGGGAACCGGTGTAACTGCAGAGGAATGGCTCTGTGCTGTGGTATCAATCCAAAACCAAGTTTACCACAAAGTTCCTGTCTCTTCAAAGCAGTCATTAGGTTCTTCCAATTTCACCCCCACCCCCTCCCAAAAAGAACAAAGTAATTCATTTCCCAGGGAAACATGATGTGATGTGTCTAAGAAATGGCTGAATCCCCGTTGTTGAAGTTCCTGGACACGGTCAAATTAAGACTAAAAGCTCAAAATAAAGGCATACAAGCACAGCATAGTAACCTGAGGCAAGAAACCCATCATTCTAAAATGAGGAGTAATGCAGATAAAAAGCCAAGTCCTGGTGTGGTCTAACTTTCCACTCCTCCACCAGCGGTGAGAGATTTGACCTCCTGTGGACTGTGCAGAGGTTAAAAGCAGTGCCTTTGCTAAACTAGAGGAGACATTGGCTGGTAGTGATACCTGCTCAATGGGAGCTGGGTCAATCATCCAAGCAAATTACTAAAGAAGAGGATCGTATTTCAGCCATAGAGGATCAGATGGGTAAGTGAAATTGCAGGTCTAAAAATGAGAGAGGAACTATTAGAAATTAAGGAGGCTATATGATGAATTATTGTGTACCCACAAAAATCATTTAAAACATCATCCTGCAAAACATTGCAAATGTACAGGTGAAAAATAACTGCTAACAGCATGAAGAATGACTGCTTTGTGTTCTTTGGCATGGGATCAGACTCAAATTCTTTTGGGATACTTTGAAACCGAGCTCCTGACTCTTCAGCAGAATACCACACAAACTGGAAAATCTTTCTACCTAATCCAATCCAATCCAATCTCAGTTTAATCCACAGAAGTCGCTCCACATTCACACACTGCCATACATCTTAACTATTCAGCTCATGCAATCCAATTGATATGAATACTGTGTAGAGTCACAGGTAATAAATTTGCAGGTAATGCAACTCCCACCACTTCAGATAGTTTTCCGTTGAAATTCTTTATTAAAAATTATAATAAATAATACTGTAACTTAAAAAAAGCCTAAGAGAATTAACATCACAAATAAAAAATGCTGTATGAGTCAGTGAGCAATTACATATATTTCTACACTGAGGCAGGTCATAACTCATTAATTTGTGACTTATCAGTGCTTTCTCACTACTGGAATTAATTTTCATTTTTACCCCCTCCACACTTGACGCATTTCACTGACTTTACACTTGCAGATGCACATTGCGTGGTGGTCATTTTGCAGTTATAGAAAATTCTAAAACCCAAATTTGCTGTCACCTAATTGCTGAAACTTGATTTATTTCATCTGCACTCCTCTTTAATGAGCTTGTTGGTGTCCTGCACTATGGCCCCAGGTTTCTATGTTTAGTTCTCTCTAGTTTTGATACTTAGCAGTGTTTCATTTCTTAGTGTTGTGATTAAAGCTTTGGGTGATATTGATTGCTGCAGTACGGTATGTTCAAGGTGTTGTTTCTCGTACCAGTGGGAAATTGGATATGTTGGACTCACATCCCAGCAGTTCTACCAAAATAGTAACTGTTGGCACAAAAATTGTAGCTATCATATTTCTCAAACAGTTTTTTAGGTGTAGTCACTAATTACAATATTGGAAAATTACTGAAGGTACATTGTACAGGTTTTTGTGGTTTCTGGCTCACCCCTCATGTATAATTCTTATGAATACACCTAAACCAGTATTGAAAAATAATTTGTCAGATAGAACTGTGCACTGGGCTAACAGCACTTCTTAGATCATTTTTTTTTGTAAATTGCATTTGCCCTACTTGCATGTCATAATTGTGCTTTGTAGACACAAGAATAGCATATACCTGTATTAAAACACTTTGTAACATTGCGCAATGTCATTGATGATCTATTTGTGGTTTGTAAGAGTTTAGGACTAGCAAAGAATATTTGGAAATGTTGTAATGTGCAGATTTATTGGCATCACTATTAAGTAGATTCTTTGATGTAAATGTAAGACTAGTTGATATTTGCCATTCAGTTTCTTAATGTATGTGTGTAATGTATGTTTGATTATTTCCCCCCCCCCCCCAGCCCACCCCTTAACCAAGAAGACAGTTTGGCAGATCTGTTGAATGGATGTTAAAGCTGTTGTTAAAATATTGTCAGTCGTGTTCATCGTTTTGTTTTTGTGCAGCTTTCCTGGAAATGGTCACGTTATATCCGTTTGAAATGCTCCATTCTTCAGATGCCTTTGATATTTCTTACTGTTAATCTTTGCTATTTTCAGGTTCCTCTTTCTTTCCAAAGAGTCCAGTTATGTTTCCCAGCAATGCAGCTGCTACTAGATTGGCTGAACAAACACAGGATGTTTCTGGTCTTGCAGGTATTCATTGCTCTGCCTGGAAAAATGATTCCTTTTCTCAGCTGGCAATATACTAACAGACTATAATATCATCTTTATAAGTAATTGGACGACTCTCTTCAGATCTGCATGATGCTTACAGGTGTCTCTTGTGCCTTGGCATTAATGGACAATTGATGCAAAGTTACAGTGGCATTTCCTCTTTCTATCCTTTATTCAGGCTTCCACCTTACCAAGCATGAATTCTTCAAGTTTGTCAGCAGCTAACGTGTGAGGTGCTTTTGCTGAGCTCAAATTCTTAATACTGATCACTTTTTCCGTAGAGAACATTTTGATGATGTTTCATATAGGTCACGTGAAATGTAAGCTGTAACCGTAAATTGAAAGTGACTGCTGGAATTTGGCCTCAGTAACAACAATGGTGAAGAGCACTTTGATCACTGACATATAATTAACTATTACAGTTTTGCTCTGCAATGCTAAATCCTATCCAAATGCAATTTTTTTAAATGTGTATGTAAATGAACTATAAAATGTACGTGATTTTATTCAGTGAGCATCTAAGTAGGAAATTTCCAGATTCAATCCCCAAACTGAACTGCATCAGCTGATCTCAACCAGGGGCTACATTTGGCTTCAGCGTCCTGGGACGTGGATGGAAAAATCAGCCAGGATTTCTGTTCTAGATCAGTATCCAACAAGTCCTGCTGGAAAGTGCACATGCGGATGCCTGGTATGGTGACGGCAGGATCTGGCTTTGCTGTCACCCCTCCTGGTAGTCAAATAGTCTGCCAACAATTGCTGTCCTGAATAATGGCCACTTGGACAAAGTACCGGAGGGAAACCGGCTCCCATGCAACCATATTCCAGTAATGAGTCAGTGCCTTTAGAAGAGAACTATTTAATCTGATCGTGCTTGGAGTTTTTTAAGCATCATCATTTTTTCAGGTGCAAAGTACAAAGTTCACTGTTAGAACTAAAATGTTAACCTCCCATCTACTGTTCTGAATGGAACTTTTAACCTAATTATTTCTGGGTGGTTCAGCTGCTCTGTTCTCCTCTGAGGATTACTTCATGAGATTAAATGGGTCTTTAATTCCGTTCTGTCTGTCAGAAATTCTTTGCCCTTTTGATTTTTCTTTTCAAAGTTGACCTTTTGGAGATTTCCTTTTATTAACGTGCTGCAGTCATTATTGAATAGTGGTTTTTTTTTGTTTCTAATCAGCTTTGCATTTTCTGTGCTTTCCTAGATTTGTTCTGAGGGTGCTGTGTATTTGTGATATTACAGAGAAACGGTTGGATGATTTGGGACAACTAATGCCATTTGCTTAGTAGACGGTCTCCTTGGTTGACTGACACGTTTTCTACTAAAATCTACCTAGTTTACAAAAGCATTATTATTTTAAAAATGTGTGTTTTCATCTCCCTTTCCCCTCTCTTTTTGAGAAGGGGAGATTGGTTTGATCTTGATTCCTTAACATTTTCACCTCCTGAGTATGCACCCATATCTGTTTTCCATTTGTCACTATAAATTCTTGTATAACCAGGAGGGCATGGCAGCCTACTGAAGCATTCTGCCTAGTAGCAAATACAATTCATAAGTTAGTGGGTTGTTCTCATCTTTCCCCACCACCTTGCAAGATGGTATACCATGTTTCTATGTGGCACTCCACCTACTTACTTTGCTGAGAGTTGGTGAACTCCACCATCTAGGCCCTCATTCAAGGCTTGATTGGTAGTCCTAGTAAACTACTTGGACAAGTAGAGTGCCCATATTTTGCCACAGCTTCTCCCTCAGTGTCACACCATACTCTGATGGAATCTGTTATTAAGTGGCACTTCTTTTCCTCCCCTGAAAGATTGAAATAATTTAGTTTTGGGAGTAGTTTATCCTATCCGTATCATAGATACTTACAGCATAGAAGGAGGCCATTTGACCTGTCAGTCCTGTGCTGGCTCTTTGAAAGAGCAGTCGTGCTTAGTCCGACACCCCCGCTTTTTGTCCGTAACCCTGTAATTTCCTCATCCTCAAGTACCTGCCCTTTTAAAATTATTTATGGAATCAGCTTCCACCACCATTTCAGGTAGAGTGTTCCAAATCCCGACAACTCTTGAGTGGGGAAAAAATTCTCCTCATTTCCCATCAAGATCTTTTTCCAATGATTTTGAATCTTTGATCTCTAGTTATTGACCCGCTCGCCAGAGGGTCTATATTTTCCCTATTAACTCTATCAAAACCTCTCATCATCTTGAAAACCTCTTATTAGGTCACCTCTTAACCTTCTCTGTTCCAAGAAGAACAGCCCTAATTTTTCCAACCTCTCCTCATAACTGAAGTCCCTCATCCCTGGTAAAATGCTGGTAAACCTCCTCTGTACCCTTTCTAATGCCTTTAGATCTTTCTGAAGTGTGGTGCCCAGAATTGTCCACAATACTCCAGCTGAGGCCTAACCAGTGATTTATAAAGTTCTAGCATGATCTCTTTAACCATGTTGGAGTACTGAGGCATGGAATGGTGGATCATGGCTTTGATTTCCTCTACGCAACTGATCTCAATCTCGGCCTCCTTGCTATAGGAGGTGTGCTGCATTGGAGATGAGATACTTTCCCATAGGGATGGAGGGAAAACCAGAGGCAGAGGTGTTGCGTGCTGCTGTTCATTTCCCTCTGGCTGGTTCAGAGCAGCAGATCATCTGCACTTCTAGCTACAATTGGTGTGTACCACTGGGAAGAACAGGAAATATAGGGCAAAATTATCCCCTTACTTCTCAGCCCACGATTTTCCAGCCATTAAAATGAATGGGCAAAATATGGCAGGCTGGGGAGTGCAAATGTGGACAATGCCAACAAAACCCTTAAATACAGAGATTAAAAATAGAGGTAGTTTAACTCACATGGTGGAAGAAATGTTATTAGATGTATTTAAACTTTCACAAAGCACAACTGGCACACCCAGTTAATGTAACTTGATGATGCTATGTGTCACAGTATTTGCATTTACAGAGCAATATTGTTTTTCTTTCTCATACCCTTTTGTGTTTCAACCAGCACAAAGCTGCTTAAACGAATATTAGTTCTTGTCTTTGCAGCATTCTCTTTCTCCTGTTCTGCCAGCAACGTCTAGCTTGCACTAAAATCATGTGGTGGGCTACAACTGAAACATATTGTCATGCTGTGATGCAAATATAACCATGTGTGTCTTTATATAATTTATTGGCTTTTGTCCATATTTCTATTGTCATTAACCACATTAGTTCTATTATATGAAGAAAGTGGAAAGGGACCAGACTAGAATTTAAAAGTCTAGTAGTTTCACTGCAGTGTCTTTTCCATCTCCAGTTTATTCCCATGCTCTCTCCCTCTCCCCCGCAACCCCCCCCCACACAACTTCCTTTTGAGATGTTGCTGGGGTATGTTCCTTTGGCGCTAGCAGGCCTCTGGTACCTCACCCACGGTTTCAGGCAGAATTACCACCTTTGTGCTGTTTTGAGGCTAAAGCAGGCCTTTGGCTGTCCAGCCACTGCTCCCAGTATCACATGTTGTTCATTGTGAATCATACACAGCCACTTGGGCTGCTGAGCTATATAAATCTGTATGTAAGTTTCTGAATAGGAAGCTTAAGTTGACTGCAACATATGCACAGTGAAGGTGGGTTGGAGTAGTTGTCCTGTGTTCATGTTTCCTGGCTCTGTGTTTGCTTTGTCATCTTGATTACTCAAAGTCTTGGGTTCTCTTGTTTAATCCTACTTTAGTTGAATGTGTTCTTTCAAGTTAATTCTGTCTCTTGAGCTTTTTGTGTGACATGTTATTTACATATTGACTGTATATGTTGCTTCATTTAAAAACAGGTGGCGTGAAGAACAGTCAAAGTGGTCCAGTTGTCATCACAGATGATCTATCTAAGAATATTGCTCTTGAAAAACTTGAACAGGTGAAAAAATGGAGCATCAGCACATACAAGGTACGTGGTGTGGAGCTGTTTTCCATATGTTCTCAGCTGGAATATAGCGTGCAATTGTTGTTAAGTAAAAGTGTAGAAAATGGCTCCTGGACATTATAATAAAAGGTGTTGGCTATGTGGTTTACATTACCAGCTCGTAATATTGTACTATTTAGACATGTACCTTGTAGCCACCTGTGCTTTTAATAGTGTCGACTTTTAAGGAAATATTGGGGAGAACAGCAATGAATTGTTTCTCCAGTATGTTAAAACCATTGTACAGTGTTTATATGCAATTGAGGAAAGTAACCTTGGTTTGACTTTTTGGATTCCTTTAACTCAAACTGCAGCTCCCTACCCACCTAAATCTTTTGGATCCTTGCCTTGTCTCACACCATTTGCCGGCTAATAAAAGCAAACTGGTGACTTGTTCCAAACCTCTGTTATTGCTACTTTTGAGCCAACAAAATCTCAGTGAAATGACAACTCTATTATTAGTTAAAATGCAATTGTGACCTGTCTGCACGTCCAACGTGTTAAACTTTCGTATTTTGTTTTGTAGTACTTTACACAGTTTCAATTTATTTGATTAACAAACCCCAGTCCATGTCACTAAAGCCCAAAGGTAATGTTAAATGTATCCTGAAAAGTACAATGTTATTTTTTATTGTGTAAGAAGACTGGTGGTGTTGTAAATTTTAAGTGATGCCCATGGAGCTGATTAGTGCAATGTTAAACAGAATGTTTGATTATATCACCATTCTTATTCCCTTCGTAGCTCATATGATGCTGGTGTGTAGTACACTGAAATATTTGAAAATACCATGACTTTCTTGTCTTTGAGAAGACGTTTACATGAATGGTAGAGCTTGTAATCACTTCCAAGTTTACAGTATTCCCTTCTAGTTTGTTCTAATAGGTTGCTTTACACGAGACATTACTCTGATCGACTAGGACACAAAAAAGCTTGGGGAGTTGACTTAAAATGTTTTCAAAGATGGCATATTTTCCCTTTGGTTCTGTCTTATGACTTGTTCTTTTTTGTTACCAAAGCCAATTTGAATTGAACTAATGGGCCAGAATTTACAGTCGGTATGATGGCATACTCTGAGTATGCCGTCATACCTCCCTTGAAATGGACAGCAAGTCGAGCGCATGTGCTAAATCCTGAACTTGCAATCTGTCAAGTTCCGACGGGGAAATCCTAATTGCTGGCGCAGAGTTGGGCTGATTTCCCACCAACTGCCCAGCAATTATATATGAAAATTTTACAGCTGGTGCAAACAGGCGCAGGGCCTGTTTGCACAGCGTAAGGGGATACCAATCCAAGTAATTTTAAAAGTTATATGAGGCTGGAAATGGAAGCATTTTAGGATTTTGTCCATGAAAAGTATTTATTGTCCATGTAAAGTTTGGAGGCAACAGTTGCTACATTGAGGGTTTTATTTTTTTTGCATCAATGTGGAGCATAAGCTTAAAAAATCCATGCAGAAAGTGGAGGAAAGGGGAGAAAAACAAACCCTCATTATTAGAGCCTTCCAGGATTTAATGTGCATAAACATCTGTGTTATAAATAATGAGAGACCTTCTGTTTGCTGATTGGAGCACCAGCCCACATGATCCCAGGTACGCTTCCGCACATGGTGTGCCCCTGGGATCCGTGGGCCACTACGCTGCTCTCTACTCGCAGCGTCTGACAGCAACGTCTTGGAGGAGTGTTCCCAGCAAGTAAATGTGTATTCTGTTCAGATGCCGGCAGCGTAATCCGTAGTTACGCTGCCGACCGCAAAATCCAGACCATTAAGTATATTACAGTGGCAAATGAAGACCCAACCTCCTTTTACTACCATAATTCAGCCCAGCTATATTTAATAATTGATGTTAAGATAACCTAGATTACCTCGGGAATAGATCTCATATAAATGCCCATGTTGATATATAAATAAACCCTCAGACTAATGACTGTTACCCTGCCCAACTTCCCCTGTCCAAATCACATTGCAAAACATTTGCAATTCTAACCAACAGCTACTGCCTCCAACCTTTGATAACTCCACACCCATAATCCTCATATCTATCAAAATTCCTGGCCTCACTATTCTGTGAAATTGAACTCCCACATCTCTGAGAAACTGTTCTCTCTTTGTTCCAAACACTTCTGTTCCCTCGAACAACTCAATTCTCTCAAGCCCAAAACTTGAATATTGCTCCTTTGTCTGGAAAGGCTTTTCTATCATCCCTCTCTCATAAATAGGATGTGAGAAAAATCTTGTCTGATAGGTGATCCACCTGTAACCTTTCTTTGCCTTAAACTTTGCTGGCTTTCTCCATATTAATATTATTCTGATCAATAAAATGAGAAAAATGCTGGAAATACTCAGCAGGCCAGGCAGTATCAGTGGAGAGAGAAATAGAGTTAACGTTTCAGGTCGATGACCTTTCGTCAGAACTGGATAAAGTTAGAGATGTACCAGTTTTTAAGCGAGTACAGAGATAGGGAAAGAGGGGGGGTAGAAAAGAACAAAAGGGAAGGTGTGTGACAGGGCGGAAGGCAGGAGTGATTAAATGGCAAAAGGGATGATGGTGCAAGGCAAAAAGGGTGGTGATGGGTCTAGAGGAGCTGTAAATGGCAGCAGCAGAACCATTACCCGCACCTGCTGTCTGGAAAAAATGGGATCGGTGGTTGTTCTGATTAATGCTCCACTGAATTTCCATTCTTCAAAGCTTTATGTATGCTATCACACATGTTTGAAATGAAATGTATTGTCCAGTCTCCTACTCTAACTTATTTTTTCCCAAGACCTCAAAACTCTAATTCCTTATCTCCCTTAGTCTTTCCTTTCTCATGCAACTTTTAAAATCCAAGCTGCAAATCACCAATCACTGGTTCTGATTTGCCTGGTCTTCTCTTTTAAATTTTGGTGATATCCTGAATTATGGACCTTGATGCTTCGATTTCTCAATTTTAAAAAAATGCATGTTTCATAGATGCGCTGTTGTTTTTTTTTAAATATACATCTATAGAGCTAACGAGTATGAACAAGATAGCTCCACCCAGTCTGTTGGAGCCCAGATTATGGCACCAGTATGAGGCTCCGAGGACAGGTTGGCAAAATGAATAGACCGAATAGCAATTAGCTTTAGATAAGAATCCTGACAGCATCATTTTCTGGTGGTCAAAAACTGAATGTCGATTAATGTTTTTCTATTTTGCATTAAACGGAACCTGAAATCTTGTATTAAAGTAGGTTTAAGAGAGAAAGGGAATCTGATCAGAAGTTTTATAAATAGCTGTCACAGTACAATGATGCAACTTTAGAAAGTAAGATTTGACAGCCTACAAGATAAGGATCTTGCCAAGTCAATTACCATATCATCCTACTTCAAAGATCAACTATAATTAACGTCACTACTGAGATTTATGTGTTCACACCTGTCTGCTGCCTTAATTAATGCCTTTATTCAGTGGCAACTGAACAGAATATTCTTAGGAATTAACAACTGAATCAGCAGTTGCACAAATTATATCAACCAACAAGGTGGAGATTGCATAATTTTTATAATTATTTGTATCGAAAGATTTCAACAGTGTAAAATTAAATTAAGCAGCCAACTTGCTGAGTCACAGTATCCTGCTGTCATCAAGGATCCAGGATGTCAGTAAAGCAAAACTGAGGAGGTAGAGTGGGTTGAAAGCATGAACGCAGTTACAGAGCCTGTGTTTCAGTCGCATTCTTGATGGTGACAGATTGTGGAGATAATCAAGATAGGATTGTTGCTGGATCAAGGAGATTGCTATAAATTGTCGCGAGTCATACGCAGCACCAGCCTTATGTGCAACAGCAGCAGCAGTATGGTGTTTCTAATTGACAATAGTAGTGAAAAAAAATGGAATACTTCACAATACTGATTTTTTTTAAACCGGATTGGAAAATTAGTATATAAAAATTGAAAGGTGGGAATGCTAAATTTAAAAAAAAGTGAAGAGATTGACTTTTCTCTCCATTCCTTTTTTAATGATTGATGATTCTCATTCCTTTTTTTTCCACCTGCTTCCTCTGCCTCATCCTAGCATCTCTGTAACCAGTGTGGCCGACACATGACTTGTGAGCCTCAGGCAGCTCTTTGGTACTTTGGGTGGGTTTCGTTGGGGAGCTGCAATCATACACGCTTTACTCGTGTGCTGTGGCTTCAAGAGGAGG
The DNA here is from genome assembly GCA_030390025.1 of Squalus acanthias. Classification (NCBI taxonomy): domain Eukaryota; kingdom Metazoa; phylum Chordata; class Chondrichthyes; order Squaliformes; family Squalidae; genus Squalus; species Squalus acanthias. The sequence continues at coordinate 151,218,847 of CM059426.1, read as the reverse complement.
AAGCACCATTTAGAGGGGACGGGGCACAGGCGATGCACCAAGTTTGGGAGCAAGACAAGAATGTTCTGAAGAGTGGTGGCAAAGGAGCAGGAGGCAATGTAATGAGTAGATGGCAATGTGGTGTGCCAACATTATGATACAAGAATGATTTTGGGTTTCAATGCCAGCTTGTTGCTGATGAATGTGGGGTTTCAGGCTTAATAATGGTTAGTGTTTTTTAAAATGCTGGTGCTGAGTTGAAGTGTCTCCTTTATCGGGGCCAAGGCCAAGGCTGTGCCATGTAACTGTTTTTAAAATGTTGATGCTGAGCTGAAGTGCAGCGGCATGGTTTTTGCACTGTCAGTAGCACATCTGAACGTAAATGGTTTGACCTCTGTAGAATGGATGGCAGCGGGAACCCACTGTTGGTGTCACTCTCCCAGGACCCAAGTCATAACCTAAGAGTTTTAACACTTGCAGCTCTTTTCCAGGTACATAAGAACATAAGAAATAGGAGCAGGAGTAGGCCAATCGGCCCCTCGAGCCTGCTCCGCCATTCGATGAGATCATGGCTGATCTGATCCAACCTCAACTCTAAAGAACATAAGAAGTAGGAGCAGGACTAGGCCACTCGGCCCCTGGGCCCGCTCCGCCACGCACAGGGCCCTGACCGATCCGAACTCAAACTCATGTCCAATTTCCAGCCCGCTCCCCGTAACCCCTGATTCCCTTTACTTCTAGGAAACGGTCTATTTCTGTTTTAAATTTATTTAATGAAGTAGCTTCCACAGCTTCCTGGGGTAGCAAATTCCACAGACCCACTACCCTCTGAGTGAAAAAGTTTCTCCTCATCTCAGTTTTGAAAGAGGAGCCCCTTATTCTAAGATTATGTCCCCTAGTTCTAGTTTCACCCATCATTGGGAACATCCTCACCGCGTCCATCCGATCAAGCCCCTTCACAATCTTATATGTTTCAATAAGATCGCCTCTCATTCTTCTGAACTCCAATGAGTAGAGTCCCAATCTACTCAACCTCTCCTCGTATGTCCACCCCCTCATCCCCGGAATTAACCGAGTGAACCTTCTTTGTACTGCCTCGAGAGCAAGTATGTCTTTTCTTAAGTATGGACACCAAAACTGTATGCAGTACTCCAGGTGCGGTCTCACCAATACCCTATACAACTGCAGCAATACCTCCCTGTTTTTATATTCTATCCCCCTAGCAATAAAAGCCAACATTCCATTGGCTTTCTTGATCACCTGCTGCACCTGCATACTAACTTTTTGATTTTCTTGCACCAAGACCCCCAGATCCCTTTGTACTGCAGTACTTTCCAGTTTCTCGCCATTAAGATAATAACTTGCTCTCTGATTTTTCCTGCCAAAGTGCATAACCTCACATTTTCCAATATTGTATTGCATCTGCCAAATCTCTGCCCACTCACCCAGCCTGTCTATATCCCCTTGTAGGTTTTTTATGTCCTCCTCACTCTCTACTTTCCCTCCTATCTTTGTATCATCTGCAAACTTTGATATGTTACACTCGGTCCCCTCCTCCAAATCGTTAATATAGATTGTAAAGAGTTGGGGACCCAGCACCGACCCCTGCGGAACACCACTGGCTACTGGTTGCCAGTCCGAGAATGAACCATTTATCCCAACTCTCTGCTTCCTGTTAGATAACCAATCCTCCACCCATGCCAGAATATTACCCCCAATCCAGTGATTTTTTATCTTGAGTAATAATCTTTTATGTGGCACCTTGTCGAATGCCTTCTGGAAGTCTAAATACACTACATCCACTGGTTCCCCTTTATCCACCCTGTACGTTATGTCCTCAAAGAACTCGAGCAACTTTGTCAGACATGACTTCCCCTTCATAAAGCCATGCTGACTTTGTCCTATTAAATTATGTTTATCTAAATGTTCTGTTACTGTCTCCTTAATAATAGACTCCAAAATTTTACCCACCACAGATGTTAGGCTAACTGGTCTATAATTTCCAGCCTTCTGCCTACAACCCTTTTTAAATAAGAGTGTTACATTAGCAGTTTTCCAATCTGCCGGGACCTTTGCTGAGTTCAGGGAGTTTTGGAAAATTATTACCAAAGCATCCACAATTCCTACTGCCACTTCCCTCAAGACCCTAGGATGTAAGCCATCAGGTCTAGGGGATTTATCCGCCTTGAGTCCCATTATTTTACTGAGTACCAATTCCTTAGTGATTTTAATCGTATTTAGTTCCTCCCCCACTAGAGCCCCCTGTTTGTCCAGTGTTGGGATATTCTTAGTGTCCTCTACCGTAAAGACTGAAACAAAATATTTGTTCAGCATTTTTGCCATCTCCATGTTTCCCACCATTAATTTCCCGGTCTCATCCTCTAAGGGACCTACGTTTGCCTTAACCACCCTTTTTCTTTTTATATAACTATAGAAACTCTTGCTATCTGTTTTTATATTTTTTGCTAATTTATTTTCATAGTCTATTTTCCCTTAATCAATCCTTTAGTTACTTTTTGTTGTCTTTTGAAGACTTCCCAATCTTCTATCCTCCCACTAACTTTGGCTACCTTATATGTCCTTGTTTTTAGTTGGATACTTTCTTTAATTTCTTTACTTAGCCATGGATGGCTGTCATTTCTTTTACACCCTTTTTTCCTCAGTGGAATATATTTATTTTGAAAGTTGTAAAATAACTCCTTGAATGAACACCACTGCTCATGTACCATCTTACCCTTTAATCTATTTTCCCAGTCCACTTTAATCAATTCTGCTCTCATGCCATCATAGTCTCCTTTATTCAAGCTCAGTATGCTTGTTTGAGAACCAACCTTCTCACCCTCTAATTGGATATGGAATTCAACCATGTTATGGTCACTCATTCCAAGGGGATCCTTAACTAGGACATTATTAATTAATCCAGACTCATTACACAGTACCAGGTCCAAGGTTGCTTGCCCCCTTGTAGGATCAGTTACATACTGCTCAAGAAATCCATCCCTAAGACACTCAATAAACTCTTCCTCAAGGCTGCCCTGCCCAATTTGATTTGTCCAGTTAATATGATAGTTAAAATCCCCCATAATTATAGCTGTTCCCTTATTACATGCCCCAACTATTTCCTGATTAATACTTCTTCCAACAGAGTTGCAACTATTAGGAGGCCTATATACTACGCCCACCAGTGTTTTTTCCCCTTATTATTCCTTATCTCTACCCAAACTGTTTCATTATCCTGATCTTTTGACCCAATATCATTTCTCTGTATTACAGTGATTCCTTCCTTTATTAACATAGCCACCCCTCCCCTTCCTTCCTGCCTGTCCTTTCTCCCCCACATATCTTGAGCTCTGAAAGATTGATGATCCCTGTCTGCAACACTTGTGTGCTTTGGTACTTAGTTTACAGTCAGTGAATAGGCAGAGTTTATGACCGATGATATTGGAATATAAAACTTTAATTCTAATCATTCTGAATTGATGAAATCTACCTTTTTCTGAATATGGATCTCTTGCCAACATAGACTTTGACAGATTAACAGAAAATGCTAGAAATACTCAGCAGGTCTGGCAGCATCTGTGGAGAGCAAAAAAGAGATAACGTTTCAGGTCTGTGACCTTTCTTCATAACTGGAAAAAGTTACAGATGTAACAGGTTTTAAGCAAGTACAGAGGCAGGGGGAGGGGAGGAAAGAACAAAAGGGAAGGTCTGTGATAGGGTGGAAGGCAGGAGAGATTAAAGGACAAAAGGGATGATGGCACAAGACAATAGGGGGTGATATTGGGACAAGTAAAGAAACAAAAGATGGGTCTAGAGCAGTGGTTCATAAACTTTTTTGATTGAAGGACCCCTTTTCCAATGGATTAGTAATCACGAACTCCCCCCCCCCCCCCAATCTAAATTATAATACTATATAACACTCATAATATGAAAGTGCTGCATGTAAAGAATGTTTTAATAATGCTTTTAAGAAAACGGGTATTTACTTATGGATATCCGTGAGATGGGTGTGCCACACTATCATCAATCAACTTTTTGGCACCCACCACCAGCTTTGGTAACTGCGGGTCTACCTGGCAATCTTCGTATCGCTCTCAGCGCTCCTCCATGCACACTCCCCTCCTGGATGAGACAGCCAGCCCACTCTGCACCACACATGTGGCGGCCGCACTCCACTCCCAGCTCGCACCAAGCCTGCCTCCGGCTGCCGCTCATTCGCTTACTCTTGATCATGTGTGCCCCCCCCCCCCCCCCCCCCCCCCGGGTAGGGCCAGCCTTGCTCAGTACTCTCATTATTTCACCGACCCCCTGCAAGGGCTCTAGGTCTGCATACCCAGGGTCTAGAGGAGCTGTAAATGGTAACAGCAGAATCATTACCTGCACCTGCTGTCCAAAAAATGGGAGCAGTGGTTATGATCTGAAATTGTTGAACTCAGTGTTGAACGGATCATCCTCCACCATTTCCACCAACCCGATGGCATATGTGGAGTTAGGTCACAGATCAGCCAGGATCTCATTGAACGGCGGAACAGGCTCAAGGGGCTAAATTGCCTACTCCTGTTCCAATGATCCTTTGCCATCACCAAACACATCTTCTCCCCTTTCAGCATTCCGAAGGAACCGTTCGCTCCGTGACATCCTGGTCCACTCTTCTATCACCCCCAACACCCGCTCTCCTTCCCATGCAAGCGCAGGAGATGCAATACCTGCCCTTTCACCTCCTCCCTTCCCACTGTCCAAGGGCCCAAACACACCTTACAGGTAAATCAGCGATTTAGTTGTACTTCTATTAATTTAGTATACTGTATTCGCTACTCACGATGCGGTCTATTCTACATTGAGGAGACCCAATGCAGATTGGGTGATTGCTTTGCCCCACACCTCTGTTCAGTCTGCAAGTGTGACTCTGCTTCTGGTCGCTTGCCATTTTAATTCTTTGCCCTGTTCACACTCTTGACGTCTGCCTCCTACACTGTTCCATTGAAGCTCAACGGAAGCTCGAGGAACAGCACCTTATCATTCGATAAGGCACTTCATAGCCTTCCGGACTCAACATCGAGTTCAACAATTTCAGATCATAACCACTGCTCCCATTTTTTGGACAGCAGAGGCTGGTAATGATTCTGCTGTTGCCATTTACACCTTCACTAGACCCATTTTTTTTTTACTTGCCCCATTACCATCCCCTTTTCCCTTGCACCATCATCCCTTTTGTCTGTAATCTCTCCTGCCTTCCATCCTATCACAGACCTTCCCTTTTGTTCTTTCCTCTTTCCTGTTCCCCTCCCCCCCCCCCGCCTTTGCTACCTCTGAGCTTACTTAAAACCTGTTACATCTGTATTATTTTCCAGCTCTGACGAAAGGTCATCGACCTGAAACGTTAACTCTGTTTCTCTCTCCACAGATGCTGCCTGACCTGCTGAGTGTTTCCAGCATTTTCAGTTTTTATTTCAGTTTTCCAGCATCCGCAGTATTTTGCCTTATAGGCTTTGACAGACTTCACAGCTGAATTCAGCCATGGAAAAAAAAACACTTGGCTGCCCCAGTCTGTTTTCCTCTATAAAAATGGTTTTAATGTTACTGGGCTGAAGACGATGGCTTTGATAGTTGTTTTTCCCCAGTTATTTTCCTGCCTCTTAGAGGTGTTGATTCTTGCTGGTGTATGTTTCAGTAGCTTTGGCAAACCCTCAGTACTTTGACCAAAAGTGGCAATCAGGAGCAGCTACACTGAATTTTTTTCCCTCCTCCCTGGTAGTCTATAGCATTGAAGCCATTGTATGTCCCAACTTAGATCAATTAAGTAGGCACACATGGGAATTGAACTTGGAAACTTTTGGTCTTAGTATGGCTAAGTGCTATACTAAATGGCTTCTTTGCCTTTCGGAATTTTGCTTAGCTGTTCTATGTGTTGAGTAATAAAACATCTCATGTTAATTAGTTAAATTAATTGAAATGCTGGTAACCAGCAGGCATTGGACATGAAACCACGGTGACTTAGAAGCATTTTTTCTAAAATGAACGTGTTCTCTTTTTGCCAACGTTTTCCCCTCAATTATTTGTATTTTGGCAAACATTTAACCTGGCTCCTATATTCAAAGTTTCTATTCTCTGGCAAAACAAGTTGTTTTATAATTTTTGTTGCAGTGCACACGACAGGTCCTTTCTGAAAAGTTAGGTCGTGGCTCAAAGACTGTGGATTTGGAGCTTGAATCACAGATAGAAATACTGAGAGACACCAAGAAAAGGTATGAAAATGTCCTGCGACTAGCTCGGCAAATGGCAACACAGTTCTACCAAGTGGTACAGACACAGCGGCAACTTGGGGACGCTTTTGGAGAACTTAGTGTGAAGTCTCCAGAACTCCATGTAAGTACTCTATTCTTAAATACTTTGACTGACTTACCCATCTAAAAGTAACTCCTAAAGAGATAGTTTGATTGTGAGCTCTGTTGAGACATTAATGAGCTACACCATGGAGTGGTAGCTTGTGGGGTTTGCATGCATAACTTCCAGTGTGACAAGAACCTCATCTCAGCAAAAACAAGTTGAAACAAAAGAAGAAAGTTAGATTACCTGTGGGGGCTCTTTTTTCAAGTTAAGGCATCCTTCACACATTGAATTCCAACTTAACCATTTCCTCACGCAATCTGGGCTCTTGGAGTGGAAATGCACCATAAAGCCCATCAGCTCAAGACATACTGGGGCTCTACTCTAGGAGCACATCCTTTATACTGTATGGAAGGGCTTATGGGTGACATCTACGAGTTGGGACATTACGGATTGAATTTTCCTCACCTGAAATTGGACAAGATTGTGGTGGAGATGGCAAGAAAATGGGGCGTAAACGTCTGCTACAATCTCTCTGCCCCAACTTTAATTTCCCTCCCTCACCCCTGCCAGGACCCTCCCTTCCCCATTCACCCTGTGTGAATGCTGATGGGAGCGGCAGAGCCTGGCCCTTCCGTTCATTTCCCTCCAACCTGTACCTGTTGCCACCAGTCCCCAGGACCCCTGGTGAAAGGTAGTGATAGGCCTGGGGTAGCAATGGTAATACCCCCAAAGTGCATTAGTGCAGGGAGAGGGTATAGTAGAGGCCACCTCTTCTCCAATCTTGTCCCCAGTCACTTACCTCTTTGGGCCTCGGTCTACAAGGCTGCAGCTTCTGTGTCTTTGGAGCTCTTTTTCCCCTATTAAGGTCCCTTGCTGCCTCTTGTGGTACAACACCAATGAAGTTTCCTCAGTTCCACTGGCAGGCTGTCCCTTGGCAGCAGAAATCCTGCCAAGAGCCTGCCATGCATGTGTAATGAGCCCTGCCCCAGGAAAATGGGTCAGGGTTGCGGTGTTCTCAGAGGGGCAGAAGTCCCATTTTGCCGAAACATACCGTGAAGAAGAAAATACAGCCCTCTCCGTATGTATGTAGGCACATTAATTGAGAACAAGATCAGGGTTTCTGTGGTTGAATTAGCCTTCTGACGTCCACTGTCCAGGCGAAGACTAGCCCCTTTTACACCAGACACGCATCTGCTCTCCACCATCAGGAATCAAGGGAATGAAAGGGGAGACTTGGTCTGAAGCTAAATTAGTGCTGGTAATAAGGATACAGGTCTAGTTATCATGGTCTAACGTCTACCACCACTCGTGAGCAGTCATTATGTTTGCTGCTTTCTACAAAGTGTGGGGCAGCATTTAATGAGAAAGTTGAAATACATGAGTCACAGGAGCAGCTAATTCCCTGGATAAGCATCTCAGAACTGGCATGCCTATATGATTCAGACCAATAGTTTTTCTAGGATCAAGAAGGGATGTTTAACTTTGGTGTGCCTGATAATCTTGATTCAACTAATTAGATTACTACACTTTGATTACTGGCCTCATACTTTTGGACAACTCTTCAGTAAATATGTTCAATTACTCCACCTTATTTATTGCAAAGGCATGTGATTCCATTCTTAAGAGAAGGGATAGTCGGGTTCAGCTGGATGTTAGAAAGAGATTTGCCCATTTGCCACTATTTTTTGGAGACAGTCTGAGAATTATGCAGATTGGAATTGTTCTTGAAGTCCTGCCTCTGGCAGGTTGATGATGAGGTCTTTTATATTGGGAGTTGGAATGGAGATTGATTTCCCAGTTGGTTCAGTTGCCTGTTCTCGGATTCCCCACCAAAATTTAGTGAGACATTTCTGCTTTTTATTATGCACTCAGGATGTGAAAAGACCATCAGGCCCATACATGCTCATCCCACTTCTTACTGGACTCATCCCCATATTTCCACCCTTTCTCTCTGCCTTCTCCAGAGCCAAAATATCCTTCTCGAGGTAAGGTTAAAAAAAGGATACACAGTGCTCCAGGTGAGGCCTCGCCAAAGCCTTATACAACCCTATTATTGTCGCCCTAATTTTATACTGAACAGTCCAGATCGACAATACAACCTAAGACCCTATTCACTTTGGCTGTAACCACCTGACACTGAATGGTCAGTGATCACTCCCAATTTTCTCTCTTCCTGTTAGCTTTAGTTTACAGCCGCCCATGCAATACTCGCTGTCTAGATTCTGCGCACCTGGATGTGTAACTACACATTTATCTACATTGAAGGACATTTGCCAATCTTTTGACCACTGCTGCATGACATCTTTTGTTAAACCATGGCTGTGAGCCAATGCAATAGATTCGCTGCTTGAATAGACCCATAATGCCTTATGGGTCTAAATATGATCTGCTTGGTCTCAGTCCAGATGACATCTAGGTTTTTTGATTGATCTGTCATTTTGGAGTAACAACTTCCTCTTCAGACTTTCCCAAATAGACTTGTCATACAGCCAAACCTTGAACTTGATACACTAGTTGGATGCTGACCAAGTTGTGCTCAGATGTGCTAACTGATGCCTTTGTTGAATACTTTCATATTAATCAAGGGAATTGGTATGTTCGTACATGTCCTCATCTCCAGAACTGAACCTAAGCTTGACTGCTTCCTCCTCCTCCGCTTCAGGCCTTGACATCCTACAACATTCTGTAGCTCCTCTCCCGTCCCAGCCCTCATCAGACTTCTCTCCTCTATGTCATGCACCTCCTGCTCCCTTGATCTCCCCCCGCAACCTAATTTCAGGCTACTTAGCTATCTTCCTCAGCCCAATGTTTGCTGACATCAGAAGCTGCTCCCTCCTAGCACCATGTTCAAAACTACTGTCTTTACTCCCCTCTACCTCGCCGACACCTCCAATAATTCCACCATCTCCAACCTAATTTTCTTCTCTAAGATCCTCAAACATGTTGTCGCCACCCAGCACTGTGTTGATATCTCCCACCACTTCCTGTTCAGAAGACCTGGAATTTGGTTTCCATCCTGTCTGCAGCATCAAGAATGCCGCGGTCGAAATTACCAATATCCTTTGTACAAAGGGACTACATCCCTTTAATTTCCTCCCCATCCTTCTCTATTCTCATAGCTTTTGATATGATTGACCACTCTGTCCTCCTCCATCACCTCTCTTTCGTGGTCCTCCTCTGTAGCACTGCCTTCTCATGTTTCAACTCTTCCTTGTCCCAACCTAACCACTTCTCCTGCACCTGCACGGACAGCTCAGGAGTGTCCCATTCTTGGTCCCCTCCTTATTTTCACATGCTGCCTCTTCAGCAACAAGAAGAAAGAAAGACTTGAATTTATATAGCTCCTTTCACAACCAACAGCCAATTAAGTACTTTTTTGAAGTGTACTGTTGGTAATGTAGGAAAACAGTATTGATAAACATGGGGTCAGCTATCACATGTATGTTTACAACATTCAGCTCTATCTTTCCATTCTGCCCTTAGCAGCATGGCTGTTACTGTGCTGCATGGATGCTTGTCAGATATCAAGTCATGGGTTAAACCAGAGCTCCCTCCAATTTAACTTTGGAAAAACTGAAGCCATCCTGTTTGGCTCCCACTCTGCACCCTGCCCTTCAATTACACAAGAGCTGTATGTTTCAATGGCATCAGTCATAGAAATGTTCATCAAATACGTAATCATTGGTATCTATAGCTTGTATTCTTCAGTATATTGAGCTGATGCTCTGATATGACAAAGCACTGACTAATTATATTTATTGGTGTGCCCTCTTTAGGCATTGCACTGAACCTTCTGCTGGTCTTTTTGTATATATTTGAATTTCATTCTCTTTACATTTTAGGAAGAGTTCGGATATAATGCTGAAACTCAGAAATTGCTGTGTAAAAATGGGGAGACACTTCTTGGAGGAATTAATTTTTTCATTGCCAGTGTGAATACGTTGGTGAACAAAACAATTGAAGACACATTAATGGCAGTCAAATATTACGAAAATGCCAGGTATACCAAACTAATACCCTAAATAAACATACTTTAGTTTAGTTAGAATATTGAATGAATGTTTTGCTGCTGCTATGTTGAAAATAATGCAGTGCTTTTATGCAGCGGCAGTGTGACCTCTATGCACTTAATTTATGTGGGAGTTGTTAAAATTCAGAAAAATGTATGTTCACCTATACCTACAACACATCACTCTGCAGAACTCGGTTTCATAAATTGTGCATTCTGCTTCCAACTTATAACAATCAGCAGACGTTTTCCATTATTCACACACAAGCATATGTGAATTATAGCTACTTGGAAGTGAACATAAATTTAATAAAGTGGATTTTGACTACATAAAGGAGAAAAAAAAATACTCTTTTACTAACTGGCACCTGAACCTCTAGATAAGATTACGGTCTTGTTTCATAATGCAGTAAAATTTGGGGTTTTATTTAGTGTATGGGTCTGGTGCTTTTGTTGGCTCTTGGTGATGTTACATATACTAGCCAGTATGCACTGCATAGTTGATGCTTGATGATGTCCATCCTGTAGGATTATCTGTGGTGAAGTAGTTGCTGCAAATTTGAATAGTAATCCGTAGTTGATTACTGGAGAATTTTTTGCCCAAACACATGGAAAATCCCAACAAATACTAGCTTAAGGGAACATTTCAAATAATGAAAGCACCTCCTTGATGCGTGATGTTCATTGTCAATGCATGCACAGTGACCTCTATAACCTTGTTTAAGACAGAACTTGAAACGCTGTGTCGTAACACGAGACATACGCTTTAGTCTTCAGCAAAAAGGATGATATGAGTCAAACAGTGTTTTGTGCAAGGCAATGTTCATGTTGACTGAGTTCTTGTTTGATTGGCAGTTTCTTTTAAGTAAAGGTATTTAGTGATCTGTGGTAGCTTTGAATTGGTCATGTTGTCTCAGCACGGGGTTTGAACATTGTTAAATGTTTAACTTTCCCATGGTATAAACATACATTTATTTCCCCAACAGCATATAATTTTTAAATCTTCAATTTCCAGCCATTCCAATACTGTTATTTTTTATAATTTTCCCCCTCTTTTCTCTGCCATTTTCTACCCTTCCATCCTCCTGAAGGGGCTGTGACTCCTTTTGGTATGGCTCTTTTGGCACAGGTCACCCTCTGGTACCTCACCCAAATGGCTGAAATTCACATGTGAGCCTTGAAGGTGAGCATCAGTAGGCTGTTCTATGTAGGGCACATCACATGTCTGATCCTGTTCTGATTTTTTTTTTCAGTCCCTTTTGGGTCCTTCTCTCTCTTCCCCTCATCAAGCCAGGTCGCCTTTCCATTCTCCCTTCTCTGGTATTCCCCCCGCCCACCATAAACCATCACTACTCCTTCCGCCTTCCTTCTCTCCTGCCACTGTTCAGGCATGAATCCCCCTTAAACAAACCCATAACTATTCTCTGTGTCTCATTCAGTGCTCTCCAACAACCCCATTGTGGGCACCCGTTACTGTCTCCTTATGAGCAGTAACTCCAACTGCCCAACCTCATCTCTCTGGGATCTTCATGCCTAGCATGCCCTCTGAGGCTAGTGTCATCAATTTCCTTTCCATCCCACTCACCCCACCCGCCATCACCCCTTGGACTCTGGCGGCAGATCAACAATCACCGCACCTGTCCGCATTTCCCTCCAGAATGTCTGTTCACTCGTGAACAAGACCCTTGCCATCCACAACCTTATTGTGGATGATTGTATTGACATTCTGGCTTTGACTGAAACAAGGCGATGACACCTTGCACCTACTGATGGCTATACTGACTGTACTTTCCTTCACAGCACTGCCGAAACCGCAGCAGTAGCAATGTGGCTCCTATTACCAAGTCACACATTGGCCTCTTCCCTCTACTCCTCTGTATTACCTTTTTCTCCTTCATGCACTTCACCCTGATCTCACCTCTCCATTAAAATTCTGATTGTCTCCTGCTACCCCCACCCCCCAATTTCCACCCTGAGTTTTCGTCCAAGACATTATCCCTCAGTCTTTGCACTGTGACTCCTCATCCTCTGTGATTTCAATCTTCAACTTAGCTCTACCTTCCGAAATCTCTCCCTCCATATAAACGCTCCTACCCTTAATCATAACTACCTCCTTATCCTCACCATCTCCCATGGCTTCTCTACTGTGGTCTTAATCGCTGTTAAGGCCATCTCTGACCACTTCGTTGTATTCCTCACAATCCACATCGCTTACTCTCTTTCAACCCCACTTCGTTCTGCGTCTACCCCTAGAAAAAAACTCTCCCCCAAGCCACTTATAACTTTACTCTTGCCTATCTGAGCATAGCCAGAGCTTTTCTAGCAATAGCTTTGCTTCCCGCCCCACACTGTTACTTTGAAAGTCCCCCAAGGATCCATCCTCTGTCTCCTGCTCTTCCTCATCGCCTTTGGCCTCCCCAACGCACATTCTGCACAATTGCCACCGATTCCATCCCTCTTCCAGGGCCAGGCTGAACCAGATTTTTCACAACCTTGGCATCCTATTTGACTTCAAGCTGAACTTCCAACCAGTGTTCCCTGTAAGGTGCGTGGCCACGCACTGCTCCAGGGAACCCGCGCAGCTTAAAGGGGCTGCGCAGGGCCAAAAAAATTACAGGGAACACAGCTTCCAAGCCCCTATTATCTCCATCAAAAGACTGCCTATTCCACCTCCATAATATCACTCACCTCCAACCCTACTTCAGCCCATCTTCTGCTCAAGACTTCATCCATGGCTTTGGTACCTCCAGACTCAATTACTCCACTGTTCAACTGACTGGCCTCCTGTCCTTCACCCTCTGAAAATTTCAGTTCATCCAAAACTCTACCTGCATCCTATCCAGCTTTCCCATCAACCCTGTCCTCGCTAAACTACATTATTGGTTCCTTGTTGCCCAGTGCCATAAATTTCAAATTCATATCCACATGTTTAAATCCCTTCATGGCCTTGCCCCTCCCTGGCTCTGTAACCTCCTCCAGCCCTACACCGCTCCCTGGCCCAAACTCTCTTTCTCTGATTCTGGCCTCCTCTGTATTTCCTCGCCCCATCATCCCACCAATGGTGACTGTACCTTAAGCCGATTCGATCTCACGTTCTGGACTAACCTCCCTAAATCCCTCCTCCTCCCTCAATTCCTTTAAGAACCTCCTTAAAACCCACCTCTTTGACCCTGCTTTTGAACATCCTAATATTGCCATTTTTGGGCATGCCCTATTTTCCTTAAGCCTCTGTGAAATGCCTTGGGATGTTTTCTTATATTAAAGAAGCTTTATAAATGCAAGTTTTTGTTGTTGATCCAAAGACCACATATGTGCACTTTGAAACGGGTCACTGGATTGAGATCAGGAGCAGGGTCTCTGGCTAATCTTTTCTCTCTTCCTCCCTGCCTCCACAAACTCTTAGCACTGAGGTGCTCCTCCTACAACCAGCTGCAATCTGCTAATTCAGCATAGAATCTGGAACTTTTCTGGTCTGTAGGGGTCAGTTACTCACTGAATAAACTTGCTGAACCATTTGGTGAGCCTTGTTTTTGACAATAACCCACAAAGAAATAATGACATTAATCCTCTCCACTTTTGTGTATTATTTGTAGAATAAGAAGTTGGCCTTGAATGTTACAATGCTGCAGTAAAGTCTAGGGTTTCAGATTTCTTTGGAAAGTTACCTGAACCCAGCGACTGTGTTACATCATTGCAACAAACAATCAGAGCTGGCGGCTGTTGTAAATAAGCACAACTTGTCCTCTTTCTGTAAAAATTTAAATTATAATTAAAACACGCGCTGCATTGTGAGCAGCATTTTTTCCCTCTGGGGACAGTGGCAACACCTTTATGATGTAAGCACTAGCAATGGGACAACACAACTCAGTAAGAGCAGTTGAACTAGGTCTATATTCTTGCAACACTGAAACATTGTGAGTATGCATTGTATACCTGTTTGTAGCTCCATTTTGTACAGCATAGTAGGAAACTATCGCATTACATTTTATCACTGATGTAATTAGCAGTGAGTTAATGGTCTTGGGCAATATTTTAATAGCGGGGTGTAGAAAATTCACTCGTCGACCGTACACCATAATTAAAGAATGAGCTGCTGCTGCCTCTGAGATAGTGAAGCCTCTATTATATTTGAGATGTGATTTTGTTTTTGATCCGTATAAGACAACACACAATTCTGCAGGTGATTAAACTGAACATTTTGCAAAATGTACCTTGATATATTTTTATTACTCTGTCTGTCTTGAGAAAAGGGATTCTTTTCATTTGCTGTTTTAATTGGTTGTCACTGATTTGAAACGGTAATTTTATGCGGTTTATGTTGTCCTATGCTTTGTGCTACAGGATAGAATATGATGCATATCGTACTGATTTAGAGGAACTGAACCTTGGTCCTCGTGATGCCACTACAATTCCAAAAATTGAACATTCTCAGCAACAGTTCCAGATTCACAAAGAGAAGTTTGACAAACTTCGAGCAAGTGTATCAATCAAACTGAAATTTCTGGATGAAAACAAGGTATTTGGAAAAAAAAATTAGTTGATCTCATGTGTTGTTGCACGTGACTAATTGAGATTAAGTGTAGTCTTCAGGTGGTGTTAAAGGACGGGGCTAGCTAGACCAGAACACACAGATATAATTCAGACCCCATTATTTTTGCATAATACTTTGATTTTACATTATTATTTCTAGCTAATTAGCAAAACCTGGGAAGCAGAGAAGTAGCGTTGGTTGGACCATAGGATTTTCTGAGGAGCTGGGAGGTGGAAAACTGAGGCACTATAGTGCTACCACTGGTGGGAGGGTATAATTACAGCATGACAAATTGACATAGGCAATTTCTATTATAAATATGAACATAGGCCTTTATACTGGAAAAGGTGGACAGGAAATGTATGCAGATAAGATTAGCAATATAGATAGATCATCTGTGTCAGTTGGAAGCGAATACTTAAAAAGCATACACAGCAAATAGTAGAAGAATTAAAACAAAAGCTTCTCAGTCTTTATCTAAAGAGATGGATCTCACACATATCAATGTTTGAGAATGTGGTCGATGTCTCATGCTATCTTAATGGCATCGATTCTTTAAATTTGCATCTACTGGATGGAATGCAGGGGTTGATGGAGGGATCCTGGAAATAGAAATAATTTCAACACTTAAAATATTCAGTGGAGGTGACTTATGGGTAAGGACTTATCATTTAATATCCACAGAATTGCCTTCCCATTTAAGAACAAAATTAGACTTGCATGAGGTGGACTGAGAAGTCTGTAATGTTACGATAAATGGCAGAAGTATGAGCCTGCTCAAATAAAGAATTGTATTTTATAGTGCCTTGTGTCCATAGGTTGTCCCAATGTGCTATACAATCAATGGATTATTTTTTTTCCAAGTGTAGTAACTGTTATATAAGCAGACTCTTGCAATTATGAAGTATAGTATTCAATGTGCAGGGTCCTCCTCCACAATAAAAAGATGTCTGATACTAGAAATGTTGACAAATGTTCAATTCTAAAATACATGGCATATTTAAAGGATTGACTATCCAAAAGTGTTGTCTATCGTGCAAGTCATATCTAATATGTGTCAATAGAATGAAAAATCATCTGTCATAACAAAAACCATAAATACTTAAATAATAATTAAAGAAAAAAAAAATCTTTAAACTTAACTAGAAAATCACCCATGTGCCTTTCGCAATCCACAGAGTCTTTCTCTCTGGCCTTGTGCCTGAATTTTGTTCCTTTCCTGGAGTTTGCTTTCTTCTGCTCGCCTTCTCTCAATATTTTACAGACCTTCATATGTGCAACTTTTCGGACCTCTGTTTATGTACATCCGCAGTACGAGTCCATGGGCTGTTCTAGCTCCTTTTCAGATATTGTTATAAACCTGCCTTTTGCCAGCCCTTTGTACTTCCTAGCCCAAACCAAATCCAGCTCAAGTGCCTCCATTGAATAGCAGTAGACGGGATCCTATGCTTGTTTTTTCTACCAACTCCCTTCCTACTCCCTCCCAGCTCCAGTAGCAAGTTTCCCTGCTCCCCACCTCCCTTCTACCCGGATGTGGTGACTGTTCACTCACCCATAGCATAGAAGCAGGACCAACATCCCCAGCATCGAAGCTTTGACCATGCTCGATCAGCTCCGATGGACGGGTCACATTGTCCGCATGCCCGATACGAGACTCCCAAAACAAGCGCTCTACTCGGAGCTCCGGCACAGCAAGAGAGCCCCAGGTGGGCAGAGGAAACGCTTCAAGGACACCCTCAAAGCCTCCTTGAAAAAGTGTAACATCCCCACCGACACCTGGGAATCCCTGGCCCAAGACCGCACAAAGTGGAGGAGAAGCATCCGGGAAGGCGCCAAATACCTCGAGTCTCTTCGCCAGGAGCAAGCGGAAGCCAAGCTCAGGCAGCGCAAGGAGTGCACGTCAACCCAAGCACCCCACCCACCGTCTGCCCCACCTGTGACAGAGACTGTAGGTCCCGCATTGGACTCATCAGTCACCTGAGAACTCATTTTTAATGTGGAAGCAAGTCATCCTCGGTTCCGAGGGACTGCCTAAGAAGAAGAAATGGGAAATGTCATTAGAAACGTATGATCAAAAATTTCCACAACAGGAGGTAAGGTTTGTGGACAGGGAGCACATCCCCTGTGCAAGTTTTTTTAAATATATAGATTAATAGAAACAGTCCTAACAAATCTGGGGGGTGGGGGGGCAGGAAAATACACTTCTCTGGTCTGAAAAACATCCATTAACCACTACTGTTTTCTGTCCTTCAGCCAACTTCCTATCCATTCTGCCACAGCTCCTTTAATACCATGTGCCTTAATTTAATCAACAAGACTAATAATTTGTTAACGCACACACAAACATTTTGTACAGTCCCATGACCAATGTCATGCCTTTACAAATCCATGCTGGCTTTCCTTATTAACCCTGGTGTCTGTAAATTTTAGCCTGCATTATGGACTGTATACCCACTGCCAATATTAGGCTGATTTGTCTACATTAGCCGGTTTATCCCTTTCTTGGACAAAGGTATTACACTGGCAACCCTCCATATCCAATAATGTTAGATTAATATCTGGTTGGGCCGAATGGCCTGTTTCTGTGCCGTATATCCTAAAGCCTCTGCTTCATGCTTCAGTTGGGACTCAAAACCTCAGCACAGAGCTCTGCAACAGAGATGTTTAACAAATGTGGTGACACTCACTCCATTGGTCGTTTCATCTCTTTCATGCACGAAGGTTGACGTGGAAATTTCACCCCCCTCCATTTATTTGTCTATTAAACAAATTCAATTGAACCGGCTTCATTTGTTGATGAGCCACTAACTTTGACGTTCATTCCACATCGAGAATAACCAAAATATTTCCACTTTCTGTACAAACTGAGCTTTCAAGAAGAAACCAGGCCTCATTTATAGAAAGTACTGATTTAATCTGCAGTATGGTCCTCCTGTGTGATGCTAACTATAGCCTGCTGGTTCAAAGCCAGGATAAAGGAGCAGGGTAGTGCACAGGACTAGCAATCCTGCCATGTAAAACTCTACTTGCTACAGAAACCCAAAGACATCAATCTTATAACCAGATCCTTAGAGTTCCTAGGAGTGGCCAAGAGGACTGTATAACAGATGACAGCCAAACCCTGCAACAGCATGAATCTGATGCCCCTCCGCTTGAGGTTTACTGAAAGCTTCGGATTGGTAACTGGTGAAAGTTTACCACATTCCAGTAATCAACAAGATGAACAATGACTCTATTAACATGTTGAGCATTAGTGAATGTCGTTGGCCAGGAGCTGACTACATGAGGATTGCAAAGGAAAAGGGAACCATACTGTACTGAAGAATGCTAGAAGGTGACAAGGATGGTGTTGCACTTATCCTCGATGAGGCAGCTCAACCTGTCCTTCTGGATTGGGAACCCATCAACAGCAGACTGCTACATGTAAGGCTCCAGACGTGTTACTTCAAAATGACTATTGTGAAGTGCTATGCATGCACAGACGTAAACAGTGATGAAGATAAAGACAGCCTCTACAACGCAGGACATAATTAGCTGAGTTCCACAGAATTATATTCTGATTGTAATGGGAGACTTGAATGACAAAGTTGTATCCTCAAATAAGAACGTGTTTGAAGACATGGAAATAGAACATAGAAAAATAGGAGCAGGAGTAAGCCATTCGGCCCTTCGCGCCTGCTCCACCATTCAATATGATCATGGCTGATCCTCTATCTCAATATCGATTGCAGTAATTACAGAGGAGTTTCCGTGCTGTCTGCCACAGGGAAAGTCATCGCAAGAATCCTCCTCAATCGCCTTCTCCCAGTGGCTGAAGAGCTCCTCCCAGAGTCGCAATGCGGATTCCGCCCACTAAGGGGCACAATGGACATGATCTTCACCATGCGCCAATTACAAGAGAAATGCAGGGAACAGCGCCAACCGCTGTACATGGCCTTCTTTGACCTCACAAAGGCCTTCGACACTCAACCGTGAGGGATTATGGAGTGTCCTCCTCAAATTCGGCTGCCCTCAAAAGTTTGTCACCATCCTCCGCCTGCTTCACGACGACATGCAAGCCGTGATCCTGACCAACGGTTCCACCACAGACCCAATTCATGTACGGACCGGGGTCAAGCAAGGCTGTGTCATCGCACCAACGCTCTTCTCAATCTTCCTTACGGCAATGCTCCATCTCACCCTCAGTAAGCTCCCTGCTGGAGTGGAGCTAATTTACAGAACAAACGGGAAACTGTTCAACCTCTGTCGCCTCCAGTCCAGATCCAAGGTCGTCCCTTCCTCTGTCGTCGAATTACAGTATGCAGACGACGCTTGCGTCTGCGCACACTCGGAGGTCAAACTCCAAACCATCGTTAACACCTTCATCGAAGCATACGAGAGCATAGGCCTTACACTAAACATCCGTAAGACAAAGGTCCTCTACTAACTTGCCCCCGCCGCACAGTACTGCCCCCCCATTATCAAAATCCATGACAAGGCCTTGGACAACGTGGACCACTTTCCATACCTTGGGAGCCTACTGTCAACAAGGGCAGATGTCGATGACGAAGTCCAACACAGCCTTCAGTGTACCAGTGCAGCCTTCGGTCGCCTGAGGAAGAGAGTGTTTGAAGACCAGGACCTCAAACCCAGCACCAAGCTCATGGTCTACAGAGCAGTAGTAATACCCGCCCTCCTGTATGCCTCAGAGACATGGACCATGTACAGCAGGCACCTCAAAGCACTGGAGAGGTACCACCAACGCTGCCTCCACAAGATCCTGCAAATCCATTGTCCGTGTTCTCGCTCAGGCCAGCATCGAAGCTTTGACCACGCTCGATCAGCTCCGATGGATGGGTCACATTGTCTGCATGCCCGATACGAGACTCCCAAAACAAGCGCTCTACTCGGAGCTCCAACACGGCAAGAGAGCCCCAGGTGGGCAGAGGAAACGCTTCAAGGACACCCTCAAAGCCTCCTTGAAAAAGTGCAACATCCCCACCGACACCTGGGAATCCCTGGCCCAAGACCATACAAAGTGGAGGAGAAGCATCCGGGAAGGCGCCGAATACCTCGAGTTTCGTCGCCAGGAGCAAGCGGAAGCCAAGCACAAACAGCGGAAGGAGCGCACGTCAACCCAAGCACCCCACCCACCCGCCCCTTCAAACACCATCTGCCCCACCTGTGACAGAGACTGTCGGTCCCGCATTGGACTCATCAGTCACCTGAGAACTCATTTTTAATGTGGAAGCAAGTCATCTTCGGTTCCGAGGGACTGCCTAACAAAGAAAGAAAGACCATATTCCCACTCTCTCCCCATACCCCTTGATGCCCCTTGTGTCTAGAAATGTATGGAATTGGTATGAAAAACGAAAATGGTGAAAGACTCATAGCACTATGGGCCAGATATTCCGATCCCTACGGGTGGGTACGCACTGTGTGCCCACCCGTAGGGACATCGGAAATGCCAGTTTCAGGCATGCACTGCGCATGCACTGGAAACCAGCATTTCCGATCTGTCAAGAAAGCTCTTGACAGATCCTCCGGCTGCCCGGGCGCAGGGCCTCTGCGGGCAGATAGTTCCGCTTTTTGGAGACCCTCCGCCCGCAGAAAACACTTACAATTCTTGCGCCTGCTA
This sequence comes from Squalus acanthias, assembly GCA_030390025.1. NCBI lineage: Eukaryota > Metazoa > Chordata > Chondrichthyes > Squaliformes > Squalidae > Squalus > Squalus acanthias. The sequence continues at coordinate 151,198,381 of CM059426.1, read as the reverse complement.
AAAGCAGGCGTACGGCCTGCTTTTACCAGGATAAGAGTTAAAAAAAAGTTTTTTTTAAATTCCACTGATTTATCATTTTAAAATACTTTAAAAAAGGTAAGTTTATTTTTAGCCCCGTAAAAAACTTTAATTTTTTTCCAAAAATTTAAAGTTTTGTTTAAAATAGTTAATTTATTGGACTTTCAAGTCATTTTAAAAATGTGATTTTTTTTTTAATTTATTATTTATTTAAAGTTTTACTATGTTTTGGGGGTGATCTCCATTCATATATTTGACAGGTCTTCCTGTCAAATGTATGAAGGGAGATTCCCTTCTTTGATTGGCTCCCCATGGCCCACGTGATCCCAGGGACGCTGCGAACTACCTGCGCCCCTGGGATACGTGGGCCCTGCACACCGGCAGTTTGGAGAGGCCCAGCATCGGAATTGTGCGCCTCCCGGGAGCCCTGAGGTAAGGGCGCAGATTTTTCCAGATCGCAGTCCTCCGCCCGTGGGAGGCCTGCGATCAGAATATCTGGGCCTATGTCAACTCAACGGCATGGTTACAGGAGCCACCCTCTTTACCCATAAAGACATCCACAAGGCAACATGGGCATTACCAGATAGTAACATTAAGGATCAACTTGATCATTTCTGCTTCCAGAAAGAAAGAACTTGCATTTATATAGCGCCTTTCACGACCCAAAGCACTTTAAAGCCAATGAAGTACTTTTGAAGTGTCGTCGCTGTTGTAATATAGGAAACACAGCAGCCAATTTGTGCACAGCAAGGTCCCACAAACAGCAATGAGATAAATGAGTAGATAATCTGTTTTAGTGATGTCGGTTCAGGATTAAATATTGGTCAGGATACCGGGGAGAACTCCCCTGCTCTACTTCCCTGGGATCTTTTACGTCCACCTGAGAGGGCCGACACAGTTTTCAGCAGTTGAAATCGGTACAGTAGCATAGTGGTTATGTTACTGGACTAGTAATCCAGAGGCCTGGACTAATGATCCAGAGACATGAGTTCAAATCCCACCACGGCAGCTGGGGAATTTAAATTCAGTTAATTAAATACATACGAACATACGAATTAGGAGCAGGAGTAGGCCAGTCGGCCCTTCGAGCCTGCTCCACCATTCAATAAGATCATGGCTGATCCGATTACTCCACATTCCCGCCTACCCCCAATAACTTTTCACCCCCTTGCTTACCAAGAATCTATCTACCTCTGCCTTAAAAATATTCAAAGACTCTGCTTCCACCGCCCTCTGAGGAAGAGAGTTCCAAAGACTCTCAACCTTCTGTGAGAAAAAAGTTCTCCTCATCTCTCTTAAATGGGCGACCCCTTATTTTTAAACGGTGACCCCGAGTTCTAGATTCTCCCACAAGAGGAAACATCCTCTCCACATCCACCCTGTCCAGACCCCTCAGGATCTTATACATTTCAATCAAGTCACCTCTTACTCTTCTAAACTCCAGCGGATACAAGCCTTAGCCTGTCCAACCTTTCCTCATAAGACAACCCGCCCATTCCAGGTATTAGTCTAGTAAACCTTCTCTGAACTGCTTTTCATGCCCTCATAATTGCCCTTATTTAAGTTTAAAATACTATTCTTGGACCCACTCTTCTCTCCCTCAAACTGAATGTAAAATTCAATCATATTTTGATCACTGCTACCTAGGGGCACCTTCACTATGAGGTCATTAATTAATCCTATCTCGTTGCACAATACCAGGTCTAGTATAGCCTGCTCTCTGGTTGGCTCCAGAACGTGCTGTTGTAAGAAACTATCCCGAAAACATTCCATGAACTCCTCATCGATGCTACCTTTGCCCATCTGATTTTTCCAGTCTATATGCAGATTAAAATCCCCCATGATTATTGCCGTACCCTTCTGACAAGCTCCCATTATTTCTTCTTTTATACTCCATCCTACCATGTGGTTACTGTTAGGGGGCCTGTACACCACTCCCACAAGTGACTTCTTCCCTTTATTATTTCTCATCTCTACCCAAACCGCTTCTACATCCTGGTTTCCTGAACTTAGGTCATCCCTCTCTATTGTGCTAATGCCATCATTAATTAAGAGAGCCACCCCTCCACCTTTTCCCACCTTCCTGTCCTTCCTAAATGTCAGGTACCCTTCAATATTCAGGTCTCAATCTATGTCATCCAGCAGCCATGTTTCTGTAATGGCTATCAGATCATATTTATTTATTTCTATTTGCGCTATCAGTTCATCTGTTTTGTTTCGAATGCTACATGCATTCAGATGCAGAGCCTTTAGTTTTGTCCTTTTATTATTTTTGTAACCTCTAGCCTTATCTGTTGATTTACTCTTAGATTTGTACTCTCTACCCCTTCCTGTCACGGCCTGTTTATCATTTCCCATATTAATACCTTTCTCTATTGCCTTGTCTCTAATCTTTGAATTACCACATCTTCCCAAATTTGATCCCATATTTAGTTAAATCCCTCTCTACCGCCCTAGTTATACGACTCGCCAGAACACTGGTCCCAGCATAGTTCAGGTGAAGACCGTCCCAACGATACAGATCCCACTTTCCCCAGTACTGGTGCCAGTGCCCCAGGAATTGAAACAAATTTCTCCCACACCAGTCTTTGAGCTTATATCAGTAATGGTGGCTATGAAACTATCAGATTGTTGTAAAAACCCATCTGGTTAGCTAATGTCCTTTAGGGAAGGAAAGCTGCCATCCTTACCTGGTCTGGACTATATGTGACTCCAGACCCACAGCAATGTGGTTGACTCTTAACTGCCCTCTGAAATGGCCTAGCAAGCCACTCAGTTGTACCAAACCGCTACAAAGCAGCAGCCTGACATAGTCATACTCACAGAATCATACCTGGCAGCCAATGTCCCAGACTCCTCCATCACTATCCCTTGGTATGTCCTGTCCCGCCGGCAGGACAGACCCACCAGAAGAGGCAGCACAGTGGTATACAGTCAGGAGGGAGTGGTCCTGGGACTCCTCAACATTGACTCCGGACCCCATGAAGCCTCATGGCATCAGGTCAAACATAGGCAAGGAAACCTCCTGCTGATTACCACCACCGCCCTCCCTCAGCTGATGAATCAGTACTCCTCCATGTTGAACACCACTTGGAAGAAGCACTGAGAGTAGCAAGGGCACAGAATGCATACTTTGGGTCAGTCTTTAAGAAGGAAGACACAAAAAACCTCCCTGGGATATCGGGAAAAATAGGGACATTGGCAAAGGAGGAACTGACGCAAATCAATATCTCTAAGGATATGGTGTTAAGGAAGCTAAAGGGATTGAAGGCGGACAAATCCCCAGGGCCTGATAACATGCATCCTAGGGTACTGAAGGAGGTGGCCCTAGAGATAGCGGATGCACTAAGTATGATTTTTCAGAATTCATTAGACTCGGGAACAGTGCCCATGGATTGGAGGGTAGCTAACGTTACCCCACTATTCAAAAAGGGGGGTAGGGAAAAAGCAGGTAATTACAGACCTGTAAGCCTTACATCAGTTGTGGGCAAAATGCTGGAGTCCATCATTAAGGATGAAATAGCGGAGCACTTAGCAAATGGGGACAGGATAGGACAGAGTCAACATGGATTTACAAAGGGTAAATCGTGCTTGACTAATCTATTGGAATTTTTTGAGGGAGTAACTGATAAAATAGATGGGGGAGAGCCAGTAGATGTGGTGTACCTGGACTTCCAAAAGGCCTTCGATAAGGTCCCACATAAAAGATTAGCAGGGAAAATTGAAGCTCATGGGATAAAGGGGAAAGTATTGACGTGGATAGAGAACTGGCTGTCAGATAGAAAACAGAGAGTTGGAATAAACGGCTCATTTTCTGAATGGCAGGCAGTAACAAGTGGGGTACCACAGGGATCTGTCCTGGGTCCCCAGCTGTTCACAATTTACATTAATGACCTGGATCAGGGAGTCGGATGCAGCATTTCCAAATTTGCAGACGACACTAAACTAGGAGGGGGGGGTGGGCTCAGAGGAGGAGACCAGGAAGCTCCAGAGCGATTTGGACAGACTGGGTGATTGGGCGGATAAATGGCAGATGCACTATAATGTGGACAAGTGCGAAGTTATCCACCTTGGGTGCAGGAACGGGAGGGCAAATTATTATTTAAATGGCAATAAATTGGGAGAGGGGGAAGTACAGAGAGACCTGGGTGTTCTTGTACACCAGTCACTGAAGGCGAGCATGCAGGTGCAACAGGCGGTCAAGAAGGCAAACGGTATGCTGGCCTTCATAGCAAAAGGGTTGGAATACAGGAACAGGGATACCTTGCTGCAGCTGTACAGGGCACTGGTGAGACCACACCTCGAGTACTGTGTACAGTTTTGGTCGCCTCATCTGAGGAAAGATGTTCTTGCCATGGAGGGGGTGCAGCGGCGATTCACCAGGCTGATACCAGGAATGGCGGGATTGACCTATGAGGAGAGACTATGTAGTTTAGGGATGTACACACTGGAGTTTAGAAGATTGAGAGGGGACCTCATAGAAGTGTATAAAATTCTGACAGGTCTAGACAGACTAGATGCAGAAGGAATGTTTCCCTTGGCGGGTGAGAACAGAACTAGAGGACATAATTTAAGGATAAGGGCTAAACCATTTAGGACAGAAATGAGGGGGAATTTCTTCACTCAGAGGGTGGTGAACCTGTGGAACTCATTGCCACAGAGGGCAGTGTACGCCAGCTCATTAAATATATTTAAGAGGGAATTAGATATATTTCTACAGGCAAAAGGGGTTAAGGGTTACGGAGAGAAGGCGGGGACGGGATACTGAATTGGAGGATCAGCCATGATCTCATTGAATGGCGGAGCAGGCTCGAAGGGCCGGATGGCCTACTCCTGCTCCTATCTTCTATGTATCTATGTATCTATGTAGAATGTACTCTGGGTGGGGGACTTCAATGTCCATCACCAAGAGTGGCTCGGTATCATCACTACTGAGCGAGCTGGCTGAGTCCTGAAGACATAGCTGCTAGACTGGGCCTGTGGTAGGTGGTGAGAGAACCAACACAAGGGAAAAACCTACTTGACCGTGTCCTCACCAATCTACCTGTCGCAGATGCATCTGTCCATGACATGATTGGTAGCAGTGACCACTGCACAGTCCTTGTGGCGACAAAGTCCCGCCTTCACACTGAGGACACCCTCCATTGCGTTGTGTGGCACTACCACCATGCTAAACAGGATAAATTCTAAACAGATCTAGCAGCTCAAAATTGGCATCCATAAGGCGCTGTGGGCCATCAGCAGCAGCAGAATTGTATTCCACCACAATCTGTAACCTCATGGCCCGGCATATCCCTCACTCTACCATAAATAACAACAGAAAACGCTGGAAAAACTCAGCAGGCCAGGCAGCATCCGTGGAGAGAGAAACAGAGTTAACGTTTCAGGTCGAAGACCTTTCGTCAGAACTGGAAAAAAGCAGGAAATGAAATAGATTTAAAGCAAGTATAATGCTAGGAAAAGGGGGAGGGGATGAAAGAACAAAAGGGAAGGTCAGTGGTAGTATAGAATGCAGGAGAGATTAAGAGACATTGAGAGACATTGAGATATTCAAGGCAAGAGGAGGTGGTAATGTGACAGGTTGAGGCTAGATGAAGTGTGAAATGCGCTGGCAGAATGAAGGACAGCTGCCAGCTTCAGGGAGGGAAGAAAAAAAGGGCCAAATAAAAGGGTGGATGAAAAAATATATATATATGTGATAGGGGCCGGGGTTATGATCTGAAATTGTTGAACTCTATGTTGAGTCCAGAGGGCTGTAGAGTGCCTAAACGAAAGATGAGGTGTTGTTCCTCGAGCTTCCGCGGAACAATGCAAGAGGCCGAGGACGGTGAGGTCAGAGTGGGAGTGGAGCGGAGAATTAAAGTGACAGGCCACCGGGAGCTCGGGGTCCCCCTTACGGACTGAACGGAGGTGTTCCGCAAAGCGGTCACCCAATCTGCGTTTGGTCTCCCCAATGTAGAGGAGACCACATCGTGAGCAGCGAATACAGTATACTAAATTGCAGCAAGTACGAATACTCTACCATTACCATCAAGCTAGGGGACCAACCCTGGTTCAATGAGGGGTGTAGAAGAGCATGCCAGGAGCAGCACCAGACGTACCTAAAAATTAGGTACCAACCTGGGGAAACTGCAACACAGGACTACATGTATGCTAAACAGCGAAAGCAGCATGCTATAGGCAGAGCTAAGCGATCAAAGCTCTGCAGACCTGCCACATCCAGTCGTGAATGGTGGTGGACAATTAAACAACTAACGGGAGGAGGAGGCTCCACTCCATGAATATCCCCATCCTCAATGATGGTGGAGCCCAGCACGTGAGTGCAAAAGACAAGGCTGAAGCGTTTGCAACCATCTTCAGCCAGAAGTGCCGAGTGGATGATCCATATCGGCCTCCTCCTGAGGTCCCCACCATCACAGAAGCCAGTCTTCAGCCAATTCAATTCACTCCACGTGATGTCAAGAAACGGCAGAGCGCACTGGATACATCAAAGGCTATGGGCCCCGACAACATCCCGGCTATCGTGCTGAAGACTTGTGCTCCAGGACTAGCCGCGCCTCTAGCCAAGCTGTTCCAGTACAGCTACAACAGTGGCAACTACCCGAGCAAGGATGTCTTACTACAGTTATACAGGGCCTTGGTGAGACCACACCTGGAGTACTGTGTGCAGTTTTGCTCTCCTTACCTAAGAAAGGATATACTTGCCATAGAGGGAGTGCAGCGAAGGTTCACCAGACTGATTCCTGGGATGGCAAGACTGTCGTATGAGGAGAGATTGGGTCGATTAGGCCTGTATTCACTAGAGAGGGGATCTCATTGAAACGTATAAAATTCTGACAGGGCTAGACAGACTGGATGCAGGGAGGATGTTTCCCCTGGCTGGGGGCTCTAGAACGAGGGGTCACAGTCTCAGGATACGGGGTAGGACATTTAGGACTGCGATGAGGAGAAATTTCTTCACTCAGAGGGTGGTGAGCCTGTGGAATTCTCTGCCACAGAAGGCTGTGGAGGCCAAGTCACTGAATATATTTAAGAAGGAGATAGATAGATTTCTAGACGCAAAAGGCGTCAAGGGGTATGGGGAGAGAGCGGGAATATGGTATTGAGATAGAGGATCAGCCATGATCATATTGAATGGCGGAGCAGGCTCGAAGAGCCGAATGGCCTGCTCCTGCTCCTATTTTTCTATGTTTCTAATGTGGAAAACTACCTAGGTATGTCCTGTCCACAAAAAGCAGGGCAAATCCAATACGGCCAATTACCACCCCATCAGTCTACTCTCAATCATCAGCAGAGTGATGAAAGGTGTCGTCGACAGAGCTATTCAGCAGCAGTTACTCACCAATAACCTGGTCACCCATGCTCAGTTTGGGTTCTGCCAGGACCATTCGGCTCCAGACCTCATTACAGCCTTGGCCCAAACATCGACAAAAGAGCTGAATTCCAGAGGTGAGGTGAGAGTGACTGCCCTTGACATCAAGGCAGCATTTGACCGAGTGTGGCATCAAGGAGCCCTAGTAAAATAGAAGTCAATGGGAATCGGGGAAAACGCTCCACTGGCTGGAGTCATACCTAGCACAAAGGAAGATGGATGTGGTTGTTAGAAGTCAATCATCTCAGGACATCGCTGCAAGAGTTCCTGAGGGCAGTGTTATAGCCCCAACCATCTTCAGCTGCTTCATCAATGACCTTCCCTCCATTTTAAGGTCAGAAATAGGGATGTTCGCTGATGACTGCACAGTGTTCAGTTCCATTCGCAACTCCTCAGATAATGAAGCAGTCCATGCCCGCATGCAGCAAGACCTGGACGACATTCAGGCTTAGGCTGATAAGTGGCAGGTAACATTCGCGCCAGGCAATGATTATCTCCAACATGTGAGAGTCTAACCACTGCCCCTTGGCATTCAACGGCATAACCATCGCCGAATCCCCCACCATCAACCTTCTGAGGGGGTCACCATTGACCAGAAACTTAAATGGACCAGCCACATAAAAAATGTGGCAACAAGAGCCGGTCAGAGGCTGGGTATTCTGCAGCGAGTGTCTCACCTCCTGACTCCCAAAGCCTTTCCACCATCTACAAGGCACAAGTCAGGAGTGTGATGGAATACTCTACACTTGCCTGGATGAGTGCAGCTCCAACAACACTCAAGAAGCTTGACACCATTCAGGACAAAGCAGCCCGCTTGATTGGCACCTCATCCACCACCTTAAACATTCACTCCCTCCACCACCGGCACACCGTGGCTGCAGTGTGTACCTTCTACAAGATGCACTGCAGCAACTCGCCAAGGCTTCTTTGACAGCACCTCCCAAACCCGCAACCTCTACCACCTAGAAGGACAAGGGCAGCAGGCGCATGGGAACACCATCACCTCCAAGTTCCCCTCCAAGTAACGCCCTGACTTGGAGATATATCGCCGTTCCTTCATTGTCGCTGGGTCAAAATCCTGGAACTCCCTCACTCACAGCACTGTGGGAGTACCTTCACCACACGGACTGCAGCGGTTCAACAAGGTGGCTCACCACCACCTTCTCGGGCAATTAGGGATGGGCAATAAATGCTGGCCTTGCCAGCGATGCCCATATCCCAGGAACAAATGGGGAATAAAAGGTGCAAAATAGATTCACAAGGATGATACCAGAACTGAGAGGATATAATTATTAGGAAAGGCTGAACAGGCTGGGGCTCTTTTTTTCTAGAAGAGAAGGCTGAGGGTGATCTGATAGAGGTCTTTAAGATTATGAAAGGGTTTGATAGGGTAGATGTAGAGAAAATGTTTCTACTTGGGGGGTCCAAAACTAGAGGTCATAAATATAAGATAGTCACTAATAAATCCAATAGGGAATTCAGGAGAAACTTCTTTACCCAAAGAGTGGTTAGAATGTGGAACTTGCTACCACAAAAAGTAGTTGAGACAAATAGCATAGATGTATTTGATAAACACATGAGGGAGAAAGGAATAAAAGGATATGGTCATAGGTTTAGGTGAATAGGGGTGGGAGGAGGCTTGTGTGGAGCATAAACGCCAGCATAAACCAGTTGGGCCGAATAGCCTGTTTCTGTGCTGTGGACTCTATGTAACTCCAGGTAAATGACTGCAGCAAGGAGAGATATGAGGACAGTCTATCATCACAAAACGACTTTAAACACCACAGCAAAGGTCCTGACATAAACAGGAATGGTTTGCTCGTCACCAAACCAGAAAATATAAAGAGGAGGTGGGCAGAGCACTTACATGAAATCCTCGATAGACCACCTCCAGACAGTAGTATCCACTTCAACTCCATTGCGAAGATGGCTGAACTGGATGAACTCAGACAAGCCTGCATCTTATCTCCTATACTTTTTGCAATTGTGATGAGACATTTACTACTACAACAACTTGTATTTACATAGCGCCTTTAACATAGTAAAACGTCCCACAGCATTATCAAACATGATTTGACACCAAGCCACATAAGGGGATATTAGGGCAGATGAAAGAGGTAGGTTTTAAGGAGCATCTTAATGGAGTAAAAAGAGGCGGAGAGGTTTAGCAAGGGAATTCCAGAGCTTAGGGCCTCAGCAGCAGAAGGCACGGCCGCCAGTAGTGGAGCAATTAAAATCCGGGATGCGTAAGAGGCCAGAATTGGAAGGTTGGAGGATGTTACAGAGATAGGAAGGGGCGAAGCCATGGAGGGATTTGAAAACAAATTTACATAGCATCAAATCAGGCATTGCATGGAAAGTGGAGAACTTGGAGACTTAGACTCTGCAGAAGTTATCTGCCTCATTTATTATTGTTTCAAAAAATTTATCTTAAGGGATTACAGAGACATGGCTCCAGGGTGACCAAGGCTGGGAATTCAACATCCAGGGGTATTCAATATTCAGGAAGGACAGGCAAAAAGGAAAAGGAGGTGGGGTAGCATTGCTGGTTAAAGAGGAGATTAACACAATAGTAAGGAAGGATATTAGCTCTGATGATGTGGAATCTGTATGGGTAGAGCTAAGAAATACCAAGGGGCAGAAAACGTTAGTGGGAGTTGTATACAGACCCCCCCCAAACAGTAATGCTGAGGTTGGGGATGGCATTAAAAGGGAAATTAGAGATGCGTGCAATAAGGGCACAGCAGTTATCATGGGTGACTTTAATCTACATATAGATTGGGCTAACCAAATTAGTAACAATACTGTGGAGGAGGAATTCCTAGAATGTTTATGGGATGGTTTCCTGGACCAATATGTCGAGGAACCAACTGGAGATCAGGCCATCTTAGACTGGGTATTATGTAATGAGAGAGGATTAATTAGCAATCTTGTGCGAGGCCCCTTGGGGAGGAGCAATCATAATATGATAGAATTCTTCATTAAGATGGAGAATGAAATAGTAGTTGACTCAGAGACTAGGGTACTGAATTTAAATAAAGGAAACTACGATGGTATGAGGCGTGAGTTGGCTAGGATGGGTTGGGGAATGTTACTTAAAGGGTTGACGGTGGATAGGCAATGGCAAACATTTAAAGATCGCATGGATGAACTACAGAATTTGTTCATCCCTGTTTGGCATAAAAATAAAACACAAAAGGTGACTCAACCGTGGCTAACAAGGGAAATTAGGGATAGCATAAGATCCAAGGAGAGGACATATAAATTGGCCAGAAAAAGCAGCAAACCTGAGGATTGGGAGCAGTTTAGGATTCAGCAAAGGAGGACAAAGGGATTAATTAAGAGGGGGGGAAATAGAGTATGAGAGTAAGCTTGCAGGGAACATAAAAACTGACTGTAAAAGCTTCTATAGATATGTGAAGAGAAAAAGATTGGTGAAGTCAAGCATAGGTCCCTTGCAGTCAGAAATAGGGGAATTTATAATGGGGAACAAAGAAATGGCAGACCAATTAAATAATACTTTGGTTCTATCTTCACAAAGGAGGACACAAATAAACTCCCAGAGATGTCGGGGAACATAGGGTCTAATGAGAGGGAGGAACTGAATGAAATCAGTATTTGTAGGGAAATGGTGTTAGGGAAATTGACGGGATTGAAGGCCGATAAATCCCCAGGGCCTGATAATCTACATCCTAGGGTACTTAAGGAAGTGGCCCTAGAAATAGTAGATGCATTGCTGGTCATCTTCCAAAATTCTATAGACACTGGAACAGTTCCCATGGATTGGAGGATAGCTAATGTAACCCCACTATTTAAAAAAGGTGGTAGAGAGAAAATGGGGAATTATAGACCGTAAGTCTGACATCGGTAGTGGGGAAAATGCTAGAGTCCATTATAAAAGATGTATAGCAGAGCACTTGGAAAACAGTGACAGGATCGGACAAAGTCAACATGGATTTACAAAAGGTAAATCATGCTTGACTAATCTACTGGAATTTTTTGAGGATGTAACTGGTAGAATAGATAAGGGAGAACCAGTGGATGTGGTGTATTTGGACTTTCAGAAGGCTTTCGATAAGGTCCTGCATAAGAGATTAGCGTGCAAAGTTAAAGCACATGGGATTGGGGGTAAGGTACTGACTTGGATAGAAAACTGGTTGGCAGACAGGAAGCAAAGAGTTGGAATAAACGGGTCTTTTTCCGAGTGGCAGGCAGTGACTAGTGGGGTACCGCAGGGATCGGTGCTAGGACCCCAGTTATTCACAACGTATATTAATGATCTAGACGAGGGAACTAGATGTAATATCTCCAAGTTTGCAGACGACACAAAGCTGGGTGGGCGTGTGTGCTGTGAGGTGGATGCAGAGAAACTCCAGGATGATTTGGACAGGTTGGGTGATTGGGCAGATGCAGTATAATGTGGATAAATGCGAAGTTATCCACTTTGGTGGCAAAAACAGGAAGGCAGATTATTATCTGAACGGCAATAGATTGGGAAAAGGGGAAGTGCAATGAGACCTGGGTGTCCTTGTGCATCAGTCGCTGAAGGTAAGCATGCAGGTGCAGCAGGCGGTTAAGAAGGCAAATGGTATGTTGGCCTTCATAGCGAGAGGATTCGAGTACAGGAGCAAGGATGCCTTGCTACAGTTGTACAGGGCCTTGGTGAGACCACACCTTGAGTATTGTGTGCAGTTTTGGTCGCCTTATCTGAGGAAGGATGTTCTTGCCATGGAGGGAGTGCAGCGAAGATTCACCAGACTGATACCTGGGATGGCAGGAATGACGTATGAAGAGAGATTGGGTCGATTAGGCTTATATTCGCTAGAGTTTAGAAGAATGAGAGGGGATCTCATTGAAACATATATAATTCTAACAGGACTAGACAGACTAGCTGCAGGAAGGCGGTTCCCGATGGCAGGGGAGTCCAGAACCAGGGGTCACAGTCCATGGATAAGGGGTAAGCTATTTAGGACTGAGATGAGGAGGAATTTCTTCACCCAGAGAGTGGTGAACCTGTGGAATTCTCTACCACAGAAGGCAGTTGAGGCCAATTCATTAAATATATTTAAGAAGGAGTTCGATATATTTCTTCAGGCTAAGGGGATCAAGGGATATGGGGAGAAAGCAGGGACAGGGTACTGAATTTGGATGATCAGCCATGATCGCATTGAATGGCGGAGCAGGCTCGAGGGGCCGAATGGCCTACTCCTGCTCCTATCTTCTATGTTTCTACATAAGGAGCAGGACTCGCGAGTCCTACGTCTAGAAACTTGCTTGTAAAGAACTTTCCTGTGAATCGTGAGCGATGCCTATCCAGGCCGTTCACAGTAATTCTCCTTGAAGCTAGCCAAAGTTCCTACTTAGCGAAGCTTTGTACCCCTTTTATACCATTTTAAAAAACAAGCTTTTATTTTCTAATTCTTGCTGGGTTTAACTTTGTAGGATGTTCTATGACCCATAGGTCATTGAACAGATTGTTATACAATGATATTAATGTCCTGGTTAATATCTTGTTACATTGTCAACTCAGCATCCTTTGCTTCCCTTGTTTTCTCTTACCAAACTATAGCTTTTTGTCTTGGAGCGTCATTGTGATCAAAAGATAAGATCTGCAAATATACAAGTCAAACCATTTTTGATGTGCTCATGTAGTTTAACCATAATTGCTAAATTAGCTGTTCTGTATTAGAATATATAAATGTTTATACTTTTTTTTAATAGACTATTTTGTTTACTATTTTTTTAAATTATCTTAATGCCAAGTCAGGCAGTTCAACTTTATGTGCCAAAGGTATATGGGTGGGGGAAGCAGGTTTGACATCCATTCTTTCCCTCATTTCTAGTCTCCATTGTGCTACTTTGGGGAAACAAAGGCCTGTTGCCTTTCTAAAAAAAAAACTTGCATTTATTTAACGCCTTTCATGACCTTCGGACATCCCAAAGTGCTTTACAGCCAATGAAGTACTTTTGATGTGTAATCACTGTTGCAATGAGGGAAGGGAGAACAGGCGAGTTGTCTCTAGGCTACACTCACGTGCCTCCTAGTGGGCAGCTCAGTGCAGCATTGGTGAAACCCTGGGACCAGGTCACGCACACTCTGCCATAGTTGGTATGTATTCTGGAGAGACTACAAAAGGATGTGTCAGCCATGACTCAGTTGGTAGCCTCTGAGTCAGAAGGTTATGGGTTCAAGTCCCACTCTAGAGACTTCAGTAAATCTAGGCTGACAAAATCCAGTGCAGTACTGAGGAAGTGCTTCAACTTTCGGAAGAGACGTTAAACAGTCTTCTCAGGTTGACATAAAAGATCCCATGGCAATATTTTGAAGAAGAGCTGGTGTTCTCCCCGGTGTCCTGGCCAATATTTATCCCTCAACCAACATCACTAAGACAGATTATCTGGTCATTATCACATATTTATAGGACTTGCTGTGCGCAAATTGGCTGCTGCGTTTCTTACATTACAACAGTGACTACGCTTCAAAAGTAAAGCGCTTTGTGATGTCCTGAGGTCGTTAAAGGCACTATATAAATGCATCTTTTCTTCTTTCCTTCAACTTTTTTTTAATGTACGATTCACTTTCTGTAACTAAATAAACTTTATATAATCAAGGCCTAAGAAAAAATTCCATAACTCCAATATATGAAATCATAAGTGTCTGCGTGGGTTTCCTCCGGGTGCTCCGGTTTCCTCCCACAGTCCAAAAATGTGCGGGTTAGGTTGATTTGGCTATGATAAATTGACCCTTAGTGTTAGGGGGGGATTAAATATGTGGGGTTATGGGGATAGGATGGGATATGTTGGGGGTAATTAAATACGTGGGGTTACGGGGGTAGGGTGGGATATGTGTACTGTGGGGATTAAAGCAGGGACAGGGTATTGGATTTGGATGATCAGCCATGATCGTATTGAATGGTGGAGCAGGCTCGACGGGCCGAATGGCCTACTTCTGCTCCTAGATTCTATGTTTCTATGTTAACAAGTCTGCCTCATGAGAGCAATGCAAATCTATTTAAATTCTGAAATATGTTGTGTTCTGTGTATAACATAAATGCACCTGACTTTAACTTTAGTTTGTTTTAATCATTCTTATTTAGCAGTGTCTAAAAGTTGCAGTGATTTTGTTGAGCAGGAAGTAGGCTGGGGCAATTTATAATGGCCCAGAAATTAAAGACTGAGTGTTGACGCGGGGGTAAGGCTTCCCTGCGATCTCTCACTCCGCGTTGGCTTTTTCAGATCCAGCTCGCACGAACTTTATGTTCTAGACATCAGCTGGGCAGTGCTTGCGTATCCCACCGGCGTAGTGAATTCGTGCGAGCTGTGGGATCACGTGACTCAGTTAGAGCCAATGGCAGCACGCCATCTTCCATTCATAAGTTTCACATAAGTGCTGTGAAAGCTATGAATCTTACACCCCCCCAAAATAACAGCTGAACCTCAATTAAATTTAAAAAAAAACCATCACATTAATAAAATAAGTATAGTTAAATAAATTAACCATTTGAAATAATCTTTTAAAAAGTTATAAAAATGATATACCTGTTAAAAAAAATTCAAAATAATACTTAATTCACTACTTACCTTGTTAAAAGTGGGTCTTACTCCTTTTTTCATTTCTAAAATCTTCCGTCCTTACCTGCGCGTCCAAAGCACTAAGTGCACAGCGTGCGCGCAGCCTGTAGCGCGCACGCGGTGCACCGAGGAACCGCCCCCTTTTCCAAAAACCAAGTGCCGGTTTTCAGCGCATGCGCAGTGCATGCAGAAAACCGGCAATTGGTGACAGAATACGCGAGAGTACGCAGTGCGTACTCTCGCGTCGCGGGACTAATTTTTGGGCCAATAGTTATGCAGTGAGTTTGAATGTTCCATCTTTATTGTCAGAAAGAAAGGGATAAAACTTAGATGCTGTTTACAAAATCTTGGACTGTATTTTTTGAATGAAGGTGATTTAAATAGTAATGATTCTGTCTCTCCACAGATTAAAGTGATGCACAACCAGCTCCTTCTCTTTCAAAATGCTGTATCTGCCTACTTTGCTGGCAACCAGCATCAACTTGAACAGGTGCTCAAACAATTCCACATCAAGTTGAAGGCTCCTGGTTCTGACGGTCCTTCCTGGCTGGAGGAACAGTGATGTCTCAAAACCCAAAGAAATGATTAATGCAGTTATAAAATCTATTTGAATTCTTTTTTCATTTTATGAGGGGTGGGGGGAAGACAGTAAGAAAGATTGTGGTCAATGGTATAGCTGTTTCTCACTTTTTTGCTATACATTAATCTGAAAAATTAGATTGAATGTGGTCATTTTATGTAACTGAATAAACTTTATAAGACCAAAACCTAAGAAAAATATTGCTTTTTGTACAGGGGTTAGAGAGGGATAGTTAGTCTATATCTACATTCAGGTTTGCACTGAACAGTAACTGTAGATTTGTTTGGTGTCTTCTGGTCACTACAGTGTAATTGTTTGAGAACATGATTGACAATTTTATATACAAGTTCTTTCACAAAAAGGGCACCCGAGTTCACAAAGCAAGTGAACTGTTAAGCAAAATGTAATGACTTTGCAGAGCAATAGGATAGATAGCACCTGAATGAAGCACCTGTGCTGAATTAAATGGCTGCTTTAGCACTCTAAATTGCAACCAATACTGTACTTCCAATAGACTGTTTATTCATTGGTTAATTGTGTCAAATGAGAATCCTTGAGACGGGGTCAGGGAGGGGGAAATGTAACTTTATTACAAAGGCATCAAGCAATGATGTATTAATATTTGCAAACATCTGGAGACATGTGGAAAAATGTTAACTTGGTGCCATTAACTCACAAGATTTGCTTGCTTTTGATTTGACATCATTGCTATTTTCTTAAAGGTGTAACTCTAAATAATTAAGCCACGTACCAGCCTTATGTCTACAATCGTGTGCCTTTTACAATACTTTTTCCCACTTCAGCCATGTTACTGAAGTTCTTGAAACATTTTCCTATCCGTTATATCTTCTTACCACCTCCAAGAGGGTGCGTGTGGTGGGGGGAGGAGGGAGAAAAACAAGATTGCGTTAATTATTTCCTCCTTGTATTTCTGTTGTGGGATTCTATTAACTGCATTTGGCTTTAGTCTTAATTTGCTCATGCTCACTTTTCTTGCTAATAGATAATGTACTGTCTTCACTGATTTTTTTTTTTCATTCTTTGAAATTAATGCTCCTACATGTAATTTTTGGGTTGCCATTCTGTTTAAGCTTTATGGCAATGCCTTCTGCATTCTGTATATCGAATATTTAACATTAAATTAACCTTGTATTTTAATGTAAAACATAATTGCATTACTTAATGTTTTTTTTCCTTTATGGTTGTCAGTCACAATTTGCTGTTGAAGTTAATATCCGGATTGTGCCTCTATTATAAATACACTATGTACAAATTAAAAGGTGTTTGCTGCAAGCCAGGTTTCTGAATGCTATGTTTTAAAAAGAACACATGGGAATATTTTTAAATCTGATCATATGACTACATGTGCCTAAGTGGGATTGAGTCTGTAGCTTTTTCATATTGCTGCATATTCATGAGCCTTCCCAGAATGTCCTTGTAATAAAGGGCTTTGAGTTCATGGGGATCTTGTGTGAAATGAGAGTGTCAGTCTGTGGTCCAGTAGGTATCCAATTCTCTACTAAAGGAAGATGACATGGTTACAGTTCTGATACTTGTAACCTAGTTACTCTGTGTCTTGAACACTATTCATGCTATTATTGTGGACATTCTGTGAAAGAGCACTTGTCCGTGAAAGAGCATTTATTGATACCAGCAGAATTTCCTTTACAGAGAGTCTGCTGTTAACAACTTAGAGAAAAATAGTCCTGGGAAAATATTCTCACTTGCTCAATCAAAACAAAAAACCTTTACAATTTTGTTTCCATTTTGATGGCGGTCACCACAACCTGTTTCCTGAACAGTAGCATCAAGTGCAATATGTCATCTTACTGGCTGTCTGCGGGGCACTGCTTGTAAAAAAAAACCCAAATCATGCTGTTTTAATTTTCTACCCCGTCCTATTTCTCTAGCCTCCTCAAACTATCCACCATCCCAGCCTCTGCTTTTGCTGCACCAGACCAGGCCACATTAAGGTGTGCAACAGTGAATTAGGTGATTTGTGCTCCCTCCCTTTCTAGGAGGAATGTCTTGGCCTACCCACAGTGGAATGCTTGGAGTAATTACTGAATCAAACTCACTTCGGATCACTCCATTTACAAGGCGCATCAGAGTACCAGCCCACGCTGCTTAACATGAAGAGCTCCAAAACATACTTTCAAAACTTGACACCATTTGTTATGGGTGGGCCAGGGGTTGTAGGGGTAGAATAGGTATGCATGAACTTACCTGAGAATGTCTTCTGTTTCTCTAATTTAAATATTAACAATATGCTGAATTTGACAAACTCTAGAGATTCTGGTGGCATCATCAACCAGATCTACACTGTTCTGTGGGTTTTTGTTTTCTTGAGCTACTGGTGAACCAAGGGGGAGGGAGGGGGAAAACACATTCTGCCACTAACTGGCAGTTTTGACTGATGAAATACTTAATTTTGTGGAAATGTTTTGAGCCCAAATTCATAAATGCATCTGTACTCTTAGGGCTCTGAGTATGTTAGGGATGATGTTCAGAATGTGTATAAATGGTTATTCTAAATATGAGGCAAAGGCTGGGGACAACGTTAAACTAAATCTAATCTGTTATGATAGCCTAAAACTTTACCAATCAATAACGTCACCAGTCAGTATCTTCCGCAAATAAATCACAAAACATTGTTTTTCTTTGCTTTAAACTTATCTGGAGAAAACCTCTTATTGTAGTCATTTCACCATTCATGGCCAGTTTGTTTTTAAGCAAGCACAAAACTAACTTTTACTTTCTGCTTAATTACTTTTTTGTAGTAATTTGCAAATGTAGTTGTTGCCTGCATAACTGGCAATATTCTGTAGCATTTGCAGGATTTAAATATTTTAAACTGACATTTTAATTAAAGTTATTTATTTGATTTGATATGGCCAGGAGATTGAGTAGATTAGTAGAGAAGAGTTCTTTAAATGGTTCAATAATGAAAAGCATGATTTGTTTACAATAGATTTTAGATCGCTAATATTTTTCTTGGTTTGAAGCAAAACCCCATGTTAATTCTGTAAAAAATAAAGGAATCCATTTGCTTCATTGTTGCATTACAGTGCAGAAGTTGTTGCCTTTTCAATGATATTTGCAAGAAAGAAGAAAAATAATCCAAGTAATGCACCTCAGATCAAGTGAAGGGTCCGCTCACTTATAATGGCAGTTATGCTGAGATCCAGTCGTGCAATCTAGGTGAACCAATTGAGTAGAGCTGTCCTCATTACTACATTTAATGGGGCAGTTCCCATTGCAGGAGAGCTTTTTTCTATTTCCTTCGATGCGTGCACGCACAAATGCCCACAAGTGCAATTAATAAACTTATTTTTTCTATAACCATAAGAACATAAGAAATAGGAGCAGGAGTAGGCCATTTGGCCCCTCGAGCCTGCACCGCCATTCAACAAGATCATGGCTGATCTTCTACCTCAACTCCACCTTCCTGCACTATCATCATATCCCTTAATTCACAAAGATTTATCGACATCTGTCTTGAATATACTCAACGACTGAGCATCCGCAGCTCTCTGAGGTAGAGAATTCCAAAGATTCACAAACCTTTGAGTGAAGAAATTTCTCCTCGTCTCAGTCCTAAATGGCCAACCCCTTATTCTGTGACTGACCCCGTGTTCTAGATTCCCCAGCCAGGGGAAACATTTTCCCAGCATTAACCCTGTCAAGCCCCTTTAGAACTTTGTTTCAATTAGATCACCTCTCATTTTTCTAAACTCTAGGGAATATAGGCCTAGTCTACTCAATCTTTCCTCAAAGGGCAATCCCCTCATCCCAGGAACCAGTCTAGTGAACCTTTGTTGCACTCCCTCTAAGGTAAGTATGTCTTCTCTTAGGTAAGGAGACCAGAACTGTACACAGTACTCCAGGTGTGGCCTCACCTCTGCCCTGTATAATTGTAGTAAGACTTCTTTACTCTTGTACTCTAATTCCTTTGTAACAAAAGCTAACATACCAATTGCTTTCTTAATTGCTTGTTGTACCTGCGTGTTAACTTTCTGTGATTCATGTACAAGAACACCCAGGTTCCTCTGAATGCAAACATTTCCCAATCTCACCATTCAAAAAATATTCTGCTTTTTTGTTTTTCCTACCAAAGTGGATAACTTCACACTTCCCCACACTGTATTCCATTTGCCATGTTCTTGCCCACTCAGTCAACCTGTCTATATCTCTCTGCAGCCTCTTTGCGTCCTCCTCACAGCTTACTTTCCCACCTAACTTTGTATCATCAGCAAACTTGGATACGTTACACTCAGTCCTTTCATCTAAGTCATTAATATAGATTGTGAATAGCGGAGGCCCAAGCACTGATCCTTGCGGTACCCCACTAGTTACAGCCTACCAACCCAAAAAAGTCCAGTTTATTCTGACACTCAGTTTTCTGTCCATTAACCAATCCTCAATCCATGCTAATATATTACCCCCAATCCCATGAGTCCTAATTTTGTGTAATAACCTCTTGTGAGGCACCTTATCGACTGCTTTTTGAAAATCCAAATATACTACATCCACTGGTTCCCCCTTATCCATCCTACTAGTTACATCTTCAAAAAACTCTACAGATTTGTCAAACACCATTTCCCTTTCATAAAACCATGCTGACTCTGTCTAATCATATTACACTTTTCTAAGTGCCCTGTTACCACGTCCCTAATAATAGATTCTAGCATTTTGTCTACTACTGATGTCAGGCTAACTGGCCTATATTTTCCCGTTTTTTCTTCTCCTCTCAAATAGCAGGGTTACGTTTGCTACCTTCCAATCCTTGGGGACTGTTCTAGAATCTAGGGAATTCTGGAAGATTAATACCAGTGCATCCACTATCTCTGCAGCTACCTCTTTTAAAACCCTAGGATGCAGGTCGTCGGGTTCAGGGGATTTGTCACCACTTAGTCTCATTAATTTCTCCAGTACTATGTCTTTATTAATGCTAATTTCTTTAAGTTCCTCATTCTCTCTAGACCCTTGGTTCCCCATTATTTCCGGAATGTTTTTTGTGTCTTCTACTGTGAAGACAGATACAAAGTATTTGTTTAATGTCTCGGCCATTTCCTTATTGCCCATGATAATTTCTCCTGTCTCTGCCTCTAATGGGCCCACGTTTACTTTCACTAATCCCTTCCTATTTATATACCTATAAAAACGTTTACAATCTGTTTTTATGTCTCTTGCTAATTTACTCTCATTCTTTCTCTCATCAATGTCTTGGTCCTCCTTTGCTGAATTCTAAAATCCTCCCAATCCTCAGGCTTACTACTCTTTTGGCAACATTATAAACCTCTTCCTTTGATCTAATACTATCTTTAACTTCTCTTGTTAGCCACAGTTGGACCACATTTCCTGTGGGTTTTTTGTACCTTAAAGGGATGTATATTTGTTGTAAATTATGTATTCTTTAAATGCTAGCCATTGCTTGTCTACCATCACACCTTTTAATGTAGTTTCCCAATCTACCTTAGCCAACTCGCATCTCATACCTACGTATTTTGCTTTGTTTAGATTTATGACCCTAGTTTTGGATTTTACTAAATCACTTTCAAACTCAATATAAAATTCAATCATATTATGGTCACTTCCCTAAAGGCCCCTTTACTACAAGGTTATTAATTAACCCTTTGTCATTGCACAATACTAGATCTAAAATAGCCTGCTGTTGGTTCCTCAACCTACTGATCTAGAAAACTATCTTGTATACATTCCATGAATTCGTCCTCCACATGATTATTGCAAATTTGGTTTGCCCAGTCTATATGTAGATTGAGGTCCCCCATGATTATGTATTACCCTTGTTACATGCGCCTCTAATTTCCTGATTTATACTCTGCCCTACATTACAACAACTGTTTGGGGGCCCATAAACAACTCCCACCAATGTTTTCTGCCCCTTGCTGTTTCTTAGCTCCACCCAAACTGATTCTACTACTTGATTTTCGGAGCTAAGATCCTTTCTCTCTACTGTCTTTCTCCCATCCTTTATTATCAGGGCTACATCTCCTCCTTTTCCATTTTGCCCATCTCTTCTAAAAGATAAGTATCCTGGAATATTTAGTTCCCAACCTTGGCCAATTTGCAACCACGTCTCCGTAATGGCTATTAGATCTAACCTATTAATTTCTATCTGCGCTATTAATTCATGTATTTTGTTGCGAATGCTTCGCGCATTCAGATATAGTGCCTTTAGCTTTGACTTTTTTCTATTTTTCCCTGATGTCATCTTAGTCACTGATGCCTTATTACCTTTGTTACTCTCTCTGTCTCTTCCTGACCCACTCTGCTTATTTTTACCCAAAACTCTACTCTGCTCTAGAGCCTTGACATTTCTCTCGCTGCTTTTAAATTTACTCTTTTGTGAATCCTCCCGACCCCCTTCATTAGTTTAAAGCCCTGTTTACTGCCCTAGTTATTCAATTCGCCAGGACACTGGTTCTAGCCCGGTTTAAGTGAGCCTGTCCCAACGGAACAGCTCGCTCTTTGCCCAGTACTGGTGCCAGTGGCCCATGAAGTGAAACGCCTGCCTCCCACACCACACTTTGAACCACGCATTTAACCTTCTAATCTGCTTATCCCAATGCCATTTGATGCGTGGCTCAGGTAACAATCCAGAGATTATTACCTTTGAAGTTCTGCTTTTTAATTTGGACCCCAACTCCTCAAACTCTCTCAGTAGAACCTCATTCCTAGTCCTACCTATGTCATTGGTTCCTATGTGGACCACGACAACTGGATCCTCCTCTTCCTACTCCAAGTTCTTTTCCAGCCGCAAGGAGATGTCTTTAACCTTGGCACCGAGCAGGCAACACAACCTTCGGAACTTCCGGTCGCGGTTGCAGAGAACAATATCCCTCTGATTATACTGTCCCCTACCCCAACTACATTCCCTTTCACTCCCCCCCCCCCCCCAACTTGAATGGCCTCCTGCACCATGGTGCCATGGTCAGCTTGCTCATCCATCCTGCAGTCTTTTCCCTCATCCACACAGTGGTATTAAGCGGAGTGCACTTAAACAGAGTCTTTTATTTGGAAATTTGGAGAGAGTGGGAATTTGGAGAAGAGGGGGAAGGAGTTGCTGCTTTCTGCCTCCACTTCTTGTAATGCTTTGTGTTACAGGGAGATACATAATTTCACCAGAGTTGAAGTTTGACTAAATGACCTCTTGTGCTATTCTTTGGTTCCATGGGATATAACTGAGAATTAAAGCTACAGAAATAGTTTGAATTTGGACTTTTTTTTCCAGGAAACAAGATCGACAGAGAAGAAATTCCCCCTCTTAGTGCCGGTATTTAAGGCCGGTTTCGGCAGAAAAATGGCAGCTGCCTCGCTTCTGGCACAGGCTGCGGCAGTCGCCATTTTGGGCAGGTCGGTAGCGCAGCCGTTGTCTGCATTTGCCAGAAGAATGCTAATGAGGCAGATCATGCCGTCGATCAGCGTGCAATGCTGATTTGACGCACAACCTGCTATTTTGGATGTCATTGCTCAACTGCACGCCCTCTCCAAAGCGCACACAGCTGGTCGTGGATTCAGCTGCATGAGCGACCCCCCACCAGCGCTATTTAAAGGCATCAACAACATCTTTGAGGTAACTTGCTTTTTGATTTCTACTGGCTCTGTAAGTTTGTACAACCGTTTGGAGCTTTCTACAGTTATTTAAAGTTGGTGAGGTGACAGGGAGTGGTGCTGCAAGTGGAGAAGGCCTTGCTTCTGACTTCAAGGTGTGAAGGAATAAGCCATATAACCTATTCAGAAAAATACACCGTCTTATGAAAGAATTCTGGCCTTATTAAAACATGACAAACTGGGTTTGGAAATTTAGAAACCTAACTATGAAATAGCTATGAACGCATTCTGGCTATTGAGATAAGATAGTTGTTGACCCTGAATAAATAACCACATTGAAACAGAAGGTTAAGGGCTCCGACAGGCTGAACTTCTTGGAACGAAACAATGGTTCATCCTGGATAAGGTGTTCTAATTTACACTTCGTAAAGAAACACAAAGTAAGGAACATCTGCCCTCGTAAAGATGACAGAAAGTAAGAAACACCTGCTGTCACACCGTTCTTTATATGGTAAACTTAAAATACCTCGAGATAAGACATGAGTCTGGCAGAGGTCAGCAGAAAACTGACTAGAGATAATTAGCTTACATCAGCAGAAAACCTTAAAGGAAATACCACTGGAAAAGGGTATAAATATTGAACTCTCAAATGGGATAACAGACTCGCTTTAATCGGGCAAAGCGATTCTCTGCTTTAGAGGCAGCTCTGTAATCTACCACTCTTTATACCTCAGGGATCAAAGGTGTTTGATTTTGGTGAATATCCTGTAGAACACTAAGAACTGTAATACTGTAGTGAAGTTAAGATTTAAAAGTAAGATTTTCTGATAAGATTGTAAGTTTTCTCTTTTTGGAACTGTTAATTGTGCGATTGACTCACCAACTGTAAATTACATCGTAAATCTTTAATAAATCTATATATTTTTAGAATTGTCTCAAGACTTCTGTATCAAAAACTTGCGAACTCAATCTCTGTACACTCTTTGGTGAGGAGTTGCAGAATTCTGAGGGAGTTTTCCGGACCCTCATATATCCGGAACGTTGCAGTCTAGCTAAACTTATTAAAAGTGCTATCTGGAGGACGGTAACATTCTCGGGTTGTTCCTTTCCTTTAGGGAGAGATAGCCCGGACCTTTAGACCCAATTAAGCGTCTTTAGGATTCGGCTACCTCAAACTTTAGTTGAAGGTGAACGTCTTGAGAAATACGCCTGATCCGGGGTAGCCCTAAAGGGGCTAGGACTAGTAATTATCCTTTCAGTTGGCACCCAACATGTGTGTTAACGAGTTGATACAGAACCCTATACTTATATTTATATCTATATCCATCTCGTAGATTGTTAAGTATAGAAGGAGTGTTTTACTGACAGTGGTACTAAGACCCAGATTTAAGTCTCTAGAGACGACAAGTCCCTGATCAGGCCTTGTAGAACTTAAATCAGAACTCCCTCAATATACCATTGAGGTCTAGAAATTTCTTATAAAGTTCATATTAAATCCTAACCGAGGTTAGGTCCTGATGAAATGACAAACCCTGTCGGAATTGGCCAAGTCTTTTTATTAGGAAATTCAAATGATTGCTACCATCAAGTCATTTGCTGTGATGGATCATCACTGACGATTAAAAAAGGGACATCCCAACAATCCTCAGCTGGGATGGGGATAGTAGTAGGGACTTTTCGAGATTCCTATTCTTTTAATCCAGAAGAATTACTGTCCATACCCCTTGGCCATAAGACAGCACAATATGCTGAAGCCGCAGCACTACGGTATGCTTTAGAAAAGGCAGACCCTATTAAACCCACATTAATCTGTACGGATAGTGACTATTGTAAAAGAGGATATAACCAAGATCTAGTTTTCTGGGAACAAACAAACTTAACCAATCATAAGGGTAAACCCATAAAACATAAGTCATTGTGGGAAGACATTCTCTGTTCGAGGATAGAAAAACAGAATTGTCAGGTGATTCATGTAAACGGGCATACCACTGGGACAGTACACTCAAAAGGAAACAGTCTTGCAGACGAACAAGCGAAACGTTCAGTCTACATGACACCCCCTCGAGAGGGGCCTGCCAATCTTAGTGTAATCACTAGGGCAGAACGGGCAGCTAATCAGGATGAGGAACTGATTCAGCTATTAGACCCAACAAAAGAGAATCCACCAGGATATCCATCAAAGTACTTTTACTCGGAAACCCCTACTGGTATTGTGCTAGTTAAGTTGCCCAAGGGAAACCGAGAAGTACCCCCGAGACACAAACGAGAACAGCTTGTAAAAGAAGCTCACGAGGGCATAGGTCAAGCACATTGTGGTGCCAGAACAACATTCTGCAAATTGACTCCTTATATTGGTGGCCAGGCATGCTTAAGGCCTGTAAAACATACGTGGCAATTGTGAGCCATGCAATTTAACCAATAAGTCATCACTAATTAAGCCACCACCATTGGCTCCTGTGAAAGCTGATGAGCCAATGGGAAAATTCTTTATTGACTTCATTGGACCACTTTCCCCCATCTTTGGGATGCAGACATGTTCTCGTTTGTGTCGATGGATGCACTTCCTTCTGCTGGCTAGTCCCCACAAAAACTGTTTCGGAAAATGCACTCGCCAATGCTATTACTGACATAATTACTGTAGCTGGTGCACCCAAAATCTTACACTCCGTTAAAGGCAGAGCCTTTGTCTCCAAGGTCTTCAAAGACTACTGCGAACAAAGGGGGATTGGATTAGAGCACGGCACCCCATGTCATCCGCAATCAGCGGGGCTGGTGGAACGTAAAAACCAGGAACTAAAAAAGCTATTGGTCAAACTCTTGAGAATCAGGAGAAATAAGTGGACCACCGTCATTCCGGAGGTGCAGCTATTACTTAATAATGTTCCCGCATCTGCATCAGGGACAGTGTCCCCTAAAACTCCATATTATCTAATGTATGGGGTTGAGATGCATACACCGCTTACCCATGGTTCTTTTATTGCCTCTACACTCTCTGATTCCTTACCCCGACAGTGACAGTTAGATTTTAAAAAGTAACAGAGGAGATTCATCAAATTGATCAGAGGATAAGGGAGGCAAATAGGCAGAAAAAATTGACAAACAAAGCATAGCAACCCCTAGCAGGAGAATGGGTACAGGAAAAGAAGTTCGAGCAAAAACCTGGTTTAAGACCTAAGTGGAAAAAACCTGTTCAAATACATTCTGTTTTTAATGAAAGAACAGTTAAAATACATATTAATCAGCCGAATGGCAAGCATATTCTTAAAACTGTCTCCATAGACAATCTCAAAAGATGTCCTGCGGGATACCGAAATGGAGGAACAATACAAGGTGCAGTCGTACACTGTCTTTCAAGACCCAGCTTGGAGCACGACACAGGAAATGGATGCGATCGAACTACTGACGACGGTCAGCCAGACGGTGTCGCTGACTCCTCCACATGATGCTTGGCAATTCCTCAGGAATTGGATTCACAAAAAGCCACAACCAAAACAAGTAAAGATCAACAAGTTACTTCAACGAAGGTGGAAAACACTGCGGATGGAGAAGGAATCAACTGAGCTTCTGGCAAGGCCTTTACGAAAACAAGAATCTGTCCTCACGCTGGATCAATGGAACAGCGTGTCAAGCTTCAGTCAGTTCCAAATGACGTCTCCTTGACTCATATGAATAACTCACCTCTACAGAACATACATCTGCCAATTGGACATTCTAATTACATGTTGTTTCGCTAATTGCATGAAAGTGTACCTATCATTCTTTTAATTTGTGTTCAATTTAAAATAAGGCAAAATATTGTCCTGGGATGACTCAAAGGAATTTTCATGTAGCACATGATTGTGAATCTCGTGAAATTAATGTACTACTGTAACCTTATTTGTAACATTGACCAAACTCTGCCTTGATGTTCGAGCTCATTTTTTGGTCAAGAGGGGTGTGTGAAGGAATAAGCCATATAACCTATTCAGAAAAATACACCATTTTATGAAATAATTCTGGCCTTATTAAAACATGACAAACTGGGTTTGGAAATTTAGAAACCTAACTATGAAATAGCTATGAAAGCATTCTGGCTATTGAGATAAGATAGTTGTTGACCCTGAATAAATAACCACATTGAAACAGAAAGTTAAGGGCTCCGACAGGCTGAACTTTTTGGAACAAAACAATGGTTCACCCTGGATAAGGTGTTCTAATTTACACTTCGTAAAGAAGCACATAAAGTAAAGAACATCTGCCCTCGTAAAGATGACAAAGTAAGAAACACCTGCTGTGTCACTGATTTTTATATGGTAAACTTAGAACACCTCAAGATAAGACATGAGTCTGGCAGAGGTCAGCAGAAAACTGACTAGAGATAATTAGCTTACATCAGCAGAAAACCTTAAAGGAAATACCACTGGAAAAGGGTATAAATATTGAACTCTCAAATGGGATAACAGAATCGCTTTAATCGGGCAAAGCGATTCTCGGCTTCAGAGGCAGCTCTGTAAGTCTCCAACTCTTTGTACCTCGGGGATCAAAGGTATTTGATTTTGGTGGATATCCTGAATAGAACTTTAAGAACTGTAAAACTGTAGCGAAGTTAATATTTGAAAGTAAGGTTCTCTGATAATAGGATTGTAAGTTTTCTCTTTTTGGAACTGTTAATGTTGCAGCAACTGTAAACTGCATGTCGATTCTTTAATAAATCTATATATTTTTAGAATTGTCTCACAAGACTTCTGTATCAAAAACTTGCAAACTCAATCTCTGTACACTCTTTGGTGAGGAGTTGCAGAATTCTGAGGGAGTTTTCCTGGACCCTCATAATATCCAGAACGTTACAGTCTAGCTAAACTTATTAAAAGTGCTATCTGGAGGATGGTAACATTTTCAGGTTGTTCCTTTCCTTCAGGGAGAGATAGTCTGGACCTTTAGACCCAATTAAGTGTCTTTAGGATTCGGCTACCTCAAACTTTAGTCGAAAGCGAACGTCTGAGAAATACGCCTGATCCGGGGTAGCCCTAAAGGGGCTAGGACTAGTAATTATCCCTTCAAAGGGTTCTGGTCAGACAACTTGGTCCCAGTCATGGGAGCTCTACTTGCAGTATGGCAGGGAGATGGAGCAGAGACAGAAAAGAAGAGGACAAGTTGCTCACAGAGGGAGGAGGAGGAGGAGGGGCAGGAGGGCTCTCAGCAGGAGGCCTTACCCACCTTGGGTCTTCCGAGATCACTTCTCCTACCTGCACTTAAGCCAGGAGCAGTGTATTCAGAGGCTTCACTTCACCATAGAGGTGGTCAAAGAACTCTGCCACCTCTTGGAACCAGACCTGCAGCCTCAGAGCAGGATGACGACGGCTCTGCCAGTGGCCCTCAAGATGACCGTGGCCCTGAATTTTTTCACCACCGGATCCTTCCAGACTGGAACAGGTGACATAGCTAACATCGCAGTTCGGCATCCATTGCTGCATCCGGGAGGTCACAGAAGCTCTGTACTCCAGGAGAAGGGACTTCATTGTCTTTTCTCTGCACAGAAAGAAGCAGGAGGAGCGCGTATATGGCTTAGCCAGGATACTGAGCTTCCCCATGGTGCATGGTGGCATCGACTGCACACACGTGGCTTTGCGGGTGCCCCATATCAATGCTGAGATGTACCGTAACCGCAAAGGCTACCACTCGCTTACTGTGCATTTGGTGTGCGACCATGCCCAGCACATCATGATGGTGAATGCCCGGTATCCTGGCAGCAGTGATGATGCCTTCATCCTGCGTCAGTCCACTGTGACAGCAATTTTCCAGCCACCACTTCGAACCCGAGGGTGGCTGCTCGGCGATAAGGGCTATCCGCTCTACACCTGGCCGATGACTCCCCTCCGCAACCCCACCACTCGTGGCCAGCAATCAGATAATGACAGCCATGCTGCCACGAGGAACCTCATTGAGCATACCAACGGTTCCACTGCTTTGACCGCTTGGGAGGAGCTCTCCAGTACTCACCGAAACGGGTGTTCCAATTCGTGGTGGTCTGCTGCAACGTTCCTGTGACTGCACAGCAGTCTGGAGGTCCCGCGCAGGCCGCTCACCGGCATTTCAATGGAAATAAGCACGCATGCGCGAAAAATTGAATGGGCCGCGCAGCCAGTTAAAGAGACCGCGCACCAAAAAAAAATTACAGGGAACATTGGTCTGCTGCATTTTCCACAACTTGGCCATCATGAGGGCGCAGCCCTTACCACCACAGGTTCTGCAACTACCTCAGGAAGAGGAGGAAGGGAGAAGACAGCCTGCAAATCCCCGTTCCGACAGGCTGTCTGTGAGCACATCATCAGACTCTGGTTCCCCTGACTGAAACCCCAGATCCCCATTGCATAACACTTTACCACCTTACCATCCCTCTGTCACAGAACATCACAGCATCCTCTTGGGCACACTACTGAAATGAAAGCCACCACAAAACAAACATTCCAAACATAATTTATAAATTAGTAATTCCAATATAACATTAAAAAGTCAACTAATCACCCTTGTGCATTCCCTTAGTGTCTGTCTTTCGTGTTCCTTTGCCTATTCTAGTACTTCTACGCAATGCTCCCCCAGTGGCTGCAGCATGGCTGGTGAAAGGCTGCTGACTTTCAGTGGGGGAGACTGCAGATGGCCTTGCAGGACAACCTTGAGCAGCTCTGGGCCTAGAAGGCCCGGCTGTAGACTGCACCACCTCGGCATGGGCGACAGCAGTCTGGGCTAGCTGACAGCAGCTGCAATGGCATTGACAGAGCAGCAGTGATGGGAGTACGAATGCTGTCATCCTGTGAGAGGACAGCAGAATCTTGCTCCACGGAGACACTGTCACTCCGCCAGGCTGCGCCTCAGCATTCCTAGTCATCTGTTGGAGCACAGATTGCTGGACTGCTGTGAGTTTCTGCAAGCCCCTTTCCACACTCTTAAACCCAACCATGAAGGCAGCAGTCTGAGCTTGCGTGGCAGAAGTCTGAGCTTCCACTGCCGCACTCAGATGTTGGGTCGCTTCTGCTTGTGGTGCAATGGAGCTCCCCCCCATCACACCCAGCATTATGGTTGGGTCCACAAGTTCTCTAATGGAGTGCCCATCACGTCCATCCTGGAAATCATGGGCTCCGAGCTCCGCGCAAAGTCCCATGCAATGTTGGAGCCGGACTACTCCATGCTCCTTAACAGTGACAAGAGGCTCTCTGGCAGGCCTGCCATTGCACCAAGATGTCCATGCATACAGCATCAGCAGCTTGTAAGTGAGAAGAGATTGTGGGATGAGGTGGAAGTGGGATGTGAGAAGAAGGATTAAGTATGAGCATATCGTCATCATCAAGGTTTCAGCCTCGCTCTGCGCCACGACCTCAGTGATGGTCCCTCCAATGATCTCCAGCACAGTCTCCTCCATGGGGATTAGGTTGTGCAGCCGTGCTTGCTTGCTAGCCGAATCTCACGTGCTGCCTGCACTACTTTCAACGGGCGGGGGCAGATCATGCATTGCGATCCCCCGCCCGTTTTCCGGCCTAATCGCAGCCCCCCTGTGTGGGGGCAGGGGGAGTCAGAGTGCTCTGGATAGTGCTCTATTTGTGGTCATTTACATTTTGTCTCCTTTAAAAAAATACACCTATTTTACTCTTGCATTTTCCTTTGAGGTACCATAAATAATGTAAGTTCTAACCATGTGACCTATTCAGTTTGTCAACCTGTCCATGTATCTGCTGGATGTGATGGACTTCATATGCTGCTATCGGACATGGGAGGAAATATCTGGCACAAAAATCCGACTACCTCAAATGGTGGAGGTTCAAACTTTGTTTTTGGGTGTGTCTGACAAAATAGGGCTACGCACAAAACCTGTGTTTTATTTTTTAAAGGGTGTAATCAGGAGCATCTATCTTTAACAACACCTGTCTTATTTCTTTTAGAATCCTCCCGAGGTCTCCAGTCCTCTAGTAATAGTGGAGTAACTGTTACATATTTGAGCCTGTTGTTCTTTGTTCGACCTGCCTTTGCCTGCCTGATATGACAGGCTGCACGTGTAGCTGGCAGATCTACAGAGCTTCACACACAAATGTATTGCAGATCATTACCAATTATTTTTTTCTGCCCTTCAAAAGAGTAGATTACTAAAAGACTGTAATTTACAAGCCAGTTAAATTACACAAATAGCTTCAATGCGAAGTGGTTCCAGCTTCACATCAATGTGCAGTGCAACTCCAGAGTGAAGTTAGTCAGATCAAATTCTGACGTAAAGACCAATGAGCTTGAATATATAGGGGACGAATTTCCGCGTGGTTTCTCCGAATTGTCTGCTGTAACTTCAACGGAAGAGCCGCGGAAACCCCAGAAAAATGACTTTTCCTAAGAGTTTCCATAGCTTTCCCGCCGAAGTTGCGGCAGACAATCAGGAGATATCCCATAGTCTCGCACTGCCTCGGTTATGCATTGGCTGCAGATTAATGATAACCAGTGCAAATCAAACTTTTAAAAGTTCCAAGTTGGCCCAGCTGAAACCTCTATACTAACCATGAGATACCAAAGGCACTTGGCACGTGTTAGTAGGTTTCTGCATAAGTGTACCTGTGCAGAGCTCTGTTTTTCCTAGCCAGAGAACTCTGCAGAAGCAGCAGTATAACTGAGCACTACTGCTCCAAGAAGGTATGCATGTCAGACCAGTACACATTCAGGTAGTGCCTTCAGTGTACCTGACATGATAAAGGGCAACACAAATGAACGTTATTATTATCGTCACATTTTTAAAATCAAATCAGACGTGCCTGTCTTTGAAACCCCGAAGGAAAACATGAAATGTGCTAGTACTAGTTGGATGGTTTAATCTTGTGGCTTGTTGCAATTTGTTCCACATATCTCCTTGTCTGCCTGATTTTTTTGTCTTGGTTTGTTTTTCTTTTTAAATTGATGTAAACAGTGGTGAATACTTTGCTGGTAGTGGAGAGGGTCCCTTTCTCTTTTTAGGAAAAATAATAGTTGTGAAGCATTTGGGAGTGAATGTGTCACCTACTATTGCAGGACAGAATTGATGATGGTTATCAACTTCTGTATAGATAGTGGCAATGTGTTCTACTTTAGCCCCATGACCAAATCAATAGAAACTGGAGTAGCTGGAATTGTTCTCCTTGGAGCAGAGAAGATTAAGGGCAGATTTGATAGAGGTGTTCAAAATCATGAAGAGTTTTGATAGCGTAAATAAGGAGAAACTGTTTCCAGTGGTAGGAGGGTCGGTAACCAGAGGACACAGAATTAAGATGATTGGCAAAAGAGCTAGAGGCGACATGAGGAAAATATTTTTCACACAGCGAGTTGTTATGAACTGAATGCACTGCCCGAAAGGGTGGTGGAAGCAGATTCAATAGTAACTTTAAAAAGGTAATTGGAGAAATACTTGAAGGGAAAATTTGCAGGGCTATGGGGAAAGAACAGGGGAGTGGGACTAATTGGACAGCTCTTTCAGAGAGCCGGCACAGGCACGGTGGGCCTGAATGGCCTCCTTCTGCGCTGTTTCATTCTATCATTCTATGATCAGCCGACTCCTCTCCAAAACAGGTATCGGGAACGAATAATGAAATGTTCAAGTTAGTGATTTTATTTCTGTCCCTAACTTCAAAAACTCCATTACCATCTGATACTGCCTCCAAAATAAATAGGCCTACTAATTCTCCATACTTGGCAGAAGATGTGTAAAGTTCTGTCTCAGGATGGCAATCTCATACATGTATGGACTGTGCTAGTAAATACCAGCACTTCTCCTGATCTCTCACTAGAGATAAGCAAGAGAATGCTATGGAGACAGGGCTATCTCAACATTTATAGTAGTTGTGAAAGCTCTTTATTAAAACTTTTGGGCCTATAGTTTTAATAAAGAACTTCTATTGAGAAAGTGCCTTTTCACACCTTCAGGAAATAGTCACTATCATTCTGTATGTTAACATGGCAGCCAATTTGCACACAGCAAGATTTCACAAATGGCAATGAGATGAATGACAAGTTAATGGCCTGGAAAATTGAGGGGCTCCACTCCACCAGCGTAAGTGCAGTGGAGCAGAACCCCTGCCCACTCGCCCTCGCCCATGGCTTAACACCCGTTCCCAAATTCTGGGGTGCAGGTAATTTGCACAGCTGGGGCAGGCCACTGGTGCCTACAAGGGCACATCTGCAGTACCCAGGCCAAGCTAATTTGGCCTTCCAAGGCAGAGTGAAGTCCTCTGGAAGGCCACATGGGCTGAAGAAACATTTTTTAATTCTTCGGTTTGCACTGGAACCCCTGGATTCTCCAGGGCCTCCAAGGACATTCAATATATGTGTCGCAACAGCCACCTGAGCAGCCACTGATATCACCAAGATTCTTCTGCACTTTTTAGTCTCTCTAGGATCCCTCTTGTTGTGATTAGCAACTACGACTGTGCTCTGGAACACAGAGGGTATGGATGCCTCAGACAGAATCCTATTCACCAGCCTCAGAAGGGCAGTTACAAGATGAATTTTTCTCAGATTTAACATTGGCAAAATTGAAATGATCCTATTTGGCTCCTGCTAAATACTCCATACTCTTGCTTTGCCTCCATTATGTCCCTGGTTGTTTGCTCAGATTGAAACCATAGCCTCGGTGTCTGGTTCAACCCTGAGATGCATTTCAAACTCCATATCCTGTCTATCAATGCTTTCATTACCTCCAGGCATGACTTCTACAATGCCATTCCTGGCTTCCCAAGCTCCACCCTACATAAATTCCAACTCACCCAAAACGCCACTGCCCAGATCCAGTTCCACACTAAGTCCTACATGTCTATTAACTCTGTCCTTGCCAATCTTGAATGGCTCCCTGTCCCTCAATATATTGAATTCAAAATCCTTGTCTTTGTTTACATATTCCCCCCATAGTCTGCCCTACTCTACCTCTGTGAACTTCCAAAGTCATACCTCCCCGTCAATGCCTTTTGGTCTTCTAATTCTGGCCTCCTCTGCATCCCACCTCTCCCATTGTACCATTGGTGGCACAACCTTCAGCTATCTTGGCCCTACTCTCCAAATCTCTATCTCCCTAAACCTCTCTAACTTGCTTCTTCTCTTGTGCCCTTCAAAAGCCTCCCCAAAACTTATCCCTTATCCCTTTCAGTCATCTCCCCATACTCTTCTGTTGCTACCTGTTTCTCCTCTATTATATCTATTGGTGCACTTATATTAAAGGCACTATATATCTGCAGGTTGTTGTTGACTCAGCAGCTTCTGGCACTGTTCTCCAAGATCATTGCTATTGCGCCCTCTGTCCTGGAGCAGTTTTTAGGAATTAGACTGAAATACTACACATGCCTGTCACCCTACTTTAGGTAGACATTGAAGTGTGGAGTCCACTTCCTTCCAATAAATTGGTTCATTAAGGCCTTTTATCTCACTCAGCTGGCTTTTCCAACCTTCATGCAAAAGGGTGCCTTTTGCAGCAGATGTCAGTTCAGTATAATACTCTCTCGAGACCCCAAGGATGTCCTCAGGGGTTGTTGAAAAGCACTGGATTTGTCAGTCATTGGCACCAGCCCAGATGAACATTTGACCAGGACTGATGATAGAATTTAGCCAGTGGAAAAATGATTTAGGATCACTTTGTGTAATTATGTAAAAGCAACCTACTGAACTCTGCTTCTTTCCACTGCCTGAAGACAGGGCTGCTGTCAATTCCTGTCACTATTTGCTATCCAGTGACTCCTGCTTAGAAAGTGTGGATATGTGGATGTTAGTAAAAGTTGGGCTCATCTGTGATGGAATTACCTGCTAGCATTCATTACTCAGGCTCATACACAATGAATAGCCGCTTGCGTGAGATACCAGATGTGTAGGCTTCGCAAAATCCCCCAGAAACTCGAAACAAAGCCCTAAAGGGAGTGATTTTTGGACTTTTCATACAAACTTGGGATGATGGGGACCAAGTGAAGTGATTTGATGTAAAAACCTAAAGATCACAAGAAGAAAACCTGAGGAAACTGACTTTTCGAATCTTACTGTTGGGAAAGACACCTTCACAGACACACAGGCTGCAGAGGGGCGTGGCCAGGCAGTGTAGTAAACTGTCGACAAAACCAAAAAAACTCACAAACACATTCAAATATGGATCCCCAGGGGCAAACAAGATGCTGGAAATCTAAAAACGATTCAATGACAATATAACTTCGATCACACAGTTTCATAGCCATTATCCCATCAAAAAAAACCAATCAAGCAGGTATCCACAGAACAGATTTAAGAGCCCGCCAACAGAAGGACAATAGGGTGGAGATTTGGCGCATAGATAAGGCGGTGTTTAAATCGGAAAGCGATTAACACTAAGCAAAAACCATCGGAACTGGCAAGCCCGCCAAAAACTAGACAATTGGACTAAGCAAGGGTCATTTACAATCAAAAAGGAATTCGTTTTAGTAAGGGGTTTTTGGGCGCGAAAAAGAAACAGTATAATTTGGAAGCCTGTGCCATAATCTCTCTCTCTTTCGGACTGACTGGCGACGCGGACACAGCTCTCTCCCTGCTCCAGCAAAACTTACCACAAGCCACGAGGAAGAAGGCCAGAAGACCAGCACGCAAGAAGAAACCAGAGCGACTGCCGCAGTGGCCATCAGACACCTCGCAGCAACAAGGGCCTTACGGAGTCCTTTTAAACAAAAGACTCTAATATCCTGTCAAGGATTCGTTGGTGAGCATTATCCCTGATCTCCTGAAACCAAAAACCTAGCCAGATAGTGAGATCTTTGGAAGGGATAAGGTTTTGTTTGATATATTGTCATTTCCCTCGCTTGTACCGTGTGTTCCCCGAATCTGTGTTTAAGTAATAAGTGTGTTTCAAGTTTGTTACCTTTTTCTTTTAATAAAGTAAATTTCTTTCATCAGAACCTGTTTACTGCAATTTTGTTCACAACCCCTAAATAAGCCCAAAGTCTAGGAACCGGAGGGGTGTTGGAGCGATTCGAACTGCTCACTTAAGATACCCCTTACAGATGGTACCTGTGGAACTGTACCCTAGCATGAGTCACCCCTTCATGAGGTAAGTGGATGATCACAAAAAAAGTATATACTTCCTTAAAAAACTAAGCCTTTTTTTCCCTTTATGCAATAGGAATTGTTTGCCAGGAGGGAAACAACCAGTTAAAAATATATATGTATATAAGCACAAAGCCAACATAATTGCAATACATAATGCAGCTTTTATCTTCACAGGGCCACTGTCAGTGCCATACTAGGTATTTTGTTAATTTGATAAAAAATACACCAACAAGCCAGAAGTTTTGGAAATTATGTCTGGTTATGCAGCTGCTGGGATGCAGCACATGATGTTTGCACTGAACACAGTGACTACATACATCAATACTACTTGCCTTATTCTGGTCAAAACTGTTTTCTTTTCTTTCCTCTATCTGTGACATTGAGTCTGTTACAAACCTATACTCTTGCAGCCTTTGGGACATCGCAATTTTGAGTATTTTATACAACGTTTTTCTCTCTCAATGGTTTATCATTGTCCTGTAACCGAACCTTGTTCCTGTAATCTGGAAGCTGTACCTTTTCAGTAATTTATCCTTTCAGAATTGCGCGACCTAAAGGTTAACAATGACCTTGTTTGCGGTAATCTTATTGGATTAAGTGTAATCTTGTGCTATACTACGACACTCACTTTGGAATGGCAGATATCTCATAATTAGTTGTTTTATCCCATAAAACCTCATCTGAGATTTTGAGATAAAACAACTAATTGTTTAACATTAAATAGAGATATGGGCCCTGAATTTCCTCAGGAACGTCCTTGCATAAAACATTTGGGAGTGTAGAGGAGGGTACAGAAAATCGTGCAGGACCCAGAAGCACTGGGTCTCTGCCCCAGAACAGTTGGCACACTGCATTTCTGCTGGGACATGGGGAAGGTGGAATTTCTGTCTGCCCCACAGATGGCCCATTACATCAGAAGGAGGCTGGGCTGGCCTCGCCCCAGTTCCACCTCCTGAGCACCCAGTAATTTAGATGCTTGAAAGAAACCAGCATCCAGGTCTATGGAGGGGCACCAGTGGGGCCCACCAGGGTGTCCAAGCCAAGCCTGGGTCTTGGCGGGACATCCCAGATAAATGCTGGCAACATCATGGCAAATCATCCCTCTTATAAAAGAAGTCCTTTGAAGCTAGCAGGACCAGCTTGCTCCTCCTCACCATTAGCAAGCAGCTTGCCAGTGCTGCAACTTCCTCCTGCCACTCACTCTCTAGCACCACCCAACTTGCTCCCATACTAGTGCGGATGCCGCAAGCAATATTTATATTAGCTGAGCCCAGATATTCCGGCAGGGTCAGGAGCAGACGTCTGCTGAGAGCGGCAGAGTGGGTCCAAGAATTTTCAGCCTTGTGAAGTGAAAAGTCTAGCAAGTAATATACGTGCACAGTAATACTGTGACAACAAGAGCAGGTCAGAGGCTAGGTATTCTGCGGCGAGTGTCTCACCTCCTGACTCCCCAAAGCCTTTCCACCATCTACAAGGCACAAGTAAGGAGTGTGATGGAATAGTCTCCACTTGCCTGGATGAGTGCAGCTCCAACAACACTCAAGAAGCTCAACACCATCCAGGACAAAGCAGCCCGCTTGATTGGCACCCCATCCACCACCTTAAACATTCACTCCCTCCACCACCGGCGCACCGTGGCTGCAGTGTGTACCATCTACAAGATGCACTGCAGCAACTCGCCAAGGCTTCTTCGGCAGCACCTCCCAAACCCGCAACCTCTTCCACCTAGAAGGACAAGGGCAGCAAGCACATGGGAACACCACCACCTCCAAGTTCCCCTCCAAGTCATACACCATCCTGACTTAGAAGTATATCGCCAATCCTTCATCGTCACTGGGTCAAAATCCTGGAACTCCCTCCCTTACAGCACTGTGGGAGAACCTTCACCACACGGACTGCAGCGGTTCAAGGCGGCGGCTCACCACCACCTTCTCGAGGGCAACTAGGGATGGGAAATAAATGCTGGCCTTGCCAGTGATACCCACATCCCATAAGCGAATTTAAAAAAAATCTATGAATACATACATCAGCAAAGTCTGCACTGGATCAATTACCCTCGATAAAAATGTCTGGAAAATGTAATGCAAATTCCATGTATTTAGTCTTCTCATAACCCTTTTAATATTAGTGTAACGTATATTGAAATGTCTTCCTCAGGGAAGAAGTTAAAAGTGAGCCTGCCGTCTGATTTATCACCAGAATGTGTAAGGAAGTGGTACTATTTCAGAGATCTGATTTTAACCCATTAATTCTTTGGAAGTAATATTTTCATGCAAATACTATTATATTATAATCTAACAATGTTACATATAGTATACAAACAAGATGCATTCAGATAATCCATTCAGCAAGAAAAATACATTTGTGTCTACAAAGTTTCAGTCAATTCATAAGTTTCCAGGCATTCACAATGAATACACAGTTATCTTGATGAGCATACAGGAAACTTCTGCTATTTTAATGCAGCAATCAGCAATTAAAATCAGCTAACCAATCTTAGCTAGGATCAAAAGAAAATGAGGCTGATTTTCCTTCCTCCTGTCTGTCTGGGTGCAGTAGGGAGTACTCTTCTGAGTTTGAGGCTGAGGCAGAGTAGAAGGAGCTTTAGTCTACATTCAGCTGTGCTATACCTGGCCTAGGAATGTTTGATGAAAGAGTTCCATTCTCTAGCACTAACACCACCAGTGTGACATTATTTTTCCACTTCTCTTATCAGTTATCCTATGGCCTCACTGAATGAGATTTCTCAAGCTCATTTCACATTGGACCTTTATAGCCCACAGACTGAGGAGACTTTCATCCCATTGCTCTGGGCTCTATTTGAACCCAGATCCTGGAGGTGGTCAGCCTCAGTTCAGTGGTAGCATTCTCACCTCTTGAGTTAGAGCTTGTTCATATAACCTCGGCTAACACTTCACTGCAGTACTGAGAGAGTGCTGCACTGTTGGAGGTGCTGGGGCAAATTTCCACAGGGGTTCTCCCCTTATCTGCCGTAACTTCTTTTGGATGGGATGTTAAACCGAGACCCCAAATGTCTGCTCAAGTGGTCATAAAAATTCCCATGGGCACTATTCAAAGAAGAGCAAGGGTGTTCTCCTAGTGTCCTGGCTAACATTTATCTTTCAACCAACATCACCACAGATTATCTGATCAATTAGCTTATTGCTGTTTGTGGGACTTTGCTATACACAAATTTACTGCTGTGTTTGCCTGCAACACTTTTAAAATATTTCATTGGTTGTGAAACGTTTTGGGACATCCTAAGGAGGGGAAGGCCCTCTATAGGTGCAAGTTCTTTCCTTCTGATAGGCCAATGTGTGACACACTGCACCACCCTCTTCTCAACAACCCAAAATCTTCAACCTCCATGGAGCCATTCACATGACTTCACCGCTCTCAGTCTTTTCCTCTCCCTCTCCTATTCCCCAAAATTTTCTCTCCTGTTCCATTCCTCTTCCAAGTATAGGCTACCCATCCCCCCCCCACCCCCATACCTCGCCAAAATGCCCAGTCTTCATTTTTGACACTGGAGAGTATCAGCAGGGTATTGAAGTGGACGTGGGGCGGGGTGGCAAAACTAAATCAAGGCACTGAAGCCAATTATAGTGCTCCAATTGGTGTCCCGGTTAAAATCAAGTGGCTCAACACAGACAGGGTGCTCTTCTGAAGTTGGGACATTGTTGAGGCAGATTCGAGAGAGTATAGGGACCTTTACTCTGCACCTTGCTATGTTATACCTTACCTGGGAGTGCTAAATACCTATACTGGGTGCTTGAAATGGAATGAGTTTCATTCCCCAGCACCTTGATAAGCACAAATAAGAAATTAAGCAAAAAAGATCTTTGTGTTTTTAGAAGAATAAATGATAGTATAAGAAATCTTACATCTGTGCCCGTCCCTCTAACTTGCAGATTTCTTAGTAATGAGAAAAAAACGGTCTTAATATTTATAACTGGTGGGAAGCTAATTAATGAAAGAAAAAAAACTGAACAGTTTAAAGAAAACACTAAATTCTCCTCACTCGTAAAAAGCAATAGACTCATTGACCAGTCAGTGGTACAATCCGTTCTGAAAAGAACACAAGGATATCTCTCAACTGTTTAAATGGATAAGATAAACTGTCAGCTGAACCAATAGTAAATACCTTCTTTCCATGACTAAAAGATAATAGCCAGCTTACCAGGAAACGTGAGCCTTACTTAGGAACCCAGCAAGATAAAAGATTCACCTTCTTACCTCATTTTCAGGTCACTTCCACAAACACAGATGTATACTTGCTTCCTGCTGAATGTCTGAATAGGAAAGAAGAAAGAAATCAGACCTCCCCCCTCCCCCCCCCTCCCCACCGACCCCTTGTACTTACGGCTCCTGAGCATTTGTCTGGATACTTTGAGGAGATTGTGAGTAACCTGCCAGCACTTTTTGTAGAAACAAAACTGACTGGTTTAAACAACTTGTTCTTTGATGTTTTGAAGAAAAACTCCAGACCCCACTCAACTTGTATTCAGTACGTATAACCCTCTTCCAATATCTAAATACTACCATTACTATTATTCTATTTATATCAAAAAGTTTTACCAAAGGGCTCTCCAAACTATGGCCCCTGGAGTACTGGCTATCTGGCTCATGAATTCTGAGCAATTCAGTTCCATTTACACATATATTTCTTCCTCGTTTATTATGTTTGAAATTCATGAGCTGGAAGGTTTGCAAGCAGCTGCTCTTTTTTTATTTGTTAATGCGATGTAGGCAACACTGGCAAGACCACCTTTATTGTCCATTTTCAGTGGCCCTGCTTCAGTCCTTGTGGTGATGGTTGCGTAGGGAATTCCAGGATGTTAATCCAGTGATAATGAAGGAAAGGCAACATAAGTAGAAGTCAGGATGGTGTGTGAATGGAGGTGATGGCATTCCCATAACATTGCTGTTGTTGCCCTTCTTGGCAGTAGAGGTCATGGAGGAGGGAGGTGCTGTCGAAGTAACGGTGGTGAGTTGCTGCAGTGCATCTTGTAGATGGTACATTCTGCAGCCACAGTGTGCCGGTGATGGAGTGGGTGGATATTGAGTCCCGTAGCAGGAGTACTGATTAAGCGAACTACTCTTTCCCCAAAGCATTCACCTTTGATTATTGTTGTGACTGCACCAGTTCACGTGAGTGGTGACTGTTCTACCACACTCCTGACTTAAGCCTTTTAGGTGGTGGAGAGGATTTGAGGGGTCAAGAAGTGAACCACTCATTGCAGAGTACACAGCCCTGCACTGGTAGCCACAGTGTTGATATGGCTGGTTCAGTTCACCTTCTGATCAATAGTGACCCCCAAAATGTTAATGGTGGTCAAGGGAAGGTGGTTGGGCTTTCTCCTGTTCACCATGGTAATTGCCTGGCACTTATGTTGTGCGAATGTTATCTGCCACTTGTCAGCCCAAGCCTGAATATTCTCCTGTTCCTGCTTTAGGTTTCATGAACTGCTTCATTATTGGAGAAGTTGCGAATGGAGCTGAACACTGTAGAATCGTCAATGAAAAGCTCTTCTCCTGGCTTGTAATGGTGCGAATGTCATTGATGAAGCAGCTGAAGATAGTTTGGTTGAGGATGCTTCTCTTTGGAACCTCTGCAGCAATGTCCTGGAGCCTGTGATCATTGGCTTCCAACAACCACAACAACTTCCTTTGTGTTAGGTCTGACTCCAGCCACCAGAAGATTTTCACTATATCTGCCCCCCCCCCCCCCCCCCCCCCCCGCCATTGACCTCTGTTTTCCTAGGTGCCATACTCAGTTGAATGATGCCTTCAAGTTGATGACAGCTCTCCTCAGACATTCAGCTCTTGCATCTATGTCTGTGATGAGGAGAGTGGTTCTGGCAGAACCAAAATTGAGCATAAGAAAGCAGCTTATTGGTTAGTGTCTGCAATAGATAGGTGGTGAGGTCAAGTACGTTACTTCCTTGTCTTGATCCATCACCCTGCCCAATCTGCCAGTTAAGTCCCCAACTCAGAGTATATTCTCTGTCCTGTATATTCTACACCTGAACCATGCTGGGACCACAGTTCTAGCGAATCAAATAACTAGGGAGGTAGATAGGGCTTTAAACTAAATAAGCCGGGGGAGGGGGGGGGGTCCCGGTGGAGAGAAATCTAGAATGCTAAAGAGAAAAGACAAGGAAGCAGTGCAGGAAAGTGATTGGGGTAAGGATAACCATTTTGTGTCAGGAAGGGACAGAGCGTACAAACAAAGGAGTGCACTAACAAATAGGGTCCGGGTAAGGAAAAATGGTAATAAGACAAATAGCGCCAAAGTACAAAAAAATGTTAAGATGTCTAAAAATGTTAAAAAGACAAATCTAAAGGTGCTGTATCTGAATGCACGAAGTATTCGTAATAAGGTAGACGAATTAACAGTGGCCATCATGCGGAGATGCCGGTGTTGGACTGGGGTGGACAAAAGTGAGAAGTCGCACAACACCAGGTTATAGTCCAACAGTTTTATTTGAAATCACAAGCTTTTGGAGCTGCTGCTCCTTCGTCAGGTGAAGTGAAGGAATACAAATCGGCAAAGCATATATAGACAGAGAACAATGCCTGTGCAGCGTACAATGTCAGATGACTACAGTAAATCTTTCTGACTGCCTTTTATCACACCTCGGCAGAGAGGCAATCAGGTCAGTCAGGAAGGCATTATAGCAAAGACATGGCAAAATACAACTAAGACAATGAGGTGGGGTCACAGGGGGTCTAATGTGTCAAATGCTGCAGTATGTATGGAAAACCATAAACTTTAAACTTTTTACTTTTTTTTACTGGAAATCACATCTGTGAACAAGCCAACGACGACTCGAGTCTGGATGACTCTACGTCATGTAACGTGACATGAACCCAAGATCCCGGTTGAGGCTGTCCTCATGGGTGCGGAACTTGGCTATCAGTTTCTGCTCGATGATTTTGCGTTGTCGTGTGTCTCGAAGGCCGCCTTGGAGGATGCTTACCCGCAGAACCGAGGCTGAATGTTCTTGACTGCTGAAGTGTTCCCTGACTGGGAGGTAACAATCCTGCCTGGCGATTGTTGCGCGGTGTCCGTTCATACGTTGTCGCAGTGTCTGCATGGTCTCACCGATGTACCATGCTCCGGGGCATCCTTTCCTGCAACGTATGAGGTAGACAACGTTGGCCGAGTCACATGAGTATGTACCATGTACCTGGTGGGTAGTGTCCTCACGTGTGATGATGGTATCTGTGTTGATGATCTGGCATGTCTTGCAGGGGTTGCCGTGGCAGGGTTGTGTGGTGTCGTGGTCGCTGTTCTCCCGAAAGCTGGGTAATTTGCTGCAAACGATGGTACTTTTGAGGTTAGGCGGCTGTTTGAAGGCGAGTAGTGGAGGCGTGGGGATGGTCTTAGCGAGGTGTTCGTCATCATCGATGACATGTTGAAGGCTGCGAAGAACATGGCGTAGTTTCTCCACTCCGGGGAAGTACTGGACGACGTAGGGTAGTGTCCCGTGTTCGCCTTCTGAGGAGGTCTGTGTGATTTTTCGCTGTGGCCCGTCGGAACTGTCGATCGACGAGTCGAGTGTCATATCCCGTTCTTACGAGGATGTCTTTTAGCGTCTGTAGGTGTCCATCGCGTTCCTCCTCGTCTGAGCAGATCCTGTGTATTCGCAGGGCTTGTCCATAGGGGATGGCTTCTTTAACGTGGTTAGGGTGGAAGCTGGAGAAGTGGAGCATCGTGAGGTTGTCCGTGGGCTTGCGGTAGAGTGAAGTGCTGAGGTGTTCGTCTTTGATGGAGATTCGTGTGTCCAAGAATGAAACCGATTCTGAGGAGTAGTCCATGGTGAGTTTGATGGTGGGATGGAACTTGTTGATGTTATCGTGTAGTCTTTTCAGTGATCCTTCGCCGTGGGTCCAAAGGAAGAAAATGTCGTCGATGTATCTGGTGTACAGCGTTGGTTGGAGGTCCTGTGCAGCGAAGAAGTCTTGCTTGAACTTGTGCATGAAGATGTTGGCGTATTGGGGTGCGAATTTGGTCTCCATGGCTGTTCTGTGTGTTTGGGTAATTAACAGTGCAAATAGATGTAAACGGATACGATATAATTGCAATTACGGAGACATGGCTGCAGGGTGACCAAGGCTGAGAGTTGAATATCCAAGGATATTCAATATTTAGGAAGGACAGGCAAAAAGGAAAAGGAGGTGGGGTGGCGTTGTTAGTAAAGGATGAAATCAGAGCAATAGTGAGAAAGGATATTGGCTCAGAAAATCAAGATGTAGAATCAGTCTGGGTGGAGGTAAGAAGCACCAAGGAGCAGAAAACATTGGTGGGAGTTGTCTATAGGCCTCCAGACAGTAGTGGTAATGTAGGGGATGACATCAAACAGGAAATTAGAGATGCATGTAACAAGGGTACTACAGTAATCATGGGTGACTTTAATTTACATATAGATTGGCCAAACCAAATTAGCAATAATACTGTGGAGGCTGAATTCCTGGAGTGTATACGAGA
Organism: Squalus acanthias; assembly: GCA_030390025.1. Taxonomy (NCBI): domain Eukaryota; kingdom Metazoa; phylum Chordata; class Chondrichthyes; order Squaliformes; family Squalidae; genus Squalus; species Squalus acanthias. The sequence continues at coordinate 151,153,738 of CM059426.1, read as the reverse complement.
TTTTTTTTAGACCAGTACGTTGAGGAGCCAACTAGGGAACAGGCTATCCTAGATTGGGTATTGTGCAATGAGAAGGGGTTAATTAATAATCATGTTATGCAGGGTCCTTTAGGGAAGAGTGACCATAACATGATAGAATTCTTCATTGAGATGGAAAGTGAAGAAGTCCAATTCGAAATTAGGGTCCTAAATCTAAACAAAGGAAATTACAAAGGTATGAGGAGTGAGTTGGTTATGCTAGATTGGGGAAGGTTCATTAAAAGGCCTGACGGTGGATAGACAATGGCTAACATTTAAGGAACTAATGCATGAATTGCAACAGTTATACATTCCTTTCTAGCACAAAAACACAAAAGGAAAAGCGGCCCAACCATGGCTAACAAAAGAAATTAAGGATAGTATTAGATCCAAAGAGGAGTCATATAAAGTTGCCAGAAAAAGTAGCAAGCCTGAGGATTGGGAGCAGTTTAGAGTTCAACAAAAAAGGACCAAGAGATTGATTAAGAGGGGAAAAATAGAGTATGAGAGTAAACTTGCAAGGAACATAAAAGCGGACTGTAAAAGCTTCTACAAGTATGTAAAAAGAAAAAGATTAGTGAAGACAAATGTAGGTCCCTTACAGTCAGAAACGGGAGAATTTATAATGGGGAACAAGAAAATGGCAGAGCAATTAAACAAATACTTTGGTTCTGTCTTCACGGAAGAGGACACAAATAACTTCCCAGAAATGGTAGGGAACGAAGGGTCTAGTGAGAAGGAGGAATTAAAGGAAATTAGTATTAGTAAAAAAATAGTGCTGGAGAAATTAATGGGACTGAAAGCTGATAAATCCCCAGGGCCTGATAATCTGCATCCCAGAGTACTAAAAGAGGTAGCCATGGAAATAGTGGATGCATTGGTTGTCCTCTTCCAAAATCCTATAGATTATGGAATCGTTCCTGCAGATTGGAGGGTGGCAAATGTAACCCCACTATTTAAAAAAGGAGGGAGAGAGAAAACAGGGAACTACAGACCGGTTAGCCTAACATCAGTAGTAGAGAAAATGCTAGAATCTATTATAAAGGATGTGATAACAGGACACTTAGAAAATATCAACAGGATTAGACAAAGTCAACATGGATTTATGAAAGGGAAATCGTGTTTGACAAACCTACTGGAGTTTTTTGAGGATGTAACTGGTAGAATAGATAAGGGAGAACCAGTGGATGTGGTGTATTTGGATTTTCAGAAGGCCTTTGATAAAGTCCCACATAAGTGGTTAGTGTGCAAAATTAAAGCACATGGGATTGGGGGTAATATACTGGCATGGATTGAAAATTGGATAACAGACAGGAAACAGAGAGTAAGAATAAATGGGTCTTTTTCGGGGTGGCAGGTGGTGACTAGTGGGGTACCGCAGGGATCAGTGCTTGGGCCCCAGCTATTCACAATATATATCAATGATTTGGATGAGGGAACCAAATGTAATATTTCCAAGTTTGCTGACGACACGAAACTAGGTGGGATTGTGAGTTGTGAGGAGGATGCAAAGAGGCTTCAAGGCGATTTAGACAATTTGAGTGAGTGGGCAAATACATGGCAGATGCAGTATAACGTGGATAAATGTGAAGTTATCCACTTCGGTAGGAAAAACAGAAAGGTAGAGTATTATTTAAATGGTGATAGATTGGGAAATGTTGATGTACAAAGGGACCTGGGTGTCCTTGTACACCAGTCACTGAAAGCAAACATGCAGGTGCAGCAAGCAGTTAGGAAGGCAAATGGTATGTTGGCCTTCATTGCAAGAGGATTTGAGTACAGGAGCAAGGATGTCTTACTACAGTTATACAGGGCCTTGGTGAGACCACACCTGGAGTACTGTGTGCAGTTCTGGTCTCCTTACCTAAGAGAGGATATACTTGCCATTGAGGGAGTGCAGCAAAGGTTCACCAGACTGATTCCTGGGATGGCAGGACTGTTGTATGAGGAGAGATTGAGTCGACTAGGCCTGTATTCACTAGAGTTTAGAAGAATGAGAGGGGGTCTCATTGAAACGTATAAAATTCTGACAGGGCTAGGCAGACTGGATGCAGGGAGGATGTTTCCCCTGGCTGGGGGGGGTCTAGAATGAGGGGTCACAGTCTCAGGATACAGGGTAGGACATTTAGGACTGAGATGAGGTGAAATTTCTTCACTCAGAGGGTGGTGAACCTGTGGAATTCTCTACCACAGAAGGTGTGGAGGCCAAGTCACTGAATATATTTAAGAAAGAGATAGATAGATTTCTTGACACAAAAGGCATCAAGGGGTATGGGGAGAGAGCGGGAATATGGTATTGAGATAGAGGATCAGCCATGATCATATTGAATGCTCATACGGCCGAATGGCCTACTCCTGCTCCTATTTTTCTATGTTTCTATGTTTCTCTGCCCTGGCTTCCCTCAGAGCTTCCTCCATAGGCTGCGAAATTGAAGCCTTTAGAGCTGGTCGTTAAGTCTGGTTTGGAAGAAAAAATGGCGGCCACTTCACTTCCGGCCACTTCCGGTGGACCCCGTGGTGGCCGCCATTATGGGCAGGTCAGCAGCACAGCCGTTGCTTGTGCTTTTTGCAGATATTTAGATAAGGCAGATCGTGATGTCAATGAGTGTGCAACGCTGATTTTATGTACGATCTGCCATTTTCAATGCCGCCGCTCCATTTAATGCCCTCTGCTAATCATGACCATCTGACCATGCGTTCAGCAGCAGGAAGGACCCCCCCAGCAGCGCTATTTAAAGGGATCATCAACAACTTGCAGCTGACTTGCTTTTTCATTTCTACTGGCTGTGTAAGTTTGTGCAACTGTTTGCAGCTTTCTAGAGTTACTTAAAGTTGGTGAGGTGACAGGGAGTGTTGCTGCAAGTGTAGAACGCCTTGCTTCTCATTTAAAAGGTTCTGTTCAGACCTCTTGCTCACTTTCATGGGGGCTCTACTTGCAGTCCCCCTCGCATTTGAGTATGACAGGGAGATGGAGCGGAGGCGGCGAAGAAAAGGACAAGAGCAAGGATGAGGAGGGGCAGGAGGGCTCTCAGCAGGAGGCCATACCCACTTAGGGCCTTCAGGGAGCACTTCTCCTACCTGCACCTAAGCCAGGAGCAGTGTATTAGGAGGCTCCGCTTCCCCAAGGAGGTGGTCACAGAACTCTGCCACCTCTTGGAACCAGACCTGCAGCCTCAGAGCAGGGCGTCGACGGCTCTCCGAGTGGCCTTCAAGGACACCGTGGCCCTCAATTTTTTCGCCACTGGATCCTTCCAGTTTGTAGCAGGCAACATAGCTAACATCTCCCAGTTCGCCGTCCATCGTTGTATCCGGGAGGTCACAGAGGTTCTCGACTCCAGGAGAAGTGACTTCATTGTCTTCTCTCTGAACAGAGAGAAGCAGGAGGAGCATGCATGTGGCTTTGCCCGTCACTCGTGGCCAGCACTCACATACTAACAGCCATGTTGCCACGAGGAATGTCACTGAGCAGACCATCGGGTTCCAGGACCACCTCAGGAGGAGGAGGAGGAGGAAGAGGAACAGGAAGAGGAGGAGGAGGAGGCAGGCAGAGGATCCCCGTTCCAGACTGGCTGTCCGTGAGCACCTCATCAGACTCCGGTTCCAGTGAATGAAACTCCATTGCTCACCACATCCCCATCATACCATCCCTCTGTCACGGAACATCACAGCATCCTCTTGGGCACAAAGCTGAAATGAAAGCCACCAGAAACCAAATATTCCAAACATAATTTATAAATATTTCAAAAGCGAATCAAAAGAAAATGTCAACTAATCACCCTTGTGCATTCCCTTAGTGTCTGCTTTTCGTGTACCTTTTCCTACTCTAGTGCTCCTACGAAGTTCTCTCCCAGTGGCTGCAGCATGGCTGTGGAAGGCTGCTGACTTTCAGTGGGGGAGATTGGAGATGGCGTTGCATAAGAACATAAGAAATAGGAGCAGGAGCAGGCCATTTGGCCCCTCAAGCCTGCTCCGCCATTTAATGAGATCATGGCTGATCCAATTTTGGCCTCAACTCCACTTTCCTGCCCGCTCCCCATAACCCTTGACTCCCCTGTTGCGCAAAAATCTGTCTATCTCAGCCTTGAATATATTCAATGACCCAGCCTCCACAGCTCTCTGGGGTAAAGAATTCCAAAGATTCACGACCTTCTGAGAGAAGAAATTCCTCCTCATCTCCGTCTTAAATGGACCACCCCTTATTCTGAGACTATGCTCCCTTGTTCTAGATTCCCTGACGAGGGGAAACATCCTCTCAACATCTACCCTGTCCAACCCCCTCAGAATCTTATATGTTTCAATAAGATCACCTCTCATTTTTCTAAACTCCAATGAGTATAGGCCCAACCTGCTCAACCTTTCCTCATAAGACAACCCTTCCATCCCAGGAATCAACCTAGTGAACCTTCTCTGAACTGCCTCCAATGCAAGTATATCCCTCCTTAAATAAGGGGACCAAAACTGTAAGCAGTACTCTAGGTGTGGTCTCACCAGCACCCTATACAGTTGTAGCAAGACTTCCCTACTTTTATACTCTATCCCCCTTGAAATAAAGGCCAACATTCCATTTGCCTTCCTAATTACTTGCTGCACCTGCATGTTAACTTTTTGTGTTTCATGTACGAGGATACCCAAATCACCCTGTACCGCTGCATTCTGTAGTCTTTCTCCATTTAAATAATATTTTTCTTTTCTATTCTTCCTACTAAAGTGGATAACTTCACATTTTCCCACATTATACTCCATCTGCCAAATTCTTGCCCACTCACTTAACCTATCTATATCCCTTTGCAGACTCTTTATGTCCTCCTCACAACTTGCTTTCCCACCTATCTTTGTATCATCTGCAAATTTGGCTACAATACACTCGCTTCCTTCATCCAAGTCATTAATATAGATTGAAAATAGTTGAGGCCCCAGCACTGATCCCTGTGGCACCCCACTAGTTACAGATTGCCATCCTGAAAATGACCCATTTATCCCAACTCTCTGTTTTCTGTTAGTTAGCCAATCCTCTATCCATCTAATATATTACCCAACACCATGAGCTCTTATCTTATGCAGCAACCTTTTATGTGGCACCTTGTCGAATGTCTTTTGGAAATCCAAATACACTACATCTACTGGTTCCCCTTTATCCACCCTGCTCGTTACCTCCTCAAAGAACTCTAATAGATTTGTCAAACATGATTTCCCTTTCATAAAATCATGTTGACTCTGTTTGATTGTATTATGATTTTCTAAATGCCCTGCTACTACTTCCTTAATAATGGATTCGAGCATTTTGCCAATGACAGATGTTAGGCTAACTGGCCTATAGTTTCCTGCTTTCTGTCTCCCTCCTTTTTTGAATAAAGGCATTACATTTACGGTTTTCCAATCCGCAGGGACTTTTCCAGAGTCAAGGGAATTTTGGAAGATTACAACCAATGCATCCACTATCTCTGTAGCCACTTCTTTTAAAACCCTAGGATGCAGGCCATCAGGTCCAGGGGACTTGTCAGCCTTTAGACCCATAAGTTTGCCAAGCACTTTTTCTCTAGTGATAGTGATTGTTTTAAGTTCCTCCCTCCCTTTTGCCCCTTGATTTTCTACTATTACTGGGATGTTTTTAGTGTCCTCTACTGTGAAGACAGATACAAAATATTTGTTCAATGCCTTTGCCATTTCCTTGTTTCCCATTATTATTTCCCCAGTCTCGTCCTCTAAGGGACCAACATTTATTTTAGCTACTTTTCCTTTTTATATACTTGTAGAAGCTTTTACTGTCAGTTTTTATATTTCTTGCTAGTTTACTCTCAGAAGCTATTTTCTCCCTCTTTATTTTTTTTAGTCATCCTTTGTTGGTTTCTAAAATGTTCCCAATCTTCTGGCCTACCACTAATCTTTGCAACACTGTATGCCTTTTCTTTCAATTTGATAACATCCTTAACTTCCTTGGTTAGCCATGGTTGGTTCATCCTTCTGTTCGAGTCTTTATTTCTCACTGAAATATATCTTTGTTGTGAGTCATGAAATATCTCTTTAAATATCTGCCACTGCTTTTCCACTGTCTTACCTTCTAATCTATTTTCCCAGTCCACTTTAGCCAATTCTCTCCTCATACCTTTGTAATTGCCTTTATTTAAGTTTAATACTCTAGTTTCAGACCCAAGTTTCTCACCTTTAAACTGAATGTGGAATTCTATCATGTTATGGTCACTCTTCCCCAGAGGATCCTTTACTATGAGATCATTAATTAATCCTGTTTCATTACACATTACCAGATCTAAAATAGCCTGTTCCCTGGTCAGTTCCACAACGTATTGTTCCAAGAAACTGTCCCGAATACACTCTATGAACTCGTCCTCAAGGCTGCTTTTGCAAATTTGATTTGTCCAATATATATGAAGATTAAAATCGCCCACAATTATTGCAGTACCTTTCTTGCAAGCCCCCATTATTTATTGATTTAAACTCTGTCCTATAGTGTAGCTACTGCTAGGGGGCCTATAGACTACTCCCACCAGTGCCTGGACGAACTCGAGCAGCTCTGGGCCTGGAAGGCCCAGCTGTAGACTGCAGCATCTCGGCATGGGTGGCAGCAGTCTGGGCTGGCTGGATGACAGGCAACAGCAATTGCACTGGCAGAGTAGCAGTGGTGGGAGTAGGTAGGCTGTCATCCTGAGAGAGGACAGCAGGTTCTTGCTCCACGGAGCCACTGCCACTCCCTGGGGCGGTGCCTCAGCATTCCTAGCCATCTGTTCGGGGACAGATTGCTGGACTGCTGTGAGACCCTGCAAGCCCCTTTCCACACTCGTAAACCCAGCCACGATGGCAGCAGTCTGAGCTTCCACAGCAGAACTGAGATTTTGGGTCGCTTCCACCTGTGCGGCAATGGAAGCTGTGACATCACCCATTACACGCAGCCTCATGACTGGGTCCACAAGGTCTCTCATGGAGTTGTCCATCATTTCCATCCTGGAAATCATGGGCTTCAAGCTCCATGCAAAGCCCCGTACAATGTTGAAGCCTGACTCCATATCCTTGACATTGCTAGGCTTGCCATTGCACCTAGCAATTCGGTGTCCATCGCCATCACCCTTCTTCTGAAGGCCGCCCCATCGAGGTCATCATCTGAGTCCTGTGCAGCAGAACTCGTGCGCAAACTCGCTATCCAGGGAGCTGGCACCCGAGATACCCTTTCTCCCTGGCCTTGTTGCAGCCCATTCTTGCCCGGTGACTCATCATGTGCAGATCCCGCCTCTATACTACCCTCTAAAGTACGCGTCAATTTCTGAGCTGTTGTCTGCGGTCTGCGAGTGTCCCATGCAGTGCCGGTGTGTCTTCTTCTCCTCTATCACTGTTCTCCTCCATCACTTCAGGGATTGGCTGGCCAGGTTGGCGTTCATGGGTATCTGAAAGAAGAGAGGCACAAGGGTTGGGTTGTGGTGAGGGGAGCGGGGAGAAGCAAGATATCCATGCAAAAACCATCAGCAGCATGTAAGTGAGAAGAGATTGTGGGATGAGGGGGAAGTGGGGTGTGAGAAGAAGGATTAGGTATAAGCATACCATCATCATCAGTAATGCTTTCAACCTCGCCACTCACCACGGACTCTGTGACTGCCCCTCCAACGATGTCCAGAACTGCTTCCTCCAGCTCCATCAGGTTCTGAAGTCTGGCTTCCCCTCCACCTGTCTGCTGGTGCTCCCGGTGGTTGTGTGCCATCTTTGTCTGGAAGAGAAAGGGAAGTGTGTCACCAGAAAGCAGGTAAGTGATTGGTAGGTGAGTATTTTTCTCTTTCTCGCTTTTTTCCAAAATAAATTTTTGTGGTTTATAGTTTCTAGGGTCTCTGTTGTGTAGCGGCGAGTGCTGGTAAACAAGAGCCCTTGAGTATATCATTTAATTGTAGTGTAATTAGTGGTATTGATTTGATTTAATTTAATTTGAATTAATTAAAGGGTAAGTCATGGCAGCACAGCTCGGCCCCGTGGCATGTTCCTCCTGCACTATATGGGAAATCAGGGACACTTCCTGTGTCCCTGACGACCATGTGTGCGGGAAGTGTATACAGCTGCAGCCACTGACAGACTGCATTGCGGCACTGGAGCTGCGAAATGGATACATACTGGAGCATTCGCGATGCTGCGCACATCGTGGATAACACGTTTAGGGAGTTGGTCACGCCGCAGGTAAAGGCTGCACAGGCAGGAAGGGAATGGGTGACCGCCAGGCAGAGTAGTAGGCGCAAGCAGGTAGTGCAGGGGTCCCCTGTGGCCATCCCCCTTTCAAACAGATATACCACTTTGGATATTGTTGAGGGGGATGGCTTATCGGGGGAAGGCAGCAGCAGCCAACTTCCTGGCACCATGGGTGGTCCTGCTGCACAGGACGGGAGGAAAAAAAGCGGGAGAGCTATAGTGATTGGGGATTCTATTGTAAGGGGAATAGATAGGCGTTTCTGCGGCCGCAAACGAGACTCCAGGATGGTATGTTGCCTCCCTGGTGCAAGGGTCAAGGATGTCTCGGAGCGGCTGCAGGGCATTCTGGAGGGGGAGGGTGAACAGCCAGTTGTCGTGGTGCATATAGGTACCAACGATATAGGTAAAAAACGGGATGAGGTCCTAAAAGCTGAATATAGGGAGTTAGGAGGTAAATTAAAAAATAGGACCTCAAAGGTAGTAATCTCAGGATTGCTACCAGTGCCACGTGCTAGTCAGAGTAGAAATAGAAGGATATTTCAGATGAATACGTGGCTAGAGGAATGGTGCAAGGGGGAGGGATTCAAATTCCTGGGACATTGGAACCAGTTCTGGGGGAGGTGGGACCAGTACAAACTGGATGGTTTGCACTTGGGCGGGACTGGAACCGATGTCCTAGGGGGAGTGTTTGCTAGTGCTGTTGGGGAGGGTTTAAACTAAAATGGCAGGGGGTTGGGAACCTGTGCAGGGAGACAGAGGAAAGGGAAGCAAGGATAGAAACAAAAGACAGGAAGGAGAAAAGCAAAAGTGGAAGGCATCGAAATCAAGGGTGTAAATCAAACAGGGCCACAGTAAATAATAGTTCTAAAAGGACTAAGAGTGTTAAAAAATCAAGCCTGAAGGCTTTGTGTCTTAATGCGAGGAGCATTCGTAATAAGGTGGATGAATTAGCTGCGCAAATAGATGTAAACGGATATGATATAATTGGGATTACGGAGACATGGCTCCAGGATGACCAAGTCTGGGAATTCAACATCCAGGGGTATTCAATATTCAGGAAGGACAGGAAAAAAGGAAAAGGAGGTGGGGTAGCATTGCTGGTTAAAGAGGAGATTAACACAATAGTAAGGAAGGATATTAGCTCTGATGATGTGGAATCTGTATGGGCAGAGCTGAGAAATACCAAGGGGCAGAAAACGTTAGTGGGAGTTGTATACAGACCCCCAAACAGTAATGCTGAGGTTGGGGATGGCATTAAACGGGAAATTAGAGACGCGTGCAATAAGGGCACAGCAGTTATCATGGGTGACTTTAATCTACATATAGATTGGGCTAACCAAATTAGTAACAATACTGTGGAGGAGGAATTCCTAGAGTGTATACGAGATGGTTTTCTGGACCAATATGTCGAGGAACCAACTAGAGATCAGGCCATCTTAGACTGGGTATTATGTAATGAGAAAGGATTAATTAGCAATCTTGTTGTGTGAGGCCCCTTGGGGAGGAGCGATCATAATATGATAGAATTCTTCATTAAAATGGAGAGTGAAGTAGTTGACTCAGAGACTAGGGTCCTGAATTTAAGTAAAGGAAACTACGATGGTATGAGGCACGAGTTGGCTAGGATGGATTGGGGAACGTTACTTAAAGGGTTGACGGTGGATAGGCAATGGCAAACATTTAAAGATCGCATGGATGAACTACAGAATTTGTTCATCCCAGTTTGGCCTAAAAATGAACCAAAAAAGGCGACTCAACCGTGGCTAACAAGGGAAATTAGGGATAGCATAAGATCCAAGGAGAGGACATATAATTTGGCCAGAAAAAGCAGCAAACCTGAGGATTGGGAGCAGTTTAGGATTCAGCAAAGGAGGACAAAGGGATTAATTAAGAGGAGGAAAATAGATTATGAGAGTAAGCTTGCAGGGAACATAAAAACTGACTGTAAAAGCTTCTATAGATATGTGAAGAGAAAAAGATTCGTGAAGTCAAGTGTAGGTCCCTTGCAGTCAGAATCAGGGAAATTTATAATGGGGAACAAAGAAATGGCAGACCAATTAAATACATACTTTGGTTCTGTCTTCACAAAGGAGGACACAAATAACCTCCCAGAGATGTCGGGGAACATAGGGTCTAATGAGAGGGAGGAATTGAATGAAATCAGTATTTGTAGGGAAATGGTGTTAGGGAAATTGATGGGATTGAATGCTGATAAATCCCCAGGGCCTGATAATCTACATCCTAGGGTACTTAAGGAAGTGGCCCTAGAAATAGTAGATGCATTGCTGGTCATCTTCCAAAATTCTATAGACTCTGGAACAGTTCCCATGGATTGGAGGGTAGCTAATGTAACCCTACTATTTAATAAAGGTGGTAGAGAGAAAACGGGGAATTATAGACCGGTAAGTCTGACATCGGTAGTGGGGAAAATGCTAGAGTCCATTATAAAAGATGTAATAGCAGAGCACTTGGAAAACAGTGACAGGATCAGACAAAGTCGACATGGATTTACAAAAGGTAAATCATGCTTGACTAATCTACTGGAATTTTTTGAGAATGTAACTGGTAGAATAGATAAGGGAGAACCAGTGGATGTGGTGTATTTGGACTTTCAGAAGGCTTTCGATAAGGTCCCGCATAAGAGATTAGTGTGCAAAGTTAAAGCACACGGGATTGGGGATAAGGTACTGTCTTGGATAGAGAACTGGTTGGCAGACAGTAAGCAAAGAGTTGGAATAAATGGGTCTTTTTCCGAGTGGCAGGCAGTGACTAGTGGGGTACCGCAGGGATCGGTGCTAGGACCCCAGCTATTCACAATATATATCAATGATCTAGACGAGGGAACTAGATGTAATATCTCCAAGTTTGCAGACAACACAAAGCTGGGTGGGTGTGTGTGCTGTGAGGAGGATGCAGAGAAACTCCAGTATGATTTGGACAGGTTGGGTGATTGGGCAGATGCATGGCAAATGCAGTATAAGTGGATAAATGCGAGGTTATCCACTTCGGTGGCAAAAACAGGAAGGCAGATTATTATCTGAACGGCAATAGATTGGGAAAAGGGGAAGTGCAACGAGACCTGGGTGTCCTTGTGCACCAGTCGCTGAAGGTAAGCATACAAGTGCAGCAGGCGGTTAAGAAGGCAAATGGTATGTCGGCCTTCATAGCGAGAGGATTCGAGTACAGGAGCAAGGATGTCTTGCTGCAGTTGTACAGGGCCTTGGTGAGACCACACCTTGAGTATTGTGTGCAGTTTTGGTCACCTTATCTGAGGAAGGATGTTCTTGCCATGTAGAGAGTGCAGCGAAGATTCACCAGACTGATACCTGGGATGGCAGGAATGACGTATGAGGAGAGATTGGGTCGATTAGTCTTATATTCGCTAGAGTTTAGAAGAATGAGAGGGGATCTCATTGAAACTTATAAAATTCTAACAGGACTAGACAGACTAGATGCAGGAAGGATGTTCCCGATGGCGGGGGAGTCCAGAACCAGGGGTCACAGTCTAAGGACAAGGGGTAAGCCATTTAGGACTGAGATGAGGAGGAATTTCTTCACCCAGAGAGTGGTGAACCTGTGGAATTCTCTACCACGCAAGGCAGTTGAGGCCAATTCATTAAATATATTCAAGAAGGAGTTAGATATATTTCTTAAGGCTAAAGGGATCAAGGGATATGGGGAGAAAGCAGGGACAGGGTACTGAATTTGGATGATCAGCCATGATCTCATTAAATGGCGGAACAGGCTCGAGGGGCCGAATGGCCTACTCTGCTCCTATCTTCTATGTTTCTATTAGTGTGGTGCAATGTGTTTGGGTGATGTGCCTGCCATGGTTGAATAGCTGGCAGTGTGTGCAAGGTGTGAGATGTGGGTGTGAGTATTGCAGCAGTGGTAAGTGTGTGAGGGTGAGGTGAAACTATGATTGTGAGGTATGAGTGTTGATTGCTAGAGATTGTTGGTAGGTGAGTGATGGTGGTGTGGTGCATTGAGCAGTGTGTGAGGCTAGTGGTGCAGTTGGTAGGATATGGCATTTGAAGATGCATTCACTCACCTTGACTACTCGTGTGAGGTCATTAAACTTTTTGCGGCCTGGATCCAGTTCCTAGGGACAACATTCGTCGCACTGAAGGCTTGAGCGAACTCCCTCAGCCTTCTGGTGTTCAGCCTTGAAGGCCTGATGCCCCCCTGCGGGTAGAGGGCCTCACGGCGTCTTTGTACTCCCAGAACCAAGGCCTCCAGTGTCGCATCCGAAAATCTCCTCTCACTTTCCCTTGGCTGTTGGGCCATGGTTCTGTTCACAATGACAATGAGGTGCTTTTGCAACAAAGCACCCCCCCCCTTTAAGTAGTGCAGAGAACCTAGACCAAACTTTATTGGCCAGTAGCCTGTACCCGATATTGGCCCCCCTGTTCAGCACGAAGCCAAACAGCAGCTGAGATCAGCGCTGCAATCATTATAATGAACAGGCAGCACGAATTTTGTGCGCTGCCTGCACCACTTTGAATGGGCATGGGCACATCGCACTGCGCAATACCCGCGCCCATTTTTGGGCCTCATTCAATTTTTCTAGGCCATAGAATCATAGAATAGAACAGCACAGAAGGAGGGCATTCAGCCCATCAAGTCTGCGCCAATTCTTTCGAAGAGCAATCCAGTTAGTCCCACTCCCCTGCTCTTTCACCATCCATATCTCTGCAATTTTTTTCTCCTTCAAGTATTTATCCAATTCCCTTTAGGATGTTACTATTGAATCTGTATCCACCACCCTATCAGGCAGTGCATTCCAAATCTAACTACTCGTTGGATAAAAAAGTTTTTCCTCATGTCGCCTCTGGTTCTTTTGCCAATCACCTTAAATCTGTGCCCTCGCACTATCGACCCTTCAGCCATTGGAAACAGTTTATCTTTATTTACTCTAAACCGTTCATGATTTTAAACATGCCTATCAAATCCCCATCTTAGCCTTCTGTGCTCCAAGGAGAGCAACCCCAGCTTCTCCAGTCTATCCACGTAACTGTAATCCCCCATCCCTGGAACCATTCTAGTAAATCTCTTCTGTACCCTCTCCAAAGCCTTCACGTCCTTCCTTAAGTGTGGTGCCCAGAATTGGACACAATACTCCAGCTGGGGCCGAACTAGTGTTTTATAAAGGTTTAGCATAACTTCCTGGCTTTTGTACTCCAAGTGATATTCAAAATGGAGGAGTAATGATTCATTAGTTGAAGTGGGGAAGTAGGTGGTGATCAGCAGGGGTTTCCTTGGCCATGTTTGTCAATAGGCAGGGGTAAAAACAGTCTGTAAATAGACCACCAACAGGCAAACACCATAGTTACAATAGAGTGAAACAAGCAAATTTCCATATTATCTGCCATCCTTACACTTATGCTTTACTTAAAAGGTTAAAAAGGTTAATTGAATTTAAAACAAATTAACTTTACAACAAACTCACCACAGAACTGATGCAGATTAAGTACACAAAACTTTAAAGTTCCCTTTTTTTTCTGCTTTCGGAGATCTTTGGTGACTGGTGGAGGCCTTGAGCAAGCTGTCTGCATTGTGTCTCAGAAGAGCAGCGGTGCTTTATGTGGAACAGACTTACAGGATGAAAGAAATACCATTTAAAACTGGTCAAAAATAAGTCAAGGTTCAGCTGGAGCAGCAACTTAAACACTACAATTGGCCTTAGTCCCCCTGGGCTGGGACTGGAGATATCAGGGTTCCCACTCCTAATTGCTATATAATGACTCCTTTTGGAAAGTGTGCAACTGGGCATTGGGTGAGGGCTGAACCAGACTTGGCCCCATTGTCAAATAGTCTGCTGAAACTATCTATCCTCACACCTGGATTTGGCCACATGGGTCATATTTCTTTGTTTGTCATCTGTGAAACTGAAAAGATCAGTGCTTTCAGGAGAAAATTGGGGTCGATTGTAAAGCATTATGGTACAAACAGGTCATCCAACTTATAATGGAAACATTATTCAAAGCCTGCCTGTACTTATTTTTCTGTTAATGGAAAGAAGAGAAAAAAAATCTAATTTGTAACTAGGATAGAACTTGAAAAACAATTGAAAAAATAACAATACAAGATTAAAATGAAGAAATAAATGTGTGGATTGGGTTGGGATTTGGACTGAATTAGACTCACATGTCCCACTTTAATTATGTCACAGGTATTGTAATACTGAAAAAGATGTCTTTGAGATATAATTAACTATTTTATACCTACTTAGTACTTAGAAGGTACTAAGTAGGTACTGTATAAAGAAATAACAACAGAAAATGCTGGAAAAACTCAGCAGGCCAGGCAGCATCCGTGGAGAGAGAAAGAGAGTTAACGTTTCAGGTCGATGACCTTTCGTCAGAACATCCGCAGTATTTTACTGTATAAAGAAGTTCTTCTACTTTCTTTCTTACTTAGTACTTATTACTGTAGCTGCAAGATTCAACCTATAACGTTCACAAACTTTTAGCAGTATTTGTTTTAAATGTTTGCTTCCAATTTAAATTTAACCTTTAGCAACACTACTGTATTGTAAAATCTTATCTGAATCCATGATATTTCCAAACCTACTTATAAATAATGAAGGGTTGTGACTTCATCATCTGTTCATGATTGAGTCTTCAGTACTTGTGTAGAAAAGTGGATATTCCTCCGTGTTCTCCATTGTATGTGCCCTATTTTTCGATCATTTTTAAGATAAAAAACAATGCACTAATTAATTTAATAGCAGGCTAGAGACTTTTGAGGACATTGTTATGTTTAGAGAGGTGATAAAAATCCCATCTTGTAAGATTGAATCTTAGAAGATTGGATCTCTCAATCAACAGGAAAGAATCAAGTAAATGACTGGCTTTCTTCATGTTGTACATGGAATTTATGTGAAAAAGTTCAACGTAATGGCCTAGGTTTTCCATCTCCCACCTCCTCAATTTTTTGGCAGATCTGGCGAGGGAAAAGACAGCCTCCCCAACATTTTTGGGGGGTTGTTTCCCCTGGGTCACAATACATCCACCTATATGTGCGTAGGCATACAATAATGCAATGGAAATTAAGGAAATGAGACCTCTACCATGTTTCCTGCCATTTGTACTGTTTAAACACTTGACAGAAGTGCTGCCTGTTTGGCCCAGCTATCTAGCCTTTAGCGGTAGGCAGCTGGTGGGGCTAGAAATCTGATGCAAGCGCTCAGGGAACCCTGCTATGCAGCCCAAGAAGGGAGGATAACATTTTTTCACAACAAAAATCCTACTTTTCAGGCAGCATGGAGACCTGCCACATCAAAACTCAGCTCTCTTTTTGGTAGGACTTCCCCAGCGGAGACCAGGAGTAGGCCAGGGAATCCACCTCCAGTATGATTATTAATCCGATCCCAGAAAGTCAGCCACGATCAGAGGAGCATCTCTGTGGTGGGTGAAACTCCCACACCACTCCTCAAAAATATGCCCCAATCAAGAGGGAAATGAGGCAGTAAGCCTAGGTAATGCCTCCTAGGCTTAAATATATTCAAGAAGGAGTTAGATATATTTCTTAAGGCTAAAGGGATCAAGGGATATGGGGAGAAGGCAGGGACAGGGTACTGAATTTGGATGATCAGCCATAA
The DNA here is from genome assembly GCA_030390025.1 of Squalus acanthias. Classification (NCBI taxonomy): domain Eukaryota; kingdom Metazoa; phylum Chordata; class Chondrichthyes; order Squaliformes; family Squalidae; genus Squalus; species Squalus acanthias. The sequence continues at coordinate 151,137,939 of CM059426.1, read as the reverse complement.
TCTCATTGAATGGCGGAGCAGGCTCGAGGGGCCGAATGGCCTACTCCTGCTCCTATCTTCTATGATTCTAGGTCTGTATCTTAAAAATAATCTTTGTGTATATTATATATATATATATACCAGTAAACCTCCCGCAGTGCAGCTCACTGTAATTCAGAGGATGTGCTGTTTTATATGGAGGAACATTATACCATGGTGGGGAATTTTCTCAGAGCTTCTCCTGCTCTGCCACCGGTAGTTCGGCAGAAACCCCTTTTACACGCGTAACTTGGGTTTCCCCCAAACCAAATTCACCTCCTATGTAAAATATAATGTATGTGTGTGTCTCTTTATGGCTGAAAGATGTAATTCATCTACATTCTTGAAATGAATCGTATGGTTCAGTTGGAGCTCAGGTTGCAGATGAGAACACTAGTTTTATTTGATTAACAGGTCAATGAAAATGTGTAAATATTGTGGGACCACTTTGTTCTTGGATAGAAGGAGCTGAAACACACATTTTAAGATTGTTTTCATTTGTAAGCGAGAGGTAGAAAGTGTAAATTATCCTAATAGTAAGAATCATTGTTTAAAAAGGTTTAACCTTTATTACATTTTGAAGCTCTTCAATTATTTTTAGTTATTTTTTACTTACTTAAGAAGGGTTGGAGAGAGAAACCAAGAAATTATAGACCTATTAGTCAGTTGTAGGGAAGTTACAAGAATCTGTTATTAGGGACAGAGTGACTGAGCACTTGGACAAATATGAACTGATCAGAGAGAGGCAGCATGGAATTGTAAAGTGTAAGTCATGTCTAACGAACCTAGTTGAATTTTTTGAGGTCATTAATGTGGTATATAAGGGAGTGTCTATGGACGTTATTTATATGGACTTCTAGAAGGCATTCGATAAGGTGCCACACAAGAGAATGTTAGGAAAAATGGAAGCGCATGAAATTGGAGGCAACCTTTTCACTAAGGTAGGGAATTGTTTAGGAGGTAGGAGATGGAGAGTAGGGATAATGGGTATGTACTCCAATTGGCAGGATGTGACTAGTGGTCCAGGGATCTGTACGGGGTCATCAGTTTTTCACTATATTTATAAATGACTTGGATGAAGGAACAGAGAGCGTATATCCAAGTTTGCTGATGGCACTAGGTTAGGTGGCCTAGTAAGTAGTGTAGAGGGGAGCAGAAAGTTGCAAAGAAACATTGATAGATTAAGTGAGTGGGTAAAACTGTGGCAGATCGAGTTCAATGTGGGAAGTGTCCACTTTAGACCTAAGAAAGATAGATCAGAGTATTTTCTAAATGGTGAGAGGCTAGGAACTGTGGAGGAGCAGAGAGATTTAGGGGTCCGAGTACAGAAACTAGCGGACAGGTACAAAAAATAATTAAAAAGACTAATGAAATGTTAGCCTTCATCTCAAGGGGCTGAAATTCAAAGGGGCAGGAGTTATGGTACAGTTGTATAAAGCTTTGGTTAGACCCCATTTAGATTACTGCGTTCAGTTCTGGGCACCACACCTCAAGGAGAATATACTGGCCTTGGAGGGGGTGCAGCGCAGATTCACCAGAATGATACTGGGGCTAAAAGAGTTAAATTATGAGGACAGGTTGCATAGACTAGGCTTGTATTCCCTCAAGTATAGAAGATTAAGGGGTGATATAGTTGATATGTTTAAGATGATTAAAGGATTTGATAGGGTAGATAGAGAGAAACTATTTCCTCTGGGGACCCAGAACAAGGGGGTATAACCTTAAAATTAGAGCTAGGCCATTCAGGGGTAATGTCAGGATGTACTTCTTCACACAAAGGATAGTGGGAATCTTGAACTCTCTCCCCCAAAAAGCTGTTGAGGCTAGGTCAATTCAAAATTTCAAAACTGAGATTGAAAGTTTTTGTTAGGCAAGGGTAATGGAGTTAAGATACAGATCAGCCATGTTCTAACTGAATCGCAGAACAGGCTCAAGGGACTGAATGGCCTCCTCCTGTTCCTAAGTTCTAAAAGGTCTGCTGCAGCTCTTGAGAAAGAAGAAGTCAGGTCAATGAACACCAGGGCTGAGAGTCAATCACGTGAAAAGCATGAACCAATCAGGTGTGGTAGAATAAATTTGTTTAAATTGCAATAAATTTGCCTCTGATTAAGAATAACACATAAGTGTTACAGGTAGTGCTACACAAAATAACTTTTAAAGTATTATAGTGAATCTCCTGTTACCTTGTTCACAGTTAGGTGGAAGAAATGGTGGCCCTGAAATTTTACAGGTTCTCCCAGTTTCCTGTCATAACTTCAGCAGGAGATCAGTGTAAACCTTAGAGAAACAGCATTAACAGTCACCTTTTGCCATTTACATTGTTTCGTCAGAGATTCTGCTGGCTTCCTGTGGGAGAATGCCCTGTAGAATTTCCAGGCAATGTTTGTTGTAACAGACTGAGAAAGGAGCAAGCAAAAACAACAGGGGGTAAAAATTCAGTTGGTTGCGCCTCCCGTTAGCGCCTTAAGAGGGCGCTAATGGGGCGCAAAGCCGCTAACGCCCGGGCGCAGCGATGTTTGCGCCGCTCGAGAACTTAACTTGAGATTGTGCGGCAGCGCTAAAACTTACCGCTGCGACCACCTGCGCGCGCAGATTGTGACGTCATTCCATGGTGCAACGCCCTTGTGGCGCCCCGGAGTGGAAATTGAGTGGTGCCCCCTGCCTTACCGCCTGGCGCATCCAACGACCAGAAGACTGGAACGCTATCAATCGCTGTGGGGCTGGGGGGGGCGCTATTTAAAGGGGGCCTCTTCCTGTCTTTTATTGTTGGTGGCATTTTTGAACTACGCATTCTGAGAGAGAGAGGGAGAGACTTCTGGAGAGATTCAACGTTGTGTGAAGGAGTTTTGGGTAGTGAGCAGCACTTTGCAGGTTCATTTTGATTTGCCATTCCTTGTATCGATTTAGCAGAGACTGTGGGAGCTGCACTCTGAGCTCTTTGCCTGGTACTCTCCATTGTTCTTTCCAGCACATTTGATGTGCAAGTCTCTCCAGGCCGAGATTCAAGGCTGCAATGAACAGGATGTGGATGGAAAGCAAGATTAACCATCCCCTTTAAGAACTGGCCCGTGCCATTGTGTGTGTGTTCCATTGCTGACTGACATTACATGAGCTTCGCCAGCGCTCTGAGGTAGCGCCTCACTCCTTGGCCTTTGCGCCTTAAGACAGGTGTGCAGCGCCTGCTTTAGCGCTCCACTCACCTCCCAGGGCGGTAAAAGTGAAGGGGTAAAAATTCACTTGGTTGCGCCTCCCGTTAGCGCCTTAAGAGGGCGCTAATGGGGCGTTAAGCCGCTAACGCCCGGGCGCAGCGATGTTTGCGCCGCTCGAGAACTTAACTTGAGATTGTGCGGCGGCGCTAAAACTTACCGCTGCGACCACCTGCGCGCGTAGATTGTGACGTCATTCCATGGTGCAACGCCCTTGGGGCGCCCCGGAGCGGAAATTGAGTGGCGCCCCCTGCCTTACCGCCTGGCGCTTCCAACGACCGGAAGACTGGAACGCTATCAATCGGTGTGGGGCTGGGGGGGGGGCGCTATTTAAAGGGGGCCTCTTCCTGTCTTTTTCTGTGGTCGACATTTATGCACCACTCGTTCTGAGAGAGAGAGAGAGATTCGGAGAGAGAGAGAGAGAGACTTTTTGCCTATTCATCCTAACTTTGTTGCTACTTTAGTTGCTGTACCTCATTACTTTTCTGGCAAAGAGAATATGGGGGCTGCAATGATTGGGGGCGTCGTCCTGCTCCAGCTGAATCGGAGGATACAGAGACGCAGACAGAGAGTGGCAATGATGGCCAGACGGAGGAGGGCCATCAGGCGCATGTACAGGAGAGCTTACCCTCCCAGGGTATATCGTGAACAGCTCTCCTACATCCATATGTCCGAGGAGCTGTGTTTGCGAAGGCTGCGATTCAGCAAGGAGGTGGTCACTGAGCTCTGCCACCTGCTGCAGCCAGATCTGCAGCCTCAGCTGAGGTCCAGGACGTCTCTGTCGGTGGCAGTGAAGGTCACAGTGGCTTTGAACTTCTACGCCACTGGCTCATTCCAAGCTGCTGTTGGGGACCTCGCCAATATCTCCCAGTTTGCGGTGCATCGCTGCATCCGGCAGGTCACCAATGCCCTCTTCAGAAGGAGACGAGACTTCATCTCTTTCCCTATGACCCCAGACAAGCAGTGTGACCGTGCTCTGGGCTTTGCGAGGGTAGCGGGCTTCCCCATGGTGCAGGGCGCCATTGACTGCACGCATGTGGCTTTGCGTGCTCCGCGAGAGAATGCAGAGGAATTCAGGAACAGAAAGGGGTTCCATTCCTTGAATGTGCAGTTGGTCTGTGACCACAGACAGGTGATACTCGCTGTCAATGCCCACTATCCGGGCAGCTGCCACGATGCTTTCATCCTGCGCCAGACTACTGTGGCAGAAGTTTTCGAGGCACCGCATCAGCCAGTTGGTTGGCTTCTGGGGGACAAGGGGTACGCATTGAGCTCCTGGCTGATGACACCGCTCCGTACGCCAAACACCCCTGCTGAGCTGCGGTACAATGAAAGCCATCAAGCAACCAGGAACATTATTGAGCGCACAATCGGCGTGCTGAAACAACGGTTCCGCTGTCTGGACCATTCCGGAGGAGCCCTGCAGTACTCGCCTGAGCAAGTATCGAACTTCGTAGTCGTGTGCTGCATGTTGCACAACATGGCAATCCTCAGGACCCAGCCAATGCCACCAGGCCTTGTAGCACCACCAGAGGAGGAGGAGGAAGAGGAGGAAGAGGACGAGGACGATGATCATCAGCAGCACCAAGGCGGGAGGGCGGCCCACAATGGTCAAACTGCAAGGGCCGTCCGTCAACGAATAATAGCAAGCCGCTTCTAGGGCCCCTGCCATTGCTACAAACACTAATCAACCCAGCACGCAACCCCTAAGCCGGCCAAGGCACCAATAATTCCAACCACCAGCCATGTATATTTTGAATACAGAAACTTATTTATTTTACAAACTCTGTGTGTGTCAATTCCTCATGACAAACTCATAGAAATAAACACAAAAAAACAGACAATAACATAACTGGTTCTCACAACCTGGAGATAATGTCCAAAACACTAAACAAAAGTTGGACCATGAACCTCGGCCTTTAATAAAAAAATGACCAGCATTTTGTCACACCTCCTACTTTTTGCCCTTCGAGGGTGATCTCCTTCCCTTGCGCACTTCCCCCCTTCTAACCCTACTGCTCCTCCGTAATGGGACCTCAGTGGCTGCAGCAAGGCTGGTGGAAGGCTGCTGCTCGTCAGACCCTGACACTGCAGATGCCCCTGAAGGACGGCCTCGACCACTTCTGGGCCTGGAGGGCCCGGCTGCAGACTGCACCAACTCTGCATGGGCGGCAGCAGTCTGTCCTACAGGCGGTGGCAAGTGCAGTGGAGAAGTGACAGTGTTGGCAGCAGGAATGCTGTCATCGTGAGAGAGGCCAGCAACTCCCTGCTCGCCCGACACACTGGCACTCCCACGGGGCAGCACTTCAGCATCCAGAGCAATCTGCCGGAGAACAGATTGCTGGCCTGCTGCGGCGCGGTGACAGCCCCGGGGACATGTGCACGAACCATCGAGGTTGGCAGCAGTCTGTGCTCGCGTGGCCTCCATCTGAGTCTGTATGAGAGCAGTCAGAGGTGGGATCACGGCAGCCAGTGACTGAATTGCAGCACTAAGCGTTAGTGTGGCATCCGCCTGTGCTACAGCGAAGTGCTCCACACTCCTTGCCAGTGACTCAATGCATTCGGGCACCCTTCCCACTGCACCCATGAGCTCAGTGTGCATGCCCACCGCCTGGGTGTTCATTTCTGCAATCAGCCGCTCCTCCTCTGCGTCCATTGCAGTAGGAGTGTCCGGCATACTCTCCCTCTGGGGAGAAGGCCCCCGTTCTTCCCTACCCCCCCATGGCGTTGCTGCAGCCCGCTGGGTCCTGGAGCTTCACCATCATCAGCCCCTTCCCCCCTGCTCCCCTCCGGGGAAGGCGTGTTCCCAGTGTGGGCATGGGCTTCCTCGGGAGAGGGTGGCACTGATGCTCCGGCTTCCTCTTCCTCCTCGGCTGCAGCTTCACTCCCAGTGGCAGCTTCAGGGCCCATCTCCTCAGCTGGTGAATCACCATCTGAAAGCAGGGAGGTACAAGAGTGGCTTTAGCGTGAGGACAGGGTGGCAGTAAGGGAGGAATAAGTGCAGCGAGTTAGCAAGTTGGATTGAAAGTGTCAAAGGCTGGTGTTGTGAGGGACAAGTGGAAGGACAGAGGACAAAAAGGTGATGACCTTACCATTGCTGTCCAGAACGGGGTCGGCGTCTCCAGTGGCGACGGGACCGATCACCCGGCTTGCCACAATCCTGTGGACGCGTTCCTCCAGATCGCTGAGGGGTTGCAGCTGAAGCCGCCCTCCACCTGTCCGTTGCTGCTGTCTCCTATTATGAGCCAGCTTAGCCTGCAAGAAAAAGGACAGCATCTGAGTAAATATACAGCCATGGTCTTGCCTGATGTGCCTCCCATAGGTGAATAGCCCTTACTGTATGCAGCCATGGTCTTGCCTGATGTGCCTCCCATAGGTGAATAGCCCTTACTGTATACAGCCATGGTCTTGCCTGATGTGCCTCCCATAGGTGATTAGCCCTTACTGTATGCAGCCATGGTCTTGCCTGATGTGCCTCCCATAGGTGAATAGCCCTTACTGTATACAGCCATGGTCTTGCCGGATGTGCCTCCCATAGGTGAATAGCCCTTACTGTATGCAGCCATGGTCTTGCCTGATGTGCCTCCCATAGGTGAATAGCCCTTACTGTATACAGCCATGGTCTTGCCTGATGTGCCTCCCATAGGTGAATAGCCCTTACTGTATGCAGCCATGGTCTTGCCTGATGTGCCTCCCATAGGTGAATAGCCCTTACTGTATGCAAAGTGTGGAATGTGTGTGTGTGTTTGATGAAAGGGCCATAGGTGTTGGATGAGTGTTGTGAATTGGGGTTTTAAGACCCTCTGGCCATAGAGTGAGGTTGAGATGGAGGGATGGAGAGGTATTGAGAAAAAGCCACTCACCCTGACGACCCGAGTGAGGTCGTTGAACTTTTTGCGGCATTGAGTATGGGTCCTGGGCACCATGCTCCTGGAGGAGACGCTCTGAGCCACCTCCCTCCACACTCTTCTGAACTCGCGTGGCAAAGGCCTCCTGCCACTCTCAGGGAACAGCATACATCGTCTGCGCTCCACTGCGTCAACCAGAGCATCCAAGGCCCGCTCGGTGAAGCGATGAGCGCGTTCTCTCACCCTCTCCATGCTTGGCAGCAAAATGGATTCACAGGTCTCTCCAGGCTGAGATTCAAGGCTGCAATGAGCAGGGTGTGGCTGGGGAGCAGGTGGCCCCCCCCGCTTTAAGAAGTGTCCGGCGCCAGTGTGTCTGTGTTCCCTCGCTAACTGGCAGCGGCTGCGCTGCGCTCGCGCGCTGAGTTAGCGCCTCACTCCTTGGCCTTTGCGCCTTAAGACAGGTGTGCAGCGCCTGCTTTAGCGCTCCACTCACCTCCCGGGGCGGTAAAAGTGAAGTTTCCTGTCAGTGCCGATAATTAGCGCCAGGCGCTAATATTTGCGTCCGGACGATATTTGCGCCCCAAATGGGGCGCGACCTAATTTCTACCCCGAAGTTTCCAGTCAGTGCCGATAATTAGCGCCAGGCGCTAATATTTGCGTCCAGACGATATTTGCGCCCCAAATGGGGCGCGACCTAATTTCTACCCCCAGGTGTTGTTGTAGATTGCATTTCAGAGGTTGCAGAGCAGGGGCAACAGTCATTACAGTTACAGTGTGGGGCTCACATCATTGTGTCACCAAACTGGTTTCAATGGCCCAGAGGTGTCAGAACATCACCAATTTAGGAACTATAGGACTTGATCTCCCATGGCGTTGCTCAAAGTGAGTACAGTGTAAATTTGATATATGGTTTGTGTTATTTTGTCTCTCTGAAGCTTGGTTGTGTCTCTATGTATAGAGTGTGCCTGTGTTTTTGTTTATTTAGATGTGTTTTTGTTTGTTCCTTGTTTCTATCATTTGATCTGTTTGTGTGATGTTTTGTAACTTCATCTATTAGTCTTTGTCTGTATTTTGTATGCCTGTTTATTTGTGGTGACGTGTTAATACTGTGTATTTATAAATCCATGGGGGAAAAATTGGTGTGCGCCAAGAGGACTGCCGGTGTCACCGGCAACTTGAGTTAACGGCCGCTGAAAATGGCCGCAGCACTACCGTTGAAAAATTCGCGCTGGGGCTGGCGATGTGTAGTGCAGGGCTACTGTGCAACGCCCTCCTGGTGGCGTTAATGGAGGCCTCAGACCCGAAGTTCCCATCCACAGTCGGCGCTGCAGCTTCTTACAGCCTCTGGGAGCGAGGCTGTGGAGTTCGCAAGGCATTGTGGGCAATTAAAGGGGCTATGAATTAAAGGGCAATGCGCTCAGAACTAGTAAAAATTACAATGCAGTGAAAAAATTCAGGTTTCAGCCCTTACTGCCTTTCAATAAAAAAAATTACCATTAAAAGGAAATCCCAATTGGGATTCTTTAGCACTTAAAACTGAATTCACTTCCGAACCTCAAAAAATGCTAAAAGTGCTTCAGCACTAACACAAATGGCTCAGCAAGCCAGGGAAGGGGCACCCAGGGTCTCGCACGCAGTACTCCAGCTTTGTGCAGGGGGTCAACATTGGAAGAGAGGTCCTTTGCTCACAGGGGCCAGGAGGCCCTCCAGAAAGAACGATGTGGGACCACATCACTGAGGCCATCATTGCCAGCAATGTCATCCCCACCACCTTTTTTTAAATTCATTTTTGGGATGTGGGTGTCGCTGACAAAGCCAACATTTATTGCCCATCCCTAATTGCCCTTGAGAAGGTGGTGGTGAGCCGCTTTCTTGAACCGCTGCAGTCCGTGTGGTGAAGGTACTCCCACAGTGCTGTTAGGTAGGGAGTTCCAGGATTTTGGCCCAGTGACGATGAAGGATCGGCGATATATTTCCAAGTCAGGATGGTGTGTGACTTGGAGGGGAACTTGAAGGTGGTGGTGTTCCCATGCGCCTGCTGCCCTTGTCCTTCTAGGTAGAAGAGGTCACCCGCGGTGGATGGGGTGCCAATCAAGCGGGCTGCTTTGTCCTGGATGGCGTTGAGCTTCTTGAGTGTTGTTGGAGCTGAACTCATCCAGGTAAGTGGAGAGTATTCCATCACACTCCTCACTTGTGCCTTGTTGATGGTAGAAAGGCTTTGGGGAGTCAGGAGGTGAGACACCTGCCACAGAATACCTAGCCTCTGACCTGCTCTTGTTGCCACAGTATTTATGTGGCTGGTCCAGTTAAGTTTCTGGTCAATGGTGACCCCCAGGATGTTGATGGTGGGGGATTCGGCAATGGTAATGCCGTTGAATGTCAAGGGGCGGTGGTTAGAGTCTCGCTTGTTGGAGATAGTCATTGCCTGGCACTTCTGTGGCGCGAATGTTACCTGCCACTTATCAGCCCAAGCCTGAACGTTGTCCAGGTCTTGTTGCATGCAGGCATGGACTGCTTCATTATCTGAGAAGTTGTGAATGGCGCTGAACACTGTGCAGTCATCAACGAACATCCCTATTTCTGACCTTATGTTGGAGGGAAGGTCATTGATGAAGCAGCTGAAGATGGTTGGGCCTAGGACACTGCCCTGAGGAACTCCTGCAGCGATGTCCTGGTGCTGTGATGATTGACCATCAATCACCACAACCATCTTCCTTTGCGCTAGGTATGACTCCAGCCAGTGGAGCGTTTTCCCCCTGATTCCCATTGCCTTCAGTTTTACTAGGGCTCCTTGATGCCACACTCGGCCAAATGCTGCCTTGATGTCAAGGACAGTCACTCTCACCTCACCTCTGGAATTCAGTTCTTTTGTCCATGTTTGGACCAAGGCTGTAATGAGGTCGGGAGCCGAGTGGTCTTGGCGGAACCCAAACTGGGCATCAGTGAGCAGGTTATTGGTGAGTAAGTGCCGCTTGATAGCACTGTCGATGACACCTTCCATCACTTTGCTGATGATTGAGAGTAGACTGATGGGGCGGTAATTGGCCGGGTTGTTTTTGTCCTGCTTTTTGTGGACAGGACATACCTGGGCAATTTTCCACATTGTTGGATAGATGCCAGTGTTGTAGCTGTACTGGAACAGTTTGGCTAGAGACACAGCTAGTTCTGGAGCACAAGTCTTCAGCACGATAGCCGGGATGTTGTCGGGGCCCATAGCCTTTGCTGTATCCAGTGCGCTCAGCCGTTTCTTGATATCACGTGGAGTGAATCCAATTGGCTGAAGACTGGCTTCTGTGATGGTGGCGACCTCGGGAGTAGGCCGATATGGATCATCCACTGGGCACTTCTGGCTGAAGATGGTTGCAAACGCTTCAGCCTTGTCTTTTGCACTCATGTGCTGGGCTCCACCATCATTGAGGATGGGGATGTTCATGGAGCCTCCTCCTCCCGTTAGTTGTTTAATGGTCCACCACCATTCAAGACTGGATGAGGCAGGACTGCAGAGCTTTGATCTGATCCGTTGATTGTGGGATCGCTTAGCCCTGTCTATAGCATGCTGCTTCCGCTTTTTAGCATGCATGTAGTCCTGTGTTGCAGCTTCCCCAGGTTGGCACCTCAGTTTTAGGTATGCCTGGTGCTGCTCCCAGCATGCTCTTCTACACTCCTTATTAAACCAGGGTTGGTCCCCTGGCTTGGTGGTAATGGTAGAGTGAGGGATATGCCGGGCCTTCCTCTTCCCTCTGTGAGCAGATGCTGTAAATCTGAAATGACAGCATAAAATGCTGGAAATACTCAGCAGGTCAGGCAGCATCTCGAACTGAGACGTGAACTCTGTTTCTCTCTCCGCGATGTTGCCTGACCTGCTGAGTATTTGCAGCATTTTCTGTCTTCTCAGAGGCCTTCCTTTACCATCCGAGGCCTTGCAAGCATCCACCAGCTTTCCCTACACACTTAAAAAAACTTTTAACATCTATTGCAGCAAGCCACTACTTCAATAAAATCAAAAAACCCAGTCCAAAAGTTTAAACGCAAACCTACCTGAAAGATGTGTGTGGCCCTTTAAGAAGTGTTGATGGCGCCTCTGTCAGTCTGCTTGCACGCTAGGTTTACGTGGTGTGCTTAGGACCCAACGCTGAACTCAGCGCCAGAGTCGAAGTTCGCAGTGATGACGTCACCACTCCGCCATATTTTTTTTGCAGGGCGCCAGTGCTACTGGGACATCCAAAATGGATGACACGGTGGGACCTGCCACCAGCTGGCAGAAGACCAGTGGCCGCCGCTTTCTTCACTTACCGCCGTGCTAATGGCTGGTGCGAAGGTAGGGATTTTCCTACCCCCTGATCTCTTGCTGCAATTGGAATTGCCTAAGTGTGTCTGTATTGATTGTGAATCTCTTGAGCTGTGTTGAATGTCTGTGATACTGTTTTCTGTCTGTGTTTGTAGTCAAAGCGATATATCTGTGTCTGACCATCTTTTTGTAGTATATTGTGTGGGAATTTGAATGAGGAAAACCTCATTTAAAATATGAAAACATAAGTCTTTATTTTATTTTACATGGGGTATAAACACAATACACTGGGGTAATGAGGGAATACCTAGTTTATTGCAATCTGAAAATGTTTTTTTCATAATACAGCACTGCTCCATATGTATTTTATTACTGTGTAAACAACAATAACACATACTCCATACCATTGATTATGCATAGTTCCCCATTTACCTTTCTACTGTTATAGAATTTTATATATTTTAATTGTATGTAAATATTATTTAATATTATGACTCCAGGGCCCAGAACATAGAATGATTTTTAAACAATCAAGTTATTAGAACCAAGAATGGTAAGTGTGGAAAATATCCTCTAAAACTTCACTGTGATTTTTTTACCCATCAAAATTGGTTGTTTTGGCTTGTATGCATTGCCTCGCTGATGTCAGGGCCATCACAAATGCTGTGCTCTCAGCACACAGAACATTGTGGATCCCGTAGTATTCCAGAGGGTCTGAGGTCAGATTTTATATTGTTGCCATTTTCCTCTTCTCTTCTCCTGAAGCTGTTGCCTATGGCTGGGCTACAGGTCCAAAGGTGCTAGGAGCCTCTTGTACATTACACCTCAGCCCCATCCTGTCCTCACCCGATATCCTTCGAGCAGGAATCAGCGGATAATGATCAGGATTAGGACTCCTTGGCTGATTTCTCCTCTTTCTAACACAGGGTATGTAGACCTTTGCAGTGCCCACACATTGGCACCCTGGTGCAGATCATGATAACTCAGCACAGACTGGGCACTGAGCCTAGGACCCAGCTGTACTAGAATTTCTGTAGTCTGTGTTCACACTCGTTTATTTGGTATTTTGTTGTTTCTTTTCCCCTTTGCATTCAGTTATCATTTTTTTCTATGCCTCTTTTACCTCCAGGACATGGGGCCAGGTGATTTTTTTCCTTAGGATTTTATTGTGTAGCCCAACCAGTAGAAGGTATATGAGAGGGAGCTCCCTCACTCCAGCTGGAGAAACACCTCGCCACCATTTGTGAAACGCCTTAGGGCATTTTTTAAATCAAAGTGAGTATTGACATCACTATGTCAGCAAATTTATTCAGCAAACCCCATCTATTTAAAGAGTCCCTAACGAACTACAGCAAACAGAACTCATGATCAAAAGTACAGCAGAGTCTCTCGATAAAAATAGGATTATTTCTCCAGCAAAATGCAATGAGTTGAGGATTGTTACATAATACAAATTATGCGCATAAAAGCAATGCCGGTCACTTACAGCAGTGCGGTCTCCAGGTGTGATTGGCGGGGGAATTACCCAATCAACTTCATTTTGGCCGGGACTTGTGGTGTCACTATATTCAGCCTATTTTTAATTTAAAGGCACTATATAAAATGTAAGTAGCTGTTGTAACACCACTCACCACCTTCCCTGGTAGCCAACGTAAAATGGGAGTTCATCATATGAGGAAATTGTGGAAACGAATCAACATTCAACTTTCCCCCCTTTATGCTGCAATTTTGAAAATCCTTTTGTTGCTGTTGTGATTCTTGCAACTTTAGCCACGATGAGCTCACTTTACTGCACATCAAGTTGTAATTTTCAGGTTGTTGTTACATGAAATAATAGGAAGCTAAAAATAAAACGCAACTATATTTTATTCAATGTGGCATTTTAAAAATATCCAACTCTAAAACCATACTGATCTTCATAATTATATTTACAGAAAAGGCAAAGGTACATTCCTGGTACTAATCTGACTCTGGTTCCAATTTTAAAACATTCAGTTGCAATGTAATAAACACTGATAGTTTCATTTTCACAATTTTGAAATTGGTTGATCAACTGACACTGATCTCATCCAGGACAGGTCTGGACTCTCACACACCAGGGTACAAGGATATATCCAGGACTGGACTCTCACACACCAGGGTATGAAGATATATCCAGGACTGGACTCTCACACACCAGGGTACAAGGATATATCCAGGACTGGACTCTCACACACCAGGGTACAAAGATATATCCAGGACTGGACTCTCACACACCAGGGTACAAGGATATATCCAGGACTGGACTCTCACACACCAGGGTACAAAGATATATCCAGGACTGGACTCTCACACACCAGGGTACAAGGATATATCCAGGACTGGACTCTCACACACCAGGGTACAAGGATATATCCAGGACTGGACTCTCACACACCAGGGTACAAGGATATATCCAGGACTGGACTCTCACACACCAGGGTACAAAGATATATCCAGAACTGGACTCTCACACACCAGGGCACAAAGATATATCCAGAACTGGACTCTCACACACCAGGGTACAAGGATATATCCAGGACTGGACTCTCACACATCAGGGTACAAGGATATATCCAGGACTGGACTCTCACACACCAGGGTACAAAGATATATCCAGGACTGGACTCTCACACACCTGGGTACAAGGATATATCCAGGACTGGACTCTCACACACCAGGGTACAAGGATATATCCAGGACTGGACTCTCACACACCAGGGTACAAGGATATATCCAGGACTGGACTCTCACACACCAGGGTATAAAGATATATCCAGAACTGGACTCTCACACACCAGGGCACAAAGATATATCCAGAACTGGACTCTCACACACCAGGGTACAAGGATATATCCAGGAATGGACTCTCACACACCAGGGTACAAAGATATATCCAGGACTGGACTCTCACACACCAGGGTTCAAGGATATATCCAGGACTGGACTCTCACACACCAGGGTACAAAGATATATCCAGAACTGGACTCTCACACACCAGGGTACGAAGATATATCCAGGACTGGACTCTCACACACCAGGGTACAAAGATATATCCAGAACTGGACTCTCACACACCAGGGTACGAAGATATATCCAGAACTGGACTCTCACACACCAGGGTACAAAGATATATATATATTTTTTTACCTGTGAAAACTACTTGAGAGTTATACATAATTTACTAAAGGAGGATAGCCAAAGTGACATAAATCACAAGAACTATATGAATTTCTGAACACATTACTTTTATAAATGAGATATCTAACAATCAGAACATTAAATAAAACTTTAAAAATAATAATAGATTTTTAAATTTATGGTTCATGGTCATAGTTCCTACTTAAAAGTGTTATTTGATGGCTCGGTGGGTTAATGTACTACCTTTTGTGGTACTGAGCTATGTAGATCAGAAAAATTTCAATTCTGATCCCTGGTTTGTGCTGAGTTAGTTAATCTCAACTGGAGAAGAGGTGGGGATATGACAGTTGATCTTAGCAATTCTAGGCTAGGGAAAGAACCTTCAGCCATGATTGCTGTTTCAGATAGCTATCCAGTGACCCCACGAGAAAGTTTCTGTGCAGATGTCAATTGAGGACAGGGCCTTGACAACTGTTGCTGTAGCCTCCTACCACCACCCTGGCCAAAATCAGCTAATTACCCCAGATAACTGAGCAATCCTGGTACCTTCCTGGCCTGTGTGGCTGCCTGCACAATGCAATGCAATCATATACTGAGCCATTGGGGTAGGAGCCTGTGAAGCACTGAGGATATCATTTTCAGTAATCTCCTGCATCCAGCCTATTCTATGCTCCTCAAATAATTTGGAGTGACAGTCTGTCACTGTGCTAAGCACTGCCTGGGAAACAAAGCAATGTTTTAGGTTGCATGGTTACACCTGCCATCTGCTCAGCCTACCCACGTGCAAACAAATCCAGTTGAATCTTGTGTAATTTTCGTCATGATGGCATCACACCCAAGTGACACAACGATTTATTCCAACTCCCTTTGCATTATTGCAAAGATATTGCCAAACACTCTTTAACCATCTGAGCTCAAAGGCCTGTCATGCTATGCGAGCCTTCTTAAATTTTGATTTTGACATGTGAAAACGTACCTAAGCTTCAACTGGTCGCCGCAACCATGCGCTGGAAATCCGGCCACTGTTCAGGTCATAACGATCAATGGGGTCCAAGAGTTAGAGTTTCCTCTGGCAAGACTTGTTTCGCAAATCACTAGCTTGATCGAGTTTTTTGATGAGGTAACAGAGAAGGTTGATGAGGGCAATGCGGTTGACGTGGTGTACATGGATTTCCAAAAGGCGTTTGACAAAGCACCACATCGTAGGCTTGCTGGCAAAGTTGAATCCCATGGAATAAAAGGGACAGTGGCAGCATGGATACAAAATTGGCTTTGTGACAGGAAACAGAGAGTAGTGGTGAACGGTTGTTTTTTTGACTGGAGGAAGGTATACAGTGGTGTTCCCCATGGGTCGGATCTAGGACCACTACTTTTCTTGATATATATTAATGACTTGGATGTGGGTGTACAGGGCACAATTTCAAAATTTGCAAATGACACAAAACTTGGAAGTACAGTGAGCAGTGAGGAAGATAGTGATAGACTTCAGGAAGACACAGACACTGGTTTGGCCCCAACTGGAGTACTGTGTCCAATTCTGTGCACCGCACTTTAGGAAGGTTGTGAAGGCCTTAGAGAAGGTGCAGAAAAGATTTATGAGAATGATTCCAGGAATGAGAGACTTCAGTTATGCTGATAGACTGGAGAAGCTGGGGTTGTTCTCCTTGGAGCAGAGAAGATTGAGAGGAGATTTGATAGAGGTGTTCAAAATCATGAGGGGTCTGGACAGAGTAGATAGAGAGAAACTGTTTTCATTGGCAGGAGGGTCAAGAACCAGAGGACACAGATTTAAGGTGATTGGCAGAAGAACCAAAGGCCACATAAGAAAAAACTTTTTTACACAGCACTGCCTGAAAGGGTGGTGGAGGCAGACTCAATCTTATCTTTCAAAAGGGAGTTGGATAAATATCTGAAGGGAAAAAAAATGCAGGACTACCAGGAAAGGGCAGGGGAAGTGGGACTGGCTGAGAGCCGGCAGGGGCTCGACGGGCCGAATGGCCTTCTTCCGTGCTGTAAGCATTCTATGAATCTGTGAATAAGTGGGCTGCCCGATGGGATAAACACGCTTCTATTGTATTCATGTATTCTTATAAAGCGCCTTTTGACCTGAGAGGGCTGTTACATTTCTTTGCACGTTCTCTGGGTTTTTTTAAAATACATTTCAAGGGTCACAATAAAAATGCAAACCTGAAATGACTCATTTCTAAATCACACCTGATTATGTGTTCATTCACCCGGACATTGCAGGGTTTGGATTAATGAATGTCAGACTGTTGGATAACTTGCGATTTCACCTTCCCCTTTCAATGTGTACCATGTTACATATTGGGTTCACCTTAAATCTATGATCATTTTTTTGGATGAGAAAAGCCTTGTTCGGTTTATGTGCACAAAGTAACCCACCGTTTAAATAAGATCCAGCCTAAGCATTTTCACTCGATTCTATAAATGAAGGCAGAAATATACTGGTGCTGACGGTGCACTTGATAATAAAGGGAGGTCGATATCGACATTGTGGGGTTTATTGAATGGTGGAAGCTGCCGTGTTAGCCACAGACCCCACCGATCACAGGCCTCGGGGCTACTGGGTTTATTTTATGGGGTTCATCCTCTCTTAAATGGGTGGAGTTCGGCTAGATTAATGTTTGACATCGCGCGACATTCATAAACAAATCAGCTTGAAAATATTTAAAGCAATGATATCTGTTTCCCAGCAATCTAGCTGGACATTGTACCACACCTGGACTGAGGGCGCTCTGTAACTAGACAACTCCAATTACAGTTATATAATTTATAAAGTAAATAATCAGGGCGAAATAATTCATAGGTTAATTCCAATAAGGAAGCCAACTCCCAATGGGTCAGGTTTTCAGACCTCGATAACCTGTTTATCTTTTGTTGTGTGTACATGCATCAAATGCAATACTGTAAATACTGGCCATATATTACAGATCAGAATATCTGCTTAACGGGATCATGGCAGATGCATATATTAGATCGCATCAAGTTTCACTTTTTTCACTGATACTTAAAAATAACATGACATTTGCTGGTGATGTGTAATATTTTTACCATATCATTAATTCACATACCTTTCCGTTTCTTTGCACCAATCTAGTGATTAAAATACAACACGTGGGATGTGGACCTTCTCGGGATGGATGTGTTAAGTGGACGGCTGCTGGGTTTGTCTTGTTATGTAAATAAAACAACAAAAGATGGATTATAATAGCAATGTTGGTGAGGGAACAAGACGGCAGCGATCACCTGGAGGAGCCCCGCCTGGCGTCGCGCATGCGCAGCGCCGCCGCTGAGGCCGGTCTGCGAGGAGAGCGCGAGCGGCTGGTTCCCGGGGAGCCCGAGAGATGTAACCATGGTGGCGATGTAACCTTCCCGGGGCATCAGACAGCGCCTTCCCTCACAACCCCGGCACAGCGCCCGAGGAAAAGGCAAGTATGTGCCCCAGTGTGTGGCGAGATCTGGCGTGTGGCATCATTCAACTGTTCCTAATGGACTTGCGTGGTTGGTGCAACCGGTTGTTTCAATGGAAATAAGACTTGTTCCATCGCCCTCCACGACCCCGATTTTCACCACAATAGTGAAATGCTTCGTGGATGTTTAGCTCCAATATGTTTTCGGACGTTTATTTACGAACTTGCATTTTTTTCCTTGCGATTAATTTCAGGGGTTTAAATTTTTTTATTTTTTTAAAAATCTTTACATCCTGAGGGGATGGGATGGAGGTAGAGTTGTGTTTTGCTGTTGTGTCTGAAAAGCGTATGCATCGAATGTATGTGTGAAAGACGCGGTGTCTGTCCCCGGAGTTGCCGGCGAGAGGCTCGTCTCCTGGAGCAGCAGCAGGTTCCCCGCCACCCAGCCGCTGTGCAAAGCGTTCATTTGGAGCCAGCGAAACATGAGGGCTGCAGGATTTGAAAAAAAATACAGTGTGTGTTGTTGAGCTGTTAACGAAGTAGCAGAACCGGATTTGGTACAAATTTATTTTTTAACTATTAATAATTTAGAAAGGACCACCTAGGTACCAATAATGTGAAGAGTAAGCTTATAGTAGTTGGGTGTAGAAAAGGGCCACACCACGCTGGTCTTTTCTATTGATTGCAGCACATTACATTCACATCAGGTCCTGTGGTTATTGATCAACGCGTGATTGACGGGAATGCTGCCTCTCGTCTTTAAAAAAAAGACTGGTCGCAGTCCCCTGATCTTTATTGAGGCCAGCTAGCAGTTTCCATTAGGAATAAAGCGAGCGAGCAGGTAGGGCATTAGGGGTATGCTAAGAAGGGGACGCCGGCACAATGCGTGTTTGTGCCACTTTTTATCAGCAGGACAAAAGGCTGCTGTTTGGGACTGAGATCACCCCGGTAATTACGCTGTCAGAAACAGGCGGATCAGATGCAGAGAATCAGTGGCGTCTCTACATTGGAGGGAAGGGGTAGGGGAGAATATTAGCATAGAAACGGCTGCCAAGGGCCCCAGCGTCGCTTGCTTTTTTTTGTTTGGAGATCAGATTTCGCATTCAAGATGTATTGATTACTAAGATAAACGACAGGCAACAATCCCGCTCCCCCGCCACCTCCAAACACAAACCCCCACAAACTACAAGTTGCAGTGAGTTAGTGAATGCTGCCACCCTACAGCGATTGTGCGTGCTGCATGCGGCTTGATCCTTGATCCTTTTTTTAGTACAAACTAGGGAATTGGTCGGGTCAAGTATATGGTTAACGCGTTTACAATGTAAACGGGCCATGTTTACGTCTCAGGTTTTGTTTAATTTGTTGCCTTTATTCAGTGTACTAGCTCCCTAAACATTCTGAAAAAATGTGATATAAACTGGATACAAGAGAAAAGTGTAAAGAAATACATTTTTATGGTACACACGGCGGGTGGGGAATAGGTTTGGGTTTTAATTTATTTTAAGAGACAGGATTCGTACTGCGGTCTTGAAAATAACTAAATTTAGCAGAACTAAAGCTTGCCCTAGATAGATCAGGATCCCATTGGTACAGTTCTCTCTAAAATGGGATTCAAAGCTGCAGGGCACGAATTCTGTTTCTAAGTTGATTTTTATTTGTTTTTAATATTCACAAACTTGTATTTGTGCTATAATTTACATTAAAATTAACTTTTCTAATGGGATACCCATTTAAAAGCACCTGATGAATTGTGTTTTTTGTTTTGGCTGGATTCCCACCCTCCTCTCCTGGAGGTTTTAAATAACTCTCCAAGATGAAATGATACTTTAATTTGATCAGAAAAAAATACCCTATCAATTGGATTTTTATTTCTGAAATAATTTGTTTACGGATCTTATGAGTTTGCCATCAGACTTTCCATGAATAAGGAAAGTACGACAAAGACTCTTAATTTTAGGAAAGTTGACTTTGAGAGAATAAGGAATCCACCTCTGACCAAGCTTTTGGTTACTCCCAATATCGTCTCCTTTGGTTCGGCATCCATTTTTTGTTTGATTACACCTCTGAAGCACTTTGGAATGTATTTCTGTATTAAAGGCGCTATATAAATGCTACGTTGTTTTTAATGGGGCTGGACTGGAAGAGAGTGTTAGAGGGACAAAGCATGGAGGCAAACCAGTGTAGATAATTCTAAATACAGAATGTAGGAATTCTAAAGGCAATTCATGCCCTTGTATAAGAAATAACAGGAATAAGTGGAAACCTGTACAAATAACAAAGGAGGTAAAGAAAGAACTTGCATTTATATAACGCCTTTAACAGCCAATAAAGTACTTTTGAAGTGTAGTCACTGTGGTAATGTAGGGAAACGTGTCTCGATTTTCTGGCTACGTGGGGCAGGCAAGTGCTGGAGATGCGTTTGTAGTGGCACTGCTGCCTGCTGGCCTCATGCAAATTAGGTGCCCTCGTGCTGACCCTCCAAACTGCGGCTGGGTCAGTGCTGGAGGTAACCGCCAGGATCGCAGATTTCCGGGGCCATTGCCTTTAAACAAGGGCAAAATGACATGCTGATAACTGTTGTGTGTAAAATATTAGAGGCTATCCTTTAGAAGTATATATGAAACCCCTAGAGAAGTATGGTCATGAGGGTCATGTCTTTAAAGGGGCAAAGATTAATAAATGGAACTCCACGGACATTGTTTATCTAGACTTCAGCAAAGCTGGTGATACAGAAGAGCATGGAGAGTTTGGTTTATAAGGTAGAAAAGCACTGAATTGTGGAGTAGGATTGATCTGTACTGGAGTGGCAGAAAGTGGCTAATGGGGACTTGTGGTGGGGGTGGAGGGGGTGCAGGATGGTAGGTGCGGTGGGGGGGGGGGGGTGCTAAGGAGCATTGCTGGGACCTTTACTAATCTTATTGCATATGAATGGTTGGAAATGGGAATACTGTCAAAACTTGCCACTGGCAACAAAGTGGGGAGGGGTGTTGCAAACAACCGAGAGCAAACTGATCAGGTGCAGAGGGATCTAGATTTCATAGAATCATACAGCACAGAAGGAGGCCATTCAGCCCATCGTGTCTGTGCCGGCTCTTTGAAAGAGCTATCCAATTAGTCCCACTCCCCTGCACTTTCTCCATGGCCATGCAAATTTTTCCTTTTCAAGTATTTATCCAATTCCCTTTTGAAAGTTACTATTGAATCTGCTTCCACCACCTTTTCAGGCAGTGCATTCCAGATCATCATAACTCGCTGCAGAAAAAATTCTCCTAATCTCTCCACTGGTTCTTTTACCAATTATCTTAAATCTGTGTCCTCTGGTTACTGACCCTCCTGCCAGTGGAAGCAGTTTCTCCTTATTTACTCTATCAAAACTCTTTAATAATTTTGAACTTCTCTATTAAATCACCCATTAACCTTCTCTGCTGTAAGAAGAACAATCCCAGATAGATTGGGAAGTTGGGTTGAGAAATGGCGAACGGATTTCAGTGTTGAGACGAGTGCAAAGTGATGAGACCAGAAAAGAAGAAACCTTGGAACTGTTAATTAAATGGTATTAATGTGCAGGATACAGCAGAGGAGAAGAATTCAGGTGTATTGTTGGATAGATTGTTGAAACCATCTGCACTGTGTGTGGCAGTCATAAATAAGGCAAATAGATCTTGGGTCGTATATGGCATGAATAGAATACAAATCATGGGATGTGATACTGAGTCTGTGTGCGGCAGTGATTTGTCCCCCTCTGGAGTACTGTGTGCCGTTCTGGTCACAATATTACAGGAAGGACATCTCGGGACTTCAAAAGGTGCAGCAAAGGCCACCCATCTGGCTTTTGACAGCTCAGTTACCAGGAGAGGCTATGGCAGCTGTTTGTTTACACTAGAGAAGACTGAGAGATCGTATTGCGATATTCAAGATCCTTAAGGGTATGGACGAGTTGAACCCTGAGAAACTGTTTACTGTGGCCTGGAGAATGATGATGACAATGAGGGGCATGGGATAAAGCTCAGATAAGGGAAATTGATTGGACAGATTGAACTGTTTCACACAGAGGGTGGTCGTTACTTGGAATGGACTGCCAATGAGCCGATCGAGGCTGAGGCCATCAGTAATTTCAAGGGGGTTGAACAGACATTTGGTAAGAAAATCAATTGAGGGATATTGGTAGTGAACTGCATATTCTGAGGCTGGCCAAATGGACTGAAATGATCTTTCCTGGTCCTGTACATTTTTATGTCCCTTTGTTAAAGAACGGTTATTTTTTTGAGGAGCTCGTTATGCTAGGTCCTCCTAAAATTAAAAAATACTTGCTGTTAGTTGTGCAGCTTTCATGCCTGAATGATAAATGTGGGTGGCTGGGTTTATAAAGATGAGTAATGAATGGGTTATTCCATGTATAGTGGTAATTTTAGTGATATTGCCTGCTTTACGGGAATTTCTCTCCTAAAAGTCAAGTGTTTCCACAGTTATTCAAGGGGGAAAAATTCGGTCGCGCAGTAGCGCCCCGAAAAAGTTAGCGCTCCTGCTTGGGGCGCAACCATTCAATATCATGGCGCTACGTGCAACGGAGCCACACGCGTCGGCACGTCGCGCTGCGGTATTACAGGCCTCCCTCCCCTGATTAAAGGAGAGGGGCCTAGCGCAGCACGCAACGGGGCCCTCCTGGATCACCGGGGAACGGGGTGCCGGGAAAACAGCCCGGCACTCAAGAGGAGTGCCAGGCTGACCGATCGCAGCCGGCACTCCGCATGAAGAAGCGGGAGGGGGCAGGTGCTGGTAGGCGGCCCAAAAAAATGGCCGCCTGGCAACTGTCTTTTAATTAGCGCTGCCGCGGCTGCAGACACAACACCCTGACCCTGTTGGACATATCGTCCGGCGGTAGGTCAGAAGGCGCGACCGAAGTTTGCGGCCGGAGCGCGAGCGGGGCGCTGCGCACGACGATGATGTCATCGCTGGAGGTGCAGCACCACAGGCGCTACCGCCGCCGCTAACCTCCCGCTGAATTTCGCGAGAGGCGTTAGTGGCGCCGCGCCCGGGCGCTAAGTGCTTTGCGCCCCGCTTTGCAGTAGCATGGTCATTGGTTAATCCTAGGTATAAGAGATCTCTAAGGAATATGATATTGTTTTTGTGCCAAAATGCAAAAACAAGTACTAGACTATAGCTCTTGTGATACTCCTCTTAAGTGAAAAACTAGTGTGGTTAGATCTCTGTTCCTGTTTTATAACATACTGAGTTTTAAGAAACAACATCCCTGTTTTCTGTTATGAAGGTACGTTATCGCAGAAAACTTTGGTATTCTGAAAGTTACAAAGAAATGATAGTGCTAATCTACTGGAATTTTTTGAGGGTGTAACTGGTAAAATAGATAAGGGAGAACCAGTGGATGTGGTGTATTTGGACTTCCAAAAGGCTTTTGATAAGGTCCCGCATAAGAGATTAGCGTGTAAAGTTAAGGCACATGGGATTGGGGGCAAGGTATTGACTTGGATAGAGAACTGGTTGGCAGACAGAAAGCAAAGAGTTGGAATAAACGGGTCTTTTTCCGAGTGGCAGGCAGTGACTAGTGGGGTACCGCAGGGATCGGTCCTTGGACCCCAGCTATTCACAATATATATTAATGATCTAGACAAGGGAACTAGATGTAATATCTCCAAGTTTGCAGACGACACAAAACTGGGTGGGCGTGTGTGCTGCGAGGAGGATGCCGAGAAACTCCAGTATGATTTGGACAGGTTGGGTGATTGGGCAGAAGCGTGGCAGATGCAATATAACGTGGATAAATGCGAGGTTATCCACTTTGGTGTCAAAAACAGAAAGGCAGATTATTATCTGAATGGCAATAGATTGGGAGAAGGGGAAGTGCAACGAGACCTGGGTGTCCTTGTGCACCAGTCGCTGAAGGTAAGCATGCAGGTGCAGCAGGCAGTTAAGAAGGCAAATGGTATGTTGACCTTCATAGCGAGAGGGTTTGAGTACAGGAACAAGGATGTCTTGCTGCAGTTGTACAGGGCCTTGGTGAGACCACACCTTGAGTACTGTGTGCAGTTTTGGTCGCCTTATCTGAGGAAGGATGTTCTTGCCATGGAAGGAGTTCAGCGAAGATTCACAAGGCTGATACCTGGGATGGCAGGAATGACGTATGAAGAGAGATTGGGTCGATTGGGCTTATACTTGCTGGAGTTTAGAAGAATGAGAGGGGATCTCATTGAAACTTATAAAATTCTGACAGGACAGGACAAACTAGATGCAGGAAGGATGTTCCCGATGGTCGGGGAGTCCAGAACCAGGGGTCACAGTCTAAGGATAAGGGGTAAGCCATTTAGGACAGAAATGAGGAGGAATTTCTTCACCCAGAGAGTGGTGAACCTTTGGAATTCTCTGCCACAGAAGGCAGTAGAGGCCAATTCATTAAATATATTCAAGAAGGAGTTGGATATATTTCTTAAGGCTAAAGGGATCAAGGGATATGGGGAGAAAGCAGGGACAGGGTACTGAATTTGGATGATCAGCCATGATCGCATTGAATGGCGGAGCAGGCTAGAGCGGCCGAATGGCCTACTCCTGCTCCTATCTTCTATGATTCTATGTTAAGACTCAATGGCCGGGAAATTCGATAACAAAAAACGGGCGCGGACACGCAATGCGAGATATGCCTGCGCCCGTTCAGAAAGCGCAGGCAGCACGTCAGTTTGATGCTGCTTGCTAATTAACATGATAGGAGCGCACAGCCTAGTGACGAACATGCTGCTGACAGGCTGTGCGCGCAGCAGGGGGCCCAAGTTCGCATCGCTGGAGTGAGGCTAGCTTTACTTAAAGCTAGCCTGCTCCTCTTCAAGGCAGTCTGCAGCTCTTAAAGCTGAACTGCCTTCTGCACATAAAAAATGCTGAAAGTGCTTCAGCACTAATACAAATGGCTCAACAGGCCAGGGAAGGGGCAGCCAGGATCTCGCACGCAGCACTCCAGCTTTGTGCAGGGGGTCAACACTGGAAGAGAGGTCCTCTACCCACAGGGGCCAGGAGGACCTCCAGAAAGAATGATGTGGGACCAGATCACCGAGGCGGTCACTGCCAGCAGTGTTGCCCCTAGGACCTGGCTCCAGTGCCCAAAGAAGTTTCATGACCTCAGACCAGTGGTCAAGGTCAGTGAATGCATCTTCAAAAGCCGTGTCCTACCAACTGCACCACTGGCCTCACACACTGCTCAATGCACGACCCTTCCCCCCCCCCCCCACCCCCCAACTCACCTACCAGCAATCTCTACCAAACACGAGGCACACCTCACATTCTTAGCTTCAGCTCACCCCTTTGGAGGAGACGGGGCTGACCATTCTTGGCAGGGGCATGGCTGAGCCCTTGGCCAGCTGTGGGATTGAAAGAATACAAGATGCTGGTATCCTCATACGATATCCTCCTTCTCACATCCCAGTTACCTCTCATCCCACAATCTCTTCTGATTTACAAGCTGCACATGGTGTAAGCATTCAGCTCTTGCTTTACACCGGAAGTGGGCGACAGCGAGGCCGCCATTTTTTCAGCGGCCGGTGCTAAAGCTCCCAATTTCACGGTCAATAATTTTAGATGGCCACAAGCTTTAAATATGGTAGTAAGTATTGGGGCACCAGGGAGTGAGCTACACACAAATGTGGGGAGCTGTGGGGTGGGCTGCAGAGGCACAAAATTATTAGCCAGTGGCCTGCCAAGATTTTTAATTGGAAGACACTGGTTGATCATTCTGGCCCACTACAACACACACAATGAAGCATTTTTGTCATAATGTGTCCTGCTTCTGGCTTTTTTTTCTATCATGGTACATAGAGAGTTAAAAGCTAGGTTCACTCAAAGAAAATCCCGCTGGCAAACAGCTCACTGTTTTCTACCACAATCAAAGTGGGCAAGCTGACCATTGTGCATGTCTACAAGCCACCGATGGAGACATGGTCAACCGTTGCCCTACCAACCGTTAACCACCCAGCCATCTACATTGGCGATTTCAACAGCCACCACTACATGTGGGGCTACCAAAATGTAGACCGAGGGGGCGAACAACTAGAAGACTGGGCGCTGGCCTCTGACATCCATCTCGTCTACGATCCCAAACAGCCAGGCAACTTTTTTTCTGCCCGCTGGCGGAAGGAATACTCACCGGACCTCTGCTTCACGACCAGTGACGGCAAAGGATGGGTGCCCACCTGCTCCCAGAACTTCCCCCACTCACAACACCGACCCAGCATCGTACATGTAGGGATCGAGGTGCTGTTGGTCACCTCAGTCCCGAAACCAAGATGGAACTTCCGTAAGGCTTCATGTCCCACCTTCATGAGCATTGTCGAGGACACAATCCAGAGAATACTGCCGTCCCCAAACAACTACCACCGTTTTGCTCGATTGCTGAAAGTGAGGGCTGCCAGAAGCATCCCGTGTGGCTACAGGAAAGAATACGTGCCATGCTGCTCCCAGGAGAATGAGAGACTGCCGGCACAGTTCAGTGTCACTCCAGACCCGGATGCAGCAACAGCACTCATGGATTCCCTGGATGAAGGCAGATTAGCACGATGGCGAGAAACCACTGAAAACCTGGATTTCTCACACTCCAACAGGAAATCCTGGAACCTGCTCTGTTGGCTTTGCATTGCCTCACTGCCCCCAAGTGAGGCGCCAAAGATCAGTGCAGATGCCATTGCGGCCTGCCTCCTAACCAACTCAAAGGTAACGAATACCACCAAAAACAAACGCAGAGTGAAAAAGCTGCTTAAGCTGTCTGCAAAAAGCCGCTCCGCACACCACCTTTTCTGCGGTCTTCATCACCGAAGAGTTGGACACAGCACTGACAGCCACCGAGTCTGGGAGGGCTGCTGGGATCAATGGAATCTACCCAGAATTTCTCAAGAACCAGGGCCCAAATGGACGGGTATGGCTTGCCAAACTCGCCTCCAACATCCTTAACACTGGGATAATCCCAGAAGTCTGGCGCCATTCCAAAGCCGTTGCGATCCTAAACCCAGGAAAACCAGCCAGCCATCCCGAAAGCTACCACCCCATCGCCCTTCTGTCTGTGGTCTACAAGGTGGCCGAATGACTCGTCCTTAACCGGATAAAATCGGCTTTAGAAGCCGCCCTCCCAAATGAGCAGGCGGGCTTCGGAGAGGGAAGAAACTGCTCTGACCAGGTCCTTGCACCAACTACCAACATTGAGGCCGGGTTCCAGAAGCATCTGAAGACTGGAGCTGCCTTGATAGACTTGTCATTGGCACATGACACTGACTGGCGCGAAGGTCTGCTACTGAAGCTTTCAATAATCATCCAATGCCGCAAGACTCTCAGGCTTATCAACACCCTAACAAGCAACCGTAAGTTCCGTGTCTATCTTGGTGACAAGACCATCAAAACACAGACGCTCAACAACGGTCTGCCACAGGGCTTTTTCAACATCTACACTAAATACCGGAAGTTTGCCTATGCCGATGACCGCACTGCTGACGCAGGCTTCAACGCTAGAGGAAGCAAGTAGGATGCTAATAAGCAACCTGAAACTACTGAAACACTACTTCCGGACCTGGTACCTTCGCCCCAATCCAGAGAAGACAGTTGTTTCGGCGTTCCATCTGAACAACCACGCCTTCGGGAAAGAACCCAACGTTTCTGCAGAAGACGACTTACCCATGAACCCCACACAAAATACCTGGGCATCACCGTGGACAGGACTTCCACCTATCGGCCCGATCTCACTACACCGGAAAAAGTTAAAACCAGGGTGAACCTGGTCTGGAAACTCACTGGAACGTCATAGGGGAGCACAGCCAGATCACTTCACACCGCGACAGTGGTCCTAGTCTACTGTGCTGCAGAATACTGTTCTGCCTCATGGTCCTGCAGCCACACAAAGATCGTGGACTTGCAGCTAAACGCCGCCATGAGGGCGGTGTCACAGACACTCAAGTTCACTCCAACTGAGTGGCTCCCGGTGCTGTCCCACATTGCCCTGCCTCCTATTCGCTGCAATGCCGTCATGCTCCGTAAGATGGAAAAAATCATGAACAACATCAACCTTTCCATTCACAAAGACTTGAAAAACCCACCACGAAAGCGCTTAAACTCGTGCCGGCCATTCTGGGAAACAGCAGCCAATATTCATGTAGTTGGTATCGACCCACTATCCAGATGGACGGAATCATGGGACACATGCAACATTAAGAACAAACACCTCATCACTGACCCAACAGCAGAGGTCCCTGACTTCGACCTTCCTCACACAGTGGATAGGCTCAACCAAATCCGCACAGGGCGTGGACGATGCGGCCAGCTGCTCCACAAGTGGAAGAGGAGGGACGACCAGAAGTGCGACTGTGGCCATGAGTCCCAGAGCATGGAACACATCACATCACATCTGCTCACTAAGATCTGTTGCTGGAGGCACCTCATTACTCCACTCGGCATCTCAGGAGGCCATCGAATGGATCGCCAAACTAGACATCCTGTTATAAGCTTTTCCCGTCATACGAAACAACAACTCAAAGAAAATGACCATGCCACCGTGGGTGGAACTTTAAAGACATGCTGAAGAATAACTGTGGAAGCAATTGAATCTTGAGAGAGAAATTGTGGTAAAGCAAATAATACCATTAAAATCACGATTGTTCATAGACTGTTCATTGTTCATCCTTATAAACCCACCCACACCCAAATTTACAATAGCCACAGAATATAGACATTAGGTTTCCCTGGTATTTGAGGGAGGGACCAAGCCATTCAATTCAGATGCGAGCATCATGTGGGTTTTGTTTGCATATATGTTTGATTGGCAGATCCTTTTGAGTTTAAGAGATACATATTTAAACTCAGTGGCAGATAAAGTTAAATGCAGATAAATGCAAAATACTAGAATACGTTAAAACTGTGAAAGTATTCTTGAAGACCCATGTTGGGTAGAACTTATTCACACAGAGTTATTGACACTTGGAATGGTCTACTAGGTACAGTAGTGGAGGAAAAACCTTAAATTCATTCAAGAGATAGTTAGATGATGTCTTTGGGAATAATGTAAGTTCCTCTTTATTCTGAATGGAGAGCTAAAGTTTGGTCAAATGGCCTTGCTCATCCATATCAAACATATGACCTTGTTGTTCAATTCATTGCTTTTACGCTTTGTTTTATATTCTTTCCTCTATATTCTTCTCCCTCCCCCTTAGTGAGGATTGTGATGATCTGGCCTGTAGACAGATTCAGTATTGCTCCCTTGTTGGACATAGTCACGATAACATTTTTGTTGAACATTGTTAATATCACTCCTTCATTGACCCCATCATGAGATGTGTGTGGAGCAGCTTGAAACAAGATGTCCCCTTATCTGTTGGACAACCTATCTGACGAGAATAAAACTCACCCATTATGCTGTCTTTTAATCAATTTGTACTAAAGGCTTTTACTTTAAAATAGTGGGCACCGTTACCTTTTCTTTTTTCCACTAATTGTTTCTCCTATACTGAAAGCCTTGACTCCTTGCTTGGGTCCAGTTCCTTGGGTAATTTCCAGTACCTGGCCCAAGTGGCTCTTCTTCATGTATGAGTCTTTGGTGAGTTTTGGCAGACTACTTGACTGTAGGGGTATATCACCCAAGCTGGATTCTGTCCTCACCTGATAACTGCATGCACACTTCCAACAGGAGTCAATAGATAGCAATCATTAGCAAGAACCTTGCTGGTTTTTACTTCCAACAAGCACTGAGGCCAACTGTAGTGCCCCTACCACCACCCAAGCTGAAATCTGCTAATTCAGCACAGACTGGGATTGAACCTGGGACCTTCCTAGTCTGTATGGCTTGGCTATTCTTTTGCTTTAACCAGCTGGGCAGGTTCTTAAATTGAAAGAGCAGATTTAACAGTAAGAGCCCCTTCTGATCTGTACCAGATACTTGTGTCTTTCGTACATGCACTTCTTCAATCTCACTAATGGTGGACTGCCTTACCAGTAGGTGAGGTAAGGCTTGATGTGGGTTATTAATCCACAGTAAGGTAAGGATATAGAACGACAGTTACAATTAGTTTCACTTATTTCCAGCAATACAATTTGTCTAAACTTAATAATATGAAAATAATGAATATGCAATGATACCCCACTTTAGTGAGTAGTCTCGCTTCACGTAAAGCTAATTTCCCAACTCCCTTCTCGTATGTTCCATCCTCCTCGCAGCACTT
The DNA here is from genome assembly GCA_030390025.1 of Squalus acanthias. Taxonomy (NCBI): domain Eukaryota; kingdom Metazoa; phylum Chordata; class Chondrichthyes; order Squaliformes; family Squalidae; genus Squalus; species Squalus acanthias. The sequence continues at coordinate 151,107,798 of CM059426.1, read as the reverse complement.
TTCTGTCTGACTGTTCTTCAGCTTTTGTAGCTCTCTGTTTTAAAAACCTGACTCCATTGTCAGCTTTCAGGCAAACTGACCCCTCCCCCAAAGAGTAGAATGCACCAGCTTAACTTGGCAATAACCCATGATGAGTTTAAATTAAGAGTTGTCGAATCAGTAATGAGTGTGAATGTTCACGAATGTCAAACTATCTTTCATAGTCTCCAGGATGCTGATCCAAATGCCCATCCGAAAACAAATCCACACTTGTCAGCCCTGCTGTCCTGTGAATCTTAACAGTAGCATTTTTAACATATATTACACCAAGGTCCCCATGTGGCATTAGTGTGAAATCCTGAAATGTGACCGAGGCTGTTCACCCCATCAAGCCTGTGTCAGTGCTAACTTCTTAACTGGATATCTACTCTAATCCAATTTCCTTCTCCTTTCCCTGTATATGTTTATATTCTTCCTTTTCAAATACTTATCCAGCTCCTATTCAAATAGTTTTATAGATACTTGTGGTGAAGTATTCCATGCTCTCACAACCTCTGTGTGAGAAACTTCTTCGAACATTCTTCTTGTGATAATCCTGGGCTAATGGCCCCTTGTTATCGATTCACTAACCAATGAAAACAATCTTTGTCCTCTTAAAGCTTTTCATAATTATGAAAACCCGCATTAGATTCCTCCTTAACCTTATCTGTTCAAAGTAAAGCCCTCCATCTTTCAAGCCTTTCATGACCCTAACCTTCATTTCTTAGTTGTGACACTTTTCTTTTTCCTCCCCCATGCTTCTCCAGTGTTCCATTCTTTGCTCCTTCCTAACCCTGATGTCTAGATACAGCTGAGACTCTTGTGCAGAACAAAGAAGATAAGTATGTACCAATGTACGTCTATCCCTTAATTCATGTGCTCTGCATCAGAAAATCTGATCAATTGTCATTCATAAAATTAAAACCCTATTCTATTTTTTTCTAATTTAAGAAAACTTAGAATATTGTATGAATGGTCTCTTGCATTGTCGTACTATTCTTCTGATGGAAATATTTTTTATATTCCACTTCCATCACAAAACAATATGCTGTGATAAATACAGATGCCAGTATTAGAAGCCCCTCTCCCTGCCTTAATATTTCTAATCCAGTAATGCGCATGTAATATTCTAACAATTTTCTTAAGTCGGAACGTAAGACACACGCATTATCCTGAATGCAGCTCTGAACATAAACACGATATGTGAGCTACCAGTCAGTGCATGTGTCTCTTCCCTACAACATTTAGGGTATGACAGGTTATATACAGTCAGATGAGCCCTTTCAGCATTTACGAAATGTTAAAAATATATCCAATCTGTTATTTCTCAGTAATTGACTGCAGGTTAAGTATCATCAAGCAAGCTTATCCAGTGAACAGATGAGCCATCCAGATGAGAAAGGACCCAGGTTTGATTCTTGGTCTATGCTGAGTTAGATGATTTCAGCCAGCTTGGCAGTAGGGGTGCTATCAATGGTCTTGGGGCACCTGGGTTAGGGAGGACAAAAAGATCGGCCAGAGATTCTGCTTCTGATTGATATCCAATAACTCTTGCTGAAAGTGTATGTGAATTAAATTTGTACGGGAACTGGAACAGACCTGACTGTGATGTCCCCTGTGGCTGAGTAGATTGCTATGCACTGTCAAGGTGGATAAAAGCCACTTGGGGAAGGTACAAGAGGACAACTTGGGCCTGTAGAACCATATCCCAGCAAAGATTAGTCAAAATTGGCAAGAACAGAAAATAAAAGTTTTCATTATTATGTGCAGTGCATACTGCACTCTCCATAACAGTGGAAACAGTGATTTATTTTCAAATTGTAAATGAAAACAGTAGGACAATCTCTTTCTGTCTCACCTACACATGTCTTCTGAAGTAAAAAAAAATGAAGTTGATAGGGTAGATTTTTATCTTCTCTGCACCTGGGAATTTGGCATTTCCCAAGTGCTGGAAAAAGGAGATGGAGACCTATTACGTCAGCCTTATTGCGCTGCCCTGGGATTTCCTGGAGCTACCCCCGCTGGACATAACTGGGCTTGCGCCTGTTAGAAGTGCTTGTTACTTTAATGAGGCAGGAGGAGCATTCCCGACCTACCACCTAATTCTTCCAGATACAATCATTGCACACCCCATCGGAGGGGCACCTGAAAAACGTTGGAGCAAGGGCCTTTCCACGGGCCCCTGCAGCCCAGAGATCCGTGGGGGTCCTGGGGCCAGCTTGAAGAAGATGCAAGCAAGTGGACTTGATGCCATCAGCAGCTGCGTTTTGTGAAAACGCATTTTCAAATACTAGGCACTTGACTTGACAACGCTGAGACTAGTGGATGTGAGTGCTACTGGGTGTGAACTGTGATGTGGCACTCTCTGCAAATCCTTCTGTAATGTAAGCAATGACAACCATTTGGAATATTACAGTAGTACCAAAGAATTATGAAACAATTTCAGTAAAGAAACAAATTGTAGCACAGCATTATTATTTATTGATTTTTTAAGAAGGTTTTAACTGAGTATGAGTAGCACTTACAACCTCGAGAGGGGTGTGTGTAGGACAGTACACAAAAGTAATAAAACTGAGCTCTTTTCAGCAGAAATGCTGAATGAATTGTACTCGCTTTTCTTGCAACAGAGCAGGCTTGTACATAAATTGTCACAATCCTGTAATATCTCAGAATCCCATGTGGTAATTTTAACAATCTGAGAAATCTCGTGGCAGAGATGGGGGAACACAAGAGGAGGCAAATCTACAATTTTATGTATATACTTGAATGCTAGAGGCATTAGAAATAAGATGCCGGGACTGGAGGCTGTTGTGGCAGGAGGCAACTGAGTGCGTCAAGGAAGCCACAAGAGGCAATGCTGATCTTGATCCGGTATTCATAAGAGACCCAGAATATGTACAGGAAGCAAGAGTTGTAACACCCCTGGTGGGACAGCAATCACAGAAGGATCAAGTTTAACAGATCTCTGTCAGAGATGCCTAACACCAGGAGCCAGGTACATAACCTTAAAAGGGCTAAATTCAATGAAATGAGGTAACAACTAAAGCAAATAGACTGTGGGAGGTTGTTCAATAACACTTTAGTAGAAGGAAAATGGAACACCTTTAAAAGTTTCTGCTTGAGCATGCAGGATAAATAACATTCCCAAAACCAATAAGCTCAGACTAAACAAACATGACCCTAAATGGATCAGCAAACAAATTAAATGTGAGATAAAGAGGAAAAATATAATGTACAAGTCCTGCTAGGAAAAAGGAGAAGGGGCCAACTGGGTTAAATACAGGAAGTCACAGAAACACATTAAAACAGTGATCAGAGAGGCAAAGAGAGACTTGGGGTGGGGGCGGGGGGAGGAAGGCATAACAGCTGAGACCAGTCGGAATAGTAAAAAATTCTTTCAATACCACAACAGCAAGAGAGCAGTTAAAGAGATGAAAACTATAAAAGGTGCAAACAAGCTTGAAACTGAGGATGAGCATAAAATATTAAATATTCTGAATGTATTCACAAGGCAAGATATTAGCAACTTGGCTTCTTAAAAAAAAATAGCCCCAGTAAAATCAATGACTTTGTTACAAATAAGATGGGAGTCCGACAAGCTAATTGGGTTCAAAACAAATAAATTCCCTGGGATAGATGGGATTTATCCCAGAATTCTGAAAGAGACTAGTGAAGAACATACACAATTGATGGGTAGGAAAAGACTAGCTGGCCCATCAAGCCTGCCCCACACCTCATGAAGGCTGGAACATTATGACTAGACATTTCCCCCACCCCCAACCATGTAATCTCCTGGGGAGGCAAAATCCAGAGAGAAAAACCAGGGCCAATAAAGGAAAAAATACTCTGGAAAATTCCTCTCTGACCCCCCTCAGGTGATCGAAACCAGTCCAGAGATCACATGGACCATGTGCTATCTATAAAGACTCTTGCTTTCTATATGATGCAATCTCTGCCTCAGTCAAGAACCGGTACAGCTCCCTTTTGAAGGCATCCAGAGAGTCAGCACGCACCACATCCGCCGGCAACGTATTCCAGAGGCTCAATAGGGATGCTTTTCAGCTCTTTAATTATTTTATCGACCTCTATCAGATTGCTCTATGTCTATGCTGCTCTAAAGTAAATAGACCAAGGTCCTTAAGCCTATCTAAGTAGCTCAGGTTTTTTAAGCTACGAATCCTTCTCGTAGCTCTCCACTGGACCTTTTCCAAAGCATCTATATCACCCACCTTGTGGGGGGACCAAAACTGGGCACACTACTCCAGGTGCGGTCTGACCAGCCACCTATATAGTGACAAAATGTTGTCTGTTGACATATGTGAAGTACTGTCAATCATTATGAGGGAGTCATTGGACACCAATTAGATATCAGAAGATTGGAAGCAAGGTAACGTGGTGTTCATATTCAAAAAGGTGACAAAACAGACACGAACAACTACAGAATCATTATTCAATTCCATTCTGTGTAAAATAATGGAATTGATTATCGGGAGTAAACTTGAGGATCATCTGTACAACAATAATATGACAAATAGCATTCAATATGGATTCAGAAGGGGAAGATCCTGCCTGAACAACTTCCTTGATTTATTTGAGGAAGTGACAACCCAAGTGGACTGTGGTAAGCCCTACGATGTGGTGAAACTCTACTTTCAAAAGGCTTTTGACAAAGTTCCACATGAAAGCCTATTACATTAAACTCAAAGCTGTGGGGATTCAGGGTAAACCCTGGGAATGACTGGGAAACCGGTTGACAGGAAGGAAACAATGAGTACCCGTTGGGGGAGTTATGTCACTGTGGAGGTAATTTACATAAATAAACTCAGAAATGCAGGGCATTAGGAACTCAATGGATGGATAAATAAAATGGGCCAAATAGCCTTCCCCATCCATAATTAACTTGTGAACTGAAAGAAAAGCCATTTTGATGTAATTTGATAGGTTCATTTATGATTTATCAAAAAATCTAATATATCCTGTATGTGTTTTTTGTGACTGAAAATGCTTAAGTAAATAAGAGTTGTCTTTTCACAACCATACTGCAGATGCCAGTTAACAAAAAGCTATTGCTTCAGTAATGCAATATCTTTGTCTCCTGAACCTCATGGATTGCCTTTTCGCTAACCCGAGTACCTGTACATAAATCCATTTCTCTGTCTCTTATTGCCAGTTGTCAATTAAGTAAATCACGTGGGAACATGTGCCCTTTCTTGCCTACTGCAAAGGGCATTGTTTTCATGGTGAATGGGACTGATCGTTTTTCATATAAGCTATTAAAAGAGTTATTTATGGGAAGAATGCTAGTAGGTGCGCTCAATTCATACGGAGATATGATTGCATTTGAATTCTAATATTAAAAATGAATGCAGTTTTGAACTGAAAAAGTTGTTCTTGAGAGGAATGTTACCTTGTCAGAAATCTTTGATACATTTATATTATATTTTTATAGTGTTTTAAAACTAAAGGTATCAGTCTGTAATATGTTTGAGCCAGTATTAGACAAAATAGTCTCATGGGATTACAAAAAATAAATAATTTTAATAGAAAAAAGAAGCTCTCTAATGGGTCACAAGGTAGTTGTACTAAGTGGTGGGATACTGAGCTGGACATAACGGGAAAGTGCCAGATATGATCCCTGATCTGTGCTGAGTTAGCAGATTTCAACTTGAGTAGGAGATAGGGAAACAGTGTTGCAGTTAGTATTAGTGTCCCTTGGCAATGGATGGGTAAATTGGCTAGTGTTCCTGCTTCCAAATACATTTCAATTAAATCTGCTTGAAGTGCCTGTGTGAGATAGGCACACACACAGGATTGCATTCAGTTAGAATGACCCCCAAAGCGAATGACCTATTTACAATCTCCGTTCAGGTTCCTGCATAGAGAATGGCTACATGGTGAGGTATTGAGGTGCTTCTAGCGTCTATGAGACTGTACCTCACCATGAGTCGCCACCTCCATGGGAGGAATAAGAGAAAATCTGGAAAGGGAAAATATAATTTCCCACAATTTGGGACCACCATTTTGATGTTGGTATTCTCTGAGTGTAATTTTCATTGTTGATTCAGGAGAGACCTGTCAGGAATGAATTAAGTATTTTGCATATTGAAATTTCAACATAACTTCAAGCAATAAATGTTTGGTAAATGTAGTGCATGGGAGTCCTGGCCAATATTTATCCCCCAAAACATGTCTCTTTAGTTGGTATTGCAAGGGGGTAATGAGGGAATCTTTGCATGAGATACGTGTGTCTGATTGATTATTCCATTCATTTAATATGAATAGATCTCTTGTTTTATTTTTGATCTATAAACAGGTTCTGGTGCTTTGGTAGACCAACCATGATGAAGAATGAGTCTTCTGGGACATTTTACTCTTCAATGGACCATGTCCAGAAAATCCTATGACTGAGAAGAGTTTATCAGCAGATGTTGGAACAATGGCTATGATTTAGCCCAGCCATTATAAAGACCTTACAAGGGAGGAAAAAAGCCAAGTTACTTTTTTTTTCTTGGGATTACAATGCAAGTGATGAGTTGCCTGTCATTTGTAAATGACAAAGAGAATGCAAGTTCTCCATCAGTCATTGGTTTAGTACCCGGACCACCACCACCACCACCTCCTCCACTTCCAGGACCTCCTCCTGGGCCACCGCCGCCACCTCCACCTCCACCAGGGCTCCCGCCTCCTCCTCCACCCCCTCCTCCACCAGGTTCCCATGCTCATCATCAAAAGCGGATTCGCAGTTTCTTCTGGAAAACCATCCCTGAAGAGCATATCCGTGGAAAAACTAATATTTGGACAATTAGTGCAAGAGAACACTCTTACAGGATCGACACCAGTACTATTGAGGAACTGTTTGGACAGCAAGATGAAGTCAAATCTAAATTTGGTACGACAAACAAGAATTCAAGATCCCTATTTAACAGCAACAGCAAAGAGGTAAAATTGGAATTTGACTTTTATGTGTGTTTTCTATTTTATCGCAAGATATTGGTTATTTCCAAAATGTATTAGGTGTCAGCCTTGGCTCAGTGGTAGCGTTCTCGCCTCTGAGTCAGAAGGTTGCGGGTTCAAGTCCCCCTCCAGTGGCTTGAGTGCATAATCTAGGCCGACACTTCAGTGCAGTGCTGAGGGAGTGCTGCACTGTCAGAGGAGCCGTCTTTTGGATGAGACATTAAACCCAGGCCCCAGGTGGAGGTAACAGATCCCAAGGCACTATTTCGAAGAAGTGCAGGGGAGCCTGGTCAATATTTATCCCTCAACCAATATCACTAAAACAGATTATCTGGTCATTATCACATTGCTGCTTGTGGGACCTTGCTCTGTGCAAACTGGCTCCCTACATTACAACAGTGACTGTACCTCACTGGCTGTAAAGCGCTTTGGGACATCCTGAGATTGTAAAAAGTGCTATATAAATGCAAGTTCTTTCTTTTCTTTAGTAGTCTTGTATATATTTAAGAAAATTATACTTGTGTGAAGAATTTACCAAAAATCAAGTGGTGCATGGCAAACTGGAGGGTTTAAAAATGACCAATGTTCAAATACTTACAAACCATAGTAACTCTCTCCCAATTTGAAATGTGGAGCTTTTTTTAAAAAAAGCTGCAATTATTAGTATCATTATAAAAATGGGAAATGAAAACAGAAAATATTGGAAATATTCAGCAGAACCATCAGCCTCTGAAAAGACAGATTAACATTTTGGAAGGAGACCATTCATTAGAATATTAACATGTCTTTTTTTTGGTTTCAGCTGCTGTCAGACCTGCTGTGTAATTGCCAGCATTTTTGGTTACTCATTTTAAATATATTTATTCCCTTCCTTTTAGTTCTGACCACACCATTCTCTGGGTGACCAGATGGGCTGCTGTCAAGCCCCTGCCAATGTTGTTCTTAAACCAACCATTCAGAAGTGTATCTGAATGAACTGGGCTGATTCAGTTACCACGTCACTAGATGTTATATTTTATCTATCGGCGTGTTTATATTTAAGTAGCAGTCCCAGGCAAGTGATGCCCAAATGGAGGTCCCCAGCCTCCATGTGCCGCTGTTTCTTATTTACTTTTTCCCTGATGCTGCTCCTGATAAAAGCCTGTGTGGTGCCACGTAAGTGGAATTTGAATGGCGGTTTGTCGATCAAGGAAAATGTACGTTCTGTTGCACCAGATTCTACAGGGGTTCCCAACTTTATACCAGAGAGTGCTATTGATCGTGGCAGAGAGTGATTCTCAACACAAAGTGCCTTATGATATTTATCCACTATGCCAGTCATACTGCTGCTTAATGCAGTTAAATTATACTTCAAACAAACAAATTACTCAAGCTGAGTGTCTGTCTGTTGAGGTTAACTGTGCAGGAGGCAGGCCATAGTGGATGGTAGGCTGTGGCAAGTGGGGGTCCAGTACGACTGCATATATAAGCATAGTGCATGATGCAGAAGGGTACTGGTGCTTCAATGGGATCCTAATGGGAGGTGCAGGATACTGCACCAATGGAGTTGCCAGGGCGGGGGCAGAGAGAGGAGCATTAGCCAGAGCACAGAGTATGGGACAAGGACGATTGATAAGAGCATGGCATGGAACGGAGGGTAGTGGCAGATGTTATACAGTCATGGTAAATAAGAACATAAGAATTAGGAGCAGTAGTAGGCCATACGGCCCCTCGAGCCCGCTCCGCCATTCAATAAGATCATGGCTGATCTTCGACCTCAACTCCACTTTCCCGCCTGATCTCCATATCCTTTGATTCCCCTAGAGTCCAAAAATCTATCTATCTCAGCCTTGAATTACTCAACAATTCAGCATCCACAGCCCTTTGGGGTAGAGAATTCCAAAGATTCACACCCTCAGAGTGAAGAAAATCCTCCTCATCTCAGTCTTAAATGGCTGACCCCTTATCCTAAGACTATGCCCCCTAGTTCTAGACTCTCCAGCCAGGCGAAACAACCTCTCAGCCTCTACCCTGTCAATTCCCCATAGAAACTTATATGTTTCAATGAGATCACCTCTCATTCTTCTAAACTCCAGAGAGTATAGGCCCAATCTATTCAATCTCTCATCATAGGACAGCCCTCTCATCCCAGGAATCAATCTAGTGAACCTTTGTTGCACCGCCTCTAAGGCAAGTATATCCTTCCTCAGATAAGGAGACCAAAACTGTGCACAGTACTCCAGGTGTGGTCTCACCAAAGCCCTGTACAATTGTAGCAAGATTTCCTTACTCTTGTACTCCAACCCCCTTGCACTAAAGGCCAACATGCCATTTGCTTTCCTAATTGCTTGCTGTACCTGCATGCTAATTCTCTGTGTTTCCTGTATGAAGACACCTAAATCTCTTGAACATCAACATTTAATACAAAAGCAAAATACTGCGGATGCTGGAAATCTGAAATAAAAACAGAAAATGCTGGAAATACTCTGCAGGTCAGGCAGCATCTGTGGAGAGAGAAACAGAGTTACCGTTTCAGGTCGATGACCTTTCGTCAGAACTGGACAAAGTTAGAGTAGTTTCTCATCATTTAAAAAATATTCTGTTTTTCAATTCTTCCTACCTAACCTCACATTTCCCCACATTATGCTCCATCTTCCACCTGATTGCCCACTCACTTAACCTGTCTATATCCCTTTGCAGACTCTTTGTTCCTCCTCACAGCTTACTTTCCCACCTAGCTTTGTATCGTCAGCAAATTGGATATATTACACTTGGCCCCTTCATCTAAGTCATTAATATAGATTGTAAATAGCTGAGACTCAAGCACTGATCCTTGCGGCACCCTACTAGTTACAGCCTGCCAAACTGAAAATGCCGCGTTTATCCCTACTCTGTTTTCTGTCCCTTAACCAATCCTCTATCTATGCTAATATATTACCCCAACCCCATGAGCCCTTACCTTGCGAAACAACCTTTTATGTGGCACCTTATTGAATGCCTTTTGGAAATCCAAATATACTACATCCACTGGTTCCCAATGGACAAAAGGACTTAATGGACAAAAGGACTTCTGTTAGAGTCCAATTTTTCAGTGGAATCCAATCACAACATAGCACCTGATTGACATCTAGGGGGTCAATATTAACCCCTCCCCCCGCAACGGACGGGAGAGGGTCGGGGGGTTTAAAAAAAAATTTAAATCGAAGAATGCGACCCCAACCCGTCGCATACGCGCCTGCCGCCATTTTTACGGCGCCGGGTTGTGTGGCGTGTCTGTGTCCCATCTTGGAGAGGCGGGACACTTCATTATAATATTTAAATCAGGTTCCCACATTGCAGTTGGGAGCCTGATTTAAATTTCACGACAGCGGGCTGGGTTTCCCAGAGCTTGGGAAACCCGGCAGCTAAATGGAGACGGGAGCTGCTCACTAATCCACGCGCCCACTTAGCAAGACTCTACATGGGAACAGACTCTGAAAATTTATAGGTAAAAAAATACTAAAAATAGACCAAGTGGGTAGTCAGGTAAATAAAGTACGATTTTTTTTTCTCTACATATAGTTAAATGCAGGTGTGCTATTGCACTGTGGCGTGTAATGGTATGACTTAAGTGTTAAATTACAGCTTGTTACACTTTTGAATTCCTGATTTTCATAAACAGGAGCCTGAAAGGGAAAGAATATATGAAAATTGGAGTGCGAGCAAGTTTGAACTACTCTCATTCACTTCCTAGTGACAGTTGTAAAGTGGCAGAGGCTTAAGATGAAGTCCCCTGTTACCCCTACCCGCCTTTCAATCAGGGACTGGTGTGGGGAGCTTAAGGAAGGGTAGAAAAATAATTACAAAACAGGACAAAGACCAGCAACCAAATCTTTTCAGCCAATTTTCCATAATAAGTTATTGCTTTTTAACTCTGGAAAGAACATTAAGCTTTCTAATACACTTTGGCTGCGATTTCACCAGCAGAGGCGGGATCGCGGCGAGAGAGGTGGTCGGCGGGTTCCGGTTCCACTCCTGGCTGCAGCCGCTCTGTGAAAAGGATTTTCCGTTAATAGGGCTCGTTAAGCCCACCCTGCGGGCTTCCCGGCCAATTAAAAGGAAGCGGGTCTGATGACGCCATTTGATGAGGCGTCATCAGCCGGTTTCCTTAAAGGACCATGTCCGCATAAATTTTGACATTTGTGCTGTCACTGTTCTACAGCATTGAGGTGCTGCAAACACTGACAAGCACTGCACAAAGGTGCACGGCTGCACCCAGGCTCACGCATGACTCTCTCCATATGCTTATGGAGGGAGTCACAGCACGCAGGGAGGTTCTCATCCCTTCTAAGGGCGGAAGAGACCTCCCCAGGAGATCAACGCAGCCTGGTTGCACATTGCACAGGAGGGCACAAGCAGGGATGTCATCAGGAGTACCTGGCTGCAGTGGCGCAAACGTTTCAATGATCTTAGTAGATCACAAAACGTTACTGCCAAGCCACACTCACCCTCATCCTGCTGTGCCACTCATCACATCCCCTTAACTCTGCCTTCCCTACCCTACTCCTGCACATCTTTACTCACACCAACTTACCTTGCACCTCCACCCATCCCTCTCTATCTATATTATCACTTCCCCATCTCACTAGCCACCCCTCACACTCACCCTCATCCTAGTGCAATCATACCAACTGACAACACACAAGGGTAGACACTTGGGTGTTTTATGCAATGTTCATGTAAATTTTCTGTTAATGTGTTGTCAAACATTGAAATCTTTATTCTCAACACTCTGCCTTATTGGACAGATCTGTGCTCACCTTTGGAAGTTTTAGTGAGTTGCAGTGAATAGTGAGGCATAACGGTATCCCCCGCAATGGTGATGATTGTGAAAGGAATGGCTTGGGCATTGTAAGAATGGTTTATGGTACTGGTGTGGGGTGATGTCAACCTGGCGCTTCATGTGGCAACCAGGGTGTACAGCATCAAGTGAAGTAAATCTGGCCATGGTGATGCCATCGCTGGCCTCCCGGGCAGCAATGTTGTCGGGTGCTGATGCCTGTGTCCTGTGCAGCATCAGGTGATTGCGGAGAAGGTTGGTATTGTTGTTGGTGATGTTGTTGTGCCTGGTGATTTTGGTGTTGGAGCTGATCGGGGAAGGATTCAGAGGACCAAGGTGAGATTTTCTCAAGGGCACCGATGTTGCTGGAATAGATGGCAGCTGAAGTTGAGATGACAGAAGCGATCTGTCAGTGGTGAGAGAGCTTGCTCCAAGGAGGTGACAGTGGATAGAGAGTTTACTCCAAACACTTCCAAACTGCATACAGCTCAAAAGTGTCTTCCAAGTCCTGAAGGCTCAAGCTTCTGACATTGAAAAGTGACCAGCTGTGAAATGGTAGCTTTCATACCACTTTTGCAGCTGTCACCTATTCACAGCAATGGGGAGACATAGAGAACCCGACCTACTTACCTGACGTGATCTCCGAACTATGTGAACCCCGTTAAAAATGTGGTAAAATAGAAAAAGGCTGGCAAAATAGTAGTTAACAAGCACTCAACAAGCAGTTAAGTATCTTAAATGCCTCCCCTGCTGCTTGGTGTCGGGTCTGTTCTGAATTCGCAGACCTGACACTTAGGAAACTTACATGGAGGCGGGTTCGGAGCGGGTTCCCGACCCGCTGTCAATCATTTCGATTTTGACAGCAGAACTGCCTCCAAACCCACACTCTGAGCGCCGGCAAAATTCAGCCCCATTTGTTTCAACCATGTATGAAATGTGAGCTCTGGAATGAGGCTCAGGTTGCAAGTACTGTATAAACTATTGAATGGGTTGATCAATGCACTTTCATAAACATTGTAAAATTATTTTCTCACTCTTGCATTAGCTGCATTTCTCAGTAATGATCTGCTGCATTGGCTAGCTTTAAACAGGCACAACTCTATTCCAAAATTTGCAGTCTTGTCCCAATATCCGGTTACTTGTCTTCTGTAACTTGCTATAGCTGCAGGGTTGGAGGAACAGGAGTAAACAAGTTTGAGTCAGAAAAGAGACAGCAAGGGCTCAGAATACAGATGAGAGAGAAGCTGCCAAGCTGTAGTTTGCACAAGGAATAACAATGTCAGGGAAAGGGATTAACTGGGCCAGAAGTAGAGCTGGGAGAATAAATGTGGATCTGATCAAAAATGGGGGGAAATAGAAAAGAAGAATGGGTGTTCACAGCAGCCATCTTAACAGTTTGTTACCCATAGTGCATTGTGATATTCTCAATTCTACCAGTCTCCTGCCATAACTCCAGCAGGAGATCGGCAGAATCCCCAGAGAACCAGTGGAAATAGCTGTTCGCTGATTTTCTGGGGATTCAACTGGTCTTCTGCTGGAGTTACTATGGGAGATACGGAGAAACCCCACACAATTTCAGGTCTGGTATTTTAATGCATTCTATTGAATTTGCGCTTCTGATATAGGAACATAGGAACAGGAGTAGGCCATTTCGCCCCTTGAGCCTGTTCCGCGTCTTGGATAAGGGATCTAATGTGTAATTCCAAAATCTTTTCTCTTGCTTGGCCACCTAAAGTTGTGATGTAGTTTGTGCTCTTTTACACAAATCAATCCTACAAGATGTAATTTGAAGTAAATTCTGATCAAGAATTGTTATTTGTAAAATATCTGATACCTCAGTGACTTTATCTAGATTGTTGCACAAAATAATACAATGTTTCTCAATCCAGCAAAAACAAAATAGCTTAGAAATCACTGTTGCTGATAATAATGACAAATGCTTAATCTGTTCAGGACATTTCTCGTCATTTTTAGTGGAGGTGTTAATCAATTTAAAGTAAACTGCTTTACCCTAGTGATAAAAGCGGGGACAAGAGGACTATGACAGGAATTGACTTGCATAACAATCTTTAATTATTAATAGTTGAAATGATGAATCCACTTAATTTAGAGCATTGTTTAACGTGGTGGCTTGATCAAATATTTCAGTTCTTAGGTGCTAAGAATAAAATATATGTTCTCGGTGGCTGCTTTTACCAAAACACAGAGCTCATCTGAAACGTGGTACTTTACCAAAGCTATTTTACCACGATATACAACAGACCAATTAGAATTGTAAAAGAATCATGATACGATACCTGCTAATCCAAAAATACAGCGTATCTCACCTGTCAAACTTGCATTGAGAAAGAGCTGGAAAGCAGCTCCTGTTTCAATGACATCATCACAAACAATGAAGGCACTTAGAAGTAGACATACAGTCGGCAGCACCTCCCAAACCCACGACCTCTACCACCTAGAAGGACAAGGGCAGCAGGCGCGTGGTAACACATCACCAGCAAGTTCCCCCCAAGTTACAAACCACCCTGACTTGGAAATATATCGCCGTTCCTTCATCGTCACTGGGTCAAAATCCTGGAACTCCCTCCCTAACAGCACTGTGGGAGTACCTTCACCACGCGGACTGCAGCGGTTCAAGAAGGCGGCTCACCACCACCTTCTCGAGGGCAATTAGGGATGAGCAATAAGTTCTGGCCTTGCCAGTGATGCCTACATCCCAGGAATTAATAAAAAAATACACCTCTCCTGAAGAGAAAAATAATTCTTTTCAAACAGGCCTTATTAATCTAAATTATAATCTTTGTCATCTCACCAATTTATAAATAACCACACCAAATAGATTGTCAAACCAAAGGCAAATATTTTCTGACAAATTTCCCCCCAAAAACATGTAGTATAACTATATACTTCATAGCTGTTCATAGTTGACAAGTTTATGCAGCAATGTATTTTGTTTTAAGTGAAGTTACTTTGTGCAGTGAGTAAGATACAGAAGTGAAGCAAACAACCCACAGACTGAGAAATGTCCTATAAACAGCTCTGCTCTCACCTGTATTGCAGCAGAGATGACTCAGCTATCATTTGAAAGTCAGTCAAGGTTTGTTTTTATCCACACCTGATTTTCCCACTGCTAAGAAAGTATAGATTCAAGTATTCTTTAAGAAAAATAGAGCAAACTGGGACAATAAACTGAAAATAAGTAAATTCTGGCAAATATTGAAAATATTTTAATGCATATAAGCAAGAAACCAATAAATCTCTGAAGAAAAATGTAAGATGTTCTTTCAACTGCACACACTGCTGTACTTGCAGTTATGTGTCATCAAAACTAAGTCATACATTTTAGGCATAATTTTACAGAGTATAATCAGTACACAGGCATTAGTTGATGCCACTAATTCGTAAGTTATAACCAGGACACACAATCTGATTCAAATGCTTGGGCCCAAGATATTTTAGATTGTAGCATTGAACCCAGGCCATCATCTAAACATTGTTTCTATAGCTTTTATGAAATACAGCTCTGGTATGCAAAAGTGTTAGAAGCAGCTTTTTAATTTTTTTCTGAATTATGTTACTCTATCATCTTTGTATTATTTCTATTTATAGATCAATATTTTAGATGCAAAAAGAAGCATGAACATTGGAATATTTCTGAAACAATTCAAAAGGTAAGATACTCTTTTCAGAACAACTCTGTATAATAAACTCTGGCGTAGCTTGGAACCTTGCTAATCTGTTGCTAGTGCATTAGAGCCTAAATATTTTGCTTAAATTTCAGGAGGTTGGGAGGAGGGTGGAAACGAGTCCTATTTCTTAATAATTTTTGTGAAAATTGTCCTACATAGAAAAATGAGTACATTCATAGCACAGCTTGGTATTTTAATACTGGTAAGCTCATAGCAGTAATCACATCTGCTTTGCATTTCCCACAAATGTTAATGCAATATTGCATATTTACTAAAACACCTCAAGCCAGGTTTTGGGGATGATCTGACAAAATCAGAAGAATATTGTTGAGGTTTAAAACCTTATGCTCCAGTGCAATATTTAATGCTGATTGAACTAGGTTTAAAAATCACTATCTAATGCTCTACCTTTCTCAAGTTTTAAGAGTTCGAAAGTGTCTAAAAGGAGTGAGATGTTCCCCTTAGTCACTCACACTTTACAGCAGCAGTGACAGGATAGATTATCCTATTCAGAGGGTCCAAAGACCCTAGTAATGTCTATGCCAATTCAGTCTCAGTAGAGATGTGCTCACTAACATCTTGTGTCATAAGCTGAATGACCACCTGCAATTACCTTCCCTGAAAGGGGCTGTACTGCCTGTAGCTCTGAAGATAACTGTAGTTATCACTTTCTGTTCTGTGGTCTCCTTCAGGATTATACTGACATTGCCTAGTCCATCGTATACATCTATATCTAGGAGGTCTCCCTTCTACATAGATCACTTCATCCATTTCTCCCATATTGACAAGCAACAAATTGGAAGAGCCTTTGAATTATGCTTCTGTGTGATTATTGGCCTTTGATGTTGTCAACTGCCCGTATCCTAAGTCGCACCAAGTCTCATTCACCCATTACCTCTGTACTCCCTGACCTACATTTGCTCCCGGTACAGCAATGGCTCAACTTTAAAATTCTCATCTATATGTTTAAATCCCTCCGTGGCCTCACCCCTCCCTATCTCTGTAACTTCCTCCAGTCCTACAACCCTCCGAGAACGCTACGTTCCTCCAGTTCTGGCCTCTTGTGCATCCCCGATTTCCTTCACCCGACCATTGGCGGCCGTGCCTTCAGCTGCCTAGGCCCTAAGCTCTGGAATTTCCTCCTTAAAACTCTCTGTGTCTCTTCCTCTTCCTCCTTCTTTAAGATGGCCATTAAAATCTATCTCTTTGTTCAAGCTTTTGGTCAGCTAATATCTCCTTATGTGGCTCGGTGTCAAATTTTGTTTGATAACACTCCTGTGAAGCGCCTTGGGACATTTTACTACGTTAAAGGCGCTATATAAAAGCAAGTTGTTGTTTTTTGGTTGTTTGGAGTATTTCATCATAGATGAAGAAATACTCCAAACATCGCCCCCCCAACAACCTAATACTTCAGTCCTCTCCAATTTATGAGTTGCCTTTGAACGCTGATCAATTGGAAGTGAGGCTCAGCCCTCAAAATAGCTCAGGCCTCTCGGTAAGGACAACGGGTGAGCGGCACTATTGGTGCCCGCCCAATGTTTGCACAAAATTTAAATTGGTCCCATGCTTTTTAAAGATTTAACAAAAGCCTGCATTGGTAGGGAAACAAAAACACAGGAAATGAGCATCAAATTCTAACAACTAAATAAAAGAAAAAGAAAAAAAGACTTGCATTTATATAGCGCCTTTCACGATCACCGGACGTCTCAAAGCGCTTTACAGCCAATGAAGTACTTTTTGAAGTGTAGTCACTGTTGTAATGTAGGAAAGTAATGTAATGTTATAAAGGACAGTAAACCAACCTCAGGTACAGCTTACTCCATTTCTCCCATATTGAAGAGTAGCAGATTGAAAGAGCCCTTGAACCTTATTGTTATCGGCCTTTGGCGTTGTTTGGGGTATTTCATCATAGGTGCAATCCATAGGCCCCTCGTCACAACCGCATGATTTAATTAACCAGCAGTTAATGAAGGAAAATTCTATGGTGCTATGCCAAGTAGCAACAATATTTTACTTTAGTACGTGCCAACAGGAGTGGGAGTAACCCAACTGAGTGTACTGCACACAGGAAACTTAAAAAATATCAGCCAAAAGATCAAACAGAAGTCACCAAACCTCACTGCCTCTTTCAGCTATGTTCACCGATCACATTTATTACTCAATGGACTGTGGATTGGAAATTTCTACAGAGCATCATAATCAAGGCATAATAATATACTTCTGCCAAAACTGGGAAAGGAGGAATTAAACAAAAGGGCACTTGGCCCAAAGAAGAAAGGGAAGATTTGTGATCAGGACCAAAGTTGGCATATTAACAAAATAGAGGAATTATCAGCTCTCAAAGCAAAAATACTAAGCAGCTCCACATCAAGCCCCACTGGTTTATGCTCTATTGGGCTAGTTTGGCTACAGTGTATTATCAACAGTGATCCATATATGATAACCAAGATGGGAGAAATTTGTCCTGGCACAACCACAAAGTGAACATAAGGTTCTCCCTCCAGCTAGCCTGCAGAGTATTGGGACCAAACTGTTTTGTTACGTCTTCCCTGCTTGGCATTACATGACAAAAATGCTGCATTATGCACTCATGTAGCGACTAGTTAATCAAACTATTGAAGCATCAAAGGGAGTCTCCAAAGGGAATCTTAGTAGACAATGAAGGGGTCTAAACTGATTGTGATTCCAGTGTTTTTCCATCAGTTTCATGTTCTCTTTCTCGGTCAGTGCTCGGTCTGTTTTGTTTTTGAGTCTTGACTAAAAAAGAATTCTTTCAATTTTTTCTCCTTCCCTCCATCTCTCTTGAAAGCATTGACTCCTCATTAGGATACAGTTTCTCAGCATGAGTCATTTTCTGATACTTCACTTAAGTGCCCACTGTAATCTCAGAACCTCAGCTGTGACCAACTAATTCAGCAAGGATAGAAAATGGGACCTTCCTGGTCTGTACAACTCCGCTGCCTTAACCTGCGGAGACAGTGGGAGAAAATGTTTTTACTGTTGTAGTTAGTGACATTGCCCATGAAGGGAGCAGATGCATTCACCTATACCTTTAGTGACGAGGGTCTGATGGATGCCACTGTGCCACTGCCTTAAGGACAGCATGACTTTCTGCTCTCTCACAGGTGACAGAATCACTTCTGTTGCTTCTAAAGTTATGCAATGTGGATTTGTTGCATCTGCATAATGTAGTCTAGAAAGTCAGCAGGCCTAAGATGTTCCAAGTCAAACTGAATAGAAATTTGCAAAGTCTTCAAATGGACATAATTATACATGTCACCCATAATAATTCCAATCTTCTCTTTCTCCTACAATCTGTAGGCTTCCAAAACAAATGTTTGGTGTCACCTAAGCATTGTTTCTTGATTGATTGATTTATTCTTGGCTCCTTTCATCCCAGCCTTGTGCTGTACTGGACGATGAGCCTTGACCTTCTTCTAGGTTGTCCTCATGAATTTCTCATGTTTATTCCTGCAGTGCAGACTGCAAGATATCCCTAATATCAGCAAAACCAATAGTCTTACAGATTAACTGGCCCCCATGCCTCTTAAACTAACCAATATTCTGGCCTATATCTCTGCTAAGTGGGCTTCTGATACTATTCAAGTCTTTACAGAGCTTTGCATGTGTTGGATGCCTGTCTACATTGTTCCTTTCACACTGGTTATACAATTGTACAAGGTGGATTGCAGTCTGTCTTGATATGATATACAAAATTCGGTAGGTCTCCAATATACACTTCCTGATCCTGCTGATGTGACATTCAGTTTCTGAAGGTAGGAGACAGGACGATGTGCTGTATTGTAGCAGTTTTCATGTTTGAATTTTAAAAAGTGATGTCGATGTGCTTACTCTACCAGCATTGCCACATCCTCTGGCATTAATAAGTGTTCAAGTTGTGGTGGAGTTGTTGCGGATTATATTTGTGATGGGTTGTCCCAAATATGGCAGACTGCCTTTCCAGCACCTCCTCCAGTTAAATCCACCTCCTATTCTTCGAATTTCTAGACATCTTCAAATGCACTTGTATAGATGCCATTTTCTAGTGTGTTGATACACTAGAGCTCAAGGGCCTAATTTCTAGCTCGGCAAGTTTTTAATGAGTCATTTCCCAGGCTTATTTTGATTCCACGGCTTAATTAACTGCAGTAAATAACCACACAAGAACATGTAATATACTACTCTTGCTGCTCAGCAGTAAATGTGCTCCAGTCATGTATTTTCTGCTGAGAGATTAACATAGACATGCAGAGCCATTTTTCCTTCATCGTCCAACGATTCTCTTGTATTCAAAATCTCCCAATTCACTTACCCTCTGCACTATTTCAGAATGCTAACTGTCATTTAATAGATGACTGCTAAAAGGTCAAACCACTTTCTAAAATTAAAATTTTAAACACAAACAATGTGCAGTGCATTCTCGCTTTTGTTATATATTTGAATGAAGATGTGTAGAAGCTGCAGGAAATAAGATACTGTACCGTATCTTCTAGCTAGTATTACTGGTTGCTGTTTCCAAGCTCACTTACCTGAGTTGCAATTGTGAGAGAAGAAAATGCTGCAGCAGTGACCTAATTATGGGAGATACAGACTCGGGGGTCTCGTCCAAATGAAATGAAATTAGTTTGAACAGTTTCCCATATTAATACATTTTGGCACAAATAATCATGCAAAAGCCCAGGCAGCTATTTGCTTATTCAAATTTTGAAGAAATTCATCGACTTGTCAACAGGCAAACCTGAACCTGCAAAAGGACAAAAATTCTGTAATTTTTTTCTTTGGACTGTTAATTTTATGTTAGTCTTTTAGTAATGATCCAGTGTACCACAATACAGTGGATGCTGTTTATTGGAGTCACCTATGAGACTCACTAAATTGGCTGCAATTCACAGGTGCTGCCCTATCTAGGATCCTCCGCTCCATTGGTTAGTTTGTTACAGTAGCTCAGGCCTGGCTGTGCAATACAGAAAACCTTGGCTCCTTGTATTAAAGTTGACTGCTGTTGCCTCGTCTCCACACGGTAACTCCTGGTCTCCCAACCTCCCTTGTCCAATTCCCTCACTTACTGTCAGCTAAAATACTAACCTTCCCATACTGACTGGCCTGAAGACAAACAAGAATGCTGTGATTACCTATGCTGCTGATCTTGTTGGCCCTGGCTTAGTGATAGCACTTCACCCCTGAGTTAGACAGTTGTGGATTCAAGCCCCACTCCAGAAACTTGAGCACAACATTTAGGCTGACACTCCACTTTACTGAGGGAGTGCTGCACTGTCGGAGTTGCTGTCTTTCGGATGAGACATTAAACCAAGGTCCAGTCAGCCCTGTCTGTCAGATGTAAAACATTCCGTGGCACTATTTGAAGAAGAGCTGGGGAGTTCTTGTAGTGTCATAGCCAATATTTATCCATCAATCAGCAACACCAAAAGATTAACTAGTAATTTATCTGATTGCTGTTTGTGGGACTTTGCTGTGCACAAATTGGCTATCATGTTTGCCTACATAATAGTGACTACCCTTCAAGAGTAATTTATTAGCTGCGAAGCTCTTTGGGACATCCTGAAGATTGAAAGACACTATATAAATACAAGTCCTTTGCTTTCCTTTACCTGTGTAGCTTCTGACTCTTGGCCCGCCCATTCCATGCAAGTCAAATTCAGTGTTCGTACTAGAGCACAGGAGCAACTCAGTTACACAGTGGTTATGTGCGTACATAAGTGACTGCTCTATACGACTATCTAGTATGACATTGAACCACATCGGTTAGGAAAGTCCCAGGGTCCATCCCTCATTTGTGCTAAGCTAGCTGAGTCCAGCTGGTGTATCAGTTGGCCTCAGCATTCCAGGATAAACAGGAGAAAAATTGGCCAGGCTTTCTGCTAAAGACTGTATTGAACTGATTAGAAGTGGCAGCATAAAACCTTCGCTAGAATACCAATGTTTCCCAGCACGACTGGGCAGAAGCTCGTGTATATATAGGAACGGTGGAGGTGATTACTGTGCTGCATTACAGTGAATTAGAATGTCCTTTCTACATTCCAGAGGACCACGGCATTAAATGGGGAATGGAATACACTTCTTTTTCTTTCTTCTTTTTCTTCTAATTTATCTCCCCACACCACCTCCTTCTCTCTTGAAGGTGTTGGCTCAATGCTGGGGTATAGTTCCATGGGCACTGTTCATCATTCAGTACCTTGCACAAGAGGCTATCCTTTATATGTGAACCAAGATAATAACTGTTGGCAAGTTACTCAACTGTGAGCTAATTTTGTGACCTCACAAATTTTAGAATTGTGCCCTTCTCTGAGGCACTTTATCTTTTGGTATGCATCACCAAATCATGCAAACTGGGTATCCTTTCAAAGGTTATGAAATATATTTTTCAACAATGTACATAATTGTGTTAGTTGTTTCCAAGTGGGCCACAGTTGGGATGCTAAAGTTGGCTCCAAAGCAGGGCAAAGTGAAAGAAAATGAGACAGAGTTCCCCATACTTGATTGCTATCTATTTCTCCCCGTTGGAACTGGATGTCAGGTGAGAACAGGGTTAAACTTGGCTGTGGATAATAGCCTGTTGACAATCACTATCTAGGTTTACACATGAAGAATGACAATTTGATCAACATGTGGTATTGGCTGCCAGCCCCAGTGAAACCATACGCTAGCGAGAGTGAGGGCCTTGGGAGAGGTGGGGAGAAATTTGGAAAGAAAAAAAAAATTCCATTGGTTTAATGTGTTGGCACACTGAAATGAAGTAGTAAGACACAGCCTGGCAGCTACAATTCCCCATGCAGAGTCCCCAAACTCATTTGGCCTTTGGGGAAGGAGGTGGAAAAGACCAGTGGTTTCATCACAACTGAAGGGGAAAATCATTTGCAATTGCCAAGCTTCTCTTGTGGATCAGTAGAGGCTAAAAGATCACGTTGCCATCCTAATTACTACAGTGGTAGTGTGCTTGGCTCCGGAATAAAGAACTGTTCATGATTTAATACAAATTGAAAAGCTTAGTCCAAAGTCTTAAGGATGCTTGATGCAGGAAGTTGATTTTTTCCCATGAATAGTGGGCACTTCATAATATTGTTTTCTTAAAGGAGTTGAAAATCTAGATCGAGTTCTTTTTGTGGAAGCTACTTCCCCCATGTCTATTTGCAAAAATGACAAAAAATATATCTGCTTAATAAAATAGACTTAAAAAGGACTATTATCCACATTTAGAAACTGGGATGTTAATCTCACCATTTTTTGTTTATTTTAAAGGCAGTGCAGGGCAATGCTAATTCATTCATTTTCTTACCAGGACAGTTTGTTCTATAGAATTTTGTTAGCACAATCAGCAAAATCCTGTCCATCAGGACTGGCAGTGCTGCTCATTTTGTGCCTCTCAAGTGGCTTAACAGCCACTTAACTACAAAATAAAGGCGAGCAACAAAATTGTTCTACTTTGTTTCACTGACGCTGCTATTTGTGGATTTTGAAAGATTGGTTTTGTGGCACCAAAACATTTGTTCTTAGGTGTGTGTAATAAACCTGGTTTTAAATCCGAATCAAAGAGTACCATTCAAGTTTTAAAAATTGTTTGTATGTACGGCTTGTGTTTATTTTTATTCATAAGAGCCACCTTATACAACTGAGTGGCTTGCTAGGCCATTTCAAAGGGCAGTTAAGAGCCAACATATAGGCCAGACCAGGTAATGACGACAGATTTCCTTCCCTAAAGGACATTAGTGAACCAGATGGGTTTTTAACGACGATCTGGTAGTTTCATGGTCACCATTACTAGCTTTCTATTCCAGATTTATTTTTAATTAACTGAATTTAGATTCCCCACGGTGGGATTTGAACTCATATTCCCCCAGATCATTAGTCCAGGCCTCCGGATTACTAGTCCAGTAACATAACCACTATGCTACTGTACCCTGTAGTTTGTATGGAAATTTCTTGGTTACTGTTGACCTTCTTTGTACTTTTAATGATTAATTTAAACTTTGAAACCTTGAGATCTTTGCTTTCCCCATGAGGAAAAGTTGCATTTATGGTTGAACAACAGGTAGGGGCTTTGTAGCAGTTTAGTAGACCGTTTGTTTAAAACTCCAGTGGTAATTTGTGGGGTGGGTGCTTTATCTCTGGTGGAGCCTGTGCTCCACAGCGACCTTCTCCCACCTGCAATTGAAGTAAAATCTCTGTTAAACAGATACTTTACCAAAGAGTTCAGCTGATTCATTGTTGAATTAATTCTGGCTGAGTGAGTAAATTAATTCCTAACTGGCTGTTTTAATTTCCCCCAGTGGAAAACTGCCACAGCTTTCTCTAAAAACTCATTAACAAAGGATTAAGAAGCAACAGCAGATTTTTCCAAAAATATGGATTGCAGTTTTACTACCCCTCTTTCTAGAGCAAAAAAAACACGGAGTTGTGCAGCAAAGAAAAAGATAGCTGTTCCAGCTTATCTCCAGTTTTACTGCCCGTCTCTGACCTCATTGCTGTTCAGCAACAGCAGCAGCCATTCCCCTTTCAAATTTTCTGCCTAAACAAACCACACAATTTTGGAGTCTTCTCTTTCCAAAGGCACTCTGGTAATATCAATGATGGAGCGGAATCATCTGCATCCTGAAGTAACTCCATTCATTCAACTTCAAACTTGCCTGGGAATCTATTTAGAGTACCCTGACCCTGGGGAAATGTACCATTTTGGTGACAACCTTGGCTCAGTGGCAGCACTCTCGCCTCAGAAGGCCATGGATTCAAGCTCCACTCCAGAGACTTGGGGTACATAATCTAGGCTGGCACTTCAGTGCAGTTACTGATTTAAGTATTTCACTGGCAGAGATGTTGTCTTTTGGGTGAGATGTAAAACCGAGGTCCCACCTACCCGCTCAGATGAATGTAAAGAATCCCATAGCACTATGAAGAAGAGCAGGGAAGATCTCCCAGTGTTCTTTTCAATATTTATCCATCAACCAACACCACTAAAACAGATTGTCTGATCATTTTTCTCATTGGTGTTTGTGGAATTTTACTGTGCACTATTTGGCTGCCATATTACCCTATATTACAACAGTGACGACACTTCAAAAGTACTTTATTGGCTGCGAAGCACTTTGGGACATCCTGAGGTCATGAAAGGCACTATATAAATTTAAGTTCTTTCTTTACTGTGGGGCTGAGGGAGTAGTGATAGTGGCACTACAGTTGGCCTCGATATTCCTGGGTTAGGGAAGTAAGCATCTGCCAGGATTCTTGCTCCGGATTGCTATATAAGATTTCTGCTGAAACTATCCATATGCGGATGTCTGTTGAGGACAGAATCAGACTCCAATGTGATATTCCTACAGTTGAATAGCCCGCTGATACTAACTGTCAAGGTTCATGCATGAATAATAGTGACTTGGATGGGGTGCTGGGACTGCTACCTGTGGACAGCAGCCCAAAAAAGGAGTTGGGAAGGGAGGTAAGAAAATTGATGATAGATAAAAGGGGCAACCAACAAGTGAGTAAACTTGTTGGCAGTCCTGGGTAGAGGAGAATATGCTGATGAGTAAACTGTTTTTTTAGACTTGAGGGAAGTATACAGTGGTGTTCCCCAGGGGTCGGTGTTGGGACCACTGCTCTGTTTGATATATATTAATGACCTGGACTTAGGTATACAGGGCATCATTTCAAAGTTTGCAGATGACAGGAAATTCGGAAATGTAGTAAACATTGAGGAGGATAGTAACAGACTTCAGGAGGACACAGACAGACTGGTGAAATGGGCAGACACATGGAAGATGCAATTTAGTGCAGAAGTGTGACGTGCTGCATTTTGGTAGGAGGAATGAGGAGAAGCAATATAAACTAAAGGGTACAATTTTAAAGAGAGTGCAGGAACAGAGAGATCTGTGGGTGTACGTACACAAATCTTTGAAAGTGGCAGGACAAGTAGAGAAGGCTGTTAAAAAAGCACATGGGATCATTGGCTTTACAAACAGAGGCATAGGGCTGGATTTTGCCGGTGCTCAGAGGGCGGGTTTGGAGGCGGGTCCGCTATCAAAATAGCAAAGATCGACAGTGGGTAGGAAACCTGCTGTCAACCCACCTCCACGCGAGTCTCCCAGGTGTCGGATCTGCTTGCGCAGAACTCACCCGACACCAAGCAGTGGGGGAGACAATTTATATCATTAAATGGCTTGTAAACAGCCAATTTAATGATATTTTGAGGCTACCTTGCAATTTTACATTCTCCCCCACAGGTTACCCGCTGCTCGGGGAACACGCCAGCTCACCCTGTCGTGAGTTGAGTCTGCTTTGATGTATCTGATAAGCTGAGAGCTGCAGAAGTGGTATACAGGATGCCATATTGCAGATGTTCAGTTTCAGAGCACAGAAATTGTTGGTTACTGCATTTGTAAGACATATAGGGGGAGAAATTCGGTATCGCCCCCTTTGGGGCGCAATTATTAGCCGGGCACAAAGTTTAGCGCCTGGCGCAAATTATCGCCTCCGACTGCAAACTTGGTTTCTATCACCCCTGGAGCTGATTGGAGCAGTAAATCAGGCGCTACACACCTCTCTTAAGGCGCTAATGCCAAGGAGCGAGGCGCTACCTCAGAGCGCTGGCAAAGCTCATGTGATGTCAGTCAGCAATGGAACACAGACACACTGGCGCCGGCCAGTTCGTTAAGGGGAGGGTCGATCTTGTTCTCCATCCACACCCTGCTCATTGCAGCCTTGAATGTCAGCCTGGAGAGACCTGTACATCAAATCTGCTGGAAAGAACAATGGAGAGGCCCAGGGAAAGAGCTCAGAGTGCAGCCCCCATAGTCTCTTCTAAATCGATGCAAGGAAGGTCAAATCAAAATGATTCTGCAAAGTGCTGCTCAGTACCCAAAACTCCTTCACACAGTGTTGAATCTCTCCAGAAGTCTCTCTCTCTCTCTCTCTCAGAATGTGTGGTGCAAAAATGTCACCGACAAAAAAAAGCAGGAAGCGGTCGCCTTTAAATAGCGCTCTCCCAGTCCCTTCCCGACTGCAAAATGTTCCCCTCAACCTGTCGTTGCTAGCGGCAGGTGGAAAGGCAGGAGGCGCCACTCAATATCCGGTCCGAGGCGCTACCGGGGCGTTGCACGCTCGACTGACGTCATGATCTGCGGGCGCAGGAAATCGTGGCGGTAGTGTTTAGCGCCGCCGCAAAATGTCTGGTCAATTTCGCGAGTGGTGCAAAAATTGCCGCGCCCGGGCGCTAGTTGCTTTGCACCCCATTAGTGCCCTCTTAGGGCACGAACGGGAGGCACAAAGCAACCAAATTTTCCCCCCATAGAGATTTATTTAGCTTGCAAGTGTTTAGAGGCAACTGTATAATCAGTGCCACCTCATTTGAAGAACTTCTCTCATCATTGACAGATCGCTTCTGTCATCTCACCTGCAGCTGCCATCTATTGCAGCAACATTGGTTGGTGCCCTTGAAAAAATCACACCTTGATCCTCTGAATCCTTCACGATCAGCCCCAACACCAACATCACCAGGCACAACAACATCACCAACCTTCTTCGCCATCACCTGATGCAGCACAGGACACAGAGCATCAGCCCCTGACAACATTGCTGCTCAGGAGGCCAGCGATGGCATCACCATGGCCAGATTTACTTCACTTGACGCTGTAAACCCTGGCTGCCACATGATGTGCCAGGTTGACACCATCCCACACCAGCACCGTAAAGCATCCCTTTAATGTTCAAGCCATTCCATGCACACTCATCACTATAGCGGGGGGGGGGGGGGGCGGTGGAGTTATGTCTCAACATTCACTGGAAGTGCACAGATCTGTCCAATAAGGTGAAGTGTTGAAAATATAGATTTCACTATATGACAACACATTAACAGAAACTTCACATGAACATTGGCTAAACCTCTCAAGTGCCTACCCTTGTGTGTTGTTAGTTGATATGCTTGCAGTAGGATGAGGGTGAGTGTGAGGGGTGGCTAGTGAAATGGGGAAGTGATAATGTAGCTCGAGAGGGTTGGGTGGAGGTACAAGGTAAGTTGGTGTCCTGGGGAGGTCTCTTCCGCCCTTGGAAGGGAAGAGAACCTCCCTGCGTGCTGTAACTCCCTCCATAAGCATATGGAGGGAGTCATTGGAAAGCCTGGGTGCAAGCGTTCACCTTTGTGCAGTGATTGTCAGTGTTTGCAGCACCTCAATGCTGTCAAACACTGAGCAAACTACTGTCAAACTCCATGTGGTCGTGGTCCCTTTAAGGAAACCGGCTGATGATGCATCATCAAATGACGTCGGCTGGTAACAAGTGATAAGTGATCTCCCTATTCTTCCTACCAAAATGTAATACCTCACATTTATCTGTGTTGAACTTCATTTGTCAATTGTTTGCCCATTCTGCAAGTTTATTAATCTCCTCCTGTAATTTGTTGCAGTCCTCCTCAGTATTGACTATCCCCCATAATTTGGTATCATCCGCAAATTTAGAAATTGTGTTTTTGATTCCAACGTCTAAATCGTTAATGTAAATTGTGAACAGCAGTTGTCTCAGCACTGATCCTTGTGGAACACCACTACCCACCTTCTGCCACTGTGAATAGCTACCCTTTACTCCCACTCTCTGCTTTCTGTCTTGAAGCCAGCTAGCAATCCATTCTGCTACTTGTCCCCTGACTCCACAATCTCTGACCTTATTCATTAGTCTATTATGGGGTACCTTACCGAAGGCCTTTTGAAAATCTAGATAAATTACATCTACTGCATTACCATTGTCTACTCTCTCTGTTACCTCTTCAAAAAATTCAATAAAGTTGGTCAAGCAAGATTTTCCCTTTTGAAATCCACGCTGACTATTCATTATTATACTTTTCGTTTCTAGATGTTCTTCTATTCTCTCCTTTATTTTTCCTACCACTGATGTTAAGCTGACTGGTCTATAATTCCCTGGACATGTTCTATCCCCCTTCTTAAATATAGGTATAGTGTTAGCTATCCGCCAGTCCTCTGCCACTACACTCTTTTCTAATGAATTATTAAATATGTGTAGTAATGCCTTGCTATCTCTTCCCTAGATTCTTTTAAAATGCGTAGATGTAATCCATCCAGACCAGGGGTTTTATCCTCTTTGAGTTTGATTAGTTTATTTAATATATCCCCTTTTTTATTTTAAATGCACTTATCTCATTACTCATCTCATCATCCAATGTCATGTCCACTTGTTCTATTTCCCTGGTAAATACCGAAGCAAAATAATGATTTAATATTTCTGCCATTTCTCTATCGTTACCTGTGGTATTGTCCTGTCTATCCCTTAATGGCTCTATTCCCATCCCAACCTTCCTTTTTTTATTGATGTGCCTGTAAAATATTTTACTGTTTTGTTTTATGTTCCTTGATAATTTAATTTCATAGTTCCTCTTTGCCTTCTGAATTTTTTTTTGACTTCTCTCCTAATCTCTTCGTATTCTCTCTTATCATGCACTCCTCTGCTGTCTATGTACTTAATGTATTCCTCTTTCCTTACCCTCAATTGTTCCCTTATGTTTTTATTCATCCATGGAGTCTCATTAGTGTTTAGTTTGTTCTTTCCTTTTAGCGGAATATATTTCTAGATGTTCTTCTATTCTACCACAGGTAATCTTTAGTGTAGAAAAGCATCCCAATGCTCTTCACAGGGGCATGAGGAAAATGGACATTGAGTCAAAGGAGAGATTAGGAAGTGTGAACAAATGCTTTGTGAAAGGTGTGTTTTAAGGAGTGCCTTGAAGGAGGATGGAGATGTGGTGGGGTTTAGGGAGTTGAAGCTAGCACACCGATGGTGAGGCATAAGGATGGGGGATGCAGAAGAAGTTGGAGTCAGAGAAATGGAGAGTTTACGGTAATTGTTTTTATTATTCATTCTCGGGATGTGGGCATTACTGGCAATAATTGCCCATCCCCAGTTGCCCTAAATTTGAAGTGTTGGGGGTGGGGGAGGGCTCAAAAAGCTAATCTAGGTCAGCAAGGAAAGAGGAGATGGGCAAATGGGATTTGGTATGGAAAAGGATATAAGAAGCAGAAATTTGAACAAGCTAGAGTTTATGTAGGGTGAAGGATGGAAGGCTTGCAAGGAAAGCATTGGAGTAATCGAGTCTGGAGGTAAGAAAAGCACATCTGTGGGTTTCACTGGACGATGATCAGAGGTAGGGAGGCGGGCAGTGTTACGGAGGTGGAAGTGGAAGGTCTTTATGATGGACTGGATATGGGGTCAGAAACTCAGCTCACGGTCAAACAGCTTGGGAGCAGTCCTGTATGTTATTTGCATAAGATATATTATCTGAAATCCCGAAGAGAAGGAAAATCAAATAAAGAACTGGACACAATCTGTGAGGGCTTGAGCCTCATAGATCTTTTAAAAAGTGTAATCTGATAGTCTCAGAATTCTATTCTAATCACTCCGACTTCGACTTGAAGATCGGTGTTTCATTTTACTGCTAGTTGCCTATTTTGCTGCAGTCTGGCTCCCGGTCCCTCAATACCTCAACCTTAAAATTTTTATTCCCATGTTTAAATCCCTTCATGATCTCGCCACACCCTATCTGTAACCTTCTGCAGCCCTTCCACCTCTGAGAGCTCTGTGCTCCTCCAACTCTGGCCTTTTGTGCATCTGCCACCCCCTTCATTGGTTGCTGTGCCTTCAGCTGTCTAGGCCCTAGTCTCTGGAATTCCTTCCCTAATGCTCTTCACCTCTCCTCCTTTAAACCCTCCTTAAAACCCATCTCTTTGATCAAGCTTTTACTCACCCCTCCTAATATCTCCTTTGCCTCGGTGTTGTTTTTTTTTTGTCTGATTATGCTTCTGTGAAGTACCTTGGGATGTTTTTCAATGCTAAAGGGGCATTATAAATGGAAGTTGTTGCTGCACGATGCTGGTGTTCTCGATGCTGGTGTTGGGAGATTTAAAGCACCAGTAGCAACGTTGGAACAACTGCACATGAGCAATATTTGAATGTGCGTTGTTTCTCCGTAGTTGGACTTAATCCTGCTCAAGGAAATTCTCTGATGTTGGGTAAAGTTTTTCTGTGTCTGCACTGTAAAAATCCATTTATATTTGCTGCTTGTGTGTTGTCTCTAGAGATAGGGGTGGGGTGGGAAAACAGGTAGTGATCTGTGCTTCTGGAGGCATATCCACTGCCTTGCTTTATATTGCAGTTTGCTGTGCTGCCTTCAAAGGCACAATATAAGCAGAGTAACGTGTTCTCTTTCTCTCAGTCTCTTTCTCTTGATCTCTCTCTCTATAGATCTCTCTCTCTCTCTCTCTCTAGGGGCTGGATTTTGCCAATGGGGAGCTTTTGGAGGCAGGACTTCCACTTGTCAGGTTTCAGTCCCGCCTCCATCAACTTCTGGCCAACCCACGCTATTTTCCTTTGATT
Organism: Squalus acanthias; assembly: GCA_030390025.1. Classification (NCBI taxonomy): domain Eukaryota; kingdom Metazoa; phylum Chordata; class Chondrichthyes; order Squaliformes; family Squalidae; genus Squalus; species Squalus acanthias. The sequence continues at coordinate 151,076,958 of CM059426.1, read as the reverse complement.
GACCTTGTTAAGCCTGCCCAGTGGGCTTAGCAGGCCGATTAAGGGAAAGCCGGTTACAGAGAACGTCAGCGTATGATGTTTCATCTGTCAAAAATTTTTGACAGATGAATTGTCATCGTTTGACAGCCCTGTGAAGCTGTCAAACACTGACATTCTCTGTAGTTTGATGAGTTCTTGAATTCAAGACCTCATCAAACCTCTTTCTTTTGCAGAAATTAGATGGTTGTTGCATTGGAGAATGCAGCAGCCATCTGTCATCTCTGCCGCGGAGGTGCGAGACTCTCCGCATACCCACTGATTGAAGCCTGCAGGAAGAAACAAAGGTAAGTACACTTTTTCTAACACTTTCCTTACATACTCACCTCTCCACACTTGCACCCATCACTTACCTTCACAGCGCACTTTTGCACCACTCCGACCCCCGCAGACCCACTACTCGCCTCGGTGACCCTGGCGGGGTTCAGAACCTTCGGGAAGCCCGCACTTGTGTAGGCAAAATGGAGATAATCCTCTTATCTGCCTGTTGACTACCTGTTAACAGGCAGTTAAGTGGCACTAATCCCCTTCCCGCCTCCAAGGAGACGGGACCCGGCGCGGGTCGGCTACCCGCCTCCTGGCAAGATGGCATGGTGGCGGGGTGGGCACCTGCCCCCAAATTCTGCCATTTTCCCAGCAGTCCCGCCTCCATACCTGCCTCCCCAGGGCTGGCAAGATCGTGCCCTAGATCTCTTTTAACTTCACCCTTAGCTGTTTCAGCATTATTCATGGAGCACTTGTGTTGCCTAGTTATTCTTCCCATGTTGAACTATCATGTTAAATTCTGGTGCTACCCCTTAATTTTGAATACAATGATAAATTTATCTGCTATGAATGATCAGTGAGATACAGTCTTATAACAATGTATGTAATTTATTTAGCATTATTCATGTAACAATATACTGCATAGAAATGTGCATTGCTTCTCTACCAAGTTCCAAAAAAGGCTTTTGGCTGATTTGTGTTAGGATTTCTGAGGCGTTCTGGTCAGACTGAGGTTTGTCAGCAGATCTTCCATTGATAGTTTAGCTTCAGTTTGTATATAGTCACCCACGGTGAGATATGATATTCACATTCTTAAACATTCACTCCCTCCACCACTGGCGTACTGTGGCTGTAGTGTGTACCATCTACAAGATGCACTGCAGCAACTCGCCAAGGCTTCTTCGGTAGCACCTCCTAAACCCGTGACCTCTTCCACCTAGAAGGACAAGAGCAGCAGGCGCATGGGAACACCACCACCTCCAAGTTCCCCTCCAAGTCACGCACCATCCTGACTTAGAAGTATATCGCTGTTCCTTCATCGTCGCTGGGTCAAAATCCTGGAACTCCCTACCTAACAGCACTGTGGGAGTACCTTCACCACATGGACTGCAGCGGTTCAAGAAGGCGGCTCACCACTACCTTCTCAAGGGCAACTAGGGATGGGCAATAAATGCTGGCCTTGTCAGCGATGCCCAGATCCCATAAGCGAATAAATTTTTAAGAATGATACTCGTTCCTTTGACCCATCTGGAGGGATGCAACATGGGGGCTCACTTCCGAAGTCACCGATCTTTAGCTGCCAACAGATGGATCAACTAGGACACAGGTGGAATTTGGATCCCTAGTCAGGAGTATTAATTTAGTTGTACACGAATTACATATTTCTAACCTCTGAATTCTCTTCTTGATGTTATAGGCTGGAGTTCAAGGGTCAATTATACCAGACATGATCATGCATCCCCTCTTTTCTTTGAGTGTTGAAAGTTTGCCGTTTAGTTTAACCAAATTCAACTTGACATACTTGAGGTTCAGATTGCCAAAAATCTGCATGTCCTGTGCAGGTGTTTATTATAAACTCTCCTATTTTATGTACTGTTCAAAAGGATATGTCTAGATGGTTTCCCCACTAACGTTTATAGAGATACCAGCATGAATATACTTCCTTTCCATTTGTATGTATTCCAAATACGGTTGGTACACATTCTAGGGAATTATCTATAAGGACTTTGACTCGCAGATATCCCACGTCATGGAGAATGGCAAATGATCTTGTATCAAACCTGGATGCTTCTAGCTTTCTACTGTACAAGTAGATGTTTCTCTCCCCAGTTGTTTATCTTAGGTTGGTTGGTATTGGTTTTGCGCTGTAAGGGCACACCAGTGACTGATACTAGAATATCAATGGAACTAACCTATTCCTGCAGATAGTCTCATTTTCCTTTCAAATGTTGAAGTTCCTAGCCTTATGCAAACTCATTCACTTGTTTGGACAGTCTTGCAGATGTGGAGAGATATTAGTCAGGCTTCAACCTCTAACTTAATCTTAAGAAATAACTCTCTAATATCATGGAGCTTTAGAGAAGAAGATTTAGTGGTGGGAGGGGAGGGATAGAATGCAGACCTTCAGTATATCACTCATCTTCTGGAGAATTGATCTATCTGGTCTCATAAGTATTTACAATATAAATATCTTCTCGAAGGGAAACCACTTTCTTTAAGTCCCGGGGCTCCATAACGGACTTTTGCTGATTGTCAACCCTGGAGACCTTTTCTACACTGGTAAACATTTTTCTATTCCATTTTATTCAATGAGCCCACTGAGCATTAGTTACTTGAGAGAAGATCTAAATTATGAATACAGGACTGCCTGTTACAGAGAAGGAATGTAAAACTTCCTGTCTGCTACACATAACAGACTCAGGTGGGGCACTTGAAAATTATTTTTTTCTTTTTATGCACCATTGTGGCTGGACTGTTGACATTCTTGATGTTTGTGTGAGGGCTGGTAGCCATTTCTACACATTTTGGACCTGTCAACAGGTTCAACTATTCTAGACTGATACTGAAGGTCGGTCAAATCTATGACTGAAGGCTTTCTGTTGCCTCTAACCTTCACTTTCACTGTTTGCTGGTGCTCCATGTGTTGATCTATTGGTGCCAGCCTTATTCACTAATATTTTGTTACGGGCCACAATCCTTAGCAATGGCCACTCCTGAGAATGTACATGTTGTACCATGAACTAATGAGCTGTGCCACAGCTGCCTACAAATAGAGCTCCTAATTTGAAACATGTCAGCCTAGGCAGTTGCCAATTGCGAACTAGCATTTTCCCCGCAGAAGAGAAAAAGAATCTACAGAACTGACACTTGCGTTAAAATTATGAGTCTAGAGACCGTTCACCTACTCTGTGAATACCTATGCTCCCTAGTGATATCACTTTGTTTTCTGTCTCTGGATAGCAAAAGAGAGTGGAAACAATGCTGAACACTGGCTCTGGCAACATTCCATGGATGGGTGGACCATGAATGGAGGCCCAGAGACACAGGGAGTAGCAGCTCTATAGAGGTGAATGGGAGGTGGGCTACAAGTGCCCCTTAGGTTATATTAGAAGTATCACTGCTTTAGACTCTGCTATGTGCCAACTTACTGAGTTTTTATCTGCTGCATGGTGATGTATTCATATAATGCATGAAGTGCAGCTCTGGAAAACAGCTAAGGCTGATACTCTGATTAAGTTTATCCAAATAGAGCCTTCCTTCCTGGACTATTGCACAGTGACTTGCATAACATTCAAGGCTGTAGGTACCTACTATTACTGAGCATCCCCAGGGAATACTTGTGACTTGGGTAAAAGGGGGCAGAAGGGTTTCCCATTCCAATCCCTCAACCTCTCCAACCCTTATACAGCTACTGCTTCCATATAGGAAGGACGTGGAAGCATTGGAAAGAGTGCAAAGGAGATTTACCAGGATGCTGCCTGGTTTGGGGGGGAGGTCTTATGAGGAAAGATTGAGGGAGTTGGGGCTTTTCTCTTTAGAGCGGAGGAGGATGAGAGGCGACTTAATAGAGGTTTATAAGATGATGAGGGGGATAGATAGAGTGGATGTTCAGAGACTATTTCCTCGGGTAGAGGCAGCTGTTACAAGGGGGCATAACTATAAGGTGCATGGGGGGAGATATAGAAGGGATGTCCGAGGTAGATTCTTTACTCAGAGAGTGGTTGGGGTGTGGAATGGACTGCCTGCTGTGATAGTGGAGTCGGACACTTTAGGAACTTTCAAGCGGTTATTGGATAAGCACATGGAGCACACCAGAGTGATAGGGAGTGTGATAGCTTGATCTTGGTCTCGGACAATGCTCGGCACAACATCGAGGGCCGAAGGGCCTGTACTGTGCTGTACTGTTCTATGTTCTATGTTCTATGTTCTATGTTCTATAAGGGCAACGTGATCTCCTGGACCAATTTTCCTCTGTGGAACTATCCTCACCCCTTTTTCTTCTTCTTGTAGCTTTTAACATCATTTCAGGAATTAAAATTCACATCCTTGTTTTCAAATCCCTCCATGGCCTCCTCCCTCCCTAGCTCTGTAACATTCCCCAGCCCTACAACCCTCCGAGATCTCTGTGATCCTCCAATTCTGGCTCCTTGTGCATCCCTGATTTTCTTCACTCCACCAATTGGCGGCTGTGCCTTTATCTGCCTAGGCCCCAAGCTCTGGAATTCCCTCCCTAAACTTCTCCGCCTCTCTACCGCTCTCCTCTTTTAAGACCCTCATTACTCTCTATTCCCTTCTCCCTCATATGCTTATCTAGCCTCCCCTTAAATGCATCTATACTATTCGCTTCAACCACTCCCTGTGATAGTGAGTTCCACATTCTCATCACTCTTTGGGTAAAGAAGTTTCTTCTGAATTCCTTATTTGATTTCTTGGTGACTATTTTATATTGATGGCCTCTAGTTATGCTCCTCCCCACAAGTGGAAACACACTCTCTATATCCACTCTATCAAAACCTTTCATAATTTTAAAGACCTCTATTAGGTCACCCCTCAGTCTTCTCTTTTCAAGAGAAAAGCGACCCAGCCTGTTCATCCTTTCCTGATAGTATACCCTCGCATTTCTGGTATCATCCTTGTAAATCTTCTCTGCACCCTCTCCAGCGCCTCTATATCCTTTCTATAATCTGGTGACCAGAATTGTACGCAATGGTTCTTGAAGCAACTGCTGCTTCCCTTCCTTCCCCTAGCCCACCAAGCCAAATTTCCCCCAAGTGTCCCCCCCCCCCCCAGCCCTGAATCTGCATCTTTCTCTAGTTTCTCTTCTATCTCCCCTCATACCCTGCCCGAGCTCATTTTATCCATGAGAACCACCTTCTGTTCTCTCAAGCCTATTCTCACCAAATTGCTGACCACTCGACTTCGCTTCTTGGCCCCCATGTTAGCTGATATTATAAACAGCTCCTGCTCCTCAGGAACTGTCCCCCTCCCTTTCAAATCTGCCATCATCACCCCCCCCTCCCTCAAAGAAATCCATCCTTGACCCCTTTGACCTTGCAAACTACTGCCTCATCTCCAACCACCCTTACCTCTCAAGTCACCTCTCAAATTCGTGCCCATCTTTCCCGCAACTCCAGGTTTCAACCTCTCCAATCAGGTTTCCATCCTGCCACAGGACTGAAACGGCCCTAATCATAGCCACAAATGACATCCTATGTGACGGACCGTGGTAAACGAGTCCTCCTCATCCTTCTCAACCTGCTGCAGCTTTTGACATTGTTGACCACACCATCCTCCAATGCCTCTCCTCCGTTGTCGAGGTGAGTGAGACTGTCCTCGCCTGGTTCCACTCTTGTAGTCAGAGAATCTCCTGCAATGGCTTCTCTTCCTGGCCCCACGCTGTTAGCTCTGGAGCTCGAGGATCTATCCTTGGCCCCCTCCTATTTCTCATCTACATGCTGCCCCTCGGTGACATCATCTGAAACACAACGTCCGGTTCCACACGTATGCTGACGACACCCAACTGTACCTCACTGCCACTCTCTCAACCATCCACTGCCTTTGTGTTGTCAGGCTACTTGTCCGACATCCAGTCTTGGATGTGCCCAAATTTCTCCAATTAAACATTGGCAAAACCAAAGCCATTGTCTTGGGCCCTGCCACAAACTCCATTCCCTAGCCATCGATTCCAACCCCTTCCCTGGCAACTGTCTCCGGCTGAACCAGATGGTTTGCAACCTCGGTATCCTATTCGACCCTGAGCTGAGCTTCCGACTGCATATCCTCTCCATCACCAAGGCCGCCCACCTCCACCCTTGCCTCAGTCTATCTGCTGCTGAAACTCTCATCTGTGCTTTTGTTGCCTCCAGGCTCGACTGTTCCAATGTTGTCCTGGCTGGCCTTCCATCTTCCACTCTCTGTGAACATAAGCACCAAAACTCTGCCGCCCGTATCCTAACTTGCACCATGTCCTGTTCATCCATCACCCCTGTACTCACTGATCTATCATGGCTCCCGGTCTCTGAACGCCTCCATTTTAAAATTCTCATCCTACTGTTCAAATCCCTCCATAGCCTTGCCCCTCCCTATCTCTGTAACCTCCTCCAGTCCTACAACCCTCCGAGAACTCTACATTCCTCCAACTCTGTACTCTTGTCCATCCCCCCTCTTTCTTCACCCCACCATTGGTGGCCATGCTTTCAGCTGCCTGGGCCCTAAGCTCTGCAATTCCTTCCCTACACCTCTCCGATCCTCCACCTCTCTTTCGTCCTTTAAAACTCTCCTTAAAACCGACCTCTGTGACCAAGCTTTTGTTCACCTGTCATAATATCTGCTTCTTTGGCTCAGTGTCAATTTTTCTTTGATTGTCTGATAAAGAACTGCATTAATTCTCATCCCAAAATGTACATTTGTTCTATATTTTTACATTAAAAGCAGTGGCTCCATGTGTGCAGTTGGTTTTCCAAACTTTACACACACTCAGATTATTTTGAATTCTGTGGGATATAGTTTGTTCCTTTTCCCCCTCTCTCCTCCTTCACAAAACGTAATTTCTGTTTTGCCATTTTTCTTGGTTGTTGAGTCTGTTGCCTAATTCCTGCATTGGATTAAGAATTCCATTCCTGCACCCCTATGACTTTATTGGCTGCCACTCTTGCAGCCAAACACTCAGTGAATGCCGGAAGGGACAGGATTTACGACCTGAATGTAATACTGGACAATCCTGGCCATGCCCCCCCCCCCGCCACCTCCCCCCCGCCAACATTCCTGAGTGTGTGTGTTTGTCTGTGATAGTTAAAAATACTGAACAATACAAAATACTAGTGACTTTTAAACACATTTTATTAGTAGAGTGAAACAGTGGCTGAGAAATTCAGTTATCGGTGGGAATCAGTGCAAAATTGGTGATGTGTTGTAAACGCACACCTGATGACATCAGCAAGGGCAAGATTGAAGCGCGTGCCTCATTTTAATCTGGCGAGCTGCCAGCTCTCCTCACGCTGTTTATTTTCTGGACTTCTAGCAAGCCAGCAATTCGAACTAATCTCAGAGCTCTCTTCTGTTGCTTGGCAGCCTCCATAGGGAAGTAGGTGAAGTTGTTCCTCTTACTTTGTTACCTGCCTTATACAACAGGACACTGTAAATTGACTGATATGGCTGATGTCACCTGTTGCAGCCTGGTGACCCTGAGGCATAGAAATTGAGAGCCACAGTTACCCCTAACAGCCGAAAGCAGCGCTGACTGTGCACACCCTGCTGCTGGGCTCCAGTTGTTGCTGCACCAGGTGGCATCGTTCACTCACGGCCTCCCTGGTTAGGTGGAGGCACCAGGCACACTGCTTCTCTCTGCAGCTGAGGTAGGAGATCCTGCTGCGGAAGACCTGTGTGCTGTATTGGTCTCCTGTGCCCTGGCCTCCTTCGCCCTCTTGTGCCAGTAGCAGCAGGTCTCCGCTGTCTTGCTTGCTCCTGCTCCTGCTCCTGCTCCTGATCCTCATCCTCATCCTCATCCTCATCCTGCAGCAGCCCCAAAGGCAGACCCGGCAAAACATCCATTTTACCACAATAAACAGCTGAAGTCCTTGCACAAACAAAGTGCTGTAGCTCCGAAAAGTCTCTTAGCAGAACTTTTCTGCTAAAATATCACGGCCACAGAAAGAAAAAAACTCCTTCAAGCCCAGAAGCAGCCTAAAACAACTTACCTGAGTGCAGCTAAGGATCCCTTTAAATATTGCTGATGCAGCCTGCCTGCCGACAGTTAGCACCAAGAATCAGCAGGCAGGTCTAGGAACCCACAAATCCGGTTTTCCCACAATCCAGTTACGCTAAAGGTGAAGGACCCTTATTTATACATGGCAATTGCTTCAGCGCTCTGGTCAGGTGGCCGCCTGGGACGACTAAAGGCCATCCAGGCCAATACGGCGACTGCTGCACTTCCGGGCAAGATCAAGCCCGAGACACCCCAGCATGCAATTCGTCCCTGCAACATTTATTTCGTGCCCAAAACCAGGCGCAATGCAGGCAATTTCTCCCCCAGTGCTTTCTGACTGAGCGTGTTTGCTTGTCTCAATATAGAGGCAGACAATCTGAGCTTGAAAAGGACTAGTTAAGTGATTGATAGTAGTGGGGCCCACCCCTGGTCACAGGCCTGAAAACATTACAGGGTGGCCATAATATAAATACTCTTTTGAAAAACATTTTAATTTCTGGGGATTATTATTGTGTTTTTTAACTTAAGAATTCAACATATTAATCCTGTTATAATTATTCATACGGGGAAAAATAGATCTTCAATCTGGGATACTGCGTAAGGTTATCTGGAAGTACTTCCTATACAGACAATGTTACGTTCCTTCTTCACAAGAACATTTTTCCTTGAGTAGAAAGTCTTTATTTTTTTAAATAACTGACTTAATTTTCAACAGAGTGACTGAAGAGAGGCATAATGTGTTATTTGACACACGTGAAGCAGCTGTACACAGAGAGGATCATGAGCACACAAAGTGGCAGATCTGCAGGATGGTAGCATGTCACAAGCTCCACCCCAGACTGCAGTGAATACTTGTTTCAGATTAATCTTTTCCCCTTCTACTAGTACATAGTTGTAAGTGGGTTATAGTGCTATTGTAGAGTTTTAGGGGGAGAAATTCGGTATCGCCCCGTTTGGGGCGCAATTATCGGCCGGACGCAAAGTTTAGCGCCTGGCGCTAATTATCGCCTCCGACTGCAAACTTGGCTTCTATCGTCCCAGGAGGTGATTGGAGCGCTAAATCAGGCGCTACACACCTCTCTTAAGGCACTAACGCCGAGGAGCGAGGCGCTACCTCAGAGCGCTGGCGAAGCTCATGTGATGTCAGTCAGCAATGGAACACAGACACACTGGCGCCGGCCAGTTCTTAAAGGGGAGGGTCGATCTTGCTCTCCAGCCACATCCTGCTCATTGCAGCCTTGAATCTCGGCCTGGAGAGACCTGTACATCAATTCTGCTGGAAAGAACAATGGAGAGGCCCAGGGAAAGAGCTCAGAGTGCAGCCCCCGTAGTCTCTTCTAAATCGATGCAAGGAAGGTCAAATCAAAATGAACCTGCAAAGCGCTGCTCAGTACCCAAAACTCCTTCACACAGCGTTGAATCTCTTCAGAAGTCTCTCTCTCTCAGAATGTGTGGTGCAAAAATGTCGCCGACAAAAAAAGGCAGGAAGCGGTCGCCTTTAAATAGCGCTTCCCCCAGTCCCTTCCCGACTGCAAAACGTTCCCCTCAACCTGTCGTTGCTAGCGGCAGGCGGAAAGGCAGGGGGCACCACTCAATATCCGGTCCGGAGTGCTACCGGGGCGTTGCACGCTCGACTGACGTCACGATCTGCGGACGCAGGAGATTGTGGCGGTATTGTTTACCGCCGCCGCAAAATGTCTGGTCAATTTCGCGAGCGGCACAAACATCGCCGCACCCGGGCGCTAGTTGCTTTGCGCCCCATTAGCGCCCTCTTAGGGAGGCATGAATCAACCAAATTTCTCCCCCTATATTTTCATTGTTAGTCTCTGGTCATTCTTGCTGAGACTCATGGCAGTGATCTTTATGGAATAGATTCACTAACAGTGGTCTTGGGGCCATTGAGACTCTTAGTAGGATTACCAGTGAAGAACTAGAGCAACCTGTGACAGAAAGCAAATAAAAAATACAACTCATTCCCAAAAGATCTAGTGGATTAAACAGTATGGTCCAGCATAACACCGAGGCAGCAGACTAGGATACTGCTAGGTTAGGTTCCAGGTCAGTGTTGAGTTAGTTGATCTCAGACATTGACCCTATTTGAAAGTGTTCCTGCTGATGTCCAGTGTGAGTAGCATGACACTCAGCTGTTATGCCCAATTCAGTCAAATAGTCACGGCTCCTGAGTGTCTAGGCTTACACATGAAGAATGATCTACTTGGGCGAGAAAAAAAATTGCATTTACATCGCAACTTATCACACCCTCAGGATATCCCAAAGCATTTCATAGCCAATTAATTACTTTTGAAGTGCAGCCACTGTTGTTATGTAGGCAAATGCAGCAGCCAATTTCTCATTGATCCCACATACAACAAGATGAATGACCAATTAATGTTTTTTGTGGTGGTGTTGGTTGAGGAATATGACACCAATAGAATCTTTTAACATCTACCTGAGCCACCAGAACGGGTAGACAAGATCTCGGTTTAACATCTCTAAAAGGCAGCACCTTCAATAACGCCACAGTCTCCCAATATCGCATTGCGTGTCTGCCTAAATTATGTGCAGGAATATTCAAGCGAGACTTAAATGACCTAACTCGAAGGCAAAACTGTGAGCAAATGAGCCAACCTGACACTTACAATACCAGAAAATTGCTGACACACATGGAACTGTATCTTGATCATAAGGAGAAGAGGGATGAAAAGAGAAAATTGGAGAAAGAAAAAGAAAATGTACCTCTATTGTGAAGCGAGTATACTGCAGTAACATTATCCCAGGAGTGACCTGCAGAAAGAGAGAAATACTGATCCATTACAAATGAGTGTTTGATGGATACCAAAACACCCCGTGTAATCTGTGTTTGGTTTATTATCGGTCATAGAAATGATATCACATTTTAGAGATGAAAGAACCCACAATGGCATTATTTATAAGGACGCTCAGAATTATTGTGCTGCAGTAATTCACTAATTTTCTATGATTAAGATGGCAATAACTCTACAATGAGAATGTTGAAAGTGAGGCAGACTTTCCCGAGAAATAGTGGGATATATATTTCATCACTTTGGCCCTTCTTACTGTTATTTTGTGTGTTTGTGAGCAATTGATGTATTTTTGTCGGTGCCAGATTATAGATGTGATTTTGAAAATTGATTCTAAGAAATCATATTTTTTTTAAATCTCCCTGTGAGGTGGATTTTCCCCCTCGAGCAGCAGTACAAATAAAACATCGACATTTCTACATTGCTGTTTTTTGATGATAATAAATGCAAAAATGATCTACTGAGGGTTTTACATTCCCTTGAATGGAGAGATTTTGATGGGCTAAAATGACTGTGTAGGACCCTTTGACATGTTGTGAGCCTGGCAAGCAATGGCAGGGCAGAGTGTTAGATTTTGATTGGCAGCTATTAGTCACTGCTGGGCCTGAACCAACGAGTGTGAAAAATAATTCTTTGGAAATTCAGACCAGGAAGGCACATGTTTGAACCCATACAGTGCTGTGAGATTTGATTTGTATAGGGGAAGAAAATTTAATTCTGAGAAAAACATTATTGAATCTTTTTTTAGAAGTTGATATTTTATAGCACATATCAAACGGGAAAACCTAACTCCACCAGTTTTAAATGTCCATGCCTGTTAATTTCAACTGTTAGCATTGGGCCAGTGAGGTTGAAGAGCTTCATTAATTGCAATGAGTTTCAATGCCTCAGTCATCCCCCATTGTAAATTTCTGCCTCTGCTGGTCATGTTGCCACAGCAACAGTCAGCAGTATAACAGTTGGAATGAAATAAGTAAAGTAACATATATATAAAAAAATCATCCACCCTATAATAAAACTTGTTTTTTGAGTGAGAGTATATATTCTTGTTTTTATTAATCTTTTCCCCATCCCTTTTTCAGACCATGCATGAACATCAGTCGGTAATCTAATCCTGGGCCCCCTGAGACCAGACTACTCTTGCTCTGAGAATGCAGCAGGGTTGTGGGGTGGGGGTTGGGGGTGAACGACAAGTTAAGTGGTTGCAGCCTGATTGGACAGATGAACCCTAGTTACAGGCTTGCTGCCATTGCAATTAATGTAAAATGTTATCAGCAATGAGGTCAGATAGTGGGGAAGTGCAGGTTTTACTATACTGCTTTAAAAAATGAGAACTGGACAATTGGAAAAATTACAGTCATTTTTTTAATTAAGAGAAATTCTTCATACGCATTTCTAAATAAAAGACAAAGAAAGGTGTTTGCTGACTGGGGGTTGGAACGCGAGGGAATTCCTCAGACACTACCACTAATAATTTACTGAGCTGATAGATGTTTTCGGATGAATTTCCTTTCACTTCAGGCACTGTGACGAGCAGATGGCGCCAGCCTCACTACATTCTTCAAAGTAATTGTCTTCTCTGTGCCCCCCCCCCCCCCCTCAATCTGGAGCTGCAATTTTTTTAAGTTTATTTGAAAAACCCTGTCTTAACTTGTTTTTGATATAATTGTTGTTATCATCATCAGGGACTCTGTGCATGGAGTAAATCACACCCAGTGCATTGATGAAGAATAATTCCAAGTACCTTTAGAGCCACATCCAACCGAAATACTTTATTGAATGTTTAAATGTTTAATTTGTGCTTCTTAAATAAATTTTTCTTGTGTGTGTGTGTTTTTGTGTTGCTGCAGTAGATGTTATGATTTAAATATGTTGCCTTTGTAGAAACATTATCTAGTTATTTAAGTCAGAGGCACAACCATCAATAGAGATTGAGAGCTTCACTGAAAAACTTTACAATTTGTACAGGCAGAACCCCTGCCAAAAAAGGAATTGAGGGAGGACATCTCCCCTCATCCCCTCCAGTTCTCATGATACACACAACAGCTAATTGCAGGTGTCATGAGGATACTTGCAGGTTGCAAAGTAAATTTACAGCACTGCAAGCAGTGTTGCCACAAGGCATATTTAGCACATTAGTACCAGTATGTTCTAGAGAAAAGTCAATATACAGCTTGTGTATTGACTCAATTCATCACCTCAAATTGCTTCCGCCAGGACTGCTGCCAATGAGAGTTGTGTAACTTGCAGTACTTTCCTCTAGTGTTACAGAACTCAGAATGATCTCACCAGGCACAACCCAAGTTTAGAAGGATAACATCTATAATTGTATTCCTTCATGTTTTCACAGTTCAAGTGGACAGATTTAAAAATTTCACAAGCCCATCTATTTTCACAGCACTATGCTGTGCTCCTAGTGATACCAATAATTGGAAAGTTGGGATGAAATCATTCTTTAGAATCTGCTATAGTAAGTGCACATCAGCAAGACACTAATGGTTGTTCTCTTGTGATTTAAGGTCAAATCAGTGCATCATTGAAGATATTCGGTCAGGAAGGAGCGAGGCTTATGGATCTGAAAAACTGCGTGAGCTTCTCAAAATATTACCAGAGGCAGAAGAGGTCAGACTTGCCAGCAATAACTCTTTTGCTTCTCAATAACGAGAATGAGTCTGAATGATTAATTGGTTTAAGAACATGGGAAGGTACAGGACCTGAAAAGACTAAGCATTCTCTTTATCCAGTGCCACCAACTGACATTCCTCAATCCCCCACTCCCTCAAATATCTAACCAATTCTTCCTTTTTGCGTACTAGCTGCCTTTGCGGACAGTCCATTCCACATGTTCACTATCTTCTGCGTAAATAGTTAAACTGTCTGTGCACCTTACCTCTTCCAGGCTTAAGCTCATATCCCTGCTCCTAAAGTTTGTGGTGATCTCAAACATATGATCAGTGTTCCGTTTGTTTATTCCCTTCAGAATCTTGAACACTTGAATAATGTTTCCCTGCGCCTTCTCCTACAGAGTAAATGGTCCAAGACTTTTCAACATCTTCATAGTTCAGAGACCATAAGCTATTTATCAGATTGGATCCTCTTTCTGCACTGCCTGCAATGGTTGGATATCCTTGTAGTATGGCGATCAGAACGGTATACAGTATACCTTGTAGAGACTCATTATCGCCTCCTGGGATTTGTGCTCTATCCTGTGGGATACATATCCCAGGACTTGGTTGGTTTTCCTTACTGCTGTCACGTGCTATGCTATTGGTTTCAGAGAGCAATTCAAAAATTCTCACGTCCCTGTCTTGTGTTTACCTAGCCTGGAGCCATTTAGTCTGTATTACTGCTGGTTATTTCTCCTCCCTAGTCTTATTACTTTGCATTTGTCCACATTAAATTCCATTACCCACTCATCAGTCCAACTTGTCCTGAAGCCTTTTTTATTTGGTTTGCCTCTTCCCTATTGATTGAAAGACCCTCCCAATTTGGTGTTTTCTGCAAACTTAGTCTGCTTAGTTGCTGTCCACAGCTCCAAGTCATATATACCCTGTGAAAGCACCTTCGACAGCACCTCCCAAACCTGCAACCTCTACCACCTAGAAGGATCAGGGCAGCAGACCCATGGGCACACCATCACCTCCAAGTTCCCCTCCAAGTCACACACCATCCTGACTTGGAAATATATCGCCGCTCCTTCATCATCGCTGGGTCAAAATCCTGGAACTCCCTCCCTAACAGCACTGTGGGAGTACCTTCACCATACGGACTGCAACGGTTCAAGAAGGCGGCTCACCATCACCTTCTCGAGAACAATTAGAGATGGGCAATAAATGCTGGCCTTGCCAGTGACAGCCACATCCCATGAACGACTAAAAAAAAAGCAAATGATCCCTCTGGCATCCCGCTAGTAGCCCCTTGCCATGTCTGCCAGTGTGAGCCGTGGCTGGGTGGGTAGCACTCTCGCCTCTGAGTCAGAATATTGTGGGTTCAATCCCACTCCAGTGACTTGAGCACAAAATCCTCGCTAACACTCCCAGCGCAGTACTAATGGAGTGCTGCACTGCCGGAGGTGCCATCTTTCGAATGAGACCTTAAACCAAGACCCCGTCTGCCCTTTCTGGTGGATTTAAAAGGTCCCATGGCACTATTTTGAAGAAGAGTAGGGGAGTTCTCCTTGGTGTCCTGGCCAATATTTATCCTTCATCCAACATTACTAAAAAAAAATGATCTGGTCATTATCACATTGTCGTTTATGGGACCTTGGGGTGCGCAAAATTGGCTTCCGCATTTCCTACATTACAACAGTACTTTATTGGCTGTAAAGTGCTTTGGGATGTCCTGAGATCGTGAAAGGCGCTATATAAATGCAAGTCTTTCTTTTTTTTCTACACAGCTCTGACCACAGCTATCCTTTGCTTTCTCTGGTTTAGCCAACTTTTGATCCACTTCAGCAGTGTTCCTCCTATTTTAGACCCTCCTACTTTGATAACTAATCGCTTGTGTGACATGGTTTCAGAAACATTACCCAAACTCAAATCAACAGAATATCTGTTGTCAGAAAGATTTGTCATTTTCTCAAAGAATTCCATTGAATTTTTTTAGGCAAGTCCCACCTTGCAGAAATCCACTGACTCTCTCTGTTTAGATGTTTCAATATTCTCTCTTCCAGGATATCTTCGAATACTTTACCAACTAAAAGATGGCAGGCTCACTGGCCTGTAGTTTTATGGTTGTCCCTTTTTAAAGATTAGTGCTATGTTAGCTATTTTCTAAATCTCAGACACTACTCCCAGTGTTGTTGATTCCCTAAAGATAGTGGCAACGCCTTAGTGAATATACATATTGAAATACTTGACATTGCTTTTAATATTTCCTGCTTTCCTAACCTCATTTTCTATTTTAGCTTTCCTGAACAGTTTTTTAATCTCCGTTACCTTCTTAGCCAGTTCTTCAAGTATTCTTCTATGAAGTTCACCTAGATATGGTGCCTGATCTTCCTTTAACTTCCTCAGCCTATCTGTGACTGCGATATCTGAAATTTTCTATTTTTGTTTTTCTCTGCCATCCCCATCCCACCAGAAATGTAACTTCCGTGCTGGAGAGAGCCCATGTTGCCTTTGTTGCCTTTGAGATCTTGCAATAGCCCATCAGTTTACTATGAATATACTTGTCAAAATACTTGACATTTCTTTTAATATTTTGTGCTTTCCTAACCTCATTTTCTATTTTAGCTCTCTTGAACAGACTCTTAACCTTCATTACCTTGTTTTTATATTCATTTCAGTGTACAGTGTCATCTGTAACTTTATACTTTTGGAACAGTCTCATTATTTTGAACATTATTTCCATTGTTGCTCACATTGTTTAACCCCCCCCATTGCCCTTCTTCCCAACTGATATGTATCTGTTCTGTACCCTATAATATTTCTAAACACGATCCACTTTTCCTCCATGATTTTCCCTTCTAATAATGATGTCGAGTCCAGTTTCAGAGGTCACCCCTCATCCCCTCAAAATCTGCCTTTCTAAAGTTAGATGTTTCTTTTGTACTCACTCCCTTTCCATCATAAGCCTAACCATAAACTCTCCATATTGTGCTCACCGATTCTGACCTGCTCTACCATCTCCTAGTTGTTATTTAATTACAGATCTAATAACAGCCCTGCTCGCATGCATTCCTTGACCAATTGCTCCGTGTAACAATCTAATACTGTGTCCATGTTTGCACTGATATTGCATCCTTTATAGATTTCCCAGTTTATCTCTGGCAAATTGAAATCATCCATCACAACTGCTATTCCTGTACACACTTCCCTTATTTGACTACAAGGACTTTGATCCAAACCATCCTCCTGATCTGCTGTTCTACAGCAGATGCTTATAGGTAATTTCCTTCTCCACATGTCTCTCTGCCCTGGCTACAGGGTTTCAACTTTATCAATAGTCAGACCAGATAGGTCCACCTCTATTATAACCAAGGTGTAAAAATTTTGATGCACCTGCTCCTGGCATATGTAGGAATTTTTACCCACAATTCTCTTTCACAAAAGGGTTGTACTCCTCCCAGTTTGTCTTTTCTATCTCAGTGAATTAATCTGTATCCCCCTATGTTTACCCTGCCCATGTTATTGTTGAACCAGGACTCTGTGATGCCTCCCTCTCCAGCCAGGACTTCCATGTCCCCCACTTCCTAAATTAATTTATTGATTATTTCCTTGTGTAGTCATATCCTTATACTTCGTACCCTAACCTGCTGAATTAGTGTTTGTTTTGGAACTATTCTCTACCAGGCTGCTCTGTACCGTGACATCCAGCTTCTCTTTTCCAGCTCCATCACATTTTGTTTTCCAAACTTTCTAGGTCTACTCTGTTTGCCCCCTGCATTTTAAATTAGGAACATAAAATTCATTCATCCTAGAAGATCTTCCTCAAGTATAAATTAAAATGTGAAGCAATGATGCAGAAATTTAGGTGACTCCTTTGTCTCTTATCTTTGCATCGTTTTTTCTAATGTATGTGAAAGAAAATTGTATAATTGTAGTGACTTCTAAAAGCCTGCAAGCTAAACTATGGGGAATCCACTATAGCTGAAAGTGAGCAAAGATTTTAGCAATTAAAATTGAATTTGCAGTTTCATGTAGAGATTGTGGCTTCGTATTTCCTCTCCTACTTTTGTTGTGAAAATGCCATAATTTGGGTGGGTAGGGGCAGAATTTGGGATAGGACCTGCTTCCTCCCCCTTTTCTCACCCATGAAAATTTCCTCTGGATATAGGAATGGTTGCATAGTACACCTGCCCAAGTTCAGCCATCACCCCTGTGCTCGTTGAGCTACATTGGCTCCTGGTTAAGCAACGCCTCGATTTTAAAATTCTCATCCTTGTTTTCAAATCCCTCCATGGTCTTGCCCCTCCCTTTCTCTGTAACCTCCTCCATCCCTACAACCCTCTGAGATCTCTGCGCTCCTCCAACACTGGCCTCTAGCGCATCCCCGATTTTAATCGCTCCACCTTTGGTGGCCGTGCCTTCAGCTGCCGAGGCCCTAAGCTCTACAATTCCCCCCCTAAACTGCTCTGTCTCTCGACCTCTCTTTTCTCCTTTAAGACGCTCCTTAAAAGCTACCTCATCTTCCCTACTATGTCCTTATGTGGCTCAGTGTCAAATTTTGTTTGATAACGCTCCTGTTTTGTTTGACAACGCCTTGGGACGTTTTACTGCGTTAAACACAAGCTGCTGTTGTTGTTGTATTATGGAACATGCAAATGAGGAAAATACATCTGATACTGTACTTCCCTGAAATGCTGGGCAAAAGGGACACTTTGTGCAATCCACTCATCCAGTATTGTGAAAGGTTTCCTGTATTTAAAATTTAAACGCTGATTGATTACAGTACAGAAACTAACCTATTTAAAAAATGGGGCACTTTAAAAAAAAAAATCATTAGGGGGACAGGGCAGTGGGCTCGCATATGCTGCAGCAAGCACCACAGCGAGTTTCCCCCCCCCCCCCCCCCCCCCCCGCCTAACATGTGCACCTACCCAAAATATTTAAATGCTCCTGATCCTGGGAAGTGGAACAAGGTCAGGGGTGCAACTGGTTGGGAAGTCCCTGCATGTTTAAAATGGTGGACTGGGATCAGAGGAAATTCGACGCCTATTAATTCCAGTTTTTAAACTTGTGTTGTGTTTGAGCTACTTGCATGCTAATCTAGCGCTATAATTTCTGACTCACGAGTATTTAAGCTTTTCTCTCCTTGTATTTTGGCCTCTAATTACTGTTTACCAAGTTTGTTGAGACTGGATTCAGAAAATTGGAATGTTTATTTCTTACATAAATACAGTGCCGCAAACTGGTATCAGTAAAAATGACCATGAAGCGATTGGATTGACGTTAAAAACCCAACCTTTTTTTATTCGTTTATGGGATGTGGGCGTCGCTGGCAAGGCCAGCATTTATTGCCCATTCCTAATTGCCCTTGAGAAGGTGGTGGTGAGCCGCCTTCTTGAACTGCTGCAGTCCTTGTGGTGAAGGTACTCCCACAGTGCTGTTAGGGAGGGATTTTGACCCAGCGACAATGAAGGATTGGCGATATATTTCCAAGTCAGGATGGTGTGTGACTTGGAGGGGAACTTGGAGGTGGTGGTGTTCCCATGCGCCTGCTGCCCTTGTCCTTCTAGGTGGAAGAGGTCACGGGTTTGGGAGGTGCTGCCAAGGAAGTTTTGGCGAGTTGCTGCAGAGCATTTTGTAGATGGTACACACTGCAGCCACGGTACGCCGGTGGTGGAGGGAGTGAATGTTTAAGGTGGTGGATGGGGTGCCAATCAAGCGGGCTGCTTTGTCCTGGATAGTGTTGAGTTTCTTGAGTGTTGTTGGAGCTGCACTCATCCAGGCAAGTGGAGAGTATTCCATCACACTCCTGACTTGCGCCTTGTAGATGGTAGAAAGACTTTGGGGAGTCAGGAGGTGAGTCACTCGCCGCAGAATACCCAATCTCTGACCTGCTCTTGTTGCCACAGTATTTATGTGGCTGGTCCAGTTAAGTTTCTGGTCAATGGTGACCCCCAGGATGTTGATGGTGGGGGGTTTGGCAATGATAATGCCGTTGAATGTCAAGGGGCAGTGATTAGACTCTCTCTTGTTTGGTCATTGCCGTACACTTTTGTGGCACGAATGTTACTTGCCACTTATCTTGCTACATGCGGGCATAGACTGCTTCATTATCTGAGGCGTTGTGAATGGGACTGAACACTGTGCAATCAATCAGCGAACATCCCCACTTTTGACCTTATGATGGAGGGAAGGTGATTGATTTGGAACAGCTGAAGATGGTTGGGCCTAGGACATTGCCCTGAGGAACTCCGGGAGCAGCAATGTCCTGGGGCTGAGATGAATGGCCTCCAACAACCACAACCATCTTCCTTTGTGCTAGGTATGACTCCAGCCAGTGGAGAGTTTTCCCCTTTATTCTCATTGACTTCAATTTTACTAGGGCTCCTTGATGCCACACTTGGTCAAATGCTGTCTTGATGTCAAGGGCAGTACCACTCACCTCACCTCTGGAATTCAGCTCTTTTGTCCATGTTTGGACCAGGGCTGTAATGAGGTCTGGAGCTGAGTGGTCCTGGCGGAACCCAAACTGAGCATCGGTAAGCAGGTTATTGGTGAGTAAATGCCGCTTGATAGCACTGTCGACGACACCTTCCATCACTGTGCTGATGATTGAGAGTAGACTGATGGAGTGCTAATTGTCCAGATTGGATTTGTCCTGCTTTTCGTGGACAGGTGATACCTGGGCAATTTTCCACATTGTTTGGTAAATGCTAGTGTTGTAGCTGTACTGGAATAGGTTGGCTAGAGGTGTGGCTATTTCTGGAGCACAAGTCTTCAGCACAACAGCCGGGATGTTGTCAGGACACTCAGCCATTTCTTGGAGTGAATCGAATTGGCTGAAGACTGGCTTCTGTGATGGTGGGGACCTCGGGAGGAGGCCGATATGGATCATCCACCTGGCACTTCTGGCTGAAGATGGTTGTGAAGGCTTCAGCCTTGTCTTTGGCACTCATGTGCTGGTCTCTGCCATCATTGAGGATGTGGAATTTCATGGAGCCTACTCCTCCCGTAGTTGTTTAATTATCCACCACCATTCAGGACTGGATGTGGCAGGACTGCAGAGCTTTGATCTGACCCGTTGGTTGTGGGATCCCTTAGCTCTGTCTATAGCATGCTGTTTCCGCTGTTTAGCATGCATGTAGTCCTGTGTTGTAGCTTCACCAGGTTGGCACCTGGTTTTTAGGTACACCTGGTGCTGCTCCTGGCTTGCTTTTCTACACTCCTCATTGAACCAGGGTTGGTCCCTTGGCTTGATGGTAATGATAGAGTGAGGGATATGCCGGGCCATGAGGTTACAGATTGTGGTGGAATACAATTCTGCTGCTGCTGATGGCCCACAGCACCTCATGGATGCCCAGTTTTGAGCTGCTAGATCTGTTCTGAATCTATCCCATTTAGCACGGTGGTAGTGCCACACAACATGATGGAGGGTGTCCTCAGTGTGAAGATGGGACTTTGTTTCCACAAGGACTGCACGGTGGTCACTGCTACCAATACTGTCATGGACAGTAGGATACCCAGCATCTGCGACAGGTGAAAACAAGTAAGTTTTTCCCTCGTGTTGGTTCTCTCACCACCTGCTGCAGGCCCAGTCATGTCCTTGAGGACTCGGTCAGTAGTGGTGCCATCGAGCCACTCTTGGTGATGGGCATTGAAGTCCCCCACCCAGAGTATATTCTGTGCCATTGCTGCCCTCAGTGCTTCCTCCAAGTGGTATTCAACATGGAGGAAAACTGATTCATCATCTGAGGGAGGACAGTAGATGGTGATCAGCGGGAGGTTGCCTTGCCCATCCTTCCCCACCTGATGCCATGAGACTTCATGGGGTCCGGAGTCAATGTTGAGGACTCCCAGGGCCACTCCCTCACGACTGTATACCACTGTGCCGCCACCTCTGGTGGGTCTGTCCTGCCGGTAGGACAAGACATACCCAGGGATGGTGATGGAGGAGTCTGGGACGTTGGCTGAAAGGTAAGATTCTGTGAGTGACTATGTCAGGCTGTTGCTGGACCAGTCTGTGGGACAGCTCCCCAGATGTTAGTGAGGAGGACTTTGCAGGGTCGACTGGGCTGGGTGTGCCTTTCTCGTGACCGGTGTCCAGGTTGAAGCCGGGTGATCCGACTGGTTTTATACTTAGTCTACTTCTTTGTAGCGGTTTGGTACAACTGAGTGGCTTGCTAGGCCATTTCAGAGGGCAGTTAAGAGTCAACCACAGAGCTGTGGGTCTGGAGTCACATGTTTACATCCAGGCCATGTAAGGACGGCAAATTTACTTCCCTAAAGGACATTAGTGAACCAGATGGGTTTTTACAACAATCCAGTAGTTTCATGGTCACCATTACTGATGCTAGTTTTTTATTCCAGATTTATTTAATTAACTGAATTTAAATTCCCCAGCTGCCGTAATGGGATTTGAAGTCATGCCTCCGGATCATTTGTCCAAACCTTCTGGATTACTAGTCCAGTAACATCACTACTATGCTACCATACCAACTGGTTCACTAATATCCTTTAGAGAATTAAACCTGCTGTCCTTACCCGGTCTGGCCGATATGTGACTCCAATGCCACATCAATGTGGTTGACTCTTAACTTCCCTCTGAAGTGGCCTAGCAATCGCTCAGTTGGCAACTAAGGATGGGCAATAAATGCCTGCCTTGCCAGTGTCACCCACAACCCAAGAATGAATTGTTAAAATACTGTTCAAAACTGCATATGCTGATTTCTGATTTGAAAATGATAAATTGTTGCTCAATTAACTAAATACATCATGGTCCAACAAACTGCTGTAGACGTAGAAGTTAAACTCTTCAGGGGCAATTTTCCCCAGCTAGTTTAGGCGCTAAAGAGCCTCCGAGGTGGCCAAGATGGTTCTTGAGCTGCAACGCCGGCTTAAACAGAAAAAAGAAAGACTTGCATTTACATAGCGCCTTTCACGACCTCAGCATGTCCCAAAGCGCTTTACAGGCAATGAAGTACTTTTGAAGTGTAGTCACTGTTGTAATGTTTAGCCCACATTTAACACAAGACACGATCTTGGTAAAGGAGTTGAAGAGCATGCTAGGCACGGCCGCCCGGAGGATCGTTAAGGCTCTGATTGACAATTAAATTGCCTGCTAGCGCTCATTAAAGAGGCTGAACACCATTTTGCAGCCTAGCGCTGCAATTAACGACCTCTCCTAACAGCGACCAGCTGAACAGGAGTAAACAAGTCATTGCTGAGGATTTCTAGCGCTACTTAAAGCCATGCTCAGCTTTCACTGTTCACTTGCTGCTGGAGATCGAATGACTACACTGCGTTTGAAGAGGACTTTTGAGACACATCGGGAGACATACAAAATTCTTACAGGGCTTGACAGGGTAGATGCAGGGAGGATGTTTCCCCTGGCTGGGGAGTCTAGAACCAGGGGTCACAGTCTCAGAATAAGGAGTCATCCATTTAGGACTGAGATGAGGAGAAATTTCTTCACTCAGAGGGTGGTGAATCTTTGGAATTCTCTATCCCAGAGGGCTGTGGAGGCTCAGTCATTGAGTATATTCAACACAGAGATCGACAGATTTTTGAATATTAAGGGAATCAAGGGATATGGGTATACTGCAGGAAAGTGGAGATAAGGTAGAAGATCAGTCATGATCTTATTGAATGGTGGTGCAGGCTCGAAGGACCAAATGGCCTACTCCTGCTCCTATTTCTAATGTTCTTATGAGACTTTCTGGAACACTTTGTCAAGATTTTACCAACTCTCTATCAATATTTTCCCTGGAAATTCTCTGAGGACTTCGCCTAAAGAGAGTGAGTGCTGTGCTACTCTACCTTATTGGAGACCTTATAGGACCCAGCAGGAGAAAGGAAGTGCTTGGTCATGGGGATCTTGCTAGGGGTCCTCCATCTGCACTCAATCCTTTCAACCCCTTCCCCATGGACAACACTATAAAGACCATCAATTCCAGCACTACACAATTACCATATTCACTCTTTATCTAGAGCAAACACAAACAATGAAAAATGAGATAACCAGCAGAGCTTGAAAATGTTCCAAACTATTCACCCTGGTGCTTACCCTTAGTGGCTATCCTATAAGTGTTCTTGCCTACTCTAGTGCTTCTAGGGTGCATACTTTCAGGAGTGAAGTTAGGAAACACTTCTACACGCAAAGGGTGGTAGAAGTTTACGAACATACGAACAATGACGGACATGTAAAGACCCTCTGGTCCATCGAGCCTGTCCCACACAATTGTGATACCTTGTGTATCACAATATATACACTCCACCCCACCCGAAACCATGTGATCACCTGGGAGAGGCAAAAAAAAGATTAAAAACCCAGGCCAATTTGGGGGGAAAAAATGTGGGAAATTCCTCTCCAACCCATCTAGGCGATCAAAACTAGTCCAGGAGATCACTCTGGCCCTGAACTCCCTGCAGTACCTACCTTCTGTAATAGGTGATCTTCGCCCCAGCCAGAAACAGGTCCAGCTCTCGCTTGAAGGAATTCATTGAATCAGCATCCACCACATGAGATGGCAGCCTGTTCCAGAGGTCCACTATTCTCTGGGAAAAGAACCACCTCCTGACATCTAACCTAGATCTGGCCTTATACGACTTAAATGTGTGACACCTGGTCCTCCCTAACCTATTTAATTTTATCAAACTGTCAACTGGAACACAATCTATTCCCTTCATTATCTTATAAACCTCAATCAGATCATCCCTAAGTCTATACTTCTCTAAAATGTAGAGTCTCAGCTCTTTTAGGCTATCTTGATAACTGAAATTCTTTGAACTCAGAATTAGTCTAGTGGCCCTCCTCTGCACCCTTTCCAAAGCCTCAATATCACCCATCACGTGAGGAGACCAAAACTGGACACAGTATTCCAAGTGCGGCCTGACTAAGGTCTTGTACAAGAACTAAATAGCATGGCCCGTCTTATACTCAATGGTCCTATGGATACACCTCGACAGCCTATTCGCTCAGCTATCGCTTCACGGCATTGCTCATGTACCTTTAAAGATGTATGCACTAGAATGGCCAAATCTCTTTCTATCTCCACCTTCTTTAATGCCTTTCCCTGAAAGGTATATGAATGTTGAGCATTTGCCATCTCCACATGCATGACACTACTTATATCTAAGTTATACACTATTTGCCAGTCATGAGCCCAATTTTCCAGCACAGTAAGATCCGCCTGAAGCAGACGAGCGTTGTCTATAGTCCTAATACTCACACCGATCTTGGTATCATCTGCAAATTTGCAGATTGTGTCCCCAACACCTACATCCAGATCATTAATAAAAATAGTAAAGTGCAATGGTCCCAACACCGATCCCTGCGGGACACCACTGGTGACTGGTCTCCAAACAGATCCAAATCCATCTGTAACTACTTTTTGCCTACGTCCTGCCAGCCAGTTCCTATCCAGCTCAATATATTACCACAAATGCCAGAGACTTCGCTCTCATAGAGAAGCCTCTTGTGTGGTACCTTATCAAAGGCTTTTTGGAAGTCTAAGTAGACAGTGTCTACTGGACTTCCCTCATCCACCAACTTTGAAACTACTTAAAAAAATACAAGTAGATTTGTAAGACATGACCTGCTTTTTATGAAGCCATGTTGGGTGTCCCTAATCTGTCCCTCTCTATCCAAGCATTCATATATTACATCCCTAATGATTCCCTCAAGCATTTTACCTATTACTGATGTTAAACTAATGGGCCTATAGTTACCTGGGTCTGTCTTGTCACCTTTTTTAAAGATGTGGGCTACATTAGCCTCCTTCCAGTCGATAGGAACCATTCTAGAGTGCAGGGAGCTATTAAAAATACAGGCTAGGGGCTCACACAGCACATATCCCATCTCCCTGAGGACCCTCGGGTGGATATCACCGGCCCAGCTACTCTTATCTATTTTCAAGTTCTTAATTCTATCTAAAACAGCATGTTCATCTATGTTAATATTACTAGTTTTATTAGTAACATTATTAAATTCTAATAGTCGAGCATCATCTTCAAGGGTGAAGACTGATGCAAAGACTCATTTAGTATATCTGCTATACCCAGTGAGTCCTTTGTAACCTGTCCTTGAACATCCTTGAATGGCCCAATATAGTCTTTGACAGTTCTGACTCTTTACATAACTGAAAAAGCTTTTCCCATTACTTCCACAGTTATCTACAATCCTTTTTTCCATTAGCCTTTTTGCTGATCCAGTAGCAGCCTTTGTTTTCTTTAGTTGTTCCTTGTACTCAACTCTGTTTAGTTGAGTATTAAATGCCTTCAATTTATAGAAACATTTCTGTTTACATCTTATTTGTCTTTGTACATAATCAGTCAGCCACCTTGTTTTTTTTTTACCACACTTCCTTCTTTTGACTTTGGGTATATATTTGTTTTCCACATTTTTATCTTGTTCTTAAAAACTTTCCATTGTATTCTACATTGGTCTCATCACCACCCAATAGGGTCAGCCAATTTACCCGTTCCAAATCATCTGCCATTTTAGTGAAGTTGGAGTTTGGAACTCTCTTTCGTAAATGGCAATTGATGCTAGGTCAATTCTTAATTTTAAATCTGAGATGATAGATTTTTGTTAACCAAAGGTATTAAGGGATATGGGGCAAAGGCAGATATATGGAGTTAGGTCACAGATCAGCCATGATCTCATTGAATGGCAGAACAGGCTCGAGGGGCTGAATGGCTGACTCCTGTTCCTTTGTTCCGATATTTCTACGAAGTGCGACCCGAGTGGCAGCAGCAGGTGAGGTAGATGGCTGCTGAGAATCTGAAGAGGGCAGTTCAGATGTCCTCCTGGGACGCCCTCGAGAGGCTGTGGGCCTTGATGGCCCCTCCTCAGAATGCACCAGCTCAGTCTGGGCCGCCTGTCTGACAGGCAATGGCAAGGGCAATGGTGGAGTGACAGGGGAGCGAGCAGCAATGCTGGCATCCAGAGAGAGGCCAGAACGTTCCTGCTGCATGATTCCCACGCCACTACCTCGGGGCCTCTGTTCAGCCAGCCCAGTGATTTGGTGGAGGACAGATCTCTGGGCAGCTGAGACACTCTGCAAACCACTTTCAACCAACGCTTGCTGTTCCATGCAAGCTGCAATGACTACAGTGAACGCTGCGACCTCAGTCATTAGACGCTGCGTGATGTCGGACTCCACAGGTCGCTGGATGGAATTGGCCAGCCTCTCCACGCTGGAGAGGATGGGTTCCAGGCTCCACATCAAGCCACGGGGTGCCACACAAAAGATTATTGCTTAAGGTAAAAAATCACGGGATTGGG
Organism: Squalus acanthias; assembly: GCA_030390025.1. Taxonomy (NCBI): domain Eukaryota; kingdom Metazoa; phylum Chordata; class Chondrichthyes; order Squaliformes; family Squalidae; genus Squalus; species Squalus acanthias. The sequence continues at coordinate 151,050,237 of CM059426.1, read as the reverse complement.
GGTAATATTCTGGCATGGATAGAGGATTGGCTATCTAACAGAAAGCAAAGAGTTGGGATAAATGGTTCATTCTCAGACTGGCAATCAGTAACTAGTGGTGTTCCACAGGGGTCAGTGCTGGGTCCCCAACTCTTTACAATCTATATTAACGATTTGGAGGAAGGGACCAAGTGTAACATATCAAAATTTGCAGATGATACAAAGATGGGAGGGAAAGTAGTGAGTGAGGAGGACATAAAAAACCTGCAAGGGGACATAGACAGGCTAAGTAAGTGGGCAGAGATTTGGCAGATGGAATACAACACTGGAAAGTGTGAGGTGATGCACTTTGGCAGGAAAAATCCTAGAGCAATTTATTATCTTAATGGCAAGAAACTGGAGAGTACTGAAGTGCAAAGGGATCTGGGGGTCCTGGTGCACGAAACTCAAAAGGTTAGTATGCAGGTGCAGCAAGTGATTAAGAAGGCAAATGGAATGTTGGCTTTCATTGCTAGGGGGATAGAATATAAAAATAGGGAGGTATTGCTTCAGTTGTACAAGGTATTGGTGAGACCGCACCTGGAATACTGCATACAGTTTTGGTGTCCTTGCTTAAGGAAAGACATCCTTGCTCTCGAGGCAGTGCAAAAAAGGTTCACTCGGTTAATCCCGGGGATGAGGGGGTGGTCATATGAGGAGAGGTTGGGTAGATTGGGACTCTACTCATTGGAGTTCAGAAGAATGAGAGGCGATCTTATTGAAACATATAAGATTGTGAAGGGGTTGGATCGGGTGGATGCGGGGAGGATGTTCCCGATGACGGGTGAGACTAGAACTAGGGGACATAGTCTTAGAATAAGGGGCTGCTCTTTCAAAACTGAGATGAGGAGGAACTACTTCACTCAGAGGGTGGTAGGTCCATGGAATATGCCAAGCTGGAGACAGACTCCTCCATCCCCCTAGCCATGATCTGTAAGTTTTCAGGCAGGCTGTCCATTGCACCAAACATTTGGTTTGTCAAACCCATCAGCTTTCTTCTGAAGCTGGGCCCTGCGAGGTCTTCATCTGACTCCTCCACAGCAGAACTAGTATGCGAGCTTGTCCCCAGGCAAGGTGGCATCTGTGGTGTTGTCCTTTCCACCCGGAGTGGCTGCTGCCCACTAGTGCCCGATGCATCTCAATGTGAGGATCAGTGTTTTACCCTAGCCTCTAAGTTACGCGTGGTGCCGATCTCTGAGCTGGTGCCTGCGACAGTGGTAGCGATTGACGCAATGCCATCTTCCTCACTCTCCTCCTCTTCCTCTGGGGGGGCGAGGTAGATCTTGATCCTGGGAGCCTGCAATGATAAAGCTAGAAGGGTTAGGGTGCAGCGCATGTAGCCACTATAGGAGGATGTGTGTGATGAGACCATATGGAGCTTGTGAGTGAGGATAGGTTTGGGGGATTAGGGATCAGGAATAGTTGTGGATCTGTAAGGAAGCTGGAGTGGCCACATACCTCTAGGCAGTCTGCCCCCTGCTCTGCCTGTGGCCACGGCATCTGCCACTCTCCTCCCAATCACCGCCAGCACTGCCTCCTCAAGGGGAATGATGTCATACAGTCGTGCTTCCCCTCTCCGGTCAGATCCTACTGGCACCTGTTATGTACTATCTTGTCCTGCAAGAAAAGGAGTGGTGATTGTGAATGCGTGTATTGGCAGGTGTGTTTGTGTCTGTGTGATGCCTCACATGGTTGAAGAGCTGTGTCTGAGGTGTGAGTAGTGCCTGTGAAGGATGCAGTAGTGTGGCTTGTATGAATGTCAGTGTATAGTTAGATGATGAAGTGTGTAGAGGCTGTGATGCTGGTGGTGCAGTTATTGAGAAATGTGTTTGTGAGATGGGATCATACTGTGACCACTCGTGTCAAGTTGTTAAATTTCTTGTGTCACTGGAGCCATGTCCTGGGGGCAGGGCTCCTGGCTGTTACTTCCTGGGCGATCTCCTCCCACATCCGCCGCATTACTTGCCTGTGTGGGCTCCTTCCCCCCTGAGAGTACAGGACATCCCTCCTCCTCTGGACCTCCTCCACCAGGACCTCCGGCACTGTGTCTGCGAACCTGTACGCCCTCTCCCTCAGTCCCTGGACCACCCTCAAACGTTCCGTTCTGTGTCAGCCAGTGCACTCCACACCTTCAGTGGAAGTGGGTGAGTGGAGACTACATGTACGAAAATTGCTTCTAATCAGCCCTTGAGTGTTAAACCTGCAGGCGTCTGTTTTAGCGCCTCCAGGCACGTTTAAGTCATGGTAATCATCAGTTAGCCCCAAAATTGCAGGCTAAAACCAGACTTTCAAACAGACGTGTCTTATTAGCATAGCACTCACTTAGCGCCTGTTTTCACCCTTTCACCAAAATAACCCCCTTCCTCTGTTAATTATAAACAAAACTCCCCAAGTTCTGTGCCATGGTGAGGGAGGTGTGGCAGGTGTCTGCGTCTCTGCTGCTGGCTCACTGACCCAATTTCTTAGAGGTGTGCAAGCATGGCCCTGAACCTCTTTCTCTCTTCTGATTTTTCCCTGCATTGTTCCATCACTTCATGTGGTGCACCAGTATGATATGCCACCGCACAGTGTGGTATATTCAAAACAAGCTGGCATCAGCATCCGATGTTTGAATAACTCAGAAATCTGTTGTACGTGTGTTTTTTTTGTAATGTAGTTGATTATTTTCCTCCCTCCCCTCCACTTTCAGACTTCCTATGTATTGCACCATACCTGGCTGATTACATACACTAAAGGATCTTATCCTATGCCTCTTCCATTACTACTGTATGGGCGGTTGCAAGGAAATACATAATTAGGTTGGGGTGATTTTCCCTCCATATAAGGAAATACTTGTTGGCACTAACTCGAAAAGCTTGGATGTTCATTAAGGGTCCACATACACAAGTCAACCTAACAAAAACTGGCCAAAGTTTCAAAAAAGCTGACACAGTCCCTAAAGAGCTGGCAACTCAAAATGGAATATAATCCTATGACATGTCAAACAGCTACACTGAAGTGTAGTGGTCCAGCCGCTTGTAACTTAAACTGTAGATAGGAACATAGGAACAGAAGTCAGCCATTCAGCCCCTCGAGCCTGTTCTACCATTTAAATAGATCATGACTGATATGTATCTTAACTCCATTTACCAGCCTTGGTTCCATACCCATTAATTTTCTTACCTAACAAAAATCTATCAATCTGTTTTGATTTTTCAATTGACCTAGCCTCAACAGCTTTTTGGGGGAGCGGGTTTTAGATTTCCACTACCCTTTGTGTGAAGAAGTGCTCTGACATCACCCTTGAACGGCTTATCTCTAATTTTAAGGTTCTGGACTTCACACCAGAGGAAATAGTTTCTCTGTCTACCCCATCAAATCCTTTAATCATCATAAACACCTCAGTTAGATCACCCTAAAGAAATAGCTAGTATCAGTAATGGTGACCATGAAACTATCGATTGTCATAAACACTCATCTGGTTCACTAATGTCCTTTAGGGAAGAAAATCTGTCGTTCTTATCTGGTCTGGCCTATATGTGACTCCAGACCAACAGCAATGTGGTTGACTCTTAACTGCCCTCTGAAATGCCCTAGCAAGCCACTCAGTTGTACACAACTGCTACGAAAAACAATAATAAGAATAAAACTGGATGGACCACCCGACATCGACCTAGGCACCGGCTTCGGACATGACAATGGCACACCCAGCCCAGTCAACCCTGCAAAATCCTCCTCACTGACATCTGGAGACTTGTGCCAAAATTGGGAGAGCTGTCGCACAGACTAGTCAAGCAACAGCCTGACAAAGTCATACTCACAGAATCATACCTTTCAGCCAATGTCCCAGACTCCTCCATCACCAGCCCTGGGTATGTCCTGTCCCACCAGCAGGACAGACCCACCAGAGGTGGTGGCACAGCGGTATACAGTCGGGAAGGAGTGGCTCTGGGAGTCCTCAACATTGACTCTCAACCCCATGAAGTCTCATGGCTTCAGGTCAAGCATGGGAAAGGAAACCTCCTGCTGATTACCACCTACTGCCTTCCCTCAGCTGATGAATCAGTACTCCTCCATGTTGAACACAACTTTGAAGAAGCACTGAGGGCAGCAAGGGCACTGAATGTACTCTGGGTGGGGGACTTCAATGCCCATCACCAAAAGTGGCTCGATAGCACCACTACTGACTGAGCTGGCCGAGTCCTGAAGGACATAGCTACCAGACTGGGTTTGCGGCAGGTGGTGAGAGAACCAACACGAGGGAAAAACCTACTTGACCTCGTCCTCACCAATCTACCTGTCGCAGATGCATCTGTCCATGACAGTATTGGTAGCAGTGACCACCGCACAGTCCTTGTGGAGACGAAGTCCCATCTTCACACTGAGGACACCCTCCATCGTGTTGTGTGGCACTACCACTGTGCTAAATGGGATAGATTCAGAACAGAACTAGCAGCTCAAAACTGGGCATCCATGAGGTGCTGTGGGCCATCAGCAGCAGCAGGATTGTATTCCACCACAATCTGCAACCTCATGGTATATCCCTCTACCATTACCATCAAGCCAGGGGACCTCGGTTCAATGAGGTGTGCAGAAGAGCATGCCAGGAGCAGCACCAGGTGTACCTAAAAATGCGGTGCCAACCTGGGGAAGCTGCAACACAGGACTACATGCATGTTAAACAGCGGAAGCAGCATGCTATAAACTTAGCAAAGCGATCCCACAACCAACAGATCAGTTCAAAGCTCTGCAGTCCTGCCACATCCAGTCGTGAATGGTGGTGGACAATTAAACAACTAACGGGACGAGGAGGCTCCATGAATATCCCCATCCTCAATGATGGCGTAGCCCAGCACGTGAGTGCAAAAGACAAGACCGAAGCATTTGCAACCATCTTCAGCCAGCAGTGCCGAGTGGATGATCCATATTGGCCCACTCCTGAGGTCCCCACCATCACAGAAGCCAGTCTTCAGCCAATTGAATTCACTCCACGTGATATCAAGAAATGGCTAAGCGCACTGGATACAGCAAAGGCTATGGGCCCCGACAACATCCCGGCTATCGTGCTGAAGACTTGTGCTCCAGAACTAGCCGTGCCTCTAGCCAAGCTGTTCCAGTATAGCTACAACACTGGCATCTATCCGACAATGTGGAAAATGGCCCAGGTATTTCCTGTCCTCAAAAAGCAGGACAAATCCAATCCAGCCATTTACCACCCTATCAGCCTACTCTCAATCATCAGAAAAGTGATGGAAGGTGTCGTCGACAGTGCTATCAAGTGGCAGTTGCTCACCAATAACCTGCTCACCGATGCTCAGTTTGGGTTCCGCCAGGACCACTCGGCTCCAGACCTCATTACAGCCTTGGTCCAAACATGGACAAAAGAGCTGAATTCCAGAGGTGAGGTGAGAGTGACTGCCCTTGACATCAAGGTAGCATTTGATCGAGTGTGGCATCAAGGAGCCCTAGTAAAACTGAAGTCAGTGGGAATCAGGGGGGAAGCTTTCCAGTGGCTGGAGTCATACCTAGCACAAAGAAAGATGGTTGTGGTTGTTGGAGGTCAATCATCACAGCCCCAGTACATCGCTGCAGGAGTTCCTCAGGGCAGTGTCCTAGGCCCAACCATCTTCAGCTGCTTCATCAATGACCTTCCCTCCATCATAAGGTCAGAAGTGGGGATGTTCGCTGATGATTACACAGTGTTCAGCGCCATTCACAACTCCTCAGATAATGAAGCAGTCCATGCCCGCATGTAGGAAGACCTGGACGACATTCAGGCTTGGGCTGATAAGTGGCAAGTAACATTTGCGCCACACAAGTGCCAGGCAATGACTATCTCCAACAAGCAAGAGTCTAACCACCTCCCCTTGACATTCAACGGCATTACCATCACCGAATCCCCCACCATCAACATCCTGGGGGTTACCATTGACAGGAAACTTAACTGGACGAGCCACATAAATACTGTGGCTGCAAGAGCAGGTCAGAGACTGGGTATTCTGTAGCGAGTGTCTCACCTCCTGACTCCCCAAAGCCTTTCCACCATCTACAAGGTGCAAGTCAGGAGTGTGATGGAATACTCTTCACTTGCCTGGATGAGTGCAGCTCCAACAACACTCAAGAAGCTCGACTCCATCCAGGACAAAGCAGCCCACTTGATTGGATCCCCATCCATCACCTTAAACATTCACTCCCTCCACCACCGGCGCACCGTGTCTGCAGTGTGCAGCATCTACAAGATGCACTGCAGCAACTCGCCAAAGCTCCTTCGACAGCACCTCCCAAACCCGCGACCTGTACCACCTAAAAGAACAAGGGCAGCAGGCGCATGGGAACACCATCACCTCCAAGTTCCCCTCCATGTTACACACCATCCTGACTTGGAACCACATCATCGTTCCTTCATTGTTGCTGGGTCAAAATCCTGGAACTCCTTCCCTAACAGCACTATGGGAGTACCTTCACCACAAGGACTGCAGCGGTTCAAGAATGCTGATCACCACCACCTCCTCAAGGGCAATTTGGGATGGGCAATAAATGATGGCCTTGCCAGCGACACCCACCTCCCAGGAATGAATAAGAAAAACCCTTGATCTTCTATACTCAAAGGAATACAAGCATATTCTATGCAACCTGTCCTCATAATTTAATCCTTTAAGCCTAGTAAATCTGTGCTGCACCCCCTCCTTCCTGAGGTGCAGTGCCCAGAACTGAACGCAGTACTCCGGATGCGGACTAAAAGCCTTACCGTGGTTATCTTGCCCTCTCCCACCCCAGAGCTGTACTGGCTTGCCCCCACATTCCCTCCCAAAGCACCACTACCAGCTGCTCTCAGCCACTCCCAGCATCTCCCCTAAAGTGCTGCTCCCCACTTATCTCCTCTCTTCTGCCCAACCCCCCCCCACCCCCACCAAAATGCTATTCCCAAGCTCCTCCCACTCTAGCTGTAAGTGATTTACATCACTGCAGAGTGAGCAGGAATTCTCCATCTCAGCGTGCAGCAGCATTAGTCACTTACAGCAGGAGCGTGAAGAGGTAGGAATTTGGGAGGACCTCTTCTGATCAACTATCTCCTCATTTTCATCCACTAATGCAGATACATGGACAGTGCTCCCAAAACACCAACTGACCACAATATGCGTATGGTTGGCAAGTATGTTCACATAACAGCCACTACTATTTGGAACCCTTCCTTGGCAGGGAACTGGGCAAAACAACAACCAGTGCTTTCTTTGAGAGATGACTTTAAATTTGAACCCTTAGCTCATCCGATTGCACTGTTTAAACGCATTGGGGGAGAAATTCGGTATTGCCCCGTTTGGGGCGCAATTATCGGCCGGGCAAAAAGTTTAGCGACTGGCGCTAATTATCGCCTCCGATTGAAAACTTGGCATCTATCGCCCCTGGAGGTGATTGGAGTGCTAAATCAGGCGCTACACACCTCTCTTAAGGCGTTAACGCCGAGGAGCGAGGCGCTAACTCAGAGCGTTGGCGAAGCTCATGTGACGTCAGTCAGCAATGGATCCAGACAGTTCTTAAAGGGGAGGGTCGATCTTGCTCTCCATCCACACCCTGCTCATTGCAGCCTTGAATCTCGGCCTGGAGAGACCTGTACATCAATTCTGCTGGAAAGAACAATGGAGAGGCCCAGGGAAAGAGCTCAGAGTGCAGCCCCCAAAGTCTCTTCTAAATCGATGCAAGGAAGGTCAAATCAAAATGAACCTGCAAAGTGCTGCTCAGTACCCAAAACTCCTTCACACAGCATTGAATCTCTCCAGAAGTCTCTCTCAGAATGCATGGTGCAAAAATGTCACCGACAAAAAAAGGCAGGAAGCGGCCGCCTTTAAATAGCGCTCCCCCAGTCCCTTCCCGACTGCAAAACGTTCCCGTCAACCTGTTGTTGCTAGCGGCAGGTGGAAAGGCAGGGGGCGCCACTCAATATCCGGATCGGGGCGTTGCACACTCGACTGACTTCATGATCTGTGGGCGCAGGAGCTCATGGCGGTAGTGTTTAGTGCCGCCACAAAATGTCTGGTCAATTTCGCAAGTGGCGCAAACATCGCCGCACCCGGGTGCTAGTTGCTTTGCGCCCGAGAGGGCGTTAACGGGATGCGCAAAGCAACCGAATTTTCCCCCCATTGTCTTAGGTTCCCCAGTTTGTAAACTATTACTTTTTTTGCTCTTTTTTCCACATGCAAAGTAACTGAGAAGCAGGCTTTGGTATCTCTTGCACTCACTTTACTGTGTTTGAAACTCAAAACAGGGCATGTCCTAAAATTGACAGAGTAACAAATGCAACAATTGGGATTTGTTTTGTTTTTATCCATTGTAATTTTTTAAATCAAAAAGTGATAGTAGGTTGTATTGATTGCATTATTTATCCACCCTACAGGCAAAGAAGTTACAAGCCTTCAAAGATGATATAAACAAGCTATCACTGGCAGATTCATTCATGGTTCTGCTGCTACAAGTGCCAAGGTAAGGTAGCAGTTTTATTGCTCTGGAAAAATAGCTTTTCTTCATATTAATAAATTGAATATACAAATGCGTGATAAATCACTTAGAATGATTTTGTTGGCTTGCAGCTATGCTCTGCGGATGGAAGCCATGGTTCTTAAAGAAGAGTTTGCGCCTGCCTGCTGTGCTTTATTCAAAGAAATGAGAGCAATACGAATGGCTACAAAAGGTAATAAATACACAGGTGAATTACAAAAGTACAACTCTCAGACTCCCGTCATCTACTCAGTTGAAAGGGATTGGTGTGTGTTTTTAAAGTCCCACTGTAAAGTTCTGTGACACAGTACATTTGTTCCAATGTATGGTAGAGACCTGGCTCTGAATCCAGCCTTTGGCACACATTCACATTCAAGTGTCTTGTAGCTGGACAACAGTGCTGGTGTGGATCTCGCTCCTGACTGCGATCTATCAGTCTCTGCTGGAACTGTGTGTGTGTGGATGTCTGGTGAGGACATGTTGGGCTCAGCTGTGATGATCACATTCACTGTTTGGACTGCCAACAATCACTGTTTAGACTCGCACATGAATAAAGTCCGCTTAGGCAAGGTACCAGAGGGAGCTTAGTGCCCAAGGAACCAGAGGTGTCAATGCTTTCAGAGGTGATGGGAGAAAACTGTAGAAGATAAAAATGTTCCAAAGTTGGAATTCCCATCTGAGTGGATATCTGTGCACGGTCTTGCCCCTATAGCTGTTGAATAAGAAACAACAGATTATTCAGTTACAAAGTTCTAAATGTGCTGGTGACTGTCTCACAATACATTTCACGGTGCTTTTTGGTGCGTAACTAAACTTTGCATCCTTATTAACATTTTTCAGAACTGATGACTTGTGAGGAACTTCATGCAATTCTGCATTTGGTTCTACAGGCCGGCAATATCATGAATGCTGTAAGTGATTTTTTGTTGTTGTTTTTAATACCACAAAACTTCTACATATGGTTCTTGTCCATTGATGGCCTCTTCCCATTTCTCTCCAGGGAGGTTACGCAGGAAATGCTGTGGGTTTCAAACTGTCTTCATTGCTGAAGCTAGCAGACACAAAGGCAAACAAGCCAGGAATGAACTTGCTGCACTTTGTCGTTCTGGTTCGTATTCAGACGTTATTTGTAGACATAAATGCGAGCAACTATCATCGAGTGGTTCATTTTAATGGTTGGGTGAATAGGTTCCTATTTTCCTAGGAATCGGTTCAAAAACAGACAGCAATTGCACCCCCTGCCACCCCACCGACACACACACAAATCATAGTTTTGAAAACAAATGTCATGGCAATATTAATCAAAAATAATGGGAATTGCTGAAAATTCTTGCCTGCAAAATAAGATGCACTACCAATTCCGGAGAACTTAATTCACTTTTCACTCAGCGCACCAGGATGAACCTCTGAGGCGTAAAATAACTAGAACCATTGACTACCGTAAAGGAAGACGAAATGTTATTTCATTGAATCATAGAAGTTTACAGCACAGAAGGAGGCCATTCGGCCCATCGTGTCTGTGCCGGGTGAAAAGGAGCTATCCAGCCCTATCCCACTTTCCAGCACTTGGTCCGTAGCCTTGTAGGTTACGGCACTTCAGGTGCACATCCAAGTACTTTTTAGATGTGATGAGGGTTTCTGCCTCTACCACCCTTTCAGACAGTGAGTTCCAGACCCCCCACCACCCTCTGGGTGAAAAAAGTTCTCCTCAACTCCCCTCTAATCCTTCTACCAATTACTTTAAATCCATGCTCCCTGGTTATTGACCTCTCTGCTTAGGGAAATAGGTCCTTCCTATCCACTCTATCTATTGTGTCATTTATCATTCTTCATATAAAAAAGAACAAGCCAGTAACAATGATCTTTTTGTCAAACAGGAAGCACAAAAAAAGGATGCAAATCTTTCAGCTTTTCCTGAAAAGCTGATGCGTGTCCAGGAGTCAGCCAGGTAACATAATGAAGTTCTATTTCTCTCTTCTCCCAACTCCCCCCGCCCCCTCCCCCGACACACACACAAATCATAGTTTTGGAAACAAAGGTCATGGCAATATTAATGAAGCAGATGGTTATCAAATTATAAATGTGTCCCGAAAATATTCAAGAATAGATTGCAGCAAAATCATATTTTAAAAACAAACTATGGAAGACACACCTAAAAATCTTTAGATCACACACACTTTCCAGATATTCCATAACCAAACCCCACCTGCAGCTGGGTTTAATGCGATGTTTGTGTTTGTTATTATCCTTTTGTTTCCATCACGTACCTGTAGTCTACTGTCTAAACATTAGCACTGCTTAGCTTTGTTATTATCTGAATGTTCATGCTAGATAAAGCTGACAGTGCAATGTCGGATTGACAAAAATACACTGCACACACAGGTCTGAGCAGCCTCGGTGCACGATAAACTCGAAGCACTGTGGATAAATGCACTAAATGATGTGTTGCTGGGAAATAGCTTACACATTCAATCCCTGATCTGTTAGTTGAGTTAGTTGATCTCAGAGCAAGAGAGGTTAACAAATTGGGTTAACCAGACATTTCTCTTTTCCCATGCTGAGAGATTTGCTATGTATTTCCAGAATTTTCCATTTTTATTTTAGATTTCTAGCATTTGCAGTTTTTCCTCTTTATTTTGATTGGAGTTTTACCGCTATTCATGGAACCTTACCCCAGCATGAGGCGTCACACTCACAAGTGGAGGACAGAAAAATGAGGCGGGAGAAAATAGAAAACTTTCACATGCCACTTAGGCTGAAAGATAACATTCCTGCACAAAATGTTGTTTTATTTTAAAGTGGATAATTGGGGATTAAAATTATATAAGTTGCCAAAAAGATGTTTGTGTGTGCTGTGGAAGCTTAGTAGGGCAGGCTGTGCATGCACTGATCAGAGTGATAGGACACTGATTCTCGGCCATTATTCCACACAAGGTGCCTGTGGTGTGAGATGGGGCCAGATAGGAATATGGTGAGGCACTTTCACTAAGGGAGGGAAATCAGTTTGCAGTATTGCCGTTCAGTCTTGAAGATGACTTAGGAAGTGTGGCGCAGATGCCCGGGATCACTGGGAACAAAATAATGTTTGTAGGATATCCAGGGTTTTCAACTTACTGATTTTCCCACAGCTTGTGCAGCTCCAAGGATCCCCACAGTTGCCTTACCTGCCCTACTGTTTCAGCGTCCTTTGAAACTTAAACAAGTCCCAGCATTGACAGGACAAATTCCTTGTGGTTCCAGTGCCCATTAAACCCAGGGAACGTGCCCAAAGGTCTACCAGTTGCACTGGTTCCAGCCCCCTTTAAACCCATGTCAGTACCCAATAGTAGAACAAATGCCCCACTGCTTCCAGCACCGTTGATCTCCTGTGCACCCATTGGGAAGGAGAGTCGGGAAAATAAGTTCAAAAGCAAGAGAGGCAAGAAAAGAAAAAGGATGTTTTTTGGTATCATCATTTTTTTAAGTTCCTCTTTTCACTATTTAGGACTTAAAAATTTGGGGGCAAAAATTGGCTCGCGTCCCCTTTGGGGCACTAACGTCGCCAGGGCGCTACTTTTAGCACCCCGAAAAAGTTAGCGTCCCCGCACCCGAAATTCAACGGTAGTGCCCCAGGAAGGAGGCGAGGCGTTACTGGAAGCGCTCCCCCTCCCTCTTGCGGCGCTATGTGCCGCAGCGACACGCGCGCCCACACGTCGCGCCGCGGTACTGCAGGCCTTCCTCCCCTTATTAAAGGGGAGGGGCTTGCGCAGTGCGACCCGGGGCCCAGCTGGGCCACCAGGGCTCGGGGTGCCGGCAAAAGAGCCCGGCACTCAAGAGGAGTGCCGGGCTGCCTGATCGCGGCCGGCACCCCGCGGGGGAACGGCAGAGGGGGCAGGTGCTGGCAGGCGGCCAGCAAAAAAAATGGCCGCCCGGCACCTCCCCTTTAAATATTGCCACCCGGCCGCATGTACGCCCCCCTGACCCTGTCAGACATAGCGTCCAGTGGTATGTCAGGGGGCGCGACCGAAGTTTGTGGCCGGGGCGCAAGCAGGGCGCTGCGCACGGTGATGACGTCATCACCGGAGGCGCAGCGCCACGGGGCGCTACCGGCTACCGCCGCCGCTGACCTCCCGCTGAATTTCACAGGAGGCGTTAGTGGCGCCGCGCTCAGGCGCTAGTTGCTTTGCGTCCTATTAGGGCGTTAACGGGAGTTGCAAAGCAACCGAATTTTGCCCCCTTGGAGTTTAAAGCAAAGCTGGAAAATTGCAAAAAAAAAGTAACTTGGATAAATGAAATAAAAACCGGAACACAGCAGGTTGGTCAGCATTTGATTAAGTTTCACCCCCCCCCACCCACCGAAACATCAATAACCTGCCTTTACACGTTACAGTTACTATCTGTGTATTTCTAGAATTCTCTGTTTTTATTTCAGATTTCCATAATTTGTATTTTTTTTATTCAACTTGGATAAGTGCTCTTTTTCATAACTAGCGCTGGCTGTGGTTATACAACGGTACTTGTACACAATATTATAGCTACTCAAGCAACATACTTACATAATGAACTTAGCCATGCTTTTCCTTTTATAATACTGCACCATGCATGATTGATCTGCTGTTCATTTAAATACAATTTTAGATTATGAGGGTTTCTCTGAAAGCAGCCAATAGTACCGTGCACAAGATACAACCTGTCTAAAGTTTTTTTTATGTGAAATTTTGACGCTTTGTTAACATGTATTTTCCTTTCAGATTGTCGGTAGACAGCATTGATGGCGATTTACATTCACTTGTCAGCAGAACAAGATGGCTGCAAGTAAATTTAAAGCAAGACTTTGAACTCTTGCATCAAATGGAGGATTTCACTCAGGTGAGTCAGTGTCAAAAGGCCCCGCTCGTACATGTCCACATCACAGCATTATAGAGCAGAGGAGATTAATAAATTGACATTATGCGACTGAACATATCTGATGACTGTATTTTATTTTAAAAGAGCATGGAACACTAACCTGCTGCAGTAGATAGCCTGAGCCATAAAGATTAATGAACACAGCTCTGTCTGTTGGTCCACTGCTAATCTTAATCTCTTCACATTGTGCCTATCTCAGATGTCTAAGGTTCCTCATGGGCTTTGTTTGAATTTGTTGAGAATACACAAAGTTTAGTTGTTGAATACAGAATTTATCCCACAAGTGAGGAGATCACATAACATACAATTGCTGTGTACATTAATGACTTGTGGCGGTCTTCCCTTGTGTCTAATAAATCCATATTCAACACCTAAACGAAGAGTATTTTGTTTCTACCATAATTATAGTATTAAATATCTGTTCAGAATTTTTTTAATGATGTGTACAATTTAAATGGACCATTATAAGGGCAAAGAGTACTTAATCCGATCTGTTATTATGCCTAAAAAAGATCTGGCTGCCATTTTGAAAATTGGTCTTTATTAAAAGAATAGAAGCAACACCATCAAATCATATTTTATTAAGTTGACAATAGAGGTAAGATTAAAATTCTAGCTCTGTTACTGGCAGTGCAAAAATGGAACAATAATATTTAGTATCTCTGCCAAATACAGGAATTAATTCTGAGTGAGCTACCTAAGACTGGAAGTATTGTTTTTGAGAGTTAAACTAATTTAAAGGATTGAATTCTAAACCTGCTAGCAGCAGGGAAATGTATAATTGCAACATGCATGTCCAAGGAAGAAACACTTATGAAACACAAAGGTAGTAATGAAATTGGGAGGGTATGGAATTGCAGGGGCTGAGGAGCAATCTTATAGGATGATAGTGCTAGTCTCCATACTTGAAAATATTCTGTTACTGAGGGAACCAAGGATGGCCAATTTACGGAACAAGTCGGGTACGCACATATTTATATACATGTATTTACAGTAGGGAAAGCACTGTCATTTACCATCAGGCCAAAACATAGAAACATAGAAGATAGGAGCAGGAGTAGGCCATTCGGCCCCTCGAGCCTGTTCCGCCATTTAATGAGATCATGGCTGATCATCCAAATTCAGTACCCTGTCCCTGCTTTCTCCCCATATCCCTTTAGCCTTAAGAAATATATCTAACTCCTTCTTGAATATATGTAATGAATTGGCCTCAACTGCCTTCTGTGGTAGAGAATTCCACAGGTAAAACAAACAGGATCGAACTTTGACAGATGCAGTTCATTGTTTATTTTTATGAATAAACTTATTAATCATCCTAAATGGCAGGTATTGGATATCTTTTAGTTTCATCTGTTCTTTAGATCTTAGTTACTACTTTTGAAGAACAAGAAAGCTATTTTTATAGCTGTTTTCAAAAGGTGTTGCAGTCCAGAAAATCAGATCGTAAGACCAGTTTATTGTAATGTGACTGTTGGATTTTGTTGCAGTTAATCTTTATTGTAAAATGTAGGCCTGGTTTCTTTGACTTCCATCCAGTGTTTGCTAAAATACTGCATATGTTTCACTACAGCAAGCTTTGAAAGAAGTGGACAGATTAGAGGAAGAGCGAGCGGAATTGCAGAGGGAGGTCAACACTCTCATCGACTTCTTCTGTGAAGACAAAGAAACAATGAAATTAGAAGAATGTTTCAAGATATTTCGAGACTTTTGTGACAGATTCAAAAAAGCTATCAAGGTAAGCGTGTGCACAACCTACCCTGATCTGAAATGGCTGCAGATGCTTTGTGAACCTTTTTCTCAATGTTTGAAATGAAACCATTCCAGGGATTTCTGATAGCCTCACTGTTGCTAAGGGACAATGATCAAGTTTACTGAATGACCAGAGGAACATTCTCTTAACTGTTCAACCTGAAATTTTAATAAGTTGTAAAATAAGGCGACAGGTGACGTTATCGTAAATACAGCTGTGTATAGCATCAGACAAAGACAAAAGCAGCCTAATTTTACAAAATAGAAGTTGAGTATGACAGCTCAATTGGTGAATGCACCAGTCAGTGTGGAACTGAATCATACAGACTAGGAAACCCTCAGGTCTAGTCCTGAGTCTGTGCTGAGTTGGTTGTTCTCAGGGAGGGCAGCAATAGGGGTCTTATATTGGCCTCATTGCACCGGAGCTGCAGAGGAGAAACACTAGCTAAAGTTCCCAGTCCTGATTGCTAACCAGTGTCCCAAACTAGAATCTTTATGTGTGGATGTCTGACAAGGACAGAATCTGGCTCGGTAGTGATAATCCCCTGTGGTTAAACTGCCTTTAAACACTCACGCGTGAATGGCCATTTTGGCCAATGACCAAAGAGCTGCTGGGTTCTGTAGAATGGTACCCCAGAAAAAGTCAGCATCTTTACAAGAAGAGGGGAGAAATTTGTACCGAACAAATTAGTGTAAGAAGAAAATGATCCCATAATGAATTCTGTGTGTGGTTCTCAAATAAATTTTCACTCACAATTGAAGATGTACACGTCTTTCTAACCGTAAGTCTGTAAATAATATTTCTATGAAATATCATTGTTCAAAATGTTATTATAAGATGTTTATCAAAGCAGACAGGGTTTCTGTTCCATATATTGGTGCAAACATGGTACAATAACTATCAACAGTTAATTATAATTGATGTGGGCTTCTTCATTTAATCTATTTTAAACTTTACAAGAGAGATTGTCATTGAACTAAAATGATGATTATTTGGTTACTGAAAAATTGAAATCTCTCTATCCCATAGGAGAACAGAGAGAGAGAAATCCAGGAACTCCGTCAACAGCAAAGGTTAAAGGAACTGGAAGAGAAACGGCATTCGTGGGCTGCTGGTGAGCGAAGTGTATTTGGAAGGAGTAGTAGTGAAAATGACGTGGAACTGCTCAAGGATGGACTACTTGACCTTCTGGCCTTCACACAGCAGAGATCTCAAAGCCCAGGGGGTGTAAGAAGAACTAGAAGCAGGCGCATACACTCATCTGGAGGCTCAGTTATGGACAGCCATTTATTGTCCTTTTTGCAGGCTGCTAGTACAGATGAACAGGCAAAGTCGAACAGTATCCCTCGTTCCATTGCACGTTGCTCTAAGCAGAGGGCAGCCTGGCAAGAGATGTCAGAAACTCGAGAAGGAAGCTTAGATAATGCGTACTTTGACTCAGACCATGGCTCTTCTCATGACACAGCTGTAAAAGACTGCCTTCGCCGCACGGCTTCAGCTGTGCCTTGCGCTACCGGGAACACAGAGACAACTTATACAACAAACTTCGGTAACACAAAGACTGATGATGGAATCGGTCAGAGTGAACGTGATACCTACAATAACAATGAGAATATAAAACAGGATAGGGACCACACAAAGTACACAGAGACCACAAACTTAAACCAGATGACTGCAGCCAAAGAGCAACTTGGGCTTCTTGAGGGTTTACAAATTTTCAGTTACTCCAATCCAAAAGTAACCGACTCTAGCCAAATGACAACCTGTGACGATGTTACACTAACAGACCTAGAGTACAGCGAAGACTTGAGTTTGCAAACTCCTAGTATAGATGTGAGTTTGCAGACTCCAAATACAGATGTGAGTTTGCAGACTCCAAATACAGATGTGAGCTTGCAGACTCCTGATACAGATGTGAGCTTGCAGACTCCTGATACAGATGTGAGCTTGCAGACTCCTGATACAGATGTGAGCTTGCAGACTCCTGATACAGATGTGAGCTTGCAGACTCCTGATACAGATGTGAGCTTTCAGACTTCTACTGCCTCCGACTCAAGTCTACTTCCTTCCAGTCTGGGCTCGATAAGACTTAGTTGCTGCGATAGAGAATCTTACTGTGTTACAAGTTCTCTCTCATCACCACAAGAGGAGAAGAATAAAAAAAGCACTGAAGTGTCCACACTGAACTCAGATACCATAACATCACCTAGTAGCTTTGTGTCAAATAAGAGTGTGCAACAGTGTTTTTTGTGCTGGGATACACAGATGATGCAGATTGTTCTGGATCCTCAGAGAAATGTGAAATAAAAGCTGTGTGCCAGGAAAACAAAGAAGAATCACGTAAGGTGTGTGAAAGCCAAGGTAATCATATCAGAGATCAGACAGCAGCTTCTCATGATTTGGATCACATGACATGGGACCATCTTTCCATTCCTGTCACTAAAGAAGTCGCCACTCAAAACATTCCTGCTCTTGAGGCAGTCTCTGTGAAATTGGATTTACCAAAGGAGGCAAAGCAGGTTTCCAATTTAAAGCAGCCTGGTACTGTTAGAGAGAAAGCAATGGCCAGTCCAAAAACAACAGTGCATTGTTTCAGTAGTACAATTCATCCCAAATCCCCGAGGACAGCAAGACGGTCTAATAATGAGGAAATAAGAAGGATTTTGCCAATATCAAAGTCAACTAGAAGATCAAATAGTGTTAAAAGACCGGATACTAAAACATTAGGCAGTGGTGAACTAAAACAGTCTCAAAAGGCCTCAGGGTTAAATAGGCGAGACAGCTGCTCAAAGACTCCCCGTAGGTCCAGCTATCCAGTGGCAGATCATAAGCCAACAAAAGGGACCATTGCTTCAGGTAGCTCATCAAACAGTCTGCCAAAGCGTAAAGACTCCCTTAGAAAACCTTGTGCTAAACCAGTCCGAAATATCTCCAGGCCAAAACCTGAGGAAAACACTAAAATCTGTCGCTCAGCTACGAGAGGTCTCCCTAAGTCTAGTACAGACACAGGCGGAGCAACAGAACCCATGGAAAGAAATGGCATAGCTGTGCCAAATCCAACTCCCAGCTTTGCCAGAAATACTGTGGCCTCCTCCTCTCGACGCCAGAGGGCAGACTCCAAACGGATCCCGAGCACACCTCAACAAACCTCCAAGCCAACAAATCTTACCAGAGCCGCTTCACAAAAGCAAACTGCGGCCAAGTGTACTGAAATAAATCACACAAAGAGCAGTGAAAATGCTAATGTGAAAAGGACAAGTAGCCAAAAACTGGTGAGCAAGCCTCAAGAGGAGAGTAAAGCACCAACGCAGAAAACACAAACCACCTACACAGGAAACAGTACTTTGCTAAAATCTACAGAAAAGAAACCTGTCCCAGGAGCATCCCCCAACAGAAACAGGAAAACCCCAGAAAGGGTTCTGAAGTGGAAGTGAAATGCTCTTATCATGTGTAGATTAGGGCAGTAGCAAGTTAAAGATGATGGGTGGACCTTCCAGAAAAGGAAGTTCTCTCCTCGTGAGCCTGCAGCTCAACTTTTCACTGGTGCATGATGCTGTTCCACATCGGGTCAACCTGATAGCTCTTGCCTGCTCGAACGTTAGACTCCCAACCAGAGGGCTGGAGTTTGAATTCGAGCGTTGACTGATGCTCAGGCTTCACTGCTGTAAAGCAGCCAAAGTCAGCCAGGCTTCGAGAACTGTCCTCTGTGGCACCAGGAGGAGGTGGAGAAACTGCCAGGACCACTCTGCCTTTTAGAAGTGCACATCCTGCCATCCAGTCACAGAGTGAATCGATGCGCGCAGAAATCCGTTGGCCAGATCCTACTTTTCGTGACAGCTGGAGGCAGGAGTTAAAGACCTAATGGGGGAATAATAATTGTCATCGAAAATGAAATTCACATTCAACTGATGCTGAACCAGAACACAGCAGCATTTTGATTAGTATAACGTGATTGCTAATTCCTCAGGAAGAAGTACTGGTGCAAGGTATTTTGCAGGATTGAGTTAGAGTGCTGCTTCTCTGTAATGGATTTTTAAGCATTACATGAAAAATTCAAAAAGCTGTCAGCTTTATCTCTCTTTGTAGTTAGTGAATGTATCTCTTTAAAATGTGCGTCAATGTTAAATCTTCAAATCTCTAGAAGGTGCATATTTATCATTACGGTGGGCTGCTACTTTCTTTTTAAGGGAGGAGAGTACTGGTGCTAAGCATTAGAAACGTATAGAGATACCAGTGAACGAACTAGTGGGCTGAAGTTTCCACTTGATTACATAGTTGCAGCACCATAATTTATTTTTTGTATTGTGAGATGTATAATGTGTATAATACAAAGTGCAAAGCATAATCTGTACAGTAAATACAATAGCTGGTTATTCATTAGTTAAACCCCATGGATGGGATAACCACTCTTGTGTTCAGTCACTTTCACTGAGGGTTCACTATGATTGTAGGGCTGTTCAGAAATTGGAACTTGAGATTTAGATAGACCATTGTGTGCCGCTTTGTTCTGTTTGCTGACACCTTCTATGGCGAGAAAATGACATTCTTTCTCACAGTAATGGAAATGAGGCCCTATGTTGCAGGAGTGCCCTGAGTGCAAAACACTGAACTTTGTGGAGTTCTTACTCACAACTACGATGATCCATTCGATGTCAGATGTTAGCTGGTGACTTTCGAGCACAAACAGTGCCTTGAAACAACATCACCTTTTGTATTTAATAGTGTCCTTGTAATTAGCAGTGTGCTAGTGTGTATATATAGAAGATGTTGCACTGCCTATTTAGCAGTTTTCTCCTTCCTGATTTGATTAAGTATAAAAGCTGCTCATCTGTATACAACTGCTTCGTCAGGCCCATGCCTGTCTGCAGCAATGGCGTGTCAGTCGATTTCACATCCTATTCTCATTCTGTAGTGTTTTTTATGGGGATATATTATACCCTGATTTCTCTCCAGAGGGTACTTTAATCTAAAAGAAGTATATATTTTTGTTAGAGCTGAGCTCATTACATCTCTTAACTGACCCACATGCTGCCTGTGAAATGAACCAGACTGAACATGGGCTGGACTGAGTGGCTGCAGGCTGCTCAATCTGCCCACACTGTGCTTGAGATTAATGGCATTTAAAAAAAATTTATTTTCAGATTAAGGAATTCCACGCCTTTGATTTTTTTATCTCTGTATGTCTATAATTGAATCAGCATGGAACTTTACTGTACATCCGTAATAGAGATAGAGTTTAATGTAAATATGACAAAACTGATATTCAGTCTGAAAAGCTCACACAGGTCAGTTTGGCACTCACTGGCTTTTTTTCTTCATATCTAACATGCTTTTGCTCATTTGGATAAGAAGCTGCAAACTGTTGGTTTCATTCGTCTTTTCCAGCCCTTACCAATTCCACCCTCCTGTGTCACTGTAACAAAGGCCAGTACATCTGTGGTAGCTGCTTTATCTTATCTTTCTATCAGTACCTGCCTTCATCATGCCTTGAAAAACCTAATGACTCGATGGTCATTTCAAATTGTAAGATTACCTTAAATTTGTAAACAAAAGTGGTGTACCTTTGTAAATGGAAATGAAGTGTTGTATACAGTAACATTTGCACGTTCCACATAACTTCTGTTCAGTCAAGTATTAAAAGTCAATTCTGTCTAACTAAGTAGTGATTGTGTTGTCTTTTTAGTGAGGCTTGTGAGTGCCCACTGCTGCATTAGCCCTTCCTGATGAGAGACAATAGAGTTAAACTGGCAGAGACTCTAGGGTGAAATTGGGTGTGGACGGGGCGCAAAACAGATGATATCACATCAGTTGCCCGTTATACGCCCCGTCCGATATTCAGTTCCTTTGACTTCAGTAGAACTGCATATCGGGCAACCGATGTGATCGTGTCTGTTTTGCGCCGCTGCCAATGTTCAATTTCGCTCCCTCTCTGCCAGGAATGGAGTCTCTGAAAAATTACCATGTTTCGTATGTGGTTGAAGTTTGGCATCATTGGATACCAGAGAGAGCTCTGTGGCAGTGCATTTCCAACTCCGGTAACATCAATGTTTGTATTTTATTTTCACACTATGTCCAAATATTTATAAATGCAATACGCTGGGGTTGGAAAGATGGAGAGTGGGGCATATGGGTGTCGGGTGGGAAGCAGTGAGTGGACAGGGATGGGCAAGGGATATTGGAGGCTGGGAATAGGGCCCAGGAGTCCTGTGGTCTGGGACAGAAGCACTCCGTATGAATGGGACCTGAGAGAAAGGGGGAATAGATGAAGAAGGTTGTTATGTGGCACCTGCCTGTATTATGGGGTTAGGGAGCACGTTGGAGGATCTTAGGGTAACTAAGGTCTGGGAGTAATGGGGGATGGAGTGGTTCTGGTGCTTTTGTAGACCTAGGTGCAATGGAGTACGTGGGATTTGAGACAGCTGTAGGAGGAGGCCTGCAATTAGGGAATACCAGGAGAATGGCTTGGAGTCTGATAGCTTCACCACAAAAACAGGATTGATCACCAGAACCTATTCAGGCAATCGATGAGCATAGATAGAATCAGCATAGAGAGCTAAGAAAAGAGAAAGCGGATGGCCAGTTCCATAGATACTGGACACAGCCACACCAGGAGGACAGATAACAGCTGTGGCTGCCCCCAGAGGCCTATCCTCAGTCATGCTAGGAGATAAAGTAGCACTTGCCCAGGAGCACCGATAATCATTACAGCAACACCAGGACACCAACGAAGGAATGTGGGAGGGTTGCAGCTTAAAGCAGGAAACTGGTCATACATGCAGATGACTGCGAGTCCTGATAAATATCAGGTCTCAACGCCCAGTTTAAGTATCTTAGCTCAAGGAGTGGCGCACAACCCAAGCCCTAGGACTCTGACAGATGATAGGTCTGAAAGGGAGAAAAATCATTACAAAGATTTATTACACTACTTGGTACACTTAAACATTTTAGTAATTTTTTTGATGAATTACTACATTTTTTATTTTATATAAATGCTACTTTTGTCTATGTGGTGCAGGAGGAGGCATTGGGAGCCAACATAGCCACTAAAAGGAGTTTGGCCTAGAAATTACAGTAGGCCAGAAACCTGCCGGTGCCACCTCGAGCCGAAGTTAACGGACGGCTGCCCACAATAATAGCACAGGCAGCGCCAGTATTTTAGTGCTGCCTGCTAATTTAAATTAGCGCAGCACAAAACCTGCAGTGCAACACTCGTTTTCCAGCCGTAGTCTCAGCAGGAGGCCCAATGTGGCGTGGCCGTAGTGTCCTTGGAGCGAGGCAGCGTCATTGGAACGGGAGGAGGCCATTCAGCCCCTCGAGCCTGCTCCGCCATTCAATGAGATCATGGCTGATCTGTGAGCTAACTCCATATACCCGCCTTTGGCCCATATCCCTTAATACCTTTGGTTAACAAAAAGTTATCAATCTCCGATTTAAAATTAACAATTGATCTACCATCAATTGCCGTTTGCGGAAGAGAGTTCCAAACTTCTACCACTCTTTGTGTGTAGAAGTGTTTCCTAATTTCACTCCTGAAAGGTCTGGCTCTAATGTTTTAGACTATGCCCCCTAGCCCTAGAATCCCCAACCAGCAGAAATAGTTTCTCTCTATCTACCCTATCTGTTCCCCTTAATACCTTGAAAACTTCGATCAGATCACCCCTTAACCTTCTAAATTCTAGGGAATACAACCCTAATTTGTGTAATCTCTCCTCGTAACTTAACCCTTGGAGTTCGGGTATCATTCTGGTAAACCTACACTGCACTCCCTCCAAGGCCAATATATCCTTCCTAAGTTGTGGTGCCCAGAACTGCTCACAGTACTCCAGGTGTGGTCTAACCAGGGTTTTGTATAGCTGCAGCCTAACTTCTACCCCCTTGTATTCTAGATAAAAAGGCCAGCATTCCATTAGCCTTTTTGATTATTTTCTGTTCATGACATTTTAATGATCTTGTACCTGGACGTCCAAGTCTCTTTGGACATCTACTGTTTTTTAGCTTTTCACCATTTAGAAAGTACCCTGTTCTATCCTTTTTAGGTCCAAAGTGGATGACCTCACATTTGCTTACATTGAAATTCATTTGCCACAGTTTTGCCTATTCACTTAATCTATCAATATACCTTTGTAATTTTATGCTTTCATCTATAATGCCGCCTATCTTTGTGTCATCGTCAAATTTGGATATATGACTTCCTATGCCATCATCTAAGTCGTTAATAAATATTGTGAATAATTGAGGCCCCAACACAGATCCCTGCGGGACACCACTAGTCACATCCTGCCAATTTGAGTACCTACCCATTATCCCTACTCTCTGTCTCCTGCCGCTCAGCCAATTTCCTAACCAAGTCTTAAAGTTAGCCTGTCATTTTAGAAAGTAGTGTCGATCCCTTAAAGGGAAACTGCTTTCTAAAATGAAAAAAAAAAATCTTTTAAAGCTAGGCAGTTTATAGCCCTTAGAGCTCAACTGCCTTCCGCACGTAAAAAAAATTGTAAAAGTACTTCAGCACTAACACAAATGGCTCAGCAAGCCAGGGAAGGGGCACCCAGGGTCTCTCACACAGCACTCCAGCTTTGTGCAGGGGGTCAACATTGCAGAAAGAACGATGTGGGACCAGATCACCGAGGCTGTCACTGCCAGCAGTGTCGCCCCCACCACCTGGCTCCAGTGCCCAAAGAAGCTTCATGACCTCAGACCAGTGGTCAAGGTCAGTGAATGCATCTTCAAAAGCCGTCTTCTACCAACTCCACCACTAGCCTCACACACTGCTCATTGCACGACCCACCCCGCTCCCCCATCGCTCACCTTCCAACAATGTGTACCAAACACGAGGCACACCTCACATTCCTACCTTCATTTCACCCCCTGGGAGGAGACGGTGCTGGCCATTCTTGGCAGGGGCATGGCTGAGGCCTTGGCCAGCAGCGGGGCTAAAAGGATACAAGATGCCGGTATCCTCATGTTATCCTCCTTCTCACATCCCACTTCCCCCTCATCCCACAATATCTTCTGATTTACAAGGTGCGCATGGTGTAAGCATGCACCTCTTGCTTTCCTGCCCTCCCCTCACCACAACTCCACCCTTGTGCTTTCCTCATTTCACACAGCCAAGAAATCCAGCTTGCCCAGCCAGTGGTTGACCAAGAGGAGAGTGAAGAAGAAGAAGAAACAACATCACTCGATTTCACACTCCCAGTCACCAGCTCCTCGAGGTCATCCTGTAAGGCCATCTGCAGTGCCTCCCACTGAAAGTCAGCAGTCTTTCACCAGCCATGCTGCAGCTACTGGGTTAGCACTGCATAACATTACTAGGATAGGCAAAGGCACATGCAAGACAGTCACTAAGGGAATGCACAAGGATGCAGCAGTTCCCACCATGATTTAACTGCCGGGTTTCACAACTTGAGTGAAACCCGTCCCCAGGCAGTTAAATTTGAAATGGAGGGAAAAATAGAGGCTTCCAGCCTCATTACAATATTTAGATTGAGGTAATGCCCCCTGGGAGCGGGTTCGCCACCCGCCCCGTCACACCCCAGTCCCGCCTCTGGGAAAACCGGAAGTGGGTGGGTTGGAGGTGGGATCAGGTCAGGAATCCCACTTTTAACAATTTAACTGCCCCCACGCTCCAAACCCACCCGTTTTTTTAGGGGGAAATTCTGGCCTCTGTGTTTCTTGTACGAGGACAGCTAATTCTCTCTGAACACCAACATTTAATAGTTTCTCACCATTTAAAAAATATTCTGTTTTCCTATTCTTCCTACCAAAGTGAATAACCTCACATTTCCCCACATTATACTCCATCTGCCACCATATTGCCCACTCACTTAACCTGCCTATATCCCTTTGCAAACACTTTGTGTCCTTCTCACAGCTTACTTTCACACCTAGCTTTGTATCGTCAGCATACTTGGATACATTGCACTAGAGTCATAGGGGTAGAAATTAGGTCGCGCCCCATTTGGGGCGCAAATATCGTCCGGACGCAAATATTAGCGCCTGGCGCTAATTATCAGCACTGACAGGAAACTTCACTTTTACCGCCCCGGGAGGTGAGTGGAGCGCTAAAGCAGGCGCTGCACACCTCTCTTAAGGCGCAAAGGCCAAGGAGTGAGGCGCTAACTCAACGCGCGAGCGCAGCGCAGCTGCTGCCAGTTAGCGAGGGAACACAGACACACTGGCGCCGGACACTTCTTAAAGCGGGGGGGGGCCGCTTGCTCCCCAGCCACACCCTGCTCATTGCAGCCTTGAATCTCAGCCTGGAGAGACCTGTAATCCATTTTGCTGCCAAGCATGGAGAGGGTGAGAGAACGCGCTCATCGCTTCACCGAGCGGGCCTTGGATGCTCTGGTTGACGCAGTGGAGCGCAGACGATGTATGCTGTTCCCTGAGAGTGGCAGGAGGCCTTTGCCATGCGAGTTCAGAAGAGTGTGGAGGGAGGTGCCTCAGAGCGTCTCCTCCAGGAGCATGGTGCCCAGGACCCATACTGAATTCCGCAAAAAGTTCAACGACCTCACTCGGGTCGTCAGGGTGAGTGGCTTTTTCTCAATACCTCTCCATCCCTCCATCTCAACCTCACTCTATGGCCAGAGGGTCTTAAAACCCCAATGCACAACACTCATCCAACACCTATGGCCCTTTCATCAAACACACACACACATTCCACACTTTGCATACAGTAAGGGCTATTCACCTATGGGAGGCACATCAGGCAAGACCATGGCTGTATATTGTAAGGGCTATTCACCTATGGGAGGCACATCAGGCAAGACCATGGCTGTATATTTACTCAGATGCTGTCCTTTTTCTTGCAGGCTAAGCTGGCTCATAATAGGAGACAGCAGCAACGGACAGGTGGAGGGCGGCTTCAGCTGCAACCCCTCAGCGATCTGGAGAAGCGCGTCCACAGGATTGTGGCAAGCCGGGTGATCGGTCCCGTCGCCACTGGAGACGCCGACCCCGTTGTGGACAGCAATGGTAAGGTCATCACCTTTTTGTCCTCTGTCCTTCCACTTGTCCCTCACAATACCAGCCTTTGACACTTTCAATCCAACTTGCTAACTCGCTGCACTTATTCCTCCCTTACTGCCACCCTGTCCTCACGCTAAAGCCACTCTTGTACCTCCCTGCTTTCAGATAGTGATTCACCAGCTGAGGAGACGGACCCTGAAGCTGCCACTGGGAGTGATGCTGCAGCTGAGGAGGAAGAGGAAGCCAGAGCATCAGTGCCACCCTCTCCCGAGGAAGCCCATGCCCACACTGGGAACACGCCTTCCCCGGAGGGGAGCAGGGGGGAAGGGGCTGATGATGGTGAAGCTCCAGGACCCAGCGGGCTGCAGCAACGCCATGGGGGGGTAGGGAAGAACGGGGGCCTTCTCCCCAGAGGGAGAGTATGCCAGACACTCCTACTGCAATGGACGCAGAGGAGGAGCGGCTGATTGCAGAAATGAACACCTAGGCGGTGGGCATGCACACTGAGCTCATGGGTGCAGTGGGAAGGGTGCCCGATTGCATTGAGTCACTGGCAAGGAGTGTGGAGCACTTCGCTGTAGCACAGGCGGATGCCACACTAACGCTTAGTGCTGCAATTCAGTCACTGGCTGCCGTGATCCCACCTCTGACTGCTCTCATACAGACTCAGATGGAGGCCACGCGAGCATAGACTGCTGCCAACCTCGATGGTTCGTGCACATGTCCCCGGGGCTGTCACCGCGCCGCAGCAGGCCAGCAATCTGTTCTCCGGCAAATTGCTCCGGATGCTGAAGTGCTGCCCCGTGGGAGTGCCAGTGTGTCTGGCGAGCAGGGAGTTGCTGGCCTCTCTCACGATGACAGCATTCCTGCTGCCAACACTGTCACTTCTCCACTGCACTTGCCACCGCCTGTAGGACAGACTGCTGCCGCCCATGCAGAGTTGGTGCAGTCTGCAGCCGGGCCCTCCAGGCCCAGAAGTGGTCGAGGCCGTCCTTCAGGGGCATCTGCAGTGTCAGGGTCTGACGAGCAGCAGCCTTCCACCAGCCTTGCTGCAGCCACTGAGGTCCCATTACGGAGGAGCAGTAGGGTTAGAAGGGGGGAAGTGCGCAAGGGAAGGAGATCACCCTCGAAGGGCAAAAAGTAGGAGGTGTGCCAAAATGCTGGTCATTTTTTTATTAAAGGCCGAGGTTCATGGTCCAACTTTTGTTTAGTGTTTTGGACATTATCTCCAGGTTGTGAGAACCAGTTATGTTATTGACTGTTTTTTTGTGTTTATTTCTATGAGTTTGTCATGAGGAATTGACACACACAGAGTTTGTAAAATAAATAAGTTTCTGTATTCAAAATATACATGGCTGGTGGTTGGAATTATTGGTGCCTTGGCCGGCTTAGGGGTTGCGTGCTGGGTTGATTAGTGTTTGTAGCAATGGCAGGGGCCCTAGAAGCGGCTTGCTATTAGTCGTTGACGGACGGCCCTTGCAGTTTGACCATTGTGGGCCGCCCTCCTGCCTTGGTGCTGCTGATGATCATCGTCCTCGTCCTCTTCCTCCTCTTCCTCCTCCTCCTCTGGTGGTGCTACAAGGCCTGGTGGGATTGGCTGGGTGCTGAGGATTGCCATGTTGTGCAACATGCAGCACACGACTACGAAGTTCGAAACTTGCTCAGGCGAGTACTGCAGGGCTCCTCCGGAATGGTCCAGACAGCGGAACCTTTGTTTCAGCACGCCGATTGTGCGCTCAATAATGTTCCTGGTTGCTTGATGGCTTTCATTGTACCGCAGCTCAGCAGGGGTGTTTGGCGTACGGAGCGGTGTCATCAGCCAGGTGCTCAATGCGTAACCCTTGTCCCCCAGAAGCCAACCAACTGGCTGATGCGGTGCCTCGAAAACTTCTGCCACAGTAGTCTGGCACAGGATGAAAGCATCGTGGCAGCTGCCCGGATAGTGGGCATTAACAGCGAGTATCACCTGTCTGTGGTCACAGACCAACTGGACATTCAAGGAATGGAACCCCTTTCTGTTCCTGAATTCCTCTGCATTCTCTCGCGGAGCACGCAAAGCCACATGCGTGCAGTCAATGGCGCCCTGCACCATGGGGAAGCCCGCTACCCTCGCAAAGCCCAGAGCACGGTCACGCTGCTTGTCTGGGGTCATAGGGAAAGAGATGAAGTCTCGTCTCCTTCTGAAGAGGGCATTGGTGACCTGCCGGATGCAGCGATGCACCGCAAACTGGGAGATATTGGCGAGGTCCCCAATAGCAGCTTGGAATGAGCCAGTGGCGTAGAAGTTCAAAGCCACTGTGACCTTCACTGCCACCGACAGAGACGTCCTGGACCTCAGCTGAGGCTGCAGATCTGGCTGCAGCAGGTGGCAGAGCTCAGTGACCAACTCCTTGCTGAATCGCAGCCTTCGCAAACACAGCTCCTCGGACATATGGATGTAGGAGAGCTGTTCACGATATACCCTGGGAGGGTAAGCTCTCCTGTACATGCGCCTGATGGCCCTCCTCCGTCTGGCCATCATTGCCACTCTCTGTCTGCGTCTTGGTATCCTCCGATTCAGCTGGAGCAGGACGACGCCCCCAATCATTGCAGCCCCCATATTCTCTTTGCCAGAAAAGTAATGAGGTACAGCAACTAAAGTAGCAACAAAGTTAGGATGAATAGGCAAAACTACCTCACAAAGCGTTGAGTCAATGTAGAAGTCTCTCTCTCTCTCTCTCCGAATCTCTCTCTCTCTCTCAGAACGAGTGGTGCATAAATGTCGACCACAGAAAAAGACAGGAAGAGGCCCCCTTTAAATAGCGCCCCCCCCAGCCCCACACCGATTGATAACGTTCCAGTCTTCCGGTCGTTGGAAGCGCCAGGCGGTAAGGCAGGGGGCGCCACTCAATTTCCGCTCCGGGGCGCCCCAAGGGCGTTGCACCTTGGAATGACGTCACAATCTGCGCGCGCAGGTGGTCGCAGCGGTAAGTTTTAGCGCCGCCGCACAATCTCAAGTTAAGTTCTCGAGCGGCGCAAAGATCGCTGCGCCCGGGCGTTAGCAGCTTAACGCCCCATTAGCGCCCTCTTAAGGCGCTAACGGGAGGCGCAACCAAGTGAATTTTTACCCCATAGAGTTATACAACACAGAAAGAGGCCCTTCGGCCCATCGTGTCCGCGCCGGCCATCAAGCCCTGTCTATCCTAATCCCATTTTTCAGCACTTGGTCCGTAGCCTTGTATGCTATGGCATTTCAAGTGCTCATCTAAATGCTTCTTGAATGTTGTGAGGGTTCCTGCCTCTACCACCCTTTCAGGCAGTGAGTTCCAGATTCCAACCACTCTCTGGGTGAAAAGGTTTTTCCTCAAATCCCCTCTAAACCTCCTGCCCCTTACCTTGAAACTATGCCCCCTGGTTATTGACCCCTCTACTCAGGGGGAAAGTTCCTTTCTATCTACCCTATCTATGCCCCTCATAATTTTGTACACCTCAATCAGATCCCCCCTCAGCCTTCTCTGTTCTAAGGAAAACAACCCCAGCCTGTCCAGTCTCTCTTCATAGCTGAAGTGCTGCAGCCCAGGTAACATCCTGGTGAATCTCCTCTGCACCCTCTCCAATGCAATCACATCCTTCCTATAGTGTGGCGACCAGAACTGCACACAGTATTCCAGCTGTGGCCTAACTAGCGTTTTGTGCAGCTCCATAATAACCTCCCTGCTCTTATATTCTATGCCTCGGCTAATGAAGGCAAGTATCCCATATGCCTTTTTAACCACCTTATCTACCTGTCCTGCCGCCTTCAGGGATCTATGTACATGCACACCAAGGTCCCTCTGATCCTCTGTCCTTCCTAGGGTCCCACCATTCATTGTGTATTCCCTTACCTTGTTAGTCCTCCCAAAATGCATCACCTCACACTTTTCAGGGTTAAATTCCATTTGCCACTGTTCTGCCCATCTAACCAACCCGTCTAAATCGTCCTGTAGCCTGAGGCTTCCCTCCCCGCTATTTACCACCCCACCAATTTTCGTGTCATCTGCGAACTTACTGATCATACCTCCTACATTCATATCTAAATCATTAATGTACACTACAAACCCGATCCCTGTGGTCACAAAAACAACCTTCGACCATCACCCTCTGCCTCCTGCCACTAAGCCAATTTTGGATCCAATGTGCCAAGTTGCCCTGGATCCCATGGGCTCTTACCTTCTTGACCAGTCTCCCATGCGGGACTTTGTCAAAAGCCTTACTGAAGTCCATGTAGACCACATCAACTGCACTACCCTCATCCACACACCTAGTCACCCCCTCAAAAAATTCAATCAAATTGGTCAGACATGATCTCCCCCTGACAAAGCCATGCTGACTATCCTTGATTAATCCTTGCCTCTCCAAGTGGAGACTAATTCTCAGAATTTTTTCCAATAATTTCCCTACCACTGATGTTAGGCTCACTGGCCTGTAATTCCCTGGTTTATCCCTACTACCCTTCTTGAATAATGGTACTACGTTAGCTGTTCTCCAGTCCTCTGGCACCTCACCTTGACATCCAGGGTTCCCTGGGCTTGTTGGTCCCACCCTTGACCTTTACGGGGACATGTTGGCGCTGTACATCTCTCTATTTCCTTTCTGAAAGACTCCCACTGCTCTGATGTGGATTTTCCTACAAGTAGCTGATCCCAGTCCACTTTGGCCAGATCCTGCCTTATCATATTAAAATCGGCCTTCCCCCAATTTAGAACCTTTATTTCCGGTCCATCTTTGTCCTTTTCCATGACTACCTTAAATCTCACCGAATTATGGTCACCGTCACCAAAATGCTCTCTTACTAACACTTCTACCACTTGCCCGGCTACATTCCCCAGAATTAGGTCCAATACCGCCCCCTCTCTTGTAGGACTTTCTACATGCTGGCTCAAAAAGCTCTCCTGGATGCACTTTAAGAATTCTGCACCCTCTAAGCCTTTCACACTCTGACTATCCCAGTTAATATTGGGGAAGTTGAAATCCCCTACTATTATTACCCTATTATTTCTACACTTCTCTGAGATTTGCCTACATATCTGTTCCTCTATCTCCCCCTGACTGTTTGGGGGCCTATAGTACACTCCCAGCAAAGTGCTTGCCCCCTTTTTCTTTTTAAGTTCTATCCATATGGCCTCATTAGAGGAACCTGCTAAGATATCATCCCTCCTTACAGCAGTAATTGACTCCTTGATTAATATTGCGACACCCCCTCCTCTTTTACACCCCCCTCTGTCTCGCCTGAAGATTCTATACCCCGGAATATTGAGCTGCCAGTCCTGCCCCTCCCTCAACCATGTCTCTGTGATAGCAACAATATCATACTCCCATGTGTTCATCAACACCTTCAATTCATCTGCCTTACTCGCAAGACTCCTTGCATTAAAATAAATGCCATCCAGCCTTGCCATACTCCCTTGTGCCGTTACATATTTGCTCTGCCTTCCAGGCTGACTTGTTTTTTCCTATATATTTGACTGTGCATCACCCCCTACTATAGCTCCACTCCGTATCCCATCCCCCTGCCAAGTTAGTTTAAACCCCCCCCCCCAACAGTACTAGCAAACCTCCCCGCAAGGATGTTGGTCCCGTTCCGGTTCAGGTGCAACCCGTCCGACTTGTACAGGTCCCACCATCCCCAGAAGCAGACCCAGTGATCCAGGAAACTAAAGCCCTCCCTCCTGCACCAACTCTTTAGCCACGCATTCATCTGCTCTATCCTCCTATTCTATACTCACTAGCACGTGGCACCGGGAGTAATCCAGAGATTACAACCTTTGAGGTCCTGCCTTTTAATCTGCTACCTAGCTCCCTAAATTCTTGTTTCAGGACCTCATCCCTCTTTCTACCCATGTCGTTGGTACCAATGTGAACCACGACCTCTGACTGTTCGCCCTCCCCCTTCAGAATGCCCTGCAGCCGTTCAGTGACATCCTTGACCCTGGCACCAGGGAGGTAACATACCATCCTGGAGTCACATCTGCGGCCACAGAAACGTCTATCTGTTCCCCTTACGATAGAATCCCCTATCACTATTGCTCTCCCACTCTTTTTCCTCCCCTCCTGTGCAGTTGAGCCACTCGTAGTGCCACGGACTTGGTTCTTGCTGCATTCCCTTGAGAAACCATCTCTCCTATCAGTATCCAAAACAGAAAATCTGTCGGAGAGGGAGATGGACCCAGGGGACTCCTGCACTGCCTTTCTAGTTCTTTTACTCTGTCTGACGGTCACCCATTCCCTGTCTGCCTGTGCACTCTTTACCTGCGGTGTGACCACCTTGTTAAACATGCTATCCACGAAGATCTCAGCTTCGCGGATGCTCCACAGTGACTCCAGCCGCAGCTCCAACTCCGAAACGCGGATTTCGAGTAGCTGCAGCTGGAGACACTTCCTGCACATATGTTCACCCTGGACACCTAAAGTGTCCCTGACTTCCAACATAGCACAGGAGGAGCACTCCACGCTGCCGAGCTGCCCTGCCATGTCCTACCCTTAATTTACACCTTTAAATTAAAGAATATTAAATACACTACGAACCTTACTTCCCTTTAAACACTACTTACTCTAAACTAGAGACCTTACTATTACTTTAATGACTGGAATGTAGAAATACTGTAGAAATACTCACCGCTGGTTCTCTGTCCCCTCTTGTGCAGCTTTTTAGCTCCTGCTCTCCTGGAAGCTGACAAAGATGGAAAAAGAAAGGAACACCTCGCTCCCCGAACTCGCTCACCAAACTCGCAGCTTAACACTTTTTCCAATCTGCACTCCGTGACAAACTGCACTCTAGCCTCCCTTATTTATACTGCTGAGATTTAAATAAGTGAGCTCTCTGGCAGTTACAGAACCAGATTAGACCACTTAATTATTTAATTACTCTCACCTGCTCTCCAGCACAGAGCTTGCTTAGCCCTGCCCAAGACTGGAAGAAACTTCAAACTTGAAACAGTAAATTTAAATGCTAATTGCAAGCACACAAGACTAGAATTTATAAAAATAAGAGATTAACCTTTAAGATTCACTCCCTCACTCACCAAACTCACAGCTTAACACTCTGTTCCAATCTGCACTCCGTGACCTACATCTAAGTCATTGATATAGATTGTAAATAGCTGAGGCCCAAACACTGATCCTTGCAGCACCCCACTAGTTACAGCCTGCCAAACTGAAAATGCCGCGTTTATCCTTACTCTCTGTTTTCTGTCCATTAACCAATCCTCTATCCATGCTAATACATTACCCCCAACCCCATGAGCCCTTAGCTTGCGTAACAACCTTTTATGTGGCACCTTATCGAATGTCTTTTGAAAATCCAAATATGTTACATCCACTGGTTCCCCTTTATCTACCCTACTAGTTACATCCTCAAAAAACTCTAATAAATTTGTCAAACACAATTTCCCTTTCATAAAAACACGTTGACTCTGCCTAATCATATTATGATTTTCTAAGTGCTCAGTTACCACTTTCTTAATAATGGATTCCAGTATTTTCCCAATGACTGATGTCAGGCTAACTGGCCTGTAGTTCCCTGTTTTCTCTCCCTCCTTTCTTGAATAGTAGGGTTACATTTGCTTCCAATCTGCTGGGACTGTTCTAGAATCTAGGGAATTTTTTGAAGATCACAATCAATGCATCCACTATCTCTGTAGCCACCACTTTTAGAACCCTAGGATGTAGGCCATCAAGTCCAGGGGATTTGTCGGCTTTTAGTCCCATTAGTTTCTCAAGTACTTTTTCTCTACTGATATTAATTACTTTAAGTTCCTAACTCTCATTAGCCCCTTGGTTCCCCACTACTTTTGGTATACTTTTTGTGTCTTCTACAGTGAAGACAGATACAAAATATTTGTTTAAAGTCTCTGCCATTTCCTTGTTCCCCATTATAATTTCTCCTGTCTCAGCCTCTAAGGGACCAACGCTTGCTTCATTGGTTCTTCATTGTTAGCTTATTGCTAGCTGTTTAGTGAATGGAAATGGTTTTTAATTGATTACCATTTAGTCAGTTTGGTACTTCAGCCAGACAACCTTGGTCACTTAACACATAGTAGTTTGTGATTTAGTTATGCGATATTTGAACCAAACAGGACATTTTGACTCAGGATTTTGCAATGTGATGTGTAATTTCCCACGCCCCACAGATTTGTCCTAGGTGCAAAATTTTTAATTATATGAAATTTACAGCAAAGCTGTGTACGCATATCTTAGGTGAAATATTTTGAGTTCCCGGTCCAGAAAGTACATGATGGGGCTCATCTCAGCGTAAGTGCTGATATGGCAACCTCCACCACTGACAGCGCTGAACTTTCTCTAATTTGACTGCTAATGGCAGTTTCCCACAGCACTAGGGAAGCATACGGGAGAGGCTGGAAAGTCCAGCCATACAGTTCCTGGTCCCGGGATGGGGGCTTGCCAGGTACCCCTGCCCCCAGCCCACACCCCCGGAAGAATTTGTTGCCCCCTCAGCACCCTTTTTATTGGAGTCTAATTTTAAATTAAAAAATAAAATTCTGCAGCTAAATGGAGTTACAATACAGATCAGCCATGATCTAATTGAATGGAGGAACAGGCTCGAGGGGCTGAACAGCCTACTCCTGTTTCTATGTTCCTCTTTCACTGTGAGTCCAGACCACAATCCCCCCGCCCCCCACCCCCGCCACCAGAAGACCATCCTGGAAAGTTGAACAAAAGGCCTGGGCCAAACATAACTGGGTCCTGCATAGTTTGCAGCCCATTTAGTGGGCTCTCACTGAGGTTACGCTAGGAGTATGCAGGAGGGACTCGATGCACCACCAGCAAGGCCTTTCGTGGAACGGTTGGCTTATCAGAAAATGAGGTCTACTGTCCGCAGTCTTCCCTGAATTAATTTCTATGGCAGGCAATGCACCTGCGAATTTTCAATGTAATTCACAGTGTGTAAGGCCCCCCGGTGACATAGGGTGTCGAAAATGTTATATTATTGGTTCATTGTCTCTAGCCATTTAAATGCAGGATGGTACATGATGTTCTGACTTATTAAAAAGATTAAGGGGTAAAAATTCACTTGGTTGCGCCTCCCGTTAGCGCCTTAAGAGGGCGCTAATGGGGCGCAAAGCCGCTAATGCCCGGGCGCAGCGATGTTTGCGCCGCTCGAGAACTTAACTTGAGATTGTGCGGCGGCGCTAAAACTTACCGCTGCGACCACCTGCGCGCGCAGATTATGACGTCATTCCATGGTGCAACGCCCTTGGGGTGCCCCGGAGCGGAAATTGAGTGGCGCCCCCTGCCTTACCGCCTGGCGCTTCCAACGACCGGAAGACTGGAACGCTATCAATCGGTGTGGGGCTGGGGGGGCGCTATTTAAAGGGGGCCTCTTCCTGTCTTTTTCTGTGGTCGACATTTATGCACCACTCGTTCTGAGAGAGAGAGAGAGATTCGGAGAGAGAGAGAGAGAGACTTCTACATTGACTCAACGCTTTGTGAGGTAGTTTTGCCTATTCATCCTAACTTTGTTGCTACTTTAGTTGCTGTACCTCATTACTTTTCTGGCAAAGAGAATATGGGGGCTGCACTGATTGGGGGCGTCGTCCTGCTCCAGCTGAATCGGAGGATACAGAGACGCAGACAGAGAGTGGCAATGATGGCCAGACGGAGGAGGGCCATCAGGCGCATGTACAGGAGAGCTTACCCTCCCAGGGTATATCGTGAACAGCTCTCCTACATCCATATGTCCGAGGAGCTGTGTTTGCGAAGGCTGCGATTCAGCAAGGAGGTGGTCACTGAGCTCTGCCACCTGCTGCAGCCAGATCTGCAGCCTCAGCTGAGGTCCAGGACGTCTCTGTCGGTGGCAGTGAAGGTCACAGTGGCTTTGAACTTCTACGCCACTGGCTCATTCCAAGCTGCTGTTGGGGACCTCGCCAATATCTCCCAGTTCGCGGTGCATCGCTGCATCCGGCAGGTCACCAATGCCCTCTTCAGAAGGAGACAAGAGTTCATCTCTTTCCCTATGACCCCAGACAAGCAGCGTGACCGTGCTCTGGGCTTTGCGAGGGTAGCGGGCTTCCCCATGGTGCAGGGCGCCATTGACTGCACGCATGTGGCTTTGCGTGCTCCACGAGAGAATGCAGAGGAATTCAGGAACAGAAAGGGGTTCCATTCCTTGAATGTCCAGTTGGTCTGTGACCACAGACAGGTGATACTCGCGGTCAATGCCCACTATCCTGGCAGCTGACACGATGCTTTCATCCTGCGCCAGACTACTGTGGCAGAAGTTTTCGAGGCACCGCATCAGCCAGTTGGTTGGCTTCTCGGGGACAAGGGGTACGCATTGAGCACCTGGCTGATGACACCGCTCCGTACGCCAAACACCCCTGCTGAGCTGCGGTACAATGAAAGCCATCAAGCAACCAGGAACATTATTGAGCGCACAATCGGCGTGCTGAAACAACGGTTCCGCTGTCTGGACCATTCCGGAGGAGCCCTGCAGTACTCGCCTGAGCAAGTTTCGAACTTCGTAGTCGTGTGCTGCATGTTGCACAACATGGCAATCCTCAGGACCCAGCCAATGCCACCAGGCCTTGTAGCACCACCAGAGGAGGAGGAGGAAGAGGAGGAAGAGGATGAGGACGATGATCATCAGCAGCACCAAGGCAGGAGGGCGGCCCACAATGGTCAAACTGCAAGGGCCGTCCGTCAACGGCTAATAGCAAGCCGCTTCTAGGGCCCCTGCCATTGCTACCAACATTAATCAACCCAGATCAACCCCTAAGCCGGCCAAGGCACCAATAGAAACATAGAAACATAGAAACATAGAAACATAGAAACATAGAAACATAGAAACATAGAATCTAGGAGCAGGAGTAGGCCATTCGGCCCGTCGAGCCTGCTCCGCCATTCAATACGATCATGGCTGATCATCCAAATCCAGTACCCTGTCCCTGCTTTAATCCCCACAGTACACATATCCCACCCTACCCCCGTAACCCCACGTATTTAATTCCCCCTAACATATCCCATCCTATCCCCATAACCCCACATATTTAATCCCCCCTAACACTAAGGGTCAATTTATCATAGCCAAATCAACCTAACCCACACATTTTTGGACTGTGGGAGGAAACCGGAGCACCCGGAGGAAACCCACGCAGACACAGGGAGAATGTGCAAACTCCACACAGACAGTCACCCGAGGTCAGATTCGAACCCGGGTCTCTGGCGCTGTGAGGCACCAGTGCTAACCACTATGCCACCGTGTTGCCCAATAACTCCAACCACCAGCCATGTATATTTTGAATACAGAAACTTATTTATTTTACAATGTGTGTCAATTCCTCATGACAAACTCATAGAAATAAACACAAAAAAACAGTCAATAACATAACTGGTTCTCACAACCTGGAGATAATGTCCAAAACACTAAACAAAAGTTGGACCATGAACCTCGGCCTTTAATAAAAAAATGACCAGCATTTTGTCACACCTCCTACTTTTTGCCCTTCGAGGGTGATCTCCTTCCCTTGCGCACTTCCCCCCTTCTAACCCTACTGCTCCTCCGTAATGGGACCTCAGTGGCTGCAGCAAGGCTGGTGGAAGGCTGCTGCTCGTCAGACCCTGACACTGCAGATGCCCCTGAAGGTCGGCCTCGACCACTTCTGGGCCTGGAGGGCCCGGCTGCAGACTGCACCAACTCTGCATGGGCGGCAGCAGTCTGTCCTACAGGCGGTGGCAAGTGCAGTGGAGAAGTGACAGTGTTGGCAGCAGGAATGCTGTCATCGTGCGAGAGGACAGCAACTCCCTGCTCGCCCGACACACTGGCACTCCCACGGGGCAGCACTTCAGCATCCGGAGCAATCTGCCGGAGAACAGATTGCTGGCCTGCTGCGGTGACAGCCCCGGGGACATGTGCACGAACCATCGAGGTTGGCAGCAGTCTGTGCTCGCGTGGCCTCCATCTGAGTCTGTATGAGAGCAGTCAGAGGTGGGATCACGGCAGCCAGTGACTGAATTGCAGCACTAAGCGTTAGTGTGGCATCCGCCTGTGCTACAGCGAAGTGCTCCACACTCCTTGCCAGTGACTCAATGCATTCGGGCACCCTTCCCACTGCACCCATGAGCTCAGTGTGCATGCCCACCGCCTGGGTGTTCATTTCTGCAATCAGCCGCTCCTCCTCTGCGTCCATTGCAGTAGGAGTGTCTGGCATACTCTCCCTCTGGGGAGAAGGCCCCCGTTCTTCCCTACCCCCATGGCGTTGCTGCAGCCCGCTGGGTCCTGGAGCTTCACCATCATCAGCCCCTTCCCCCCTGCTCCCCTCCGGGGACGGCGTGTTCCCAGTGTGGGCATGGGCTTCCTCGGGAGAGGGTGGCACTGATGCTCTGGCTTCCTCTTCCTCCTCAGCTGCAGCATCACTCCCAGTGGCAGCTTCAGGGCCCGTCTCCTCAGCTGGTGAATCACCATCTGAAAGCAGGGAGGTACAAGAGTGGCTTTAGCGTGAGGACAGGGTGGCAGTAAGGGAGGAATAAGTGCAGCGAGTTAGCAAGTTGTATTGAAAGTGTCAAAGGCTGGTGTTGTGAGGGACAAGTGGAAGGACAGAGGACAAAAAGGTGATGACCTTACCATTGCTGTCCAGAACGGGGTCGGCGTCTCCAGTGGCAACGGGACCGATCACCCGGCTTGCCACAATCCTGTGGACGCGCTCCTCCAGATCGCTGAGGGGTTGCAGCTGAGGCCGCCCTCCACCTGTCCGTTGCTGCTGTCTCCTATTATGAGCCAGCTTAGCCTGCAAGAAAAAGGACAGCATCTGAGTAAATATACAGCCATGGTCTTGCCTGATGTGCCTCCCATAGGTGAATAGCCCTTACTGTATACAGCCATGGTCTTGCCTGATGTGCCTCCCATAGGTGAATAGCCCTTACTGTATGCAAAGTGTGGAATGTGTGTGTGTGTTTGATGAAAGGGCCATAGGTGTTGGATGAGTGTTGTGCATTGGGGTTTTAAGACCCTCTGGCCATAGAGTGAGGTTGAGATGGAGGGATGGAGAGGTATTGAGAAAAAGCCACTCACCCTGACGACCCGAGTGAGGTCGTTGAACTTTTTGCGGCATTGAGTATGGGTCCTGGGCACCATGCTCCTGGAGGAGACGCTCTGAGCCACCTCCCTCCACACTCTTCTGAACTCGCGTGGCAAAGGCCTCCTGCCACTCTCAGGGAACAGCATACATCGTCTGCGCTCCACTGCGCCAACCAGAGCATCCAAGGCCCGCTCGGTGAAGCGATGAGCGCGTTCTCTCACCCTCTCCATGCTTGGCAGCAAAATGGATTCACAGGTCTCTCCAGGCTGAGATTCAAGGCTGCAATGAGCAGGGTGTGGCTGGGGAGCAAGTGGCCCCCCCCGCTTTAAGAAGTGTCCGGCGCCAGTGTGTCTGTGTTCCCTCGCTAACTGGCAGCAGCTGCGCTGCGCTCGCGCGCTGAGTTAGCGCCTCACTCCTTGGCCTTTGCGCCTTAAGACAGGTGTGCAGCGCCTGCTTTAGCGCTCCACTCACCTCCCGGGGCGGTAAAAGTGAAGTTTCCTGTCAGTGCCGATAATTAGCGCCAGCCGCTAATATTTGCGTCCAGACGATATTTGCGCCCCAAATGGGGCGCGACCTAATTTCTACCCCTAATTGTATAATCAAAATCCATAATTTGCTGTTGTTTAAAAAGTTTTTAGTGGTATTTTAATGAATGCAGAATCTCTGTGATGGTACGTAATGTCGGAGGAAGGGTGCAGAAATCAGGGACCACTTTTAATTCAAATTGATTCTCTTTTGATACTGCTACTGCTGATCAATCTAAACAGCAATCAGCAAGACCTGTGAATGCACCATTAGCAAACCAATCACTGCAATAATGCAAAAATAAATCACTGCCCAATCAACGAGCAAACACGTGCCTGCAACAATCCATCTGATTGCTGCAAAATAATTAGCTAATTCAAGAGATTGGGAAATGTTGGTCAGCACTTTCCTGACCAGGCCAAGTCTTGATTGCGCTCCTCCTGAATAGACCAGGGTGAGCCCCATTCAGGAATAGACTAAGCTGCCTCTGGAAGCGCGACAGGCGACAGCAGCTCACCTCTATTATTAAAATGAGACCCGAGGCCCAATTTCTGATGAGCCTTTGGTCCCAGCTTCAGAAAATGGTTTTGATGACATAGCTATTTCATAGGCAACCACATGATGCGTCTTAACGGCAGCATCTCTTGCATGGCGAGCATTAGCAAACGTTGATTGCTGCTTTTTAAACAACGGCGTTAATTCAGAAAATTTATCTTTACATAACTTTCCTGTGTACTTGCCATATTTTTCACCATGGATTAGTGTCTTTGAATATTGTATTCTTTCAACACAGCTACCTGTTGCTTACAAATCAATCAAGTGGGCTTTCCATTCATCTCTACAAAGAAGTACAAAATTAATTTCAAACTTCAGGTGAATCTTCTGGTAATTTATTTAATTGGGGCCAAATGAGTTATGTATACAAACCGCACGGTTTAGGAGGGGAAGTGCAAAAGTAACAGTGAAGACTATTGCCAGAGCTTAAAGAACAAATACTTTTGCTTTTGTAAAAAGCTAGATTTTCTTTTGTAGCAAATGCACTGAAGCTGGTAGTAATTGTTTTTCTCAAGTGAATCGGTAGCATGGGTTCAGTTAAGGCAAAATAACTGTTTAAATCAAAACAGTGAATTGTTAGATTTATCAGCACCATTAGTAAATAAAAGAAAACAAAGACTTGCATTTATATAGCGCCTTTCACGCCCACCGGACGTCCCAAAGCGCTTTACAGCCAATGAAGTATTTTTTGAAGTGTAATCACTGTTATAATGTGGGAAACGCGGCAGCCAATTTGCGCACAGCAAGCTCCCGCAAACAGCAACGTGATAATGACCAGGTAATCTGTTTTTGTGATGTTGATTGCGGGATAAATATTGGCCAGGGGGATAACTCCCTGGTGTAATGGTGGAAATTAAAGCATATCAATGGATTTAGGCACATATGCATCTCCAAGATTTATGGATTTATATCATTAAAATCCCAGCCACCAGGACAGTCTCCCCCTCCAGGCACATTTTTCAGCTGTTCCCCTTTGTCAGACCCCACACCACTGTCATGAAGTCATGATAATTGTGTAGATGTAACAAAATCACTGATAAATCAGCATTTTTCTTTCAAACTACAGAGTGCAACCCCAGCATTCAGTATATTAATTATTTGTTAAGGTTTCTGCTTCCATCTCTCTGGATTCTGTTTCATAGAGTGGGCTTATTGGGCTACTAGGCCTAAGTTACTTAAGCTCAGCCTGTTCTGGATGGTCTTACTTTCCAAACTCATCTTTTCCTTTTCTTTCTCTTCCAAATCAAACAAAATAGGGGAAGTGCTGAGAGTGTAGTGACCTACTACTCTGACATACTGTTCAATACCGTGCTACTTTATTGTACCCTGGGTCCAGACTTTTATCACTACTCGAAGAACAACTTGCACCTGGTCCTAACAAGTCAACAACCTGGAACCACGACTAATTTGCCTTTCTAAGCAGGCGATGCAGGATTGATGTACACAGGAGATTTAAAAAAAATCCATTCACCACATTACATTTAAAAAAAGAGATTCAATCCATCTCGCTAGCATTCCAAACATTTAAAAACAAAAGAATATAAGGAGGAGTGAGATGCTCTTCAAAAAATTATTACAAATATGTTAATCAAAAATAATTTGGAACAATATTCCCCCCCCGCCCCACCCCCTCACCCCCAAGGACAGCCAGACACAAATCTCATTGTTCAGCTGTTCCCCTTGCTGCTGATTGAAGCTCGGGCTCCGACTGCAAACTCTGCGAGATACTGAGCCAGGAGCCAACAGATGAGACAGGGGTGCTGGGGGTTGGGAGGCAGTCAGGCCTGGAGTGATTTGTGGAGCTTTTTGCCATGAGAGAGGAGCCGAGGGACCCGTGGCTGTGGCTGTGCCGGGCGCTGCTTCCCTCCTCTCCCAGCCCGGCATTAACGGTGACAGTTGGAGCTTGCGATGTAAAATCAGGGCATGTAATTCTCCGTGCGCAGTGAGAATCCTCAGTCTCTGTCCCCTTGTTCCCCATTCACCCACCATTGGAAACAATCTTTCACTGTTTACCCGCAGTAAAGTCCCCAGGTTTCACTCACCTCTTAACTGGCACCGCTCCCAGTTACCATGTTGCTGCTGCCGCTGCTCCAGGCTCTGCAGGAAATGCTAGGCCCAACGTCCACACAGGCCCACCCCACTCCCCAATCCTCTCTCCCCGCCGACCTCCCTTCAACACCCAAGCCCCCAATTTCTTCTGCTCCAGGTCTCCACGTACCATGCAGAGACAAGCAGTTTCTAGGCCTCGACTAATATCACTATCTGTTTGCTAGGAGATATACAACAGTGGGCAGGGGGAGGGGAGTACATAGCCTTTGTTTTGCACTCCCCAATGAAGGGACAACTGCGATCCGGAATTCACCATATGGAAAGCTGGGGGGCACTACCACCCCTGGGCACTTCATGCCAAGGTGGATTTAAGCACCAACCCAAGGGTAACCCTGGCACAGTGGGGCTCCACAATGGGAACCTCACCGTGCAAAATCTACCCTGTAGTGTCACCAAACTAGATTTTGCATTAATCACTACACCATTTCACAAGTCAGTTCTTTATTAGCAGAGTCAACAGCTTTTAAAGAAAATATTTTAATTAATGCGGGGGCGTTTAATTTCAACAGTTTTTATTTTGTTATGGTGATTCTGCTTGGTCGAAAACCCTGTTATTACTGTTGGGCTTGTGGTTGGGACTTGTATATAATTGGGTGCATTTACAATCATTATACACAAGTCTGCATTTTATAATTGATTCTCTGGCTCCATTCCAACAAACAAATATACCAAGTACTCTGTGTTTTGAAAAGATA
Source organism: Squalus acanthias (assembly GCA_030390025.1). NCBI lineage: Eukaryota > Metazoa > Chordata > Chondrichthyes > Squaliformes > Squalidae > Squalus > Squalus acanthias. Next base: position 151,007,206 of record CM059426.1, on the reverse strand, counting down.
GAAACGGAGTTATGAAACTGGAGTAGTTGAAGACAAGTATTTTTTTCAATAGACTGGAATTCATTCATAGTAAGTTGAAAATCTAGTTTCTCAAATGTCACAAGGATTGCTAGCTATTTAATTTCTCATCTCTAGTCTCCAATCCAGAGAGTGCACAGGTGACCATCTCTGCCAATGCTGGTTCTGAGCAGCTCAGAAGGGTCTGATTTGCCTATTTAACGCTACTGATATACTGCCGCACTGGTCTGAGACTGGTAGTTGTAGAGTGCAAAACGCAGCTCGCATCACTGGAGTTATATTGCGGGCTGTGGATCTCACTATACCCACCAGCAGCGAGCTCTATGCATGTGTGCTTACACGTTCATGCAGATCTTTGCTCCCCAGTGTTGATTTTGTAATGTTAGGAGAAAGAGAGCAGGAGTGTCCAGACTTTGCAGTAAGTATATTAGGTAGATTTTATGAATTTGCACTCCTGGCACGTGACTTCATGTGTTCGTAGGAATTCAGGAGGGAAGATCAGTGTGTCCCCAAAAGATGACCTCGGCACCTGAATTCGCCACATACACTTCCAGAGTGCAAAGTTCTGTTCAGGAGCGCAAATTCGTAAAAGCTACCCTTTAAAGTCCAAGAAAGAGAGACTTTCATTTATATAGCACCTTTCACAACCTCAAGACGCCCCAAAGCGCTTTACAGAAAATGAAGTACTTTTGAAGTGTAGTCACTGTTATAATGTAGGAAACGCGCAGCCAATTTGCATTCAGCAAGATCCCACAAACGACAATGTGATAATGACCGGATAATTGTCTTCGAGATGTTGGTTGAAGGATAAATATTGGCCAGGACACCAAGGAGAACTCCCCGGTTCTTCTTCGAATAGTGCCATGGGAGCTTTTACATCCACCTGAGAGGGCCTTGGTTCAATGTTTCATCCAAAATACGGCACCTCCAACAGAGCAGCACTGAGCCAAGATTACCTAAACATTCATTAAACCTAGCTTCACGTTGTACTGTAATTACATTGCACCAGTGCTAAGTCCCGGTGATGTGAGATGGCCTCCTAGAGGGGATCTCACTTGGCCTGACCTGATTGTGCTTGACCAGTCCACTCAGGACTTGACTGTGGATTTATTAATGTGGCCAATTTTCCATAATGTGCACACCTGGGGCAGATCCATGCCCTGTCACTCTCAGTTTAATGGGCACGCAATGCTTTGCACTGACACAAAAGTGAGCACGGCCTTATTTGATTGCCCTTTCACTCCGTGGGAAAGTATCAAAGCACCACTCGCAGGTCCACCATCTCAGGCATGGGACCTCAAACATCGTAGGTTTAGGTACGAGACAAACTGGACGTGAAAGTCGCCGTTCCACCACAGTATGTGGGAGTAACCAACACCCAGCAGCAGTATAATAAGGCATTGTTGATAAAGCAGAGGACAGGGACGGCAGTGCCACAGGTATGCTTTTGAAACAAAATGTTTCCGCTCTTCAAAAATTCCAATCAATGAAATTGTTATTATTGTGCAGAAGACAATAAAAGATCAAAGGTAGAGCCTGTGTCTCCTGAAACTCATACGACACAATAGCAATTGTTCAGCTGGCAAAAACCACCTACTCCCCCACACACTTATTTTTCTTTACACAATTTTGGCACCAGACTGACTGTATAATAATGCATCTATTGTCTACACTGTGTCTACAAAACAATATCTGTGGCAGGGTGTGGCACCCCATGTGACCTGAATAGATCTCTCTGTCTCGATTTTCTTCTGTCAGATTAATGTCTTTTTTTATTTGAACAGAACACATCCATTACAGCGCAAGGTTGGCGCTGGAGAAAATAAGCATTACTCCTTGATGTATGGATTTTCTTTGGAGACCGAACTGATGAAAGCTTCAGTGAGGAAGAAGGAAAAGTCAAACTGAATAAATGTATGAAAATGTTGCCATCTGTTAAATTAACTCGTGAAGGACTGAAGGTAGTAAAAACAAAGCTTCGAATTGTGCACATTTCTCACTACACCATTAGAGATGAGTCCCACTTGTTCATGCTGCATTCTGTGATCTTTAGTATTTTCTGTCCACAATAAAATGACATTGTTTTTGTCTGTTGAATGACAAGGCTAAGAAAGACACATTACTGCCCAATTTGTGTTTAATTCCACCTCCTTCCCCCACCCCACCGTGCCTCAAAAATAAAATACCGTACAGACACCGTGGCCTTGATATTAACCCTCCCCCGACAGGCGGAAGAGGGTCGGGCAGGAGGTTAAAATGTACAACTCTGCCAGCACGCCCCAACCTGACGCGGTTCAGCTCATCGGCAACCATGTAAAGAGGCTGATGCAGGTCTGCGCATGGTTCCCTGGGAACTGCCATGATACCTTGATACTGCGGCAGTCGAATACCCCCACAATGTTTCTACCTTGGACCAACTGACAGGATGACTGCTTGGGAACACGGTATACCCCCTTCAACTGTGGCTCATGACACCTGTGAGAACCCGTCCACTCCACCACAGGAGAGCTACAACACAAGCCACATCACCACGCGATAATGTGGCTTACGTTGTAGTTACCGAGCAAGCCATAGGAATGCTGAAGTTAAGGTTCAGGTGGCTTGACAGGTCTGTTTCCACATGTACGCTGATGACACACAGCTCTACCTCACCACCACCTCTCTCAACCCATCCACTGTCTCTAAATTGTCAGACTGCTTGTCCGACATCCAGTACTGAAGAGCAGAAATTTCCTCCAACTAAATATTGGGAAGACTGAAGCCATTGTCTTCAGTCCCCGCCACAAACTCCGTTCACTAGTCACCAACTCCATCCCCTCTTCCTGACAACTGTCTGAGGCTGAACCAGACTATTCACAACCTTGGTGTCATATTTGACCCTGAGATGATCTTCCAACCACATATCCGTGCCATCTCTAAGACCGCCTATCTCCACATCCATAACCTCGCCCAACTCCACCCCGCCTCAGCTCATCTGCTGCTGAAACCCTCATCCATGCCTTTTTTACTTCTAGACTTGACTATTCCAATGCACTCCTGGCTGGCCTCCACGTTCTACACTCCATAAACTTGAGGTCATCCAAAACTCTGTTGCCTGTGTCCTAACTCGCACCAAGTCCCATTCACCCATCACCCCTGTGCTCGCTGACCTATTGGCTCCCAGTTAAGCAAAGCCCCTCCCTATCTCTGTAATCTCCTCCAGCCCCATAACCCTCAAAGATATCTGAGCTCCTCTAATTCTGCCCTCTTGAGGATCCCCGATTATAATTGCTCAACCTTTGGTGTCCGTGCCTTCTGTTTCCTAGGCCCTAAGCTCTGGAATTCCCTCCCTAAACCTCTCCGCCTCTCTGCCTCTCTTTCCTCCTTTAAGACGCTCCTTAAAACCTACCTTTTTGACCAAGTTTTTGGTCATCTGTCCTAAGATCTCCTTATGTGGCTCGATGTCAAATTTTGTCTGATTACACTCCTGTGAAGCGCCTTGGGACGTTTTACTATGTTAAAGGCGCTATATAAATACAAGTTGTTGTTGTTGTTGTTGTTGCCTGGAGTTTCTCTACAGTATTCGCCAGCCAGGGTGTCGCGCGTGGATCAGGGTTGCATGCTGCATCCTACACAACATAGCGTAGCAAAGAGGTGCAGGATGAAGAAGGCGCTCATGACTCCTCATCAGATGATGAAAACTATGATAATGGAGAAGATGATAGTCCAGACACATGGCCACTGGAACATATTGCTACCTGTGATGCAAGAGAGGCTTTAATAGCGTGTAGCTTCAGTTAGATCAACGCCAAATGCACCATTGTCGCCCGACCAACCATACCCCCTTGTACAAGCAGTCATGTGAACCCAAATGCACTCATCCAACATCCACCAACTTGTGAGATCCAAAACATCTCTCCAACTTCCACTTCCATTCAATGAAAACCTGACTGTAAAGATTGGGTTCAATCATGGGACACACGGGAATGGTGTGAGTTACAAAGGTTTAATGTGGACAGCAAATGGATCAAGACAAAAAAAATGTGACACCAATGTGTTAACCCTCTGTGATCTATATATCCTTTCTCTTTCTTTTCCTGCCATTTCTATGTGGTGCTGCCCCTGTGGCTTCAGCAGAGACGGTGGAAGGCTGCTGTTCACCTGTTCATCTTCCAAAATTCTATAGACTCTGGAACAGTTCCCATGGATTGGAGGGTAGCAAATGTAACCCCACTGTTCAAAAAAGGTGGTAAAGAAAAAACGGGGAATTATAGACCGGTAAGCCTGACATCGGTTGTGGGGAAAATGCTAGAGTCCATTATAAAAGCTGTAATAGCAGAGCACTTGGAAAACAGTGACAGGATTGGACAAAGTCAACATGGATTTACAAAAGGTAAATCGTGCTTTACTAATCTACTGGAATTTTTTGAGGATGTAACTGATAGAATAGATAAGGGAGAACCAGTGAATGTGGTGTATTTGGACTTCCAGAAGGCTTTCGATAAGGTCCCGCATAAGAGATTAGCGTGTAAAGTTAAGGCACATGGGATTGGGGGCAAGGTACTGACTTGGATAGAGAACTGGTTGGCAGACAGGAAGCAAAGAGTTGGAATAAACGGGTCTTTTTCCGAGTGGCAGGCAGTGACTAGTGGGGTTCCGCAGGGATCGGTCCTAGGACCCCAGCTATTCACTATTTATATTAATGATCTAGACGAGGGAACTAGATGTAATATCTCCAAGTTTGCAGATGACACAAAGCTGAGTGGGCGTGTGTGCTGCAAGGAGGATGCCGAGAAACTCCAGTATGATTTGGACAGGTTGCGTGATTGGGCTGAAGCATGGCAGATGCAGTATAATGTGGATAAATGCGAGGTTATCGACTTTGGTGGCAAAAACAGAAAGGCAGATTATTATCTGAATGGTAATAGATTGGGAGAAGGGGAAGTGCAATGAGACCTGGGTGTCCTTGTGCACCAGTTGCTGAAGGTAAGCATGCAGGTGCAGCAGGCGGTTAAGAAGGCAAATGGTATGTTGGCCTTCATAGCGAGAGGATTAAAGTACAGGAGCAAGGATGTCTTGCTGCAGTTGTACAGGGCCTTGGTGAGACCACACCTTGAGTATTGTGTGCAGTTTTGGTCGCCTTATCTGAGGAAGGATGTTCTTGCCATGGAGGGTGTGCAGCGAAGATTCACCAGACTGATACCTGGGATGGCAGGAATGACGTACGAGGAGAGATTGGGTCGATTGGGCTTATACTCGCTGGAGTTTAGAAGAATGAGAGGAGATCTCATTGAAACTTATAAAATTCTAACAGGGCTAGACAGACTGGATGCAGGAAGGATGTTCCCGATGGCGGGTGAGTCCAGAACAAGAGGTCACAGTCTAAAGATAAGGGGTAAGCCATTTAGGACAGAGATGAGGAGGAATTTCTTCACCTGAAGGCAGTTGAGGCCAAGTCAGTAAATATATTCAAGAAGGAGTTAGATATATTTCTTAAGGCTAAAGGTATCAAGGGATATGGGGAGAAAGCAGGGACAGGGTACTGAGTTTGGATGATCAGCCATGATGTCATCGAATGGCGGAGTAGGCTCGAGGGGCCGAATGGCCTACTCCTGCTCCTATCTTCTATGTTTCTATATGTTTCTCAGTCTCATGAGGTGTTCGTGGCCAATGACCTCTGGGGTTTGGAGACTGTGAGGGCCCTGCCTCTGACTGCTCCTCCTGCACTTGTGCAGTGGCAGTGTGGGCCAGCTGGAGTGGAGACAGCATGTCAAGTATTGGTTGAGGGGTGGCAATGGATGAGACGTACAGATGTTCTGAGAAAGGTCTGCACTTGCCTCGCCCGACCTGCCATCCTCCCTCCTCTGGGGCAGCGGCACATTAATCCTACATGTCAGCGGGACAGCAGAGTGGAGGAGATCAGTGAAAGCCCCAATCTAGTCTCTCATTGACCTTGTCAAGACCGGTGGAGATTATCATGCCCAGTCTATAGAGCTGCAATCTGAGCCTGCATGCAGGACACAATGGCTGTCAGCATTGACTTATATGAGCGGCCGACTACAAATTCCATAAAGCTCGCCACACGCTCCATTGCAGAGTTGTAAAGCTGTGCGACATCACCTCACATATGTTTGAGTTGGACGCCTCCATCCTCTGCCACTGTGGTGCCCTTATAAGTTGTCCCTTCCACCGTTCTCTTCACTAGCTCACTTGTGCCGTGAGAGTAACCAAGTGCAGTCCCATCTACCTGCCTAAGAGGCCCAACCTAGGTGCCGTTATCTGCACCGGTGCCCACAACACTTGTGGTATGTAACGGTGCATCCTCAGCGGGTATTAGTTCCTCTGAGGAGTCTTCGTCCTCTCCCATCAGGGGCTCTTGGACTTTATGTGATGGCCCTTCAGTCCTTCAGGAGTTTATTTAATAGACGCCCTGGAGCGATGGCAGTTTGAGAATGTTGATCTGCACATGAAACACTTCATCAGAGTTGTCAATGGTCTGAGGTCAGCTGAAGGTGAAATTGAATTGTGGGTGATGCGGGTATGAAAGATTAATGTTGTCTCCCTTCTCTGCTGGATAGCCAGCCTCGTCATCCCCAACGCTGAGGGAGCTCAAGATATAATTTATCTCCAGTGCCTCTTTCTCCGCTGGGGAAACATCAACACTTTCCTGCGGCCCTCCACCGGTCCTCACTCTCTCCCTGGCCTTCTGTGCTCTCTGCTCCTTCAAGGGTGGAACCACATACCTATGAGTGGCTCTGAGGAATGTGTACATCCGATGGATGTGACAGGCCATACGAGATGAGATGAGGATTATGGTCACTGCCAGCAGTGTAGGGAAGAACTGGGAGGTAGGCATGTCATGGCAGTGAGGGTGAGAGGAAGTGTATTGAGATTGGTTCCGATGAGAGAGATGTGGGGGTGAGGAGTGGTGTAAATGGAGTAGGACTGACAAGACAAAGTGAGTAGGGGTGCACTGCAGGATGTGGGTGAATGTAGCCATTTGCTCACTTTTTCTGACCCAGTGAGATCGTTGAACCGCTTGTGGCACTGAATCCATCAGCTCGGCTCACACCCCTGCTGCTACCTCCTCTGCCACCTCCAGCCGTGCCTTCTTGGTGGTGACAGCAGGTTTCTTCTCTCCACTGGCTGGGAAGAGCACCTCTCTCCTGGTCCTTACTGCCTTCAGCCGAACATCCAGAGCTACATCTGAGAAGCATGGGGCAGCCTTTCCTCTTTTTCTAGTCATGGTCTCACTTATTGCTTGTTCAGTTGCAATTAAATCCTCCAATTCTCCTCCTCCGTTTTATCTATGAACTGGGCCTTTAAATAGTCGAGGGGAAATTGCATCATGCGGGTCTGCATCAAACCCGCTCAAGTGCAGTGGAGACGCAAAACCTAGAAGTAAAATTATAACGAGGCCTCCCCGTGAATATCAGCCATTCCTACCTGTCCCATGATGTTGTGCATTCATCACCTCGTATCACCCCCCCCTCCCCTCCCCCCGCCCCGCTCCGTTACCATCTTCGGGTTAATATTGGGCCCATTTTTCTCACAGTATTAAGTCCTGGTCAGTATTTTAAAACACTAGAGGAGGAATTCAGGAAGCCCTACCCTGCCCGCCTGCCCTTGTCCTGACAACATCCAAAATCCCTGAGGTAACACCATTTGAATAATACAGGTGGGTGCCCAAGCCATTCATGGTACTACTGGGGTAACTGTCAGGGGCAATGGGATTTCAGAGTGGCATGTTGTCCACTCTGTCGGATGGGGTGGGGGGATGTGGTGCGGGAGGGTGTTGACCAATTTGGTCTAAGTCTCCAAATTGAAATATTTTTCATGCTGGGCCACTCTCGCTGTGACAAAATGTCTCTCTTAGACCTGATGGTTTTGGGATAGAGCATTGCGGGGCCACTTCTAGCCCTTGTATGGCACACAGTTTGACCATAACCTATTTGGAACTGATAGAAAATACTGGGGGAGCTTGGCATTCTCCCAGCACAGCCTTCAATTTGAAGTCAGGTTGGAGGAGGCACAGACTGTAAGATTCTCAAAATTCACAGATCCCCCAAAACTCTAAGACGAACCCTAAGGAAAAAGACTTTGGAGTCTTTTCTAGCTATTACAGGGTGGTGAAATGCATGGGGCCTAGCGAAAGACATTTTTGAGCAAAAACCAAGATTTGGTATTTTAAAAGACATGTCTGGGCTTGTAAGGGAGAAAAGGTTGTGAAGGAAGGTGGGCTCAACCCCTGTAAAGACAGTTTGGGTATTGGAGCTAATGGAAACTGTCTGGGGAACCGCATGACCTCGCTGGGAGTTAAATCGGCCCCTATCAGACAATAAACCCGAGGAGAAACAGTGACCACCCCAATTTACAGAGCCCATTAAAACATGCATAAAACAGATCACTTCGGCTTACTCTATAGAAATGCTAGTCAAGAAAACCCAAAACATGAGGACAATCAACTACGATTAAGTGTCAAATTGACAGGATGGGGCCATCCCGAAACCACTTCACACCTTAACAAACAAGTTACCGTTAATGAGCCCGCCAAAATCTAATAATGACCGGGATCTGATTTGGCGCGCAGATAAGGGAGCTTCAATGGGTATAATTGAAGGCCCGTTCTCAACCTGAAAAAGAAGAAGAGGAAGGAAGAACAAGAAGACATCCACAGAGGCATTCTCCGCAACACAGTTCTACAACACCACCGTTCAGCGTTCTGTGTCCAGCCAGGAGGTCGACAGCTCGAAGGCCAGACCATCCAACAAAGTAGGCTGACACGTGAAGAAACCAGAACGACCACCTCAGTGACCACCGGACACCTCGCGGCAACAAGGCCCTCACGAAAACAACCAACCGAACATCAAGTACCAATACTGGACCACCGCGGCCAAAGAAAACCAACTCGAAGAAAAACTGAAGACCCGCAAAGTTTCCACTCTACAATCGACTCCTGACTTACCCCTGGGTAAGATTTTCCCCTAAAAAACTCTAAACCCTACTTCTAAACAAAAGAAAAGTGGGTACTCACCTGATAGATCCAATACGCACCCTACTGCATCAGCGGACTCGCGAAGACTGACCAGATACGCAGTTGAAGTCCTCTACCGCGTACGGGGTACGGCAGACACCAACCAACATATAGAACGAACCACAAAACCGGAACTAACCCAACTGTCAAGGATTCTGGTGAGTATCATCCCTGGTCCTCTGGAGTCCAACTTCGCTAGTAAAGTGGGATTGGGAGGGGTGAAGTATTCTTCGAATGTTATTTCCCTCGCTTGTACCGAAGTGTTCCCCATATTTAGAGTGTTAAGAGTGTTTGTGTTGTGTTTTACACTCTTGAATAAAGATCAAAGTTCTTGCATCAAAATCAGTTGTCTGCTGCACTTTTTAACACAACCCCCAAATAAGTCCAAGGTCTAGAACCAAGGGTGTGGGAGCGATTCGAAATGCTCAGAAGTCAAAGGAGAAGCTGACACAAACCACCACCCCCTACAGACAGACGAGGTAATTTAAAAGCACAGCTTGGCATCCTAATCACACCTTTTTGATTCATACTATTTGTTTCAGCCTTGATTATCTGTATTGCTCTTTCACTAAGATTTCTCAGTATAATGCTGGTGCACCATGCAACCTGACAGCTTCCATTCCAGTTGTGCGAGCATTTTCCATAAAAGGCACAATAAATGGCCATACACTGATAGCTACTGGACACGGATAGTCACTGGACACTGACAGTTCCTGGACATTGACAGTTCCTGGACACTGACAGTCACTGGACACGGACAGTTAAATGACAATGACAGTTACTGGAAACTGACATTTATGGACACGGACAGTTACTGGACACGGACAGTTACTGGACACGGACAGTTACTGGACACGGACAGTTACTGGACACGGACAGTTACTGGACACGGACAGTTACTGGACACGGACAGTTACTGGACACGGACAGTTACTGGACACGGACAGTTACTGGACACGGACAGTTACTGGACACGGACAGTTACTGGACACTGACAGTTCCTGGACAATGACAGTTCCTGGACAATGACAGTTCCTGGACAATGACAGTTCCTGGACAATGACAGTTCCTGGACACTGACAGTCACTGGACACTGACAGTCACTGGACACTGACAGTCACTGGACACTGACAGTCACTGGACACTCACAGTCACTGGACACTGACAGATACTGGACACTGACAGTCACGGGACACTGACAGTCACTGGACACTGACAGTCACTGGACACTGACAGTCACTGGATACTCACAGTTCCTGGACACTCACAGTCACTGGACATTGACAGTTACAGGACACTCACTGCTCCTGGACACTGACAGTCACTGGACACTGACGGTTCCTGGACACTGACGGTTACTGGAAATAACAGTTACTGGACACTGACAGGTACTGGACACTGACAGGTACTGGACACTGACAGGTACTGGACACTGACAGGTACTGGACACTGACAGGTACTGGACACTGACAGGTACTGGACACTGACAGGTACTGGACACTCACAGTTACTGGACACTGACAGGTACTGGACACTGACAGTTCCTGGACAATAAATGTCACTGGACACTGACAGTCACTGGACACTGACAGTCACTGGACACTGACAGTCACTGGACACTGACAGTCACTGGACACTGACAGTCACTGGACACTGACAGTCACTGGACACTGACAGTCACTGGACACTGACACTCACTGGACACTGACACTCACTGGACACTGACAGTCACTGGACACTGACAGTCACTGGACACTGACAGTCACTGGACACTGACAGTCACTGGACACTGAAAGTCACTGGACACTCACAGTTACTGGACACTGACAGTCACTGGACACTGACAGTTCCTGGACACTGACAGTCACTGGACACTGAAAGTCACTGGACACTCACAGTTACTGGACACTGACAGTCACTGGACACTGACAGTCACTGGACACTGACAGTTCCTGGACACTGACAGTCACTGGACACTGACAGTCACTGGACACTGACAGTCACTGGACACTGACAGTCACTGGACACTGACAGTCACTGGACACTGACAGTCACTGGACACTGACAGTCACTGGACACTGACAGTCACTGGACACTGAAAGTCACTGGACACTCACAGTTACTGGACACTGACAGTCACTGGACACTGACAGTTCCTGGACACTGAGAGTCACTGGACACTGAGAGTCACTGGACACTGACAGTCACTGGACACTGACAGTCCCTGGACACTGACAGTTCCTGGACACTGACAGTCACTGGACACTGACAGTCACTGGACACTGACAGTCACTGGACACTGACAGTCACTGGACACTGACAGTCACTGGACACTGACAGTTCCTGGACACTGAAAGTCACTGGACACTCACAGTTACTGGACACTGACAGTCACTGGACACTGACAGTCACTGGACACTGACAGTCACTGGACACTGAGAGTCACTTGACACTGACAGTTCCTGGACACTGACAGTCACTGGACACTGACAGTCACCGGACACTGACAGTCACCGGACACTGACAGTTCCTGGACACTCACAGTCACTGGACACTCACAGTCACTGGACACTCACAGTCACTGGACACTCACAGTCACTGACAGTTACTGAACACTGAAAGTCACTGGACACTGACAGTCAATGGACACTCACAGCTCCTGGACACTCACAGCTCCTGGACACTGACAGTCACTGGACATTGACAGTTACTGGACACTCACAGCTCCTGGACACTCACAGTCACTGGACACTCACAGTCACTGGACACTCACAGCCACTGGACACTCACAGCCACTGGACACTCACAGCCACTGGACAATGAAAGTCACAGGACACTCGCAGTTACTGGACACTGACAGTCACTGGACACTGACAGTCACTGGACACTGACAGTCACTGGACACTGACAGTCACTGGATACTCACAGTCACTGGATACTCACAGTTACTGGACACTGACAGTCACTGGACACTCACAGTTACTGGACACTGACCGTCACTGGACACTGACAGTTCCTGGACACTGAGAGTCACTGGACACAGAGTCACTGGACACTGACAGTCACTGGACACTGACAGTTACTGGACACTGACAGTTACTGGACACTGACAGTTGCTGGATACTGACAGTTGCTGGACACTGACAGTCGGTGGACACTGACAGTTACTGGACACTGACAGTCACTGGACACTCACAGTCACTGGACACTCACAGTCACTGGACACTCACAGTCACTGGACACTCACAGTCACTGGACACTCACAGTCACTGGACACTCACAGTCACTGGACACTCACAGTCACTGGACACTGACAGTTCCTGGACACTGACAGTCACTGGACACTGAGAGTCACTGGACAATGACAGTTACTGGACAATCACAGTTCCTGGACAATGACAGTCCCTGGACACTCACAGTCACTGGACACTCACAGTTCCTGGACACTCACAGTTCCTGGACACTCACAGTTCCTGGACACTCACAGTTACTGGACACTCACAGTTACTGGACACTCACAGTTACTGGACACTCACAGTTACTGGACACTCACAGTTACTGGACACTCACAGTTACTGGACACTGACAGTTACTGGACACTGACAGTTCCTGGACACTGAGGGGGAAAAATTAGGTCGCGCCCCATTTGGGGCGCAAATATCATCTGGACGCAAATATTAGCGCCTGGCGCTAATTATCGGCACTGACTGGAAACTTCACTTTTACCGCCCCGGGAGGTGAGTGGAGCGCTAAATCAGGCGCTGCACACCTGTCTTAAGGCGCAAAGGCCAAGGAGTGAGGCTCTAACTCAGAGCGCTGGCGAAGCTCATGTAATGTCAGTCAGCAATGGAACACACACACAATGGCACGGGCCAGTTCTTAAAGGGGATGGTTAATCTTGCTTTCCATCCACATCCTGTTCATTGCAGCCTTGAATCTCGGCCTGGAGAGACTTGCACATCAAATGTGCTGGAAAGAACAATGGAGAGTACCAGGCAAAGAGCTCAGAGTGCAGCTCCCACAGTCTCTGCTAAATCGATACAAGGAATGGCAAATCAAAATGAACCTGCAAAGTGCTGCTCAGTACCCAAAACTCCTTCACACAACGTTGAATCTCTCCAGAAGTCTCTCCCTCTCTCTCTCAGAATGCGTAGTTCAAAAATGCCACCAACAATAAAAGACAGGAAGAGGCCCCCTTTAAATAGTGGCCCCCCCAGCCCCACAGCGATTGATAGCGTTCCAGTCTTCTGGTCGTTGGATGCGCCAGGCGGTAAGGCAGGGGGCGCCACTCAATTTCCGCTCCGGGGCGCCACAAGGGCGTTGCACCATGGAATGACGTCACAATCTGCGCGCGCAGGTGGTCGCAGCGGTAAAGTTTAGCGCCGCCGCACAATCTCTAGTTAAGTTCCCGAGCGGCGCAAACATCGCTGCGCCCGGGCGTTAGCGGCTTTGCGCCCCATTAGCGCCCTCTTAAGGCGCTAACGGGAGGCGCAACCAACTGAATTTTTACCCCTGACAGTCGCTGGACACTGACATTACATGACACTCACAGTTCCTGGACACTCACAGTTCCTGGACACTCACAGTTCCTGGACACTCACAGTTCCTGGACACTCACAGTTCCTGGACACTCACAGTTCCTGGACACTCACAGTTCCTGGACACTGACAGGGACTGGACACTGACAGGGACTGGACACTGACAGGGACTGGACTCTGACAGTTACTGGACACTGACATTTACAGGACAGGGACAGGTACTGGACACTGACAGTTACTGGACACTTGTCGTAAGAATGAGCCTTACGCGTGGTGAACTTAAAGTAAGCTTTAATCAACTAAAAAGGTGCTACATACAAAAGAGGTCTTACTCTATGCCTCTCCAGGATCCAACTGATCAGCCCAGTATTTATCCTGGACTAATCACAGGAAGTGATGTAATAAAGTTCGAGTCACAGGAAGCTGTATTGTGTTACCACATTCTCCCCCCCCAAAAGATTAGGAGGCCGGGATGAAGTTCGAGTCACAGGAAGCTGTATTGTGTTACCACATTCTCCCTCCATTTCGTAGCCGCTGGACGAGGGAGAGCCGCACCCGTTTGGGTTCTCGTAGCGGTAGAGGGCCCCTAGCCCGTTTACCCGCCGCGGGCCGTGGACCAGAGTCCGAGTGATCCAGCCCGCTCTGTGAGGGGTCAGGACGATCCTGACTGTGTACTGGTGCCCGAACGAGTGTCGGGCAGGGCTGTGGCAGATCCGTTTCCGAGCGTATGGTACGGGGTGGATCGTGGCTGCGCGTGCGAGCCCCGACGGGCTCATAGTCAGTCTGCCCCAGGTCGGCACGCTGGAGTGAGGTACCAGCCGGCGTCAGATCCAGATCGTGATGAGAGGCACCTGGCGAGCCCAGAGATGTGCCTGGTACAATATCATCCCCTGGTGTCCCTCTATGTTTCGGCGGGCAGGGAGCCAGATCCCGCAATGACACGGTAGATTCCCGACCGTCAGGATACCGAATATAGGCGTAGGTAGGGTTGACGTCAGTGAGCTCAACCTCATCTACCAGGGGGTCATTCTTAGACGCCCGAACATATCTTCGGAGTAGCACTGGTCCCGGTGCAGTCAGCCACGACGGGAGAGATATCCCATAGGATGAGCGACGCTGAAAACGGAAGAACCGTTGATGAGGCGTCGTATTTGTGGCGGTCGAAAGGAGGGACCGTGTGGAGTGTAATGCGTCTGGAAGTACTGCTTCCCATTGCTGGTTGGGTAGGCCCCGAGATCTCAAAGCCAGACGTACCGCATTCCAGATGATAGCGTTAAAACGCTCGACTTGCCCATTCCCGACCGGATGATAAGGCGTCGTTCTGCTGGCAGCAATACCCCGTTCCGAGAGATAGGCCTTGAGTTCTCCTGACATAAAAGAAGGGCCCCGGTCCGAATGAACATAGGATGCCATGCCACAGAAAGCAAATACCTGCTCAAGGCAGCTGATAACCGTGGTCGTCAGCATATTGGGGCAGGGAAAGGCAAATGGAAAACGGGAATACTCATCGACCATGGTCAATAGATAAGTGTTGCGAGTTGAAGAGGGCAACGGCCCCTTAAAATCGATGCTAAGCCGTTGCATTGGCTGGGTTGAAACATAGACATAGAAACATAGAATCTAGGAGCAGGAGTAGGCCATTCGGCCCGTCGAGCCTGCTCCGCCATTCAATACGATCATGGCTGATCATCCAAATCCAGTACCCTGTCCCTGCTTTAATCCCCACAGTACACATATCCCACCCTACCCCCGTAACCCCACGTACTTAATTCCCCCTAACATATCCCATCCTATCCCCATAACCCCACATATTTAATCCCCCCTAACACTAAGGGTCAATTTATCATAGCCAAATCAACCTAACCCACACATTTTTGGACTGTGGGAGGAAACCGGAGCACCCGGAGGAAACCCACGCAGACACGGGGAGAATGTGCAAACTCCACACAGACAGTCACCCGAGGTCAGATTCGAACCCGGGTCTCTGGCGCTGTGAGGCACCAGTGCTAACCACTATGCCACCGTGTTGCATGTATGAGTATACCACCCGAGGGGCGGAAAAACTGAGGTTTCAATTCCGCACAGACTCTGCAGTCCGAGCACATCTTCTTTACATCCCCGGTAGAGAATGGGAGATTTCGGGACCGCACGAAGTGTAGCATGCGAGTAACGCCCGGATGACACAACCCATCATGGATGTCTACGAGCGTAGAGGGTGCCATGGCGGAGCAGAATGCTCGTGTGAGGGTATCCGGAGCCACATTCTCCTTGCCAGGTCGATAGTGGATGGTGTAACCAAAAGAGGCCAATTCCAGCCACCAAAGCTGGATTTTATTATTTTTAATTTTGGTCCGTTTTCGATTATCGAGCATGAAGGCGACCGATCGCTGGTCCGTGATTAAGGTAAAGTGCTGGCGAGCTAGGAGATGAGTCCACTTCCGTACTGCCTCTATGATGGCTGTAGCTTCTTTCTCGACTGGAGGATAATGTAGCTCAGCCCCTTGAAAAGTCCTGGACAAAAATGCCACCGGACGACCTTCCTGATTCAGAGTGGCCGAGATCGCCACCTCCGAGGCATCACACTCAACAACAAAAGGAAGACTCTCATCGATGGAGTGAAGAGCCGCTTTCTCCAACTGTTTTTTCAGGAGGTTAAAGGCTGCAACAGCCGCTGTGTCTAGTGGGAATGTGCTGGCCTTCAGTAGAGGTTGGATTCGGTCCGAGAAGTTAGGAATCCATTTAGCATAGTATGCAAACAGGCCGAGGGCCCGGCGCAAGGAGGCCGGATTCTGAGGTGGCGGGAGTTCTTGGAGTGGGCGAAGCCTTTCAGGGTCAGGTTTAATGATGCCATTGCCCACACAATAGCCAAGGATGTTGATGGTTGGTTGTGATTCAATGGATTTAGCCGCATTTAATGTCAAATTACGGTGCTGGAGTGCATCCCAAAATCGTTGGAGATTGGAGTCATGTTCCCGCTGATTGCGACCTGCGACAGTAATATTGTCCAGATAAGGAAACGTATCCTTTAAGTCTTCCTGTTTGACCAGGTCATCCATTGCTCGCTGGAAGACAGCCACTCCATTAGTGACCCCAAAGGGGAGGCGACGAAATTGATACAGCCGTCCATTGGCTTCAAAGGCCGTATACTGCTTGTCTGAGACCTTCAAGGGTACCTGATGATAGGCACTTTTCAGATCATATGTTGAGAACACCGTGTACTCAGCCAGTTTATTAACCATATCATCGATGCGCGGCAATGGGTATGCGTCCAAGTCCGTATATTGATTGATGGTCTGTGAATAGTCAATGCACAGCCGTTTCTTGTGAGGTTGTAGAGGGTTCTTAACAATAACGACCTGGGCGCGCCATGGCGACGAACAAGGCTCGATGATATCCTCTGCTAAAAGCCGAGAAATCTCAGCCGCAATAAAAGACTGGTCTTCCTGACTGAAACGTCGTGACTTTGTTATAATCGGTTTGCATCGAGGAGGGATACTGGTAAACAGTGAGGGTTCATCCAGTGAAGCTGCTGACAATGCACAGAACGGTAATCGAGGTCGTATATTAGAAATAGTGAGTTCAGGTTTGGATCCGCCGAACTCAATGGTGAGCTTCTTATGCTGCTTTTGAAAATCTAGCCCTAAGATAAGATCACTACATAAGTCCTTGAGCACCGAAAGCCGGGTGGAGGGATACCTGTGACCATTAAGTGTTATTTCAACCATACAAAAGCCAGAAATTCTGGTATTAAGTGATGACTGAGCCATCGCAATTGCCTGGTCCGATGGGAAAACATGTAGCTTTAACTCTGCAACAATCTGTTCCCTAATGAAACTATCAGTGCTACCTGAGTCAATTAAGGCATCTAAAGTATGTCCATTAATTGATGCTTTTGTAGCTGCATGGAATAGGTTCTGAGGACAAGCAGCTGTAATTGGTGTCGTTGCACAAAGAGTGGCTGAAACTCTAGGTGTGTTTCTTTGAGAGAAAACCCGAGAGGAAGCACGATAGATTTTAGCCGGAACATCTTGATAGGCCCTTACCGGGGCAGTTCGGTAGGACTTAGCTTGATAAGCCCTCGTAGAGGCTCTTGATAGGCAAACCTTTGCAAAATGACCCTTTTTGTTGCAATGACTGCAAAACGCATTGCGAGCAGGGCAGAATTTCCGAGGGTGAAACTCATCACCACAAAAGAAGCATTTCTTAGATTGCCAAGAGGCTGCCACAGTGGGGTCATCATCCTCTTCATCAGTGAAGTCATCAGATTGATCGTCAGGGATAAAGTCCTCCCTAATAGAGTTCACCTGTGGCCTCTTAAATTGCCTGACTGTAGTTAAGGCAGCAGACCGAGGTCTGGGCACTGTATAAAGGTCTGCATTTCTTTTTGCCAGATCTAGAGAGCAAGCCATGTCATAAGCTCTCTGAAGCTCAAGTGTCTTACTTTCCAGTAGACGCTGGCGTATAAATGGGGAGGCAAGCCCGCAGATGAAAGCATCACGGATCATTTCTTCATGGTACAGCTCAGCTGAGGCCGCCTGAAAGTTACAGTCCATACTAAGTCTGCGAAGCTCTTGGAGGAATTTATCAATGGATTCCTCCGGCCCTTGTTGGGCTGTAGCTAGTAGATGTCTGGCATAGACCTCATTCGGTGTCTTAGTATATAGTCTTTTAAGCGTCCGAATTGCCTCCTCGTAACTGCCCCATTCCTCGACATACTGAAATACATTCGGGGTGACACAGTTGATGAGTATCCGCAATTTTGAGTCATCATCAGCCTTGCAATATTCGAGAAAATTGTCAAACGTGCGATACCAGTGTTTCCACACCTTACCGGCTGCTGGGGTGTTTGGGTCCAAGTCAAGACGCGATGGTTTAAGGATGTTTTCCATGATGGGTGATTCCCTGGATCCTTAGTTCCGAGTTCGTCCAAAAAGTTTGAGTGCAAAGTTTTTCAAAGTTGATTAAATTGTCGTAAGAATGAGCCTTACGCGTGGTGAACTTAAAGTAAGCTTTAATCAACTAAAAAGGTGCTACATACAAAAGAGGTCTTACTCTATGCCTCTCCAGGATCCAACTGATCAGCCCAGTATTTATCCTGGACTAATCACAGGAAGTGATGTAATAAAGTTCGAGTCACAGGAAGCTGTATTGTGTTACCACAATACTCACAGCTCCTGGGCGCTCACAGCTCCTGGGCGCTCACAGCTCCTGGGCGCTCACAGCTCCTGGGCGCTCACAGCTCCTGGGCGCTCACAGCTCCTGGGCGCTCACAGCTCCTGGGCGCTCACAGCTCCTGGGCGCTGACAGTTCCTGGACGCTGACAGTTCCTGGACGCTGACTGTTACTGGACGCTGACTGTTCCTGGACGCTGACAGTCGCTCTGCACTGACAGTCGCTGGACACTGACAGTTCCTGGACACTGACAGGTACTGGATACTGACAGGTACTGGAGACTGAAGGTTACTGGACTCTGACAGTCACCGGACACTGACAGTCACTGGAAACTGACAGTTATTGGAAACTGACTTTACTGGACGCTGACAGGTACTGGACGCTGACAGGTACTGGACGCTGACAGGTACTGGACGCTGACAGGTACTGGACGCTGACAGGTACTGGACGCTGACAGTCACTGGACGCTGACAGTCACTGGACACTGACCGTTCCTGGACACTGACCGTAACTGGACACTGACTGTAACTGGACACTGACCGTTCCTGGACACTGACAGTTACTGGACACTGACAGTTACTGGACACTGACAGTTACTGGACACTGACAGTCGCTCTGCACTGACAGTCGCTGGACACTGACAGTTACTGGACACTGACAGTTCCTGGACACTGACAGTTCCTGGACACTGACAGTTCCTGGACACTGACAGTCACTGGACACTGACAGTCACTGGACGCTCACAGTCACTGGACGCTCACAGTCACTGGAAACCGACAGTCACTGGACACCGACAGTCACTGGACACCGACAGTCACTGGACACCGACAGTCCCTGGACACCGACAGTCCCTGGACACCGACAGTCCCTGGACACCGACAGTCCCTGGACACCGACAGTCCCTGGACACCGGCAGTCCCTGGACACCGGCAGTCCCTGGACACCGGCAGTCCCTGGACACCGGCAGTCCCTGGACACCGGCAGTTCCTGGACACCGGCAGTTCCTGGACACCGGCAGTTCCTGGACACCGGCAGTTCCTGGACACCGGCAGTTCCTGGACACCGGCAGTTCCTGGACACCGGCAGTTCCTGGACACCGGCAGTTCCTGGACACCGGCAGTTCCTGGACACCGGCAGTTCCTGGACACCGGCAGTTCCTGGACACCGGCAGATACTGGACACCGGCAGATACTGGACACCGGCAGATACTGGACACGGACAGTTACTGGACACTGACAATCACTGGACACTGACAGTCACTGGAAACTGACAGTCACTGGACACTGACAGTCACTGGAAACTGACAGTCACTGGACACTGACAGTTCCTGGACACCGACAGTTACTGGACACTGATGTTTCACCAGTGCTGTGATTTTTCCACGGACCATCCTGACCTCAGCCAGGTGATAGCGTTCATAATGTTTTTTAAATCAAGTTTTCTTCCCTTGGCTTCATGTGGAATCAGGCCTGCCATAACACTCCAATGACATGCCAACACTTTAATCTCTGTGCGTCATCGCTAACCATACCGTCCTGTTCAGATGCGTCCAGTTGAAAGTCTTACAAAATCACTCGACTGACAGATTAGAATTTTTCTCTGTCATGGGCAGGAAAGTAACTGAATGAAAATGAAGTTAGTGCATTGTGGACAACATTTATACATTAAAAATTACACGAGAGTCAGAGACACTAGCATCTTGTAAACAGTGAACATATAACATTACGTGACATCAATATTTTAGAAATGAATCTTGGAGGATTTGTTTGCTGATAATTATTTAAATATCAATCTTATGTTTCTTAAAATTACTGGGATACTGCATCACAATAAAATATGGAGACCTCCCCACAAGAGCTGTAACTGACCCATAGTTTAAGGAGGAAAAATTCAGTTGCTTTGCGCCTCCCGTTAGCGCCCTAAGCCCAAACTAGTGCCCAGGCATGGCTCCGCCAACGCCTCCCGCGAAATTCAGCGGGAGGTTTGCTGCGGCGGTAACCGCTAGTGCCTCGTGGCGCTGCGCCGACAGCAATGACGTCATTGCCGTGCGCAGCGCCCCGCTCGTGCCTCGGCCACGATCTTCGGTAGTGTCCCCTGACTTACCGCCGGACGCCATGTCCGACGGGGTCAGGGGGGCCTACCTGCGGCCGGGGCGGCGCTATTTAAAGGCGAGGTGCTGGGCGGCCATTTTTGTTGCTGGCCGTCAGCCAGCACCTGCCTCCGCTCCCGTCCCCGGCTTCCTGACCCACCCCCCCCACGGAGTGCCGGCTGCGCTCCATGAGACCATCACTCCTCTTGAGTGCCGGGCTCTTTTGTCGGCACTCCGATCCCCGGTGACCCAGCTGGGCCCCTTGTCACGCTGTGCAAGGCCCCTCCCCTTTAAGAAGGGGAGGAAGGGCTGCAGTACCGTGGCACGTAGCGCCGCGATATTCCCTCGCCATACCCCAAGAGGGAGGTGGGGCGCTTCCTGTCGCGTCCCGCTTCCCTCTTGGGGCGCTGCCACTCAATTTCGGCTGCGGGGGCGCTAACTTTTCCGGGGCGCTAAAAGTAGCGAAGTTAGCGCCCCAAAGGGGGCGCGACTCAATTTCTCCCCCTAAGAATTTTATTTGGATTAGATTTTCTGCTGTGGCAGGTTATACCCTGGAAATGAGTCAGGACTGCTCCTCTTCCTGCTGGAGTGACCTCACTCTGAGCCTGTTGCCGGTTTTTGAATCAGCTCCATTTTAATATTGAGGTTAGGCTCCCAGCACTATTTGTACTCTCTATTGGGAGCTTGGGGGAAGGGCGGCAGCATTAAAGTGGCAAGCCAGCCATTTTTGACAAATTGGAGTCTGTGGAAGCATGAGTGTGATGGCTGCATCAGAACTCAGAGTCCCCAAGTTTTGTGACTCACCAGTAGAGGCTTTATCTTCTGCAATGAGGCAAAAAAGACCCCAGATATTTGATACCAGGGAATGAGCTGAAGCAAAGGCACAGCACAGGCCCAATGGAAGGAAGTGGCCTTGGCAGTGACTTCATCCACATGGCTACTCAATGCTAGAAGAAATTTAATGACCTCATCAGGTTAGCCAAGGTAAGAGAAGGTAATCACAACTTGAACCAATGCAGTGTTAAAAGCATCTTGCCCTCCCTGTTGAATACCATGCACAACCTACCAATGTTCCCTCTAATTTTTTGCGGGGGTGCGTATCCCCTGTAACGGACTGCACGGCCCATTCAAATTCCTACGCATGTGCGTTTTCTTCCATTTAAAAGCCGGTGAGCCGGCTGCGCGGGATCTCCAGACCATTGCACAGCCATGTGGCCATGTAGCTTAACGGGAACATTGGCTGGAATTTTGCGGGAGGTGAGCGGGCGCGATCGGTGACGGGTCGGGTGGGAAAGTTTTTTTTCCACAGCGGGTCGGGACCCCGCTATGAACCCGCCACCTTGCGCCTTTCCTGATGTCGGGTCTGTTAGCGCTGAGCAGACCCGCCACGCAGTGGCGGGGGACCCAATTCAGGTAATTAGTGGCTTGTTTAGAGCCACTTAAGAATGATTTTCAGCTCACCTTTTGCATTTGCCAGCTCGCCCATGGGGTCCACGCTGGTCGTTGACCATGTCTGTCAAGCTGAGGCAGGAATTCAGTGGCCATTGAATCAGCTGTTGAGTTGACAGCTTCAAATGTAAAGTAAAAGCTCCCACCTTACAGAGATATTTTCCCTTAGCCATAAACTCTTCCTCACTGCATTTCCACAACAGATTCACCATGCTGCAAGTCTGTACACCAGTCTCCATCCAGTCTGACCTCATTACCTCTCTGACCATTGACAGATGGCTTCTGTCATCTCTACTGCACCTGCCATCTATTCCATCAGCATGGGTGCCCTTTATACTCTCTCACCTTGGTCCTCAGAATCCCACCACGATCAGCCCCAACACCAGGCACACCAGCAGCACCAACAACAACACCACCAACCTTCTCTGCAATCACCTGATGCTGCACATGACACAGGGCATCAGCACCCGAGCACATTGCTGCCCGGGAGGCCAGGGATGGCCGCACCATGGCCAGATTTACTTCACTTGACGTTGTACACCCTGGCTGCTACATGATGCGCCAGGTTGGCACCACCCCACAACAACATCATAAAGCATTCCTACAATATCCAAGCCATTCCTTTCACACTCATCACCATTGCGGGGGTTACCGCTATGTCTCCCCATTCACTGCAACTCACTAAGCCACTTCCAAAGGTGTACACAAACCTGTCCAAGAACGCAAAGTGTTGAAAATAAAGGTTTCAATGTTTGACACCAGTTCACAGAAATTTTACATAAACATTGGATAAAACACCCAAGTGAGTACCCTTGTGTACTGTTAGTTGGTATGATTGCACTAGGATGAGGGTGAGTGTGAGGAGTGGCTAGTGAGATGGGGAAGTGATAATGTAGATAGAGATGGATGGGTGGAGGTCCAAGGTAAGTTGGTGTGAGTAAGGATGTGCAGGAGTAGGGTAGGGAAGGCAGAGTGATGGAGATGTGATGAGAGGCACAGCAGGATGAGGTTGAGTGTGGCTTTGTACTAACGTTATGTGATCTACTGAGATCATTGAAACGTTTGCGGCACTGCAGCCTGATCCCCTTGACGACATCCCTGCTTGTGCCCTCCACTGCAATGTGCAACCAGGCTGTCTTGATCTCCTGGGGAGGTCTCTTCTGCCCATGGGACGGGAAGAGGACCTCCCTGCATGCTGTGACTTCCTCTATAAGCATATGGAGGGAGTCATGGGAGAGCCTGGGTGCAGCCCTGTGCCTTTGTGCAGTCATTGTCAGTGTTTTCAGCACCTCAATGCTGTAGAACACTGACAGCACAAATGTCAAAATAAAGTTGACCATGGTCCCTTTAAGGAAACCGGCTGATGACGCGTCATCAAATGACGTCACCAGACCCGCTTCCTCTAATTGGCCAGGAAATGCGCTGGGCGGGCTTAACAAGCCCCATCAAGGGAAATTAATTTCAAAGAGCGGGATGGAACCAGCAGCAGGCTGCGACCCGTTACCAACGTCGCCCGCCATGGACCCACCGAGGTCAACAAAATCCCAGCCATTGTTATCTACCTGAAAACTTCACAAGGTACAGTGAGACCCCTCAAACCCTCTTCCTTCCTCCACAAATGTTCCCTCACTCACAGCCTAATATTAAGGGAAGAAAGGCAAAGACTCACATAAATGTATTTGCTTGTTTCCTCTAATTGTTATGAGGAGGGCGAGAAGGATCGTTCACTTGGTACTTCTGGCTGAAGATGGTTGCAAACACTTCAGCTTTGTCTTTTGCACTCACATGCTGGGCTTCGCCAACAGTAAGGATGGGAATGTTTATGTAGCCTCCTTCTCCTGTTAGTTGCTTAATTGTCCACCACCATTCATGACTGGATGTGGCAGGGCTGCAGAGCTCTTTGACCTGGTTCATTGGTTGTGGGGTCGCTTAGCTTTGTCTATAATATGCTGTTTAGCATGCATGTAGTCTTGTGTCGTAGCTTCACCAGGTTGGCATCTCATTTTCAGGTACGCCTGGTGCTGCTCCCAGCATGCTTTTCTACATTCCTCATTAAACCAGGATTGGTCATCTGGCTTGATGGTGATGGTGGAGTGAAACATATGCCAGGCCGTGAGGTTACAGTTTCTGGTAGTATACAATTCTGCTGCTGCTGATGGCTCACAGTGCCTCATGGATTCCCAATTTTGAGCCGCTAGATCAGTTCTTAATCTATCCCACTTAGCATGGTGGTAGTGCCACGCAACACGATAGAGCGTGTCCTCAGTGTGAAGATGGGACTTGGTCTCCACAAGGATTGTGTGGTAATCATTCTTACCAATTATGTCATGGACAGATGCATCGGCAACAGATCAAGTAGTTATTCCCTCATGTTGGTCCTCTCACCACCTACCGCAAGCCCAGGTAGCTCTGTCCTTCAGGACTCAGCCAGTTGTGGTACTACTGAGCCACTCTTGGTGATGGACATTGAAGTCCCTCACCCAGAGTACTTTCTGTGGCAACTCTGGAATGATTTGCAGCACAGGCCTCCCCAACAGAGGACCTAAGGACAGTTGTAGCTTTTGCGTAACAGCTGTGTGTGCAGCTTTGGGTGGCAGTGTCGAGGGCTATAGCTCAGGACTTCAGTGGCCTGATTGGTACCATTCAATCTGCTTTCCTGCTGATCAGTGCTCAAGTAGAGTCAGAGCCCAGCACTAATAGGCTGGCACCTGTGCACATGCATGATGATGCTCGCTCATTCGGCCACATGTGTGCCCTCCCGCCAGCCTCTTCAGCTGCCTGCTCATTTGGCAGAGAGTCGCCCTTGCAACAGCAGTCGAGACTCAGCATGCATCAAGCTCCTCTGCGGCCTGAGCTGCCCTGTGATCAGAGCCACCTCAATGTCTACTGCTGCAAACCACTAACCAGCCACTTAAGAACCTCCTGCCACTGAGGGAGCAACAAGGAGAAATAGGAGATGAGATTTGAAAGAGCTCACAGTTCTGGCACCAAAGGAAAGCACAGTGGCAAAAAACAGTAGGACATCACACATGTCTGTGGATGTGGAGGTTGATTTGTGGCAAGATGGAGAAATGCCTGGGAGAAAGATTTGCAGAATATATCTAGAATAGTAGCAATAGTAGTTTTGCAGTGTAGAGGAATGTCAGCATATGAATGATTGGCTGTACTTCCAAAAGAGGATGCATGAAAGCAAGACTGGTTTTGCAGTGGGCACCACCATTATTTAGCTGAAGGTGTCCCTTGTTAGCACTGCCCACAGATGTCTGGCAGCTGGCAAAGGTTCGCCTGTGTGATCTCTTACTCAATCAGGGCCTTAGCTGCCTGCTAATCACAACAACAACAACTTGCATTTATGTAGCACCTTTAACATACTAAAATGTCCCAAGGCGCTTCTGAGGAGCGTTATCAAACAAAATTTGACACCGAGCCACATAAGGAGATATTAGGGCAGATGACCAAAAGCTTGGCCAAAGAGGTAGATTTTATGGAGCGTCTTAAAGGAGGAGAGAGTCGTAGAGAGGAGGAGAGGTTTAGGGAGGGATTTCCAGAGCTTAGGGCCTAGGTAGCTGAAGGTACGGCCGCCAATGGTGGAGTGATTAAAATCAGAGATGCGCAAGAACCAGAATAGGAGGAGCGCAGAGATCCCGGAGGGTTATAGGGCTGGAGGAGGTTACAGAGATAGGGAGGGGCGCGGCCATGGAGGGATTTGAAACTTTAAAATCGAGGCATTTCCAGACCGGGAGCCAATGTAGGTCAGCGAGCACAGGAGTGACGGATGAATGGAACTTGGTGCGAGTTAGGACACTGGCAGCAGAATTTTGAGCTGAAGTTTATGTAGGGTGGAAGATGGGAGGCCGGCCAGGAGAGTTTTGGAATAGTCAAGTCTAGAGGTAACAAAGGCACGGATGAGGGTTTCTGCAGCAGATGAGCTGAGGCAGGTGCGGCATTGGGGGATGTTCCAGAGGTGGAAGTAGGCGGTCTTGGTGATGGAGCGGATATGTGGTCGGAAGCTCATCTCGGAGTCAAATACAACACCAAGGTCGTGAACAGTGTGGTTCAGCCTCAGACAGTTGCCAGGGAGCGGGATGGAGTCGGTGGCTAGGGAACGGAGTTTGTGGCGGGAACTGAAGACAATGACTTCGATCTTTGCAATATTTAGTTGGAGGAAATTTCTGCTCATCCAGTACTGGATGTTGGTTAAGCAGTCTGACAAATTAGAGATCGTGGAGGGGTCGAGAGAGGTGGTGGTGAGGTAGAACTGGGAGTCGTCAACACACATGTGGAACCTGACGTTGTGTTTTTAAATGATGTCACCGAGGGGCAGCATGTAGATGAGAAATAGAAGCGGGCCAAGAATAGATCCTTGGGGGACTCCAGAGGTAATGGTGCGGGAGTGGGAAGAGAAGCAATTGCAGGTGATTCTCTGGCTGCGACTGGATAGATAAGAATGGAACCAGGCGAGTGCAGTCCCACCCAGCTGGACAACAGAGGAGAGGTGTTGGAGGAGGATGGTGTGGTCAATCGTGTCAAAGACTGCAGACAGGTCAAGAAGGATGAGGACGGATGGCTTACCATGGTCACAGTCACATATAATGTCATTTGTGACTTTGATAAGGACTGTTAAAATACTATTACAGGGCGGAAACAAGATTGGAAGGATTAAAACATGGAGTTGTGGGAAAGATGGGCACGGATTTGGGAAGCGACAACACATTCAAGGACTTTGGAGAGGAAAGGGAGGTTGGAGATGGGGCGGTAGCTTGCAAGGACAAATGGGTCAAGGGTAGGTTTTTTGAGGACTGGTGTGATGACGGCAGATTTGAAGGAGAGTGTAAGATTCTCAAAATTCACAGATCCCCCAAAACTCAGAGAAAAACCCTAAAGAAAAGGACTTTGGACTCTTTTCTAACCACTTCAGGGTGATAAAATGTATTGGGCCGAACAGAGGGAGATTCAAGGTCAAAAACCAAGATTTGGTAGTTTAAAAAGGCATGTTTGGGCTTGTAAAGGAAAAGGCTGCAACAGGAGTTGGGATCAACCTCTGTAATAGACGGTTTGAGTATTGGAGTTAATCAAACTGTCTGGGGAACTGTTTAACATCACTCAGCCCCTATCAGACTATTTACATTCTAACAATAGACCCACGGAAGAGCAGTCCCCACCCAAATTACAGGACCCATCCAAAACATGCATAAAACAAGTCACCTCACCCCACTCCATAGAAATCTCAGGCCCAGTCAGGAAACTCGAAACCTGAGCACAATGACTACAATCAAGTAAGAGCTCAACAGCTCATGGAACCCTCCCGAAACCACTTCACACATTCATAAACAAGTTACTATTAACGAGCCCGCCAAAATCTTACAATAAACCGGGACTGATCTGGCGCGCAGATTAGGAGGCCCCAATTAGTATAATTGAGGGCCTGTTTTCTCAAGAAGGGAGGTCAATGGTTCAGCAGTTACACAGAAGTTCACCAAGTTCTCTACAAGCTCTGCAGTTCTGAGGAGTTCATCGAGTTCGAAGAAGTTCACCGTTCTAGAAGCGGATCAACACCAAGAAGAGACCAGAGCAACAGTTCCAGTGACCATCAGACACCTCGCGGCAACAAGGGCCTTTCAAAATAACCAACCGAATATTACCACCAACCAACCGGGTAATATTGGGCCACCGCGACCAAAGAAAACCAACTCGGGAGAAAACCAAAGATTCGCAAGTTTTCCACTCTGCAATCTATTCCTGACTTACCCCTGGGTAAGATTTTTACTTAAAAGACTCTAAACCCTATCTCTAACAGAAGAAAAGTGGGTACTCACCTGATAAATCCAATACGCACCCTACCGCATCAGCGGACTTGCGAAGACTGACCAGATACACAGTCAAAGTCCTCTACCGCGTCCGGGGTACGGCAGGCACCAACCAACACACCCAGTGAACCCCGAAACCGCAAACCAGCTCAACTGTCAAGGATTCGTTTAGTGAGTATTATTCCTGGTCCTCTAGAGCCCAACTTAGCTAGTAAAGTGGGATTGGGAGGGGTGAGGTATTTTTCTACTGTAATTTCCCTCGTGTGTATCGAAGTGTTCCCCATTTTATTAGAGTGTTAAGATTATTGTGTTGTATTTTCTCTCTTGAATAAAGATCAAAGTTTCTTGCACCAAAACCAGTTGTCTGCTGCACTTTTTGTCACAACCCCCAAATAAGTCCAAGGTCTAGAACCAAGGGAGTGGGAGCGATTCGAACCGCTCATAAGTCAGAGGTGAAGCTGACACAAACCACCACCCCCTACAAGAGGGGGACAGTACCTGGGGCGAGGGAACCGTTAATAATATCAGCTAACATGGGGCCCAGGAAGGGAAGTTGGATGGTCAGCTGTTTGGTAGGAATAGGGTCGAGGGAGTAGGAGGCAGGTCTCATGGACAAGGTGCGCTCGGAGAGGGCCTGAGGGGAGCTAGGATAGAAGATCTGAGTTCAGGACTAGGGCAGGGGAAACCTTCGAGGAAGTTTGGCCCGGTGGGCTAGGGGAAAGGAGGGAAGCGGCAGAAGCAGCTGAATGGATGGTCTCAATCTTAATGACAAAGAAGTCCAGTTGTGACAAAAGGTCCTCGACCTAAAACGTTTAATCTGTATCTCTCTCTACAGATCCTGCTTGACCTGCTGAGTATTCCCACCATTTTCTGTTTGTAAGTCCATGAGCTCCTCGCACCTTAATCCTTTAATCCAGCAAAATGGGCGTTAAACGTGAAGAAAATCCGGCCCTTAATCATTTGTTTAATGTTTTCTTTTAAAAATCGCTAAAATGAATTTGATCTATAAAAATTATTTTTGACTTTTAAAATTTTGTTCTGTATTTCATGATCTATTTTTTTGGAATTAAAATTATATTATATATTAAAACAAATTATATGCTGCTTATACATTGCCCCCCACTGGTCACTTAGCAAAATTCAGCAGCAAAGAAGATTCCTAAATTCTGCTTTTCGGATTCAGCTCCCTGACTAACTGGTACTAATATAGATTGGTGGGATGGGGAACCCACAACTAGAGTTTAAGATAAGAAACCACAAAAGACCATTTTGTCGAGTCCTTATTTATCTTCTTTGGCCTTGCCCCACCCT
The DNA here is from genome assembly GCA_030390025.1 of Squalus acanthias. Lineage (NCBI taxonomy): Eukaryota > Metazoa > Chordata > Chondrichthyes > Squaliformes > Squalidae > Squalus > Squalus acanthias. Next base: position 150,977,809 of record CM059426.1, on the reverse strand, counting down.
TTACCTCTGCAATCTCTCCCAGCCCTAAATCCTAGCCCTGTTCTCTCGTCCTTCAGCTCTTGCCTTCTGTGCATTCCTCCCTTTCTCTCCTCCACGACTGGTGGTAGAACTTTCAGCTATTTTAACCCTGCTCTCTGGAACGCTGTCCCCAAACCCCTCCACCTTATTACCTCAGTCCCTACATTTAAAAGTCTCCTTAAAGCCCATCCTTTTGACCATGCTATTGGTCATCTCTCCTAACTCTTCCATTACTGCTCAACCTCTGTTTCTCCTCTGTGGTGCACCTTGGGATGTTTTCGATGTTAATGGCATTATATTAAAGCAAGTAATTGTCGAATATGATCCTTTTAACCAACAGTGTACAGTTTGTATCATTGTGGACTCCAATCAACTTATTTAATCTCCTGAAAGGGCTGAAGAACCATAGATAATAATTCCCAGAAGATAGATGTTCTACTTGAATCTTTAAAGTAATGAAATAAAAATCCCAGGATATCCGTTCAACATTACAAGCTACATTACTTGCCTCTAGCCAGCTGCATTCCACAGGTGGTATTTCCATGGTCCGAGCAACACAGATCCCTGAAGGTAGCAGGCCAGGTAGATAAGGTGGTTAAGAAGGCATACGGAATGCTTGCCTTTATTAGCTGTGGCATAGAATACAAGAGCAGGGGGGTTATGCTTCAACTGTATAAAACATTAGTTAGGCCTCAGCTAGAGTACTGCGTGCAGTTCTGGTCACCACATTACAGGAAAGATGTGATTGCACTAGGGAGGGTACAGAGAAGATTTACAAGGATGTTGCCGGGCGTAGAGAATCTTAGCTATGAGGAAAGACTGGATAGGCTGGGTCTATTTTCCTTGGAACAGAGGAGGCTGAGGGGAGACCTTATTGAGGTATATAAAATTATGAGGAGCATAGATAAAGTGAATAGAAAGGACCTATTTCCCTTAGCAGAGGGGTCAAAAACCAGGGGGCACAGATTTAAAGTAATTGGGGGCAGGTTTAGAGGGGATTTGAGGGGAATTTTCTTCACCCAGGGGGTTGTGGGGGTCTGGAACTCACTGCCTGAAAGGGTGGTAGAGGCAGGAACCCTAACCACATTTAAAAAGTACTTGGATGTGCACTTGGGATGCTCTAACCTGCAGGGCTACAGACCAAGAGCTGGGAAGTTAGATTAGGCTGGATAGTTCATTGTTGGCTAGCGCAGACACAATGGGCCGAAATGACCTCCTTCTGTGCTGTAACTTTCTATGATTCTATGTACCACTGAGTATGTCATCAACATGTCTATACTTATTCTTATAACCTTCAATCCTGTTCTTAACCAGACATTGATTAGAGTTAATTGATGCAGCATCAATTGATTTCGTTTTGAATCCATTTTATGCAGGAAAGTAATTGGTCTTGGGTGAAAACACGAAACAGGCAATATCCATTTGGGGAAAAAAAAGGGTGCAGTGTAAAACGAGGAACTGATTCACTGCTACATGTTTTGCACTTTCACCCAAGGCCAATTTCACCCCCTTTCTTCTGATCTGTACAGTAGTTTCTCTTCAAGTTTGTTCATTTTACTTGCATATTCTCTACTTCTGCAGTCACAGTTTAAATTAGATCTGTTGATAACAGTATCATAGGTACATTCAGTGAATGCTGAATAATCACACTATTTATTTCCTTTTCCATCAGATTTTTTCCACACGTTTTTGAAATTAATTTTCAAGAGTTTGGATTTTGAAACTCACATTATAAAACTCACATTGTGGGCGAGAAATTTGGTATCGCCCCGTTTGGGGCACTAACTTTTGAAAAGTAGAAAAAGTAGCGGCAGGTGCTAATGATTCTCTCCTGCCGGGAAATTCAGCGTTGGCGCTCCAAGAGGGAAATGGAGCGCTAAATCAAGCGCTAACCACTTCTCTTAGGGCGTTAAAGTCCGAGAGCGGGGCTGTAGTGGCAGAGCGCTGAACAATTCGGAGCGTGTTGCTAACGGCATCAGAGGCTGCTTCCTTCGCTTAAAGGGAAAAAAAGAAAGAAGAAAGAAAGACTTGCTTTTATATAGCGCCTTTCACAACGACTGGACGTCTCAAAGCGCTTTACAGCCAATGAAGTACTTTTGGAGTGTAGTCACTGTTGTAATGTGGGAAACGCAGCAGCCAATGATGGTGCACAACCTGCTTGTCAGCAGTTCTGTTTTGCAAGGTGACCTGGGCGACTGCCATTACAGCCCCAAACACTCTCACAAAGTAGAGGGCTTGGACATCTTGTAGCAATGAAACATCAAAAAATTTGAGCAGGCACCAGACTGGTGCAAATAATAAAGTTTGGCCTACCTGAAAACCATTTGCTTTAAGTAGCGCTGCCGAAGCGGCCAGCTGAGTTGACAACACCTCCTCTTCCTGCCGTTGTTCACGCCCGGCGATGCAGCAGGGGGTGGGAGGCAATTTCACATCCGGGGCGATAACAGGGTGCTGCGCACTTTATGACGTCACAATCTGCGAGGCGCTAGAGGCCCAGGCGGTAAAAGGTAGCGCCAGTGCTAAACCGACACTGAAGTTCACGGGCGTCACTGCATTCGCCGTGCCCAGTCGCTAACCCCTTAGCGCCCCGTTAGCGCTCCCCCAGGCGCTAACGGGAGGCGCTAACCAACCAAATTTCTCCCCCCCAGTGTAAAAATCACAGTGTGAAACTCAGTGTGAACAGTGTGAAACTCAGTGTGAAACTCACAGTATGAAAAGTGTAAAACTCAGTGTGAACAGTGTGAAACTCAGTGTGAACAGTGTAAAACTCACAGCGTGAAACTCGCAGTGTGAAACTCACAGTGTGAAACTCGCAGTGTGAATCTCACAGTATGAAAAGTGTAAAACTCAGTGTGAAACTCACAGCGTGAAACTCACAGTGTGAATCTCAGTGCGAAACTCAAAGTGTAAAACTAGCAGTGTAAAACCTGCAGTGCATTGGGTTGTCCGAGGGAGCGAGCATTCGCAAATATCACCGCTGCCATACTGAAGGACTGACGTGCTCCTGCCCCTCTGTACACAGCTCCCCAACAACCAGGGGTTACCGGCGTCGAAGAAAGCAGTTGTGAAAGATTTTAAAAACTGCCTGTGGAAACCACTGCTGCTCCCTCTCTCCCTGTCTCACACACACATACAGGTTTTTTTCTTAAAAAAGGATTTGCTACAAAGTACAAAACGGGCCAGCAGCAAGTAGGGCGGCATCCGTATGTCAACAATTTGCTTTTGACCTCCCGCAGCAATCCGTGCAATATAAACGTGCCATTGCACCCAGAGAAGTCGCTGAGTGCAGGCGATGGGCTTCATTCGAGGGAGGAGATAACCGCAGAGAGATGCTGCTCAAGCGCGCCTCCTAGTGCCCATTGTCAAGGTCAGTGTTAGCAGGGGCCTAGCAGCCTATCTAACTGGTCCAGGGCATAAACTGGGGGGGAACAAACTATTTTTTAAATATATGTATATAAAATGACAAAGCACAGATCTAGTCAAAGTATCCTGGGATCGTTTAAGCGGTTGACAAATGGGGATTAATTTGCCAAGGCACAGAGTCCCTTTATAAAACAGAGAGGTCACAAAGAGGAATATAAATAGCACTTCCTTTTACTGTTAAATCACCTGCGTAAAATGAATGACAAAATGACCTGATTTGCCTGCTCGATGTTCCACTTCTTTCACTCAGTTTGTGTCTGTGTATCTAATTTGTTTTAAAGATAAATCCCCGATCAGGCTTTGCTCGTGTACTCGGGTTTTTATCCAGTGTCTTTCTTTTAAATTCTTCCTCACTTTTCTGGATTCATATGTGGAAATGCTCCCAGAAGCTTTGGAAATAATTAAATTGATATTTTGCTGAACAAAAGTATAAAATGTGTGTTGATCATGCATTTACTATCCAACAAATAAATAACTACCCTTAGAACAAAAGCTTAATACTGCGGATGCTGGAAATCTGAAATAAGAACAGAAAATGCTGGAAACGCTCAGCAGGTCAGGCAGCAGCTGTGGAGAGAGAAACAGAGTTAACGTTTCAGGTCGATGACCCTTCGTCAGAACCAGCAGATGTTACCGATGAACCATCGGAGAGAAGAACAGAACTTCTTCAACATCTGCCGGTTCTGACGAAGGGTCATCGACCTGAAACGTTAACTCTGTTTCTCTCTCCACAGATGCTGCCTGACCTGCTGAGTGTTTCCAGCATTTTCTGTTTTTCTCCTTAGAACAAGTAGTGTGAGTCATGACATACACATACATGCTATGGGAAACATACAGCTTTATTGAAATCCAGTAGCAATTGTTGAGACGTGAAATCCCTGATGTTTTAATGGCCCAAAAATTCATCCCGGTGCGCGAGAGTACGCACTGCGTACTCTCGCGTATTCCCTCTGCAATTGCTGGTTTTCTGCATGCCCTGCGCATGCGCTGAAAACCGGCAATTGCTCTTTTGAAAAGGGGGCGGTTCCTCGGTGCATCGCGTGCGCGCTACAGGCTGCGCGCACGCTGTGCACTTCATGCTTTGGACGCGCAGGTAAGTACGGAAGATTTTAGAAATGGAAAAAGGAGGAGTAAGAACCACTTTTAACAAGGTAAGTAGTGAATTAAGTATTTTTTTGAATTTTTTTTAACAGGTATATCTTTTTTAGAGACTTTAAAGACAGGTAAGTTTATTTTTATAACTTTTTTAAAGATTTTAAATTTTTTCAAAAATTTAATTTTTTATTTAAAATGGTTAATTTATTTAACTATACTTATTTTATTAATGTGATGGTTTTTTTAAAAAATTTAATTGAGGTTTAGCTGTTATTTTGGGGGGGTGTAAGATTCATAGATTTCACAGCACGTATGTGAAACTTATGAATGGAAGATGGTGTGCTGCCATTGGCTCTAACTGAGTCACGTGATCCCACAGCTCGCACGAATTCACTACGCTGGTGGGATACGCAAGCACTGCCCGGCTGATGTCTGGAACATCAAGTTCGTGCGAGCTGGATCTGAAAAAGCACAAGCGGAGTGAGAGATCGCGGGGAAGGCTTACCCCCGCGGGAACAGAGCGAGATCAATTTCTGGGCCAATGTTTTGTCTCCTGTGTAAAAATCTAACACTGTTACGGCAAAATTCAGGGAAACTTATAGACATGGGTCAATTGCTTTTTATACTGGTTCAATCACAAAGAAATCGTGCTTTCAGTGCCCCCACAATGCCATTTAAAAATTGCTGGCTCCACGTGGGGCCTGATGCTTATAGAAATGTTGTTATTGGCCACATGTTTGGAAACCCATCACTGTGCTCCAAACTAAGCTAATGAGAAACATAGAAACGTAGAAACATAGAAGATAGGAGCAGGAGTAGGCCATTCGGCCCCTCGAGCCTGCTCCGCCATTCAGTGCGATCATGGCTGATCATCCAAATTCAGTACCCTGTCTCTGCTTTCTCCCCATATCCCTTGATCCCTTTAGCCATAAGAAATATATCTAACTCCTTCTTGAATATATTTAATGAATTGGCCTCAACTGCCTTCTGTGGTAGAGAATTCCACAGGTTCACCACTCTCTGAGTGAAGAAATTCCTCCTCATCTCTGTCCTAAATGGCCTACCCCTTATCCTTAGACTGTGACCCCTGGTTCTGGACTCCTCCGCCATCGGGAACATCCTTCCTGCATCTAGTCTGTCTAGTCCTGTTAGAATTTTATAAGTTTCAATGGGATCCCCTCTCATTCTTCTAAACTCTAGCGAATACAAGCCCAATCGTCCCAATCTCTCTTCATACGTCATTCCTGCCATCCCAGGTATCAGTCTGGTGAATCTTCGCTGCACTCCCCCCATGGCAAGAACATCCTTCCTTAGATAAGGCGACCAAAACTGCACACAATACTTAAGGTATGGTCTCACCAAGGCCCTGTACAACTGCAGCAAGACATCCTTGCTCCTGTACTCGAATCCTCTCGCTATGAAGGCCAACATACCATTTGCCTTCTTAACCACCTGCTGCACCTGCATGCTTACCTTCAGCGACTGGTGCACAAGGACACCCAGGTCTCGTTGCACTTCCCCTTTTCCCAATCTATTGCCATTCAGATAATAATCTGCCTTCCTGTTTTTGCCACCAAAGTGGATAACCTCGCATTTATCCACATTATACTGCATCTGCCATGCATCTGCCCAATCACCCAACTTGTCCAAATCATCCTGGAGTTTCTCTGCATCCTCCTCGCAGCACACACGCCCACCCAGCTTTGTGTCGTCTGCAAATTTGGAGATATTATATCTAGTTCCCTCGTCTAGATCATTAATATATATTGTGAATAACTTGGGTCCTAGCACCGATCCCTGCGGTACACCACTAGTCACTGCCTGCCACTCGGAAAAAGACCCGTTTATTCCAACTCAGTTAGTAGAGTTTTTGTTTCCCTAATATGGAGAACACACACATGTGGGCCCAGGAGAAGCAGGAGTGTTCCTCTTTGGCCCACAAGAAAACTGCCAGCCATTCAAGGCCCCACCCACCGGGGTAGCACTCCCCCCCCCCCCACCCACCTCCACCCCCAGACATAGCCTGCCGGCCAGCTCCTTGTAAAAGTTGGCCAATTTCCTGCCCTCCCTGCACAGCGAGCTGCAGTAAGAAGCCTGTTTGGCTCCCGCCGCTTGCTAGCGCCATTTAAACAAGGACCAAAGCCAAATTTGGTTTGGATCTCAGGCCGGCATGGACCAGCACACATTTTCTTTTCTTCCCCATGCTGTCTACCAGCACAGAACAGTGGTAAGCTTCCTGCTGCCTCTCAAGCTAGCCTACCACTCTGTCTTTTAAGACATTGATTTGCAGAGTTATTTGGAGCTGAATACAAGGAAGTTCCCACTGATGTGCCAGACTGGCTGGTTAATCATCAACAGTGCCCTGGAGTACTGCTGACCTATTTGGCTCCGATATTGGATTACCAAGTCTACTATTGACAGTTAACTCAGCTCCATGTGTGAGTGCATTGCCACCATCCAGTGCATGTACATGGCACACACCATAGCCCACTGAAAGGTGGTTCCACCAGCTGGAGGTGTGGAGTTTCAGCAGTAGCTGCATGCCTCTCTGCAGCACAGTCATGGCAGCAACCAACCGCTGGATATATCAGCATGTGGCTTCATACCCATTCTCCAGGTAATGGCTTCCAACAGCTGTCGTGCCAATTCTCAAGCATTTCCTCATCAGCTTACAGAAATAGACTGCTAGAATCCCAAAGAAGAGCTTAGACCATTACAATTATTGATAGGTCTAGCACAAGGATCTTTCACATACAGCCAATAATGCTTGCAAGTGTTTCACTATTTAACTCCCAATAGTCCTCTCACCTCACATATATATTCGTGGTGTCTACGTACATATAGACAGATGCCTTCTAGTGTGACATGCTTGAGTGGTGCTTGAACACCCAGTTCAAAGCCTCCCTATGTCACATAACCAATTCAGCTGGAATTTGCTTTCTGTCTTCGCTCGAGGACCAAGCTTGCTGTTCCGATTGGGTTGTTTGAGAAAAAGCTTGTCTTAGAAGCGATCTTTCTCTCATCAATAACTTTCAATTTCTTTTTCCATTGCAAACTTTCTTGTCCATATTTTATTGACACTACCATGGTCAGCACTCCACTGAACTTTCATCTCCTCTTCCTCCTAAGCAACAAGTACACTGTCCTACATGCCCTTCCTCAATGTTTTAGATTCACAATCTCCTATTCAAACTCATTTTCGCAAGTATCTGTAATTACGGAAATTATCTCCCTCAGTCTTTGATTCCTCTAATAATCATTAGGGTGTTAAAGCTTGGTGTCACCTAATCACAACAGCAACAACATTCATTTATATAGCTCCTTTTAAACGTCCCAAAGCGCTTCACAGGAGCGTTATCAAACAAAATTTGACACCAAGCCATGTAAGGAGATATTAGGACAGGTGATCAAAAGCTTGGTCAAAGACGTAGGTTTTAAGGAGTGTCTTATCGGAGGAGAGAGAGGTAGAGAGGTGGAAAGGTTTGGGGAAGGAATTCCAGAGCTAAGGGCCTTGGCAGCTGAAGACACGGCTGCCAATGGTGGAGCGATGAAAATTGGGATACGCAGGAGGCCAGAATTGGAGGAACGCAGAGATCTCGGAGGGTTGTAGAGCTGGACGAGGTTACCGAATAGGCCGTGAAGGTGTTTGAAAACAAGGATGAGAATTTTAAGATTGATGCGTTGCTGGACCGAGAGCCAGTGTAGGTCAGCACTACTTCTGATCATACCTGGCTTCTCTTTTACTTTTTTCAACCTTGGTGATGAGCTGCAGTACGGGTCTTGGAACTTCACCTTAATTTCTCAGTAAAATAGTATTAATACAATGGCCTTTTACACAGATACGCTCAGAAATTCTATGCTATTCGAGTTTGCCCATTGATCCATTAAAGATGTCTGCTTGAGAAGCCTAAACCTATTTTAATAAGTAAGATAAGTGAATACATATGTAAGGGAGGAATTTATAAAGTAATTTAAATCCTGTAATTGAGTTGAAGGCTTTTAATGCATTTTCCATGTTAACATTTTGACTGGATTTTCTGTCCTGCCTCTGCTAATTTTTCAGTGGAATTGGGGCAGGCGGGGGTTGGAGGTGGAATGGGGCAGGGACGCATTGTGTTGAATCCCAACTCATTTTAGCATTGCATCCATTTTCTGCTGGAAGTGATGAGTAACATTCAGTTTGCCTATCCAAATATGAGTGGGCATTTTGTGATGATATTCAAATGATGGAAAAAGACCAATGTATTTTCTGTCGTTTGCATCATAGCATGGCATCCAGCATTGCTATGGCCGCAGACGGATGTAGTTAAAATTTAAAGGCTTGAAACCTGGTCCCACGGCATTTGATTACACAGGTTCAGGTGTGATTTTCAAACATTTCAAAATATGTCTGCAAACTTCAACTGGTCACACTGAGGCCTGCCACAGCCAATCTCTGCCCTCCTTCAGCCACTCACTGGTGGAGGCCGGGGAGCCCACCAAAGTGATGCAAATGATCCAGAGGCTGTGCGATCAGTTGTGCTCATGGGCCCATCACGCCAAAGATGGGACTCAAACAGTGGAAAATCAGGCTCGCTTTAATCAGACTCCATTTTTTGTGTTTTTCTCTTTTCCTGCCAATTCCCTCCTTCGCTCCTCTGAAGGTATTGCCTCTTACTGGGGTGCAGTTCTATAGGTGCCAAAAAGTATCGTCCCAGTGGCCATTGTTCAGGTGTGAACCTGGAAACTGAATATCAGCAGGCTATTTGTCCGTGGGGAGAGAAAGGCCGAACCTTATCCTGTCCTCATGTAAAGTCCATAGATATACACTTCCAGCAGGGGTCATAGGATAGTAGTTAGGAATGCAAATGCTGGTCAATTTTCCACTCACTAACTTAAGGCACTGAGGCCAAATGTAGTATCCCTACCACCCATTAGCTGAGATTAGCTAATTCAGCACAGACTAGAAATTGAGCCTGTGATCCTTCACTCTCTATGGCTTGGCGGCTACTCACTGAATAAACTTTCTGAGCAATTGGGAGGTTGAGTGCTGCTCCTTATTGCCAGATTTGTAACATGATGCAGATGCTACTGGTTGATTAGATAGGCATCATCGGTTCTGTCCAGACACTTCCATCTCTGCTTCAGCATTCCAAAGATACGCTCCACACTTGATCGGCTGATCATATCTGCCGATTTGCAGCTTTGTTCCAATTCACTCAGTGGGTTTTACACCTGTATCATAAGACATGCTTTCAGCCCATATTCTTATCACCTAGAGCCATCCCAGTACATGGTAATCCTCCTCGAAAAATGCTAGTACAATTGAACTGTTCAGAATAAAGGACTTCTGCAACAATCTTGAAAATGTGGTAATAATGAACTAAATGATATTCTCTGCATCATTGACTACTGCATGTTTAACAAATGCAATCCCTAACAGTTGATGGAGACCAGAAGATTGTATTTTTATGTGTGCAAGGTTATGTGCACCCTGCACTTTTGGAAGTTTTGTAAACCTTCTGTTGTCTTGATAGTTGTTGAAACATAACCAGAAAATGCTGGAGACACTCAGCAGGTCAGGCAGCATCTGTTGAGAAACCACGGACTGGATTTTGCCAGCCCTGGGGAAGCAGGTTTGGAGGCGGGACTGCTGGGAAAATGGCAGAATCTGGGGGCGGGTGCCCAACCCGCCTCCGTGCCATCTTCCCAGGAGGTGGGTAGCTGACCCACGCCAGGTCCCGTCTCCTGGAGGCGGGAAGGGGATTACAGCCACTTAACTGCCTGTTAACAGATAGTTAACAGGCAGTTAAGAGGATTATCCCCATTGTTTCACCAGAGGAGCGGGCTTCCTGACGTCGGGAAACCCCGCCAGGGTCACCGAGGTGAGCAGTGGGTCTGCGGGGGTCGGAGGGGTCCAAAAGTGCGCTGTGGAGATAAGTGATGGGTGCAAGTGTGGAGAGGTAAGTATGTGAGGTGAGTGGAAAGTGATAGAAATAGTTTACTTACCTTTGTTTCTTCCTGTAGGCTTCAACATTTGGGGATGCGGAGACTCTCGCATCTCACCGGCAGAGATGACAGATGGCTGCTGCATTCTCCGATGCAACAGCCATCTGCTTTCTGCTCACAAAAGAGGTTTGATGAGCCTTGAATACAAGGACTCATCAAACAACAGAGAATGTCAGTGTTTGACAGCTTCACAGAGCTGTCAAACGATGACAATTCATCTGTCAAAAATTTTTGACAGATGAAACATCATACGCTGACATTCTCTGTAACCGGCTTCCCCTTAATTGGCCTGCTGAGCCCGCTGGGCGGGCTTAACAAGGTCAATCAAGGGAAAATAGCGTGGGTTGGCCACAAGTCGATGGAGGCGGGACTAAAACCCGACAAGCAGCAGTCCCGCCTCCAATGCGCCCCCATTGGTAAAATCCAGCCCCACGTGTCAGTTGATGTTTCAGGTATAAACCTTTCCTCAGAACTGAATGTCTCCAGCGTTTTCTGTTTTTGTTCCTGATTTCCAGCATCTGAGAATTTGAATTCAGTTTTTTTTTTAAACTGGAAATAAAAAGCTGGCATCAGTAAAAAAGTGACCATGAAGCTATTGGATTGTCGTATAGGCCTAACTGATTTACTAATGTTCTTTAGGGAAGGAAACCTGCCGTCCTTACCTGGTCTGGCCTATATGTGACTCCAGTCCCACACCAATGTGTTTTACTCTTAACCGCCCTCTGCAGTGGCCTAGCAAACCATTTGGCTGTATCAAACCGCTGCTAGTGGTTCAAGAAGGTGACCCACCACCACTTTTGCAGGACAACTAGGAATGGACAATAAATGCCAGTCTTGCCAGTGATGCCGACATCCCGAGAATTAATTTATAAAAAAAAGTATTTTGCATTTTGACAATTGATCTTTTTGGAGAAATGACCCAAGTGTGGAAGCATCTTGAAAGCCTCAACTACCTCCTGAATACAATTTATGCTCTGAGCAATACAGGTTCACTCTCTACTAGAAACTTCGAGTGCCTAAAAAAAATGCAAAGGCAGCTGTAGCATAGGAACTGGCTGAGGCAGCGACCACATCTGGAGTCCACAGATCACTATAGTAACTACTCTGTTCACTCCAAACTACTTCACAGATGCCAAGCTAATTTATCTTTTAATCCTTGTACTGTACAGGAAACTCTTTATTAACCGGCACCGACGGGACCGGCGTGGTGCCAGTTTATCGAAAGTACCGGATAACGGAGAGTTATATCTACCGAGGCTATTTTTAACAAAGAAAAATAAATAAATCAAGAAATGTGCAGTATACTTCCGACAGCACCAGGAGGCCGAGTAGTGGCACTTTTGAAAACTACCCCTACTGACTAAATCGGCGTTCGCGGACTCGGACTCGGACTCGGGATCGGCAACATTGCCAGTTATTTGAGAGGAGTTTTCGGAGTACTCGGCGTTCACGGAGACTCGACTGCGACTCGGCAACATTGCCGGTTATTTGAGAGGAGTTTTCGGAGGATGATTTTTGCCGGTTAAGCGAGAATTCCGGATATTTGGGTGCCGGATAAACAAAAGTTTCCTGTACTTGCAAATCCATCTACCTGCATATATACCACGTTTGACGAACCTCTTGCTACCTCATTGCATTTCTTCCTAAGACAGAGAAAGAGAGCAATCACTATAATTATTCCAATTAATGGTGTTGCAAAATGGCAAAAACGCACTGGTGGAGATTCTGTGTATTTTTACACCAACCCTGAGTAGGCCTAAGTCCTGCATGTGGCAGAAGGCTTTATCTGACTGTGGTGGATGATTGTGACAAATCTTGATTGATGTTTGCAACTAAGCCTGATTTCTTCCCACTCACCACCCCCCCACCAAAAAAAAACCCAAAATAATTGGGTTTTGATGCCGTGCTGAAATCTTTATCTGCCCACTTAAGCAGGAGGTGGGGGGTTGCTTCAGGTAGTTTGGAGAGTTGATTTTTTAGGTGCTCTGTGTATTGGAGAGGAAGTGAGGGTAGGTGGGGGTGGGGAGTCAACATAAGTCAATGAAGTGGTAACCTGGCCTTTAATTTGGGAAATTATTGCCCAGAATTCAACAGCAGTAAGGCAAAAATTACAGATATTAAAAATGACACAAGCTTTTTTTTGTACCTTTATAACGCTTTGAGAAAATTAGTACCAACTTTATATCAAAATGAAGAGAGAATATTTCAATTAAAAAAATATGGCCAATCTGAAATCATTACATAGCAACAGGAGTAGGCCATTCAGCCCCTCGAGCTTGTTCCACCATTCAATTAGATCACGGCTGATCTGTATCTTAACTGTATGAAATCAGAAGACATAAAGAGACACTGACAAATGTACAGAATAAAGCAGGTAGTGTTTTGTTCCCATGGCAACTCTCTGGTCTGACTGGATTGTATTGAATTTTAGCACTTGACATCGTGAATCTAAACCTCCTTGAGTGTTTCATTCATTTTTTTGATAATTTGCTTATGAAAATGTTGTAACAAAACAGTGAACTACTTAGCTCTTGGTGAGAATTCCCCTGCTCTCAACATGGAGATGGGTACCTTGTGTACCAGCGTTAAACTATAGGATGGCCAACTCACAGAGAATGATCTGTGGCGCCCACAGAAAATGTGCACATTTGGAAACCTCACAAACATCTGATGGTCAGAGTGTTCAAGTTAAAGGGCTGGCTGGAGTAACATTTGTCTCATTGCCCTTTGTGTGGTCTATCATTACCTCTCAAATAGCAATAAGCAGCCAACGAAGACAAAAAAAGGAAACAAATCTTTACTAAGATGCAGATATATGAATGCTAACAGCAGTTGTAATAAAATGCCTGAACTTGGTACTGTTGTAGCCATAGGAAACTATGATGCAATATGAATAATGAAAAACATGGATTACCACAGAAGATGGAAGAGAAGACAGCATAAAATGTATACAATGTTCAGGAAGGATACAATACATGGGCCAGTAGCTTTAATGTCAGTGATACCTGGGAGGTAAAGGAACTAGGTGCTATAGAATGTGGAAACCTATCTAACAAGTCACTTTGGATGGGTGTTTTAAAGTAAAAAGAGCAAAAATAACACGAGTGGTTTGCTACAGAGTGTCAGGCCAGAGTGAGGATGAAGAGTTAAAGTTGCGTGCAAAAAGAAAGGTGATATTAATGGGGATTTCAACTACCTAATATGAATTGGGAATGGTGTAGATTCCGATTAGTAAATGTACCGCATGATTGCTGCAGTGCCCAGTACATCAGCAAAGCTGCACAATGCAGCTCTGTGTAATGATAAGTGATCCTGACAGCATACAGAACATGGAAGTTGTGGCACTGATGGATCAGTGCTGGGGCCCTTATTGTTTTGAATCTACGTCAACCATTTAGATTCAGAAATGCAATGGAAATTACATTAGAAATTTCCTGGTGGCCTCACCCTGTCAGAAACAGTGCGAAGCACTGTACAAGCAGAATGGCAACAATGGAAATTGCTGCAAAAGTGTTCTGCAGGAATCACTAATGAAATTTTCCACACTGTTCAACAACAACAACAACTTGTATTTATATAACGCCTTTAACATAGTAAAATGTCCCAAGGCGCTTCACAGGAGTGTTATCAAACAAGATTTGATACCAAGCCACATAAGGAGATCTTAAGACAGATGACCAAAAGCTTGGTCAAAGAGGTAGGTTTTAAGGAGTGTCTTAAAGGAGGAAGGAGAGGTAAAGAGGCAGAGAGGTTTAGGGAGGGAATTCCAGAGCTTAGGGCCTTGGCAGCAGAAGGCATGGCCACCAATGGTTGAGCGATTATAATCAGGGATGCTCAAGAGGCCAGAATTAGAGGAGTGCAGATATCTCGGAGGGTTGTGGGGCTGAAGGAGGTTACAGAGATAGGGAGGGGCGAGGCCATGGAGGGATTTGAAAACAAGGATGACAATTTTAAAATCGAGGCGTGCTTAACGGGGAGTCAATGTAGGTCAGTGAGCACAGGGGTGATGGAACCAGGCGAGGCTAGTCCCACTCAGCTGGGCAACGGAGGAGAGCATTGGAGGAGGATGGTCGAGAAAGATGAGAACGGATAGTTTACCATGGTCACAGTCACATAGGATGCCATTTGTGACTTTGATGAGAGCCGTTTCGGTACTACGGCAGGGATGGAAAGCTGGTTGGAGGGGTTCAGACATGGAATTGCGGGAAAGGTGGGCATGGATTTGGGAGGCGACAACATGATAAAGGACTTTGGAGAGGAAAGGGAGGTTGAAGATGGAGCGGTAGAGCAAGGACAGAGGGGTCAAGGGTGGGTTTTTTGAAGAGGAGGATGATGACGGCAGATTTGATGGGGAGGGGGACAGTACCTGAGGAGAGGGAACCGTTAACAATATCAGCTAACATGGGGGCCAGGAAGGGAAGTAGGTTGCTTTGCAGTTTGGTAGGAATAGTTTCGAGGAAGCAGGAGGTGGGTCTCATGGACAAGGTGAGTTTGGAGGGGGCATGAGGGCAGATAGGAGAGAAACTAGAGAAAGATGTGAGTTCAGGGCTAGGGCAGGAGGGAACCTTAGAGGAAGTTTGGACCGGTGGGCTAGGGGAAGGTAGGAAAGCAGCAGAGGCAGCTGAACGGATGGCCTCAATCTTAGTGACAAAGAAGTCCATGAGCTCCTCGCACTTGTTGTTGGAAGTGAGGGCAGAGGAGGCAGGGGAGAGGGGTTTAAGAAGACGGTTTGTAGTGGAGGAGAGAAGCCGGTGGTTATCTTTGCATTCCAGGATGATGCTGTTCAAGTTTGCGTCCCTTGGACTCAAGGGAGCAGAGATGAGGGCCGTACCAGGGGGACCGACCATGGTGAGACAGAGTAATGGTTTTAATGAGACCAAGGGCATCAAAGGTGGAGATGAGGGTGTCTCAACTGATCAGTCCAATTTACTCCAGTGCTTTGCGAGTGTATAAGTAGATAACTGGAGCTGCAGCGTTACTCAGTATAATATATTCAAATCAGTGCACTCAGGATTCGACAGGTGGATCGCGGGAAGGGCCAAAAAGCACAAGGGAATTCGGAGAGAGCAATTTTGTGACGGAAAACCGGCTGAAACAGCATCTGCCCCATTTTTCAGCCACACAGTTACTCACCCGGATTATGCACGGAATTATGTCTATTTAAATGGATTAAGCTATGTTTACTCAGAGTGATGTGGATTACAAATTAATTAAAGTTGCTGCCAAAAATACTAACAAGTTTCCCACTTAAAGTTGGCCCTAAGGCCTAGAAATTCGGTTGTGTAGCGCCCGTTGTTTGGGTGCTCCGGGTGCCGAATTGAGACCAAAATGGCGTCCGACCAACACGGATTTGACGCCAGCGCTGCCATTTTTGTTGTCATCGCTGGAACTAACGCCCTCTCTTAACCTCGCATAACTGAACATGCGTTCAGCAGCAGGAAGGACTCTCCACCAGCGATATTTAAAGGGATCATCAGTAACTTTCAGGTAACTTGCTTTTTGATTTCTACTGGTTCTGTGTAAGTTTGTGGAAGTGTTTGGAGCTTTCCAGAGTTGTTTAAAGTTGGTGAGGTGACAGGGAGTGGTGCTGCAAGTGGAGAAGGCCTTGGTTCTGACTTCAAGGGTTCTGGTCAGACCACTTGCTCTCAGTCATAGGAGCTCTAGTGGTCATCCCCCTTGGCCGGCAGCACGACAGGGAGATGGAGCAGAGGCAGAGAAGAAGAGGACAAGCTGCTCACAGAGGGAGGAGGAGGAGGAGAAGAAGGGCTCTCAGCAGGAGGCCTTACCCACCTAGGGTCTTCCGAGAGCATTCTCTTACCTCAGCCTGAGCCAGGAGCAGTGTGTGAGGCGTCTACGATCTATGAAGGAGGTGCTCACAGAACTCTGCCGTCTCTTGCAACCAGACCTGCAGCCTCACTCCAGGGCAAGGACAGTGCTGCCAGAGGCTGTGAAGGTGACCGTGGCCCTGAATTTCTTCGCCTCGGGATCCTTCCAGGCTGGAGCAGGCAACATCGGTAATATCTCCCAGTTCGCTGTCCACTGCTGCATAAGTGAGGTGACAGACGCTCTTTATGCCAGGAGCAGGGACTTAATTGTCTTCTGTCTGACCAGAGAGAAGCAGGCAGTGTGTGCACGTGGCTTTGCCAGGATCGCGGGCTTCCCCATGGTGCAGGGCGCCATCGACTGCATACACGTGGCTTTGCGGGCACCACATCTAAATGCTGAAATGTACCACAACCGCAAAGGTTACCACTCGCTGAATGTACAGTTGGTGTGTGACCATGATCAGCATATCATGATGGTGAATGCCCAGTATCCTGGCAGTAGTCATGATGCTTTTATTCTGTGCCAGTCCGCTGCTCCCTCAGTCTTTGATCCACCAAGCCAGACCAGAGGGAGGCTACTGGGCGACAATGGTTATCCATTCACCACCTGGCTCATGGCTCCGCTTCACAACCCAATGAGAGCCATGCTGCCACATGAAACATCATGGAGCAAACCATTGGCATCCTTAAACAAAGCTTCCACTGCCTGGACCGCTCTGGAGGAGCCCTACAGTACTCACTGGAGCATGTATCCTGATTCATTATGGTCTGCTGTATCATGCACAACCTGGCTCTCATGAAGGAATAGCCCTCGCCACCAGTGATACAGCCACCAGCTCAGAAGGAAGAGGAAGAGGTGGCGGAAGAGGAGGAAGTGGAAGCGGAAGGAAAGAGGCAACCCAGACAGCCCTTTCTGGCTGGGATATCCGGGATTGAATCATCCGCTTGCGGTACGAGTGAATGCAACCCCAATTCCCCATTCAAGATTAGTCCCACACCTTACCTTCCCTCTGTTACTGACCATCACAGTGTCCTCTTGGCCACAATGCTGAACTGAAAGCCACCACAAAGCAAACTTTCCAATCAAACTTTATCCATATATCCATCCAATATTACATCAAAAATTCAACTAATCATCCTTGTGCATTCCCTTAGTGACTGCCTTGCGTGTGCCTTTGCCTGTCCTAGTGCTCCTACGCAATGCCACCTCAGTGGCTGTAGCATGGCTGGTGGAAGGCTGCTGACTTTCAGTGGGGGAGACTGCAGATGGCCTTGCACGATGACCTCGAGGAACTCTTGGCCTATCAGGCCCGGCCTCAGACTGCACCACCTCAGCATGGGCGGCAGCAGTCTAGGCTGGCTGGCTGGCAGGCAACAGCAAGTTCACTGGGGGAGTGGCAGTGGTGGGAGGATGAATGCTGTCATCCTGAGAGAGGACAGCAGGGCCATCCTCCATGGATCCATTGCCACTCCCCAGTGGGAATGCCTAAAAATCCTAGTAATCTGCTGGAGCACAGACTCCTGGAACACTGTGACTCTCTGCAAGCCCCTTTCAACACTGGTAAACCCAGCGATGATGGCAGCAGACTGTGCTTGGATGACTTCAGTCTGAGCTTCCACTGCAGCACTCAGACGTTGGGTGGCTTCTGCTTGTGGTGCAATGGAAGCTGAGACTTCGGCCATCAGACGCGGCAGGATGGTTGGGTTCACAAGTGCGTTAATGGATCTACCCAGCCCTTCCATGCTGGAAAGGATGGGCTCCAAACTCTGCCCAAAGCCCTGTGTAAGGCTGGAGCTGGACTCCTCCATGCTCCTTAACATTGCATTCAGGCTTTCTGGCAGGCCTGCCAATGCACCAAGCATTTCATTGTGCATACCCATCAGCGGTCTTCTGTAGGCCGCCTCATTGAGGTCTTCATCTGAGTCCTGTGCAGCAGAACTCGTGCAACCTCGCCCTCCGGGGAGCTGGCACTTGAGCTACCCTTTCCCCCTGCTTGGCTGGAGGCCACTCGTGCCCACTGTCTCACCACATGCAGATCCCACGTTTAACCCATCCTCTAAAGTATGCAGAGTGTCAGTATCTGAGCTGGTGGCTGAGAGTGTGAAATCGAGTGACGGTGTTTCTTCTTCTTCTTCTTCTTCTTCGTCTTCTTCGTCTTCTTCTTCTTCTTCTTCTCTCTCCTCTCCCTCTTGTTCGACCACTGGCTAGGCAGGCTGCATTTCTTGGGTGTCTGAAATGAGAAAGGCGCATGGCTGGGTTGTGGTGAGGGATGTGGAGGAAAGCAAGAGCTGCATGCTTACACCATGTGCAGATTGTAAAACAGAAGAGATTGTGGGATGAGGGGGAAAGCAAGAAGGAGGCTAACGTATGAGGATACCAGCGATTTTTATTCCTTCAGCCCCGCCGCTGGCCACGGGCTCAGCCATGCCCCTGCCATGAATGGCCAGCACCTCCAAGGGGGTGAGGTGATGCAGACGAGCCTGGCCCCTGCCGGTTAAGTTCCACCGGTTAAGGTCTGATGGCGTCTGTTATGCGCTACCTTTTCCTGCAAGAGAAAGGGAAGTGTGTCAGTGAGTGTGGTGTAATGTCTTTCGGTGATGTGCCCGTCATGGTTGAATAGCTGACAGTATGTTCAAGCTGTGAGATGTAGGTGTGAGGCTTACAACAGTGGTAAGTATGTGAGGGTAAGGTGAAGCTATAAGTGTGAGTTATGAGTCGTGTTTGGTAGAGACTGTTGGTAGGTGAGTGATGGGGGTGTGGTGCATTGAGCAGTATGTGAGGCTAGTGGTGCAGATGGTGGGATATGGCATTTGAATATTAATTCACTGACCATGACCGTGCGTGTGAGGTCATTGAACTTGTTCCAGATCCTCATGACTATACTGCTGGCATTGACCGCATTGGCTATCTGATCCCACTGCAGTCTTTTCTGTTGCCTGGAGTGACTCCTGGCCCCCTGCGGGAAGAGGACCTCTCTCCTGGAGTTGACCTGCTGGACCAACGCCTCCAATGCTGCATCAGAGAATCTTGGAGCCCTTTCTCTGGCCTGTTGATACTCAGCTTTCTTTTTATGACAGTTGCCTCCACAAACACTTCCAGCACCTGTTGCAGGCAGAAGGCACCTCCCCTTTAAGAAGTGCAGGCTAGCTTTAATTGGTGCGAGCCTGGCACGAACTTTGGCCCCCTGCTGCGCGTTCAGCCCCTCGGCAGCACGTTCAGCACTCGGCTGAATGCTACAATCATGCAAAGTAGCAGGCAACACGAAGTTTACGTGCTACCTGCAGTCCTCCGAACGGGTGCGGGCTGCTATCACATCGCAATCCTTGCGCCCATTTTCAGAGGGCTTACCGAATTTCTAGGCCTAAGGGCTGGATTTTGATACTGGGGCGAGTTGGGGTCGTGGCATTCACTTTTCGTGTTATCCACCCGATTGCAAATGGATGTGGGAGATTGATGCGATTTTCACCTAATTGGGCAATTGAGTTCCAGCATGTGGGAACCCGTGAACCAATTAGTGTTTTCAGTCTGAAAGTTGCCTCTGATGATGTCATCATTGCTGCTGCATTGAAGGTCTTCAGAGACTGCCTGGCCTTTGCTGTGAGAGGACCTGGATGCAAAATGAGCAGCAGCAGCCCTAAGACCACACCCAGATATTTTGAGAGAGAGAGAGAGAGAGAGAGAGAGCGAGCGCTGGCCTTTGCTGTGAGAGGACCTGAAGGCAAAATGAGCTGATCTAGGTCTGCTCCCAGATATTTTTCCTACTACTACTACTTCTCCGTTGTAATAGTGGACCTGCAGCTGATAGTCAGCTTTTGAAATGTGTTACCGCCAGGTTTCACAATCGTGGTTCAGAACAGGCGTGCTTCACGTAGAACAAGGGTTAAAATCACAAAGGCCTTTCAAAATGGCATTATAGAGCCAATTTAGTGCTTGTTAAGGGCCTTAACAGCCTATCCCGTCTCTTAAAGGCGGGACGGAGTCGGGACCAGCAGACACGATTTAATGAAAATTGCGTGGAGGCGGGATGGAGGCGGACTTGTGCCCACCCACCAGTTTTCACAATTTTAACCCCCCACACGCCTCCAAACCCGCCTCCATGGGTCAATGAAAATCCAGCCCTAAGTCTTTTGCTGTCACAAATGAGGGATCCTGACAGTGGGCCCATTGAGCTGAGATCTATTTTTGGCAGCGAGACTTCACGAGCTGCTGAAGTTGATAGAATCAGCGTTGTTTATTTGGAAATCAATTTTGTAGAAAATTACTTCCTGATGCTGGTATTTAAATCGCGTGTGGACTTAATTTTGAATTTAAGTCAAATTTGAGGTTAGCTCTGCTGCACGTCACTTCCAATGATCATTTTCTAGCTCCACTTGGTTGACTGTTTTTCCATACCGACTAATCCCAACATCACTCCCATTATCTCAATATGAATTGGTACCTCATGGTTACTTGAATGAGTTATGTTTTTTTAAATATATCTGCTTTATTAACCAATTTAATGTTTGCCACCAGAGGGCGACATGTTCAGTTTTATTGGCATTTTCATGTGTTTTCATCTGATTTACAGCAAACAAGTTCTTTCAAAAGGATAAAGTGCAATGGAGCTGCTTTGAGTGTCAGTGTTTCTGCTTCCTGCATTGTATAACATTGTGGCTGATTGTGTACAGCAGCCATTCCACACAGGGCAGCTCAAAAATACCAGTCACCTTTGCAACTTTCTTTTTTAGCTGGCAAAGGATGGACATTAAAATAGAAAGGAGCATCTTAGTTACAGCTCTGCAGTCCATTAAGAAAAGGAACGGGAAAGGCTACTTACTGGCAGTACTGTCATGTTCGAGTATTATTTTCCTGACTAAATTTAGTGAAAGAGTAACTTTATAAAAAGCTGCTGGATTGGTAGATGTTCATGTGATGATGTCATGACCATAAAATATAGGTTACGAGCAATTGGTGCATTTGGGTTTCAGCCTTGGTTCAGTTGTAGCACTGTTACCTCAGAGTGAGAAAGTCATGGGTTCAAGCCACGCTCCCGAGACTTGAGTACATAATCTGCACTCTCAGAGGCGTCGCCTTTTGGATTCATTGGCTGTGAAGCACTTTGTGAGGTCCAGAGGACTTGCAGGCACTATATAAATGCAGGTTCTTTCTTTCTATTGGGAGCAGGCAGCTCTATGGAAAGATAAAACCACTTCACAGTGGTGTTGCCAGGAACAGTCTGCAAGTTGCACATCAATATATTTTGCATTTAAAGTTCACACTTATGTCCAACTTCTGCCATTTAAATTTGAACAAGTTACCTCCCTACCTCGGTAACCTCCTCCAGCCCTACAACCCTCTGAGAACACTGCATTCCTCAGACTCCGGCCTCTTGTGCATCCCCAATCCCTTCACCACTCTATTGGTGGCTGTACCTTCAGCCGTCTAGGCCCCATGCTCTAGAATGCCCTCCCTAAACCTCACTGCCTCACCACCTCTCTCTCCTCCTTTAAGACTCTCCTTAGAACCCAACTTTTTGACCAAACTATTAGTCACCCCATCTAATATCTCATTCTTTGGCTCGGTGCCCATTTTTGCCTAATTATGCTTCTGCAAAGTGCAATGGAATGTATTTCCATGTTAAAGATACTGGGGTAGATTTTAACTTTTGGGCGGCTGATCAGCAGAGTGCACCGGTTGCCCACCTGTTCTAGCCATTTGAGTTAGATAGTTGTGGGTTCAGGCTCTAATCCAGAGATTTGAGCTCAGAATCTAGGCTGACACTTCAATGCAGTACCAAGGGAGTGCTACACTGTCAGAGGTGCCATCTTTCAGGCGAGACGTTAAACCGAGGCCCCGCCTTCCCTCTCCGGTGGGCGTAAAAAGTCCCACAGCACTACTTGAAGAAGAGCAGGGGAAATCTCCCGGTGTCCTGGCCAACATTTATCCCTCAACCAACATCACAAAAACAGATGAACTGGTCATTTGTCTCATTGCTGTTTTTGGGACCTTGCTGTGTACAGATTGGCTGCCATGTTTCTTTACTTTAAAGCAGTGACTGCACTTTAAAAATCCTGTGTGATCTTTTGAGCCACTTAGCCAAGACTGACACCTACTTTCTTGTGCAGGTCACCAAGTGAAACATTTTAACCACAGTTAAAGGGGAGAACTTGATGACCAGCACAAAATAAACAGAATTACATAGAATTTACAGCAGAGAAAGAGGCCATTCGGCCCAACTGGTCTATGCTGGTGTTCACGCTCCACACGAGCCTCCTCCCACCTTACTTCACCTCACCCTATCAACATATCCTTCTATTCCATTCTCCCTCATGTACTTACCTAGCTTCCCCTTAAATGCGTCTATGCTGTTTGCCTCAACTACTCCATGTGGTAACAGGTTCCATGTTCTAACCATTCAATCAAGGAAGAGTGGAGACAGTCGATCTGGTATCTGTGCATCTGAACAGGTGACTGCAGGCACACCTTTACTGTACAAGAGAATGGGTATTTGCAAATGAGTCCATGTGCATGGAAACTCGCAGGTAGTATAAGTGGGTATGATGCAGTGAGATTGAGTTAAAGCAATGGCGTTTCTTTCACATGAATTATTTAGAAAGCAAATATAAGGGCTGCATTCAGGCAGAACTGATTTCTAGAGAACTAAAGTGCAGTCATTTTGTCTGTCATAAAGTGCGGCATTATTGGTGATGGTGAGATCGTGTGAGAAAACAGAAAAGCAAGTTTCCACTGTGACAGTCCACAGTGATTA
Organism: Squalus acanthias; assembly: GCA_030390025.1. NCBI lineage: Eukaryota > Metazoa > Chordata > Chondrichthyes > Squaliformes > Squalidae > Squalus > Squalus acanthias. The sequence continues at coordinate 150,954,711 of CM059426.1, read as the reverse complement.
ATCTGTGTTGTGAGGCCCACAGGATTCCAAGAATAGTGCTGTATTCATAGAATCATAGAATGATACTGCACAGAAGGAGGCCATTCAGCCCATTGTGCCTGTGCCGGCTCTTTGAAAGAGCTGTCCAATTACTATCCCACTCCCTGGCTCTGTCCCCATAGCCCTGCAACTTTTTTACCTTCAAGAATTTATCTAATTCCCTCTTGAAAGTTACTATTGAATCTGCTTCCACCACCCTTTCAGGCAATACTGAAAACCAATTAGTGAGCGCCACACTCCCGGAGGATTCCTGCACTGCCTGCCTCTTCCTATCCTGCCGGATGGGCACCCACTTACTGCCTGCACCAATCGCACAATGTGCCCAGAGTTATCTTTAACAGTTATAATTCCCCATCTATTTATTCTACTGAGTCCAATAGAGTTGCAAAGAGCTTTTCATTAACTCTTAAAGGATTGCAGCAACAACAAAAACATTATGATACAGAAAAATTAGAAAACAAAAGTCTTGTTTGGTGTGTTTCGTTGTTGTTTTCTTGTTTTTGTGTTGCCTCTTCAAAAACGAATCGACGCCCATATTTGGCTCTGTACAGAGACGTGATTAAACAGTGGTGCAGTATGGGTAGAAAGCATTAACACGCCTGTGTCTAGAATTCCACTAAGGATTTCACTTCCTCAAAAACGTGTTAAGGAGCATTGGTGGCAAGCGCAGTCTGTCTTTTTGCTCGTTATGGTTGTTAATGAAGAATCTGTGCAGGATTCCATGACTATAAGGTCGAATGGTCAGAGTTGGAGTCAGTGAACTTAGTGATCAGGAAGGATAATATACTGTGTGATTCTTGGTAAATGGGGGAGGGGGAGAGGAGGAGTGGAAATAACTCATTTTTTGAGTGGCCTCCAAATTATTTTCCATTTGGGAAAGTAACAAATAGAACATTCTTGGGGGTCACGTCTGAACCATTCCCCTGTAGATAAATTCATTGTAAAGTTACTGGGATATTGTATCAAAGAAGCTGAGAGGCACATTGATCCACTTCAGAGCATATTCAGAAAATTTGATTTATAATGGGACATCTACAGAAGTCATTCACGTGAAAACATGCAACACGAGGGATCAGAGGGAAAGGAAATCCCAAAATGTCATTTTTTTGACCAAAGTAAATTGAATATATAAACATTTGTAAATATCTATATATACTTACGTATGTAGATAATAATAAGTGATTAATTTATTTCTAGTGGGAACCTAGACTCCATTCCGAAGCATCTTGGGCAATGTTGTAGAAGTGCAGTTTACTTTTTAGACACAAACAAAATGGCTTTCTGAGTAAAGAATAAAAGGAATTCAAAATGGCCGACAGTAGGAGTCACTATATAAGTAAATCATTCTAATTAGTTGCAAGGATGGAGACAACTCAGGACTCCTTATCTAAGAAAAGCTTAGCAAAACAAGGCATCAATTAGTTTCTAACAAGCTCAGGATGAGATAAGGTAAAACATCAGCCCACAGACTAGAGTTACATAGAGAATGAACGAGAATGAACAAAGGGATCCCACAATGAAGGTCTAGTTATCTGATCTTTAAGGTATTTCTGCTCGTTATTCTAACGAAAGCCTATGCAATAACTTACAAGTTTGTGCCTCAGTAATCAGTATGTTTAACACTATGTCATGTGGCCTGTTCTGTGATTTTTTGTATAAAGTATGTTCAAATCCTGTAAGATTTTGGAGCATTCTGACATAGCAGTTGACTATGTCAGAACCTTCCCTTGTACAAGTAAAACTTTAGTAAAAGCCTTCTTTGACGATATTCTATGTTTTAAGAGTCTTACTCGGCATGTAAAACTTCGACAATGTTAAGGCAGAAATTGGATGAGTGACATATGGCTTTGCATTGTGGTACATATTACATTTCCAAATATGTGATCAGAGACTTCAAGGAGGCCAGATAAAGCAGTCAACATATGGTGAAAGGTTAATAACAATTCAGCACAAAATGAGAAAAATTGAAAGGCAAGGAGGGGAGTTATCGATCAGGAAGAAGTGACTCTAGGCTGTGCTTTTAGGCACGGGTGATGGCCATATGCAAAGTCCAGCACGCATGAGATGCTGCTCATCTATTGAGTCTTTTCAAGCTGTAAGAGCAGTCAGCATCTGTGAGGGCTCCTGTTTGCAGGAGAGAAGCTCCCTCTGCTGCTTTTAATAATTCATACATTTCCTGCAAGCTGAGGTTGGGGTTAGTGCACTATACAGAGATATAGGCAGCGTTTCCTGTTGCTTACTTTGAATTTGGTTATTATATAACCCAGGAGTTAGGAGGATACGGGTTTAGATTGTGTGTTACTCTCTGTGAACAGTGCTTTGTAGCCAGACAGTGATAAATTTTGGTAGGAAGAACGAGGAGAGGCAATATAAACTAAAGGGTACAATTCTAAAGGGGGTGAATGAACAGAGAGACCTGGGAGTATGTGTGCACAAATCATTGAAGGTGGCAGGGCAGGTTGAGAAAACGGTTAAAAAAGCATACGGGATCCTGGGCTTCATAAATAGAGGTATAGAATACAAAAGCAAGGAAGTTATGATGAACCTTTATAAAACACTGTTTCAGCCTCAACTGGAGTATTGTGTCCAATTCTGGGCACTGCACTTTAGGAAGGATGTGAAGGCCTTAGATAGGGTGGAGAAAAGATTTACAAGAATGGTTCCAGGGATGAGGAACTTCAGTTACGTGGATAGACTGGAGAAGCTGGGGTTGTTCTCCTTAGAGCAGAGGAGATTGCGAGGAGATTTGATAGAGGTGTTCAAAATCATGATGGGTCTAGACAGAGTAGATAGAGAGAAACTGTTCCCATTGGCGGAAAGGTCTAGAACCAGAGGACACAGATTTAAGGTGATTAGCAAAAGAACCAAAGGCGACATGAGGAAAAACATTTTTACACAGCGAGTGGTTGTGATCTGGAATGCACAGCCTGAAAGGGTGGTGGAGGCAGACTCAATTACGGCTTTCAAAAGGGAGTTGGATAAGTACCTGAAGGAAAACAATTTTCAGGGCTACGGGGAAAGGGTGGGGGAGTGGGACTAGCTGAAGTGCTCTTTCAGAGAGCTGGCATGGGCTCGATGGGCCAAATGGCCTCCTTCTGTGCTGTAACCATTCTATGATTTTATAATTCTAAGTTCTTTTCTTAAAGCTATTAAAGTCTGGAGGCAGGAATTGTGCAGCCTTCCAAAGGTTAAAGCAGTATTCCTTTACACTAATTCCTTTCATTTCTTATTGAAGTATTCCCAGCATTATATTGCAGGGAGTCATAGGGAAAGATTTGGTTGCATGAAGATGTGATGCTATAACTGGTATTTTATAACAGTGAAAGGGACTAATGGTGGGAACTGGTGTTCCACAAGGATCTGTGCTGGAACCACTGCTGTTCACGATTTACATAAACTATTTGGACTCTGGCATCGGAAGTACAAATTCAAAATTTGCAGATGACACCAAATTTAGGGGTATAGTTAATTCTGAGGAAGACAAAATACAAGAAGATGTTAATAAACTTGCAGGATGGGCGTGTAATTGGCAAGTTAATTTCAATATAGATAATTGTGAGGTGGTGTATTTTGGTAGGAAGAATAAGGAGGCCACATACTCCTTGGAATAACTGGGGGCGATTTTGCCAGCCCTGGGGAGGCGGGTATGGAGGCGGGACTGCCGGGAAAATGGCAGAATTTGGGGGCGGGTGCCCAACCCACCTCCATGCCATCTTCCCAGGAGGCGGGTAGCCGTCCCGCGCCAGGTCCCATCTCCTTGGAGGCGGGAAGGGATTAAAGCCTATTAACTGCTTGTTAACAGGTAGTTAACAGGCAGAAAATAGGATTATCCCCTTTTTGCCCTCAAGTGCGGGCTTCCCAAAGGCTCCAAAACACGCCAGCTCAGCGAGGCGAGTACTGGGCCTGCGGGGGTAGGGGGTGCAAAAGTGTGGTGTTAAGGTAAGTGATGGGTGCAAGAGTGTAGAGGTGAGTATCTGAGGTAAGTGCAAAGTGTTTTTAAAAGTGTACTTACCTTTGTTTCTTCCTGTAGGCTTCAGTCGGTGTGTATGCGGAGACTCTCAGACCTCTGTGTTGCAGATGAGAGATGGCCGTTGCATTCTCATATGCAACAACCATCTGATTTCTGTAAAAGAAAGAAGGCTGATGAGGTCTTGTATGCAAGACCTCATCAAACTGCAGAGAATGTCACTGTTTGACAGCTTCACAGAGCTGTCAAACGATGACAATTCATCTGTCAATAATTTTTGACAGATGAAACGTCATACGTTGACATGCTCTGCAACCAGCATTCCCTTGATTGGCCTGCTAAGCCCGCTGGGCGGGCTTAACAAGGTCAATCAAGGGAAAATAGCGTGGGTTGGCCACAAATCGATGGAGACGGGACATCAACCCGACAAGCAGCAGTCCCGCCTCCAACGTGCCCCCATTCACAAAATCGCCCCCTAAGAGTCTAAATGGGGTTCGAGGAATAAAGGGATCTATCTAGGGCTACAGATACACAAATCACTAAAAGTAGGGACACAGGATAATAAGGACATAAAAATGCAATAAAGCACTGCGATTCATTTCTAGAGGGATAGAATTGAAAAGCAGAGTAGTTCTGTTAAACTTGTAGCGAACCTTGGTTAGACCACACTTGGAGTACTGTGTACAGTTCTGGTCACCATATTATAAAAAGGACATAGAGGCGCTAGAGAAGGTGCAAAAAAGATTTGCAAGGATTATACCAAAACTGAGAGGTTATACCTATCACGAAGATTGAACAGGCTGGGGCTCCAATCTCTAGAAAAGAAAAAGCTGAGGGAGTGACCTGATAGGTCTTTAAGATAATGAAAGGGTTTGATAGGGTAGACATAGAGAAGATGTTTCCACTTGTGGGGGAGTCCAAAACGAGGGGCCATAAATATAAGATAGTCACTAATAAATCCAATAGTGAATTCGGGAGAAACATCCTTACCCAGAGAGTGGTTAGAATGTGGAACTCGCTGCCACAAGGAAGGGTTGAGATGAATAGCACAGATGCATTTAAGGGGAAGCTAGATAAAACCATGCGAGAGAAAGGAAAAGAAGGATATTCCTCCTATCCTATCCCGCCTATCCTCCCTTAATCATTCCCTCCATATAAACTCCCCAGCCCATATTCACGGCCACCCCCTCGACCTTGCCATCTCTCGTGGCCTTGCTACTCCCATGGTGTCAGTCACAGATAAGGCCATCTCTGATCACTTCCTTGTATCGATCTCCACCCACATTCCTCTTCCCCCCCCCCTCCCAACCCTACTTCCTTCTGTGTCCTCCCCGGAAAAAACTCTCTCCCAATTCACTTAAAACTGCATTTTCAAAACCCCAACAGTCTAGCCTTTAGCCCTCCATTCACCATGACATTTCTGCTGTTCCCGATCTGCTCAACCACACCCTCACTTCCACCTTTGATGCCCTCTTCCCCATTAAAAACATTACTTTCTCTCACCCTCGCCATTTCCCCTGGTACGGCCCTCATCTCCACTCCCTTAAGTCCAAGGGACGCAGACTTGAACGGATATGGTGGACAACTGGTTTAGCCATTCACAGCCAGATCTGGCTGGACCACATAAAGCACTATCTGGTCCTGCTCTTGTCTGTCAAAACTGCTCACTATTCCAGGATCATCCTGGAATGCAAAGATAACCCCCAGCTTCTTTTCCCTACTGCAAACCGTCTTCTTAAACTCCTCCACCCTCACCTGCAACAACAAGTGCGAGGAGCTAATGGTAAGATTGAAATCATCCAATCGGCTGCCTCTGCTAGTTCTCTCCCTTCCCCTAGCCCACTGGGTTCCCCCTGTCCTAGCCCTGAACTCGCATCTTTCGTTGCTCTCCCATTTCCCCATATGCCCTCTCCGAGCTCATCTTGTCCATAAGACCCAACCCCTGCTCCCTCCATCCTATTCCCACTAAACTGCTGACCACACAACTTCCCTTCCCAGCTCCCATGTTAGCTAAAAATGAGAAGTCGCACAACACCAGGTTATAGTCCAACAGTTTTATTTGAAATTACGAGCTTTCGGAGCTCTGCTCCTTCTTCAGGTACAGTGAGGGAATACAAATCGATTACACAGTATATATAGACAGAGAACAATGTGTCTGCAGAGATACAATCCGTCAGGGAGGCACATCAGAGTACAGCTAAGACAATGAGGTGGGTCACAGGGGGTCCAATGTGTCAAATGCTGCAGTCTGCAGTTAAGCTTTTAACTTTTTTTAAAAAACTGGAAAACCAGACAACGATGTCGAGTCACGTTCTGTAGCGTGACATGAAACCGAGATCCCGGTTGAGGCCATCCTCATGGGTGCGGAACTTGGCTATCAGTTTCTGCTCGATGATTTTGCGTTGTCGTGTGTCTCGAAGGCTGCCTTGGAGAACGCTAACCCGCAGATCCGAAGCTGAATGTCCTTGACTGCTGAAGGAACACTTCTGTCCTTCCAAACTACCGTCCCATCTCCAACCTCCCTTTCCTCTCCAGTCCTTGAACTTTTTGTCGCCTCCCAAATTTGTGCTCATCTTTCCCGGAACTCCATGCTTGAAGCCATCCAATCAGGTTTCCGCCCCTGCCACATTAACAAAATGGCTCTTATTAAAGTCACAAATGACATCCTATGTGACTGTGACAAAGGTAAACTATCCGTCCTCGTCCTTCTCGACCTGTCTGCAGCCTTTGACACGGTTGACCACTCCATCCTCCTCCAACGCCTCTCCACCATCGTCCAGCTGGGTGGGACTGCACTCACCTGGTTCCATTCTTATCTATCTAATCGTAGCCAGAGAATCACATCCATGCTTCTCCTCCTGCTCCCGCATCATTACCTCTGGTGTCCCCCAAGGATCTATCTTTGGCCCCTTCTATTTCTCATCTACATGTTGCCCCTTGGCGACATCATCCAAAAAAACAGCATCAGTTTCCAGATGTACGCTGACGACACCCAGCTCTACCTCACCACCACTTCTCTCGACCCCTCTACGGTCTCTAAATTATCAGACTGCTTGTCCGACATCCAGTTCTGGATGAGCAGAAATTTCCTCCAAATAAATATTGGGAAGACCGATCTTACCTGAAGAGGTGCGATGGTAGCGGGTCAGCTGACTTCCGGGTTCCGATCCCGCCCCCAACGACATCCGACGCACAGACACTATTTTGCATCAATTGGCCTTGTTAAGCCCGCCCTGCAGGCTTGCCGGCCAATTAAGAGAAAGCCAGTGTCAGATGGCGTCAGTTGATGATGCGTCATCTGCCGGTTTTCTTAAAGGGGACACGCTCATTTTTGTTTGACAGATGATTTTTCAGCGTTTGACAGCATTGAGGTACTGCAAACACTGACAATCACTGTACAAAGGTGAACCCTTGCACCTAGGCTCTCCATAGACTCTCTCCTTCGGATAAAACAGATGGCAGCTGCAGGTGAGGTTGCAGAAGCGATCTGTCACTGGTGAGAGAGGTTCTCCCATTGAGGTGGGACTACAAAAATACTTCAAACCTTATTACCTACAGAAAAGTCTAAATATATTTAAAATGATTTTCCCAGCATTTCCTTACGTCTGAAACTCCCCAGTGTACCATTGGATCCTTCACACCACTTCTGCAGCTGTCATCAATGAAGAAACATTACAGTAGACCCACAACACACCACACTTACCTGGCATGGTGTCCGGACGTTGGGAAGCCCGCAGTCTACCTGGCAAAATTGGAAAAAGCCTCTTAACAGCCTGTTAACAAGCAGTTGAGTGCCTATAATCCTCTTCCTGCCGGTAGGAGTCGGATCCCTGCGCAAATCGGGGACCTGACTCCCCGGAAGATTGTTTGGAGGCGGGTTGGAAGCGGGTTCGGGATCCGCTGCCAATCTTTTTGATTTTGCCAGCAGTCCCGCCTCCAAACCCGACCCCTGAGTGCTGGCAAAGTCACCCCCCAGGTCTTTGGTCCCCAACACAAACTACGTTCCCTAGCCACTGACTCCATCTCTCTCCCTGGCAACTGTCAGAGGCTGAACCAGACTGTTCGCAACCTTGGTGTCATATTTGACCCCGAGATGAGCTTTCGACTACATATCCGCGCCATCACCAGGTCTGCCTATTTCCACCTTCGGAACATCGCCCGACTCCGCCCCTGCCTCAGCTCATCTGCTGCTTAAGCCCTTATCCATGCCTTTGTTACCTCTAGACTTGACTATTCCAATGCACTCCTGGCTGGCCTCCCACATTCTATCCTACGTAAACTTGAGGTCATCCAAAACACTGATGCTCATGTCCTAACCCGCACCAAGCCCTGTTCACCCATCACCCCTGTGCTCGCTAACCTACATTGGCTCTTGTTTAAGCAACGCCTCGATTTTAAAATTTTCATCCTTGTTTTCAAATCCCTCTATGGCCTCGCCCCTCCCTATCTCTGTATTCTCCTCCAGCCCAACAACCCTCCAAGATATCTGCGCTCCTCTAATTCTGGCCTTTTGAACTTCCCCGATTTTAATCGTTCCACCATAGGTGGCCGTGCCATCAGCTGCCAAGGTCCTAAGCTCTGGAATTCCCTGCCTAAACCTCTCCGCCTCTCTACCTCTCTTTCCTCCTTTAAGATGCTCCTTAAAACCTACCTCTTATATCTCCCTCATATCTCCTTATGTGGCTCGGCGTCAAATTTTGTTTTATAACGCTCCTGTGAAGCGTCTTGGGACGTTTTACGGTGTTAAAGGTGCTATATAAATACAAGTTGTTGTTGTTGTTAATATGTTGATAGGGTTAGATGAAGTAGGGTTGGAGGAGGCTCATCACTGGCATGGACCAGTTGGGCCAAATGGCCTATTTCCGTACTGTGCATCCTATCTAATGTCTCTTTAACATAATGACTGAATGAAATGGTCCTGTCTGACGAGAGTCACTGTTTCCTGTGTTGAACTGTCTTCCAGTAAGTATCCAATCTTGAATCAGCATTAAGAAGGTATTAGCCTTGGGTGACCAGGGACCCCCAGCTGTCAGTGGCTGCTCTCATCCTGTGTCTGTTACTCAGGATTAAGATTAAATCTAGGTCAACCCTAAGAGGCTTTTGACCTCGAGGGCATGAGGGGCCTACTGATTGAGAATGTTTTAAGTCTTGGTGGCGTATTGTATGTAGCTGTGGTTGGAGTGTGCTATAAAAGCAGTTAATGGCCACAAAAAGCCTTCAGTCCAGCTAATCTTAATATTTTCCCCAGACTTTCCATTCAGCTGATGGTTAATGTTTTATTCAGCTCCCAGGCGGCAGGTCAGGATGTGTCGTGTTTTATCCGTCAAGCTATGATGGATGAGCAGGCACTTGGAGAGTAACCATCTGGGTCACTGTCTGGAGCAATGTATGAGGTGAGTGTCAGTGTCCCACTTTCTGGTTGGTTTTGTTGCTCAGTTTGACTTTTTCAGCTTGATTTTTCTTCAAAGACTGGTATATTAACTTGTGATGATTGCTGAATCATTGCCTTTGGTGGAGCAGTTTGCCCAGTTAGCTCTGCCAGGAATGTGATAGCCGTTCCACTGAGACGAGTGCTGAGAAATCAAGTATGAGGCCAGGTTACCGGCAGTCTCTGAGGTACTGCTTCCATTAAGTTTTTAGACTAATTGCTTGTAATAATAGTTTTCTCTAGATTTCGGGGCCTTAATGATCCCTTTGCACTCTTCTCTTTTAGCTCCTATCATATGTATCCATTGTTTTTGGGGTGTTGCAGGATTAAATCCCTCATAATAAAGTAAGAGGTATTTGAGTAAGTGTCAAGATATCAAACCTCCACCATGAGATAACGTAGTGACCCTGACTTGTAAAGGTAGAGAGGAAGAGCATTTAGAAAATCAGTGAGATTACAGACAGCGAGCTGGCGAGAATGTGAAGAAGGGAAAGATTACAGTTGTGCATGAGAGAGAGAGAGAGAGAGAGTGAGCAAGAAAGTAAGCAAAAGAAAGATTCTAATCAATGAATAAGAGAGGAAATTAGTGTTTTGGGATGTTTGGGGATTTTGCCGTGGAAGATCTGGGTATGATTTATATTGAACTGTTAAATTGAGTTCACAAAGGTTTAAAAATCCCCTCTGCAGCATGAACCTGCAGGGAGAGGGAGATGTATACTAAAACCAGATCGGCTGGTCTATGGAATGTTTCCGGTCTTCATATCAGAGAAGGGGTCCATCCAGGCCCATTGTCTCGAAATTACCCTATTTATTTTGAAAGCAACAGGGGATAGTTGGCAGAGGCCTCCACTCAGAGGGGTAGTGGCTTGATTGTTTGTTAACTCTACTAGCCAACCCTCAACTTCTTGTCCAGAGAGGGAAAACTGGACCAGGAAACACGTGTTTTGATTCTGTTGTGAGAAGTCGCTCAACACCAGGTTATAGTCCAACAGCTTTATTTGAAATCACAAGCTTTCGGAGCGCTGCTCCTTCGTCAGGTGAAGTGAAGAGATGCATATAGGCACAGCATATATAGTCAGAGAACACTGCCAGATGATTACAGTTAATCTTTCTAACTGCCCTTTATCACACCTCGGCAGAGAGATAATCACGGCAATCAAAGGTGTGAATGGTGTCCAAACAGGTCAGTCAGGAAAACATTACATCAAAGACAATGAGGTGGGGTCACAAGGGGTCAAATGTGGCAGATGCTGGGGTCTGTATGGAAAACAAAAGACTTTTTTTGCTGGAAATCACAGCAGGTCTGGCCGCATCTGTGTAGAGAGAACAAGCCAACGACGACTCGAGTCTGGATGACTCTACGTCAGGTGGGGTTACATGTAGCGTGACATGAACCCAAGATCCCGGTTGAGGCCGTCCTAATGGGTGCGGAACTTGGCTATCAGTTTCTGCTCGACGATTTTGCGTTGTCGTGTGTCTCGAAGGCCGCCTTGGAGAACGCTTACCCCGAAGATCGGAGGCTGAATGTCCTTGACTGCTGAAGTGTTCCCCGACTGGGAGGGAACACTCCTGCCTGGCGATTGTTGTGTGGTGTCCGTTCATACGTTGTCACAGTGTCTGCATGGTCTCGCCGATGTACCATGCTCCGGGGCATCCTTTCCTGCAACGTATGAGGTAGACAACGTTGGCCGAGTCACATGAGTATGTACCATGTACCTGGTGGGTGGTGTCCTCACGTGTGATGATGGTATCTGTGTTGATGATCTGGCATGTCTTGCAGAGTTTGCCGTGGCAGGGTTGTGTGGTGTCGTGGTCGCTGTTCTCCTGAAAGCTGGGTAATTTGCTGCGAACGATAGTCTGTTTGAGGTTAAGCGGCTGTTTGAAGGCGAGTAGTGGAGGCGTGGGGATGGCCTTAGCGAGGTGTTTGTCGTCATCGATGACATGTTGAAGGCTGCGAAGAACATGGCGTAGTTTCTCCGCTCCGGGGAAGTACTGGACAACGTAGGGTACTCTGTTGGTTGTGTCACGTGTTTGTCTTCTGAGGAGGTCTATACGTATTTTCGCTGTGGCCCGTCGGAACTGTCGATCGACGAGTCGAGCGTCATATCCCGTTCTTACGAGGGCGTCTTTCAGCGTCCGTAGGTGTCCATCGCGTTCCTCCTCGTCTGAGCAGATCCTGTGTATTCGCAGGGCTTGTCCATAGGGGATGGCTTCTTTAACGTGGTTAGGGTGGAAGCTGGAGAAGTGGAGCATCGTGAGGTTGTCCGTGGGCTTGCGGTAGAGTGAAGTGCTGAGGTGTCCGTCTTTGGTGGAGATTCGTGTGTCCAAGAATGAAACCGATTCTGAGGAGTAGTCCATGGTGAGTTTGATGGTGGGATGGAACTTGTTGATGTTATCGTGTAGTCTTTTCAGTGATTCTTCACCATGGGTCCATAGGAAGAAAATGTCGTCGCTGTATCTGGTGTATTGCGTTGGTTGGAGGTCCTGTGCAGCGAAGAAGTCTTGCTCGAACATGTGCATGAAGATGTTGGCATATTGGGGTGCGAATTTGGTCCCCATGGCTGTTCCGTGTGTTTGGGTAAAAAACTGGTTGTCGAAGGTGAAGACATTGTGGTCAAGGATGAAGCGGATGAGTTGTAGGATGGCGTCTGGAGATTGGCTGTTGTTGGTGTTGAGTACTGAGGCTGTCGCAGCGATGCCGTCATCGTGGGGGATACTGGTGTAGAGTGCCGAGACGTCCATCGTGGCGAGGAGTGTTCCTGGTTCAACTGGTCCGTGGGTGCTGAGTTTCTGTAGTGTCGCGACAGAAGCTGGGGGTTCCCTGTACGATGGGTTTCAGGATGCCCTCGACGTATCCAGAGAGGTTCTTACACAGGGTTCCGTTGCCTGATACGATAGGACGTCCGGGTGTGTTGGCTTTGTGTATCTTTGGGAGGCAGTAGAAGTCTCCCACACGGGGAGTATGTGGGATGAGAGCGCGTAGGATGCTTTGAAGGTCTGGATCGAAGGTCTTGATCAGTCTATTGAGTTGGTGGGTGTGTTCTTTGGTTGGATCTGCGGGTAACTGTCTGTAGTCTTCCTGGTTGTCCAGTTGTCGGTATGCTTCTTTGCAATAGTCCATTCTGTTCTGTATGACGATGGCGCCTCCTTTGTCCGCTGGTTTGATAACGATGTTGCGATTGGTCTTGAGAGTGTGGATGGCGTTGCGTTGTGCTCGGGTGACATTCTGGACTGTCTTGTGAGTGCGGCTGATGAATCTGGCATTGATGCATCTCCTGACAGCTTGAGCATAAATGTCAAGCTTAGGGCAGTGACCCTCCGGAGGGGTCCAATTTGACTCTTTCTTCTTCGGTTGCTGCACTGCGGGTCCCTCTGTCTGCTGTTCCGGATCATTGATTGTCTCATTGGGTTTGCTGCTGACATCTTGGGATTCGTGGAAGAATTCCCGGAGCCTCATTCTCCTGATGAATTCCTCTGTGTCTGCCGCGAGACCGATGGGGTCCATTTTGGTGGTGGGGCAGAAATTGAGCCCTCGGCTGAGAACTTCGATTTCGTCTGGTTGAAGGGTGTGGTCGGACAAGTTGATGATGGACTTCCCTGTGGTTGCAACCGTGGTACCGGGGGAGGCTTGGTTGCTGCTGGTGGTGATGCCGAGTTTCTCAAGCTTCCTGTTCTTGGTGTGCATGTAGGCAGCGTAGTTCCGTTGCCTCGTCTGTTTGGCGGTGTCTCGTAGCTGGTCTGCTGTGTCCTGAGCACAGGCTGAGAACATGGACTCTATCTTGGTTTCGAGGTTACGGCGTCTGCTGTAGAGTTGGTGTACGAGATCGTTGAGGAGTGTGCGAGAGGTACGACAGCAGAGTCTCTCAGCGTAGTCTGTGTTATATGTCGACTTGAGTGAGTTTGTGATCTTACAGAAACTCAGCACCCACGGACCAGTTGAACCAGGAACACTCCTCGCCACGATGGACGTCTCGGCACTCTACACCAGTATCCCCCACGATGACGGCATCACTGCGACAGCCTCAGTACTCAACACCAACAACAGCCAATCTCCAGACGCCATCCAACAACTCATCCACTTCATCCTTGACCACAATGTCTTCACCTTCGACAACCAGTTTTTTACCCAAACACACGGAACAGCCATGGGGACCAAATTCGCACCCCACTACGCCAACATCTTCATGTACAAGTTCGAGCAAGACTTCTTCGCTGCACAGGACCTCCAACCAATGCTATACACCAGATACATCGACGACATTTTCTTCCTATGGAGCCACGGTGAAGAATCACTGAAAAGACTACACGATAACATCAACAAGTTCCATCCCACCATCAAATTCACCATGGACTACTCCTCAGAATCGGTTTCATTCTTGGACACACGAATCTCCATCAAAGACGGACACCTCAGCACTTCACTCTACCGCAAGCCCACGGACAACCTCACGATGCTCCACTTCTCCAGCTTCCACCCTAACCACGTTAAAGAAGCCATCCCCTATGGACAAGCCCTGCGAATACACAGGATCTGCTCAGATGAGGAGGAACGCGATGGACACCTACAGACGCTGAAAGGCGCCCTCGTAAGAACAGGATATGACGCTCGACTCGTCGATCGACAGTTCCGACGGGCCACAGCGAAAAATCGCATAGACCTCCTCAGAAGGCGAACACGCGACACAACCAACAGAGTACCCTACGTCGTCCAGTACTTCCCCGGAGCGGAGAAACTACGCCATGTTCTTCGCAGCCTTCAACATGTCATCGATGATGACGAACACCTCGCTAAGGCCATCCCCATGCCTCCACTACTCGCCTTCAAACAGCCGCTTAACCTCAAACAGACCATCGTTCGCAGCAAATTACCCAGCTTTCAGGATAACAGCGACCACGACACCACACAACCCTGCCACGGCAAACTCTGCAAGACATGCCAGATCATCAACACAGATACCATCATCACATGTGAGGACACCACCCACCAGGTACATGGTACATACTCATGTGACTCAGCCAACGTTGTCTACCTCATACGTTGCAGGAAAGGATGCCCCGGAGCATGGTACATCGGCGAGACCATGCAGACACTGTGACAACGTATGAACGGACACCACACAACAATCGCCAGGCAGGAGTGTTCCCTCCCAGTCGGGGAACACTTCAGCAGTCAAGGACATTCAGCCTCCGATCTTCGGGGTAAGCGTTCTCCAAGGCGGCCTTCGAGACACACGACAACGCAAAATCGTCGAGCAGAAACTGATAGCCAAGTTCCGCACCCATTAGGACGGCCTCAACCGGGATCTTGGGTTCATGTCACGCTACATGTAACCCCACCTGACGTAGAGTCATCCAGACTCGAGTCGTCGTTGGCTTGTTCTCTCTACACAGATGCGGCCGGACCTGCTGTGATTTCCAGCAAAAAAAGTCTTTTGTTTTCCATACAGACCCCAGCATCTGCCACATTTGACCCCTTGTGACCCCACCTCATTGTCTTTGATGTAATGTTTTCCTGACTGACCTGTTTGGACACCATTCACACCTTTGATTGCCGTGATTATCTCTCTGCCGAGGTGTGATAAAGGGCAGTTAGAAAGATTAACTGTAATCATCTGGCAGTGTTCTCTGACTATATATGCTGTGCCTATATGCATCTCTTCACTTCACCTGACGAAGGAGCAGCACTCCGAAAGCTTGTGATTTCAAATAAAACTGTTGGACTATAACCTGGTGTTGTGCGACTTCTCACATTTGTCCACCCCAGTCCAACATTGATTCTGTTGGTAAGTTCTGCTGGGATAGTCAGGTAAGGGCCTGAGAAGTCTACCTTAAGAAGAGAGCCAACCAGGCTCAGAGCATACCCTGGTCTGAGTCAATGAAAGGGTTCACTAAAAGAAAAGTCGCTTTGAAATTCTGCATGGGTTATGCCATTTTTTGAGGGGTTTTTGCCTGTCTCCCTGGAGTTACTGCAGGAGATTGGGAGAACTCCATGGGATTTCAGGGCTAGTATTATTTAACGCACTATTAAGGACAGTGTGGTGTGTTTTATTATGTACTTATAAGGAGGGATTGAAATTAAGTTAAAGGAAGGTGAAACTTTCTGTAATGGCTACTATGTGTTGATTTGCTGACTGTAAATTAAAACAGCTTTATGATTCATATCTGGCTATAATGTTAATCAGTCCAACTTTTGGAAATTAGGTAAGTGCATGTACAAGTTGGTTTGTATGACAAGAGAGTCATATTGTTACGCCCCGGGTCACGCTATCACATAACTAGTGTTTGAGCAGCACAGGCAAACTCCGAATTGTAAGGGTCGTGGGTCTGCTTACCTGAAGCATCGTTGCTGCTGAACCCAACAGAATATCTGGAACCGACTTGTGAGAAAGATACATTAAAGGAGAGACAGTGAAGAAGAGAGAAATTACAGACAGTGAGGAAGATAGAAAGCGAGCAAGTGAAAGATTGTGGAAAGTGAGGGAGAGAGAAAGGGAGAAGAAATGAATTCCAGGGAGTGAGATTACAGCCGATGAAGGGAGAGAGTGAGGGGTTACAGAAAGTGAGAGAGAGAAAGTAAGCAAAAGAGAGATTATGGACACTGAGGGAGAGGATGTGAGTAAGGGTTAGATTACAGATTTTTGAGGGAAAGAGAAGGGAGGGAATTTCAACCCCAAAAAATAGGTGGATTCGGGGTCAGATGGGAAGTTAAAGGGGGAGAAATTCAGCATCGCCCCATTTGGGGCGCAATTATCGACCGGGCGCAAAAATTAGCGCCTGGCGCTAATTATCGCCACCGACTGCAAACTTGACTTTTATCGCCCCTGGAGGTGATTGGAGGGCTAAATCAGGCGCTTCACACCTGTCATAAGGCGCAAAGGCCGAGGAGCGAGGCGCTACCTCAGAGCGCTGGCGAAGCTCATGTGATGTCAGTCAGCAATGGAACACACACACAATGGCCCGGGCCAGTTCTTAAAGGGGATGGTTAATCTTGCTTTCCATCCACATCCTGCTCATTGCAGCCTTGAATCTCGGCCTGGAGAGACCTGCACATCAAATCTGCTGGAAAGAACAATGGAGAGTACCAGGCAAAGAGCTCAGAGTGCAGCCCCCACAGACTCTTCTAAATCGATACAAGGAATAGGAGATCAAAATGAACCTGCAAAGTGCTGCTCAGTACCCAAAACTCCTTCACACAACGTTGAATCTCTCCAGAAGTCTCTCTCTCTCTCTCTCAGAATGCATAGTTCAAAAATGGCACCAACAATAAAAGGCAGGAAGCGGTCACCTTTAAATTGCGCTCCCCCTTTCCCTTCATGACTGCAGAACGCTCCCCTCAACCTGTCGTTGCTAGCGTCAGGCGGTAAGGCAGGGGGCGCCACTCAATTTCTGCTCCGGGGCGTTACCGGGGCGTTGCGTACTCGACTGACGTCACGATCTGCCGGCGCAGGAGATCGTGGCGGTAGTGTTTAGCGCCGCCGCAAAATGTCTAGTTAATTTCGCGAGCAGCGCAAACTTCGCCGCGCCTGGGCGCTAGATGCTTTGCGCCCCATTAGCGCCCTCTTAAGGCGCTAACGGGAGGCGCAACCAACTGAATTTTTCCCCCAAAGTGTTAAAAATCTGAATCCCGACCAGAACCCGCCTCCAACCCGCCCACTTCCCGTTTTAACAGAGGCAGGATATGGGGCGGGCAGCCAACCCGCTCCCAGGAGGCGGGTCGTCTATTTAAATATTATAATGAGGCTGCGTGCCTCAGATTTAACCACCATTTTATATTTAACAGTGGCTGGTCGGGTTTTGCTGGCCTTGTGAATGGAATATAATGTGGAGAAATGTGAAGTTATCAACTCTGGTAGGAAAAATAGAAAAGCAGAGTATTTTTTAAATGGTGAGAGATTGGGAAATGTTGGTGTTCAGAGGGACCTGGGTGTCCTTGTACACGAATCTCTGAAAGTTAACATGCAGGCACAGCAAGCAATTAGGAAAGCAAGTTGGCCTTTATTACAAGAGGATTTGAGTATAAGAGTAAAGACGTCTTACTGCAATTATATAGAGGTCATGATGTGGAGATGCCGGCGTTGGACTGGGGTGGACAAAAATGAGAAGTCGCACAACACCAGGTTATAGTCCAACAGATTTATTTAATTTTACAAGCTTTCGGAGCTGGAGGCTTTGACAGGTTTTGCAAGCACGATGTCTGCAAATGTTCAGAGAATGGAGGAGTCCATTTCCAACATGAGCAGGCGATGGTGACTGTAAGCTTTTCCATGGATAGGATGGCCATCTGTATGGAGCAGCTAATGCGCCACTCACAGGAGCACATGGTCTCTATGGAGAATAGATGGCTATCTATGGAGCATAGATGGCAGAGGCTCATAGACCTCCTCTCTAGGAGGAATGTCAACGTGTACTTGGGTCCTCATGGTCCCACTGATGTGCAGCAAGGTGCTCTCCAGCTCCTTGCTAGCAGGGAAGTGTGGGTGGCCAATGAGAGGGATGACGGTGAGAGGGCACATGGAAGTGGGGGCTGCTCTCAAAGAACTCACACTTCTCCCCCATTGCCACCCCCTCAGTCAGAGCCCCAGATGCCTCCTCGGACAGAGATGACCGAGTCGGCCCGTGCACAGTCGTAGGAGGAGCAGACTTTGGCAGGGCCATCAGGGGCTCCAAAACCCAGAGGACATCGCCAAGAATGTCTGAGCAATTGCAGCAGGGAAGTGAGCAGGCTGCCTCCACCTCTGCTGAAGCTACAGGGGTAGCACCTTGTAGAAGCACGCGTAAGAGAAATATGACACACAAGTAGATTCACAAGGGTAGCCACTTGGGTGTTTTATTCACTGTTTCTGTAAAGTTTCCGTTACTGTGATGTCACACATAAAAATCTTTATTTTCACCACTTTCCAGTCTTGGATAAATTTGTGTGCAACTTTGGAAATGGCTTAGTGAGTTGGAGTGAATGATGCGACATAACGTTACCTCCAGCAATGGTGGTCAGTGTGAAAGGAATGACTTGGTCATTGTAGTGATGCTTTATGGTGTTGCTGTGTGGTGGTGCCAACCTGACGCAGCATGTGGCAGCCATAAAGGTGTACTGCGTAAAGTTAAGTAAATCTGGCCATGATAAAGCCATCCCTGGCCTCCTGGGCAGCAATGTGCTCAGGTGCTGGTAGGATCTGCACCGCAGGTTCCTCCAGCTCCTGCTCCTCCTCATCTTCCAGCTGATGCTCCTCCTCTGAAGAGGCTGAGGAGGCACTCAGTGCCTTGCTCCTCATGCAGCGCTAATCCTCACTGCTGCGCTATGTTGTGCAGGGTGCAGCAAACCATGATGATTCTGGAGACCCTGGCTGGTGCGTACTGAAGGGCTCCTCCAGATCTGTCAAGGCATTTGAAGCGCATTTTCAGCATGCCTATTATCTGCTCTATGACACATCTGGGCCTCAGTACTTGGCCTCCTCAAGGGTGCCATGAGCCACATCTTCAGTGGATAGCCCTTGTCTCCAAGCAGCCAGCCGGAAAGTCTGTTTGGAGGAGTGAAGAGCTGAGGGATGCTGGACTGGTGCAGGATGAAAGAGTCATGGCAGCTGCCAGGGAATTTGGTGCACACATGCATGATGATCTTCCTATGGTTGGAGACAAGCTGCACATTGAGGGAGTGGAAGGTCTTGCAGTTGACAAACACTCCTGGATGATGATGGGTGCCCTGATGGCCACATGTTTGCAGTCGATGATGCCCTGCACCCGTGGGAAGCCAGCCAGAGTGGCAAAGCCGAGCGCCCGCTCAGTAACACTGGCTTCATCAGTGGCAAATTTGATATAATCAGCTGACTTGTCAAACAGGGCATCGGTGACCTGTGTGATGCATCTGTGGGTGACCGACTGCGAGATGCCGCAAATGTCTGTTGCAGATCCCTGAAAAGATCCTGAGGCGAAGAAGTTTAGGGCACTGGTGACTTTGACAGCCACTGGTAAGGCGTGTCCACCCGCTCCTCTGAGCTGCAGGTCTTGCTCCAGCAATGTGCAAATGTCTGCAACGACCTGGCGCGATAGCCTGAGCCTCTTTTGGCACTGCTGCTCAGTCATGTTGAGGAAGCTCATCCTCGGCCTGTATACCCTGTATTGGGGAATCGCCTCCGGCGCGGTGCAGCCCTGCGGCTGGGGCCCTCGGTCCTGTGCAGCATCAGGTGGTTGAGGAGAAGCTTGGTGGTGTTGTTGTTGATGCTGCTGGTGTTGGGGCTCATCGTGGTCCGATTCTGAGGCCAAGGTGAGACAGTATAATTGGCACCCATGCTGATGGAATAGATGGCAGGTCAAGTCGAGATGACAGAAGCAATCTGTCAATGGAGTGATAGATTATACCAATGAGGTGAGACTGGATAGCGACTTTGCTGCAAACACTTGCAGCCTGTAGAAAGCTAAATCTGTGCTGGGAATGCAGTCAGCAACAGTTTCTGCCTGAGGAAAGTGATCAGCTGTGAGGTGGGAGTTTTTATTGTACTTTCCATGCTGTGCACTAATCAGTTGGATCAACGGCCACTCAACTTCCGCCTCAGGTTAACAGACATGGTTCCCGAGCTGCGTGATTCCCGTGGTCATCCAGGGAAATTTGAAAGATACGTTTAAAAAGACTCTTGAGGGTCTGACAAGTACCTGATACTGATTTAAATTAGCTCGCCCGCCTCTGTCGTTTGGGTCACTGCTGTGCCAGCAAACGCGCCCGAGTGAAAGGCACGTGGGGGCGGGATGACGGCGGGTTTACGACCCACTCCATGATATTGTAAATTTCCCACCCGACCCGCCTCCGATCGCGCCCGTACGGACTCCAGAAAATTCCGGCCTATGATAAAGATTCTATGACATTATTCAAAGAGCAGCATGGAGGTTCTTCCAGTGCGCTGGCCAAGATTCCTTCTTAAACCAATTAGACTGAAAGAACAGCTGAGCTGGTTATTCACCTCATGGCCGTGTGTTGGGGGTTCCTGGTGGAGAACGGCTGTTACATTTGCAGACATAATAACTGGCGTTCTGCTTCAAAAAGTCTTTCATTTTGTGAAGTTTGTGAGACAGTTTGATGTGAGAAGTGCAAATGCAAATATTATTATTACTAATGAATCTACGGAGAACGAACTTGCATTTATTTTGTGCCTTATTACATCCTCCGGATATCTCAAAGCGCTTTAGGCTCAATTAATTACTTTTGAAGCTCAGTCACTGTTATAAAGCAGGCAAACATGACAGCCAATTTTCACACAAGGCTCCACAAACAGCAAATGAGAAGAATGACTAGTTAATCTGTTTGCGGTGGTGTTGGTTGAGGAAGGAAAGTTGACCCCTGTTCTTTGAATAGTGCCGTGGGATCTTTTACATGGCTCTTAACAGACAGACTGTGCCTTGATTTAATGTCTTATCTGAAAGAAGGCATCTCTGACAACGCAGCACTCCTTCAATACTGCACTGAGGTGCCAGCCTAGATTATGTGCTTTTGGAGTGGAGCTTGAACTCATCCCCTCCTGCTTCAGCTGACACAGTGGCATTGTTCACGGTGAGATGGGGGAAGGGGTACACTGCTTAATAACTCAGGTACACTAAGCCACAACTGCAATCATCACTCTACTCCCAGCAAAGCCAGGCATGCTTCTGTTCCCAGTGGGATTCATTTCAAATGCCAGCCATTCCATTTTCAGCTGGACAGTCTGATTTTTTTTTTGTTACTGGGCTGCACTTTTTCTTTTCTAACGTTTTAACAGGGCAGCAAAAGTCTGTTTTGTATTTGTGCGGCTGGTTATTGATTAGTTTTTCGGCTCACAGTATCTCACTGTTCCCAGCACCACCTTGGGAGCCGGGGCAGTGTGGTGGTGACATTCTACTCGTCTCCTGACGTTCTTCTCGGAAACATCGCAGCCATTTTGTTTCTGCAGCCTTGTGATTGACATTTGAATTTTGATGCCGAAACTTGAGAAGTGAAAGAGTCGACAGCAGGAGACAGCAGACACCTCTCACTGAATAGGGAAGAGAGTTGCTGCAGCCCCATCTGACACTGGAGGAGTCGGAGGAAGACGCTACACGACAATCCTTTCTTATTGTTTGCCTGGCTGGAGCTGCTGGCTGCCTGCCTATCCCCTTACTGCATTACATCAATCCTGAGGTCAGCAACTGCACAAAGCCTGAAGAATACTACAGAGAGCTGCTTGCACTGAATTTTATTCACGTATATTTGTCTTCTTGCTTTATTACCATCTGCCCCTCTCCGTCTCTGTTACTTCTGGACTGTTTTCCCTTGGGGAAATGTTGCTCACAGCACTGCATTTATTTTTTCATTTATGTATTTTGGCTTAGGCTATTTTTTGAGCAGCCTGTAAAGTTTTTTATACCTTAAAGTTGCTGCAGTGTCTATGGCCATTGGAAACCACATTGACTACTATTCACTCATTACTGTGCCCATTGCCCTGCCTTTATCCGGTCCCTGCCCTGTTTCGGATATGGCAAAATATACCTTCCAATTCTTCCCCTCAAGGGGTGGTTCCCACTATTTCCCTCCCCGGCTGATGGGGTGTTATTCAGGCGCAGCACACCTGACCTGACCCCGTCTGGATTGGTGGGTTGAGGTCATTTGCGTGGCCCACATAGGCCGCTGGCACAGGGCCATGCCTGACAGGGACCTTCGTCTCGGAGTCGTCTGCAGAGTGCCATTGCCTGGACTTTGCAGAGACAAATCACCCTGTCGTCTATCTCCTGCTCGGTATTTCAGATGACTCTTCTCTGGGGAGGGGTTGCCCTTGAGTGCCAACAAAGGTAGCATTCTGCTGTGTTACTGTACACATCAGCACTACAAAGGCACCATCTGCTAATCTGCCTGTGTGCTTTCAGGAAACTTGCATTGCATTTCCTTCCTCTCAGTTTATATGAAATGGGAGCTTAAGTCAGAGGATTTTTGATGAATTTCAAAATGTTTCTTTTATTTCTTTAATTAACGTAGGTTATGAGAGAAATTCCTTAAAAAAGTAAAGGCTAGAAATTCCGTAGCCCCCCGTTTGGGGTGATAACTTTTGAAATCTCGGAAAAGTATCGCTAGGCGATAATCATTTTCTGGTCCCAGGAAATTGAGCTTTAGCGCTTCAAGAGGGAAGTGGAGCACTAAATCAAGCACTAACCACTTCTCTTAGGGCGCTAAAGTGCGAGAGCAGGGCGGTAGTGGCAGAGCGCTGAACAATGTGGATTGCATCGGAGGCTGCTTCCCTCGCTTAAAGGCAAGGACCAATGATGGTGCACAACATACTTCTGCTCAGTTCTGTGTTGCCAGGTGACCTGCGGGACTGCCATTACAGCCCCAAACACTCTGAGTGGCTTGGACATCTCGCAGCAATAAAGCATCGAAAACTTTCGGCAGGCACCAGACTGGTGCAAAGAATAAAGTTTGGCCTACCTGAAAACCACTGCCTTTAATTAGCGCTCCCCAAGCGGCCAGCCGAGGTGACAACACCTCCTCTTCCTGCCGTTGCTGACGCCCGGCGATACAGTAGGGGGCGGGAGGCAATTTCACATCTGGGGGCGATAACAGGGCGCTGCGCACTTTATGATATCATGATCTGCAAGGCACTAGAGGGCGAGGCAGTAAGTGTTAGTGCCAGCGCTAAACAGGCAGGGAAGTTTGCGGGCATCGCTGGATTCGCCGCGCCCGGTCGCTAACCCCTTAGCGCCCCGTTATTGCCCCCCCCCCAGGCACTAACAGGAGGCGCTAAGCAGCCAAATTTCTCCCCCTAAGTCTTTTTTGCTTACCACAGTATTTCCAACCTACCAAGGTTGAATCTTCATAAAATCTCAGCTGGCTTATAAGTTTCAGACCTAAAAATATTCTGCTGTTGAGTACAAAATGCAAGCATGTGACCTCAAGCAATTAAAACATGCTTAAGACTCAGAATCATTGCAATGTAAATGTCTTACATTACCCGTGTATGCAACCTCATGATTTGTCACTCTTTTAAATCTGGGTTAAGCTGAAATCACTTTCCTTGTTTATGCAGTCCTTGTCCATCTTTCCCCGATCTCCATGTTTGAATCCCTCCAATCAGGTTTCCGCCCTGCCACAGTACTGAAACAGCCCTTATCATAGTCACAAATGACATCCTATTTGACTGTGACAAAGGTAAACTATCCCTCCTCGACCTGTCGGAAGCCTTTGACACGGTTGATCACACCATCCTGCTCCAACGCCTCTCCACCGTCGTCCAGCTGGGTGGGACTGCACTCGCCTGGTTCCATTCTTATCTATCTAATCGTAGCCAGAGAATCACCTGCAATGGCTTCTCTTCCCGCTCCCGCACCGTTACCTCTGGTGTCCCCCAAGGGTCTATCCTTGGCCCCCTTCTATTTCTCATCTACAGACTGCCCCTCAGCAACACCATCTGAAAACACAACGTCAAGCTCCACATGTATACTGACGACACCCAGCTCTACCTCACCACCACCTATTTCAACTCCTCCACTGTTTCTAATTTGTCACAGGAATGCCAGTCTGGAATTCTTATCCGATAATGTTTGGGGAAAATCCCACAGAAGTTGCAAAGTTAGAAGTGTTTGTGTTCAACTATGGTCTGATAACGATGATAGCATGAGTTGTTTAAGATAACCAGTGCCATTATTTTATGCATTCTGCTGTATGCTACTCTAAAATAACCATCATCAGTTTTTGTGCTCCTTTCTATTGAAGAGAAGATTTGAGTAATGGCGGCTTCATTTGTATTGCAGAATGCTGCATCAGCAGGGCTGCCTCCATGTGACATTTACAATAACTTGCATTCATATAGCGCCTTTACCGTGGTAAAATGTCCCAAGACCCTTCACAGGAGCATAATCAGACAAAAAAATTGACACGAAGACAAAGGTGGAAACATTAGGACAGGTTGTCCAAATGCTTGGTAAAAGATGTAGGTTTAAAGGAGGAGTAAGAGGTAGAGAGGCGGAGAGATTTAGGGGGGGAGTTCCAGAGCTTAGGGCCTATGCAGCTGAAGACACAGCTGCCAATGGAGGGGTGAAAGAAGTTGGGGATGCACAAGGGGACAGAATTGGAGATCTAGGAGGGTTGTAGGGCTGGAAGAGGTTACAGAGATAGGGAGGGGCGAGGCCATGGCGGGATTTGAAAACAAGGATGCGAATTTTAAAATTCGAGGTATTACCGGACCGGTAGCCACTGTAGGTCAGTGAACATAGGACGATGGATGAACGGGACTTGGTGCGAGTTAGGATATGGGCAACAGCGTTTTGGATGAGCTCAAATTTATGGAGGATGGGAGGTTGGCCAGGAGAGCATTGGAATAAAGGGGAAAATTAGCCCAGTAAAAAATAGGGAATTTGAATAAACACGAAACAGGCCTCAACAACTTCTACTGAATCACGCTGAGACTGTGTTGTGAAAAATTCTGACCTGTGACCAGGACCTTTTGACCACAGAGCAGCAATATTCCTATTCCTTTCTGCAGTCCCCTATATTCTATATATGATTATTAATATTATTAGGGGTAAAAATTCAGTTGGTTGCGCCTCCCGTTAGCGCCTTAAATGGGCGCTAATGGGGCGTTAAGGCGCTAACGCCCGGGCGCAGCGCTGTTTGCGCCGCTCGAGAACTTAACTTGAGATTGTGCGGCGGCGCTAAAACTTACCGCTGCGACCACCTGCGCGCGCAGATTGTGACGTCATTCCGTGGTGCAACGCCCTTGGGGCGCCCCGGAGCGGAAATTGAGTGGCGCCCCCTGCCTTACCGCCTGGCGCTTCCAACGACCGGAAGACTGGAACGTTATCAATCGGTGTGGGGCTGGGGGGGGCGCTATTTAAAGGGGGCCTCTTCCTGTCTTTTTCTGTGGTCGACATTTATGCACCACTCGTTCTGAGAGAGAGAGAGAGATTCGGAGAGAGAGAGAGAGAGACTTCTACATTGACTCAACGCTTTGTGAGGTAGTTTTGCCTAGTTCATCCTAACTTTGCTGCTACTTTCGTTGCTGTACCTCATTACTTTTCTGGCAAAGAGAATATGGGGGCTGCAATGATTGGGGGCGTCGTCCTGCTCCAGCTCAATCGGAGGAGAGTGAGACGCAGACAGAGAGTGGCAATGATGGCCAGACGGAGGAGGGCCATCAGGCGCATGTACAGGAGAGCTTACCCTCCCAGGGTATATCGTGAACAGCTCTCCTACATCCACATGTCCGAGGAGCTGTGTTTGTGAAGGCTGCGATTCAGCAAGGAGGTGGTCACTGAGCTCTGCCACCTGCTGCAGCCAGATCTGCAGCCTCAGCTGAGGTCCAGGACGTCTCTGTCGGTGGCAGTGAAGGTCACAGTGGCTTTGAACTTCTACGCCACTGGCTCATTCCAAGCTGCTGTTGGGGACCTCGCCAATATCTCCCAGTTTGCGGTGCATCGCTGCATCCGGCAGGTCACCAATGCCCTCTTCACAAGGAGACGAGACTTCATCTCCTTCCCTATGACCCCAGACAAGCAGCATGACCGTGCTATGGGCTTTGCGAGGGTAGCGGGCTTCCCCATGGTGCAGGGCGCCATTGACTGCACGCATGTGGCTTTGCGTGCTCCGCGAGAGAATGCAGAGGAGTTCCGGAACAGAAAGGGGTTCCATTCCTTGAATGTGCAGTTGGTCTGTGACCACAGACAGGTGATTCTCGCTGTCAATGCCCACTATCCGGGCAGCTGCCACGATGCTTTCATCCTGCGCCAGAGTACTGTGGCAGAAATTTTCGAGGCACCGCATCAGCCAGTTGGTTGGCTTCTGGGGGACAAGGGGTACGCATTGAGCACCTGGCTGATGACACCGCTCCGTGCGCCAAACACCCCTGCTGAGCTGCGGTACCAGGAAAGCCAACAAGCAACGAGGAACATTATTGAGCGCACAATCGGCGTGCTCAAACAACGATTCCGCTGTCTGGACCATTCCGGAGGAGCCCTGCAGTACTCGCCTGAGCAAGTTTCCAAATTCGTAGTGGTGTGCTGCATGTTGCACAACATGGCAATCCTCAGGACGCAGCCAATGCCACCAGGCCTTGCAGCACCACAAGAGGAGGAGGAGGAAGAGGAGGAACAGGCCGAGGACGATGATCAGCAGCAGCACCAAGGCAGGAGGGCGGCCCACAATGGTCAAACTGCAAGGGCCGTCCGTCAACGACTAATAGCAAGCCGCTTCTAGGGCCCCTGCCAGTGCTACAAACACGAATCAACCCAGCACGCAACCCCTAAGCCGGCCAAGGCACCAATAATTCCAACCACCAGCCATGTATATTTTGAATACAGAAACTTATTTATTGTACAAACTCTGTGTGTGTCAATTCCTCATGACAAACTCATAGAAATAAACACAAAAAAACAGTCAATAACATAACTGGTTCTCACAACCTGGAGATAATGTCCAAAACACTAAACAAAAGTTGGGCCATGAACCTCGGCCTTTAATAAAAAAATGACCAGCATTTTGGCACACCTCCTACTTTTTGCCCTTCGAGGGTGATCTCCTTCCCTTGCGCACTTCCCCCCTTCTAACCCTACTGCTCCTCCGTAATGGGACCTCAGTGGCTGCAGCAAGGCTGGTGGAAGGCTGCTGCTTGTCAGACCCTGACACTGCAGATGCCCCTGAAGGACGGCCTCGACCACTTCTGGGCCTGGAGGGCCCGGCTGCAGACTGCACCAACTCTGCATGGGCGGCAGCAGTCTGTCCTACAGGCGGTGGCAAGTGCAGTGGAGAAGTGACAGTGTTGGCAGCAGGAATGCTGTCATCGTGAGAGAGGACAGCAACTCCCTGCTCGCCCGACACACTGGCACTCCCACGGGGCAGCACTTCAGCATCCGGAGCAATTTGCCGGAGAACAGATTGCTGGCCTGCTGCGGCGCGGTGACAGCCCCGGGGACATGTGCACGAACCATCGAGGATGGCAGCAGTCAGTGCTCGCGTGGCCTCAATCTGAGTCTGCATGAGAGCAGTCTCAGATGGGTTCCTGGCAGCCAGTGACTGAATTGCAGCAGTAAGCTTTAGTGTGGCATCCGCCTGTGCTACAGCGAAGTGCTCCACACTCCTTGCCAGTGCCTCAATGCATTCGGGCACCCTTCCCACTGCACCCATGAGCTCAGTGTGCATGCCCACCGCCTGGCTGTTCATTTCTGCAATCAGCCGCTCCTCCTCTGCGTCCATTGCATTAGGAGTGTCTGGCATACTCTCCCTCTGGGGAGAAGGCTCCCGTTCTTCCCTCCCACCCCCATGGCGTTGCTGCAGCCCGCTGGGTCCTGGAACTTCACCATCATCAGCCCCTTCCCCCCTGCTCCCCCGTTCTTCCCTCCCCCCCCAATGGCATTGCTGCAGCCCGCTGGGTCCTGGAACTTCACCATCATCAGCCCCTTCCCCCCTGCTCCCCTCCGGGGAAGGCGTGTTCCCAGTGTGGCCATGGGCTTCCTCGGGAGAGGGTGGCACTGATGCTCCGGCTTCCTCTTCCTCCTCAGCTGCAGCATCACTCCCAGTGGCAGCTTCAGGGACCATCTCCTCAGCTGGTGAATCACCATCTGAAAGCAGGGAGGTACAAGAGTGGCTTTAGCGTGAGGACAGGGTGGCAGTAAGGGAGGAATAAGTGCAGCGAGTTAGCAAGTTGGATTGAAAGTGTCAAAGGCTGGTATTGTGAGGGACAAGTGGAAGGACAGAGGACAAAAAGGTGATGACCTTACCATTGCTGTCCACAACGGGGTCGGCGTCTCCAGTGGCGACGGGACCGATCACCCGGCTTGCCACAATCCTGTGGACGCGCTCCTCCAGATCGCTGAGGGGTTGCAGCTGAAGCCGCCCTCCACCCGTCCGTTGCTGCTGTCTCCGATTATGAGCCAGCTTAGCCTGCAAGAAAAAGGACAGCATCTGAGTCAATATACAGCCATGGTCTTGCCTGATGTGCCTCCCATAGGTGAATAGCCCTTACTGTATGCAGCCATGGTCTTGCCTGATGTGCCTCCCATAGGTGAATAGCCCTTACTGTATGCAGCCATGGTCTTGCCTGATGTGCCTCCCATAGGTGAATAGCCCTTACTGTATGCAGCCATGGTCTTGCCTGATGTGCCTCCCATAGGTGAATAGCCCTTACTGTATGCAGCCATGGTCTTGCCTGATGTGCCTCCCATAGGTGAATAGCCCTTACTGTATGCAAAGTGTGGAATGTGTGTGTGTGTTTGATGAAAGGGCCATAGGTGTTGCATGAGTGTTGTGCATTGGGGTTTTAAGACCCTCTGGCCATAGACTGAGGTTGAGATGGAGGGATGGAGAGGTATTGAGAAAAAGCCACTCACCCTGACGACCCGAGTGAGGTCGTTGAACTTTTTGCGGCACTGGACATGGGTCCTGGGCACCATGCTCCTGGAGGAGACGCTCTGAGCCACCTCCCTCCACACTCTTCTGAACTCGCGTGGCAAAGGCCTCCTGCCACTCTCCGGGAACAGCATGCATCGTCTGCGCTCCACTGCGTCAACCAGAGCATCCAAGGCCCGCTCGGTGAAGCGATGAGCGCATTCTCTCACCCTCTCCATGCTTGGCAGCAAAATGGATTACAGGTCTCTCCGGGCTGAGATTCAAGGCTGCAATGAGCAGGGTGTGGCTGGGGAGCAAGTGGCCCCCCCCCGCTTTAAGAAGTGTCCGGCGCCAGTGTGTCTGTGTTCCCTCGCTAACTGGCAGCAGCTGCGCTGCGCTCGTGCGCTGAGGTAGCGCCTCACTCCTAGGCCTTTGCGCCTTAAGAGAGGTGTGCAGCGCCTAATTTAGCGCTCCACTCACCTCCCGGGGCGGTAAAAGTGAAGTTTCCTGTCAGTGCCGATAATTAGCGCCAGGCGCTAATATTTGCGCGCGGACGATATTTGCGCCCCAAATGGGGCGCGACCTAATTTCTACCCCTTAATGTCTAATTTGTGCTTTGTAGCTGTGTTAAATAATTTGACACTTAACTTTGGCTCACAGAAAGCAAAAAAAGCATCTGTTTTATTTTATAACTGCCAGGTTTTATTGGTTTTCGTGTCCATTAACTCAAAATATGGTCTGACTCCAATAAATCCACTTGGCCTATTCTGTGTGCCAAAGAATCAGAGGCCTAGAAATGGGCCATGGGCCAAAGCTAACGTTCGCCTGAATTCATAGCACAGGCAGCATTGGTATTTTGGTGCTGCCTGCTACTTTAAATTAGTGCAGCGCTAAATTTACCGTGCAATACTCTTTTTTCCGGCGCTACTCTCAGCAGGAGGCCCAATGTAGCGTGTCCGTAGCATCCCTGGAGCAAGAACAGCGTTGTCTTAAAGCAAGGCTGTCATTTTAGAAAGTAGTGTCCGTCCCTTAAAGGGAAACTGCCTTCTAAAATGAAAAAAATAGAAATCATTTAAAAATAGGCAGTTTTTAGTCCTTAGAGCTCAACTGCCTTCTGGAAAAAAACCATTAAAAATAATTTCCAAATGGCAGTCTTCAGCTCTTAATGCAGAATTGCTTTCCGCACCTAAAATTTTTTTTAAAGTGCTTCAGCACTAACACAAGTGGCTGAACAAGCCAGGGAAGGGGCACCCAGGGTCTCGCACGCAGCACTCCAGCTTTGTGCAAGGGATCAACACTGGAAGAGAGGTCCTCAACCCACAGCGGGCCAGGAGGCCTTCCAGAAAGAAGGATGTGGGACCAGATCACCAAGGCTGCCACTGCCAGCAGTGTCACCCCCACCACCTGGCTCCAGTGCCCAAAGAAGCTTCATGACCTTCAGACCAGTGGTCAAGGTCAGTGAATGCATCTTCAAAAGCCGTCTCCTACTAACTGCATCACTAGCCTCACACACTGCTCAATGCACGACCCCCACCCCCAATCACTGACCTACCAACAATCTGTCATCAACACGAGGCACATCTCCCATTCCTAGCTTCACCTCACCCCCTTGGAGGAGATGGTACTGCCCATTCTTGGCAGGGGCATGGTTGAGCCCTTGGCCAGCGGCGGGGCTGAAAGAATACACGATACTGGTATCCTCATATGTTATCCTCCTTCTCGCGTGCACCTCTTGCTTTCCCACCCTCCCCTCACTATAAACCTACCCTTGTGCCTTCATCATTTCACACACCCAAGAAATCCAGCCTGCCCAGTCAGTGGTTGATCAAGAAGAGGGAGAGGAAGAGAATTCAAACTATACTTTCCTGCTTGTTTACGCACTGGGAATTAAGCTCTCTACCATTTCATGACTGTTACACTGCATTTAAAGCAAGTTTTTGTGTGACCTCGTACAATATGAAAACTATTTCCACGTTCAATAATGCTAAACAATAATTTTATAAAACACTAAAAGGAAATTTCAGTTGAATTAACACTGTTTCTTTGGTTTTCTTTTTTTCATGATGCTTCAATTTTTTTAATGCATTTTGAAGCTTCCTGTGTCAGGCTTTGGTCAACAGTGCTGATGCTTCTAGTTGTACAGGCTTGGTGTTAGCTCAGAGTTAAGTAATAATGGATAAGGATTTGAATTGTAGCGGAGAGTAAAGGGCAAGTAACCTGAGCTGAAGGATGAAAACTGACACGCTGTCCTCAATCCTCAGTACTGTACAGGTGGAGCCCATTATTATTTGACAACGGTTTCTGCTGTCGTTGGAGCTGCTGCTTCTGGTCTTTCTGGTGCTTCCTACCTTTCAAAAAATACTGACTCAAGGTCGAAATGTTCAGAAAAGCTCTGTCGCTACTGATGCTTCATCCTGTATTAAAGTGTTTTCTAAAGGGGTCCTCAGTTGGACCTGATTAGAAGCGAGATTCAACATATGGGCAGATATTACGATTTATTGCTCCTGGCGCATGACGGGAACGCATATCGGGAATTCAGGAGTGGTGGTATGCTCACCCAATTTGTGGTCCACACAATTGTCCAACCATTAATATTAATTGATGCGAATAAGTGGAAAATAGTGCAAGCCAGGTGTGATAAATGATAAAATGACCCCATAGTAGTTTAGACAACCCCAGTGGTATTTTCTGGAGTGCTCCTCTGTGCCATGTCTTGTTTAATCCTCTGCTTGCATTGTAGGGGCATTACCACCCCAGAAAAGTAGTTGATAAACCTTTTCTGCAGTATTTTGTAAATGTGCACATTGATGATACAGTTCATGTGGAAAAGAAATCATTGCATTGTGAAAATGTCACTTCACGTGATGCGTGAGTATTTTGATTACCCACCCTGGGGAAAATACTGACAATCCCTCTTTACAGTGACGTTCATTGGATGTTCTATGCTAACGTAACTTAACATATTACAACACAAAATACAACTATTCTTTTCTTCAGCGTCTTTACAGATATGGGGCTCACTGTAAAAAAAAACATTAGTAACATCAGCTTGTAACCTTTCCGAGCTGCTCAGCTGGAATGGCAAGTATTACTGGAGCAGCAAAAGATTAGCGGGATTTGTACAACAATGGAGAGGTCAGAGGTCTTTGACTGCTGGACGAAGTCCTCAAAAGACAAATTAACCATTCAAAAAATTTAAACCTTACAAAGAAATAGCATGCTGGGAATATCGTTGTCACTGGGTTACGATGCGAGTCTGGCTGTGACTGGACTATTGTTCCAGTGTGTTTTCAACTGAATGGCTAGCTCATGGATTTAGCAACTGATACCAGCTGCTATTCACTTCAGGCCCTAAGGTTCAAATTCAGGCCAAAGATCAAAGGTGAACGTCTCCTTTCACTTGCTATTTCTCAAGGTTGTGGTTAATACCTGTAATTTTTGCGAGCCTCAGTTTAATCCTCCCATGAGTGTAAAAACACCCCACATTCAACAACAGTGAGAGCAGTTGCAGCCTAAGAATCCTAGGATGGAGAGTGGAACACAAGAATGTGGTAATACCCATTGGTTGTGGTATGTGTGCTTGTATATATGTGTGTGTGTGTGCACTTATTTCTAATTACTCTGAGAATTTCGTCATCAGAATCATAGAATCAGAGAATGGTTACAACACAGAAGGAGGCCATTCGGCCCATCGAGCCCGTGCTGGCTCTCTGCAAGAGCACTTCAGCTAGTCCCAGTTCCCCGCCCTTTCCCCGTAGCCCTGCAAAATTTTTTCCTTCAGGTACTTATCCAGCTCCCTTTTGAAAGCCATGATTGAGTCTGCCTCCACCACCCTCTCAGGCAGTGCATTCCAAATCCTAATCACTCGCTGTGTAAAAAAGGTTTCCCTCATGTCGCCTTTGGTTCTTTTGCCAGTCACCTTAAATCTGTGTCCTCTGGTTCTCGACCCTTCCGCCAATGGGGACAGTTTCTCTCTATCTACTCTGTCTAGACCCATCATGATTTTGAACGCCTCTATCAAATCTCCTCTCAATCTTCTCTGCTCTAAGGAGAACAACCCCAGCTTTCTAGTCTATCCACATAACTGAAGTCCCTCATCCCTGGAACCATTCTCGTAAATCTTTTCTGCACCCTCTCTAAAGCTTTCACATCCTTCCTAAAGTGCGGTGCCCAGAATTGGACACAATACTCCAGTTGAGGCCAAACCAGTGTTTTATAAAGGTTCATCATAACTTCCTTGTTTTTGTACTCTATGCCTCTATTTATGAAGCGGAGATGCCGGTGTTGGACTGGGGTGGACAAAATTGAGAGGTCGCACAACACCAGGTTATAGTCCAACAGTTTTATTTGAAATCACAAGCTTTCGGAGCTATCGATTGCTCCTTCCTCAGGTGAAGTAAATTAGATACAGAATCGCCAAAGCATATATAGATAGAAAACAAAGCATGTGTACCTTACAATTGCAGACCACTAAATTAAATCATCCTGACTATCTGCCGAGGTGTGATAAAGTTAATTAAGTCAGCCAGGAAGGTACCACATCAAAGACATAGCAAGATACAACTGAGACAATGAGGTGTAGTCGCAGGGGTTCTAACGTGTCAAAAGCTGCCGTCTGTATGTAAAACGAAAAGCTTTAAAATTTTTACTTTTTTACTGGGAAAATTTTTACTTTTTTACTGGGAATCACATCTGTGAACAAGCTAACGACGACTCGAGTCCGGATCACGTCATGTATCGTGACATAAACCCAAGATCACGATTGAGACCGTCTTCATGAGTGCGGAACTTGGCTATCAGTTTCTGCTCGATGATTTTGCGTTGTCGTGTGTTTCTAAGGTTGCCTTGGAGAACGCTTACCCGCAGATCCGAGGCTGAATGTCCTTGACTGCTGAAGTGTTCCCCGACTGGGAGGTAACAATCCTGCCTGGCGATTGTTGCGCGGTGCTCGTTCATACGTTGTCTCAGTGTCTGCATGGTCTCGCCGATGTACCATGCCGCGGTGCATTCTTTCCTGCAACGTATGAGGTAGACAACGTTGGCCGAGTCACATGAGTATGTACCATGTACCTGGTGGGTAGTGTCCTCACGTGTGATGGTGGTATCTGTGTTGATGATCTGGCATGTCTTGCAGAGTTTGCCATGGCAGGGTTGTGTGGTGTCGTGGTCGCTGTTATCCTGAAAGCTGGGTAATTTGCTGCAAACGATGGTACTTACCCAGCTTTCAGGATAACAGCGACCACGACACCACACAACCCTGCCATGGCAAACTCTGCAAGACATGCCAGATCATCAACACAGATACCACCATCACACGTGAGGACACTACCCACCAGGTACATGGTACATACTCATGTGACTCGGCCAACGTTGTCTACCTCATACGTTGCAGGAAAGAATGCACCGTGGCATGGTACATCGGCGAGACCATGCAGACACTGAGACAACGTATGAACGAGCACCGCGCAACAATCGCCAGGCAGGATTGTTACCTCCCAGTCGGGGAACACTTCAGCAGTCAAGGACATTCAGCCTCGGATCTGCGGGTAAGCGTTCTCCAAGGCAACCTTAGAAACACACGACAACGCAAAATCATCGAGCAGAAACTGATAGCCAAGTTCCGCACTCATGAAGACGGTCTCAATCGTGATCTTGGGTTTATGTCACGATACATGACGTGATCCGGACTCGAGTCGTCGTTAGCTTGTTCACAGATGTGATTCCCAGTAAAAAAGTAAAAATTTTCCCAGTAAAAAAGTAAAAATTTTAAAGCTTTTCGTTTTACATACAGACGGCAGCTTTTGACACGTTAGAACCCCTGCGACTACACCTCATTGTCTCAGTTGTATCTTGCTATGTCTTTGATGTGGTACCTTCCTGGCTGACTTAATTAACTTTATCACACCTCGGCAGATAGTCAGGATGATTTAATTTAGTGGTCTGCAATTGTAAGGTACACATGCTTTGTTTTCTATCTATATATGCTTTGGCGATTCTGTATCTAATTTACTTCACCTGAGGAAGGAGCAATCGATAGCTCCGAAAGCTTGTGATTTCAAATAAAACTGTTGGACTATAACCTGGTGTTGTGCGACCTCTCAATTCTATTTATGAAGCCCAGGATCCCGTATGCTTTTTTAACCGCTTTCTCAACCTGCCCTGCCACCTTCAACAATTTGTGCACATATACCCCCCGGTCTCTCTGTTCATGCACCCCCTTTAGAATTGTACTCTTTAGTTTATATTGCCTCTCCTCATTCTTCCTACCAAAATGTATCACTTCGCATTTTTCTGCGTTAAATTTCATCTGCCACGTGTCCGTCCATTCCACCAGCCTGTCTATGTCTTCTTGAAGTCTATCACAATCCTCCTCACTGTTCACTATACTTCAAAGTTTTGTGTTATCTGCAAATTTTGAAATTGTGCCCTGTACACCCAAGTCCAATTCATTAATATATATCAAGAAAAGCAGTGGTCCTAGTACCGACCCCTGGGGAACACCACTGTATACCTTCCTCCGGTCCGAAAAACAACCGCTTACCACTACTCTCCTGTCACTTAGCCAATTTTGTATCCATGCTGCCACTGTCCCTTTTATTCCATGGGCTTCAACTTTGCTGGCAAGCCTATCATGTGGCACTTTATCAAAGGCCTTTTGGAAGTCTATGTACACCACGTCAACTGCATTGCCCTTATCAACTCTCTCTGTTACCTCATCAAAAAACTCGATCAAGTTAGAAGTGCAGCAACACAGAAG
Organism: Squalus acanthias; assembly: GCA_030390025.1. NCBI lineage: Eukaryota > Metazoa > Chordata > Chondrichthyes > Squaliformes > Squalidae > Squalus > Squalus acanthias. The sequence continues at coordinate 150,919,214 of CM059426.1, read as the reverse complement.
CACTAGAATCATAGGTATGTAGAGGCCTGACAGAGGCCACTGAAGTTCATCGGCAGGTCCCAAAGTCGAAATTGAAGTGATCTTAAGATACCATCTTTATTTCTTGGTATCTATTATCATGGCCTGGATTTTGCAGTAAAAATAACGGTAAGGCTATCAGCTCTCTTCGTTATTAAAGTGTAAATCTGACAGAAACTTCTGGAGACTGCGCATGCACAGTTAAATGTGGAAATCAGGAAGTTGCTGTCCGAGTTGCCCTGGTCCTCCAGAAGGTTCACTATTACAGTATCTCACTGAGAGACTCAGCATTGAAACACATGGAAGTTGTGGCACTTATATGATAGATACCCACTAAACATGTTAGAAAAAGTAACAGCATGATAAATCTTAATTACTGCCAAAAAACCTCTTTGGCACTTTACAGGTGTGGAGTCTCATTCCTTCAGATTTTGATTATTGTTGAAGATTAAATTAAAAATTGAATTTTTAAAAACTTTTTCTTTCTGTCTCTTTTATCTCTCTCTTAATCCCATCTTTTTTCCCTCTCTTTATTTCGCTTTCTGTACATGATTTTACATTGAATTAAATATTCTAACTGACACTTCCTGGTTCAGACTCTGCATAGCGCAGTAAGAATTCTTCAATCTGATTGGTTAAGGAGATACACAGTTGCTTTCCCTGTTCACACAGGCCCCAGATCCGCTGCAGAGGGCACCACGCTGTTTTTCCTTTCTAATTTACAGTAAGTTCCAATGAAAAATCCCATATAACATCTGTGGGCAAGTGTAAGTGTTATGAATGGCTGGTGCCATTCGTTTGCCGCGGACTGCAAAACCCGGGCCTATATTTCTTGCCTTGCTAATAGTACAACTAGACTAAATTCAACATAAAATTGAAAACTCGTTCTTCATAATCCCTAGAGATCTCCAGTACAATCTATTCCAATAGAATTTTAATAAGGATTATCGTTTCCTGGGAATCCACATGAGATACAAATAGCTTATGGCAATGTCAGAGATATTTAAAATAACTTATTATAAAAGAGGCTGCAAAAGGTTAAAACAAGACTCAACTTGTAATAGTTTGAAGGAAATAACACATTGGAATGTACCGAATTATGAGACTACTGGGATCCATCTGCCCTATCTTAAAATTTGAAAAGTATCACACACCACTCTATTCCTCATACACTTCAATAACTTTCTCTGCCAAATATTTGTCCACTTCCCTCTTGAATTTGCTGGCACTATCCAACTCTACTGCGTTCTAAGGGAATCGGTTCCATTCACCACACTGTAACAAACCTGTAAAGTCTCTATTGACTGCAGACTGTAAACCTACAAAGTGAGGACCTGTGGAAAGTGCAAGATTATTGTAGTGTGTTGAGGGCCAGGACAACTTTCGTTGGAAGTCCTAAGTTCACTTTCAGGTTTAACTCTGTAGTTAGGATGTTTTATGATTTTTCTGTCAAGCAGTTGGGGTGTCTGCGCAGGAATGTACTTCTGATAAGCTTGGCGCTGATTTTAACTCCAGGTGGATTCCCCGCTCAGGCCTGAGTTAAAATTACAGTCGGGTCTCAATGATGTCATCGGGCTGCAACATACATATGTAAAGAAGGACCCTGTTGGCTTCGGGCGCGAGTCTTTGCTGCCTGCTCAGGAGAGCAGATTAAAATTGCAGATGTTGCGATCATGGTAGCTTTCGGGCGGGTAAGAGCCAGGGCGATTTTAACTGCCCACCCGTCAGGTTTCTGCTGAGCGAGTAGGGTTAAAATCGCCTCAGGGAGGAATGCCCAAACATCTAAGGGCCGATTTTAACACCAGGCGGAGAACGGGCATTCTTGATGGCGTGAAGCCTGAGCCATTTTGAGGCCTGAGCCTTATTTATATGCCTCTAGTGAGCTGTGGGCATCAAGCGGGTTCCCTGCTACAGCTCATCGGTTGTGGGAGGGTGGTAAATCGGCTGGCTCCCTCACTGAGCCATCTTACAGTCGGAGCCTGGGGTGTGGAAGCGATCATGGGGGGCTCGAATGGGTGGCAGTGAGCCGGAGTTTTCTTTGTTGACCTCCTGGCCCAACCAAAATAAATTCACATTTCCTGGGTTGTTTTTTGAGTGGCCTCCGTTGGTCCATTTAAGGAGGGCTGGGAGGGCTCCTCACCGCCTGGTACAAATGGGCGGAGCATGCACAGCCTTCCAGATAGGAGAAGAGACAACTGGAAAAAATAGTGATGAAATTTCCCCACTCCACAATTAATGGTATAAGTGCCATTGTTTTAATCACAATTAATGGTGTAAGTGTTGTTAATTTAATCACAATTAATGGTGTAAGTGTCGTTTTTTACCTCGCACTGAGCCACATAAGGCGACATTAGGTCAGATAACCAAAAGTTTGGTCAAAGAGGTTAAGGAGACTCTTAAAGGAGGAGAGAGGGGTAGAGAGGCGGTGAAATTTAGGGAGAGAGTTCCAGAGCTTAGCGTTTAGGCAGCTGAAGGCACGGCCACAAATGGTGGAGCGATGTAAGTCAGGGATGTGCAAGAGGCCAGGATTGGAGGAGCGAAGAGATCGCGCAGGGTTGTGGGGCTGGGGGAAGTTACAGAGATAGGGAGGGACGAGGCTACGGAGGGATTTAAAAACAAGGATGAGAATTTTAAAATCAAGGCATTGCCAGACTGGGAGCCACCGAGCACAGGGCTGATGGGTGAATGGGACTTGGTGCGAGTTAAGAAAAGGGCTGCAGAGTTTTGGATGAGCTCAAGTTTACGGTGGGTGGAAGATGGGAGGCAGGCCAGGAGAGCATTGGACTAGTCGAGTCTAGACGTAGCAAAGGCATGGATGATGGTTACAGCAGCAGATGAGCTGAGGCAGGGGCAGAGTCGGGCGACGTTACGGATATGGAAGTAGGTGGTCTTGGTGATGGAGAGGATATGGTTTCAGAACCATTTCAGGGTCAAATAGTACACCAAGGTTACGAACCAGTCTGGTTCGGTCTCAGTCAGTGGCCAGGGAGAGGGATGGAGTTGGTGGCTAGGGAGTGGAGTTTGTGGAGGGGAGCGAAGACAACGATGGACAAGCAGCGTAACAAATCAGAGGCAGTGGAGGGGTCGAGAGAAGTGGTGGTGAGGTAGAGCTGGTGTCGTCAGCGTACATGTGGAACTTAACGTTGTGTTTTCGAATAATGTCACCAAGGGGGCAGCATGTAGATGAGAAATAGGAGGGGGCCAAGGATAGATCAAAGATTATCCTACAATTAATGGTGTAAGTGCTGTTGTTTGGTGTCAATATGCAGGTATGTAACGGCACATACATTCACACTGTAATTCTGCAACGTAATTCTGATCAGGTGATAGTATGAGGATAGGATGTAAAGTAATGTACAATCTCACCAGTTTGCTCCTCCTGTTGTACTGAGGTTATTTTAATTTGAAAGGATTTATTAAAAAAGCATATTTTTCCTAAATAAATTGCTCCACAAGGAGCTGTTGCTGAACATTATACACAGGGAAGGTGCATACCTTGGATCAAGTATTGTAAATAATGACACAGGTCGCAAAGCCTACCTTGGCTTTTTTGCAACACTACACAAAACTCACAGCACAACACAGGCTGAGGAAAAACCACGCATTGCAGTCTTATGTGAGTTGTGGTTATTGTGTAAAAAACAATCCTTCTGCAGCCTCTCTGAAGAATATGGGTATTAGCCTTTAGCCTGCTGAAAATCAGAAAATTGAATGCAGTGTTCAACGTGCAATGGATCAATGGCTGTGATGTGAGATAGAGGCTGCGAAATTCGGCACCTTAGCGCCGGTAGTTAAGACTGCATTTTTTTTTAAATGGCGTCCGCCTTGCTTCTGCCCACTTCCAGTGCAGCTTGCGCTGTTTGCCATCTTGGTGAGGGCAATAGCATTGCGGTACGTGCGTGCCCCGGCTGTATGCAGAGCAGGCAGATCGTGACATCAGTCAACGTGTAACGCTGATTTGACGCACGACCTGCCATTTTCGACGTCACTGCTCCATTCAACAGCCTCTCCTAAACACGCACAGCTGCATGTCCATTCAGCTGCACGAGGGATCCCCCAACAGCGCTTATTAAAGGGAAACATCCAACTTGCAGCTAAGTTGATTATTGCTTTTGTGCTGGTTCTTGCAGTGTTTGTAGGAGTACTGGGTTGCCGAAAGACATTTAAAAAGTTGTTAAATTGTGCAGGGAGTGCTGCTGGACGTTGGGAAGGCGTTGGCTGCTATTGGAAGGCCTCTGAGTACACCACTTGCTCCCAGTCACGAGGGTTCTACTTGCAGTCCCCCTTGCTTTGCAGTATGACAGGGAGATGGAGCTGAGGCAGCAAAGAAGACAAGCTGCTCGCAGAGGGAGAAGGAGGAGGGCTCTCAGCAGGAGGCCTTACCCACCTAGGGTTTTCAGGGAGCATTTCTCCTACCTACACCTAAGCCAGGAGCAGTGTGTTCGGCGGCTTCTCTTCACCAAGGAGGTGGTCACAGAGCTCTGCCACCTCCTGCAACCAGATCTGCAGCCTCAGAACAGGGCGGTGACGGCTCTGCCAGTGGCCCTCAAGGTGACCGTGGCCCTGAATTTTTTCGCTAGCGGATCCTTTCAGGCTGGAACAGGCAACAGTTCGCCATCCATCGCTGCATCCAGGAGGTCACAGAGGCTCTAAGAGAGGGGACTTCATTGTCTTCTCTCCAAACAGAGAGCAGCAGAAGGAGCATGCATGTTGGTTTGCCAGGAGAGTGGGCTTCCCCATGATGCAGGGCACCATCAACTGCACACACGTGGCTTTGCGGGCGCCGCATATCAATGGTGAGATGTTCCGTAACCACAAAGGGCTCCACTCACTTAAAGTGCAGTTGGTGTGCGACCACGCCCAGCACATCATGATGGTGAATGCCCGATATCCTGGCAGCAGTCATCATGCCTTCATCCAGCGCCAGTCCACTGTACCAGCAATCTTCCAGCCGCCATGTCAAACCCGAGGGTGGCTGTTAGGCGACAAGGGTTATCCACTCTACACCTGGCTGATGACTCCCCTCCGCAACCCCACCACTCTTGGCCATCGGGGTGCTCAAGCAACGGTTCTGCTGCCTTGACCGCTCAGGAGGAGTCCTCCAGTACTCGCTGGAGCGGGTGTCCCAATTCGTGGTGGTCTGCTGCATTCTCCACAACTTGGCCATGATGAAGGTGCAGCCCTTGCCACCACAGGTTCCACGACCACCTAAGGAGGAGGAGGTGGAGGAGGAGAAGGGAAGAGGCAGCCTACAAGTTCACGCTCCGGACGGGCTGTCCATGAGTGCAACATCAGATTCCGCTTTCCCTGAATGAAACCCCAGATCTCCGTTGCTCAACACTTCCCCACCTTACCTTCACTCTGTCACAGAACATCACACGTCATCTTGGCCACACTGCTGAAATGAAAGCCACCACAAAACGAACATTCGAAACATAATTTATAAATGATTCATTCCAAAACTACATAACAATGTCAAATAATCACTCTTGTGCATTCCCTTAGTGCCTCTCTTTTGTGTACTTTTGCCTGTCCCAGTGCTCCTACAAAGTGCCACCCCAGTGGCTGCAGCATGACTGTTGGAAGGCTGCTGACTTTCAGTGGGGAGACTGCAGATGGCCTTGCAGGATGACCTCGAGCAGCTCTGTGCCTAGAAGCCTGGCTGTAGACTGCACCACCTCGGCCTGGGCAGCAGCAGTCTGGGCTCCCTGGCTGACAGACAAAAGCAAGGGCACTGGCGGAGTGGCAGGGGTGGGAGGACGAATGCTGTCATCTTGAGAGAGGACAACAGGTTCGTGCTCCACGGAGCCACTGCCACTCCCCCGGGGCGGTGCCTCAGTAATCCTAGTGATCTGTTGAGGACAGATTGCTGGATTGCTGTGAGACTCTGCAAGCCCCTTTCCACACTGGTAAATGCAGCCATGATGACAGCCATCTGAGCTTGCGTGGCAGCAAGCTGACCTTGTATGACAGAAGTCTGAGCTTCCACTGCAGCACTCAGAGGTTGTGTGGCTTCCACTTGCGCTGCAATGGAAGCTGAGACATCGCCCATCAGACCCTGCATCATGGTTGTATCCACAAGTGCTCTAATGGAGTTGCCCATTGCTTCCATCCTGGAAATCATGGGCTCCAAGCTCCGCGCAAAGCCCTGTGCAGGGTTGGAGCTGGAATCCTGCCATGTTCCTTGACAGTGACAAGAGGCTCTATGGAAAGGCTTGTCAATGCACCAAGCATTTCTGTGTGCATGCCCATCACCCTTCTTCTGAAGGCCGCCCCATCGAAGTCCTCATTTGACTCCTCTGCAGCAGAACTCGTGTGCGACCTTGCCCTCCGGGGAGCTGGCATTTGTGCTACCCATTCCCCCTGCCCTAGCTGCAGGCCACTTGTGCCCGGTGATTCACCGCGTGCAGATTCCGCCTCTATACTACCCTCTAAAGTACGCGCAGTGCCAGTTTCTGAGCTGGTGCCTGCGAGTCTCAGATCGAGTGATGGTGTCTCTTCTTTTCCGTCACTCTCCTCTTGCTCTTCCTGCACTGGCTGGGCTGGTTGGAGTTCTTGGGTATCTGAAAGTAGAAAGGCACAAGGGCAGGGTTTTGGTGAGGGGAGGGGGGGAAAGCAAGATGTGCATTCTTACACCATCAGCAGCTTGTAAGTGAGAAGCGATTGTGCCAGGAGGGGGAAGTGGGATGTGAGAAGGAGGATTAGGTATGAGCATATCATCATCATCAATGCTTTCAGCTCGTCGAACGCCACGGCCTCAGTGACGGCTCCTCCAATGATGTCTCACACTGTCTCCTCCAGCTGGGTCATGTTATGCAGCCGTGCCTGCCCCTGCCTGTTAGCTGCTGCTGGTGCCGGATATGCACCACCTTGGCCTGCAAGAGAAAGGGAAGTGTGTCGGTGAGTGTGTTGAAATGTGTTTGGGTGGTGTGCCTGTCATGGTTGAATAGCTGGCAGTGTGTGCAAGGTGTGAGATGTGGGTGTGAGGCTTGCAACAGTGGTAAGTGTGTGAGGGTGAGGTGAAACTATGATTGTGAGGTATGAGTCGTGATTGATAGAGATTGTTGGTAGGTGAGTGATGGGGGTGTGGTGCATTAAGCAGTGTGTGAGGCTAGTGGTTCAGATGGTAGGATATGGCATTTGCTGAAGCCCTCACTCACCTTGACCAGCCATGTGAGGTCATTTTGTGGCACTGGATCCAGGTCCTGCGGACAACACTCATCACAGTGATGGATTGAGCGATCTCCTCCCAGATTATTCTGCAGTTCAACCTTAAAGGCCTCTTGCAGGTAAAGGACATCCTGTCGTTATTTGAACCCCAGGTCCAAGGTCTCCAGTGCTGCATCTGAAAAACGTTTTGCCCTTTCTCTAGGGTGTTGCGCCATGCCTTGCTTTCACCTGAAAATGAGGTGCTTCTGCAACAAAACACCTCCCCTTTATGGAGTGGAGAGAGCCTAGGCCAAACTTTATTGGCCAGAAGGCTGCACTTGATGTTGGCCCCCTCGTTGAGCGCTAAGCGTTTAGCGCTGAGATCAGCGCTGCTATCGTGTAAATGAGCAGGCAGCACGAATATTCCTGCTGTCTGCACCACTTAGAACAGGCGCAGGCAAATGGCGCTTGGTGGTGCCCCCGCCCGTTTCCGGCCCTTATCCAATTTCTAGGCCATGGACTTTTTTTTTCCCATTTATTTTATATATACTTTTTTCCCTCTCTCACATGGCAGCTGTCTTTCATTCTGCCATTGCCATTTACACTTCATCTAGAGCCATCTTTTGTTTCTTAACTTGTCCCATTACCATCTCCTTTTGCCTTGCACCATCTCTTAATCTCTCTTACTGTCTCTTAATCTCTCCTGCCTTCCATCCTATCACAGACCTTCCCTTTTGTTCTTTCCTCCCCCCTTTCCCTGCCCCTGCATTTGCTTAAAAACCTGCTCCATCTCCAGCTTTTTCCAGTTCTGACGAAGGGTCATCGACCTGAAATGTTAACTCTGTTTCTCTCTCCACAGATGCTGCCTGACCTGCTGAGTGTCTCCAGCATTTTCTGTTTTTATTTCAGACTTTCAAAAGGCATTTGATAAAGTACCACAAAACAGACTTATTCAGAAAAAGCGCATGGAATTAAAGGGATGGCGGTAACTTGGGTATGTAATTGGCTAAGGGATAGGAGGCAGGGAGTAGAGGTGAAGGGATGTTTTTCTGACTGGAGAGAAGTATATAGTGGGGTCCCCCAGGGTTCGGTATTAGGACCATTGCTTTTCTTGTTATATTTAAATGACCTGGACTTAGGTACAGGGAGCACTATTTCGAAGTTTGGGGGTGATACAAAACTTGGCAAAGTAGTAAATAGTGAGCATGATAGTAGCAGACTTCAGGAGGACATAGGCAGACTGGTGAAATGGGCAGACACATGGCAGATGCAATTTAATGCGGATAAGTGTGAAGCGATGCACTTTGAGAGGAACAACATGGAGAGGCAGTATAATCTAAATTGTACTATATTGAAGAGCGTGCAAGAACAGAGGGGCCTGGGGGTACATATTCACAAATCTCTAATGGTGGCTCCGCACAACTTCCGCCCAGCTGCTGCCTGTTGCGCTCCAGGAAGGAAGTGGAGCACTTGATTTAGCCCTGCACTTCCTTCCTGGAGCGCAAAACCCGAATTTTTTAAACTTTGAAAGACATTAGCACCTGGCGCTAATTTTTTCAACTTTTAAAAGTTATCGCCCTAAACTGAATTTCTCCCCCTATGATTCTATATCCATCACAAACACTACTTTTGATGACAGAAAATGTTAGATTTTTAATTGTCGGTTTCCAAGCTCAATGGCCACTGTTCCAGGTTCCATAGGTCTACAATGTTCCATCGTCCGATCTCTGATGAGATTACACATAGATCTAGACGCTGTCGCATTCACACATACACTCCTCTTTCTCACAGCCCAGTAACTTCTCTGAAGACATTCTGTAATATTGGGCATGACAAGATATAATGGAGCGAATACAGTTTCGAATAGCAATTTTATAGATGCGCAGGGGGAAAAATTCAGTTGGTTTGCGCCTCCCGTTAGCGCCTTAAGAGGGCGCTAATGGGGTGCAAAGCAACTAGTGCCCGTGCGTGGCGATGTTTGCGCCACTCACGAAATTAACTCGACATTTTGCGGCGGCGCTAAACACTACAGCCACGATCTCCTGCGCCGGCAGATCGTGACGTCAGTCGAGTGTGCAACGCCCCGGTAGCGCCCCGGACCGGATATTGAGCCTTACCGCCTGACGCTAGCAACGACAGGTTGAGGGGAGCGTTTTGCAGTCAGGAAGGGACTGGGGGAGCGCTATTTAAAGGCAAACACTTCCTGCCTTTTTTTGTTGGTGACATTTTTGCACAACACATTCTGAGAGAGAGAGAGAGAGAGAGACTGACTTCTGGAGAGATTCAACGCTGTGTGAAGGAGTTTTGGGTACTGAGCAGCACTTTGCAGGTTCATTTTGATTTGCCCTTCCTTGTATCGATTTAGAAGAGACTGTGGGGGCTGCACTCTGAGCTCTTTCCCATGGCCTCTCCATTGTTCTTTCCAGCAGATTTGATGTACAGATCTCTCCAGGCCGAGATTCAAGGCTGCAATGAGCAGGATGTGGATGGAGAGCAAGATCAACCCTCCCCTTTAAGAACTGGCCGGCGCCATTGTGTGTGTGTTCCATTGCTGACTGACATTACATGAGCTTCGCCAGCGCTCTGAGGTAGCGCCTCGCTCCTTGGCCTTTGCGCCTTAAGACAGGTGTGAAGCGCCTGATTTAGCACTCCAATCACCTCCAGGGGCGATAAAAGCCAAGTTTGCAGTCGGAGTCCATAATTAGCGCCAGGCGCTAAACTTTGCGCCCGGCCGATAATCGCGCCCCAAACGGGACGATACTGAATTTTTCCCCCGCACAGTCCAAATTAGGACTGGGAGCGAAACTGTGGGGGCTAAATTCGATAAGGCCCGAAAACGGGCACGGGGATCGCGATGTGCGATCTGACCATGCCCGTTGAAAGTAATGCAGGCAGCATGTGAAATTCATGCTGCCTGCTAATTAACATGATTGAAGCGCTGAGCCCAATGCTGAACGCGCTGCTGATTGGCTGAGCGCTCAGCGGGGGCCCCAATTTCATGGGAAGGTCTGTGATAGGATGGAATGCAAGAGAGATTAAGAGACATTTACACTTCATCTAGAGTCATCTTTTGTTTCTTAACTTGTCCCATTACCATCTCCTTTTGCCTTGCACCATCTTCCCTTTTGTCTCTTAATCTCTCCTGCCTTCTATCCTATCACAGAGCTTCCCTTTTGTTCTTTCCTCCCCTCCCCCCTTTCCCTGCCCCTACACTTGCTTAAAAACCTGCTCCATCTCCAACTTTTTCCAATTCTGACGAAGGGTCATCGACCTGAAACGTTAACTCTGTTTCTCTCTCCACAGATGCTGCCTGACCTGCTGAGTATTTCCAGCATTTTCTGTTTTTACCTCATTGTAATTGTTGCAAAGGAAAGTGGAAGGTAGCTATGGCTCAACAGGGCAGAGAAAGGACACCTAGGTTCTCAGACGCAGAACTGGAGGCCTTAGTGCAGGGGTAGAAAGGAGAAGACAGGTCCTCTACCTGCAGGGGGCCCTCCAGAGTCACTGTAAGAAGGCAGTGGGAGCAGATTACTGAAGTGGTCAGTGCCAGCAATCTTTCCCCGAGGAACTGGATCCAGTGCAGGAAGAAGTTTAATGACCTCACACGTGTGATCAAGGTCAGTGAATGCATCTTGAAATGCCATATCCCACCATCTGCAAAGGTGGCTTATAACCGCAGAGATCAACAGCAGACGGGAGGTGGCCAAGCGAGTGTTGAGAACCTAACTGACCTGGAGGAATTAGAGTTCCAAATAATTGGAGGGGCTATGACAGAGTCCATGGTGAGCGGAGAAGTGGAAAGTATCGCTGATGATGATGGTATGATCATACTTAATTCTTCTTCCCCCTCATCCCATTATCTCTTCTCACTTACAAGCTGCTGATGATGTGTGCCTGGATATCTTTCTTTCCCCCCTCTCTTCACCACAACCTGACCCTTGTGCCTTTCTGCTTTCAGATATGCAACAATTGCAAACTGGCCCTCCAGTCCCTGAACTTGAGGAAGAGACTGATCGAGGAGAAGACACACTGGCACTGCATCTGACACTCGCAGACACCAGCTCAGAAAATGGCACTGCGGGTACTTTAGAGGGTGGTATAGAGGCGGGATCTGCACGTGGTGAGTCACTGGGCACGAGTGGGCCAGGCCAGGGGGAAAGGAAGGCTCGAGTGCCAGCTCCCCGGAGGGCGAGTGCGCGCACAAGTTCTGCTCCACAGGAATCAGATGATGACCTTGATGAGGCGGCCTTCAGAAGAAGGGTGATGGGCATGAACACGGAAATGCTAAGTGCAATGGCAAGCCTGCCTGAGAGCTTTTTGTAGGTGTCCAGGAGCATGGAGGAGTCCGGCTCCAACATTGCACGGGGTTTTGCGCGGAGCTTGGAGCCCATGATTTCCAGGATGGAAATGATGAGCAACTCCATGAGAGACCTTGTGGACCCAAAGATGATGCTGTGTGTGATGGGCAATCTCGCAGCTTCCATTGCAGCACAGGCAGAAGCGACCCAATGTCTCACTGCTGCAGTGGAAGCGCAGGCTGCTCTCCTGCAGGTTCAGCTTGCATCCACGCAAACTCAGACTGCTGCCATCGTTGCTGGGTTTACAAGTGTCGAAAGGGGCTTGCAGGGTGTCACAGCAGCCCAGCAATCTGTCCTCTAACAGATTGCTAGGAATGCTGAGGCTCCGCCCCCGGGGGAGGGGCAGTGGCTCTGTGCTGTCCACTCTCAGGATGACATCATTCCTGTTCCCAGCACTGCCACTCTGCCATTGCCCTTGCTGCTGCCTGTCAGCCAGCCAGTCCAGACCGCTGCTGCCCATGCCGAAGTGGTGCAGTCTACAGCCGGGCCTGCTAGGCCCAGAGCTCCTCGAGGTCGTCCTGCAAGGCCATCTGCAGTCTCCCCCACTGAAAGTCAGCAGCCTTCCACCAGCCATGCTGCAGCCACTGGGGCAGCACTTCGTAGGAGCACTAGAGTAGGAAAAGGCACACGAACGACAGGCACTAAGGGAATGCACAAGGGTGATTAGTTGACATTGTTCTTTTGATTTGAATTTGATAAATTTATGAATAATATTTGGAATGTGTGTTTTGTGGTGGCTCTCACTTCAGCTTTGTACCCAGGAGGACGCTGCGATGTTCCGTGGGAGAGGGATGGTATGATGGGGAAGTGCTGAGTAACAGGGATTTTGGCTTCATTTACTGGAACCGGAGTCTGATGAGGCGCTCACGGACATCCCCCCGGAATGGGGATCTGCTGCCTGCCTCCTCCCTTCCTCCTCCTCCTCCTCTTCCTCCTCCTCCTCCTCCTGAGGTGGTCCCGGAACCTGTGGTGGCAAGGGCTGCACGTTAATGATGGCCACATTGTAGAGCATGCAGCAGACCACCATGAAATGGGACACCTGCTCCGGCGAGTACTGGAGGGCTCCTCCCGAGCGGTCAAAGCAGCAGAACCGTTGCTTGAGCACCCAGATGGTCTGCTCAATGATGATCCTCGTGGCAGCATGGCTGTCATTATATGAGTGCTGCCCACGAGTGGTGGGGTTGCAGAGGGGAGTCATCAGCCAGGTGCAGAGTGGATAGCCCTTGTCTCCGAGCAGCCACCCTCTGGTTTGACATGGTGGCTGGAAGAATGCTGGCACACCGGACTGGCGCAGGATGAAGGCATCATGACTTCTGCCAGGATAGTGGGCATTCACCTCATGATGCACTGGACGTGGTCGCACACCAACTGCACATTAAGTGAATGTTAGCCTTTGCGGTTACGAAACATCTCAGGATTGGTATACAGTGCCTGCAAAGCCACATGGGTGCAGTCGATGGCGTCTTGCATCATGGGGAAGCCCACTATCCTGGCAAAGCCATATGCGCGCTCAGAGGGAAGACAATGAAATCCCTTCTCCTGGAGTACAGAGCCTCTGTGACCTCCTGGATGCAGCGATGGACGGCGAACTGGGAGATGTTAGCTATGTCGCCTGCTGCAGACTGGAAGGATGCGGTGGCGAATAAACAGAGGGCCACAGTGACCTTGAGGGCCACTGGGAGAGCCTGTCATCGCCCTGCTCTGAGGCTGCAGGTCTTGTTGCAGGAGGTGGCAGAGTTCTGTGACCACCTCCTTGATGAAGCGGAGTCTCCTATTACACTGCCCCTGGCTTAGGTGCAGATAGGAGAAGTGCTCTCTGAAGACCCTAGGTGGGTATGGCCTCCTGCTGAGAGCCCTCCTCCTCCTCCCTCTTGTCCTTTTCTTCGCTGCCTCTGCTCCATCTCCCTGTCATACTCAAGTGCGAGGGGGACGGCAACTAGAGCCCCCATGACTGGGAACACGTGGTCCGACCAGAATCCTTGAATTCAGAAGCAAGGCCTTCTCCACTTGCAGCAACACTCCCTGTCACCTCACCAACTTTAAATAAATATAGAAAGCTGCAAACAGTTGCACAAACTTACACAGCCAGTAAAAATGAAAAAGCAAGTCAGCTGCAAGTTGTTGATGATCCCTTTAAATAGCGCTGCTGGGGGTCCTTCCTGCTGCTGAACGCATGGTCAGCTGGTTGTGATTAGGAGAGGGCATTAAATGGAGCGGTGACATCCAAAATGGCAGATTGTACGCCAAATCAGCGTTGCACACTCATTGACGTCACGATCTGCCTCATCTAAATATGTGGAGCGAGCGCTGGCAACGGCAGCGCTACCGACCTCCCCAAAATGTCGGCCGTGGCGGGACCAGCCGGAAGCCGGCGGTAGCGAGTCGGCCGCCATTTTTTCATCAAAGCCGGCCTTAATGGCCAGCGCTAAACCCCCGAATTTCGTGGCCCATATATACATCTACTGCTCTACCTTCATCAACCCTCTCTGTTACTTCATCAAAATACTCCATCAGGTTAGTCAGACAATTGTCTTTAATAAATCTTTGCTGCCTGTTCCTTATTAACCCATGCTTCTCCAAGTCAGAATTAATTTTGTCCTTGTCAATGGTCTCTAGTAGTTTTCCCACCACAGATGTTGGACTGACTGGCCTGTCGTTAGCAAGTTTATCCCTCTCCTCTCCCCTTTTTTGAACAGTAATGTAACATTCGCAATCCTCCAGGCCTCTGGCACCACTCCCATATCCAAGGAGGATTGAAGGATTGTGGTCCGAGCTTCTGCTATCTCCACCCTAGCTTCCCTCAGCAACCTAGGATGCATCCCATCTGGACCGGGTGACTTGTTAACTTTGAGTAATGTCAACTTATTTAGCACCTCCTTTCTATCTATTTTCATCCTATCTAATATCTCTACTCCCCCCTCCTCTACTGCGACATTAACCATCCTTTTCTTTAGTGAAGACAGACGCAAAGTACTCATTCAGTACCTCAGTCATGTCCTCTGCCTCCACAAGAAGATCTCCTTTTTTGTCCCTAATTGACTCCACCATTCCTTTTACTATTCTTCCATTCCTTTAACTATGTAAATAATGCATTTGACACATTTTCCCCTATGCAGGATTGAATCTTTCTAAACTCTTACTTCAAGAACACTTTGGAATATTTTACTCAACATTTTTCTTTTTTTCCGGCTTTTAAGACTGTTGTATTTCTTTAATCTGCTTTCCTGTATGTGGCATTAAGTATTTACATGTTTTCAGATGGAATTGATGTGGACTGTGTTTATTATTTTTCGCTTGGGTAGAGTGGAGAATTGATGCCCAGAACATTACATTGATGTGACAGCACAAGCTGCTTTATCTTTGAAGGCCAGGATGATCGATTTGATCTGTTTCAGCCGGGTGGGAAACAAGCAGCAGTGGGTCAGCTGCCCGTTTTGTACCCCGCCCAATATTACTTTCCACAGGAAAATAGGACGGGTATAAAATGGGCAGCAGAGCCACTGTTGCCCTTTTCCCACCCGGCAGGAACAGTTAACATCGACCCACAGGAGTCCATCTTTGACTGATTGTTGAACTGTTAGAACTCATTGCCACGGTTTCTTTACTTCCTCCATTTTTTGCCAATTTTCTTCCCTCGCCTCCTCTTCTCTTCAAGGCATTGACTCCCTGTTGTCTGCAGTTCTGAGGCCGGAAAGTGGAATGCTGGCAGACTATTCAGCTGGAGAAGGTCTCCCAGCTGAGGCCAAGCCTATCTTGACCCACTATCTACGCCTGTGCATTTCCAGCCAGAGTCACTTGTAGTTATCAGGAGCTGATTTCCCCCTTCCTAACCCACTGGTAGCACCCCTAGCACTAATGCGATTAAGTTAAAAGGATAAACGATGTCATGCCGGAGCCATGGTCTGTTTGAAACAATGGCCAGGGATTTTCTCGAAGCTGCTCCCACTCCGTCGCCATAACTTTGCCAGAAGTGCGACAGAAATTCTGTTCGCCTCCGTGGACAGGGTTTCACCTGCTCATCCGGTGAAGTTACAGCGGGCGGAGTGGCAGCAGCTCGGGGGAAATTCTCCGCCTGTGAGGCTGAGTTCAAAATCTTTCAAAATGAATGCTGCACTGAGTCTTTGCCTTCCTGATAAAGCGGGTTGTGTCACTGCACCACTGTAACATTCTGAGCCTGATATCTGCATTGGTGCATGAAACCGTCACTCTTTGTGAACCCTTCACTGTGGATGATTTCAGCGTTGTGGATGGGATGCCTAATTTGTTCCTCTGCGGCAGATGATTGACAAACAGAAGGAGTTTGCTGTATTCTGTATTTTCCTACTGTGGCTCAGAATATTAAATGAATGCAGTGTGACTGACTGGAGCTGACTTGGATGGCCCACCTGGTATCCAGTTCTGAACTGAGTATAATATCAACCAACAGTAAGCTTATGGTAGCGCAAATATGCGTTTATGCCACTTTCCCTAAAATATGCACAGCTGTCGCACGTATAGGGGAGTCTATCACAGCTCAGTAACACTCATCCCACAGCCACATATTTCATTTCCCACAGGCCGATGCTGACAAAACGTGCTGTACCGTAGGCTCACAGCACGATCATCCCCTGCACCGGTGACAATTTCATTCTCCGTGCATCCAGCCTTCTCGCGAAGCCACGTAGGTTATCTTAAGACTGAGAATTAATTTTGGAGAATGCACAAATGCCTGCTCATAGAATGATACAGCACAGAAAGAGGCCATTTGGCCCATCGTGCCTGTTCTGGCTCTTTGAAAGAGCTATCCAACTCGTCCCACTCCCCCACTCTTTCCCCATAGCCCAGCATTTTTTTTACTTTTCAAGTATATGTCCAATTCCCTTTTGAATGTTACCATTGAATCTGTTTCCACTGTGCAGTGCATTGTGTGTTATATTCTGTATTAAGCCATAATGAACGGCCACTTGTCCAGAGAGCTGCTGCTGTCTGTGCAACCATACCCCAGCAACGAATCATTGCTATCAGGAAAGGAGGAAAGAACAGGGGAGAAAACTAGAAAAATATTGGTTTTCTAAATGTTCTTGTGTGATCCTATTACTTCTTATAAAATGTGGTAACATTTGATTGTATTTCCAATATGTTTTACAGGATTTGTTCTATAGCTGTGTATCAGTGGTAGGAACTTTGAAGTGCACACACTCATTTCACAGTTAAGCTTTCTGCTGTGCTGGCAGGCCTTATCACCCTTCAGGGGGTAAATGCAATTGAAACACTTTGATTTTTTGCACTGGTCACGTGGTTGTTCTCATTATTAATTAAATTTAATCACGTTTGTGTCGATTTGGGCTCAGTTATATCGGACACACACGGCACTGCTTTGTGCAATAGAATAGCGAGCAGCCATGTTTTTTCATTTTAAACTTTGGGAGAAAGAATTGAGGTTTTACAACGATGTTAAACTTCATACTTCATGGTAGAATCTCTGTGATAGATCTGTACAAAGACAAGATGGCTAATATTATCAGATATAAAGTTCCATTGCTTTTCAACGGAGCCTAGGCGAGATCTTTGACCTTTTATGGCGAGTTAAGGTCAGAATCTGCAATCCTATCCTCCCAACAGACAGCCACACATACAGGGAACGCATTGCAGGAAACCATAGGTGCTTAACCCATAATTTGCCATCTGTTAAAATCACGGCCTGTACACCTGCAAAATCCTACAATGTGCTCCCGACCAGTGCAGCTCCCCACTGGGAGCACACAATCAGGGAATCAGGCATTTAATGTGCTATGTGGTGTTGATTTGAACAAGCAAACCTGCATTTATATACCTTCCACATCCTCAGGATGTGCCAAAGCGCTTCATAGCGAATGAATTACTTTTGACGTGTTGTCACTATTCTAGTGTAGGCAAACACAACAGCCAATTTAGAAACATATAAACATAGAAAAATAGGAGCAGGATTAGGCCATTCGGTCCTTCGAGCCTGCTCCGCCATTCAACACAATCATGGCTGATCCTCTATCTCAATACTATATTCCCGCTCTCTCCCCATACCCCTTGATGCCTTTTGTGTCTAGAAATCTATCTATCGGCTTCTTAAATATATTCAGTGACTTGGCCTCCACAGCCTTCTGTGGTAGAGAATTCCATAGGTTCACCACCCTCTGAGTGAAGAAATGTCTCCTCATCTCAGTCCTAAATGTCCTACCCCGTATCCTGAGACTGTGACCCCTCGTTCTAGACCCCCCAGCCAGGGGAAACATCCTCCCTGCATCCAGTCTGTCTAGCCCTGTCAGAATTTTATACGTTTATAAATTTGTACACAGCAAGGTTCCACAAACAACAATGTGATAAATGACAAGATAATCTGCTTTAGTGTTATTGGTTGAGTGATAAATGTTAGCTCCCCTGCTCCTCTTCAAATAGTGCCATGGGATCTTTCACATCTACCTGAACAGGCAGATGGGGCCTTAGATTAGTGTCTAATCTAAAGGACAGATGCTTGAATAATACAAGTATATTAACCCTCTTAATTACTCTTATAATGAATTAATACATTCTGGGGACAATATTTTACAGATATTTATTGCTAACCTTACATCCCTTGAGAAGTTTTGTGCCATTAACTCATTTATCTTCAAATTACACGATGTTAACATCAGTGTCTAAATGCTTGATGCATTCATATGCAGTTCCTATGCCTGTCATTTTAATGGGGGAATTAACCTGTTTATTTTAAACCTTTGTTGAAAGAGCAGACAAAATGATTGTGTTACAGAATCTTAGGCTAATATTTGCAGTCTATTTTCTGACACGTGCAAAATAGGATTTGAGTAGAGACGATTGGGAGTGGTACCTCTTATTTTTGTTTTGCTGAGGGTAAACCTTCTGTTTCCTTTTCTTGGTCTCCCTTTGACCGACTGTGATCAAGTGAAGTGGGAGGGTGACCTGCTCCCAAGCTTTTTCCAGTGTTGCTCTGAAACCAGTTGATTGGATGTGTGTGAGCGCAGCTGGGGAAATGGTGGGTGAGGGGAGGGGGAGCTCTCACAGTTTCTCCATTGGGAAGTTAAAATAGAATAGAGTATATTAGCTGGAAAATTAGTAAAATTAAAGGTTTTTCTTAGAAAAGGGACAGAGAAAGAATAAGGAAGAATAGCAAATAGGTGGGAAAAAAGTATCGACAGAGACAAGCACAGGCAAAATGTTTATTTTTTTTGTTTACTTCGTGCAAACCTGTGCTTTAGGTGTTTCATTTAGAGTAATTCCTAATGTTTAAATATATTTTACTGCAATCAGTATCAAAGCATGTGAGTTGAAAAATAAACAAAATCAGTTAGTCCAGAGACTGAGGAGTTTCCCTGCACCTGTCCTGCAATGGGATAATTTCTGTAAATCTTGTGATGGACTCCTTTACTTCTGTCAGTCTTCTGTATAAGTCAAAGGGACAGAAGGACAGTGTGTTCATACTTATAGGAGAAAGAGAGACTGGGAGAAGGAATAGAGATGAGGAAGGTACTGAAGCCTAGGGTTGGCTATTTTTAATTCTAACTAATGAAGAAAGGATGTATAAAGCTCTCCATCGTGAGAAAAACAAATGCTTTTAATTTGTATTCAACCTTATACGCCAATCCTGTCTGAGCAGATTTCAAGCCTGTCAATCCTATTATGTGTGTTTGCACCATACCTCTTCAGTACTGATGTTTGATTTCCATTTTGTTGTGATTAAAACCTATATTAAAAAACAACAACTTAATTGTAGGATGAGAACATTTGATTTATCTTCATGAATTCTTAAATGATAGATTTCCCTTTCTGGTGGAACTGAAATCTTCATTGCAGGGTTTCTAGTGCTTTAGTATTGTCGGGTTGGGGAAGTTACCTCCGTTAATAGAGGTTTTCTACTATTACACAGATTTACAGCATGCCTGACATTACTGGAAATTAAGCATGCTCCAATTACCATTATAATGCAGCTTTCAGTAACTCTTACTGTGTGATTGCAATGGTAATACTCTGAATGCCACTTTGCATCCTATCCGATCCTTTGATGCCAAACATATTTTTGTACAAGGTCAGTCATTCTTGGAGAGAGAAATCATAGATATAATTATATATGCTGTTTGTCTGATGTGCATTCTCTATGACCCTGATAGCTTTGTTCTTCATCCTTCAACTGTAATATTTAGAATTCTGATATAGAGGTAGCTACATATTAAAGTCACATGCCGTCTCTACCTTTAGTCAGATTAAGTAGGCATGTTTCCCATAATATCTTTCCTTTTAAGGAAAAGAAAATGCTCTTGTAAGAGGGAAGGCCTTTTTGTCGCCCTGTTAAACGGATACATGTATAATTGCCATGGAAACAGCCTAACTGAGGAGCAACTAGCTGCCCATAGTTTCTATGGCAACTGCTCTGAAGAGACAGGTTCTTCAGTAGGAAATGAGGTGAATATTAATAAGTCATTTTTTTAGCTATATTGTTGCCGCATTATCTAGTAATGGTTTTTGTAAACCCCTTTTGCACATAAACAGCTGAGTTTGAGGACAGTGTCCTTACTGGAAATGAGCCAAACCAACCGACATTACAAATGTAGCACATTAGTAAATGATCTTCAGCATTATAAAAAATAAACTGCAGTTTTCCGCCTGGCAGCGGTTTGTACGGTGCAATATTAATTCAATAGTTAAAGATATATTGGTGCACATTTCAGTTGAAGTGATTTGACTTCTCTCCCCCAGGTAACCTTCCATCTTCTTCACACTGCAGGTAATTTCATTTTCATTATCTCTGCCCCCTCCCCCCTCCAAGAAGCATCATGACGTGGATATTAAAGCTGGCAGCTGCTCCATGATACACATGGGGACTGAGCATATGGAAAACAGTAGATTTCAGGAAGCAGCTTTGTTGTGCTCTCGTGCTGAAAGCCAGACTTACAACTCTCTCTCTCTCTCTCTCTGTCCTTTTTGCCTTTTGTAATTAGCTTTTGCTGGATCAGTGCACAACTTTCACTAGTACATTTCTAAATGTAAGTACACTGGACTATTTCATGCATTCAGACTGCAAATGTTTTTTGGGGGTTCCTGTGCAGTTCAGGCAGATGTTTTGTAGTGAGATCATGGAAAGAAATTGGCAAATGAGCTGTGAAGTGTTTACATTAGATGCGGCAGATGACTAGAATGTGTACTTTTTTTAAAGTGGGAAACTAGACAGAAGGTGAATAGGTTTTAAGTGGTTTTAAGAGTCCATTGCTCTCTTTAACGCTACTAATACTGTCAGCATTTGGACCATGCTGTCCTCCTTCCTCACCGATCAGTAGGAGACTGCAGAGCACTGAGAGGAATAAAGAGGTCACGTCTTGTAAAGATTACCTAATAGCAGGAAGGGGTTAATAAAACAAAGGGGTGGTGTCAGCTAATATTAGAAAATATAAGAGTTTATTTAGGAAAAAAAAAGCCCTGCCTTTCAGCCAGTGTGTGGCTTTTAGTTGGGTTCGCACAGTACAACAATAAAGATGATTGGTAAGACGTGTTTTGAATAAGCGATCAGCAGCTCTCTGCTGCGCTCAGAGAAAGGGATGCAGACGAGCTTGCGGATACACACGGGCTTGGTCCATGCTGTTTGGAGGATGGGGTTAGTAGGTGCTTCCATTTTTATTGCGTTACTTTTCATGACAAGAGACACCTTTCAGTCGTGCTTTCCAGCTGATGGCCGAGATGCTGCTGCCCCTGTGTATCACATAGGGTCAAACAGCCGTGAGCAAGAGTGCTTACATCAAAGCAAATCCAGATCATCATTTAAAATCTGTCACGACAGATGGGTGAGGTTTGTGCATTGCTGTATAATCCATACTGAGAACCCACGGTCGGTGCTGATGCTCATTTCCTTCATGTTCACTGATGTTGTTTCAAAATGTTGTTGTTGGTAAGAGGCTTTACATAAAACTGAATGGATTGCGTTCGCTGAAATGATATTAGATGTTCAGCAAAGATTGTCTGAGATGTGACATTTTTCTTCACTAAATGTACTGGCGTGTTCCTGTTGTACAGTCTTATCATAGTAAATAATATTTTATTGTAAAATGCAGTTATTGAAACTGGATAGTATCTCTTCATAGATTGTGAAAATGTTATCAATCTTAGAAAAAAGGGATGGAGTAGAAATCTAGCTTTAATCCTTAAGCAATATGGATCATTTTTGCTCTGTCTCTCTTGTCACTCCAGATATATATATATTACATTTTACTTTGTTAGCTTCCTAAACATTTCATTTAAATAATGCTCTTAGATTTGAGATCATAAAATCTCAATGGTTGCTGTATTACAAAGCTGATATTACATAATCTGAAATTGGTTAGCCCAGCGCAATTTCCGTCTTGCAAGGTATTTTTGCAAGATTTTTGGGATTTCCAAAACCTCTGATTTTCTCCCCTGTTTTTTTTTCCCCTTCTGGTCTCTCCAGGCTTGTGTTTCTTGTGGCTGAGTAGGCAGGTGGCCAACCTGCTTCCAAGCTTCCACCTGAATTGGCCATTAGGAGACTCCTGAGAGCAGCCCACTGCTGATGTCCACTCGGCTTCTTCTCCCTCCTCATTGTGGCCCTTGCTCAGCACCTCCATGGAGCAGCAGAGTGGAGAATCAAACCTGTATCCCACCATTCAATGCTGCTGCGCTATCGCCCATATCAATGAGGAGACAAGCTGCAGGATCTCGGTGTGTAGCATTCTTAGGCTGGCGGTGATGCATGAGACACTCTGCTAATAGAACTATTTTCTTTTCGCCATCTTTCAATTTTTTTCTGCCCTTCCTTCACTATTGGCACCTGTAACTATGCTCCTTCTTTCAAGTGGGAGGATAGGATGGTCTGGTCTATGAATGGACCACAATCTAAAACTCCAAAATCTATTTTTTGGTGGGGTTCCAAGAGGATTGGTAAAGCTGAATCTATTTGAATTTTTGTCAGATTTGGCTTAATTTTATTAAAGTTAAAAAAAAATACAAGTGGACAAGCAAACAACCTCCTGATTATGGAGGCTGATCTAAAAACAATTTAATTTTTCTAAGTTCCTGATGAATGTGGCGGTACATGTACAAGGTTCAATACATGTGTGGTTACACTGTATTGTCTGGTTCAGCTCGCTTCATGGATTGAAAATGAACATTTGACCTTTGACTGGGCAGCTCATGCTTAGGCTGGAGACTCCTTTAGGCTCGTTGTTGATTAGACTGTTTGGTCAACTGACAGTGGCGGTAGTCATCCTGGGTAGCAATGATCCCGTCAGTGTTTCCTTCACCTTATACAAGAGGGCTACCTCACGGCTACATGGCGCGCTCTATCTAGTGGTCAAACTGAAAACTAACCAGACTCACGATTATGGTTTGGCTGCCTAATGGCAAACTCGCAATTTAAAAAAAATCAGCTAACTTGTTGAAGTTAATTTTTATGAAACGTGAAGGAAAAGATGGCAAATGAATGACATGGGTGGTGCAGAAGTTAGATCATGCAATTTCTCTTCTACCATCTGGTTTGGACGTAACTAAGCTAAGGCAGATGGACAAAAGTCTGCTCGCTCGCTGATGGTTCTTAAAGGTCACAAGCTAAATAAGTAAAATGAGATTAGACTGCTTCAACCCAATTCCCAGTGGATGAAAGGTCACACAGCACCAAACTGCTCATAATTCAGCTCCAATTAGGACACCGTATGGATAGGGTA
Organism: Squalus acanthias; assembly: GCA_030390025.1. Taxonomy (NCBI): domain Eukaryota; kingdom Metazoa; phylum Chordata; class Chondrichthyes; order Squaliformes; family Squalidae; genus Squalus; species Squalus acanthias. Next base: position 150,895,996 of record CM059426.1, on the reverse strand, counting down.
TTTCTCATTAGTGCGAAATTATGTATGGAAAGCAGAGATATACTACTGCAGTAAAAAAAAGCCCTTTGAGGATGATATGGTAAGTTGTTGGGGTAACCTAGATGGAGCTCCATTAGGCAGCAAACCTGTGCTCTACCTGCATAGGCAGTGCTCCGCAGTATCACTAACTTCACAGAGCAGGGAAACACTAATTTATTCACAAACGCTATGGGCTGGATATTAGCTCGGAGATGGGGAGCAGGTAGGTCTAGTGGAGGGATGGGAGAGATCGCGGGGGGTGTGGTGGTCGGGTTGGGTCTGAGTGCAGGGGTCTTCCGATCGCGGGGGCTCCGATCGCAGGTGGGGGGGGCAGATGGTGGTTGGGGCGGTCCGATCACAGGGGGTCCAATCATGGATGGGTGGCAGATAGTGGTCGGGGAGAGCAGATGGTGGTTGAGGAGAGCAGATGGTGGTCGGGGGGGGGTCCGATCACGGGGTTGGGGGACCAGACGGGTCCGATCACAGCGGTGGGGAGAGGTTTACTGGGTAGATTGTTGGGTCGGGAGGAAACACTGCTGCTCCTCCTGGCCCACAAGCAGTGCTGGATTCTGCCCTTCTCGCCTCCTTTCACCTGCTGAGTTTCATGAAGTCTGGGAAACTCGGCCGACTGTGTTAAAAATAAAATCACTGTTAAAATAAAGGCAGGCAGCCTCATTAAAATATTTAAATGATCAACCTGCCTCCTGCGAGTGGATTGGTCGGCCGCCCCTTGTCCCGTCTCTGTTAAAACCGGAAGTGGGCGGGTTCAAGGCGGTTTGTGTTCCTGTTTCAGATTTTTAGCTTTTTAATCTCCCACCCGAACCAAACCCACCTGTTTTTGGGGGTTAAAATTTCCCCTATACCTCACGTAGTTGAGTACAAAACAAATGAATAAATTCATAAAACAAGGCAGAAGATACCGGGAATGATAGTCTAGTGGTTATGTCACTGGACTAGTAATCCAGAGGCCTGGACTAATGATCCGGAGACGTGAGTTCAAATCCCCCCACGGTAGCTGGGAATTTAAATTCAGTTAATTAAATAAATCTGGAATAAAAAGCTTATGTCGGTAATGGTGACCATGAAACTATCGAATTGTTGTAAAAAACCCATCTGGTTCACTAATGTCCTTTAGGGAAGGAAATCTGCCGTCCTTACCTGGTCTGGCCTATATGTGACTCCAGACCCACAGCAATGTGGTTGACTCTTAACTGCCCTCTGAAATGGCCTAGCAAACCACTCAGTTATAACAAATCGCTACAAGCAACAATAAAAAGAATAAAACCGGATGGACCACTCGGCATCAACCTCAGCACCGGCTTCGGACACGACAACGGCACACCCAGCCCAGTCAACCCTGTAAAGTCCTCCTAACTAACATCTGGGGACTTGTGCCAAAATTGGGAGAGCAGTCCCACAGACGAGTCAAGCAACAGCCTGACATAGTCATACTCACAGAATCAGACCTTTCAGCCAATGTCCCAGACTCCTCCATCACCATCCCTGGGTATGTCCTGTCCCACCAGCAGGACAGACCCACCAGAGGTGGTGGCACAGTCGGGAGGGAGTGGCCCTGGGAGTCCTCAACATTGAATCCAGACCCCATGAATTCTCATGGCTTCAGGTCAAGCATGGGCAAGGAAACCTCCTGCTGATTACCACCTACCGCCCTCCCTCAGCTGATGAATCAGTACTCCTCCATGTTGAACACCACTTGGAAGAAGCACTGAGAGTAGCAAGGGCACAGAATGTACTTTGGGTGGGGGACTTCAATGTCCATCACCAAGAGCGGCTCGGTAGTACCACTACTGGCCGAGTCCTGAAGGACAAAACTGCCAGGCTGGGCTTGCGGCAGGTTGTGAGAGAAAACCAACATGAGGGAAAAACCTACTTGACCTCGTCCTCACCAATCTACCTGTCGCAGATGCATCTGTCCATGACAGTATTGGAGCAGTGACCACCGCACAGTCATTGCGGAGACGAAGTTCCGTCTTCACACTGAGCACACCCTCCATCGTGTTGTGTGGCACTACCACCGTGCGAAATGGGATAGATTCAGAACAAATCTAGCAGCTCAAACTGGGAATCCATGAGGCGCTGTGGGCCATCAGCAGCAGCAGAATTGTATTCCACCACAATCTGTAACCTCGTGGCCCGGCATATCCCTCACTCTACCATTACCATCAAGCCAGGGGACCAACCCTGGTTCAATAAGGAGTGTAGAAGAGCATGCCAGGAGCAGCACCAGGGCGTATCTAAAAATGAGGTGCCAACCTGGGGAAGCTGCAACACAGGACTACATGCATGCTAAACAGCGAAAGCAGCATGCTATAGACAGGGCTAAGCGATCCCACAATCAACAGATCAGACCAAAGCTCTGCAGTCCTGCCACATCCAGTCGTGAATGGTGGTGGACCATTAAACAACAAACAGGGGGTGGAGGCTCCATGAATATCCCCATCCTCAATGATAGTGGAGCCCAGCACGTGAGTGCAAAAGACAAGGCTGAATCGTTTGCAACCATCTTCGGCCAGAAGTCCCGAGTGGATGATCTATATCGGTCTCCTCACCATCACAGAAGCCAGTCTTCAGCCAATTCGATTCACTCCACATGATATCAAGAAATGGCTGAGTGCACTGGATACAGCAAAGGCTATGGGCCCCGACAACATCCCGGCTGTGGTGCTGAAGACTTGTGCTCTAGAACTAGCCGCGCCTCTAGCCAAGTTCCAGTACAGCTACAACACTGGCATCTATCCGGCAATGTGGAAAACTGCCCAGGTATGTCTTGTCCACAAAATGCAGGACAAATCCAACCCAGCCAATTACCGCCCATCAGTCTACTCTCAATCATCATCAAAGTGATGGAAGGTGTCGTTGACAGTGCTATCAAGCGGCACTTACTCACCAATAACCTGCTCACTGATGCTCAGTTTGGGTTCCGCCAAGACCACTCAGCTCCCGACCTCATTACAGCCTTGTTCCAAACATGGACAAAGGAGCTAAATTCCAGAGGTGAGGTGAGAGTGACTGCCCTTGACATCAAGGCAGCATTTGACCAAGTGTGGTATCAAGGAGACCTAGTAAAATTGAAATCAATGGAAATCAGGGGAAAACACGCTACTGGCTGGAGTCATACCTAGCACAAAGGAAGATGGTTGTGGTTGTTGGAGGTCAATCATCACAGCCCCAAGACATTGCTGCAGGAGTTCCTCAGGGCAGTGTCCTAGGCCCAAACATCTTCAGCTACTTCATCAATGACCTTCCCTCCATCATAAGGTCAGAAGTGGGGATGTTCACTGATGACTGCACAGTGTTCAGTGCCATTCACAACTCCTCAGATAAAGAAGCAGTCCATGCCCACATGCAGCAAGACCTGAACAACATTCAGGCTTGGGCTGCTAAGTGGCAAGTAACATTTGCACCACACAAGTGCTAGGCAATGACTATCGCCAACAAGTGAGAGTCTAACCACGGCACCTTGACATTCAACGCATTACCATCGCCGAATCCCCCACCATCAACATCCTGAGGGTCAACATTGACCAGAAACTTAACTGGACCAGCCACATAAATACTGTGGCAACAAGAGCAGGTCAGAGGCTGGGTATTCTGCATCGAATGTCTCACCTCCTGACTCCCCAAAACATTTCCACCATCTACAAAGCACAAGTCAGGAGTGTGATGGAATACTCTCCACTTGCCTGGATGAGTGCAACTCCAACAACACTCAAGAAGCTCGACACCATCCAGGACAATGCAGCCCACTTGATTGGCACCCCATCCACAACCTTTAACATTCACTCCCTCCACCACCGGCGTACTGTGGCTGCAGTGTGTACCATCTACAAGATGCACTGCAACATCTCACCAAGGCTTCTTCAACAGCACCTCCCGAACCCATGACCTCTTCCACCTAGAAGGACAAGGGCAGCAGGCGCATGGGAACACCATCACCTGCAAGTTCCCCTCCAAGTTACACACCATCCTTACTTGGAAATATATCGCCGATCCTTCATCGTCGCTGGGTCAAAATCCTGGAACTCCCTCCCTAACTGCACTGTGGAAGTACCTTCACCACACGGACTGCAGCGGTTCAAGAAGGCGGCTCACCACCACCTTCTCAAGGGCAACTAGGGATGGGCAATAATTGCTGGCCATGCCAGCGATGCCCACATCCCATAAACGAATTTAAAAAAAGAAAGATATTTATACCTGAACCATTGGATCAAACCAAGGTTTCTAGTAGCACCTTTGTATTAGCAATTACTTTGAGGAAGCAAGATCCCCATCTCCCTACAGCAACACGGCCTTTCTATACTTAGCCTTGCTGCTCAATCTGACTTCAAAGGAGGTCTCTGTGGGTTTGTAATTTTAGAGATATGTTAGTATAATCCCATGAAAGCCATTTGCCCAGGCTCACATTGGGAAAGAGGTCAGCATTTCATCTCTTTGTGATGATATCAGTTTAGGTAACAGTTAATGATCTGCTATTGGATTGTTCTACACTGAAAAGAATACCGCTGCAGGCTACATTGATCAAGTGGATCAAGGTCACTGCGTTGTGTTGCAGGACTGTGTGAACCAGTGATTTTCTTTTCTCATAACAACACTGATGCTTCCTCTCCATATAGACAGAAGACTTAAAAATAACAATGTGATTATCTCTGCATGCCCCCATTACTTTTTGACTTTGTTATTTTGAACTTGGGAGTAGTCAGCAACAAACAAATGTGGGTTAAAAAATACCCAGGGGGAGATCATGTCTAACTAATTTGATTGAATTTTTCGAGGGGGTGACTAGGTGTGTGGATGAGGGTAGTGCAGTTGATGTAGTCTACATGGACTTCAGTAAGGCTTTTGACAAAGTCCCGCATGGGAGACTGGTCAAGAAGGTAAGAGCCCATGGGATCCAGGGCAATTTGGCATATTGGATCCAAAATTGCTTCGTGGCAGGAGGCAGAGGGTGATGGTTGAAGGTTGTTTTTGTGACTGGAAGCATGTGTCCAGTGGTGTACCGCAGGGATCATAGAAACATAGAAGATAGGAGCAGGAGTAGGCCATTCGGCTCCTCGAGCATGCTCCGCCATTTAATGAGATCATGGCTGATCATCCAAATTCAGTACCCTGTCCCTGCTTTCTCCCCATATCCCTTGATCCCTTTAGCCTTAAGAAATATATCTAACTCCTTCTTGAATATATTTAATGAATTGACCTCTACTGCCTTCTGTGGTAGAGAATTCCACAGGTTCACCACTCTCTGGGTGAAGAAATTCCTTCTCATCTCAGTCCTAAATGGCTTACCCCTTATCCTTAGACTGTGACCCCTGGTTCTGGACTCCCCGCCATCGGGAACATCCTTCCTGCATCTAGTCTGTCTAGTCCTGTTAGAATTTTATAAGTTTCAATGAGATCCCCTCTCATTTTTCTAAACTCTAGCGAATATAAGCCTAATCGACCCAATTTCTCTTCATACGTCATTCCTGCCATCCCAGGTATCAGTCTGGTGAATCTTCGCTGCACTCCCTCCATGGCAAGAACATCCTTCCTCAGATAAGGCGATCAAAACTGCACACAATACTCAAGGTGTGGTCTCACCAAGGCCCTGTACAACTGCAGCAAGACATCCTTGCTCCTGTACTCGAATCCTCTCGCTATGAAGGCCAACATACCATTTGTCTTCTTAACTGCCTGCTGCACATGTATGCTTACCTTCAGCGACTGGTGCACAAGGACACCCAGGTCTCGTTGCATTTCCCCTTTTCCCAATCTATTGCCGTTCAGATAATAATCTGCCTTCCTGTTTTTGCCACCAAAGTGGATAACCTCGCATTTATCCACATTATACTGCATCTGCCATGCATCTGCCCAATCACCCAACCTGTCCAAATCATACTGGAGGTTCTCTGCATCCTCCTCACACCAAACACGCTCACCCAGCTTTGTGTCGTCTGCAAACTTGGAGATATTACATCTAGTTCCCTCGTCTAGATCATGAATATATATTGTGAATAACTGGGGTCCTAGGACCGATCCCTGCGGAACCCCACTAGTCACTGCCTGCCACTCGGAAAAAGACCCGTTTATTCCAACTCTATGTTTCCTGTCTGCCAACCAGTTCTCTATCCAAGTCAGTACCTTACCCCCAATCCCATGTGCTTTAACATTGCACGCTAATCTCTTATGCGGGACCTTATCGAAAGCCTTCTGAAAGTCCAAATACACCACATCCACTGGTTCTCCCTTATCTATTCTACCAGTTACATCCTCAAAAAATTCCAGTAGATTAGTCAAGCATGATTTACCTTTTGTAAATCCATGTTGACTTTGTCCGATCCTGTCACTGTTTTCCAAGTGCTCTGCTATTACATCTTTTATAATGGACTCTAGCATTTTCCCCACCACCGATGTCAGGCTTACCGTTCTATAATTCCCCATTTTCTCTCTACCACCTTTTTTAAATAGTGGGGTTACATTAGCTACCCTCCAATCCATGGGAACTGTTCCAGAGTCTATAGAATTTTGAAAGATGACCAGCAATGCATCTACTATTTCTAGGGCCACTCCCTTAAGTACCTTAGGATGTAGATTTTCAGGCCCTGGGGATTTATCGGCCTTCAATCCCATCAATTTCCCTAACACCATTTCCCTACAAATACTGATTTCATTCAGTTCCTCCCTCTCATTAGACCCTATGTTCCCCAACCTCTCTGGGAGGTTATTTGTGTCCTCCTTTGTGAACACAGAACTAAAGTATGTATTTAATTGGTCTGCCATTTCTTTGTTCCCCATTATAAATTCCCCTGATTCTGACTGCAAGGGACCTACGCTTGACTTCACCAATCTTTTTCTCTTCACATATCTATAGAAGCTTTTACAGTCAGTTTTTATGTTCCCTGCAAGCTTACTCTTATACTCTATTTTCCCCCTCTTAATTAATCCCTTTGTCCTCCTTTGCTGAATCCTAAACTACTCCCAATCCTCAGGTTTGCTGCTTTTTCTGGCCAATTTATATGTCCTCTCCTTGGATCTTATGCTATCCCTAATTTCCTTTGTTAGTCACGATTGAGTCACCTTTTTTGTTTTATTTTTATGCCAAACAGGGATGAACAAATTCTGTAGTTCATCCATGCGATCTTTAAATGTTTGCCATTGCCTATCCACCGTCAACCCTTTAAGTAACGTTCCCCAATCCATCCTAGCCAAATGCGCCTCATAGCATCGTAGTTTCCTTTATTTAAATTCAGGACCCTAGTCTCTGAGTCAACTACTTCACTTTCCATCTTAATGAAGAATTCTATCATATTATGATCGCTCCTCCCCAAGGGGCCTCGCACAACAAGATTGCTAATTAATCCTTTCTCATTACATAATACCCAGTCTAAGATGGCCTGATCTCTAGTTGGTTCCTCGACATATTGGTCCAGGAAACCATCCCATATACACTCTAGGAATTCCTCCTCCACAGTATTGTTACTAATTTGGTTAGCCCAATCTATATGTAGATTAAAGTCACCCATGATAACTGCTGTGCCCTTATTGCACGCATCTCTAATTTCCCGTTTAATGCCATCCCCAACCTCAGCATTACTGTTTGGGGGTCTGTATACAACTCCCACTAACGTTTTCTGCCCCTTGGTATTTCTTAGCTCTACCCATACAGATTCCACATCATCAGAGCTAATATCCTTCCTTACTATTGAGTTAATATCCTCTTTAACCAGCAATGCCACCCCACCTCCTTTTCCTTTTTGCCTGCCCTTCCTGAATATTGAATACCCCTGGATGTTGAATTCCCAGCCTTGGTCACCCTGGAGCCATGTCTCCGTAATCCCAATTATATCATATCCGTTTACATCTATTTGCGCAGCTAATTCATCCACCTTATTACGAATGCTCCTCGCATTAAGACACAAAGCCTTCAGGCTTGTTTTTTTGACGCTCTTAGACCTTTTAGAATTATTGTTTACTGTGGCCATGTTTGATTTACACCCTTGATTTCTCTGACTTCCACTTTTGCTTTTCTCCTTCCTGTCTTTTGCTTCTATCCTTGCTTCCCTTTCCTCTGTCTCCCTGCACAGGTTCCCAACCCCCTGCCATTTTAGTTTAAACCCTCCCCAACAGCACTAGCAAACACTCCCCCTAGGACATCGGTCCCGGTCCTGCCCAGGTGCAAACCGTCCAGTTTGTACTGGTCCCACCTCCCCCAGAACCGGTTCCAATGTCCCAAGAATTTGAATCCCTCCCCCTTGCACCATTCCTCTAGCCACGTATTCATCTGAAATATCCTTCTATTTCTACTCTGACTAGCACGTGGCACTGGTAGCAATCCTGAGATTACTACCTTTGAGGTCCTATTTTTTAATTTACCTCCTAACTCCCTATATTCAGCTTTTAGGACCTCATCCCGTTTTTTACCTATATCGTTGGTACCTATATGCACCACGACAACTGGCTGTTCACCCTCCCCCTCCAGAATGCCCTGCAGCCGCTCCGAGACATCCTTGATCCTTGCACCAGGGAGGCAACATACCATCCTGGAGTCTCGTTTGCGGCCGCAGAAACGCCTTTCTATTCCCCTTACAATTGAATCCCCTATCACTATAGCTCTCCCGCTCTTTTTCCTCCCGTCCTATGCAGCAGAACCACCCATGGTGCTAGGAAGTTGGCTGCTGCTGCCTTCCCCCGATAAGCCATCTCCCTCAACAATATCCAAAGCGGTATATGTGTTTGAGAGGGGGATGGCCACAGGGGACCCCTGCACTACCTGCCTGCACCTACTACTCTGCCTGGCGGTCACCCATTACCTTCCTGCCTGTGCAGCCTTTACCTGCGGTGTGACCAACTCATTAAACGTGCTATCCACGACGTCCTCAGCATTGCAAATGCTCCAGTATGTATCCATTCGCAGCTCCAGCGCCGCAATGCGGTCTGCCAGTAGCTGCAGCTGGATACACTTCCCGCACACATGGTCGTCAGGGACACAGGAAGTGTCCCTGATTTCCCACATCGTGCAGGACGAGCATGTCACGGGGCCGAGCTGTGCTGCCGTGACTTACCCTTCAATTAATTTAAATTAAATTAATTCAAATCAATACCACTAATTACACTACAATTAAATTATATACTCAAGGGCCCTTGTTTACTAGCACTCCCCGCTACACAACAAAGACCGTAGAAACTATAACCACAAAATTAAGACCTTCTAAACTTTATAAACTATTAACCTCAACTGTCAAACTATAGAGTAGTATAAATACTCACCTGGCCGTACTCACCCAATCAGCTGCTTCCTCTTGCCCGCATCACTTTTTGAATCATGACGTGGCTCTGGAACGCTGCTGCCTGTCTGCGAGATTGGTAAGCCTCTGAAAAACCCCGCGAAACTGAGTATAAATACTCATCGGCTGCTCCCGACACTGGGCCTCTGGAAAAAAAGCCCGCGAAAGTGAGTTTAAATACTCACTGTACCGCCGCTCTCTGCCGCTCCCGATACCGGCCTCTGAAAAAGGCTGGGTCCCTTGCTGTTTGCAGTGTACATTAATGATTTAGATATGAATGTAGGAGGTATGATCAGTAAGTTCGCAGATGACACGAAAATTGGTGGAATGGTAAATAGCGAGGACGGAAGCCTCAGGCTACAGGACGATATAGACGGGTTGGTCAGATGGGCAGAACAGTGGCAAATGGAATTTAACCCTGAAAAGTGTGAGGTGATGCATTTTGGGAGGACTAACAAGGCAAGGGAATACACAATGAATGGTAGGACCCTAGGAAGGACAGAGGATCAGAGAGACCTTGGTGTGCATGTACATAGATCCCTGAAGGCAGCAGGACAGGTAGATAAGGTGGTTAAGAAGGCATATGGGATACTTGCCTTCATTAGCCGAGGCATAGAATATAAGAGCAGGGAGTTTATGATGGAGCTGTACAAAACTCTAGTTCGGCCACAGCTGGAATAATGTGTGCAGTTCTGGTCGCCACACTATAGGAAGGATGTGATTGCATTGGAGAGGGTGCAGAGGAGATTCACCAGGATGTTACTTGGGCTGGAGCGTTTCAGCTATGAAGAGAGACTGGACAGGCTGGGGTTGTTTTCCTTCGAGCAGAGAAGGCTGAGGGGGCACCTGATTGAGGTGCACAAAATTATGAGGGGCATAGATAGGGTAGATAGAAAGGAACTTTTCCCCTTAATAGCAGGGTCAATAACCAGGGGGCATAGTTTCAAGGTAAGGGGCAGGAGATTTAGAGGGGATTTGAGGAAAAACTTTTTCACCCAGAGGGTGGTTGGAATCTGGAACTCACTGCCTGAAAGGGCGGTCGAGGCAGAAACACTCACAACATTCAAGAAGCATTTAGATGAGCACTTGAAACGCCATAGCATACAAGGCTACGGACCAAGTGCTGGAAAATGGGATTAGAATAGACAGGGCTTGATGGCTGGCGCAGACACGATGGGCCGAAGGGCCTCTTTCTGTGCTGTATAACTCTCTGGGGGAAAAATTCAGTTGGTTTGCGCCTCCCGTTAGCGCCTTAAGAGGGCGCTAATGGGGCGCAAAGCAACTAGCGCCCGTGGGTGGCGATGTTTGCGCCGCTCACGAAATTAACTAGACATTTTGCGGCGGCGCTACACACTAGCGCCACGATCTCTTGCGCCAGCAGATCGTGATGTCAGTCGAGTGTGCAACGCCCCGGTAGCACCCCGGACCGGATATTGTGTGGCGCCCCCTGCCTTACCACCTGCCGCTAGCAACGACAGGTTGAGGGGAGCGTTTTGCAGTCAGGAAGGGACTGGGGGAGCGCTATTTAAAGGCGACCACTTCCTACCTTTTTTTGTTGGTGACATTTTTGCACCACGCATTCTGAGCGAGAGAGAGAGACTTCTGGAGAGATTCAACGCTGTGTGAAGGAGTTTTGGGTACTGAGCAGCACTTTGCAGGTTCATTTTGATTTGCCCTTCCTTGTATCGATTTAGAAGAGAGTGTGGGAGCTGCACTCTGAGCTCTTTCCCATGGCCTCTCCATTGTTCTTTCCAGCAGATTTGATGTACAGGTCTCTCCAGGCCGAGATTCAAGGCTGCAATGAGCAGGTTGTGGATGGAGAGCAAGATCAACCCTTCCCTTTAAGAACTGGCCGGCGCCATTGTGTCTGTGTTCCATTGCTGACTGACATCACATGAGCTTCACCAGCGCTCTGAGGTAGCGCCTCGCTCCTCGGCCTTTGCGCCTGGCCGATAATTGCGCCCCAAATGGGGCGATACTGAATTTCTCCCCCTATGACTCTATGACTATGACAAGCGTCAAGAGACAGCTTTTTGAGTTAATGAGACAGTAGTGTGATGGAGCCTATTTAAGAAATACAAAGCTGAGATCCTTTGATGGACTGGAGGGCAAATGCACTACCTAGTGTTGTACTGAGCCATAGACACCAGGGAGGTCCCAGGTTTGATCCTCTGAATATGTTGAACTAACTGGTCTCACCAGAGGCGTGGGTGAGATATTACAATTGGTAGCATTACCTCTGAGCTAGAGAAGGCGAACAAAAATGAACTATCCAGTGATTTCTGCTGTGCACGTGTGTGGACATTAGGTGAGGATAGAATTGGGCCTGACTGTGGTGGACTTCATGGTTGAATAGCCTACTGCCACTCATTGTCTAGTGTCATATTTGATGATTCACCACAGTCAAGATCCAAAGGGTTGCTGATACCTATGGACCTGTGCCTCAGCGAGGAGTTCAAAGACTTCAGGGGAGAGGGGAGGGGAAAAAATTGGCATAAGAAAGTAATATTTGAAGGTTGAAAAAACAACAGGCCCAAATAGAATGGATCGAAGAGGAAATGAGGATGGAAGTAGATAGCTCAGTGGTGGGAAGTTTGAGATGCTCATTAGATATGAGAGTAGACCCAGAGAATTGGAACATAGTGTGATTTTGGTTTTTAAACACATGTGCAAAGATTAAGCCTAAGAATCATAAGTCTAACAGCAACAACAACAAATTACATTTCTATAGTGCTTGTTAAGAACAGAAACACTCCTTAAAAGTGCTTTATAAGTAGGAGGAAAAAGAGCAGAAGGGAAAAGGGAACAGGGAAAGAGTGCGCAGGGCTCAGAGGCACAATCAACGAGGAGGGTTTTAAGGTTTTTGAAAGCAGGGAATGGAGGTGGCAAGGCAGAGAAATCTAACGAGGGAGCTCCCAAGGACAGGGGTGTATTGGCTGAAGCAATGACCATTGATGGTAGAACAGAACGAGTGGGGAACACGGAGTAGCCCAGTATCAGAGGAGCAGAGGATGTATGGCTGGAGGAGATTGTAAAGGTAGGGCCATGGGCAGATTTGAAGGAGAGGGTGAAGATCTTGAATTCACTGAAGCATGGGGAGCCCGTGGAGCTTGGATAAGGAGGGAGTGATGGGAGTGCAAGTTTGTGCAGGCGAGGCCATGGGTCACAGTATTCTGAATGAAAAAGAGGATTGGGACAAGAAGCCAGCTATAGAAGCATTAGAGAAGTTGAGCCTCAAGGTGATAAAGGCATGGACCAGAGTTTCAGCAGCAGTTGGAGAGAGGTAGGGGCAGAGGCCGACGATATACCTGGAGATGGAAGAAAGCAGTTTTGATAATGTAATGATTGTGGGGGAGGAACCTAAGCTTAGAATGCCAAGGTTTGACACCTCCTGACTCAGCCTGAGGTGACATTTGGGAGACCAGAGGCACACAGGTATTGGCAGAAGTCCAAAAGGATAGGGAGGGGGCTTTTGATCGTCAAAACCGCCCGACGTCACAAGTTTGAGGCACAGATTATTTTAACTCCCAGGCCTCGCTTGCATCCCACTGGCTAGCTGACCACCCAAAGTGGGCGGAAAGAGGCAGCTGACTAGCTTCGAGCAGGTCAAAATCGCAGGTCCTGGAGGCTTCCCGCTGGCGTCAGAGTAAGTCGCGAGGAGGTAAATCAGGGTTGTTCTGAGGGTGTGGGGTGAGGGGGGTAGCCTGGGGCAGCAGAAGTCCAGACTTTCTTTGAGGGGCCCATAGAAACACTGCTACTCCTCCTGGCTCCATTAAGGAGAACTTTTGACTTATCTTGGCGAGCTTCCTCTTCCTCCCTGCCAGGTTTTACTGAGCAGGGCACCCATAGTGGGCACCCTCTCGGTAAGCTATTAAAGTGGTGACCTGATGACACCATAAAACCCCGATTTGCATGTATTAATGGGGCTTCCACTTGAAACAGTCGGGCACCTCAGTCGGCTAAACAAAAAGTCCAGTCAAGGTGGCAGCGTATGGGAAATGTGCGGGAATGGGGTGGTAAGTCTTCGTAAGTATTCTACTTGTGCACCCACCCGTTCCCGCCAGGCGGGGCTGGTTGTAATTTCCCCTGACATTTACAGTTTGGTCAAAATTTAGCTGGAGCAAGTTTTGGATCATTCTGGGCTTGATGTCAGACAGATAACTGAAGAATGTTGGATTGAGTGGGGAGGCAGAGAACTAGAACTAAGTATTATCGGCATACAGGTGGAAACAGATCCCATGCTCTCAGATGATATTGTTAAGGGATAGCATATTTAGTGGGAAAAATACTTGAGTCTATTATAAAGGAAGCAATTTAGGAAGGTCTGGTAAGATTATGGGCAAAATAGTCAAGTAAATTTGTACCTATGACAGGTACGTTATGGGTACAAATTTATTAGAGCTGATACTTGAGTACAGTGGATACCACATCTTTATTTTTTAGAAAATATTTGATAAGATCCCCCACAGGAGACTTGTGATTAAATTGAAAACTCCTGAGGTCCAAGGCAAAGTTGTAAATTAGGTTATTAATTGGTAGATAATAGAAATGCAAGATTAATTATCAATGATTGTAGCTCTAATTGGGCACTCGTGTCCATTGGAATCCTGCAAAGATGGTGCTGTGTTTTCTACTCTTACCAATGACCTTGACAGATATATTATAAGTGGAATCTAACATTGCAGACAGCACAAAGTTGTGCAGGATATTATAATGTTCTGGGAGATGTATGATATTCAGCCACTTATCAACTGAGAAGAATGTGACATGGCATTTATTCTTGAAAAATTTGAGGAAATGCCAAATACTTACAAAAATAGCAGCAGACTTTATATTGTTCAATAAAATTGTCATATTTTGAGATTTTATGACTATTTTTCTACAGAAAGGATTTGAAAAAAGAGGGTTTTTTTAATGGTGGGAGTTTAAAGCAAAGTGTATTTGCACAATTTCTTCTTAAAAGACACTTAGACAAAAGGATGTTAATTACTAAGGAAAATTGTTTTCTCTAAAGACTGTAAACAATAAGAAAATTATTAACTTGTAAAAAAAGTCAAAAGAATACCTTGCAGCCATTGTGTTGGAAAGTTTTTGATCACTGTCTGTCTGAACAGAGGAAGATCAAAACAGGGAAGCAAACACATGCAGCAAATCAGGTTTTTGAAACAGAATTATGTGAGGCAATCAGGCAGTAGGCTGTGAGAAGGTTGCAGTGCTGGAGAGAATAGTCAGAAATACCTTTGTTTAAGTTAAAACAGACCTGCTGCTGTGGGGAAGCATGGCATTTTCATTATTTTGTATTATAACACAAAGTCAAGTTTACTGATTGAACTATGTTTCTCTGATCCTAATAGTTGCTCTATATGTTCACTCACTGTGAAATAAAACAATTTAGCGATTCGTATCAAGTTTTGTCTCACCAAGTATTTGCTCGAACTGCCTTTGGGTGGTGAAAGGCACGACTTTCTGATTCAGGTCACAAGGGGGTACTACCGGTACACTACTCTACAAGGAGATATAGGTCAGTGTTGTCAACCCTCGTAACAATAAGATGCTCAGAGTGCTTACAGGAGCGACTGACACTGCTGAAAAGATATCTATGGCCAAACTGAATTTGTAACAAAACTGTCTAGCAGCAATTGCCAAGACAAACAACATGCATGAAGTATAAATCCAAGTAGGTAAACTGATGAACTATAAATACTAGCGAGAGCACACTTGGCGTACTGAGGGTGTTTTCAGTGGACAGGGCATACATTGCAACGTGGGAGCTAAATCCATGGTCACGGGGAAGAAACAATGGGAAGGGATTGGCGTGAGCCATGTTTTTGAAACTATTAAAGGAAACGATGGACAGTAAAGGGATGAACTTGCACCTCTATAGTGCCTTTCATGACCTCAGGATGTCCCAAAGCTCTTTACAGCCAATGAGACACTTCTTGCATTGAGTGTGTTGAGAAGGTTTCAGTATTGGGAGAAGAAAAGTGGAGACATGATTGTAAAGAAAGAGACTTTCAGCCCAGAGAGCATTAAGCACCAACAATGTAGTGTGGACTGGAGTCACTTGCAGGCCAGGCCAGGCCAGATAGCACCTTCCCTTCCCTGAAGGACCTTCATGAACTAATTGTGGTTTTACAACAATCAAACAGTTTTATGATCATTTTCTAATGCTGGCGCACAAATGATCAGATTTTTAAAATATTTAATTTTACAACTTGCCATGCTAGGATTTGAACTCATAAGAGCATAAGAACATAAGAAATAGGAGCAGGAGTAGGCCATTTGGCCCCTCGAGCCTGTTCCGCCATTTAATGAGATCATGACTGATCTGATCTTGGGCTCAGCTCCATTTCCCTGCCCACTCCCCATAACCCTTCACTCCCTTATTGTTCAAAAATCTGTCTATCTCCACCTTAAATATATTCAATGACCCAGCTTCCACAACTCTCTGGGGCAGAGAATTCCACAGATTTACGACCCTCTGAGAGAAGAAATTCCTCTTCATCTCAGTTTTAAATGAGCGACCCCTTATTCTGAAACTATGCCCCCTAGTTCTAGATTCCCCCATGAGGGGAAACATCTTCTCTGCATCTACCCTGTCAAGCCCCCTCAGTATCTTATATGTTTCAATAAGATCACCTCTCATTCTTCTAAACTCTAATGAGTATAGGCCCAACCTGCTCAACCTTTCTCCATAAGACAACCCCTTCATCTCAGGAATCAACCTCGTGAACCTTCTCTGAACTGCCTCCAATGCAAGTATATCCCTCCTTAAATAAGGAGACCAAAACTGTATGCAGTGCTCTAGGTGTGGTCTCACCAATACCCTGTACAGTTGTAGCAGGACTTCCCTGCCTTTATACTCCACCCCCTTGCAATAAAGGCTTACATTCCATTTGCCTCCCTGATTACTTGCTGTACCTGCATGCTAACTTTTTGTGTTTCATGCACCAGGACCCCCAGGTCCCTCTGTACTACAGCATTTTGTAATCTCTCTCCATTTAAATAATAATTTGTTTTTTTATTTTTCCTGCCAAAGTGGATAACCTCGCACTTTCCCACATTATACTCCATCTGCCAAATGTTTTCCCACTCACTTAGCCTGTCTATATCCCTTTGGAGATTCTTTGTGTCCTCTTCACAACTTGCTTTCCCACCCATCTTTGTATCATCAGCAAATTTGGCTACATTACACTCGGTTCCTTCATCCAACTCATTAATATAGATTGTAAATATTTGAGGCCCCAGCACTGATCCCTGTGGCACCCCACTAGTTACCGTTTGCCAATCGGAAATGACCCATTTATCCCGACTCTCTGTTTTCTGTTAGTTAGCCAATCCTCTATCCATGCTAATATATTACCCCCAACCCTGTGAGCTCTTATCTTGTGCAGTAACCTTTTATGTGGCACCTTATCGAATGCCTTCTGGAACTCCAAATACACGACATCTACTGGTTCCCCTTTATCCACCCTGCTCGTTACATCCTCAAAGAATTCCAGCAAATTTGTCAAACATGATTTCCCTTGCATAAAACCATGCTGACTCTGCTTGACTGTATTATGATTTTCCAAATGTCCTGCTACTGCTTCCTTAATAATGGACTCCAGCATTTTCCCAATGACAGATGTTAGGCTAACTGGTCTATAGTTTCCTGCTTTCTGTCTCCCTCCCTTCTTAAATAGGGGTGTTACATTTGTGGTTTTCCAATCCGCTGAGACCTCTCCTCATGACATAGGAACAAGTACAGATGATGGCTGACCTGTACCTCAACTCCAATTATCTGCCTTTGTTCCACATCCCTTGATACCTTACCTAACAAAAATCTATCGATCTCAGTTATGAAAATTTCAATTGACCCAGCATTCACAGCCTTTTGGGGGAGCGAGTTCCAGATTTCCATTACCCTTTGTTTGAAAAGTGCTTCCTGATTTCACTCCTAAATGACCTAGCTCTAATTTTAAGTTAATGCCCCCTTGTTCTGGATTCTCCCTCCAGAGGAAATAGTTTCTCTGTATCCAACCTATCGCATTCTTTAATCAATTTAAATACCTCGATTAGATCACCCCTCAACCTTCTAAACTCCAGGGAAAACAAGCCAAGTTTATGCAACCTGTCCACATAATTTAACATGAATGATACCAGGGCTTAAAGGGTTAAATTATGTGGACAGGTTGCACCTCTTCCAAGGCCAATATAGGTTGCTAGCCCAGTACCAAAACCATTAGGATACCATACCCTATGTTTTATCATCAGCAAGGGTCATCACACCTTCTGGTATTATCTGAGGAAAATGTTTTCTCTTTCTAAATCCCACCTGATATGTATGGACAACCTGGGGAGGAGGGGGACAAGGCAAGTTCCATTTCAAATGCAGTACCGGAATTTTAGCAAGAATCTTGTAATAAATGTCGACAAGGGTTGGGGTGGTGGCTGACATGGAGTGACAGGTCTGTAATTTTCTTTTAAGCCCAATGATCTCTTGGTTTTCATTGATTCTGGTAACTTTTAAATTTAAGAGCCTCATTTACAAGTCTAAGCACTTCCAGGGCTGAAAGATAATACATGGAGCCTTTGAGAAAGGATGCAAGTAAACTGCTTTTCTTATTTCTTATAATTGAGTAGATTTGTTCAAAAACATTCCTGTGTTCCTAGGATACTTTAGGGAGAGTTGCACCAAAGAATGCAGTTAATTCCACCACTCTAGAATTACACTCCAAGCTGCATAAAGCACAGTGTGAAATCTTTACACTGTCTGATAATACACACAAATCAACAGTGGCTTGTCCTTTCCTCAGATGCACCTTTTTGAATCTTCTTTCTTAAAGAGGGAGAAATATTTAAGGAGGGAATAAACAACAAATTAAGAACAACATATATTACTGGGGTTTTTTCTGGCAAAGTACATGATTAATTTACACTGCATTGAAACCCTTTAAAATTTGCATAAGGAGTTCTCAGTATTGATTTTTCAATGAAAACTAGATTGCAGATTATCTCATACTTCAGTTAATTAAAACAAATTAAAATTTTATGTTAATTAAATATCATTAATAGTAAAGTAATAACACTGTATTTGTGGAGTTTTCTGCCTTGCGATTTTTCTTCCCTTAGCCTACTCGTCCTGAAGGCGTTGACTCATGTCAGAGTACAGCTCCATGGGCAATAGTAGAAAGCACATACATAGACTCATAGGGGGAAAAATTCAGTTGGTTGCGCCTCCCGTTAGCGCCTTAAGAGGGCGCTAATGGGGCACAAAGCATCTAGCGCCCAGGCGCGGCGAAGTTTGCGCCGCTCGCGAAATTAACTAGACATTTTGCGGCGGCGCTAAACACTACCGCCACGATCTCCTGCGCCAGCAGATCGTGACGTCAGTCGAGTGCGCAACGCCCCGGTATCACCCCGGAGTGGATATTGAGTGGCGCCCCCTGCCTTACCGCCTGACGCTAGCAACGACAGGTTGAGGGGAGCATTCTGCAGTCATGAAGGGAAAGGGGGAGCGCTATTTAAAGGTGACCGCTTCCTGCCTTTTATTGTTGGTGACATTTTTGAACTACGCATTCTGAGAGGGAGAGAGAGACTTCTGGAGAGATTCAACGTTGTGTGAAGGAATTTTGGGTACTGAGCAGCACTTTGCAGATTCATTTTGATTTGCCATTCCTTGCATCGATTTAGAAGAGACTGTGGGGGCTGCACTCTGAGCTCTTTGCCTCGTACTCTCCATTGTTCTTTCCAGCAGATTTGATGTGCAGGTCTCTCCAGGCCGAGATTCAAGGCTGCAATGAGCAGGATGTGGATGGAAAGCAAGATTAACCATCCCCTTTAAGAACTGGCCCATGCCATTGTGTCTGTGTTCCATTGCTGACTGACATTACATGAGCTTCGCCAGCGCTCTGAGGTAGCGCCTCGCTCCTCGGCTTTTGCGCCTTAAGACAGGTGTGAAGCGCCTGATTTAGCGCTCCAATCACCTCCAGGGTCGATAAAAGTCAAATTTGTAGTCAGTGGCGATAATTAGCGCCAGGCGCTAATCTTTACACCCGGCCGATAATTGCGCCCCAAATGGGGCGATACTGAATTTCTCCCCCATAGACTCATAGAATGATACAGCGCAGAAGGCGCTCTTTGAAAGAGCTATCCAATTAGTCCCACTCCCTGGCTCTGTCCCCATAGTCCTGTAATTTTTTTCCCTTCGAGTATTTAGCCAATTCCCTTTTGAAAGTTATTTTGAATCTGCTTCCACCACCCTTTCAGGCAGTGCATTCCAGATCACAACAACTCGCTGTGTAAAAACAAATTCCTCATATTGCCTCCCCCCTTCTTCTCTTCCATCCTCATGTCGCCTCTAGTTCTTTTGCCAATCACCATGAATCTGTGTCCTCTGGTTATTGACACTCTGCCACTGGAAACAGTTTCTCCTTGTTTACTCTATCAAAACCATTCATAATTTTGAACACCTCTACCAAATCTCCTCTTAACCTTCTCTGCTCTAAGGAGAACAACCCCAGCTTCTCCAGTCTCTCCACGTAACTGAAGTCCCACATTCCTGGTAAATCTTTTCTGCACCCTCTCTAAGGCCTTGACATCCTTCCTAAAGTGTGATGCTCAGAATTGGACA
This sequence comes from Squalus acanthias, assembly GCA_030390025.1. NCBI lineage: Eukaryota > Metazoa > Chordata > Chondrichthyes > Squaliformes > Squalidae > Squalus > Squalus acanthias. The sequence goes on along the minus strand of CM059426.1, from coordinate 150,876,082 downwards.
CAATACTCCAGCTAAGGCCTGAACGGTGTTTTATAAAGGTTTAACATAACTGCCTTGCTTTTACATTTTATAGTAACCAAGGATCCCATAAGCTTTTTTAACAGCCTTCTCAACTTGTCCTGCCACTTTCAAAGGTTTGTGTACATAGACCCCCAGGTCTCGCTGTTCCAACACCCCCTTTAAAATTGTACTATTTAGTTCATATTGCCTTTCCTCATTCTTTTTACCAAAATGTGTTACTTCACACTTCTCTGCATTAAATTTCATCTGCCATGTGTCTGCCCATTTCACCAGCCTGTCTATGTCTGCCTGAAGCCTGTTACTATCCTCCTCACTGTTTACTACATTTCTGAGTTTTATGCCATGATACTCAAGTCCAGGACATTAATATATATCAAAAAGAGCAGTGGTCCTAATACCGGCCCCTGGGGAACACCACTGTATACTTCCCTCCAAACTGAAAAATAACCGTTCACCACTACTCTCTGTTTCGTCAGACAATTTCATATCCATGCTGCCACTGTCCCTTTAATCCCATGGGCTTTAATTTTACTTAAATTTGGAATTATAATCACTCCTTCCAAATGCTGCCCTAACCCTGCACCCACAGCCGTATACATTTCTAATGAGCCGTGTTCACTGAGAAAATTTTCAATTATTACATTAATATTGGTGCATGGGGTGGGGGTTAGAAGGGGAGATTACCTTGGAACTAAAAGAAGGGTTAGAAGAAGACAATAGGGGAGAAATTGGGCTCTATGCGGCCTCCTAAAGCTCAAAAATTGGGACCGAGACACACTTCCGAAATACGCCGGACGCCATATTGGTAAAGGAGTTTGCGCGCGCTAACCTAATGACCGCCAGCAACAAGCAGAGCAGGCAGATTATGACATCAATCAGTGTGCAACACTGATTTTATGCCAGTGTTGCCATTTTTGAATTTTATGCTCCACGCTGACGCCCTGTCTTAACCTCGGACAACTGAACACAACGTTAAACGGCATGAAAGACCCCCCCACCAGTGCTATTTAAAGGGATCATGAACTACTTATAGGTTAGTTGCTGGATTAGTTCTTCTAGCTGATGGTGCAATTCTATGTGTTTTTGGAGCTTTCCTGTACTTGGCTAAAGTTTAAATAGTCTGGTTGGTGCTGAATTACTTTTCTGTTCATTTAAAAGCTTGTGTTGAAACAAGTTGCTTCCACACATGGGTGGCCTGGTAGCGCTTCCTCTGGGAATTGAGTATGACTGGGAGACTGAAGGGAGTCCACGCAGAGCAGAACAAGCTTCTAGAAGAGGGAGGAGGAGGAGGAGGAGAAGGGCTTCCAGCAAGAGGCCATATCTGCTGAGGGTCTTTCGGGAGCAATTCTCTTACCTTAACTTCAGTGAGGACCAATGCGTGAGACGTCTTTGCTTCACTTAAGAGGTAGTGTCAGAAATCTTACAACTGCTGCAACTACAAAGTAGGGCAAGGACAGCTCTTAGCTTTTATGTGTCTGGCTCCTTCTAGGCTGCTGCTAGACATATAGGCAACATCTCGCAGTTTGCAGTACACTGCTGCATTGACCTCCGCCGCTATTTGTTCCCACTGTCTGCTGAGCATATGTCTGGAGGGCCTCCTGCCCCCCTGTGAATACAGGATGTCTCTCCTTCTTGCCACCTCTTCCAGCAAGGCCTCCAGTGCAGTGTCTGAAAACCTTGGTGCTCACTCCCTTGCATGGTCAGCCATTCCTCAAAGTATTAGAGCCCAGATTAACTTCTGAAAAAATTCCCACAACTTCTTACAGGCCATAATGTACCTTCCCTTTAACAGGCGCAGGCTGCCATTAAATAGCCACTCGCGATAGTGGGACCCCTGTTGACGCGTGCAGCCAATGAACAGAACGAGGAGCGCTGACTGCAGATAGAAATCATTTAAAAGGGCAGGCAGCATGAATTTAATGTACTGCCTGCAGTGTAATGAATGGGTGCAGCTTAATTGCGTACCGTGATTCCCATGTCCATTTTCGGGATTTAGCCAATTTCTTCCCCGATTCCTCTGTGAATTGACAAAGTTAGAAGGAAAAAAATTCTCCTTACACTGGGGGGGGGTTAGAGGGGAGAGAGTCTCCTTACACTGGGGGGTGGGGGGGGGGTTTAGAGGGGAGAGTGTCTCCTTACACTGGGGGGAGCGGTTAGAGGGGAGAGAGTCTCCTTACACTGGGGGAGGGGGTTTAGAGGGGAGAGAGTCTCCTTACACTGGGGGGGGGGGGTTTAGAGGGGAGAGTGTCTCCTTTCACTGGGGGGAGGGGGGTTAGAGGGGAGAGTGTCTCCTTACACTGGGGGGGGGGAGGTTAGAGGGGAGAGAGTCTCCTTACACTGGGGGGGGGTTTAGAGGGGAGAGAGTCTCCTTACACTGGGGGGGGGTTTAGAGGGGAGAGTGTCTCCTTCACTGGGGGGAGGGGGGTTAGAGGGGAGAGTGTCTCCTTACACTGGGGGAGGGGGGTTAGAGGGGAGAGAGTCTCCTTACACTGGGGGAGGGGGGTTAGAGGGGAGAGAGTCTCCTTACACTGGGGGGGGGGTTTAGAGGGGAGAGTGTCTCCTTTCACTGGGGGGAGGAGGGTTAGAGGGGAGAGAGTCTCCTTACACTGGGGGGGGGGGGGGGTTAGAGGGGAGAGAGTCTCCTTACACTGGGGGGGGGGGGGGTTTAGAGGGGAGAGAGTCTCCTTACACTGGGGGGGGGTTTAGAGGGGAGAGTGTCTCCTTTCACTGGGGGGGCGGTTTAGAGGGGAGAGTGTCTCCTTACACTGGGGGGGCGGTTTAGAGGGGAGAGTGTCTCCTTACACTGGGGGGGCGGTTTAGAGGGGAGAGAGTCTCCTTACACTGGGGGGGGGGGGTTAGAGGGGAGAGTGTCTCCTTTCACTGGGGGGGGGTGGGGTTTAGAGGGGAGAGAGTCTCCTTACACTGGGGGGGGGGGTTTAGAGGGGAGAGTGTCTCCTTACACTGGGGGGGGGGGGTGGTTAGAGGGGAGAGTGTCTCCTTTCACTGGGGGGGGGGGGTTAGAGGGGGAGAGTGTCTCCTTACACTGGGGGGGGGGAGGTTAGAGGGGAGAGAGTCTCCTTAAACTGGGGGGGTGGTGAGAGGGGAGAGTGTCTCCTTACACTGGGGGGGGGGAGGTTAGAGGGGAGAGAGTCTCCTTACACTGGGGGGGGGGGGTGAGAGGGAGAGTGTCTCCTTACACTGGGGGGGGGGGGGGTGAGAGGGGAGAGTGTCTCCTTACACTGGGGCGGGGGGATTAGAGGGGAGAGAGTCTCCTTACACTGGGGGGGGGGAGGTTAGAGGGGAGAGAGTCTCCTTACACTGGGGGGGGGGGGGTTAGAGGGGAGAGAGTCTCCTTACACTGTGGGGAGGGTGTTTAGAGGGGAGAGAGTCTCCTTACACTGGGGGGGGGGGTTTTAGAGGGGAGAGAGTCTCCTTTCACTGGGGGGGGCGGTTTTTAGAGGGGAGAGTGTCTCCTTACACTGGGGAGAGGGGGGGTTAGAGGGGAGAGAGTCTCCTTACACTGGGGTGGGGGGGGTTAGAGGGGAGAGAGTCTCCTTACACTGGGGGGGGGGGGTTAGAGGGGAGAGAGTCTCCTTTCACTGGGGGGGGTTAGAGGGGAGAGAGTCTCCTTTCACTGGGGGGGCGGTTTAGAGGGGAGAGAGTCTCCTTACACTGGGGGGGGTTTAGAGGGGAGAGTGTCTCCTTACACTGGGGGGGTGCGGTTAGAGGGGAGAGAGTCTCCTTACACTGGGGGGGGGAGATTAGAGGGGAGAGTGTCTCCTTACACTGGGGGGGGGTTAGAGGGGAGAGTGTCTCCTTACACTGGGGGGGGGTTAGAGGGGAGAGTGTCTCCTTACACTGGGGGGGGGGGGGGTTAGAGGGGAGAGAGTCTCCTTACACTGGGGGGGGGGTTAGAGGGGAGAGTGTCTCCTTACACTGGGGGGGGGGGGGTTTAGAGGGGAGAGAGTCTCCTTACACTGGGGGGGGGGGGTTTAGAGGGGAGAGAGTCTCCTTACATTGGGGGGGGTGGGGTTTAGAGGGGAGAGAGTCTCCTTACACTGGGGGGGGGGGTGGTTAGAGGGGAGAGTGTCTCCTTACACTGGGGGGGGGGGGTGGTTGAGGGGAGAGTGTCTCCTTTCACTGGGGGGGGGCGGTTAGAGGGGAGAGAGTCTCCTTTCACTGGGGGGGGAGGTTTGAGGGGAGAGAGTCTCCTTACACTGGGGGGGGGTGAGAGGGGAGAGAGTCTCCTTACACTGGGGGGGGGGGGTTTAGAGGGGAGAGAGTCTCCTTACACTGGGGGGGGGGGGTGGTTAGAGGGGAGAGAGTCTCCTTACACTGGGGGGGGGGGGTTTAGAGGGGAGAGTGTCTCCTTACACTGGGGGGGGGGGAGGTTAGAGGGGAGAGAGTCTCCTTACACTGCGGGGGGGAGGTTAGAGGGGAGAGTGTCTCCTTACACTGGGGGGGGGGGGGTTAGAGGGGAGAGAGTCTCCTTACACTGGGGGGGGGTTTAGAGGGGAGAGAGTCTCCTTACACTGGGGGGGGGGTTAGAGGGGAGAGAGTCTCCTTACACTGGGGGGGGGAGGTTAGAGGGGAGAGTGTCTCCTTACACTGGGGGGGGGGTTTAGAGGGGAGAGTGTCTCCTTACACTGGGGGGGGGGGGGAGGTTAGAGGGGAGAGAGTCTCCTTACACTGGGGGGGGGGGGTTTAGAGGGGAGAGTGTCTCCTTACACTGCGGGGGGGAGGTTAGAGGGGAGAGTGTCTCCTTACACTGGGGGGGGGGGGTTAGAGGGGAGAGAGTCTCCTTACACTGGGGGGGGGGTTTAGAGGGGAGAGAGTCTCCTTACACTGGGGGGGGGGTTAGAGGGGAGAGAGTCTCCTTACACTGGGGGGGGGAGGTTAGAGGGGAGAGTGTCTCCTTACACTGGGGGGGGGGGGGATTAGAGGGGAGAGAGTCTCCTTACACTGGGGGGGGGGGGATTAGAGGGGAGAGTGTCTCCTTACACTGGGGGGGGGGATTAGAGGGGAGAGTGTCTCCTTACACTGGGGGGGGGGAGGTTAGAGGGGAGAGTGTCTCCTTACACTGGGGGGGGGAGGTTAGAGGGGAGAGTGTCTCCTTACACTGGGGGGGGGGGATTAGAGGGGAGAGAGTCTCCTTACACTGGGGGGGGGAGGTTAGAGGGGAGAGAGTCTCCTTACACTGGGGGGGGGAGGTTAGAGGGGAGAGAGTCTCCTTACACTGGGGGGGGGAGGTTAGAGGGGAGAGTGTCTCCTTACACTGGGGGCGGGGGGATTAGAGGGGAGAGAGTCTCCTTACACTGGGGGGGGGGGGGATTAGAGGGGAGAGTGTCTCCTTACACTGGGGGGGGGATTAGAGGGGAGAGTGTCTCCTTACACTGGGGGGGGGGAGGTTAGAGGGGAGAGAGTCTCCTTACACTGGGGGGGGGGGGGGATTAGAGGGGAGAGTGTCTCCTTACACTGGGGGGGGGGGAGATTAGAGGGGAGAGAGTCTCCTTACACTGGGGGGGGTTTAGAGGGGAGAGTGTCTCCTTACACTGGGGGGGGGGTTAGAGGGGAGAGAGTCTCCTTACACCGGGGGGGGGAGGTTAGAGGGGAGAGTGTCTCCTTACACTGGGGGGGGGGGGGGTTAGAGGGGAGAGTGTCTCCTTTCACTGGGGGGGGGGGATTAGAGGGGAGAGCGTCTCCTTACACTGCGGGGGGGAGGTTAGAGGGGAGAGAGTCTCCTTTCACTGGGGGGGGGAGGGTTTGAGGGGAGAGAGTCTCCTTTCACTGGGGGGGGGGGGGGGGTAGAGGGGAGAGTGTCTCCTTACACTGGGGGGGGGTTTAGAGGGGAGAGCGTCTCCTTACACTGGGGGGGGGTTTAGAGGGGAGAGAGTCTCCTTTCACTGGGGGGGGGAGGGTTTGAGGGGAGAGAGTCTCCTTTCACTGGGGGTGGGGGGGGGTTAGAGGGGAGAGTGTCTCCTTTCACTGGGGGGGGCGGTTAGAGGGGAGAGGTGTCTACTTACACTGGGGGGGGGGGTTAGAGGGGAGAGTGTCTCCTTACACTGGGGGAGGGGGGTTAGAGGGGGGAGAGTCTCCTTACACTGGGGGGGGGGGTTCGAGGGGAGAGAGTCTCCTTACACTGGGGGGGGGGGGTTCGAGGGGAGAGAGTCTCCTTACACTGGGGGGGGGTGGGGGGGTGTTAGAGGGGAGAGTGTCTCCTTACACTGGGGGGGGGTGGGGGGGGGTTAGAGGGGAGAGTGTCTCCTTACACTGGGGGGGGGGGGGTTAGAGGGGAGAGTGTCTCCTTACACTGGGGGGGTGAGGGGAGAGTGTCTCCTTACACTGGGGGGTGGTGGGGGGGGTTAGAGGGGAGAGTGTCTCCTTACACTGGGGGGGGGGTGGGGGGGGTTAGAGGGGAGAGTGTCTCCTTACACTGGAGGTGAATTTCAACCCGCTGGAGCTTTGCCACTGAGATCCAGCCCAATGTACCTCAGTGCATTTTCGTTATATATTCATGGTGAGCTCTGGGCATTATTAGCTCCCTCTACAGGCAGTCTGCCTCGGAGAGGGAAACCCTCTGCTATTGGAGCAGCTGCAAGTCTCATGACAGCCATTTTGTGTCTGTAATGCCTTTGATAATATAATGCCTGAGGCTTCTGATTCTTCCGGGCATTGAACCCACAAATTTAAAGACTCTTCAATTGAGGTGTTATTGTCTGTAATCCGGCAAACTACAACCCAAGCCCTGAGCAAAGGGGACCCACGAAGACATGATCCAAGCCCATGGGAGGAGATGGGCTTGTCAGAGTGCCACCTCACCCCCCCCCCCCCCAACTCATCCACCCATTAAGGGAAGTCTTCTGAAACATGAGATGTATTCCATACGAAGGTATGCAGAGTGCCTTCACCTTCTCCACTTCCTTCTTAAAGGGGAAACAGCCAACAACCAAATTGGGCTAGATATTCGTTATAGCCAAGAAATGGGCAGTGTTTAGACTAAAAATGGTTAAGTAGTGCCACCTGAAAATCGTCTAGGTTGCACGCAAATTTCGTCCTCACTCCTCATTAAAATGATTGAAGTATTGATTCTCATCTAAAAGCTCACGCTCATTGGCTTTACACTGAAAAGCTGGACCAATATCGTGTGTAGTCTAAATGCAAGCAATAATCGCCACAGGCAATTTTCACTACTTAAAGGGGAGGTTCATTGATGCTGCAGCAACTCATTCTCAGCATTGTTGGGTGTGCACCAGCCTCAACAACCATAAAGACAAGGACAAGGACAAGGACAAGGAGAAGTAGCACTTAATTAAAAATTCTGATGGCAAATCGCCGCCCTAGGGAGAGAGCCCAGAGGTTTTCGGATGAAGCTTTGGAGGCATTGGTTTTAGCAGTGGAGAGAAGGCGGGCAGTCCTGTACCCGGCAACTGGCAGGAGGCCCTCGCCACAAGTCTACCAGACTATGTGGAGGGAGGTGGCACACCATGTCACGGGCCAGGACCCACACCCAGTGCAGGAAGAAGTTTAATGACCTCACATGGGTGGTCAGGGAGAGTGAAGGCTTGAACAAATGCTACATACCACCATCTGTACCAGAAGCTTCACACGCAGCTCAATGCACCACCCACCAACAATCTCTACCTAGCAACACTCACACCCACATCTCACACCTTGCACACAATGACAGCTATTCATCTATGGCAGGCAGAAGGGTCATTAGTTAAAAATATTCATGTAATATGTGTGATATGTTTATAGATAAATTTATTAATTGTGTTTGGAATATTTTGTGGTCTCTCTTATTTCAGCTTTGTGCCCAGGAGGACGCTGTGATATGGCATGAGACAGGGATTCTATGATGGGGATGTGGTGAGCTACGAAGTTCTGGGGTTTCATTCATGCGAATCGGTCACGGACAGCCCATCCGCCCTCCCTCCTGTTCCTCCTCCTCCTCGTCCTCCTCCTCTCCCTCGTCATCCTCCTGAGGTAATGCCGCAATCCCTGCTGGCAAGGGCTGCGCCCTCATGATGGCCAAGTTGTGGAGCATGCAGCAGACCACCACGAAATGGGACATCTGCTCTGCCAAGTACTGGAGGGCTCCTCCCGAGCAGTCAAGGCAGCGGAACTGTTGCTTCAGTAGGCCGATGGTCTGCTCGATGATGTTCCTGGTGGTGGCATGGCTCTCATTATATGAGTGCTGGGCAGGAGTGTTGGGGTTGCGGAGGGGCGTCATGAGCCAGGTGGAGAGCGGATAGCCCTTGTCTCCAAGCAGCCACCCACAAGCTTGACGTGAGTACTGGCACACCAGTCTGGTGCAGGATGAAGGCATCATGGCTGCTGCCAAAATAGCGGGCTTTGACATTGAGGATTGGCTGTGTGTGGTCGCACACCAACTGTACATTAATGAGTGATAACCTTTGCGGTTACGGAAGATCTCAGGATTGTTACGGGGTGCCCGCAAAGCCACGTGGGTGCAGTCGATGGCGCCCTGCACCATCGGGAAGCCCACTATCCTGGCAAAGCCACATGCACGCTCGTCCTGCTTCTCTCTGGTGATGGGGAAGGAAATGTAGTCCCTTCTCCTGCTGTAGAAAGCCTGAGTGACCTCCTGGATGCAGCGTTGGAGGGCGAACTGTGAGATGTTAGATATGTCTCCTGCTGCAGACTGGAAGGAACCGCTGGCAAAGAAATTGAGCACCACGGTGACCTTGACTGCCACTGGAAGAGCCGTGGTCGCCCTGGTCTGAAGCTGAAGGTCCGGTTGTAGGAGGAGGCAGAGTTCTGTGACCATCTCCTTGGTGAAGCGAAGCCTCCTAATACAGTGCTCCTAGCTTAATTGAAGGTAGGAGAAGTGATGTCGGAAGACCCTAGGAGGGCAAGGCCTCCTGTTGAAGCCCTGATGGCCCTCCTCCACCCTCTGCGCACATGTTCCCGTCTTTCTCGCTGCCTCCGCTCCCTCTGCCATAGATCCTGGAGGGCAAGGTCGACTGCCAGTACAGCCCCCATGACTTTTAGCAAGTGTTGTAGGTTGAAGCTTTTCAGAAATAATTATGGAGTTTTGTACTTGCCAGAAGACTCCCTGATACCAAAGAACCTTGAAATGACAAAAGAAAACTCTTACAGTAGCAGTAAGTAGCTCACAGCCACTCAAACTTCAAAACCCTGTCTGATGCGAGTGATTGCTGATGGTCCCTTTAAATAGCTTCGCTGGAGCTGGCTTCCTGCTCCTGCACGCCACCTGAAGCTGTCGTTGTTTTCTCCAGCTGATAAGTTCATTGGCTGTAATGAAGTTGGGAGATCGGGCGTCAAGTGAGTGTTGCAGGCGAGGTCCCCAGCGATCAAGTTCTGTGGCAGCGCTACCGGCAAGACCGATATGGCATGCGGCGCTGGAACCAGCATCAGGTGTCGTTAGAGCGCTCAACGACGTTTTAGCGCCATCTTGTGGCGCTAACGTGTGGCGCAAACCACACGAATTTCTCCCCCAAAGAAGTATCACCTCAATCACTCTGGGCTCCTGTTACAAATCATTAGTCTGGCATCTCAGAACCTTCTGCCACTGTAGGACAAGTAGGAGGCTAACATTGAACGGGCACAAGGATAGGCACCAAGGAGAGCCATGGTGGCCTTACACAGTGAGAAGGTTGTCAGATTTCTTGCCAGTGAGATGTTTTTGTCACTGACGGGATATATGCAGAATAATTTGCGGCAAGGTGGAGGAATGCCTGTGTGAAGGATTAATATACTAATCTCCAAATGGCAGCCTTGGATGTTGTGGAGGAGACCTTCATGTTAGCCAGCAACTGAGTTGAGTTTGTGGCCAACAGGGGACATGATGGCAGGATTCATTTGCAATAACCTCAGATTTGAGGTCTCCTTTATGAGGTGTGCCTGCAGCTGTTCCACAGCTCAGTTCAAGCACTGCTGAGTGCAATGAAGTAGTCCACCTGCATTTGCAGACAGGAAGGATTGGGTATCTATGTAGGGGTTGAAAGTCACCTGGCATCCCTGTGGTGAACCTCCTGATCCTGTTCCTCCTCAAATAGGTCCAAGCAAAACCCCATTGGTTCCCATGGCCCAGTCTGCAACTGTAAAATTAAAATAACGTATGGTAAAAAATACTTTAAAAACACTTCAAAGCAATTTTAAGTCCTTACAGATACTTTAAAATTCTTCGAGAAATTTTTAAAGAAAGTTTAAAAAATCTTAAGGAATCTTTACAAAAAATTAAGAATAATTAAAGACAACTTTAAATAATACACATATAAAACATAATGAATGGGTCCCTATGACCTTCAGTTATGGAGCACCTCTGGCTGACCACAAACAGACCCCAGTGCCTCTTTCCCTGAGATGCTCTCTGCAGTTGGCGGTGACTAGGTGGTAACTGAGAGACATGTGGCCCCGCATCAAACCCCATCCACCTGCTGTCATTTACGTGCTGTGGGGCAAGGATGCAGCAGCCCTAGATGTCCACTCCCAACAGGGCTGGAGGAAAAGGCATCTGGAATGTTTTTGTGATGGAGACCTGGCACTGGGCCGTTACACCTGATTTTCTCCCATTGTCCAAAAATGGACGGCCAAATAGATGAAAATCCAACCTTATATGGTCCTCTTGTGCAATCGGCTGATGGGTTTGACTGACAAAAATGTTAATGGCCTGGGAGCATTTAAAAAAGGCAGATGCTGGGGATGGGATAAAGAGACATTTCTAATGTAAGATAGAGGCAGGAGCTGAGGAGAGGCTATAAAGACATGTCTGACTAAGGAAAGAGTCAGAAGCTGAGTGTGGCTTATAATCATCTGGACCTCAAGACTAGATTAAAACCTTGACATCACACCAGAGTACCTATTATTTCTATAATAAATATGTATTGTGAAGTTCAGAGGATGCTTTATTTAGCTTTGGGTCTGTTTTTTGTACCAGTGACTGTTGTGGTGGACATTGATGATGTGAAATGATATTCACACTGGGATTAATGACTGGGACAAAAAGACTGCAGTTTTATCCAGTGATTGTCAATAGCTGATTACTGGTAAATGGTGAGGTTAGTATATGCTATGTTTTTGTTTCGTTCCATAGATAATAACATTATTGATTATTAGCTACCTTCATGGCTAAGTCGGTATATGCACTACCCAGTGTGAAACTGAGTCATATAGATGAGGGAGGTCTTTGTGGCCGTGAGTTAAGGAGGGGATAGTCAGCCAGGATTCATGATCCTACCCACAATTGAATAGCTGACCACACACAATGTCAAGTCTCACACATGAAGAATGGCCATTTCACAGGTTATTTGACTGTAAAGGGCATCACGATTGAGCCTGATTCAGTTCTGAACTTGTGTCTGCAGGAATGTTTTTTGTAGGAGTCACTGGAAGGCAATTAGAACTGGGAACCCTGGCTGATTCCCTCCCTCCACCTTGTCCAGGGGTACTGAGAGCAATTATAATGGCCCAACTGCTGTCCTGATTGAGATCAGGCCTGGTCTATGGTTTAGTACCACATCATGTATTATGTTTCCCCACTGATTAAACCATTAAATGAGTTGGTTATAAAAAATTTTAAGGCTTCCCACAAATAGTAATCATTTCACAAAAAAAGGCGCAGGTGTTGGTGCAGCTTCGGTTGAGATATTTTTAATAAAATGAACAATTCCTGATCGGGTTTTGCTGTGCAGTGAACAGCAGGACGCTTGACAATCACAAAGCATGTTAGGGCAGCTGCCACTCAGGCTTCTGTTTTGGCTGACGCTCGCATATGTCGATACCTCAGAGATCACCAAAGTGATATTACTAATGGCCAATGTAGCTCCCTGAGGATTTCAGCGACTTCTGCATGATCATTCTGGAAGCACGCAATTCATTCTAGACGACTAGACATAGATGACAGGACCAATCACACTAACCGCCTCTGAAATCCAGTAATGCTCTTTGCAAACAAGTAGTCAAAATCAAACCTCAAATTGCATACATTGAACGTAGGAATATAGAGACAGGAGTTGGCCATTCAGCCTCTTGAGCCTGTTCCGCCATTCCATTATAGCTTGTCTGTACCTCAACTCCATTTACCTGCCTTTGGTCCATATCCCTTGATACCCTAACCCAACAAACATCCATTCATCTCAGTCTTGAAAATTTCAATTGACAAAGCATCCACAACCCTTTTGGGGCAGTGAGTTCCAGATTTCCACTACCTTTTCATATGAAAAACTGCTTCCTGATTTCACTCCTAAATACTGTAGCTTAATTTTATTTTAAGATAACAAGTGTCTCCTTGTTCTGGATTGAGATAAAACACTGTAAAACTACCAAATCCTTTACAACCCACATTTTATGGGATGGAGGGGCCTGGGTGCAGGGGATTCAGATCATGAATATATGAAGCAATAACAGCTTTTTTAAAAATCTACTGACAGTTGTGGGCAAACTCTTAGAATCCATAATTTAAGATAAAATTAGTAAGCATTTAGAATTGCATGATTTAATCAAGGATGGCAATCATGGATTTGTTAAAGGCAAGTTGTTTTTGACAAATTTAATAGTTTTTTTTTGAAGAAGTGACTGATTGAATAGATAAAGGTTAAATGCAGTAGATTTAATTTATATGGATTTTCAGAGGAAGTGCGATAAGGTGTTTCACAAGAGGCTTGCTAGAAAAACAGATGTATGGTATAAAGAGGAGATGTAGCAGCATAGGTAGAAAGTTGGTGATGGACAGGAAATAAAGAGTCAGGGTAAATGGGAACTGGAGAAGGTTTGGAACTGGGTACACCCCAAGGGTCAGTGTTGGAACCACTTTTGTTCTTAGTACATATAGGAGATTTGGGTCTAGGGAACACAATCTTGAAATTACTAACAACACAAAAGTAGGAGGCTTAGCAGGTTCACAGAATGGGCAGACAGATGGCTCATGCAATTTAATACGGATAAATGTGAGGTAATGCATTTTGGGTGGAAAAACAAGGAATGGGCGTATACACTTAATGAAAAGGCACTGAAGTGTGTGGATGAAAAGAGAGACCTAGGAATTTAAATACATAATTCTCTGAAAGTGTAAGTGCATGTAGTTAAAAAAAGGCCAGCAGCATTTTGGGTTCCAAAAATAGGGGCATAGAGTGCAAGAATAAAGAAGTCATTATGAATTTATACAAAACAATGGTTAGGCCACAGTTAGAGTACTGTGCACAATTTTGGCAACTCCATTGCAGAAAGGACATTAAAGCCATAGACAGCTTACAGCGTAGATTCACCAAAATAATGTCAGGGACGGGTAACCAGAGTTACGAGCAGAGACTTCAGATACTGGGATTATTTCCAATGGAGCAGAGAAGGCTAAGAGAAGATTATAGAGGTTTTTAAAATTGTGAAGAGTTTTGATATTGTGAATGGAGAAAGATTATTTCCTGTGGTTGGGGAGAGAGTGATTATTTGAAACAAAGGAAGGTACAGGCCTATGGGGAGAGCATTGGGCAGTGGGGTTAGTTTTGGATTGCTCTAGGAAAAAGGCAGCACAGACACCATGAGCTGAATGGCTTCCTTCTGAGCTGTAAGCATCTATGGTTCTAAAGTGGGTGGCACAGGCCCCTTGGTTCTCTTGTTTTGAATATAGTATCAAACGGTGTCTGGGTGTGTAGCTCCCAGGATCTGTAGGGGTGACTTTTAATGCCTTTGATATACTATGTGAAGCGGCATCGACGCTGTGGAAGTGCTTTGATGTTAATTCCCTCAGGACTGCCAGTGTCTCGCAAATCTATTTATTTAAAGATTGATCAGGAGAGTACAGCAGAATAAATGTCTAATGAGTAAACCCGCACAGTACTGTAATTCCCCATGCGTCTACAATTGAAGTGGTTACGCAGGTACAGCCAGCCTCTCCCGGGTTCACAGGCTGCATGTTAATTTAGTTCAAGTGGAATGGATAAAAATCAATTTGTTACTCACTATCTTCCTAATGCCAAGTTCACACAGGAGATACACCCACATCTACATTTTATTATGGCACCTCATTGCACCCCCCCCCCCCCAATATTTGTAAAACTCTAAAATATTTAATAGTTGATCTGAGTTCTGTAAAAAAAAAACAAAGATGTAATTATATAAAAAAATCCAAGTGTTTTCACTGTGTTTTCCAGTAATAGACTGGATGGTTCCCTGTCACTGATGGATTTGCATCTCTTGCGTGGAGCTATTAGATATTTGAGGGGCATCTTGATAGGTTATATCATAGATGATTGGAGCTGTTCACCCATCACTCCTGTGCTTGCTGACCTACATTGGCTCCCGGTTAAGCAACGCCTCGATTTTGAAATTCTCATCCTTGTATTCAAATCCCACCATGGCCTTGCCCCTCGCTATCTCTGTAACCATCTCCATCCCTACAACCCTCCAAGATCTCTGTGCTCCAGCAGTTCTGGCCTCTTGCATATCCCCAATTTTCATTGTTCCCTCATTGGCAGCTGTGCCTTCAGTTGCCCAGGCTCTTCCCTCCCTAAACCTTTCTGCCTCTCTCCTCCTTTAAGATGTTCCTTAAAACCTATCTCTTTGACCAAGCTTTTGGTCACCTCCAAATATCTCTTTATGTGGCTTGGCGTCAAATTTTGTTTGATAACGCTACTGTGAAGCGCCTTGGGACGTTTTACTATATTAAAGGTGCTATATAAATGCAAGTTGTTGTTGTTCTGATAAATGAACAGAGCTGCTAGCATGAATTGCCTCAATGACTGCAGCTATAGCTCATTCTTTTTCAGGACCTCAAAATTTTTAGGACTCCTCTTTAACTCCCTTCCACCTACTAATTACAGGCTTTTAAATCCCAAGCTTGACATCATCTAACCACTACTTCCTTGTTTATCTGGTCTTCTCTCCCATTGGTGTCCTGTTCTATGGCCCTTGGCCCTCCACTGACATTTCTCAATGTGTCATTCTGGCTCAGTGGGCAACACTCTTGCTCTGAGTCAGAAGATTGTGGGTTCAAGCCCCACTCCAGAACTGGAGCATATAATCTAGGCTGACACTGAGGGAGTTGTTGGAGATGCTGTCATTTGGATAAAATGTTAAACTGAGGTTTTGTCTGCTGATTCCAGTGAATCAGGTGAATATTAAAGATCCTAGGGCACCATTCAAAGAAAAGCAGGGTGTTCTCCTGGTGTCCTGATTAACATTTCTCCCTCAGCCAACACCATCAAAACCAAACTAATTGGTCATTGATTTCACTGATGTTTTTGCAAAATGGATGCTGCATTTGCTGACGTAACAGCTACAACTACATTTTAAAGTAATTCACTGTATGTGGATATGTTTCTGAGATGTGATAAAGTGCTATATAAATGCAAGTCTCTTTCATATATTTCTTTCATTTTATATTAAACCGCCACGGGACTAGGGTTGCCAACTCTGGTTGGACATATTCCTGGAGGTTTCATCACATAACCTGCCTCCAACCGCCCCAACCCCCAGTTAAAGAGCCATTTTCTCATCTGCAATATTTTAATAATTAATGAACAAAATGTTCAAAGAAAATCAAAAACCCTTTTTTTCAATGCCCCAATGATTTTTCTCCTGGGTTGCTCGCAGCAGTGTCCAAGAGATTAACCTTTAATTCCTGGAGACTGCAGGGCAATCCTGGAGGGTTGGCAACCCTACACGGGATGCCCGGGGGGAGGGGGGGCTTCAATCTTCCAACTGGATGAATAACCAGTGTTTGAACAATAATATCTGAAGCAGCTCTACGGTCGGCTCCAATTATCTATGAAAAATTTGACGTTTCATTTACTTAGATAACTGTTTAAAAATGGAGACTAAGATGAGGCCCAATCCCCTTTGAAAAAAACCTTACATTTTGAGAGAAAGTAGAGGCTGTGGCTTATGTCTAGCACCTGGTGAATGGTCACTACATGAGTAGGGTTACAAACAGCTGCCTCAGACCCCAGGAGAGGTTAACAATAGCCAGAATGAGTCCATTTCTAGTGGTTACATAACAACAACAACTTGTGTTTATATAGCGCTTTTAATGTAGTAAAACGTCCCAAGGATTATCATAAGACATACGATTTGACACCGAGCCACATAAAGAGAAATTAGGGCAGGTGACCAAAAGGTTGGTCAAAGAGGTAGGTTTTAAGGAGCATCTTAAAGGAGGAAAGAGAGGTAGCGAGGCGGAGAGGTTTAGGCAGGGCATTCCAGAGCTTAGGGCCTAGGCAACAGAAGGCACGATAAGAATGTGCAGGCGAGCTTCATTCATTGATTGAAAGCCTAATTTTAGAAATCTTATGAGATGCAGCAATCACTAAATAGTCAGAGGCATTATTTTTGAAGAATTCTGAGGAAGAAGCTCACATTTATGCTGGGTTTTATGTTGCTTGATGCACAATTAAGTTGAAGTGACAAGAAAAAAATGAAGTGTATATGAGGGTTGAATGAGAGAGGAATTGGCAATTAACAACAACAACAAAAACACTATTATCTGATCAAAGCTGTTTGAGGATCCATTGAAAGGAAATCGGGATTAGCATGAGAATGGGCAGGCAGTGGCGAGGTGCACTCACACTTCCATGCATAGCAGGCACAATTGATAGTTCCACAAGCTCATTAAATTTTATGAGTGCTTTAACCCTCAATTGGCACTCAGCAGCTGGGCATTCACCTGGTGCTGTGGCTAAGCACCCATCTTCTTTCAAAGGTTTTATTCTAAAGAGTCTCCAATTAACCATGAGGTTGTGAAAGAATCAGCAAAGCGATTGCCTACAAAATATATTTGGGAATGGTACCTTTAAAGGAGGTAAGTGTCCAATTAGTTTCCATCCAAATTCCCCTTCCCCAGGAAAAGAGATTTGTATAAGGAGAGGGGGAGATAGTTAATCAACAAATTTCAGAAATACTGTATAAACATCAAATTCTGGAATAACACAATTGATCAGCCAACGTCTGAAAGGTGGGTTAACTCTTCAGGTGTGACCCCGTATCAAAACCCAAAATTATAATCGATCTTTCTCTTTCAGGCACTGACTGGCTTGCTGTGTATTTCCTGCTTTCATTTCAGATTTCGGACTTCACTCTTTATCTCTTTCCAAGTATCAGCCGGCTGCTCCGTATAAAAGAATGAAATGGGTACTATCTGCTTAATGTTTATTGGATAGAAAACTCGTCCCACTGAAAGATTTCCGATATGCCTGCTTACTGTTTGTCTCTGTCCTGTGCGAAAACATTATGGCACAAAAAAACCAATCGAAGGGCTCAACAGCCTCACATTCAAAACCGACATTTATAAAAAGGAATATTCTAGTATGGAGGTTGCCAAGGAAGTGATTGTATACTCTATGCATGTTATTCAAAAACGTGGGTGATCAAACTTTGGACAAAGAGACTTGGAGACTGGTAATTGTTGTTTAGTTAAATTTTAATCCAAAGGTAAAGTTACAAAAAAAGTAAAAAACAATGTAATAGCCCTAAAAGTGATTTTTTTTTTAAAGCAACTAGTTTGTGCAATATAACTGGTGAAAAAATATAATGAATCTACTCTCAATAGGGATTGTGAAAATCCCATTATTTTTAGCCAGCATGGGGTAATGGCCACTTGTTCACCACAGACTTTTATTATTCTGCGGGATCAAAGCACACTGGCATCTTTGAGCTGGCAGACATTGTCCCATTGACTGTGGATTGCCTTTTGATGTCCTTTTTAATTGAAATGAGATTCTAAAACAAAAGCTAACTTTTCCAGCTGCAGCTGTTGGCTGTATTAAAGCTACAGCACACCAGACTCTGGGGGTGGGGGTGGGACTGGGTGAGGGCAGAAGGGAGGGAGGGGCTTACTGTGGATGACTAATAAAGCCCACTGGTCTGTATTGACATTGTGGGCCTACCTCAGTAGAGACTCTGGGTGGAACCTCACTATTGCTGTTGATGCCGGTAGGGTAACT
Organism: Squalus acanthias; assembly: GCA_030390025.1. Lineage (NCBI taxonomy): Eukaryota > Metazoa > Chordata > Chondrichthyes > Squaliformes > Squalidae > Squalus > Squalus acanthias. Next base: position 150,858,143 of record CM059426.1, on the reverse strand, counting down.
GTGCTGTGGTAGGTAACGTGTATTTATGCAGAGCACTATGTCACTGAGCAGTGTGGGATAAATATGCAATTTTCTGTTTCTATGCCCTTCTGGCATGCTGACGGTCTGCATCTCCCTCTTTGTTCCAGAACATTTAGGAAGGAAGCTAAACAATCTACTGATCATTAAAGAGGCAGTGTCTTCATGAAAACATATATTGGAAACCTTGTGGAGAGAGAAGGGACCTGTGACATTTTTATCACAATGACATCACTCACAATGACAATGAATCATGACTTGCTTTTGTAAGCAAACGGTTGAAGGATTCCCACTATGCTCAGGGGAACGGTAGCATAGTGGTTATGTTACTGGACTAGTAATCCAAAGGCCTAGACTAATGATCCGGAGACTTGAGTTCAAATCCCACCATAGCAGCTGGGAATTTAAATTCAGTTAATTAAATAAATCTGGAATTAAAAAGCTGGTATCAGTAATGGTGACCATGAAACTATCGGATTGTCGTAAAAACCCATCTGGCAGAAGAAAATCTGCTTATATGTGACTCCAGACCCACAGCAATGTGGTTGACTCTTAACTGCCCTCTGAAATGGCCAAGCAAGTTGTAAAAAACTGCTACTAAAAAACAATAAGAATAAAACTAGACATCTGGGGTCTTGTCCCACAGACTAGTCAAGCAACAGCCTAACAGAATCATACCTTTCAGCCAATGTTCCAAACTCCTCCATCACCATCCCTGGGTCTGGGGGGACAGGACAGTCAGGAAGGAGTGGCCCTGGGAGTCTTCAACATTGACTCCAGACCCCATGAAGTCTCATGGCTTCAGGTCAAACATGATTACCACCTACCGCCCTCCCTCAGCTGATGTATCAGTACTCCTCCATGTTGAACACCACTTGGAAGAAGCACTGAGAGTAGCAATGGCACAGAAAGTACTCTTGGCAGGGGACTTCAATATCCATCAAAGAGTGGCTCGGTAGCACCACTACTGATCAAGCTGGCCTGCGACAGGTGGTGAGAGAACCAACACGAGGGAAAAACCTACTTGACCTTGTCCTCACCAATCTACCTGTCGCAGATTCATCTGTCCATGACATTGGAGACCCACAGCAACGGCATTGGAGGAGATGAAGTCCTGTCTTCACACTGAGGGCACCCTCCATAGTGTTGTGTGGCACTACCACTGTGCTAAATGTGATAGATTCAGAACAGATCTAGCAGCTCAAAACTGGGCATCTATGAGGGGCTATGAGCAGCAGCACAATTGTATTCCACCACAATCTGTAGCCTCATCGCCCAGCGTATCCCTCACTCTACCATTACCATCAAGCCAGGGGACCAACCCTGTTTCAATAAGGAGTGTAGAAGAGCATGCCAGGCATACCTAAAAATGCAGTGCCAATCTGGGGAAGCTGCAACACAGGACTACATGCATGCTAAAAAGCGGAAGCAGCATGCTATAGACAGAGCTAAGCGCTCCCACAATCAGATCAGGTCAAAGCTTTGTAGTCTGTCACATCCAGCCGTGAATGGTGGTGGACCATTAAACAACTAATGGGAGGAGGAGGAGGAGGCTCCATGAATATCCCCATCCTCAATGATGGTGGCGCCCAGCATGTGAGGACAAAGCTGAAGCGTTCGCAACCATCTTCAGCCAGAAGTGCCGAGTGGATGATCCATATCGGCCTACTCCCGAGGTCCACAGAAGCCAGTCTTCAGCCAATTCGATTCACTGCACGTGATATCAAGAAATGGCTGAATGCACTGGATATAGCAAAGGCTGTGGTCCCCGACAACATACTGGTTGTCGAGCTGAAGACTTGTGCTCCAGAACTGGCCGCGCCTCTAGCCAAGCTGTTCCAGTACAGCTACAACACTGGCATCTATCCGACAATGTGGAAAACTGTCCTGTTAACAAAAAGCAGGACAAGTCCAATTACCGCCCCAGCAGTCTACTCTCAATCATCAGCAAAATGATGGAAGGTGTCATCGGCAGTGCTATCAAGCGGCACCTGCTCACTGATGCCCAGTTTGGGTTCTGCCAGATCCACTCGGCACCAGACCTCATTACAGCCTTGGTCCAAACATGGTGAGGTGAGAGTGACTGCCCTTGACATCAAGGCAGCATTTGACCGAGTGTGGCATCAAGGAGCCCTAGTAAAACTGAAGTCAATGGGAATTGAGGGGAAATCTCTCCACTGGCTGGAGTCAGACCTAGCACAAAGGAAGGTGGTTGGAGGTCAATCATCACAGCCCCAGGTCACCACTGCAGGAGTTCCTCAGGGCAGTGTCCTAGGCCCAACCATCTTCAGCTGCTTCATCAATGACCTTCCTTCCATCATAAGGTCAGAAGTGGGGATGTTCGCTGATTGCACAGTGTTCAGTTCCAGCCGCAACTCCTCAGATAATGAAGCAGTCCATGCCCGCATGCAACAAGACCTGGACAACATTCAGGCTTGGGCTGATAAGTGGCAGGTAACATTCACGCCACACAAGTGCCAGGCAATGACTATCTCCAACAAGCGAGCGTCTAACCACCGCCCCTTAACATTCAACAGCATTACCATCGCCGAATCCCCCACCATTAATATCCTGGGGGTCACCATTGACCAGAAACTTAATTGGACCAGCCACATAAATACTGTGGCTACAAGAGCAGGTCAGAGGCTGGGTATTCTGCATCGAGTGTCTCCCCTCCTGACTCCGCAAAGCCTTTCCACCATCTACAAGGCACAAGTAAGGAGTGTGATGGAATACTCTCCACTTGCCTGGATGAGTGCAGCTCCAACAACACTCAAGAAGCTTGACAGCATCTAAGACAAAGCAGTCTGTTTGATTGGCACCCCATCCACCACCTTAAACATTCACTCCCTCCACCACCGAAGTACCGTGGCTGTAGTGTGTACCATCTACAAGATACACTGCAGCAACTCGCCAAGGCTTCTTCAGCAGCACCTCCCAAACCCGCAACCTCTACCACCTATAAGGACAAGGGCAGCAGGTGCATGGGAACACCACCACCTCCAAGTTCCCCTCCAAGTCACACACCATCCTGACTTAGAAGTATATCGCCGATCCTTCATCGTCGCTGGGTCAAATTCCTGAAACTCCCTCCCTAACAGCACTGTGGGAGTACCTTCACCACACGGATTGCAGCGGTTCAAGAAGGCGGCTCACCACCACTTTCTTAAGGGCAACGAGGGATGGGCAATAAATGCTGGCCTTGCCAGCGATGTCCACATCCCATGAGCCATGAACGAATAATTTTTAAAAAATTTCATGACGACAGTGCTCCTTCAAAGGGATGATTGTCCTCCAGTGCAAGCAATTGATAGTGTTTTTTAAAAAGTGGAATTGTAGCTAAAGGTGGTGTGAATGCCCTGCCTCACTAAAGATAGGGATTCTGTTTCTATATTATTTATTTTGATGGGGAAAAAAGAGAGCCAGTGCTTTAGCACCCTTGCTCAGCCACCACTGAGCTATTTTATTAATTGAGGCCTGCATTGTATGAAGAGTGTTTACAAAGCATTGATGTCGTAGGTCATTGCAGTACATGAATGCTCTGAGTGTTCTTTCCTCTGATCCTGGCCTAGTGGTTGCTGGGTAGTATCCTGCACCTCCACCAATGCAGGGTAATGTGGGGAAGGGAGGGTAGAATATCTCATTTATTGTGTTTTGTTCCTGGTTGTTCCGCTTTTATCCAGTATAGATATTCAGGTTCTAATATTAACATATATGGCTGCAGCAGCAGAGGTGGAGGTAGCACCATGCAACCTGTGCAATCGTACGGGCCCTCGAGCCAGTCGGCGGCTCCAAGCGGATCCAGATTAAGTAGGTGATATTTAGTATCATTGTCGAGTAAAATGTAGGGGCACCGAACCAAACTTGTGCACAGGTTCCCCGCAAGGCAAATGCAGCTCTTTTTCCACCCTGACCACTTTAATTTTGTTGATTCTGCGGAGAAAAAAAAATCCACAGAATTTAAATCCCCGCAAATATCTTTCCTTTCAGCTGATTGAAGTGCCAGTGATTATGCAATGCGGTTAAAATTCATTAAAATGCCAGAACTCATTCTGCACATAGTGGGCATAAAAGTCAAAGGATTCTGCCGTAATCTTGTCCGAGTGTTCCTGTCTGTTTTATATGGAAAGTGGTGGAGTCACTGAGGAGATTGGGTTCTTTCTTTCGCAGTTTAAAAAAAAATGTAATTACAGAGCTCAATTCACGGTTGGTCCCTACTTCTGAAACCTTTTACACAAAGCGGCCGCTACAGCAGCGACACTATTCCACCCACGCCTTTCTCACATGTCTGCTGCTGCAGTATTTTAATTTCAATGCAGCCTCTCACCATTTTCACAGTAGCACCCTTCAGGGGCTGGGACTAATTTCCTCAACTTGATTAGAGCCGTACTGTTACCCATAGCTTTGTACAAATCAAGAAGTGGGTTGCCATTGATTGGCTTTGAATGTGAAGATTTCACTGAGCGTTTTCAGGCACATGTCAGTGATTGTGATCTGACTACTGAATCATTTATACCAAGCCCCTGCTCACTGCAAAGATCAGCTCAATGCACTTGGATGTGAATTTCTAATCGGGTTCTTTTGCTGTTTGGCTGACTCTGCAACATTCATCCTTCAGCCAGGGTCTGAGCAGGATAGGTATCATGTCACAAATTCACATTTCTTTTTGCGAATTTGTGATGTTGCAAAATTGGCTTCAATTCCCACCCTCAACTAATTTTACCTGTTTGAGGGAGTTCAGTTATATGGAGAGATTAAAGAAACTGGGATTGTTAACCTTAGAGCAGAGAAAGTTAAGGGGCAATTCAAGTGAAGTGTTCAAAATTATGAATTATTTTTTGGACTCAAGGGATATGGGGATAGGGCGGGAAATTGGAGTTGAGGTCGAAGATCAGCCATGATCTTATTGAATGGCGGAGCAAGCTCGAGGGGTCGAATGGCCTACTCCTGCTCCTGTTTCTTGTGTTTCTATGTTCTTATGAAGAGTTTTGATAGAGTAAATAAGGAAAAACTATTTCCACTGGCATGGAGGGTCAGTAACCAGAGGACACAGATTTAAGATAATTAAAAATCATGGGGGAGAAAAGGAGAAATTATTTTACACAGCAAGTTATGATAATCTGGAAAGCACTGCTTGAAAGGGTGGTGGAAGCAGATTGAATAGTAACTTTCAGAAGGAAATTGGATAAATACTTGGAAATGTAAAAATTTGCAGGCCTTGGGATAAGAGCAGGGGAGTGGGACTAATTTGATAGCTCTTTCAAAGAGCTGGCACAGGCATGGTGGGCCAAAAGGCCTCCTTCCGTGTTGTATCATTCTATGATTCTATATTTCTATTTTGCAGACTTGGAATGGCTGCTATTGGTGGATAAATCCTAAATCGGCCAATAGCAGCCCTTTTCAAACCCAGAAAATTCAAACAGAGAAAATCAGCCGAGGAATAAAAGCTGGTGTTGCAGGGGAGCAGGGATCAGAGCAGTAGCCTTTGCGAAGAGTAGCACCAGGGAATCATAGAATCATAGAATGGTTATAGCACGTAAGAAGGCTCTCTGAAAGAGCACTTCAGCTAGTCCCGCTCCCCCGCCCTTTCCCCGTAGTCCTGCAAATATTTTTCCTTCCGGTACTTATCCAACTCCCTTTTGAAAGCCGTGATTGAGTCTGCCTCCACCATCCTTTCAGGCAGTGCATTCCAGATCCTAACCACTCGCTGTGTAAAAACAGTTTTTTCTTATTTCACCTTTGGTTCTTTTGCCAATCACCTTAAATCTGTGTACTCTGGTTCTTGACCATCCCTCTGCCAATGGGAACAGTTTCCCTCTATCTACTCTGTCCGGACCCCTCATGATTTTGTAAACCCCTATCAAATCTCTTCTCAATCTTCTCTGCTCCAAGGAGAACAATCCCAGCTTCTCCAGTCTATCCACGTAACTGAAGTCCCTCATCCCTGGCATCATTCTAGTAAATCTTTTCTGCATCCTCTCTAAGGCCTTCACATCCTTCCTAAAGTGCGGTGCCCAGAATTGGACACAATCCTCCAGTTGAGGCCGAACCAGTGTTTTATACAGGTTCATCATAATTTCCACGCCTTTGTACTCTATACCTCTATTCATGAAGCCCAGGATCCCGTATGCTTTTTTAACTTTCTCAACCTGCCCTGCTACCTTCAACAATTTGTGCACATATACCCCTAGGTTTCTTTGTTTATGCACCCCCTTTAGGATTGTCCCCTTTAGTTTATATTTCCTCTCCTCATTCTTTCTATCAAAATGTATCACTTCGCACTTTTCTGCGTTAAATTTCATCTGCCATGTGTCCGCCCATTCTACCAGCCTGTCTGTGTCCACTTGAAGTCTATCACTATCCTCCTCACTGTTCACTATACTTCCAAGTTTTGTGTCATCTGCAAATTTTGAAATTGTGCCCTGTACACCCACATCCAAGTCATTAATATATATCAAGAAAAGCAGTGGTCCTAGTACCGACCCCTGGGGATCCCCACTGTATACTTTCCTCCAGTTCGAAAAACAACCATTCACCACTACTCTCTGTTTCCTGTCACTTAGCCAATTTTGTATCCATGCTGCCACTGTCCTTTTTATTCAATGGACTTCAACTTTGCTGGCAAGCCTATTATATGGCACTTTGTCGAACGCCTTTTGGAAATCCATGTACACCACATCAACCGCAATGCCCTCATCAACCCTCTCTGTTACCTCATCAAAAAACTCGATCAAGTTGGTTAAACACGATTTGCCTTTAACAAATCTGTGCTGGCCTTCCTTAATTAATCCACACTGGCCCAAGTGACTGTTAATTTTGTCCATGATTATTGTTTCTAAAAGCTTCCCCACTACTGAGGTTAAACTGACTGGCCTGTAGTTGCTGGGTTTATCCTTACACCCTTTTTTGAACAAGCTGAGGAGAAGTCGACATCCAGAGAGAGCAGGGCCAGGAAGGAGAAGCTCGATGCTAGGGAGAGGAGCGCCAGGAAGGAAAGCTCAGGATTTATGTAGAGTGGAGTAAGGAAAGAGAAACTAGCACCGAGGGAGAGCAGGGCCAGGAAAGAGAAGTGGCACGAGCTGGGATAGAAAGGAGAGGCAATGAAAGTGAGGTCAGGAAAGGAGACAGTGAGTCCAGGCAGTATGATGGAGAGTGGTACATCCAGCCAGCTGATAGGCCAAGACTGTAAATTAATAGAGAATTTAAACATTCGATCTAAAACATTCAGGCAAGGGGGTGGGGGAGGAGGAAAAGAGCACAGACGCACACTGCCTGTCTCACAATCAAACATACACACTCCAGGACAAGAGAGAAGCACAGATATTCACAGGGACAGAGAACTCCTGATTACTGTAGAATGTTTGTAAATATGATTGTTATGCACACTTAAGGTTAGAAAACATTTTTTTGTTTCAATATCACAATGCGCATCACCTTTATTCATCATCGTGCTTTTGTGTGAAGGAAGCAGTTCTCAACGGAATTTCAATGATGAGCTTTCATTCAGGGAATAAAACAGTGTCAGAATCTGCTCTGTGTGGACAGCACATGCAAGGCAGTGACATCCAGGTTATTAAACTCAGATATAAACCAAAACAGGACATTTAAAAAAAAGCTACATCTATCTGTCATCTAACTACTATCTGTTAACATACAGCTCCTTCCTTTGCATACACTCCAAACCCTGGATTTTGTGATTGGTGTTAAAATTGAAATTCCAGGCTCGAGTCTCTCACAACTTCCCCTCCCGCTCTCTGCAACCCCACACACACTCCCAAACTCTCTCACACACACACACATACATTCTCAATCACACACAATCTCACATACTCATACACACATACCGGTCGCACGCACAGACCAGTCACACACGCACACATCACACACGCACACATCACACACGCATACACTCACAGTTGCATAGCCATACATAAACAGGGCAAAAGAGAACCACAGAGACTGAGGTAGAAACACAGATATACAGAGGGAGAGAGGTAGAGAGATACACAATAGGAGACAGACTGATACAGACACATGGGGCTGAATTTTGCCGGTGCTCAGAGTGTGGGTTTGGAGGCGGGTCCGCTGTCAAAATCAAAATGATTGACAGCGGGTTGGGAACTCGCTGCGAACCCGCCTCCATGTAAGTTTCCAAAGTGTCAGGTCTGCGAATTCAGAACAGACCCGACACCAAGCAGCAGGGGAGGCATTTAAGATAGTTAACTGCTTGTTAAGTGCTTGTTAACTACTATTTTGCCAGCCTTTTTCTATTTTCCCACATTTTTAATGGGGTTCATGTCGTTCGGAGATCACGTCAGGTAAGTAGGTCGGGTTCTCTATGTGTCCCCATTGCTGTGAATAGGAGACAGCTGCAAAAGTGGTATGAAAGCTACCATTTCACAGCTGGTCACTTTCCAATGTCAGAAGCTTGAGCCTTCAGGACTTGGAAGACACTTTTGAGCTTTATGCAGTTTGGAAGTGTTTGGAGTAAACTCTCTATCCACTGTCGCCTCCTCGGAGCAAGCTCCCTCACCATTGACAGATCGCTTCTGTCATCTCAACTTTAGCTGCCATCTATTCCAGCAACTTGGAAAAATCTCACTTTGGTCCTCTGAATCCTTCTACGATCAGCCCCAACACCAACATCACCAGGCACACCAACATCACCAACAACAATACCAACCTTCTCCGCAATCACTTGATGCTGCACTGGACACAGGGCATCAGCACCCGACAACATTGCTGCCTGGGAGGCCAGCGATGGCATCACCATGGCCAGATTTACTTCACTTGACGCTGTACACCCTGGCTGCCACTTGATGCGCCAGGTTAACACCACCACACACCAGCACCATAAAGCATTCCTACAATGACCAAGCCATTCCTTTCACACTCATCACCATTGCGGGGGATACCGTTATGTCTCACCATTCACCGCAACTCACTAAGACACTTCCAAAGGTTAGCACAGATCTGTACAATAAGGCAAAGTGTTGAAAATAAAGATTTCAATGTTTGACAACCTATTAACAGAAAATTTACAAGAACATTGCATAAGCCACCCAAGTGCCTACCCTTGTGTGTTGTTAGTAGGTATGATTGCACTGGGATGAGGGTGAGTGTGAGGGGTGGCTACTGAGATGGGGAAGTGATAATGTAGATAGAGAGAGAGGGATGGGTGGAGGTGCAAGGTAAGTTGGTGTGAGTAAGGATGTGCAGGAGTAGGGTAGGGAAGGTAGAGTGATGGGATGTGATGAGTGGCACAGCAGGGTGAGTTTAAGTGTGGCTTGGCAATAACGTTTCGTGATCTACTGAGGTCATTGAAAGGTTTGCGCCACTGCAGCCAAGTACTCCTGATGACATCCCTGCTTTTGCCCTCCTGTACAATGTGCAACCAGGCTGCATTGGTTTCCTGGAGAGGTCTCTTCCGCCCATGGGAAGGGAAGAGGACCTCCCTGCGTGCTGTGACTCCCTCCATAAGCATATGGAGGGAGTCATGCGAGAGTCTGGGTGCAGCCGTGCACCTTTGTACAGTGCTTGTCAGTGTTTGCAGCACCTCAATGCTGCAGAACACTGACAGCACAACTGTCAAAATTAATGTGGCCTTGGTCCCTTTTAAGGAAACAGGCTGATGACGTGTCATCAAATGATGTCATCAGACCCACTTCCTTTTAATTGGCCGGGAACCCCGCAGGGCGGGCTTAACAAGTCCTATTAACGGAAAATCCTTTTCACAGAGCAGCTGCAGCTGGGAGCGGGACCGGAACCCGCCAACCACCTGTCCCGCCGCGATCCCGCCTCTGCTGGCAAAATCGCGGCCTTATATACTGAAAGAGAGAAATAATAGCACATATATACACAGCAACAGACAGAGAGTGAGAGAAGTAGAGAGAGAGAGAGAGAGAGACAAAAACCATAGATACACAATAGGAGACAAGGATGACAAAGTGATAGATATACAATGGGAGAGAGAAATAAAAACACTAATATTTACAGGAACAGAGCGAGGGAGAGATAAAACCATAGGTACACACTGGGCTAGAGAATGGTTTTGGCCTTTTGCTCTCGAGGTTGGAGTTGTGTGCAAAGGCAGATTTACACAATACAAAAATAAAATCATTTTGCTCCAACAAAACTCGCTGTGCCCACCCCTGCTGAGGGTGCCTGCTCTGCATTCACTACCAAGAAATGCTTTGTGAGGCGGGAAGTGGTTTCCTTTGATGATGCCTCTTCCAATATCACTATGCTGCTCTCTATTGGTGTTCTGTTACCTTTGGCTTGTTAAATGCTTCAGCCATTGAAGTCAAAGGTGACATCCCTTGCACCACAGAGTCACGTCAGGAATGCAGGATCATTTCTGGACCCAGATCAATAATCTAATCACCTTGCAATTCCTTGCTTTATTCCAAGAATATTTTAATTTAAAAAATGTTCTGTGTCTCCTAAGAACATAAGAAATAGGACATAAGAATACAAGAAATAGGAGCAGGAGTAGGCCATAAGGCCCCTCGAGCCTGCTCTGTCATTCAATAAGATCATGGCTGAACTTCTACATCAACTCCACTTTCCCACCCTATCCCCATATCCCTTGATTCCTTTAGTGCCTAAAATACAAAGCATTGGGATAAAATTTGTGAAACAGTTTCCTGATGGGTTCAGTGAAGGTGAATGATCGAGTGTGTCTCCAGTATGCGCCCTATTGATGGATACTATACACAATGATTATATGATTACATCTTTCTACATAAGAACAGAAGAAATAGGAGCAGGACTAGGCCATACGGCCCCTCGACCCGGCTCCACCATTCAATGAGATTGTGGATGAACTTCTACATCAACTCCACTATCAAAACCCTATCCCTATCTCTCTTGATTCTCCTAGAGTCCAAAAGTCTATCTATCTCAGCCTTGAATATACTCATCGACTGAGCATCCACAGCCCTCGGGTAGAGAATTCCAAAGATTCACAACCCTTTGAGTGAAGAAATTTCTCCTCATCTCAGTCCTAAATGGCCTACCCCTTATCCTGAATCTATGACCCCTAGTTCTAGACTCTCCAGCCAGGGGAAATAGCGTCTCAGCATCTACTGTGTCAAGCCCTCTAAGAATTTTATACATTTCTATGAGATCACCTCTCATTCTTCTAAACTCCAGAGAATATAGGCCCATTCTACTCAATCTCTCCTCATAGGACAGCTCTCTCATCCCAGGAATCCTTGTTGCAGCCCTTCTAAGGCAAGTATATCCTTCCTCAGATAAAAAGAACAAAACTGTACTCAGTACAGTTCTCACCAAAGCCTTATATAATTGCAACAAGACTTCCTTACTCTTGTACTCCAACCCCCTTGTAATAAAGGCTAACATACTATTTGCCTTCCTAATTGCTTGCTGTACCTGCATATTAACTTTTGGTGATTCACCCATGGACACCCAAATTCCTCTGCATATCAACATTTACTAGTCTCTCACCATTTAGAAAATATTCTCTTTTTCCATTCTTCCTACCAAAGTGCATAATTTCACACTTCCCCACATTATACTCCATCTGCTACCTTCTTCCCCAATCACGAAACTGGTCTTTGCATCTTCTTTGTATCCTACTCACAGCTTACTTTCCCACCTCATTTTGTATCGTCAGCAACTTGGACATATTACACTCGGTCCCCTCATCTAAGTCATTAATATGGATTGTAAATAGCTGAGGCCCAAGCACTGATCCTTGCGGCACTCCGCTAGTTACACCCTGCTATCCCAAAAATACCTGCTTATTCCTACTCTCTGTTTTCTGTTCTTTAACCAATCCTCAATCCATGCTAATATATTACCCCCAATCCCATGAGCCCTAATTTCGTGTAACAACCTCTTGTATGGAACCTTACCGAATGCCTTCTGAAAATCCAAATATACTACGTCCACTGGTTCTCCCTTATCTACCCTGCTAGTTACACCCTCAAAAAACTCTAATAGATTTGTCAAACACGATTTCCCTTTCATAAAACCGTGTTAACTCTGTCTAATCATATTGTGATTTTCCAAGTGCCCTGTTACCACATCCTTAATAAAAGATTCTAGCATTTTCCTTCTAATGGATCAGTGGGTAAATCCACTTCATGGTGTCATACTGAGCCATTCAGACCAGGAACGTTCCAGCTTTGACCCCCCAGTTTGTGCTGAGTTAGCTAAAGTATTGGGTACAACTGGGTTCATAAGGGCAGATTTTCTGTTTTTAGATCTGAGGCAGTCTGGGATTGCCTGGGCACAGCCAATACAGGAAATTCGAGTTGGGGTGGGGTGGGGGGAGCGGGTGGAGAGTATGCCCCCATAAGGGAGCCCAACCGATTTTCCATTTATTTAAAAGAATGGATGGAAAATCAGGTTAAGGCGTGCGCTCATCCCTGCCTGATTTTCCTCTTTTGACTGCTTCAGGCAATCCAATAGACCCAGTAGTCTGAGCTACAGTGGGTAATTGTAACCTGAGTGGCTGGCCGGGATTGGGTCCATCGCCCATTTAACACTCTGTCCAAATTAACTCTCCATTGAGGTCCGACCCATACCCGCCTGTTTCCCTGTCCAGCGGTTTAGGTTAAAATTACCCTCTGGCTAAAAAGGAGAAAAATGAGTTATGGTTCCTACTCCTGATTGCTGGAACCCTGTCCCCAGTGCTGGCTCTGAATGCTGGAAAATGAGCATCTGTGGAAATTTGGGTGAGGGCAAGACTGGACACAGTCTAGATTTACAAATGAGGAATGGCAAATTAGATTCCAGTGTCCACGGAACCCATACCTCAGCATGAACTACTGTCTTCAGGAAAAGAGGAGAGAGAAAAATAGGGGGAAATGTTCTGCAGTTCTGCACAGTTCTCTAGTTTTAACTATCCTTGTGTGGCCAGAACAACATATTGATGTGTAGTGTAGGCCCAATGTTGTCCTGCAGGAAGAGAGCAAACACCAAAGGGTCAGTTTCCTGTACCGCTCTTGCACACTTCCTAGCTGCTGATTCATGAATGACATTGGCTATCATTTATTGTCTAAACTCACATCTGCAACATATCCGTGAGATACCTAGCCCCTGTGGAACCATACCCCAATAAATGAGCCAAAGCCTGCAGGAGGGGTAGGGGAGGGGAGGGGAGAGAGGGAGAAGATTGACTGAAGGAAAAATAGATAGGAACATTTAACAAAATCTATAACGGAAGCTGCGCTAGTCTCTCAGGAGTGCCACTTTTTCATTCTCCACTGTCACTTAGAATAATATAGAACTACATAGAATGTACAGCACAGAAACCAACTGATTCATGTAGGGTTTATGCTCCACAAGTGCCGCCTCCCGACCCTTTTCATCTAACACTATCTGCATAACAACAACAAAAACAACAACAACTTGTATTTATATAGCACCTTTAACGTAGTAAAATCTCCCAAGCCGCTTCACAGGAGCATTATAAAACAAAATTTGACACCGAGCCACATGAGATATTAGGGCAGATGAGAGGTAGGTTTAACGAGTGTCTTAAATGAGCAAAGAGAGGTAGAGAGGCGAAAAAGTTTAGGGAGGGAATTCCAGAGCTTAGGGCCTTGGCAGCTAAAGGCACGGCCACCAATGATTGAGCGATTAAAATCATGGATGCTCAAGAGCCAATGTAGGTCAGCAAGCACAGGGGTGATGGGTGAACGGGACTTGGTGCGAGTTAGGACACGGGCAGCCGCGTTTTGGATGACCTCAAGTTTACGTAGGGTAGAACGTGGGAGGCCAGCCAGGAGTGCGTTGGAATAGTCAAGTCTAGAGGTAACAAAGGCATGGATGAGGGTTTCAGCAGCGGATGAGCTGAGTCGGGCGATGTTACGGAGGTGGAAATAGGCGGTCTTAGTTATGGCGCAGATATGTGGTCGGAAGCTCATTTCAGGATCGAATATGACACCAAGGTTGTGAACAGTCTGGTTCAGCCTCAGACAGATGCTATGGAGAGGGATGGAGTCAGTGACTAGGAAACGGAGTTTGTGGCGGGGACCATGGCTTCCGTCTTCCCAATATTTAATTGGAGAAAATTTCTGCTCATCCAGTACTGGATGTTGGACAAGCAGTCTGACAATTCAAAGACAGTGGAGGAGTCCAGAGAAGTGAGGTAGAGCTGGGTGTCGTCAGCATACATGTGGAAACTGACGCTGTGTTTTCGGATGATGTCGCCGAGGGGCAGCATGTCCATGAGAAATATGAGGGGGCCGAGGATAGACCCTATTTTTTATCTTATAACATTCCTGTGAAGTGCCTTGGGACGTTTTACTATGTTAAAGACACTATGGCCTAAAATTTGGTTGCTTTGCGCCTCCCGTTAGCGCCCGAAGAGGGCGCTAACGGGGCGCAAAGCAACTAGCGCCTGGGCGCGGCGCCGCCAATGCCTCCCGCAAAAGTCAGCGGGAGGTTAGCGGCGGCGGTAACCATTAGCGCCCCACAGTGCTGCACTGCCGGCGATGACATCATCGCCGTGCGCAGCGCCATGCTCGCGCCCCGACCGTGATCTTTGGTAACGCCCCCTGACTTACCAACGGACGCTATGTCCGACGGGGTCAGGGGGGCCTACCTGCGGCTAGGACGGCACAAATTAAAGGGGAGGTGCCGGGTGGCCATTTTTGTTGCTGGCCACTGGCCAGCACCCGCCCTCCTCTGCAGCCCCCCCCACGGAGTGCCAGCTGCGCTCCATGAGCCTGGCACTCCTCTTGAGTGCCGGTCTCTTTTGTCGGCACTCCGATCCCCGGGGGCCCAGCTGGGTCCCGGGTCGCACTGCGTTAGGCCCCTCCCCTTTAAGAAGGGGAGGAAGGCCTGCAGTACCGCAGCACGTAGCGCCTCGATATTCACTCGCAGCGCCCCAAGAGGGAGGTGGGACGCTTCCAATAGCACCCTGCTTCCCTCTTGGGGCGCTACCGGTGAATTTTAGCCGCGGGGGGCGCTAATTTTTTCGGGGCGCTAAAAGTAGCACCCCGGCAAAGTTAGCGCCCCAAAGGGGGCCCGACTCAATTTTCCCCCCTATATAAATACAAGTTGTTGTTGTTGTTGGAGGACACTAGAGGTAACGGTGCGGGAGCGGGAAAAGAAGCCATTGCAGGTGATTCTCTGGCTACGACTGGCTAGATAGGAATGGAACCAGGCGAGTGCAGTCCCACCTGGCTGGACGACGGTGGAGAGGCTTCTATTTCTTTCTCTCTCATGTGTTTATCTAGCTTCCCTTTAAATGCATCTATGCTTTTTGCCTTAACTACTCCTTGTGGTAGCGAGTTCCACATTCTAACTACTCTTTGAGTAAAGAATTTTCTACAGATTTCCCTATTCGATTTATTAGTGACTATCTTATATTTGTGTTCTGCAGATGTTACTTTAGCCAGTTCTTTGGAATCTTTGGAAGCCTAGTGGTGTGATGAAGAATGGCACTGGGAGCAGCTTGTCTGCTTAGTGTCCTGAATGAAGTAGGTGTGTGACATCGGAGGGCATTTTTGTTCTTTTTTTTTAAATGGGAGAAAAATTACTCACAGATGCCCAATAGAAATAATGTAGATGTAAGCAGATTCTTTAATTTGGACTGTGAGAGTAGAAGTAAAGAAAAAGAGTATCAAATTATCAAGTCTCAAACTAGACTTGAGAGTAAGAATTGTTTCTCCACAGCATATGTGGAACAGGCTGCCAGCAAAGCCACTAAATGCTCTGTTGATTAATTCCTTTAAAAAATAATTAGTTAAGAATATGCTGAATGTGGTTAAGATAAATATAGATAGAGATTGCCAAGCACAAAACTGAATCTTTTTTTGATGGAGCTAGGCCAAGGCCCGTGGCTCAGAACACCACCAAGGTTGAAAAGAAAATGGAAGTGAATTTCCTTTGGCCTTTTCTCACTCCCCCACTGTAACTTTAGCAGAAAGTTCGTTATGATGGCGGAGAGGGAGAAGCCCAGAGTAAATCCCGCCACCACCGCCGCCCCCCCCCCCACCCCCGCAATATAAATCAGAAAGTAGTGATGCCAAGCATGTTAGAAAAGCCTGTGATTGTAGGATGGAAAGGGGACCAAAGGAAGGAATGGTTGCAGAGTTTTGAGACACTGGCAAAGAATGAATTATAGCAGGAGATGGTATGATGAGTCTTGATTAAGGAGAGTTGCTGAGCTGCTGACAGTTTGGAAAAATTATGCCAGCAAAAGCAATGTTGTAAAACGTGGTAGCACCGACTGTAATCCTGACCGTAACCGTGTATTTTTCACTGTTTGATTTTGTACTGGTTTGTGGTGGCTTCTTCTCACTGTAGATACTAGGGGGGAAAAATTTGGTTGCTTTGCGCCTCCCGTTGGCGTCCTAAGAGGGCACTAATGGGGCGCAAAGCAACTAGCGCCCGGGCACGGCGATGTTTGCGCCAATCGCGAAATTGACCAGACATTTTGTGGCGGTGCTAGACACTACCGCCACGATCTCCTGTGCCCGCAGATCATGACGTCAGCCGAGCGTGCGAAGCCCCGGTAACGCCCCGGACCAGATATTGAGTGGCGCCCCCTGCCTTACCACCTGCCGCTAGCAACGACAGGTTGATGGGAGCATTTTGCAGTCGGGAAGGAACTGGGGGAACGCTATTTAAAGGCAACCGCTTCCTGCCTTTTTTTGTCAGCGACATTTTTGCACCACGCATTCTGAGACAGAGAGAGAGACTTCTGGAGACATTCAACGCTGTGTGAAGGAGTTTTGGGTACTGAGCAGCACTTTGCAGGTTCATTTTGATTTGACCTTCCTTGCATCGATTTAGAAGAGACTATGGGGGCTGCACTCTGAGCTCTTTCCCTGGGCCTCTCCATTGTTCTTTCCAGCAGATTTGATGTACAGGTCTCTCCAGGCTGAGATTCAAGGCTGCAATGAGCAGGGTGTGGATGGAGAGCAAGATCAACCCTTCCCTTTAAGAACTGGCCGGCGCCATTGTGTCTGTGTTCCATTGCTGACTGACATCACATGAGCTTCGCCAGCGCTCTGAGGTAGCGCCTCGCTCCTTGGCGTTAGCGCCTTAAGAGAGGTCTGTAGCACCTGATTTAGCGCTCCAATCATCTCCAGGGGTGATAGAAACCAAGTTTGCAGTCGGAGGCGATAATTAGCGCCAGGCGCTAAACTTTGAGCCCGGCCGATAATCATGCCCCAAATAGGGCGATACCGAATTTCTCCCCCTAGATCTCTAAACATTGCAATTAAACCACTTTTATTTCTAAAATGGTGGCAACTTCATTTTGTAATTTGTTTACTTTATTTCTCTTCTTCCTGCCCACCAATTTTAAGTATATTTTTAGAGGCAGAAACTTGGCAGAACTTTTCCTTGTGAGACAAAGGGGTTGTGTAGGTTCTATGATGGAACAAATTGTACAATGTCTGTGGAAGCATTCGGCCGTGAGCCAAATGACCTTTTCTCATTCTGTAATTCTTACATTATTATATCTGCAATTTTGTGAAGAATTGTGAATGTTCAAGTATTATTTAAAAATAACTAACAAATATAGAAAGCTGCGTGAAGTGCAGTAAATTCACATTTTTAATTTTGCTACAATCATATTACCGAGTGGGATAATAATCTCAAGATTTATACAATAAAAAGGAAGATATGATTTCCTTCTATAAGAGATGTACAGAGTCCTCCTATAAGGAGAATTGTCTGATTTTTTTTCAACAGACAATGTATTAGCGAGAATACTGAGAGGGCACATTGTGTTTGTTTAGCTGAATTGAATCTGTGACTGAGCATCTGGCAGGTTTCCCACTGAACAATGACATCTCCTCTGCTCTGCAGTTCACAGTGGTTGATTGGCTTATCTAGCAGATCCCAATTGTTTTCACCAAGTTTGCTCTGAAAGTCCAAAGGAACAAAGCATCCCAGAAACAGTAGAATCTTTCTATGACAGGAAAGTATAAAATGACATCATCTGCTACAGACAGGATTAAAACTTTGAGAAGTGAACCATAGTCCTGTTCCATTTGATGGGACTATGGAGGGATTTTAACTCCTTCCGCCCGGTTTCTGCCGAGTGGTGCTTACCACTAGATTTCCGCCACCATCTTCCCTCCGCTGGTTTAATAGGCGCTCGCCTGACTCAGGCGGGAGCCTTGAGAATACATTTAAATTGGGGTCCTATTGCATAGATAGAGCCCAAAACCATTTTTATGGCCTACTGGGTGGAGTGTTCGCTGTGGACGTTCCACCAGTAGAGCCTTTCGGCCAAGAAGCGGAGGCCCTGAAAGGTACGTGAAAAATTATTTTTAGTCATTGAGTCATAGAGTTATACAGCACAGAAAGAGGCCCTTCGGCCCATCGTGTCCGCGCTGGCCATCAAGCCCTGTCTATTCTAATCCCATTTTCCAGCACTTGGTCCATAGCCTTGTATGCTATGACGTTTCAAGTGCTCATCTAAATGCTTCTTGAATGTTGTGAGGGTTCCTGCCTCTACCACCCTTTCAGGCAGTGAGTTCCAGATTCCAACCACCCTCTGGGTGAAAAGGTTTTTCCTCAAATCCCCTCTGAACCTCCTGCCCCTAACCTTGAAACTATGCCCCCTGGTTATTGACCCCTCTACTAAGGGGAAAAGTTCCTTTCTATCTACCCTATCTATGCCCCTCATAATTTTGTACACCTCAATCAGGTCCCCCCTCAGCCTTCTCTGCTCGAAGGAAAACAACCCCAGCCTGTCCAGTCTCTCTTGATAGCTGAAGCGCTCCAGCCCAGGTAACATCCTGGTGAATCTCCTCTGCACCCTCTCCAATGCAATCACATCCTTCCTATAGTGTGGCGACCAGAACTGCACACAGTATTCCAGCTGTGGCCTAACTAGCATTTTGTGCAGCTCCATCATAACCTCCCTGCTCTTATATTCTATGCCTCGGTTAATGAAGGCAAGTATCCCATATGCCTTTTTAACCACCTTATCTACCTGTCCTGCTGCCTTCAGGGATCTATGTACATGCACACCAAGGTCTCTCTGATCCTCTGTCCTTCCTAGGATCCTACCATTCATTGTGTATTCCCTTGCCTTGTTAGTCCTCCCAAAATGCATCACCTCACACTTTTCAGGGTTAAATTCCATTTGCCACTGTTCTGCCCATCTGACCAACCCGTCTATATCGTCCTGTAGCCTGAGGCTTCTCTCCTCGCTATTTACCACTCCACCAATTTTCGTGTCATCTGCGAACTTACTAATCATACCTCCTACATTCATATCTAAATCATTAATGTATACCACAAACAGCAAAGGACACAGCACCGATCCCTGCGGTACACCACTGGACACAGGCTTCCAGTCACAAAAACAACCTTCGACCATCACCCTCTGCCTCCTGCCACGAAGCTAATTTTGGATCCAATGTGCCAAATTGCCCTGGATCCCATGGGCTCTTACCTTCTTGACCAGTCTCCCATGCGGGACTTTGTCAAAAGCCTTACTGAAGTCCATGTAGACTACATCAACTGCACTAACCTCATCCACACACCTAGTCACCCCCTCGAAAAATTCAATCAAATTGGTTAGACATGATCTCCCCCTAACAAAGCCATGCTGACTATCCTTGATTAATCCTTGCCTCTCCAAGTGGAGACTAATTCTGTCCCTCAGAATTTTTTCCAATGTGGGGCCAGGACCAGTGGGAGTGATCTTGTAGCATGAAAGCTTTGTGCGGTGGAAATCTTTGCCTCAATGAGAGGAGCTGTCTTTGAGCCAGATGTTGTGTACAGGGCATTGTGCAGCAGGTGGTACAACTCTGTGGCAGCCTGTCTTGTGAAGTGGGCGTGGCAAAGACAGGTCTCCTTTGTCAAGTCTGGGTACAGGTCCTGAGGTAATGACAGATGCGGCCAAAATACCTCGGGGAGGGGATGGTGGCGTCATTGCATCTGCATTTGTTGGCTCATCAGAAGCTCCTCATCCTCATCTCAATAAAACATGTTCAGAACCCCCAAAGGAATACCCATGTTCACCTCTTTTGCAACGTCAAACCATCAGAAACTAAGAATAATGATCAAAAGTATTCGTGGGGAGAAAACTTATGCCCCCAGATTTTATGGGTGAGACTTGAGCTTTGCTTGAAGATGTATAATTTGGAAGGCCAAACTTTAACATTAGGTTTTAATATTTAAATGTTGGTAGCATGGCCTCATTAATCATGCACAAATCATGCCTCATAAAATTGGGCGTACAGTGAATTGGTCACATGATCTCACTCGCCAGATTGTACGATCTCCAACTACTATCTCTGAGGCCCATCAGTGGTGTGGGGCTTCGCAAAATCTGAGCTATTAAGTATGGATCCGATGATGTTCTGGGCTGGCTGCAGCATCTACTGTAATCCTGAAAGTAACTGTGCACTTTTCACAATATATTTTCTTATTGGTTTGTGATGGCTTTTTCTCAGCTACTATTTCTCTACAAATTATGATTAAAACACATTTATTTCTAAAATGGTGACAACTTTCCTTGTAATTTATTTTACTTGTTCTCACCCACCAATTTAATATATATAGGGGTAAAAATTCACTTGGTTGCGCCTCCCGTTAGCGCCTTAAGAGGGCGCTAATGGGGCGCAAAGCCGCTAACGCCCGTGCGCAGCGATGTTTGCGCCGCTCGAGAACTTAACTTGAGATTGTGCGGCGGCGCTAAAACTTACCGCTGCGACCACCTGCGCGCGCAGATTGTGACGTCATTCCATGGTGCAACGCCCTTGGGGCGCCCCGTAGCGGAAATTGAGTGGCGCCCCCTGCCTTACCGCCTGGCGCTTCCAACGACCAGAAGACTGGAACGCTATCAATCGCTGTGGGGCTGGGGGGGGCGCTATTTAAAGGGGGCCTCTTCCGGTCTTTTATTGTTGGTGGCATTTTTGAACTACGCATTCTGAGAGAGAGAGGGAGAGACTTCTGGAGAGATTCAACGTTGTGTGAAGGAGTTTTGGGTACTGAGCAGCACTTTGCAGGTTCATTTTGATTTGCCATTCCTTGTATCGATTTAGCAGAGAATGTGGGAGCTGCACTCTGAGCTCCTTGCCTGGTACTCTCCATTGTTCTTTCCAGCACATTTGATGTGCAAGTCTCTCCAGGCCGAGATTCAAGGCAGCAATGAACAGGATGTGGATGGAAAGCAAGATTAACCATCCCCTTTAAGAACTGGCCCATGCCATTGTGTGTGTGTTCCATTGCTGACTGACATTACATGAGCTTCGCCAGCGCTCCGAGTTAGCGCCTCACTCCTTGGCCTTTGCGCCTTAAGAGAGGTGTGCAGCGCCTGCTTTAGCGCTCCACTCACCTCCCGGGGCGGTAAAAGTGAAGTTTCCAGTCAGTGCCGATAATTAGCGCCAGGCGCTAATATTTGCGTCCAGACGATATTTGCGCCCCAAATGGGGCGCGACCTAATTTCTACCCCATAGTTTTGGTGCCCCTTTTTTGGTCTCTCCACAACACACACCATATTTGGGAGTCACACAATTGGTTCCCAGGCTCTGGCCAGTAACTGCTCTTCAGCTCACCACCAGGATGTGTGCAAGAGTGGTCTAGGGAGACTTTTTTTAAATTCTTTATTTTTGGCTCATATTGAATTATTTCTAATATGTATCTTTGCTTTTAAAAGGTTTGAAAAGCTTGACTGCAACAACAACAACTTGCATTTCTATAGCACCTTTAATGTAGTAAAACATCTCAAGGCACTTCACAGGAGCGTTATCAAACAAATTTTGACACCGAGGCACTTAAGGCGATATTAGGACAGGTGACAGGTAGGTCTTAAGGAGTGTCTTACAGGAGGCTAGAGAGGTAGAGAAGCGGAGAGGTTTAGGGAGGGAATGCCAGAAATTAGGGCCTAGACAGCTAAAGGCATGGCCACCAATGGTGACATGATGAAATTGGATTGGAGGAGGGCAGAAATCTTGGAGGGTTTTAGGGCTGGAGGAGGTTACAGAGATAGGGAGGGGCAAAGCCTTGGAGGGATTTGAAAACAAGGATTAGAATTTTTAAATTGATGCGTTGCCGGACTGGGAGCCAATGTAGGTCAGCGAGCATGGGCGTGATGGGTGAACAGGACTAAGTGCGAATTAGGATACGGGCAGCAGAGTTTTGGATGAGCTCAAGTTTATGGAGGGTGCAAGATAGGAGGCCAGCCAGGAGAGCATTGGAATAGTCGAGTCTAGAGGTAACAAAGACATGGATGAGGGTTTCAGCAGCAGATGAGCTGAGGCGGGGTGGAGAAGGGCGATGTTACGGAGGTGGAAGTAGGCGGTCTAGTTGATGGAGAGGATATGTGGTTGGAAGCTCAGCTCAGGGTCAAATAGGACACCAAGATTGCGAACAGTCTGTTTCAGACATTGACCAGGGATGGAGTCGGTGGCTAGGGAATGGTGTTTGCAGCAAGGACCGAAGACAATGGCTTCGGTCTTCCCAATGTTTAGTTAGAGGTCTTTTCTGCTTGTCCAATACTAGTAGCATAGTGGTTATGTTACTGGACTAGAGACGTGAGCTCAAATCCCACCACGGCAGCTGGGGAATTTAAATTCAGTTAATTAAATAAATCTGGAATAAAAAGCTAGTATCCGTGACCATGAAACTATCGGATTGTCGTAAAAACCCAACTGGTTCACTAATGTCCTTTAGGGAAGGAAATCAGTGGTCCTTACCTGGTCTGGCCTATATGTGACTGCAGACCCACAGCACTGTGGTTGACTCTTAACTGCCATCTGAAATGGCTTAACAAGCCACTCAATTGTACCAAACAGCTACAATAATAATAAAACCGGACGTACCACCCGGCATTGACCTCGGCACCGACTTCGGACACGGCAACGGCACACCCAGCCCAGTCGACCCTGAAAAGTCCTCCTCACTAACATCTGGGGACTTGTGCCAAAATTGGAAGAGCTGTCCCACAGACTAGTCAAGCAACAACCTGACATAGTCATACTCACAGAATCATACCTTTCAGCCAATGTCCTAGACTCCTCCATCACCATCCCTGGGTATGTCCTGTCCCACCAAAAGGACAGACCCACCAGAGGTGGTGGCACAGCGGTATACAGTCAGGAGGGAGTGGCCCTGGGAGTCCTCAACATTGATTCCGACCCCATGAAGTCTCATGGCTTCAGGTCAAGCATGGGCAAGGAAACCTCCTGCTGATTACCACCTACTGCCCTCCTTCAGCTGATGAATCAGTACTCCTCCATGTTGAACACCACTTGGAAGAAGCACTGAGAGTAGCAAGGGCGCAGAATGTACTCTGGGTGGGGGACTTCAATGTCCATCACCAAGAGTGGCTCGGTAGCACCACTACTGACTGAGCTGGCCGAGTCCTGAAGGACATAACTGCCAGTCTGGGCCTGTGGCAGGTGGTGAGAGAACCAACACGAGGGGAAAAACCTACTTGACCTCGTCCTCACCAATCTACCTGTCGCAGATGCATCTGTCCATGACAGTATTGGTAGCAGTGACCACTGCACAGTCATTGTGAAGACGAAGTCCCGTCTTCACACTGAGGACACCCTCCATCATGTTGTGTGGCACTACCACTGTGCGAAATGGGATAGATTCAGAACAGATCTAGTAGCTCAAAACTGGGCATCCATGAGGCGCTGTGGGCCATCAGCAGCAGCAGAATTGTATTCCACCACAATCTGTAAACTCATGGCACTCTACCGTTACCATCAAGCCAGGGATCAATGAAGTGTGCAGAAGAGCATACCAGGAGCAGCATCAGGCGTACCTAAAAATGAGGTGCCAACCTGGGGAAGCTGCATCACAGGACTATATAATTGATAAACAGCGGTAACAGAATGCTATAGACAGAGCTAAGCGATCCCACAACCAACGGATCAGACCTAAGCTCTGCAGTCCTGCAACAGGCGTGAATGGTGGTGGATAATTAAACAACTAATGGGAGGAGGAGGCTCCATGAATACCCCCATCCTCAATGACGGTGGAGCCCAGCACACGAGTGCAAAAGACAAGGCTAAAGCGTTTGAAACCATCTTCAGCCAGAAGTACTGAGTGGATGATCCTTCTCAGCCTACTCCTGAGGTCCCCACCATCGCAGAAGCCAGTCTTCAGCCAATTTAATTCACTACACGTGATGTCAAGAAATGGCTGAGTGCACTGGATACAGCAAAGGCTATGGGCCCCGACAACATCCTGGCTGTCGTGCTGAAGACATGTGCTCCAGAACTAGCTGCGCCTCTAGCCAAGCTGTTCCAGTACAGCTACAACACTGGCATCTACCCGACAATGTGGCAAACTGCCCAGGTATGTCCTGTTCACAAAAAGCAGGACAAATCCAATCCAGCCAATTACCGCCCCATCAGTCTACTCTCAATCATCAGCAAAGTGATGGAAGGTGTCGTCGACAGTGCTATCAAGTGGCACTTAGTCACCAATAACCTGCTTACCGATGCTCAGTTTGGGTTCCGCCAGGACCACTCAGCTCCAGACCTCATTACAGCCTTGGTCCAATCATGGACAAAAGGGCTGAATTCCAGAGGTGAGGTGAGAGTGACTGCCCTTGACATCAGGGCAGCATTTGACCAAGTGTGGCATCAAGGAGTCCTAGTAAAATTGAAGTCAATGGGAATCAAGGGGAAAGCTCTCCACTGGCTGGAGTCATACCTAGCACAAATGAAGATGGTTGTGGTGATTGAAGATTAATCATCACAGTCCCAGGACATCGCTGCAGGAGTTCCTAAGGGCAGTGTCCTAGGCCCAAACATCCTCAGCTGTTTCATCAATCACCTTTCCTCCATCATAAGGTCAGAAGTGAGGATGTTCAAGTGCCAGGCAATAACTATCTCCAACAAGCAAGAGTCTAACCACCTCCCCTTGACATTCAACGACATTACCATAGCAGAATCCACCACCATCAACATCCTGGGGGGTCACCATTGACCAGAAACTTAACTGGACCAGCCACATAAATACTGTGGCTACAAGAGCAGGTCAAAGGCTGGGTATTCTGCGGTGAGTGTCTCACCTCCTGACTCCCCAAAGCCTTTCCACCATCTGCAAGGCACAAGTAAGGAGTGTGATGGGATACTCTCCACTTGCCTAGATGAGTGCAGCTCCAACAACACTCAAGAAGCTCGACACCATCCAGGACAAAGCAGCCCGCTTGATTGGCACCCCATCCACCACCTTAAACATTCACTCCCTCCACCACCAGCGAACCATGGCTGCAGTGTGTACCATCTACAAGATGCACTGCAGCAACACGCCAAGGCTTCTTCGGCAGCACCTCTCAAACCCACGACCTTTACCACCTAGAAGGACAAGGGCAGCAGACGCATGGGAACACACCACCTCCAAGTTCCCCTCCAAGTCACACACCATCTTGACTTGGAAATATATCGCTGTTCCTTCATCGTCGCTGGGTCAAAATCCTGGAACTCCCTCCCTAATAGCACTGTGGGAGTACCTTCAGCACATGGACTGCAGCGGTTCAAGATGGCGGCTCACCACCACCTTCTCAAGGGCAATTAGGGATGGGCAATAAATGCTGGCCCTGCCAGTGACGCCCACATCACAGGAATGAATAGAAAAAAATGTCGGACAAGCAGCGTGATAAATCAGAGGCAGTCGCATTTATAGAACTGGAGTAATGCTGGATTTTAAAAAAATAAGCTGATCGCAGATTTGTGCACTTCCTATTATGTTTTTAAAAATGGTTTCCCTTCTTTTCCACTATTCTTTCTCCTTGGCTCCCTGAAAGTGTTGTTTTCTTGTTACATTTCAACGGGCTCTGGTCACATTCTGTGGCTATTGTTTATGTGAGAGCCGAGACAGTGAGTGTTGGCAGGCTGTTTGATGATGGGAGAAGCATCACAGATGAGCCTGATCCTGCCCTCCCCACTCTTTCTACCAGAGGTCACTGGATAATAATCAGGAGTGGGAGGCCAGGGTAATTCCCCCCTCATCTAATGTAACTGTGGCTGAGATTAACAGAGACGAGGGATCTTTGTATCTGTGCGGCTCAGCTACTCGTAGCCTTAAGCAGCTGAGCCATTCGAAGAGCGAGCTTCAGAGTGTGAGGGAAGCCCTACAGCAAAACCTAAAGAGAGAAGAATAGGGCTTGTGATGTCTCCCACTGATCTCCCCATATGCAAAAAGGAGCAAAAATACAATAATGTATATTGTGGCGTTCTTGTAAGATTTTTTAGATCCTTGTGTTACTGGAATTAGTGATCTGTCAATCACCCTTCATTATTCTTGTTTACACAAATTGCCAGTAAATGTTCAGTTCAAGTAATAAATTGCGATCATAAATCCTGTGCGGTGTTAACCTTTGGTTATTGCTAATTGTTTTATATAAATGCTAGCTCCCGCGTGGGTGCACTCTCCACCCTCAGCCAGGAGCACAGCCTACTGCTAACATTGCTTGGAAATGGCAGACAAAAAGGGGATTCACGCGGGATTAACTGGTTTCTGCCCCTCCCCCTGCTGTGCATTGCTCCATTTAGTGTTCTGGCAGAAAACCGATTCAACTCGCCAGTGAAGGCAGCCCCCGGAGATCAAGCTTAGCGCGACCTTCTGGGTGGGAAGGTGCCTTCTCCTTCCTTTCGTGCTAGCTGGCCACTTTGCTCACCAGTGCTGCGATTCGGAGTGCTTTATTGCTGGCGTCTAAGGATTTTTGTTTTAGCTTGCTGTGTAATTTTGTGCTTATGTCGCTGCTTTTCCTCAGGCAGACCTCTGCCCTGCTGCTCAGTTGAGCTGGTGATTTGTAAGTTCCTGCTGTCTGTAACCTCTGCTTTAACTGGACAAGCCCCACCCCCTCGCCCCAGAACATGAGCTCACAACAGCCAGGAGTGCTCAAGAGGCCAGTCATTGGCTAGTTGCGGCTCTCTGACTGCCATCCTCCCCTGCTCTCGCTGTGCTGTGAAAGCTTGTTTAGTTGTCGTAGCGTCAGTCTGGACCCAGCAGCTTGACATCTGTGCCGTGTGATGGGAAGTCTGAGCGCTGAGCAGAAAGAACGTTTCACACAGTGAAGATTATGTTTCTTTGGGCTGTGTAGTACATGATAAAACAATCATGCTGGACAAGTGAGTAAGAAGTATTTTACTGAAAGCTCTGAGACGCTTTAATTTCATAGTCAGGTTTTAGTGCTGGCGAGACATCATGTTATCTAGTGTTACGCAAATTTCTAATCTAACCTTTCACCAAATGCTGGGTTGGCTATAGTATTTTTTGTCAAAAGTTTCAGTGAAGACTAGGAAGAATAAAAAGTCAATAATTTAACCACAAAAGCAGGTTAGGTACAAGTGATCATTCTACTGAGCCTAAATGTAACCGTTTTTGCCTTATTATTATGGCAGTATAATTAATTTGGCATTAACTGGTGACGTGATTGTTTTCCTCTTTAGTGGTATTTACCTTTTTGATTTTTTTATTATTGTTTTATTCTTGAGTCTTGCTACAGAGCTGCTATATAAATTTGCTATTTTAGCTAATCTGGTTTATCATACATAAACATTTATAGGATAAATTGAAATTTTAAATAATATATGCTAGCATTATAGCCAATTCTAATTGCCAGCCTATTCAAACTTTTCTTTCAAGAGCTGTAGATGCTGAAAGGTTGTTAGATGCAGGGAGGATGTTTCCCCTGGCTGCAGAATCTAGAACCAGGGGTCATAGTTTCAGGATAAGGGGTCGGCCATTTAGGACTGAGATGAGGAGAAATTTCTTCACTCAGAGGGTGGTGAATCTTTGGAATTCTCTGCCCCAGAGGGTTGTGGCTGCTCAGTCAATGAGTGTATTCAAGACTGAGATCGATTCGATTTATGGGCACTAAGGGAATCAAGGAATATGGCGATAGGGCGGGAAAGAGGAGTTGATGTATAAGTTCAGCCATGATCTTATTGAATGGCGGAGCAGGCTCGATGGGCCGTGTGGCCTATTCCTGCTCCTATGTTATGTAGAAAGATGTAATCATATAATCATTGTGTATAGTATCCATCAATAGGGCACATACTGGAGACACACTCGATCATTCAGCTTCACTGAACCCATCAGGAAACTGTTTCACAAAGGTTATCAAGCCCCTAATGGTCTGGTTTTTTTTGCTTGCAAGTAAGAAAACGACACAGTAATCTGATGTGGTGATGTCACCTGTGCACCATCATCTAGCAGCTTTTCATATTGTCAATGAGAAGCTATTATTGGAAACATTTCGGGTTGCTTCTAGAGGAATGCAAATGGCTGAGTCCTAAATCGTGTGTGTGTGTGTGTTGGGGCGGTGGGGGGTGGAGTAAAAGATTTTAAGGCTAAGCTTGAAGATGGCACAAAGGATTGAAAATAAAGATGCAAAAGTTGCCTTTCTAACAACATGTATATTATTGCAGTGTGTCAATATTCAAACCAGCTTGTTTAAGAGCATGTTAATTTTACAACATATGCAGGAACACAGTGAAGTACTGTAGCATTCCCATTGTCCGAGCAGTAGTTGGGAGCTTGGGATGTTGGGACTGTACTTTCTATGTGTCCTATGAGACAAGCGTTGAGCTTGATTAGTAGGGAGGTTTGAATAATGAAAAGGTTCTGAAAGGTAACTTACTGAGCAAAATGCAAGTAAATATGGGAGACCTTCAAGGAGGAGATGGTTCGGGTACAGAGTAGACATATTCCCATGAGGGGGAAAGGAAGGGCATTCAAATTCAGTCCCAGCTGGCTAAAGATATAGAGGTTAAAATGAGACAGACAAGGGAGGTTTGTAATATAGTAGAGAACCAAGCTGAATATAGAAAGTGCAGAGGAGATCTAAAAAAGGGAATAAGAGGGGCAAAGAGAGAGTATGAGAATAGATTAGCGGCTAACATAAAAGGTAACCCAAACACATCAATAGTAAAAGAGTAGTCAAAGGAAGGGTGGGGTCGATTAGGGACCAAAAGGAGATATTCTTGTGGAGGCAGAGGGTGTGGCTGAGGTACTAAATGAGTACTTTGGCAGCATCATTTCTAGTGAAGACAGATGCAATGTAGCAGTAAAGGAGGAGGCAGTAGCGATATAGGATAGGATAAAAAGAGATAGAGGATGAACTTAAAAGGTCGACAGTCCTCAAAGTAGAAAAGTCACCTGGTCCGAATGGGATGCATCTTACGTTACTGAGCGAAGTAAGGGTGGAAATTGCGAAGGATCTGGCCACAATCTTCCACTCCTCCTTAGATATGGGGGTGGTGCCAGAGGACAAGAGGATTGCAAATGTTACACCCCTGTTTAAAAAAGGGGAGAGGGATAAACCCGGCAACTACAGGCCAGTCAGCCTAATATCAGTGGTGGGGAAAGTTTTAGAGACAATAATCTGGGACAAAATTAATTGGCATTTGGAAGAGTTTGGGCTAATAACTGAAAGTCAGCACAATTTGTTAAAGGCAAATCATGTTTGACTAACTTGATCAAGTTCTTTGATGGAGGGTGGAGAGGGTTGATGAGGGTAGTGCAGTTGATGTTGTGTATACGGAGTTTCAAAAGGTGTTTGACAAAGTGCCACATAATAGACTTGTTAACAAAATTAAAGCCCATGGGATTAAAGTGACCGTAGCATCATGGATGCAAAATTGGCTAAGGGACAGAAAGTGGAGAGTAGTGGTGTAGGGTAGTTTTTCAGACTGGAGGGACGTATACAGTGGTGTTCCCCAGGTATTAGGACCACTGCTCTTTTTGATATGTTAATGACCTGGACTTAGGTATACAGGGCATCATTTCAAAGTTTACAAATGACACGAAACTCGGAAATGTAAACAGTGAGGAGGATAGTAACAGACTTCAGGAGGAAATGGGTAGACACATGGCAGATTAAATTTAATGCAGAGAAGTATGAAGTGGTACATTTTGGTAGGAAGAATGAAGAGAGGCAATATGAACTAAATGGTACAATTTGAAGGGGGTGCAGCAACTGAGAGACCTGTGGGTGTACGTACACAAATCCTTGAAGGTGGCAGGACAAGTTGAGAAGGCTGTGAGAAAAGAATATGGGATCCTTGGCTTTATTAATAGAGTACAAAAGCAAGGAAGTTATGCTAAACCTTTATAAAACACTGGTTAGGACTCAGCTGGAGTATTGTGTCCAATTCTGGGCACCACACTTTAGGAAGGAGTCAAGACCTTAGAGAGAGTGCAGAAGAGATTTACTAGAATGGTACCAGGGATGAGGGACTTCAGTTATGTGGAGAAGCTGGGGTTATTCTCCTTAGAGCAGAGAAAGATTGAGGAAATTTGATAGAGGTGTTCAAAATCATGAAGGGTTTTGATAGATTAAAATAAAAAGAAACTGTTTCCAGTGGTGGAAGGGTCGGTAACCAGAGGACACAGAGTTAAGGTGATAGGCAACATGAGAAAGCATTTTTTACACAATGAGTTGTCGTGATCTGAATGCACTGCCTGAAAGGGTGGTGGAAGCAGATTCAATAATAACATTCAAAAGGGAAAAAAAATGACAGGGCTATGGGGAAAGAGCAAGGGAGTGGGATTAATTGGATAGCTCTATCAAAGAGCCAGCACAGGCATCATGGGCCGAATGGCCTCTTTCTGTGCTGTATTATTCTATGATTCTGTTAAATATCGACAGTGTCTTAATGAGAACAATACCATAATTGGGAGCGAACAAATAAGAAAGAAATACTTGCACTAATATAGTGCCTTATTACATCATCAGAACATTTGTACAGTTTTCAGGGCACTGTACCTTGCTCTGAAAATTGTAATGATTAATCCAGTTATTTCTCACGAGCACTGTCCTTGTACGGGTGTTCTTCAGTAATCTATATATCTTTCTTACCCACAGCAATTATAAACAGATTTCATTATACCCCGTTCAGTATGATCAATGGAAGATGCTATGGGTAGCACAAGTGTTTTGCTTTCACTTAAATCCAATCAAACAATTATATTTGAACTTCCTCTGAGATTTCATATGCAGCATGGAAGTTCATGAATGTCATTCCATGCCAAATCACTTGCCCTAACTATTGGCTATTGCTGTGATGTGACATTTAGACAAACTGCACTGAGTAATGCATGAGCAACAAACAAGATATACAACTATTGGGTTATTATTTAAATAATAGCGCTGAGCAATGCGAGACCTTTCACTTATTTAAACTATGTGTATACACAGTACTTTTAAAGTAACCCTTAGCTTAGTTATTTGGTTTGCTGGAAGCCTAGCTCCATCTGACAAGACACAACTAACTGGTGATATCTGACATATATCACCATTATGGCATAATTGTGAAAATCCTTTGCGGCCCTGTGAGACGTGTAATCACACTGGCTGAGAGATCACTTTTTCTCCAAGTTGATTTTGGCCATCACATTGGGTACTGCACTGTATCACAGATGCTGATATATTCTTCTTGAGCTGCTTCTCCTTTGTCTGATTTACTTGTGATCTGATGATGACAGTTTCAGTGTATAGTGCAAAACCAATAGAGCTCCAAATTCCTGAGGTGGAAATTGGGTGTTTCACCCACGGGGGAGCTGGAATTCGGGGCAGAATCTGAATCTGTACAGGTTTTTGCTTCATTTGCCCACTATCAGAAATCTTGATAGGGATGGGGGAGGTGGTGTGTGCTCTGCCCACTCCTCTCGTGTCCCGGCAGCTATTTGGAGGTGTCTCTGGGGGTATTCCTGGGCTACCTTGGGAATGCTGCCCAACTCGCCCCTCTTGGGCCCTGCAGATTCATGTCTCCTGAGAGCAGGCTTGGGTTCCTTTTGTGAGCCTTATAATGGCCCTAAAGACGTCAAGGAGCAAAGGCAATCGATCCCAAAGGATCCCCTCTCATTCTCTGCGGAAAAAGAGTGTTTTTTTCCTTTCATTGGAATGGGAGGGCTGCGCTTGAATTTTTCGCTGGCAACACACTCCTGTTGTGCCTATACATGCGCGGACCACCCACTTCAAATTTAAAATGACCCATTCCCAAGATTTGGGTTGGGGTGAATGGTCTGGACAGTTGGTGGATGTTAGTCCCACCCTGTCCCATCTCTGGTGGTGCAGCGAGAATCCAGCATTTTTGGGGGTGTTACGTTATGGATTCCAAAAACCAGCCTGGGGTAACCAGCAGTATCCTGCAGGAATATGTCATTGAATGAATGATCAGGGCACGTTCAGAAAAAAGGGTTAGTGCGCATTGGTACGGATCCTTACCAGATCTGAAAATTGGAAGGCGAGAGGTGACAATTTTCAGTTTACTTCTGATTGCAAGATAGACGAGATCCATTTGCAGCTTTTTCTTTGTAGGAAACCGTTGCTTTATTATTATAGTCATAAATAATATGTAGATGAACAGCATGACTGCTCAAACCCACACTTGCCAATTGTATAGCAACCAACTAGTGACTCTCTTCCTTGGTAAGGGTGGTAAGCAGAGTCTCTGAGATTGAGGTGGCCTGGTGATGGAAATTCAGAACAAGGTCAACTTTCTGCAGTAGACTCGGTAATCCAATACTTGAACCAGGCAGATTTGCAGTACTCCAGGGCACTGCTGATGATTGATGAGCCAGCCTGGCTCACTAATGGTACTGAGGAGCAGACCTGCCACTGGGTTGGGATTCTTACGACTGGGCTTTAAATAACCCTGTAAGCCAATGCCCCGCTAGGTAGAGTTGTCCTGGCTGGCAAAGCAGGGGAAGCTGACCATTGCACAGTTGTAGCTGGTTAAACTTCACAGTATGTCTGTGCACACTTAGGGGTGCCTAAGCCTTGGCGTTGCCAATCTGTGCATAAGCTTTCTGGACACAGGTAAGTAAGTTGTGTCCCTATATGGGGCGAGAGTGCACACTCCACATTGGGCAAACATGAAATCTACGTGTCTCGATTTCTCTGTTGTTTGGTTTGGAGACTCCTAAACATGGTGGTGAGGGTCTCTGCATGTGTCCGACACCCGACTGAGCAAAACACACAATGAGCGTTCTCAAATAACAGATACAAACATATATTTTGCAAAGTCAATGTACTGTTTTGTTACATGGTACTTACAGGAGAATACATTGGAATATTTTGGTACTGTTGTGCTCATGCTGGACAAGCACAACACTTTCAGGGCAAGATAATTTGGTCGGTCTTCCATCTGAACCTTCTTGTCCAGGATTGTGGCCTAAATATTTATTCCAATGAAAGGCTTCTTCAGCTCTCCATATTTTTTTGAAAAATTCTGCACACAACACTGCGGATGTTGAAAATCCATTTTCTTGATTGCTTTTTTTAAAAAAAGAAAAAGAAAATTCCTGGTACATTAGTGAGGTCTCCATTGTGTTGTATTCCTTTCATGAGCTCTTTGTTCGCACAGAGCTGGCCTGGTGTGAGCTTGTAGTGATTGAATAAAAAGGAAAGCAAATCACGCAGACCTGAATGCAGAGGTTGTGCTGCCCTGGGGCTGCTTTTGTTCCAGTAGAAACACTGGGCTCTAATTCACGGTGGCGCAAGTGACTTCTCAGGTGATTTCATCTGGCTTCGAATATTTGAAAGCTGGTACAGATTCTGAGTGGTGGTGTTGGGGGGAGGGGGAGAGGAGGAGAAGGCTTGCACAGTAATGCCTTGTTCAGCACTTTACAAAATGCAGTGCTGCAAGCCAGCCTTTTGTGCCACTAGTTCAGCCATGAGAAGCTCTGGCATATTAATGGTGCAAAATATTTAATTCTTTGAAACGAAACAAACAGTACACTGAGGTATCAGCTGGTGTTAGTGTCTGGGTAGGTCACTCAGAGAACAAAAATAAATTATTTCCTTCCACTTGTGGCATCTGGGATGTGTGCCCTATCTTCAAAACCTCTGCTGGGAGTGGCAGTGATAAAATCTATACTCTTGCATCTTTTGCTACATTTATACTTC
This sequence comes from Squalus acanthias, assembly GCA_030390025.1. NCBI lineage: Eukaryota > Metazoa > Chordata > Chondrichthyes > Squaliformes > Squalidae > Squalus > Squalus acanthias. The sequence goes on along the minus strand of CM059426.1, from coordinate 150,824,293 downwards.
ATTCCAATTCTAAACTGGCTCCTGTCTGTGCTACTTTCTATGCCAGCAAAGAGCTGAAAGTAAGAACTTTGTGTTTGTATGTAAATATGTTATGTTATAGCACAACTTCCAGCAGTTCCTTACTGACTTCAACACATCAATCCTGCAGATTTGAACTGACACACCTGTGTCTTTGTGCTGTGTCTGGGTGAGTTGCAGGACCATAATAGCAAAGGAGCCAATGTCTGAAAACAGCACAAGCTGTGTTCGTGATGGAGATTTGTTTGTCTGTCGAGTGTCTCAGATGGATGCAGCTGTTTAAGTGGTGTACACCCCTATATTAATAACACGTGTCTCTTATACCAACACTCTGCAGATCCCATATACATAGTGTACATTATTTCGGGACGCCTTATAGGGCAGTGGATAACAAAAGGGGAGTGCGAGAGAAGAAAGTGATTGAAGGGGCAAAAGAATGGTCAAAGATAATGGTTCATAAAAGGCTTTTGAAGGCAGGAAGCAGGTGACATTGTGGAGGTGCTGAGGAGGGAGGTCCAGAGGGCAGGGGCATATTGGCTGACAAAAGTTTGTTGCTGCTGGAACAGAGAGATCAGGGAACAAGGAGTAGGCTGGCTTTAGAGAGTGCTCTCAGCGACGTACACCTGGAGGAAATTGTGGAGATTGGGAGGGGCAAGGCCATGAGAGATTTGAAGGTGAGGATGAGAATCTTAAAAAGCCAATTCTCTGGGACATAATGGAGCTGAAAATCCTCAACCCTTCCAGCGTTCTCCCATCATAACTCTGGTGGGAGTGCAGCAGAAGGGCCAGAATGATGGAATGTGACCTAGATATGCCAGGTATGACCTGTGCTGGGAGTTCTCACGGGGCTTTGTAAGGGGTGGAGCCTTCACCTGCCCCTTATAAGGCCACTGATGTAGAAGGGTTGGGGCTCAGCCTCCGTGTGTTGGTAGTCCCCAGGACCCCAACCTCTTGGAAAGTGGGGAGACAGATCGGCCTCCTCAATGGCAGGTGAGGGACTTTCCTTGGTGCTGCGAAGACCTCCGAAGATTTAAGGATAAATAAAACCTTTTTTTGTTTACTGAGGTCCGTTTACAAAGAGGGTGGCTGCAGGCTCAATCGAACTGTTACTGGGGGAGGAAATGGGGGGTGGGGGGGGGCTGACACCATCCCTGGGGCCTGGGCATAAAGGTCTTATTTTGTAGCATCCCAGGTGTCTGAGATGGGCCTATAGTGGGACAGATGCATGCTGCCCGTTTTTAAATGGGGTGACCTCCCACTGACCCCACATAAACCAGCAGGGTTAGTGGCAGAGGTCACATGCTACCTCAAGGAATTTCTGGGCAGATGACAACAACAACTTGCATCTCTATAGCATACAGTTCAGTGAGTGTGCTATTCCCCATGAAATGCCTGCTCTACATGTACTACAGGTCTTTACAGCAAGGGATTACTTTAATAATTATTTAACATCTACTAGTCATGTACTATTTTATACAAAATCTCCAGTATGTCACAGACAGACCTGCTGTACTTTGTAATATTTGAATGAAAACTGCAATTTGATTGTCAATGATGCCGTTGCTACTAAACTCTTGGAGGGATTTCTTTCAGCTATATTTATTGGGGCAGAAATTAGGCTCGCCACGGGTGAGTACGCACTATGTACTCACCCGTGGACGGAACGAAAGTGCCGGTTTCTTGCATGCACTGCGCATGCGCGGGAAACTGGCACTTCCGTTCCCCTGAAGGAAGGGGTTCAGAGGTCGAACGCGCACGCCGGAGGGCCAGCGCGTTCACCTCGCACTTCGTTTTTTTTTTACAGGTTCCTCCGTGAGGGTAAGCACGGAGAAGATACACATTGAAAAAGGAGGCGCAAGGCCTTCTTTTAACAAGGTAAGTGTTGATTTTATTAAAATGTAAACATTTTTTTCCCAGATTTATCTTTTTTAATTACTTTAAAGAAAGGAAAGTTTAGTTTTAACTCCGTTAAAAAGTGTAATTAATTTTTTCAAAAATTTAAATTTTTGTTTAAAATAGTTAATTAATGTAATTTATAGTTATTTTTAAAATTTTATTTGTAGTTTTAGGGATGTTTTGGGGCCGATCTGTATTCATAGATTTGACAGGTCTGTCAAATCTATGAATGAAAGATGGTCTGCTGCCATTGGCTCTCCACGGCCCACGTGATCCCAGGGGACGCATCGCACTAACTACGCCCCTGGGACACGCAAGCACTGCGTGCCGGCAGTTGGAGGAGGCCCAGGACCCGAATTCCTCGTGGGTCTAGGGGTCAATGGCAGGTGCGGTAGGTAGGTGCGCGCGCGATCCTTGCACCCGCGGGAAGCCAGGGAGCCGAATTTCTGGCCCATTGTCAAGTTTACAAAACTCCTCTCTGACCGATGTCTTACTGTCAGTGACGGAAGTAGTTTCAGCAATAATATGTTGTTTGCGTCGTCTTTATATTTGCTGCTATTATTGGTGCCAAGAATGAAATATATTGAAAAACATCGACTATACGGGGGCGATCAGATTTCCTGATCTTTCTCTCTGTCTTTCCCTTCCATTGTCAAATTGTTCACAGGACTTGAACTAAACGTCTGTGAAGCAGGGAGCAGCAGTTCTGTAGTGAGCAGATAGGGACACACTCGACTTACTGCAGCATTCATGCTGGATTCTCAGAAACCACAAGCAACTTACTGTGTAGGGTGGGGCACGCAGAAGACTTGTATTTTAAGACACTTTCGATTTCACCGTCTCCAGCTAGGTTAGTGATAATCCAATGTGTGAATTTTTTTTTAGAGGCTTATCTGCTCGTCACTCTTACAGTGCTGACACTAATGTAACAGCCTCCCGAAGAGTCTCTGATTGTTATTTTGTTCAACAACAACAACTTGTATTTATATAGTGCCTTTAACGTAGTAAAACGTCCTAAGGTGCTTCACGAGCGTTATCAATCAAAATTTAACACTGAGCCACATCAGGAGATATTAGGCCAGATGACCAAAAGCTTGGTCAAAGAGGTAGGTTTTAAGGGGCGTCTTAAAAGAGGAAAGGGAGGTAGAGAGGTGGAGAAGTTTTGGGAGGGAATTCTAGACCTTAAGGTCTTGGAAGCTGAAGGCACTGTCGCCAATGGTGGAGCGATTAAAATCAGGGATGCTCAAGAGGCAAGAATTGGCGGAGTGCAGAGATCTCTGGGATTTGTAGGCAATGTTCCCTCTTTTTTTGGGTGCGTGGCCCATTCACAGTTTCGCGCACTGAGAAAGCCGGTCCCAAGCTGCGCGGGACTGCTTGTAGGGAATGTTGGTTGTAAGGCTGGAGGAGATTACAGAGATAGGGCGGGTCGAGGCCATGGAGGGATTTGAAAACAAGGACGAGAATTTTAAAATTGAGGCATTGCTTAACCGGGAGCCAATGTAGGTCAGCGAGCACAGGGGTGATGGGCAAACGGGACTTGGTGCGAGTTAGGACACTGGCAGCAGAGTTTTGGATGACCTCAAGTTTACGGAGGGTAGAATGTGGGAGGCCAGCCAGGAGTGCATTGGAATAGTCAAGTCTAGAGGTAGCAAAGGCATGGATGAAGGATCATACTCTTTGGAGCTGTAATTGAGTCTATAGGTGTAATTTTCACCTTCACCACTAGGGCAGTCAGCGAGTGGACCGGATCGCCTGCTCGTTGGAGAACTTGCCCGATTTTAATTTCCATTGAAATCGATAGATATTCAAATCGGGCGGGTTCGATAATAGCCAGGCGATTTATTCCACCAGTTACCGCCCAAGCAGTGAAGGAATAAATCGCCCCTTTGGGTGTTAAACCAGCAGTAAAGCCTTCTGTTACCACTTCATCATTTAGAGCTGTTTATTAAACCATAGTAAGTTCTGAGAGTGAGTGATACATGCGGAGAAAAATAGCCTTCCCTTTGAGTACCAAATATCCAGTAGAAGAGTAAGAGCAATCACTTTGTTTAAGGATTAGCTGCATTAAAAAAAAATCCACCTTCTCTCACCTCTCCACAAAAAAAATCATGTTGAGCAAATGACTACATTTGACTTTACACTTCACCTGTAGTAGGCACTACACTGCAGTGCCCGATGCTTGTACTGATTATGCAGATATAAGATCAAATGCTGTCTGCCAAAGCCCATTTAGAATAAGCCTGGCATTTTCCGCTCAGGTTTTTGGGTTCTTCGGCAGCCTAACCAGCAGTCCTTAAATGGACCGTTGGAGGCTGTCACCAAAAAAGGTCAGTATTTACTTTTAAAGTTACCTTCATATTCTCCTCCATCCTCCCCCAGGACTTACCTGGGACCTGTTGCCAGCGAGGCAGCTGGCCCCAATTGGTTCTTCTAAAACCCAATTGGCGTCTGCAGCTTGCTGGAAATATGCTGAGGAGGCCTGAGGCTCAATTTCGGTCCAGCCTCAAGCCTCCAACTTCTGGCATGTCAGCGGGCCAACTAGTCTATGCCCAAAAACAGACCAAAACGAATTTCCAGCCCAATAGGTGGTGATGAGTCCTGATCCGGCATCCCAGCACGGAGCGGTACTTCCAGCCGTCGCATCTCTAGAATTTGCAGGCACCCAGCCTGTGATTCTGATTCATTAATTGTAATGGACAGAAAATCACAGGCTGTGTGCCTGTAATTGCCTAAGAGGTGCCCTGTGTAAGTGCCGCTTCCTGCTGGAGTGACGCATTGCAGAACCACCCCTAATAATAAATATAGAGAAGATCCCACTGGATTGGAGATTTGCCAGCTTGCCTATTTTGGGAAAATAAAAGTGACAAAACAAATATGGCTAATGTGATTTCAGAGAGGGGAGATCTTGCCTGACCAATCTCTGTGATTTGTTGAGGAAATGATATCCCAAGTGGACATTTGAAAGCCCTATAAAGTAGTGTGGTTAGACTCCCAGAAAGCCTTCAGTAAAGTCCTGCATGTAAAGCTGAAAAAGATGAAGCAGCAGGTACTAGTTAGGGGAATGATGACAGGCCTGAGAGATGCACTGAATGCCCCAGGGATCAGTGCTTCTGCTTTTAATCTATCTACATGATTTCAACGAGAATTGGATTGTAAGATGGTCACCTTTTCAGATGATTGTTTTGGAACATTATTTCAAGTTAAACCACAAATATAGGTCAATAAAGTACAAATTATTAAAGGGCAATGTTCAGAACTGATGTTGGAGCATTTCTTCACACTAAGTTTTTTATTCGTTCCTGGGATGTGGGCATCGCTGGCAGGGCCAGCATTTATTGCCCATCCCTAATTGCCCTTGAGAAGGTGGTGGTAAGCCACCGCCTTGAACCGCTGCAGTCCGTGTGGTGAAGATATTCCCACAGTGCTGTTAGGGAGGGAGTTCCAGGATTTTGACCCAGTGACGATGAAGGAACAGCGATATACTTCCAAGTCAAGATGGTGTGTGACTTGGAGGGGACCTTGGAGGTGGTGGTGTTCCCATGCGCCTGCTGCCCTTGTCCTTCTAGGTGGAAGAGGTTGCGGGTTTGGGAGGTGCTGCTGAAGAAGCCTTGGCGAGTTGCTGCAGTGCATCTTGTAGATGGTACACACTGCAGCCACGGTATGCCGATGGTGGAGGGAGTGAATGTTTAAGGTGGTGGATGGGGTGCCAATCAAGCGGGCTGCTTTGTCCTGGATGATGTCGAGCATCTTGTATTGTTGGAGCTGCACTCATCCAGGTAAGTGGAGAGTATATAGAAAGATAGGAGTAGGCCATTCGGCCCCTCGAGCCTGCTCCGCCATTCAATGTGATTGTGGCTGATCATCCAAATTCAGAACCCTGTCCCTGCTTTCTCCCCATATCCCTTGATCCCCTTAGCCTTAAGAAATATATCTAACTCCTTCTTGAATATATTTAATGAATTGGCCTCAACTGCCTTCTGTGGTAGAGAATTCCACAGGTTCACCACTCTCTGGGTGATGAAATTCCTCCTCATCTCAGTCCTAAATGGCTTACCCCTTATCTTTAGACTGTGACCCCTGGTTCTGGACTCCCCCGCCATCTGGAACAGCCTTCCTGCATCTAGTCTGTCTAGTCCTGTTAGAATTTTATAAGTTTCAATGAGATCCCCTCTCATTCTTCTAAACTCTAGCGAATATAAGCCTAATCGACCCAATCTCTCTTCATACGTCATTCCTGCCATCCCAGGTATCAGTCTGGTGAATCTTCGCTGCACTCCCCCCATGGCAAGAACATCCTTCCTTAGATAAGGCGACCAAAACTGCACACAATACTCAAGGTGTGGTCTCACCAAGGCCCTGTACAACTGCAGCAAGACATCCTTGCTCCTGTACTTGAATCCTCTCGCTATGAAGGCCAACATACCATTTGCCTTCTTAACCGCCTGCTGCACCTGCATGCTTACCTTTAGCGACTGGTGCACAAGGACACCCAGGTCTCGTTGCACTTCCCCTTCTCCCAATCTATTGCCATTCAGATAATCTGCTTTCTTGTTTTTGCCACCAAAGTGGATAACCTCGCATTTATCCACATTATACTGCATCTGCCATATCACCCAACCTGTCCAAATCATACTGGAGTTTCTCTGCATCCTCCTCACAGCACACACGCCCACCCAGCTTTGTGTCGTCTGCAAACTTGGAGATATTACATCTAGTTCCCTCGTCTAGATCATGAATATATATTGTGAATAACTCGGGTCCTAGCACCGATCCCTGCGGTACCCCACTAGTCACTGCCTGCCACTCGGAAACAGACCTGTTTATTCCAACTGTTTGCTTCTTGTCTGCCAACCAGTTCTCTATCCAAGTCAGTACCTTACCCCCAATCCCATGTGCTTTAACTTTGCACGCTAATCTCTTATGCGGGACCTTATCGAAAGCCTTCTGAAAGTCCAAATACACCACATTCCATCACACTCCTTACTTGTGCCTTGTAGATGGTGGAAAGGCTTTGGGGAGTCAGGAGGTGAGACACTCGCCACAGAATACCTAGTCTCTGACCTGCTCTTGTTGCCACAATATTTATGTGGCTCATCCAGTTAAGTTTGTGGTCAATGGTGACCCCCCAGGATGTTGATGGTGGGGGATTCAGCGATGGTAATGCTGTTGGATGTCAAGGGCTGGTGGTTAGACTCTCGCTTGTTGGAGATAGCCATTGCCTGACACTTGTGTGGCGCGAATGTTACCTGCCTCTTATCAGCCCAAGCCTGAATGTCGTCCAGGTCTTGTTGCATGCGGGCATGGACTGCTTCATTATCTGAGGAGTTGTAAATGGCACGGAACACTGTGCAGTCATAAGCGAACATCCCCATTTCTGACCTTATAATGGAGGGAAGGTCATTGATGAAGCAGCTGATGATGGTTGGGCCTCGGACACTGCCCTGAGGAACTCCTGCAGGGATGTCCTGGGGCTGTGATGATTGACCTCCAACCACCACAACCATCTTCCTTTTGGCTAGATATGACTTCAGCCAATGGAGAGTTTTACCCCCCCCCCCCCCCCCCCCCCCCGATTCCCATTTTTTAGTTTTACTAGGGCTCCTTGATGCCACACTCAGTGAAATGCTGCCTTGATGTCAAGGGCAGTCTCTAGAAACCTCACCTCTGGAATTCAGCTCCTTTGTCCATGTTTGGATCAAGGCTGTAATGAGGTCTGGAACAGAGTGGTCCTGGCGGAACCCAAACTGGGCATCAGTGAGCAGGTTATTGATGAGTAAGTGCCGCTTGATAGCACTGTTGACGACACCTTCCATCACTTTGCTGATGATTGATGGGGCGGTAATTGGCTGGATTGGATTTGTCCTGCTTTTTGTGGACAGGACATACCTGGACAGTTTTCCACATTGTCGGATAGATGCCAGTGTTGTAGCTGTACTGGAACAGCTTGGCTAGAGGCACAGGTAGTTCTGGAGCTCAAGTCTTCAGCACGACAGCTGGGATGTTGTCGGGGCCCACAGCCTTTGCTGTATCCAGTACGCGCAGCCGTTTCTTGAGATAACGTGGAATGAATCGAATTGGCTGAAGACTGGCTTCTGTGATGGTGGGGAGACTGATATGGATCATCCACTCGGGACTTCTGGCTGAAGATGGTTGTAAATGCTTCAGCCTTGTCTTTTGCACTCGTGTGCTGGGCTCTACCATCATTGAGGATGGGGATATTCATGGAGCCTCCTCCTCCTGTTAGTTGTTTAATGGTCCACCACCATTCACAACTGGATGTGGCAGGACAAATAAAGTGTGATTAATATCTGGACTGGTCTTCTGGCTAGGTTAGTGGAGGCAAAAGCACTGGAATCATGTAAGAAGCACTTGGATGTTATGATGGAGGGGCTAGGTTTCTAGGGAAGCCTGAGCCAGATGGGCCGAATGGCTTCTCTCAGCTACACTGGTTATTATGAGTGAGTGAAAGAAAGACTTGCCTTTATATAGCACTTTTCATGACCTCAGGATGTCCCAAAGCACTTTACACTTCAAAAGTACTTCATTGGCTGTGGTCACTGGTGTAATGTAGGAAACATGGCAGCCAATTTTCGCACAGAATGCTCCCACAAACAGCAATGTGATGATGACCAGATAATCTGTGTTTAGTGATGTTGATTGAGGGATAAATATTGGTTAGGGCACTGGGGATAATTCCTCTGCTCTTCTTCGAAATAGTGCCGTGGGATCTTTTACGTCCACCTGAGAGAGCAGACGAGGCCTCGGTTTAACGCCTCATCCGAAAGACGGCACCTCCGACAGTCCAGCACTCCCTCAGCACTGCACTGGAGTGTCAGCCTAGATTTTTGTGCTCAAGTCTCTGGAGTGGGACTTGAACCCACAACCTTCTGACTCAGAGGCAAGAGTGCTACCAACTGAGCCAAGTCTGACACTCAATAAGGATAATAAAAAATAGAAAAACAGAAAATCCTAAGAGTAAGGAAGGAAATGGGGAGAAAGAAAAAAAATGCAGAAAATAAAAATATGTAAATAGATGAATCAATTACAAAAAGAAGCAAAATTAGAGGGGCGATAGTCAAATCTTTTAAAACCGTGCATTAAATTATTTTCTTCTGCAATTAGAGATTGTTATAAACATGCATATTGGGAAGTATATAAATAAATTAACTAATACTATGTGCTCCATGTCTGTACCATTTGAAATGGACAATGAGTCAATGTGAGACATTTGGAAATAAATTGTAAAATATGTATTTAGGAGACCAAGGAGAACCCAGCCAGTCTAATTCAAGTTGACGCACTGAGCATATTGAATTCCAGCTAGACTGTTCAGAGTTAATCTTATCAGCAAATAACTGCGGATTAAAATGCCAACATTTATTCATAAAGCCAAATGAAATGGTACCACCTCAGAATCAGGAGCAGTAAAATGGCGAGATGTTATTAAGGAGGTTCTCAAAAAGAAAAAAAAAATTACCTTTATGGACCTGCTTATTTGCATTCTTCAGTATGTCCAGTCTGTATGTAGTTAGAAGACCATAACGACACCTGGCTTGACTTGTTCCCAATGCAGTACTTGAGAGGAAAGTTGGTTACATCAAAGTCAATCATGGTTGAGGAGGAACCATTGTGCAGCTTTCAAATCTGTACATTAAATGGGACTGGAGAACTGGCTTCAAGAGAAAAGAAGACCAGTCCCAATAACTAACATCAAATGACTGTAAAATTACACAGGTAAATATTTTTTTCTTGTACCTCAAGTTTTATACTTAAAATCATAGTTAACTACTGCACTATTAAGTGAGAGAGAATATATATAAAAGTGTCTTCACATTGTTTGAAATTAAGAATTTATTAAGTTTACTAATGTAAAATTAGCAGACCAGTTAATTAATGTATTTTATTATAGAATTCAATAAATTGTTACAAGAAACTATGTAGATTTGCTCTTTTTACAGATAATCCAAGGGACTGGCTGCCGAGATCTGGCACAAGCCATTACTCCACTCTGGGTTTGGGGCCACATCAGCCACAGAAGGGCTTAATGCTGCTCTCACAATCCTGCAGACTTGCATTTCTCTGAATGGAAACATCCTGCAGCTGTGGGGAGAAGAGTCGCTGGGCTCTCGCAGTGCGATAAGCAGATGACCTCAATAGCTAACCTGCTCTGTCATCTGCACCCACTCAAATTGCACAGTATTATGCAACACCACCTTGCATTACCAGACGACACTGTGCCATGGGTCTTTTGAATAATTGGATGTGAGCAGTTGAATATCTTCCTCCAGTGTGTTTTTTGCCTGTGCTGGGAATGTTTGAAGGGCCAGCATTTGGAAATTGTCGCTTGTGTGTCTCCTGAGTCTGTTTTGGTTGACCTTCTGGCTTGTGGAATGCAAAGATGGCCTTTTGGAGAACCTTCCACAGATCAGTTCCCCCCATGTTAAAGAGGTACAGTGTTGGGCCAGGACCATTGATCTTGTGTCTTTGGGGATATGATGTATTTGCTTTCACCAGATGTCTCTTCAAAATCCTCATTCTTAATCTCCTCATTTTAGCTGTTGATTACTTTTGAATTCAGTTCTGACAAACTGCATGTGGAAGAATCATCAGTGGAGATAAGAAAGAAGGGGATAAATCTTGTCTTCGGCACTCCTGGGGCAAAGCTTCCCATTCATAAAGTTTATTTAATGGAATATCACAGAGGCCACGAGCCTGAATTTCTGAGTGGTGAGTCGGGAGTGCTCAAGATGAGAAGTTACCACAATATTTTAATTAGTTGACTTTAACCATTCATGAACTGCAATTTTTTGTTACAGTAAGACTTTTTTAGTAGACAAAGAACTACAAATTATTCTTATGTATCAGCTACCAGACTTGAGCACATAATCTAGGCTGACACTTCAGTATGGTACTAAAGGGAGTGCTGCACTGTCAAAGGTGCCGTCCTTTGGATGAGATGTTAAACGGAAGCCCTGTCTCGTGGACATAAAAGATCCCATGGTGTTATTTAAAGACGAGCAGGGGAGTTCTCCCGATGTCCTGACCAACACTTATTCCTCAACCAACATTACTAAAACAGTTTATTTGGTCTTTTATCTCACTTCTTCTATTTGTGGGACCTTGCTTTGTACAAATTGGCTGTCATATTTGCCCACAGTTCAACAGTGATTACATTTCAAAAGGTAATTGGTTGTGAAGCACTTTGAGATGTCATGAAGTTGTGAAAGGCACTATATAAATCTTAATTTCTCTCTTTAATGAATATGGATTCAAGACATACAATTTGTGATTTTAAGTCTTTACTAAATATTACTGGAAAATCTGATATAGAAGACTTTACAAATAGAAGACTTTACAAATATTGCTACAACATTTGGACATATTTGCCTCCATTAGCTAATTTTAGCAAAAATGTTGGTTGTAAATATGTGATGTGTCTCTCTATGTACACATCAGGCTAGATTTTCCATCACTATCAGGAGGTATAGCAGCAGAGAAGGAGGGATAATGGGGTGGATCCCACTGGATCCCTGACTGTAGAACATTGATCACTAGTTTCCTTATCCTCCCCGGGATCTCGGTCACCCAACCCTTAATCTCTTCCCTGCATGCAAATCACGATGGAGAACGGAGCTCGGGATCCTGGCTGATTAGCCTGAGTTCCTGTTGCTGTGCTGCCAACCTCAAATATGACCTGAAGAGGAGCATGGTACTGATTACAATGGCAGGTAGAAGGCTGCTGAAGGCCCTATTGGAGGGAGAGACATGCTAGTGGCCATCTCTTCTGCCCCATCACTTAACTAAATTAGGTTTCATTGGAAATCTTTGGGGTGTTTCTGCTTCTTTTAACACTGGCTCCTCTTATTTAAGAGTCAAAAAACTGAACCCTAATCAAAACGAGAAGACTCAGATGTGCTGGCCTTCTCACCTAGAACATTAAATTATTTAGTCAGTGTAATATCTTTGTGTGGCAAGTGACTGCTTGAAGTGTTTCACTGTGTGATATCTTAAATTTAAACTCACGGTTTAAGTTGTTGATTTGCTTTCTGTAGTTCCTGGCATTTCTTATCACCTTGGAAATGTATATATTTATGTACAGTGACAACCCCAGGCATCTTAACGGCCTTCTGTTGTGGCTAATAACATTGTGGAGCAAAAAAAGTATGTGTGAATCTTATGCACACTTTTTTTGTACAAGGAATTCAGCTTCATGATGACATGGGCTCCGCAGTGACTTTTTTGCCACTATTTTGCACCCCTTATTGCCAACTGCATAAGTTGTCACATCATTGATTAGATCCAGTGACTTGTTTTTAGTTGTTAGAGCAGTGCATCTCAATAATTCCCATTAACTTCTGTGGTAAGGTAAAAGGCAATGGATTGGATATGCAATATTAACAGCTCGAGGTAAAAGCAACGCCTAATGCCGTAAAACTGCCTGAGGTACTTTTATGCCTGGCAGCTTGAAAATACGCCCCCACATCCTCGGGTGTGAAATCACCATTAATATTATTGCAGTTCATTATCGCTCAATGTAAAACATGCTTCAGGAGTTGTTTAAAAGCAAACTAGTGGATTAATTAGAACCTTGCATCACTCTCTGTGTGGCATGGATAACTGGCGAGTCGTTGTAGCAACTGTATTCTCTGATACATTCAACTTCAAGGAAGCAACTACTTCAATGTGACACATGACCTTCTACTCACACTCACTACATGGAATTCATGATTCTTGCAAAACGTTTGGGGATTGAAATCACATCTTGAAATGATTGTATTAGCATCTTCATTATATTGGCAGACAAAGGAATGTTATATTAATGCATCATTACCAGCATCACAAAGCATGATTTCAACCCCTTGGATTTAGAATCAGCTGGTGGTGGCGGTTCTAGCGGCGGGCGCCATTTTCGAGTTGCCGATATTGCTGCCGATAAACTAAACCACCAGGGACATTGAAATCACAGAGCTCATGACGTCCGTGCGTGTGCAACGCTCACTTGACGCCTGATCTCCTAATTTGGTTTTGGCCATTACAGTTACTGGCTGGAGAAAGCAACGACAGGTAGAGCTGGCGTGCAGCAGCAGGGAGCTGGCTCCAGCGATAATATTTAAAGGGATCATCACCAATCACTTGTACCTGACAGGGTTTTGCAGTTTGCAGTGCGCTACCGCCTGCAACTGCGAGAGTATTCTTTAGTTATTTCAAGGTTATTTGGTATCAGGGAGTGGCCTGGCAAGTACAAAACTCCCTCATTATTTTTGAAACGCTTCAAACTACAACACTTGGTAAAAGTCATGCGGGCTGTACTGGCAGTCAACCTCGCCCTTCAGGATCTACAGTGGAGGCAGTGAGAAAGACGGGAACATGTGTGCAGAGGGAGGAGGAGGGCCAACAGGGCTCTCACGTGGAGGCCTTACCCACCTAGGCTCTTCTGAGAGCTCTTCTCCTACCTCCAATTAAGTGAGGAGCAGTGTATTAGGAGGCGCCGCTTCACCAAGGAGGTGGTCAAGAAGACATATCTAACATCTCAATTCGCCATCATTCGCTGCATCGGGGAGGTCACTGAGGCTCTCTACACCAGGAAAAGGGACTACGTTGGCTTCCCTCTCAGCAGAGAGAAGCAGGACGAGCGTGCATGTGGCTTTGCCAGGATAGCGGGATTCCCTATGGTGCAGGGCGCCATTGACTGCACCCACGTGGCTTTGCGGGCACCGCATAACAATCCTGAGATCTTCCGCAACCGCAAAGGCTACCACTCACTTAATGTCCTGTTGGTGTATGACAATGCACAACGAATCCTCAGTGTCAATGCCCGCTGTCCTGGCAGCAGCCACGATGCCTTCATCCTGTGCCAGCACTCTTCCAGCCACCACGTTAAGCCGGAGGGTGGCTGCTCAGGGACGAGGGCTATCTGCTCTCCACCTGGCTCATGACTCCCCTCCGCAACCCCAACACTCGTGCCCAGCACTCCTAATGAGAGTCATGCTTCCACCAGAAACATCATCGGCCTACTGAAACAACGGTTCCGCTGCCTTGACCGCTCTGGAGGAGCCCTCAGTACTTGGCTGAGTGGGTGTCCCATTTCGTGGTGGTCTGCTGCCTGCTCCACAACTTGACCATCATGAGGGCTTAGCCCTTGCCACCAGGGATTGTGGGACCACCTCAGGAGGAGGATGAGGAAGAGGAACAGGAGGGAGAGAGGAGACAGGCAAACAATCAGCCTTCCGGATGGGCTGTCCATGACCGGCTCATCAGACTCCGATTCGCATGAATGAAACCCCAGATCCCTGTTGCTCATCATATCCCCATCATATAATCCCTGTTTCACGGTATATTAGTGTCCTCCTGGGCGCTAAGCTGAAATGAGAGACACCACAAAAGATTCCAAACACAATTAATAAATTTATCTATAATCATATCGCGCATATTTACATGAATACTATTAACTAATCACCCTTGTGCAATCCGAAGGCTGGAATTTTGCCTACCGCGGTGGGTCCGGTGTGGGTAGTCGGCGTGGCGGCTTGCGACCCCGCTGCTGACTCCATCTCGCTGCTGAAAAAGACTTTCCCTTAATGGGGTCTATTAAGCCCACCCAGCGCGTTACCAGGCCCAATTAAATGGAGCGGGTCTGATGACATCATTCATGATGCGTTTTCAGCCAGGATCTTTAAAGGGACCATGGCCGCATTACATTTGAAGTTTCATCGAACATAGTGCTGTCAGTGTACTACAGCATTTAAGTGCTGCAAACACTGACAATGACTGCACAGAGGCAGAGGGCTGCACCCAGGTTCTCCGATGACTCCCTCCATATGCTTATGGAGGGAGTCAGAACACACAGGGAGGTCCTCTTCCCTTCCAATGGGCGGAAGAGACCTCCCATGGAGACCAAGACAGCCTGGTTGCAGATTGCAGAGGAGGTCACAAGCAGGGATGTGGTCAGGAGGACCTGGGTGCAGTGCCGCAAACTTTTCAATGATCTTATTAGATCAGGAAATGTTAGTACAAAGCCACACTCAACTGCATCCTGCTGTGCCTCTCGTCACATCCCCATCACTCTGCCTTCCCTTCCCTACTCCTGCACATCCTTACTCACATCAACATACCTTGCACCTCCACCCATCCCTCTCTTTCTACATTATCACATCCCCATCTCACTAGCCACTCCTCAAACTCACCCTCATCCTAGCGCAATCATATCAACTAACAACACACAAGGGTAGGCACTTGGGTGTTCCATGCAATGTTTATGTAAAGTTTCTGTTAATGTGGTGTCAAACATAAAAATCTTTATTTTCAACACTTTCCGGTCTTGGACAGATTTGTGTGCACCTTTGGAAGTGGCTTAGTGAGTTGCAGTGAATGATGAGACACAACGGTACCCCCCGCAATGGTGATGAGTGTGAAAGGAATGGCTTGGACATTGTAGGGATGCTTTATGGTGTTGGTGTGGGGTGGTGCCAACCTGGCGCATCATGTGGCAGCCATATGAGTGCACAGTGTAAAGTTAACTAAATCTGGCCATGACGAGGCCATCCCTGGACTCCCGGGCAGCAATGTTCTCAGGTGCTGATGCCTTGTGTCCTGTGCTGCATCAGGTGATTGCGGAGAAGGTTGGTAGTGTAGTTGGTGCTGCTGGTGTACCTGGTGCTGCTGGTGTTGGGACTCATCGTGGTCTGATTCTGAGGACCAAGGTGAGACAGTATAAACAGCACCCATGTTGATGGAATAGATGACAGAAGCATTCTGTCAATAGTGAGAGATTTCTTCCAATGAGGTGACACTGGATAGAGACTTTGCTGGAAACGCTTGCAGCCTGCAGAATCTGTGCTGGAAATGGACTGAGCAACAGCTTCTGCCTGAGGAAAGTGATCATCTGTCAGGTGGGAGCTTTTACTGTACATTTGATGCTGTCAAGTAATCAGCTGGAGCAAAGGCCACGGAACTCCCGCCTCGGGTTGACAGACGTGCTTCCCGAGCAGCGTAAATCCCGTGGCCATGCAGGGAAATTTAAAATGTAGGGGGGAAAAAGGCTCTTAAGTGCCTGTAAACTACCTAATAATGATTTCAATTAGGTCGCCTGCCGGTTGGGTCGGCTCCATGATGACAGACGCACTTGGGGGAAAAGCGCGTGAGGGTAGGCTGACCGCGCGTTCCCTTTCCCCTGGCCTTGCTGCAGCCCACTAGAGCTTGATACTTCACCCTGTGCAGATCCCGCTACTTCACTAGCCTCTAAATTACGCGTACTGCCAGTATCTGAGCTGGTGTCTGCGGGTGAGAGATGCAGTGACGTGGTGTCGTCTTCCTCTTCTTCTCCCCCCTCGCTCTCTGCGGTGCCCTCAGACAGGCTGCTCAGGTGCTTGCTGATTATTTGAAAGCAGAAAGGCACAAGAGTCGGGTTATGGTGAGGGACGGGGCGGGGGAAGAGAGAAATGCATGCATACAGCCTGAGTAGCTTGAAATTGAGACAAGATTGTGGGCTGAGGGGGAAGTAGGAATGACCATACCATTGTTGTCCCCAACGTCACTGGTGGCCACATCGTCGATGATGTGACACCCAATTATATCCAGCACTCGATTCTCCAGCTGGCTCAGCTCTTCAATGTCCGCCTGGCCCCTGCCTGCCCGCTCCTGCTCCTGGTGATTGATTCTGTGCCAGTTTGGCCTGCAAGAGAAAAAGAAAGAGAAGTGTTGAGTGAGTTCATTGGAATGTGTTTGGGTGATGTTCTTGCCATAGTTGAATAGCTGTCCTTGTGTGCAAGGCGTGAGATATGGGTGTGAATGTTGATAGGTGGAGATTGTTGCTTTCTGAGTGTTGGGGGTGTGGTGCATTGAGCAGTGTGTGAAACTTGTGGTGCAGATGGTGATATGTGGCATTTGCTGAAGCCTTCACTCACCCTGACCACCTGTATGAGGTCATTAAACTTCTTCCTGCACTGGGTGTGGGTCCTGGGGAACCACAGTGCTGCCCGTGATGTGGTCTGCAATCTCTCTCCACATAGTCTGGGATATTTGTGGTAAGGGCCTCCTGCTGGTTTGTGGGTATAGGACTGCCCTCCTCCTCTCTATCGCGAACACCAATGTCACAAGAGTTTCATCTGAGAACCTATGTGCTCTCTCCCTTTTTCTCCAGTCTGCCATGGCTGCAATTGATCTCTTAATGTTGGTTGTTTTGCTGTTGGGGCCGCTGCAGACCCAACAACCCTGACAATGAGGTGCTGCATCATCAATGAACCGCCCCTTTAAGCAATGGAAAAAGCCTGTGGCAATCATTACTTGCAATTAGACTGCCCCCGATATTGGTCCAGCTGTTCAGTGTAACGCCAATGAGCTTGAGTTCTCTGACTAAAATCATGTTAATGAGGATTGAGCACGAATTTTGCGTGCTACCTAGATCATCTTCAGGTGGCGCAGCTTAACCTTGTTTAGTCTAAATGCTGCCCATATCTTGGCTATAACTAATTTCTAACGCACAATGTTCACTCACTGTTCATAAGCTCAGCGTAATAAATGTAATCAATCTACAGCCACATTGCACCTAGAGGCATCAAAACATTTTAGAAATGGCATGGGGATTTTGACCCTACCCACTCAGTGGAAACTGTGTTTGTGGGCAGTTAAACTGCCCCTGGTTACTTGCTGGAAAACCGCCTGAATCCTGCCGTGTTCGATTTTTAACCTGCTCTTCTGAGTGGGTGGCAAAGATGGGGTCTTTCTTTAGATATGCTAATCGGGGTCAATGATGTCAGTTGGAACCCACCGAGGGCATTTTAATTCAGGTCTTAGCGGGGAAGCCACTGCAGCTTTCCTGCCAGACTGAAATCAAGTCAGAAAAGGATCAGGACATGATGAGACCCTGAAAGGTAAGTTTTCTTTTTTTATTCATTCCTGGGGTGTGGGCGTCGCTGACAAGGCCAGCATTTATTTCCCATCCCTAGTTGCCCTTGAGAAGTGGGTGGTGAGCAGCCTTCTTGAACTGCTGCAATCCGCGTGGTGAAGATACTCCCACAGTGCTGTTAGGGAGGGAGTTCCAGGATTTTGACCCAGCGACGATGAAGGAACGGCGATATTCTTCCAAGTCAGGATGGTGTGTGACTTGGAGGGGAACTTGGAGCTGATGGTGTTCCCATGCGCCTGCTGCCCTTGTCCTTCTAGGTGGTAGAGGTCGTGGGTTTGGGAGGTGCTGCCGAAGAAGCCTTGGCGAGTTGTTGCAGTGCATCTTGTAGATGGTACACACTGCAGCCACGGTACACCGGTGGTGGAGGGAGTGAATGTTAAAGGTGGTGGATGGGGTGTCAATCAAGCGGGCTGCTTTGTCCTGGATGGTGTCAAGCTTCTTGAGTGTTGTTGGAGCTGCACTCATCCAGGCAAGTGGAGAGTATTCCATCACACTCCTGACTTGTGCCTTGTAGATGGTGGAAAGGCTTTGGGGAGTCAAGAGGGGAGTTACTAGCTACAGAATACTCAGCCTCTGACCTGCTCTTGTAGCCACAGTATTTATGTGGCTGGTCCAGTTAAGTTTCTGGTCAATGGTGACCCTCAGGATGTTGTTGGTGGTGGATTCTGCGATGGTAATGCCATTGAGTCTCAAGGGGAGGTGGTTAGACTCTCGCTTGTTGGAGATAGTCATTGCCTGGCACTTGTGTGGCACAAATGTTACTTGCCACTTATCAACCGAAGCAGCTGAAGATGAGTGGGCCTAGGACAATGCCCTGAGGAACTCCTGTGGTGATGTCCTGGGACTGAGATGATTGGCCTCCAACAACCACAACCATCTTCCTTTGTGCTAGGTCAGACTCCAGCCAATGGAGAGTTTTCCCCCTGATTCCCATTGACTTCAATTTTACTAGGGCTCCTTGATGCTACACTCGGTCAAATGTTGCCTTGATGTCAAGGGCAGTCATTCTGCCCTCACCTCTGGAATTCAGCTCTTTTGTCCATATTTGGACCAAGGCTGTAATGAGGTCTGGAGCCGAGTGGTCCTGGAGGAACCCAAACTGAGCATCAGTGAGCAGGTTATTGGTGAGTAAGTGCCACTTGATAGCACTGTCGACAACACCTTCCATCACATTGCTGATGATTGAGAGTAGACTGATGGGGTGGTATTTGACCGGATTGGATTTGTCCTGCTTTTTGTGGACAGAACATACCTGGGCAGTTTGCCACATTGTCGGGTAGATGCCAGTGTTGTAGCTGTACTGGAACAGCTTGGCTAGAGGCGCAGCTAGTTCTGGAGCACAAGTCTTCAGCACGACAGCCGGGATGTTGTTGGGGCCTGCAGCCTTTGTTGTATCCAGTGCGCTCAGCCATTTATTGATATCACATGGAGTGAATCGAATTGGCTGAAGATTGGCTTCTGTGATGGTGGGGACCTCAGGAGTGGGCCGATATGGATCATCCACTCTGCACTGCTGGCTGAAGATGGTTGCAAACGCTTCAGCTTTGTCTTTTGCACTTGTGTGCTGGGCTCCGCCATCATTGAGGATGGGGATGCTCATGGAGCCTCCTCCTCCCGTCAGTTGTTCAATGGTCCACCACCATTCATGACTGGATGTGGCAGGACTGCAGAGCTTTAATCTAATCCTTTGGTTGTGGGATCACTTAGCTCTGTCAATAGCATGCTGCTTCCGCTTTTTAGCATGCATGTAGTCCTGTGTTGCAGCTACCCGAGGTTGGTACCTCATTTTTAGGTACACCTGGTGCTGCTCCTGGCATGCTCTTCTACACTCCTCATTGAACCAGGGTTGGTCGCCTGGCTTGATGTTAATGGTAGAGTGAGGAATATGCCGGGCCATGAGGTTATAAATTGTGGTGGAATACAATTCTGCTGCTGCTGATGGCCCACAGCACCTCTGAGCAGCTCGATCTGTTCTGAATCTATCCCATTTAGCACGGTGGAAGTGCCACACAACACAATGGAGGGTGTCCTCAGTGTGAAGATGGGACTTCGTCTCCACAAGGACTGTGCAGTGGTCACTGCTACCAATGATGTCATGGACAGATGCATCTGCGACAGGTAGATTGGTGAGGACGAGGTCAAGTAGGTTTTTCCCTCGTGTTGGTTCTCTCACCGCCTGTCGCAGGCCCAGACTGGCAGCTGTGTCTTCAGGACTTGGCCAGCTCGGTCAGTAGTGATACTACCGAGCCACTCTTGGTGATGGACATTGAAGTTCCCCACCAGAGTACATTCTGTGCCCTTGCTACCCTCAGTGCTTCTTCCAAGTGGTGTTCAACATGGAGGAGTACTGATTCATCAGCTGAGGTAGGGCAGTAGGTGGTAATCAGCAGCAGGTTTCCTTGCCCATGTTTGACCTGATGCCATGAGACTTCATTGGGTCCGGAGTCAATGTTGAGGACTCCCAGGGCCACTCATTCCTGACTTTACACTACTGTGCCGCCACCTCTGTTGGGTCTGGCCTGCCGGTGGGACAGGACATACCCAGGGATGGTGATGGAGGAGTCTGGGACATGAGCTGAAAGGTATGATTCTGTGAGTATGACTGTCAGGCTGTTGCTTGACTAATCTGTGGGACAGCTCTCCCAATTTTGGCACAAGTCCCCAGCCTAACCTCGGTGGTGGGAAAATTATTGGAAAGAATTCTGAAGGACAGGATAAATCTTCATTTAGAAAGACACGGATTAATCAAGGATAGTCAGCATGGATTTGTTAAGGGATGGTCGTGTCTGACAAACTTGATTGAATTTTTTGAGGAGGTAACATGGAGGGGAGATGAGGGTAGTGCGTTTGATGTAGTGTATATGGATTTTGCAAGGCTTTTGATAAGGTTCCACATGGCAGACTGGTCACGAAGTTAAAAGCCCATGGGATCCAGGGCAAAGTGTCAAGTTGGATTCAAAACTGGCTCGGAGGCAGGAAGCAGAGGGTAATGATTGATGGGTGTTTTTGTGACTGGAAGGCTATTTCCAGTGTGGTTCTGCAGGGCTCAGTACTAGGTCCCTTGCTTTTTGTGGTATATATCAATGATCTTGACTTGAATTTAGGGGGTATGATTAAGAAGTTTGCAGATGATGCAAAAATCGGCTGTGTGGTTGATACTGAAGAAGGAAGCTGTAGACTGCAGGAAGATGTCAGTAAATTGGTCAGGTGGGCAGAACAGTGGCAAACGGAATTCAATCTGGAGAAGTGTGAGGTAATGCATTTGGGGAGGGCTAACAAGGGAAGGGAATACACATTAAATGGTAGGACACTGAGTAGTGTAGAGGAACAAAGGGACATTGGAGTGCATGTCCACAGATCCCTGAAGGTAGCAGGCCAGGTAGATAAGGTGGTTAAGAAGGCATACGGAATGCTTGCCTTTTATTAGCCGTGGCATAGAATACAAGAGCAGGGGGTTATGCTTCAACTGTATAAAACACTAGTTAGGCCTCAGCTAGAGTACTGCTTGCGGTTCTGGTCACCACATTACAGGAAGGATGTGATTGCACTAGAGAGGGTACAGAGGAGATTTACAAGGATGTTGCCGGGAGTAGAGAATCTTAGCTATGAGGAAAGACTGGATAGGCTGGGTTTGTTTTACTTGGAACAGAGGAGGCTGAGGGGCGACCTTATTGAGGTGTATAAAATTATGAGGGGCCTAGATAAAGTGGATAGAAAGGACCTATTTCCCTTAGCAGAGGGGTCAAAAACCAGGGGGCACAGATTTAAAGTAATTGGTGGAAGGTTTAGAGGGGATTTGAGGGGAAATTTCTTCACCCAGAGGGTTGTGGGGGTCTGGAACTCACTGCCTGAAAGGGTGGTAGAGGCAGGAACCCTAACCGCATTTAAAAAGTACTTGGATGTGCACTTGGGATGCTGTAACCTGCAGGGCTATGGACCAAGAGCTGGGAAGTGGGATTAGGCTGGATAGCTCATTGTTGGCCGGCATGGGCCAAAATGGCCTCCTTCCGTGCTGTAACGTTCTATGATTTTATGATAGTGAGGAGGACTTTGCCGGGTTGGCTGGGTGTGCCGTTGCCGTGTCCATAGCCGAGGTCGATGCCGGGTGGTCCATCCGGTTTTATTCTTTTCTTGTAGAAACTTAGTATTGTTACAACTGAGTGGTTTGCTCGGCCATTTCAGACGGCAGTTAAGAGTCAACCACATTGCTGTGGGTCTGGAGTCACATATAGGCCAGACCAGGTAAGGACGGCAGTAAAGGACATTCGTGAACCAGATGGGTTTTTACGACAATCCAGTAGTTTCATGGTCACCATTACTGATGCTAGCTTTTTATTCTAGATTATTTAATTAACTGAATTTAAATTCCCCAGCTCCCATGGAAAGATTTGAACTCACGTCTCCGGATCATTCGTTCAGGCCTCTGGGTTACTAGTCCAGTAACATAACCACTATGCTACCGTTCCCTGTAGACATGCTGCTCCAGGCCCCACAAGGAAAGTTTTAGGCTGCCCCTGCTCCCGATGCCCCCCCCCCCCCATTCTCTCCTGCAAGACCCTCCCAGAACCCCTTTCTCCACACGTACCTGCCAGCAAATAGCCATGGGCGCCCAATTTTCACGAGTCGGCAGCTGCTTCCCGCCCACTTTCCGCCCCGAACAGGGTCCTTCCCTATATATGCTTCAGGTGGGTTCCTTCGCCACCTGCTGTGACGAGCAGGTTCAAATCCGAATGGGTGGAAGAGGAGCGGCAGTATGATAACGAAGCTGGGCGGTTGGAATCGCATGCCGGTGGGAAACTGACTCCCACTGGGAGTTAACATCAATCCCGGAATCACTGTTGTGTAAAATATGTTCTTGTTGCGTATTTTCTGTTAACTTGGCTATCTGAGTGAATGGTTTGTATAAGTCCTAATCAAGAAAAATCACCGACCAACTATAACATTTCTCAGTAACCAAGTTACTATGTGTTCATAATTGGCACTACTGACATGACTGGGAAGCTTAGTTATTTAAAGTTTTGGATTAGAAATAACTCTAGATTTCCCCAAGGAGCTCCGGGGTTAGCTTCACAACACAGCTGGCCTGTGCACGTTGTGTCCTGTGAACCAGCTGCACAGAGCTGTAGCGCTGACTTGTTTTTGAGTATCGTCCAGCTCCACAAAGTCAGTAGGCTGCAAGTTTAGTCAGACGTGGACTGCCATTGGCCTGTATTTTAGGGGCTCACCAGGACTGTCAACAGCCTTCAATCACGAGGTTCATTCTGAAGGAGGGGATTGTTATTTGAGCAGGTCGGTGAGTCGCACCACTTCAACAGTAAATTAACTTTGACTCTATCACTGAACCTACGAAGACTCAACTTGGTTCAGATTTTCCAGCATCGGTGTGTTGGGAAAAAAAACTTGCCAACTTCATATTCTTTGGAAAGTCCTGAAAGGTAGAAGCAAGTTTCCAATGATTCTTTATGAAATTACTACGGAATAAGAGAGGCGCTGGAAATACTATCGCTTGCTTTATTTTTCTACAGTACGTGTGTCTTGCCTAAGTCTATTTCGGAGTCTGCCAGGAATAGGTGAGGTATGTACCTAGTTAAAGTTAAGCCAACGATAAAGCTTTGACACTTCCTTCTCTACATATAAAAATAATTAACCACAAACATGCACTTAAATACCAACAAGAATCTATCTATACCTACAAGTTTGCACACGCATATACATACTACGTGTCCACATATTATTCCTGGCTTGTGATAACTCAGACAACATTGGCTGTCAATCATGTTGGGCAATACATTTTTTTGTAACATTAAGATATGTTGAAATAAAGTTTTTTCATGAGTGGGGAGTTTCTCTGTGTGCTATGTGTATCAAAATTGAAAACCCCTGTATGAAGTACAAGTTTCATTACACATAGCATGCAGAGGAATTCTTACCCTTAACTTGGCATTAATGTTTTTGGAACAAAAAATTGACCTGCAATTGCCATCCTTTGAGATAAAATCTCTTTTATTTGTGGGAGCCGTGCCTACGATTACACATGTAGTGAGTAATGATCTTGTGATGTGAGATGAATTAGTCAAACAAGCGCTGTCCCATTATGTTGGCAGATTTGTCCTTCAGTCATTTCTGCTGCAGGCAATTGAACTGAAATTGTTTAAAGTGAATGGGGGAGAAATTCAACTTACACCCAAAAACGGGCACGAAGTCTGGGGAGGAGCGACCACTCAGCACACCAAATTCAACTTCGGGCTTCGTTCAAATGTCACTGGCGAGCTGCGGGCGCAAAACGGACATCCCACTGCAGCTCCTCAATTGGGGAGGATGGGAAATCGGCCAGCTCTCACCAATGAGCTGGCTGGTAGGTCGGGTCTGGGGAGGGTGGCAATCCTGGGGGTGGGGGGCCTCAAGCACAGCAGCAGAGGGCTGGAGTGTCTTTGTGGGCCCAAGAGGAACACTTCGGCTTTTCCAAAAATAAAAACTGAAGCATGTGCCCTTAAGGACACTGGTTATCCTGCTTAAGACACATAACTAGGCGGAGCATGTGCCTTTAGGACGCTAGTTATCCCACTCAAGACCTGGTAGAACTAGGTGGAGCATGTGCCTTTAAGGACGCTGGTTCTGCTGCTCAAGACCTGGTACAATTAGGCGGAATATTTACAGTGCAAGCGCCACCCATTTGTAACTGAATTCTGCATTTGCGGTCCTAGGAACTTAATGCCTGTTTCAGGTGGGCGACCTGGAATCGCCTGAGCCAGTATGGTATCCAGTGCACTTTTGGTCCAGATCAGGTGCAACAGAACCTGACATGAAATTTGGATAATTAACGCCCATTTTACTTGCATAAAACAGGCAGCCGTAAGTTGAATTTCTTCCCCAGTGTGTTTCAAATTCCTGACCGTGACTGTTGCACTACTTCCTTGGAGAGAGTAGTGCCACTGACACATTTACGATTGTGCCAGTCAGTGTCTCCTAATGTTATTGTGGATGCTAGCCAATTGTCTCTGGCAGTAATAGGGTAATATTATTCCACTGGTCCTGCGCGTTTGACGTAAGCTTTAAACCAGCAGGAACAAAACATCTGACCTCTGTTCTGATATCAGATATCAGCTTAATAGGAAATGACCTGAGTCCAGTATACTGAGAGTTGTATCCAATCTCTGGAAATTGGCACAAAGATCAATGGTACAAGTGAATGAGATCAGATTTTTCTGCAATGGAGAATTATGCTATTTTGTGCAATCATTGTGCGCCCAAACTGAAGAACACTTTTGGCTCTGCCTAATGACATTAACCCAATTGCGAGTGCCTCAGATTTCTGACTGGAATTTGTGTTCATTCTCCTAGAACAATAAATGGGCATAAATAAGTGTCAGTGTTTGATGTCTTTACCAGCAATTTAACACACATACCCAAATTACAATCCTCAAGAAATTAATAAATCTAAACTGGACGGTAATCACAGTTTCACTTTCACCAAAGGTTAGTCCCATATGTAATCCGAGCTTTTCTACAAGCACACTCACGGGGTCAGTGGACGGATGAGCTAATTGTTCATTTTATAGCATCAGTTATTTTCTGTTTTCTAAAGCCAGCAATCTCATTCATCATCTATCAGATTTTGTTTCTTCTAGGTTTCCCCAGGGCTACATACAACTGAGTGAACAATAACAAAGGTCAGGGCCTTGTGTAATATGTACTTTGTGAACAAAATCAAAGTCAGCCAATGCTTGTGAGGATCTTTTTCCCCTATTACCTGTAGCAATAAGTGGAAAAGCCTGAATTGATCCAATATGGATTTACTTTGTTAGGGGGAGGAGGGGGAATCTTTTGAAATTTGTTCCAATTTATACTGTTCAGATAAATTCAGATATTGCTCGATTCAGGCATGTTTAATTTAGGTTCTTCAGCAGAGATGTTGGAATTCATGCTATGTGATATTAGTAATAGATACATTAGTGCATTCATATGAAATTTCTGTTTGCTATTTTAATGAAGGAGTTATCCAAATGGGCCTTCATTAAAATGGAAGCCTGAGGGATATATATGAATGCATTAACGCATTCGTAACTAATATTTCACAACACTATTTCCAAAGCTGATTTCAAGTTAGAAAGATGGGCACAAATCCAAAGTCTGAACATTGAGAAAGTTCCCAAACCAAATTCAAACTTGGATTCAACTTGACCTAACTCTGATAATATGAAACTGCTCACTTTGGTGCAGTCATGATCCAATTATTAAGACTTCTTCAATTTAAAAGGGCAGTAGACAGAAGGCTGGTAACTATAGACCGGTTAGCCTAACATCTGTGGTAGGTAAAATTTTGGAGTCCATTATTAAGGAAACCGTAACAGGACATTTGGATAATCATAATTTAATAGGACAAAGTCAGCATGGTTTTACGAAGGGGAAGTCATGTTTGACAAATTTGCTGGAGTTCTTTGAGGAAGTAACATATAGAGTGGATAAAGGGGAACCAGTGGACATAGTGTATTTAGACTTCCAAAAGGCATTTGACAAGGTGCCACACAAAAGATTATTGCTTAAGGTAAAAAATCACGGGATTGGGGGTAATATTCTGGCATGGATAGAGGATTGGCTATCTAACAGAAAGCAAAGAGTTGGGATAAATGGTTCATTCTCAGACTGGCAATCAGTAACTAGTGGTGTTCCACAGGGGTCAGTGCTGGGTCCCCAACTCTTTACAATCTATATTAACGATTTGGAGGAAGGGACCAAGTGTAACATATCAAAATTTGCAGATGATACAAAGATGGGAGGGAAAGTAGTGAGTGAGGAGGACATAAAAAACCTGCAAGGGGACATAGACAGGCTAAGTAAGTGGGCAGAGATTTGGCAGATGGAATACAACACTGGAAAGTGTGAGGTGATGCACTTTGGCAGGAAAAATCCTAGAGCAATTTATTATCTTAATGGCAAGAAACTGGAGAGTACTGAAGTGCAAAGGGATCTGGGGGTCCTGGTGCACGAAACTCAAAAGGTTAGTATGCAGGTGCAGCAAGTGATTAAGAAGGCAAATGGAATGTTGGCTTTCATTGCTAGGGGTATAGAATATAAAAATAGGGAGGTATTGCTTCAGTTGTACAAGGTATTGGTGAGACCGCACCTGGAATACTGCATACAGTTTTGGTGTCCTTGCTTAAGGAAAGACATCCTTGCTCTCGAGGCAGTGCAAAAAAGGTTCACTCGGTTAATCCCGGGGATGAGGGGGTGGTCATATGAGGAGAGGTTGGGTAGATTGGGACTCTACTCATTGGAGTTCAGAAGAATGAGAGGCGATCTTATTGAAACATATAAGATTGTGAAGGGGTTGGATCGGGTGGATGCGGGGAGGATGTTCCCGATGATGGGTGAGACTAGAACTAGGGGACATAGTCTTAGAATAAGGGGCTGCTCTTTCAAAACTGAGATGAGGAGGAACTACTTCACTCAGAGGGTGGTAGGTCCATGGAATATGCTGCCACAAAAAGCTGTAGAAGCTACATCATTAAATAAATTTAAAACAGAAATAGACAGTTTCCTAGAAGTAAAGGGCATTAAGGGTTACGGGGAGCGGGCAGGAATTTGGACATGAGTCTAGGTTCGGATCGGTCATGGCCCTGTGGGTAGTGGAGCGGGCCCAGGGACCGTGTAGCCTGATTCTGCTCCTATTTCGTGTGTGCAATTCTGTTAGATGCAGGAGATGGTTCTGTGATAGATAGTAGATTGGCGGTTAGGATCAGATCAGCCATGATCTTATTGAATGGCGGAGCAGGCTCGAGGGGCCGATTGGCCTACTCCTGCTCCTATTTCTTATGTTCTTATTAAAGCAATCTGAATCAGACTGAAGGGTGAGCATGGGGGTAGAAGACGAGCTGTATAATTGAAGTAACATCAAAGAGTTGGTAATGCTCACATTCATCATGTAGTTATGTAGGGGTAGATTTTACAAATGAACACTCCTGGCGGAGAACTTTGAGTGACCGGAGCACATAAGCAAGAACTCTAGTGCAGAGCCATCTAAATTCCTGGGATGTGATTCCAATGCTGAAACTCTGCACTGGGAGTGCTAATTTATAAAATCTACTCCATAGTAAACCATAGACAAGCCAGGGGCAGCGATGCAAAGGTTAACCTCATCGTCCTTGGACTAGGAGGTGGAGAAATCAGCTCGGGGTTCCACTTTTGATCAATAATGGATGGCCCATGCTGAATGGTACGTGTGTGGAGACTTCAGGTGAGAACCTGATCCCATTCAGCTGTGGTGCCCCTCACATCCGACCCAGGCGAATAGCCGCCTAATACCCAACATCTACAATAGCACATAAAGAAAAAACTCTTGGGAATGGCCCCAGAGAGTTGCTGAGAGCTGAAGAATATCACCCTAGAAGAAGTCACAGCTTTCATGAAAAGAGGGATAAAAATGAGGGAAAATATATATCTTTTAAACTTGGGAGCAAAAAAACATGACCTGGAACGTGTTCTAGAATGCTGTCTGCCATAAAATCATCTAGTTGCCATTGTGAATAGTTCATTTAGGTCTCTGGTTTGGTTCTGCAAACCGAACTACCACCAGATAAGGCATGATGGGAAATGTCCGCAGTATGCTTATGACATCCTGTAGGATTTTCTCTTGCCTGGATGTTGCATGATAGCTTTTCAGAGTCTTTGGCCGGGGTGGGGCACCTCCTTCACTGCCAGCATGCTGCTCGCAATTTCCTGATGCATATTGTGGGCCGGCGCATGCTCAGAAAACCTACCCTTGTAACTTCACTCTGGCAAAACTGTTCATTCTTTTAAAGAAGCATATATTATTCAATGTTTTTATTCTTTCTCCATGCCAGCCACCATATTGGCTTGGAGGTTCCTGGGTCTCTGCCAGTAATTACCCAGCAGAGTTACACTATAGTGGTGCAGGGTGATTTTTCATGCTACCTGTGGGAGGTGCCTGAGCTTTGCTTGACATCTTCTCACAACTGCACAGCTAATTCAGAAATGTATTCAGTGGGGAATAGTGATCTGCATTCTACCTCTTAAGCTGCAGTGATACCATAGTCAGTGCAAAGCAGTGTGACGCTTAACATTGGCTTTGCCACTGGTTTGACAACTTGAGTCCACAGTTATTCTACCATTTCTGCATTGATGCTGTGTGAATATTGTATCGCATCAACACAAAAACTGGACTATAACTGGGCCATAGGACACAATCGGCTAAAAATTATTGTTGCCAATATTAGTGGATGAGCACCTTTTTTTATTTTTGCAGGGTGCACTGTTCACAAAAGCATTACTTTGTTGAGTCAAACTGATAATTCTCCCCTTTCCCTGTCTTTGAAAAATAGTTGTTCTGGGCTCCTGTAAAATCTTGCTCCTTACAGAGAAGAAAATCCTTCTGCAATGAGAGATTAAGTTGAGCTTCGGAGAAAACTCCAAACATGGTAGATAAACAGTTTAAAAATAGGATCTTCAAAGTCTGTGGCTAGTTCTGAATTTTAAAAAGCTTCTTGTGCTCCCCGATTCTGATCAGACTTTTCCTCGGTATTTTTGGGATATTTCTTTCTGTATTATTTTTTCTTTTTGTGGTGGCTAGAGAGTGAAAATGCATCAAAGAATGAAACTATTTTGATAATTTTCCTAAATAGGCGAGACAAACAATTGTTACATTTGGTCACGACTAGCATACACCACTAACTACAATTATCACTTCTAAAATACCCCCTATGCCCTGAAAATTGTAGATCTTGTGGTGACCACATCCCCATGGAGAATGCTCATATCCTTCCTGCCTATTTCATGCATTCTGCTGTCATGTCCCGCTTTTAAAATGTCTTCAACCGTTAGTGGATGACTAATAATCTGTTACCCTCAGTAGTTATGAGAACACTTGAATATAAACGACTAGACTCCAGATCAGATCATAGTGTGTTTGTGTACTAGATTTATTCAAATAATGTTTTAAATGCACAGCTTTGGAGACTGGAACTAACAACACTTGGCCTCAACTGAAGACTAAATGCATATGGAAAGCAAAGAAGTTTGTGAACTTTCTTTAGAGGCTCAAAGCCCAAATTTTTAGATGTGATGTAGTATCTTCCCTAACATTGCATTGATAATGCACCCATGATGTACATTCTGTAACTGCTAGTTAAGAGAAATTTTCCTTCTGCTTCCTCTTCTTCCTTCTCCTCCCCTCCGAAAGCAAATCTGGAACACATTTACATGATGTTCAACTATGTGTTTGTAATAAGTTTACTGGCAGAACATTACTGTCTTCCATTCACCCGTTTAATATGATCTGGACACTCTGGTGTGGCTCTGCTCCTCCGGTGACTTGTAGGCAATTTTTTTGTGGTTTCTCTAAATGGATAAACTGCTTTGATGGACTTTGTTCAGGAACATAATTCCTGCAAAATTGAAGATAACCAGGACAGAGTAGTTTGGTAGATTAGCACACTGTCTCTTCACCTCTGAAACTTAGGTTTGAATCTCTGCTGGCTGTAAGGGTCCACTGTGAAATGAGTTTGGGGAGTCTCAGTCCAGTTCCTGTAAATTGTACAATTTGATGCTAATTGGTACAAAATTGGCAATCTCACCAAGAGTTCTGATAGGGATTGTTGGAAGTGGAAACAACCATACTAGTGCATAAAGGGTGCTCATTTTGATCATGGAGTTAAGATGCATTGTTGGGACACCTTAAAAGGAGCTTCACTTTGCATCAAGCTGTGCTATGCTTGACCTGACACTGAATGACAACGTTTGATTGATGAGCACAAAAATTCACACAAAAAGAACTTCCAAATATTAATATATATGATCCATTAATTTCACTTGCATGTAATTTTGTTTCTTTTACTAACATTTACAAACCTGAGTGTGTAGATCTTTTTGTACAGGTGCATTGCATACTTTATCCTTTCTTTTTATTCATCATTTTATTTGCATAATAATTTTGTTGGGTTACGAGTTGACGCTAACTGATCTCCACTTCAAAAGTAGCTGGCTAAAAGATCAACTCATTGATGGATGTTAAAGATCATGGGAATTATGGTTGCTTTCAGTCTCTGTACAGCTTCCAGCTTTCCTTTCACTGAGCAGAGCCTTGTATTGTGTTGACTGCACTCTTGTGAAGCTGGAGGTTAAGGTTACCCAGCATCGGCTGTGGTCTTTACTCTGCCTAGAAGTGCTCCATAGTTTCATCAGATGCAAAATGGGGACAAGTTCCATTCTCCAATTTTCTGTGTTTTCAGGCATTTGGCCTTTATTCAGCTGGAATCGGATCTGGAGCACATTGATATATTCTTGTTGTAGGCTGCCAATTGCCATGGTTTGATGGATTACATGGGCACCCTCCTAGCCCAGAATCTTCTCAAAACCCCAAATGAATATCCATTAGAACCAAAATTGATTTCAAGCTAGAAAAATCAGAGCACTGATTACTTAAAATGTAATATTTAAAAATCGTGGTTTTCTATTTAAATGAACGATGCAATTATAACCCACCTATGGCCTGGAAATTGGAGGCCGGCGCAAACTGGGCGCTGGGAACGATCTCTGCGGCGGAACAGCTAGGCCCAAGGCCCACCCAATATTGGGCCTCGGGCCTCATTTAGATGAGGCCGGCGAGCTGTAGACGCCTGCTGGGCATTCCCCAGGCAGCTCGCCGGCGAAGACGATTTGAATTTTGGGTTGCTGAGTAGGTGTTTTAGATTATCACCAATATTTCTAGAAACAATAGCCTACCAATGTTTTTAGTTGTAGAAAAGACAGTAAAATGACTCCCAACTTGCTCATAGCTGTGGTACTTGAGAATGTTGTGGCTTCACAATTGTAACAGTATTGCAACAGGTGCAATAGTCTATAATGTGAAAACGGGTTATGGTGAAATGTAAAATCATTAGACTTATTGCTGTAATTTACTTTTATGACCACATTTGTAATTAAATATAATTTATCACATATGTGCCCTCAGGAGTATGTGTTATGGACCCTTTTTTTCATCCTATCCTGCACTGAGGTTTGCAACTGGTTATAAGACAGCAGACCTTGATACAATAAATTGTCTTTGAGGGATGTGCTCAGTGAGTATGTATGGGTAAATGGGAGTGAGTTCTGAAGAGTTTTTATATAGGTTCCTAATTAATAATAGAATCAGAAATAGTAACGGTCCTGGTAAATCAGAAGTAATGTAAAGGCAGTCTAACTTTTTTTTTAAAATTCTTGTTAATTGTTCAAAGCTCTCCCCACCCTTTATAGACAGAGTTGATATAGTTTGTTGCATCGTCGCTCACTGTCGGCCTTCAGCATAATCTGCAGTTTAGACTCGGGAAGAGGTTTACTTGAGGACACATTTTTCTTCTTTTCTCACAAATGCCATATGGCAAGGACATCGTCTGCATCTTGATAACAACTGAGTGTTACCCTTGTGAGCTGAGCAGCTCAAAGAAAGCCTTGATCTCAAATATGCTTGAGCCTGGCTGTACCTTCAGTTTTCCAGTTGCTTGGGGTGACACTGACAGGTTTCCTTTGCCATTGACATCTCAGTACCATAGAACAAAAAGTACCAATTCACTACAAACAGAACCCAGAAATTGAAAACAGCTCAGTCAAGATGTTTGCTCAGTAATTCTAGAGACAGCACTCAATGACTCATTTTTGCTATTTATTTAGTGTACTGGGCAGAGACTCTTAAATCCCTATAGTTGCTTTAACTTTTACATTGTGGTTGGAAGGTGCGCACTGTAAATCATCTTCCTTGTTATATGTGTGGGTAATGTATGATTATACATGCATATTTTTTTAAAAAAGAGCACGAATGATATATAAAATGTTCTATCCCATATATGCAGTCGTATAAATCCAGCTGTCAGGCTACTGTCCTGCACAAAGGAACAAGTGTCAATACAATACCACCGTCAATACAATGGCTGCCTGTTCACTGCTGTCACTGGGCCCGTTTTGTGCAGGCTTTTATGATCCTTCGCTTTGTCGCAAGCACAAGTTGATTGTTTCTACCATTCTGGTAAACACATCAACACTTGTTCATCATATAAAGGCCAAGAGCTGATTTTTATATAAGTTTAATTTAATTTCTGATCTTGACCAGAATAAACTGGCACTGATATTTTTGCAAGAACAGCAATGTTTGGCAGTTATCATGCAAACACAACTGAAATCATATCCCTGTGTTTAAATACCAATCACTGATTTTAAATATACAGTAATGGCAGCCAACCAGCCTCCAGTATAACTGTGAATGGTAAATGTGCTTTCAACCACAAGATACCAAGCTGTAGTCCTACCATTTTAGCAGTCTTTTTTTTTTTAAATGGTGCTTAAAACTGGTTGGCTTTGACTGCACATGACTTAAATTCAAGCTTTGTCAACAGGCAGTTGAGATTTCTTAGTCGATTGTCCATTTTATTTCAAAATATTTGTTCTAATATTACAATCATAAACAAGGGCCTGAATTTTGTGGTCAGCGGCGAAGGAATGGCACTCGCCGTTGACCTCACTGACAGCTGCCCACAAAGATTTGACCAGCTTCAGAGCGAAACTTCCAGTCATCAAGCGTCCATTCCAACGTGGCGCCCTCTACAAGGGATCTGTGGCGTGTGTCAGCAGGACAAGCAACAGCGAGGCTCTTCAACCAATCAGATTGAAGAATCCTCACTGAGCCATGCAGTCCAAACCAGGAAGTATAAATCAGGAAATATAAATTAGATTTAAATGATGTACAGGAAGCGAAATAAAGATTGGAAAATACAGATGGGATTAAGGGAGAGAGATAAAAGACAGAAAAGAAAAAGTAAAACAAAATTATTTTAATTTTTATTTAAATCTCCAACACTAATTTTCTTCTGAGGGAATCAGATACCAGACTTGTAAAATTAATTTTTCAGGGCCAGAGAGGTTGTTCAGTAGTAATTATCACTTACCACACCGTTTAAAAACTCACTCCTGAATGCACCAGCCCTAACTTTTTCAGCCATCTTTAGTGCTGAACTAGTGGGCAAGTACCCCAGGTTCACGCCGTTGCAGTTATTTCAATGCCAAGTCTATCAGTAAGGACTGCAACAACGCACCCTGTGGAGGAGTGGGGTATCTCTGACAGCAACTTCGAGATTTCCGTGTTTAACTGTGCATGTGCGGACGCCAGAATTTGCGGTCCGATTTACCCCATAATAACGGTGAGTGCTGATAGCCTCACCATTATTATTACAGCAAAATCCGGGCCAAGTAGTTTACTCCAAACAGTATAATGTATGATCTTGGGTCTCTATGTAAAGCGCAAGAAAAGGAAGAATGGATACTTTTAATACAATGCATCATTCACTATTCAATGCTTATTATTGCTCCATTAGAGCATTTTATTATTGGAACAACATAAAACGTGACAAGGCTCCAGACATTAAAAAGTGAAGTCCTGGACAATCTGATTTAAAATATTTTAAAATTATTACTTGATAAGGGCAATATATTGGCAGTATTTAATAGAAAAGGGAAGGATGAGGAGTTGGTGGAAGATAAATACTTGAAATGATTGTTCTGCAGTTAATGGCTACTATTATGGATACTGACCAGTTTAGCTTTCCAATTGTCTTTTTGTAAAGAACCTAGAATGTTTTCAAACCCTGCTTCATCTGCAACACCCACCAATAACATTTATGCTTTGTGCTGGAGTGCATTGTGCTGTTTACTTTTGAACCCCAAATGATTCCGGTTCATCTGTAGAAAGAAGAAAAGTCTATTATTTGGAGTGTATCACATCACCTCCAGCCTCCAGGTGGAGTTATCAGCACAGGATAGAGATCCTGGCCACTATAATGGAGGAAGTTAAATTCAAGAAATTTCATTTTGGTTTGGAGGCTTTGCAGGCCTGCGGCACTTGAAGAAATTTTTCTTCTCTCAAATCCCATATGGCAAGGGCATTTTGCTAACAACGGAGTGTTGCATTTTTGAGTTGAGCAGCTCAAAGAAAGCCCTGATTTCAAGGTACAAGAGGGTACGGCAGACAGTGAGCATACCTTCAAGGTAAAAGTGTAGGAACGGTATAATTATATGGTCACTTCCTTTTGGTTTTCGGAGTTTATCAAATTCTCTTGAGATTCATGGGGTGCTGAACTACAGACTCCTTGCACTCCTACCTGCTATGGAGCGACTGACAACTTATGTGGTACCTTGAATCAAGCCCTCAATGTTATGTGAATTAAGCAGTATCAGGACAGAGTTGCAAACTGACCAGTCTGAGGCTGTAAATGACATGGGGATCAATCTCAATAAACAGTTCCAAGGGCAGGGCTTGCAGATATTGGATATGGATTGCACGGAAGGTTAGGAAAACCATTCAATCTGGCCTCGGCCTAGTGGGTGATAGTTTTGAGCAGCTTGAATGCACTAATTTGGGACTTGGGATGCCACAGACAGGATCCTGGGTCTCACATTAATGATTTGGCCTGTGGTAATGGCTAGCCCAAGCAACTTGTTTGGAAGTCTGCATAGAAGACAATGAACCTTCTCTCGAGGTGGTTCAAGGTATTAATACATTACAACAGTGACTACACTTCAAAAAGTACTTCATTGGCTATAAAGCACTTCGGGACATCCGGTGATCATGAAAGGCGCTATATAAATGCAAGTCTGTCTTTCTTTATTACTTCCCGTCAGGCAAAAACCATTGGAAAGTGGCATTTATCTCTTCACCATTTATACACACAAAATGCCATTTCCATTTGAATGTAACTCCTTCCTCCACTAGTACTGCTACTACAGAGGAATCATGAGGGTCACAATCAGGTTAGAAGAACTTCAAGGGTTTCACAGAGCAAGACATCAATACAAATATTCATTCAGATTTTTGTGAAAGAAAAGACTTCATTTTGTGTATTTTTTAATTGATTGTTTTATTTGAAAAAAAGTTTGATCCATAATATATGAAATGAAAAGGCACGTTGTATATTCATTCTGCATTGCAGTTAGTGATATAATTCTAGTCCTATGCAATCATTCTTTGTAAGTACAGACATACTTTATGCTCAAATGACTTGAAATTATACTGTGTGAAGATTAGTACATGAAACAAGGCATTCATATGCAATTCTTTTTGCCTCTTGTAATGAAGGTGTTAATTTGTTTAAAATAAATGCATTGAGATTGTATACTAACTTTCACACAGTGTAATTTTAAGTCCAATGTTAGTTGACAGTAGTTTCCAGTAGGTGAGGAGATATTACTAAATCAGAATTAATGAACAAAATGGTGAACTTGGGTAACTGGCAACATAAATTCAATCATTTGAAATGCTGTTCAAGGATAGTGTCACAACTCAATGTGGTTAATGCTGGGGGAACAAACATAGGCTATTGGAATTCTTCCTCATCCATACCAGTGTATGGGTCTTTTCTTCACTGATGTTAAGGTGGACATACCTCTTAATTACAAGGCTATGCAACAAGGCACAAGAATTTTACAAACTTGGTTTATGGGCACCACAGAGCTTTCAGTGCACCAAATCACAGTTAAACAACCCAAAGTTCACAGAAAGTTTGTGTGCCCGATTGTGGCTGTGCTCTGCTGGGCTATGGGGCTGGTGTAAAGGAGCACGAAGCATGGTTTCAAGTCCTGCCTATATGGTGTCTCAAATGGCAGCCTTGGAATCACCTTATCCTACTTTTATAAACAAGGCACACAGTATCAGGTCAGGATAAGGGAGGTATGTGCCGACCTTGGGTATTTCAGTTATTCTGATTAAATAAACAGTCTTGTGTGCCTTGACTGATCTCAGAATCACAGAATCCCCACAGTGCAGATAGAGGCCATTTCGGCCCATCGAGCCTGCACCGACACATATCCCACCCTATCCCCGTAACCCCACGTATTTAATCCCCCTAACACTAAGGGTCAATTTATCATAGCCAAATCAACCTAACCCGCACATCTTTGGACTGTGGGAGGAAACCGGAGCACCCGGAGGAAACCCACGCAGACACGGGGAGAATGTGCAAACTCCATACAGACAGTCACCCGAGGCCGGATTCGAACCCAGGTCCCTGGCGCTGTGAGGCAACAGTGCTAACCACTATGCCACCGTGTTGCCCATAGTCTCATTAGTATTTGGCTACAGTTCACCTAGTATAGCATAGTTCATTATGAACTTTGTGCTTATATCGTACAGATAACATTTGCCTAATTAAGTTTATGCAATCCGCTCCCTAATTATTGGCTGATTTGATCCTTTCCGTTCATGTTAATCCGACATTGGGAAAATATGGAAGTTGGCAGCAATCTAGGAACAGGAGTAGGCCATTCAGCCCCTCGAGCCTGTTCCGCCATTCAATGAGGTCATGGCTGATCTACGACCTAACTCCATATACCCGCCTTTGGCCCATATCCCTTAATACCTTTGGTTAGCAAAAATCTATCCATCTTCGATTTAAAATTAACAATTGATCTAGCACCGATTGCAGTTTGCGGAAGAGAGTTCCAAACTTCTACCACCCTTTGTGTGTAGAAGTGTTTCCTAATTTCACTCCTGAAAGGTCTGGCTCTAATTTTAGACTATGCCCCCTAGTCCTAGAATCCCCAACCAGCGGAAATAGTTTCTCTCTGTCTATCCTATCTGTTCCCCTTAATATCTTGAAAACTTCGATCAGATCACCCCTTAACCTTCTAAATTCTAGGGAATACAACCCTAATTTGTGTAATCTCTCCTTGTAACTTAACCCTTGGAGTCCGGGTATCATTCTAATCATTTCAAGTGTAATTTTGCACTCCGTGATGATTGGGTGATAACATTAATGGTAGTTAAAGTATTGGCGTCAGAACTTGGGCATTTTGAAGAATGCATTCTAGACTGGTGAGGGGTATTGAATGGTACCAGTGCTATCAATGGTGCACAGATACTTCTACTGATGTTGCATCTAATCCTTGGATTTGGAATGTATTCAAAAGAACTATTTTACATTTCATATTTGCTTCATCAAAATTTCAAAAACCTCAATGTTGACTTTAATTTTTTTATCCTCTCCAAGCCATGCACATTCTGTAGCTCTGAGGATGGACAACCAATCAGCTCCCAGGCCTCTGCCATTGCTGCTCTTGAGCCAACTGCTGGTAGGCGTGTGCAGCAGAGACTTGGAACAACTTCCCAACATATTTTCCTCTCCCTCTCGTGCTTGGTAGCCTGACTGAGATTGGAAACTCACCATGTTAAAAACTGTGGAATTAACTCATTTCTTACAGCTTTGATGCTATAAAAAGTGCTGAATACCTAAAATATAAGAGAGCACAATTTCTGCATGGCATATTGTACAGTTTAAAAAATGATCTATTTAACTCTCATTTATTCATATGATTCAAATAACAATACTGTAACACTTAAAAGGTTAACTCTTCCCAGCTCAGGGACTCCAAATGCAAAATTTAACTCTAAGAAAAGATCTCTGTGAAAAAAGATTGAAGTTACTTTGAGCTTTGGTTAAGTTTTCTTACAATACTATTTTTGCAATTTGTACTAGTAATAATTACAGACACACAATAAATCTGTCCTTTACTAGTAATTGCAAGGGGATGGGAATTCTGTCAAGTTTAGATGAACATTTTACAGTCAGTGTGAACAGCTAGCAAGAGCCTTCTTGTGTGGATACTGCAGGTGACTGAACTGATGGAGACAGATTCTGGGAAACACTATAGCTGAGTGTGGAAAGTGTGAAAGATAACTTAATGACTGTTCTCATTTATTCCTGTGAAAGATAATTGCTTTCATTGAAAAAGTGCGAGGGAAGGTGGTATAACTGTCTTAAATAGTGGTCCAGTTTCTAAATGGGCACCACCTTCATTGAAACTTTGGGAAATGCCTTTAAGGAGGAAAAAGAACCATGTACCATTTTTGTCACAACGAGATCATGTGCAAGTGCTGGAATGATCTGTTTGATTTGATTTACACCATTGCATTATGCGTCTACAAACAAATGGTAAAAACATTTGCAAATTTCTTTTTCAGGAAGACAATGCCCCATTAATTCTCAAATTCAATGTACGTTGATACAGAAAAGAATTGCATCAACATTTATTGTTCTTTGGAGGTGTAAAGAAAGAAAGAAGTTAACATAGAAACATAGAAGATAGGAGCAGGAGTAGGCCATTCAGCCCCTCGAGCCTGCTCTGCCATTCAATGAGATCATGGCTGATCATCCAAATTCAGTACCCTGTCCCTGCCTTCTCTCCATATCCCTTGATCCCTTTAGTTTTAAGAAATATATCTAACTCCTTCTTGAATATATTTAATGAATTGGCCTCTACTGCCTTCTGTGGTAGAGAATTCCACAGGTTCACCACTCTCTGGGTGAAGAAATTCCTTCTCATCTCAGTCCTAAATGGCTTACCCCTTATCCTTAGACTGTGACCCCTGGTTCTGGACTCCCTGGCCATCGGGAACATCCTTCCCGCATCTAGTCTGTCTAGTCCTGTTAGAATTTTATAAGTTTCAATGAGATCCCCTCTCATTCTTCTAAACTCCAGTGAGTATAAGCCCAATCGACCCAATCTCTCCTCATACGCCATTCCTGCCATCCTGGGTATCAGCCTGGTGAATCTTCGCTGCACTCCCTCCATGGCAAGAACATCCTTCCTCAGATAAGGCGACCAAAACTGCACACAATACTCAAGATGTGGTCTCACCAAGGCCCTGTACAACTGCAGCAAGACATCCTTGTTCCTGTACTCGAACCCTTTCACTACGAAGGCCAACATACCATTTACCTTCTTAACCGCCTGCTGCACCTGCATGCTTACCTTCAGCGATTGGTGCACAAGGACACCCAGGTCTTGTTGCACTTCCCCTTCTCCCAATCTATTGCCATTCAGATAATAATCTGCCTTCCTGTTTTTGACACCAAAGTGGATAACCTCGCATTTATCCACATTATATTGCATCTGCCATGCTTCTGCCCAATCCCCCAACCTGTCCAAATCATACTGGAGTTTCTCGGCATCCTCCTCCTGGCACACACTCCCACCCAGCTTTGTGTCGTCTGCAAACTTGGAGATATTACATCCAATTCCATCGTCCAGCTCATTAATATATATTGTGAATAGCTGGGGTCCTAGGACCGATCCCTGCGGTACCCCACTAGTCACCGCCTGCCACTCGGAAAAAGACCCATTTATTCCAACTCTTGCATTTACATAGCACCTATCACGACCTCAGGATATCCCAAAGTGCTTTATGGCCAATTAAATACTTTTAAAGTGTAGTCACTGTAGTAATGTAGGCAGCCATTTTGCACACAACAAGCTCCCACAAACAGCAATGAGATAATGGCCTGTTTTAGTAATATTTGTTGAGGCCAGGAGAAAATAAGAATAGGAGCAGGAATAGGCCTTACGGCCCCTCGAGCCTGCTCCATCTTTGAATAAGACCATGGCTGATCTTCTACATCAACTCCACTTTTCCGCCCTATTCCCATACCCCTTGATTCCCTTAGTGCCCAAAAATCTATCGATCACTGTCTTGAATATACCCAATGACTAAGCAGACACAGGCCTCTGGAGTAGAGAATTCCAAAGATTCACAACCCTCTGAGTGAAGAAATTTCTCCTCATCTCAGTCCTAAATGGCCGTCCCCTCACCCTGAGATTATGACCCCTAGTTCTAGACTCCCCAGCCAAGGGAAACAGCCTCTCAGCGTCTACCCTGTCAAGCCCTTTAAGAATTTTAAACGTTTCAATGAGATCACCTCTCATTCTTCTACACTCTAGAGAGTATAGGCCCAATCTACTCGATCTCTCCTCATAGAACAGCCCTCTCATCCCAGGGATCAATCTAGTGAACTTTTGTTGCACCGCCTCTAAGGTAAGTATATCCTTCCTCAGGTAATAAGACCAAAACTGTACACTGTACTCCAGGTGTGGTCTCACCAAAGCTCTATAAAATTGCAGCAAGACTTCCTTACCCTTATACTCCAACCCCCTTAGAATAAAGGCTAACATACCATTTGCCTTTGCTAATTGCTTGCTGTACCTGCATATTAACTTTCTGTGATTCCTGTACAAGGACACCCAAATCCCTCTGAACACCAACATTTACTAGTTTTTCATTTTTTAAAAACATTCTGCTTTTCCATTCTTCCTACCAAAGTGGATAATTTCCCACTTTCCCACGTTATACTCCATCTGCCACCTTCTTGCTCAATCTCTTAACCAGTCTATATCCGTTTGCCTACCCTTTGCTTCCACCTCTGAGCTTAATTCTCACTCCATGCTAATATATTAACCCCAATTCCATGAGCCTTAATCTTGTGTAACAACCTCTTGTGTGGCACCTTATCGAATGCCTTTTGGAAATCCAAATATACTACATCCACTGGTTCTCCCT
The DNA here is from genome assembly GCA_030390025.1 of Squalus acanthias. Taxonomy (NCBI): domain Eukaryota; kingdom Metazoa; phylum Chordata; class Chondrichthyes; order Squaliformes; family Squalidae; genus Squalus; species Squalus acanthias. Next base: position 150,783,107 of record CM059426.1, on the reverse strand, counting down.
TATCTACCCTGATGGTTACACCCTCAAAAAACTCTAATAGTTTGTCAAACACGATTTACCTTTCATAAAACCATGTTGACTCTGCCTAATCCTATTGTGATTTTCCAAGTGCCCTGTTACCATGTCCCTAATAATAGATTCTAACATTTTCCCTACGACTGATAGCAGGCTAACAGGCCTATAGTTCCCTGTTTTCCCTCTCCCTCCTTTCTTGAACAGTGGGGTTACATTTACTACCTTCCAATCTACGGGGACCGTTCTAAATTCTAGGGAATTCTGGAAGATGAAAACCAATGCATCCATTATCTCTGCAGCCACCTCTTTTAAGACCCTAGGATATAGGCCATCAGGTCCAGGGGATGTGTCGGCTTTAAGTTCTGTTAATTTCTCCAGTATTTTTTCTTTACTAATATTAATTACTTTATGTTACTCAGTCTCATTAGCCCCTTGGTTCCCCACTATTTCCGTTATGCTCTTTGTGTCTTCTACTGTGAAGACAGATACAAAATATTTGTTTAACGTCTCTGCATAATCCTTATTCCCCATTATAATTTCTCCTGTCTCTGCCTCTCAGAAACCCACGTTTACTTTCACTAATCTCTTCCTTTTTACATACTTGTAAAAGCTCTTCCCATCTGTTTTTATATTTCTTGCTTGTTTACTTTCATTCTATTTTCTCCCTCTTTATCAATTTCTTGGTCATCCTTTGCTGATTTTTAAATCCCTCCCAATCCTCAAGCTTACTACTTTTTTGGCAACATTGCAAGCCTCTCCTTTTAATCTAATACTATCCTTAACTTCTCTAGTTAGCCATGGTGGTACCACTTCCCAGTGTATTTTTTATTCCTCAAGGGAATGTATATTCATTGAGAATTATGAATTATTTCTTTAAATGTTTGCCATTGGTTAAATACTTATTTAATCTAATTTCCCAATCTTCCTTAGCCAACTCATCCCTCATACCTCTGTAATTGGCTTTGTTTAAATTTAAGACCCTAGTTTCGGACTTAACCACATCACTCACAAACTCAATATGAAATTCTATCATATTATAATCACTCTTCCCCAGAGGATCCTTTACCATAAGATTACTAATGAACCCTGTCTCAGTACACAATACTAGATCTAAAATAGCCTGTTCCTTAGTTGGTTCCTCGACATATTGTTCTAGAAAACTGTCTCTAATGCATGCCACGAATTCGTCCTCCAAGCTACTTTTGCCAATTTGGTTTGCCCAGTCTATATGAAGATTAAAGTCCCCTAAGATTATTGTATTACCTTTGTTACATGCTCATCTAATTTCCTGATTTATACAGAGTCCAACACTATGATTACTGTTGGGGGGTCTATAAACTTCTCCCACCAGTGTTTTCTGCCCTTTGTTATTTCTTAGCTCCACCCATACTGATTCTACATCCTGATTTTCTGGGCTAAGATTCTTTCTCACTACTACCTTTATCTCATCCTTTATTAGCAGGGCTACTTCACCTCCTTTTCTATATTGCCTATCTTTTCTAAAAGTCAAGTACCCTGGAATATTTAGTTCCCAATCCTGGTCACCCTACAACTTCAGTAATGGCTACTAGATCAAACTCTTTTATCTCTCTTTGTGCCATTAATTCATCTATCTTGTTACGAATGCTTCATGCATTTAGATATAGTGCCTTTAATTTTAACTTTTTACTATTTTTCCTTGATGTGGCCTTAGTCGCTAATGCCCCATTACTGTGCTCTTTGAAATAGTTCCATGGAAACTTCTACATCCACCTGAGGGCAGATGGGGCCTCAGTACTGCACTGGAGTGTCAGCCAAGATTTTTGTGCTCGAGTCTTTGGAGTGAGACTTAAACCCACAACCTTCTGACTCAGGCGAGAGCGCTACCACTGAGCCATGGCTGACGGTGTACTAAGTTGGAGCACACTCTGCCATGGAGCAGTAGGGTATAGTTTTGGGTCATCATTTCTGTCAAAGTAAGTCCCAGATTTGCAGCAGGAAAATACATGGGTTCTGAATATTGACTCGGGGCCAGGAAGAGAGCTGCAGCAGGGCACCCATTTAGTGCCTACAGCTTACTGGCAGAATGCAAATGAGGCCCAGGCCTCAAAATAGCTCCAGCCTCATGCCGACAAGAACGGGCAGACAACAGCAGTGTGTGGCGGACATGATTCACCTGCTGCCTGCCCATCCTCCAGCGGTAGTTAAAATCGGCCTTGCCATAACTAAGAGCCAAGGGAAAGGCAGACTGTGCCTTTAATCTGTACAGAAAAGATTAAGATTACATAGGATTACATTACATAGGATATATGGCACAGAAACAGGCCATTCGGCCCAACCAGTCCATGCCGATGTACATGCTCCACTCGAGCCTCCTCCCGTCTTTCCTCCCCTAAATCTATCAGCATAACCCTCTATTCCCTTCTCCCTCATATGCTTGTCTAGCCTCCCCTTAAATGCATCCATACTATTCACTTCAACCACTCCCTGTGGTAGCGCGTTCCACATTCTCACCACTCTCTGGGTAAAGAAGTTTCTTCTGAATTCCCTATTGGATTTCTTGGTGACTATCTTACATTAATGGCCTCTAGTTATGCTCTTCCCCACAAGTGGAAACATTCTCTCTGTGTCTACTCTATCAAAACCTTTCATAATTTTATAGACCTCCATTAGGTCACCCCTCAGCCTTTTTTCAAGAGAAAAGAGTCCCAGCCTGTTCATCCTTTCCTGATATGTATACCCTCGCATTTCTGGTATCATCCTTGTAAATATTCTCTGTACCCTCTCCAGTGCCTCTATATACTTTTAATAATATGGCGACCAGAATTGCACGCAGTACTCTGTGTGGTCTAACCAAGGTTTGATACAGGTTTAGCATAACTTCCCTACTTTTCAATTCAATCCCTCTAGAAATAAACCCTAGTGCTTGGTTTGCATTTTTAATTGCCTTGCTAACCTGTGTCGCTACTTTGTGATTTGAGTGACTGCTAATGTATGTGCTGAACTAAAGTGCTCTTACCGATTCTTTAATTTGTTAATAGTTAATATAGTATCTAAATTAATGCACAGGAGTGCTGGTGGACATACTGGGGGTAATCTTAACCTACCCTGCCTGGCGGGAACAGGATGGGTTTGGTTCAGAGGCCCGTTTTACACTCCGCCCAATTTTACGCGTCATTTTTATTTCTCTCTTTCCCCCACTACTTTTGTGGTACTGTCCAACATTATGGGTTGGATTTTGCCAGGGCCAGCCCGCCCGATCGGGGGGAAACCCGGAAGGCCGGATTTCCAGGCACACTGTGAAGTCTGATCCCTGACCCCAGGGCTGAGTCGCGATCCCGGGAGGGGAGATGTTCCAGGCCGGGCCAGGGAGAGGGGGGGTGGGGGGGGAGCGAGTCGCGATCCCGGGGAGAGGTCCGAACCCCGACCCCGGGGAAGGCCAGGCTGATGGTGGGGGAACTTGGGGGGGCCGGGAGGAAGCATTCCTGCTCCTCCCGGCCCACAAGGATTGCTCTCCGAAGCTAAGGCCGCCTTGTTGCAGCTACCGGGAATCCCGAGCCCTGGGATCCCCGGCCGCCTGCAGTAAAACCTGCATAGCAGGTTAAAGTAGAGGCTTCAGGCCTCATTATAATATGTAAATTTCAGTTCCATGATGGAGACAAAAGAGATGGTTGCAGGATTGTTATCTGTATTCAAATTGATAGGAATGTATTACAATTTGAGTGTTTATATTTGTGATTAGTAGCCACACAGAATAAGCTCTATTTCAACTCATGCCATTGGTCTCGTATTTTATGCTCGAGGTCTAAAGTTGGGAATGGAGCCTGTTCTACAATGCTACCATTTGCAACACTTGGGGGGAAAAATTCAGTATTGCCCCATTTGGGGCGCAATTATCGGCTGGGCGCAAAGTTTAGCGCCGGGCGCTAATTATGCCTCCAACTGCAAACTTGGCTTCTATCGCTCCTGGAGGTGATTGGAGCGCTAAATCAGGCGCTACACACCTCTCTTAAGGTGCTAACGCCGAGGAGCGAGGCGCTACCTCAGAGCGCTGGCGAAGCTCATGTGATGTCAGTCAGCAATGGAACACAGACACACTGGCGCTGGCCAGTTCTTAAAGGGGAGGGTCGATCTTGCTCTCCAGCCACATCCTGCTCATTGCAGCCTTGAATCTCGGCCTGGAGAGACCTGTACATCAAATCAGCTGGAAAGAGCAATGGAGAGGCCCAGGGAAAGAGCTCAGAGTGCAGCCCCCATAATCTCTTCTAAATCAATGCAAGGAAGATCAAATCAAAATGAACCTGCAAAGTGCTGCTCAGTACCCAAAACTGCTTCACACAGCGTTGAATCGCTCCAGAAGTCTCTCTCTCTCTCTCTCTCAGAATGCGTGGTGCAAAAATGTCGCCGACAAAAAAAGGCAGGAAGCGGTCGCCTTTAAATAATGCTCCCCCAGTCCCTTCCCGACTGCAAAACGCTCCCCTCAACCTGTCGTTGCTAGCGGCAGGCGGTAAGGCAGGGGGTGCTACTCAATATCCAGTCCGGGGTGCTACTGGGGTGTTGCACGCTTGACTGACGTCACGATCTGCGGATGCAGGAGATCATGGCGGTAGTGTTTTGCCCCGCCACAAAATGTCTGGTCAATTTCGCGAGCGGTGCAAACATCGCCGCGCCCGGGCGCTAGTTGCTTTGCGCCCCATTCGCGCCCTCTTAGGATGCTAACGGGAGGCGCAAAGCAATCAAATTTTTCCCCCTTGATTTGTATGAGTTAGAACATAGAAAATGATCCCAGCTTCATTAGGTAACTTCATGTATAAGGAAATATTAATGTGATAATAACCATTTTTGTCATTAAGCTTTTCACAGTACCAGATAATATTTAGAGAATTATCCCTTGCATCAGAAAATTTCATCAATTTGGCCCTAATCCCAGGAGAATTAGACAACTACTTTGTCACTAGGAGATTAGTTATTTCCAGTACCATCTGTATAAATAGATAAGCACATCAGTAAGCAGACTCTCAAAGCCGCATTTTAATATTTGCAGATCTAACATCCAAAATAGAAAGTTCATGTTTATATTTGCCCCCTTTATTAAAAAGTCATCTTCCCTCTGTAATGAACCATTCCCTAGCCAAGATAGCAAGCTGCTGACCTTTTTCTACGCCTCTGCCTATGGCATTCTTCAGCTAGGATTTGTGTGCAAGTATGAAAGGATAACTCTCCCCTTGATTCTCATTACATTTTGATTCTGTATTACATTTTCTTTTCTTTCCCGCCTTGTGGGGAAGATTTACTAACCCCACTGCTCCCCATCAGTGACCCAGCTGAGCTCAGAAACTCGAGGGTCAATTTTAAGTGTAAAACACACTTGCTGGCCTAAGTTTCAGGCCCGGGGTATTTTAACTCCTGGGCCTCATTTAAATGCCACCGGTCCACTTCCTGTGTGAAATGGGAGCAGAGCAGCTGCTGGGAGGCGAAGCTCAGAGGAATCCTTGTCCACTGCAGGTAAGTGGCAGGGCAGGGATTTTGGGAAGGGCTCAGGGTAACTGATATTGACAGTTTTCCACCGACGTTGAAAGTTACACCCAAATTTGGTACCGCTAACACCTCCCGCAAACTCGAGGGTCAATTTTAAGTGTAAAACACACTTGCTGGCCTAAGTTTCAGGCCCGGGGTATTTTAACTCCTGGGCCTCATTTAAATGCCACCGGTCCACTTCCTGTGTGAAATGGGAGCAGAGCAGCTGCTGGGAGGCGAAGCTCAGAGGAATCCTTGTCCACTGCAGGTAAGTGGCAGGGCAGGGATTTTGGGAAGGGCTCAGGGTAACTGATATTGACAGTTTTCCACCGACGTTGAAAGTTACACCCAAATTTGGTACCGCTAACACCTCCCGCAAAATTCAGTGGGAGGTTAACGGTGGCGGTAGCCGGTAGCTCCCCGCAGCGCTGTGCCTCCGGCGATGATATCATCACCGTGCGCAGTGCTGCGCTCGCGCCCCGGCCGCAAACTTTGCTCACGCCCCATGACCTACCACCGGACGCTATGTCCGATAGGGTCAGGGTGCCATGTTTGCGGCCGGGGCGGCGTAAATTAAAGGGCAGGTGCCGGCCGGCCATTTTTTTTTGGGCCGCCGGCCAGCATCTGCCCCCCCTCTCCTCCTCCTGCGGGGTGCCGGCTGCGATTGGTCAGCCCGGCACTCCTCTTGAGTGCCGGGCTCTTTTGCCGGCACCCCGCTCCCCGGGGGTCCAACAGGGCCCTGCGCTAGGCCCCTCCCCTTTAATCAGGGGTGGGAGGCCTGCAGTACCGCGGCGCTACGTGCTGACGCTTGTGGCGCTGCTGCACGTAGCACGGTGATATTCAATGGGAGCGCCCCAAGAGGGAGGGGGAGCTCTTCCAGTCATGCCCCGCCTCCTGCTTGGGGCGCTACCATTCAATTTCGGGCGCGGGGGAACTAACCTTTTCGGGGCGCTACTTTTAGCACCCCAGCGAACTTATCGCCCCAAAGGGGGCATGACCCAATTTTTCCCCCATAGACTTTTACAGCACAGAAGAGAGCCTCCTGTCTCACTCGTATCCCAGAGTCTAATTTCAAGTCCTTTGTCACTTTTTTTATAAGGATAAATGCTTGCAGCTGCAATAATTAAAAAAAATATATTCCTAAACACTTGACACGGAAAATGTGTTAACTGACCTGCCTGGATAAAAATAACCAGGTCTGCTCTTTGTCAGTCTTGGGTCTGACTGCATATCAGTCCTGTTTCCCCAATGTTTAGCACAAATTGGCAGCTCCATATCCTGGTCCATCCTGTTCTCCAAGTTGAAAGAGGAAGTGCCTGTTTTAAATAATATAATTGTGGCCAAAAGAGTTTAATATTAATATATTGAGCATTTATGCACAAATATCACAGTGTAGTTTCAAGACCTGTCTCTGCTGTGCATTCATACCGCCCTAGAATATTTAGCATATTCCACAGTTGTCTGCCAGGTGGCTGTTGGGAGATGTTGAAAAACTAACTCCAATTATATCTCTTGAATGTTATGCAATTACTGTAAAATAGTAGTTAGATTGCAAAAAGTAAATCAAATATCTACATTTTAATCTGTAGAATTAATAAAGAGCATGCACAGCAACATGTGTACTGACAGAATAGAAAACCAAGTACTGTCAACTAGTGTACCAGCATTCTCTCCCATCATCAGCCACCCAGCAAAGTTGCCATACTTAGCCTGACTGTGAGGGGCAGATATACAAAACGCTTCCCTAAGGAAAGGGATGGAAAATCACCGCACAGTACCACCCAGTGGCTGGTTACAGAGCAGCTATGGTAGCGGCCTGAGAGCAAATGGTCTACCGGCCTTCATAGACAGGGGATATTTGGAGGCATGGAAAAAAATCACAGATTTACAAAAACCTAATGTTGGGAGCTTTAAGATCCAACAGAAGGCAATGGTAGTGAACCCACGTGCTCTGTGAAACACACACAATAGCCACAAACTTCGCCCCACCTCCCCCTTATGTGATGTAATGAATCATAATAATAGAGGCAGTTGTTATAAACAAACATTAAAAAAAGCACAATAAAACCTTTCTACATGTCAAATATGGATGTACTTCCAGGAAAAAGAACTTGGAAAAATGCATTCTGTAGTACTGTCATTGTTGACTTACTGCTATACTTTTTTTGTGAGGCTTGATAGCACTCCCCATGGAATTTCCATAATCCATGGCTGTGTATCACTTTGCATTAGTTTGAAGTAGGTTCAGTTTTAAATTTAGAAATACTTTGGAAAATTGCCTGAGTGTAACCAGTACCAAATGAAAGTCTGGTATTGATTTTGAGTGGTATACATGTTTTGGAACCTATTAAAAATAAAGATTAAGAATGGAACGCAGATTAAAGTCATTAATGTTGCTGAACGATGGTGATGTGACCTCACAGTAACAGCAGCGGCGCCTTTCCCAACAAGCATGGGAGTTGCCATGGTAATAGTCTGTCGGAGCTGAGCTATAGAGATCACACACTGTTCTATCTGACTGGACTGATCACAGGGAATGCAAACAGTTTCAGTGAATACAGCAGCTAGTGATTGGGACAGTAATGATCAATGTAACAGAAGATGTAGAGTTGTGTGATGGAGGTAATTGAAAGAATGATGAGGAGTAGACTTGGAACAGAGCAGTGTGTTTCTGTAGCCTGTTGGAGGCTTCCAGTAGCATTGGCCAAAGGAGTTGTAAAGGAGCTGAAATCTGTTCTTGTTAGGATTGAGGGGGCATTGGAGAGAAAAGAATAGACTGAGTAGAGTCCTTTTATCAGGTATCAGAGGGGTGGGGTGGGGGGTGTGGAGACAGTAATGTAAGAGAGAATAAAAAATATAGTCCCATCACAGGCAGGCATCTCAATGATTTTTGTGCTCATTCAGCTTGTTAATTATTGAAGCATCAAGAAATGGCATTCCCCATCAGAGGCTCATTCGAATGTATACTGCTGTCACTGTGACATTTTTACACAATGAATATTAATGCAGGTTCAGTGCCAGTTCTTTCTCTATCGCTGCCACATTAACACTGGGTTTTCTCCTCTTGCTATAATAATCCGTTAAACAGTGTTAGATTACAGAGTATTCAATCAAGGAGGGATACGTGTGTGTGCGTGAGTGTGTGTGTAATATATTTTGTTTGATTCATATACAGTTATACAAGAATCCACACTGTCATGTTGGTGTCTATTTTCTAATGTTATGGAGTAGAACCCTTATCACAGGCTGTTTTCCAGCCAAATGAATGGCATTTGGCTTCACAAAACTAGTCAAAATAGGAAGAAAATCAAAACTGAAATAAAGGAAATCAAATGGAAGAACATGGAAAAAGAGAGAATATTCTGAAAGAAAGCTAAGTTTCAGATATGAGAAACAGGGTTGAATAAACTGTGTAGAAATCAAAGAGCTAGCTCCAAAAGTCAAAGTTCATCATATGTTAATATTTCCATATCGTTATCGCAGATTGCTTAAAGAGCCTATCATACCAAGGTTAGACGTAAAAATTCAAGTATATTTTCAGGTTGGGAGCATTTGAGGTGCTATGACTAGAAAATTAGAATACTAAAGAGGATATACATTATATAAGAATGGTTTGGCATATTGAGCATTTCATGACAAAATAAGCAGATTAGAATTCAAAATAGGTCACCACAGTACATTATTCATTAACAGCCATGGATTGAACCTTTCTGGATAATCTCATTTGTCTGTGTTAGCTGTAGAAAATATTAAAAATAGCACAACCCTATTGTTCTCTTGAACTCATTTTTTTGTGTGAGTTATTTATGTAGATATTCAGTCATAGCTGCAATGGTACATCTGGCATACTTTGTCCATAAGAGCTTCACTTGCTTATCCCATAATAGCACCCCACTGATCAAATTCAGTGACTTGGTGGGCCTTTAAGACTGCTGAAGGATGATTTACAGCAAGCCAGCAAATCTCATTACAGCTGACTGCTGCATCCCGATCCCAGCATCCTTTGCATGATTTGCTGCAGTCTCCTAGCACAGAGCAAGAAACATGCACTAAATAAAGATTGATTTTTTTTTCCCAGTTCTGCTGGGTCTTCCCCAGCCAGTGAAACACTGCTCGTGACTGACCTAGAAATATTATTGCTCTAGCAGATAATAGGGTCACCATTTTTCTGTTTCCATTGTTTTTTTCCCCTTCTTTCTCTATTGTCTACATGGAGCATCACTACGTGCAGCAAGACATGTCTTTGCTCTAAGAATGGCTGTACTATGGTAGGATTATACTTCAGATAGTAAACTGCATGTCATTGCCTGAAAAATAATTAAACTCCACAATAGCGAGAAGCAAGATCTTCTGACTGTCTAATGGCTATCGAAAAGAGTACAGCTGTAAGTCTTACCAAATTGTTTGATGAATGCAGAGTATTAGACTCTTCCTTGAAGGATATACATTTCTGTGAGTTTATGGGTAGGTCTGAGCTATTATTGGCTCTCCAGCACAGTTCCTGCATATTATTTTGCATGGGGTGGGAGGCCAGGTAGGGGGTAAGCTGGGAACGGAGAGTAGCTTGGTGTGTTTTGCATGTCTGATTCTGAATCAGAAGATTTCATTTATTAGCCTCTTGTATTTGGAAATTAATTTGTTTTCCTTTTTGTATTATGACTAAATATTAAATGAGAATTTTTATTGTGGCACTGATTGTGGCTATTTAATTTCTTCACTACATGCTACTGCTGTGATGCCAGTTCTTAATTCTTCGGCACAGCCTCAGTTGTAATCCCTTATTAAGCCTCTTCTATTGGCCTGGGTAGTCTTTAGCAGACAATGAGTTAAACTCTAAGGCAAATGCAAATGTTCTTTAATTTCACTGTATTTCCAGTTATTTGCCAGTTTCAAGATCATTACACTGATGAATGACGGGAGGAGAATGATCACAATAAACTTAACATAACCTTATTTTTAAAAAAAGCCAAAGATCCAGAGATACTTAGGCTGGAATTTTAATCGGGTGGCGGGTTGGGAGTGGGGGAGCTCGGAAACAGTCGGGAAACCCTGGAGAACGGGTTTCCCACAGGCTCTGCTGAATTTAACGGCAGGGCCTAGTTTGCATTTGAAACCTCTGTTTCCCACCCACAGCTAGAACAGGGCCGGCTTGGGGAACAATCTTGGGGGTGGGGGGGTAGGAAGGGGAAACAATGGGCCCGGCCTGGAGAACGATCGGGGAGGGGTGCAGCAGGGAGGGAGAGAATGGGGCCGGCCTGGAGAACGATCGGGGAGGGGGGCAGCAGGGAGGGAGAGAATGGGGCCGGCCTGGAGAACGATCAGGGTGCGGGGGGGGGTGGGGGGGAGGCCGGGAAGGCGATCAGAGACCTCGTGGGGGTGTGTCTGATGGCGGGGGGTGGGTTAGGCAGGGACGCTGGATCCAGGAGGTGAGTGTAAAGGCGCTTGCCTCTGGATCCAGCAGTCCTCGCCTTCCATTAGCTGTCGGGTTTCCCGAGGCCTGTGAAACCCGACCAGCCACAGTTAAATTTAAAATGCAGGTTAAATTTGAGGCACACCAGCCTTATTATGATATTTAAATGGGCGACCTGCCTCCTGGGAGCGGGTTGGCTGCCCGCCCCCTGTCCCGCCTCTGTTAAAACCGGAGGTGGGTGGGTTGGAGGTGGGTTCTGGTCGGGATTCAGATTTTTAACACTTTAACTTCCTACTGACCCCAACACACCTGTTTTTTGGGGTTAAAATTACCCCCTTAAATTTTAAATACTGGTTTCCATAGAGAGCAACAAAGGGCTTACATCAAAAAGGATAGTAATAAGGTGCTGTCTTTAAAAATCTCCCTTCAGTGTGAAATGCTTATTAATAAATTACTAAACAAAATATTAAGGGGGAAAAATTGAGTCGCGTCCCCTTTGGGGCGCTAACTTCGCCGGGGCACTACTTTTAGCGCCCTGAAAAAATTAGCACCCCCACGGCCGATTTTCCCAGGTAGCGCCCTGAGGGGGAGGAGGGGCGCTACTGGAAGCGCCCCGTGTCCCTCTTGGGACGCTGCAAGGCAATATCGCGGCGCTACGTGCTGCAGCGCCATGCGCCGCAGTACTGCAGGCCTTTCTCCCTTATTAAAGGGGAGGGGCCTGGCGCAGTGCGTCCCGGCGCCCAGCTGGGCCACCAGGGATCGGGAGTGCCGGCAAACGAGGGCCGGGCTCACGGAGAGCAGCTGGCACTCTGCGGGGGGGCTTCACGGGGGCCGGGGACAGCAACGGGGGCAGGTGCTGACAGGCGGCCAGCAAAAAAAATGGCCGCCCGCCACCTCCCCTTTAATTTGCGCCACCCCGGCCGCAGGTAGGCCCCCCTGACCCCGTCGGACATAGCGTCCAGCGTAAGTCAGGGGATGTTACCGAAGATCGCGGCTGGGGCACTGCGCACGGCGATGATGTCATCGCTGGCGGCGCAGCGCCGTGGGGCACTAACGGTTACCGCTGCCGCTAACCTCCCGCTGAATTTCGCGGAAGGTGTTGGCGGCGCTGCGCCCGGACGCTAGTTGCTTTGCGCCCCATTAGGGCGCTAACGGGAGGCGCAAAGCAACCGAATCTTTTCCCCTAAGATTCATTGGAAGAAACAGAAAACTAAAGTTTTGGGCCATTCCTCCAATAAGATGCAGAAGGATATTTTCCTTCATTTGCTAATTTTAGCAAAAAAGTAGAAACAAGTATAAAGGGGTGTTTTCCCCTTTATGATCATGTTTAAAATTGGTGAATGGAGGAAAATAGAACCTGTGATGATTAATCTCTTAAAGGCACAGTATTTGTCGTGGCAACTATATCAACTATTCCGGTTTATTGACCAGGCTGAGAAATAAGTAGTGAAGAACAGAACAGCACAGATGATTTCCATACTCAGAACAACCAAAGAGGAAATAAAGAAATTGCATTTATATAGAGCCTGTCATAGCCTCTGGACATCCCAAAGTGCTTCACAGCCAATTAAGTATTTATAAAATGTAGTTACCGATGTAATGTAGAGAAACGCATCAGCCGATTTGTGCACAGCAAGAACCCACAAACAGCAATGAGATAAATGATCAGTGTGTGTTGCTTGAGGGATAAATGTTGACCGGGAATTGGGAGAACTCCCTTGCTCTTCTTCAAAAAGTGTGATGGGATCTTTTATACCCACCTGAAAGGGCACACGGGCCCTGGTTTCAGAGAATCATAGAAATTTATGGCACAGAAGGAGGCCTTTCGACCCATTATGTCTGTGCCGGACGAAAAAGAACTATCCAGCCGAATCCCACTTTCCAGCTCTTGGTCCGTAGCCTTGTACTTCAAGTGCATATCCAAGTACTTTTTAAATGTGATGAGGGTTTCTGCCTCTAGCACCCTTTCAGGCAGTGAGTTCCAGACCCCCACCACCCTCTGGGTTTAATGTCTTGTCTGAAAGATGGCATCTCCGACAGTGCAGCACTCCTTCAGTACAGCACTGGAGTGCCAGCCCAGATCATGTGCTCAAGTCTCTGGAGTGAGGTTTGAACCCATGTTCTTCTGATTCAGAGGTGAGAGTACTACCAGAGCCAAGCCTGATACCTGGGAGCTAGGAGTATTACATTTGGAGAAACAGTAGTGAGACTAAATCATCCAAGATTTTAAAATGCCAGAAGCAAATAAAAATGGAAGATATTCTTTGGAAAGAATCTAAGATCTCGGACCAGAGGACATGATGTACAATTTATAATCTGAGCTAAATCAACATAAAAGAATTTCTTCTTACTTATGGTTTTGACATAATTTAACCTAATTTAATAAAGCTCAGTGTTTATTGGGTGAGTGGCCAGGTGACTTCCTGCTAGGCTTATGACTATAACCCTCAGCAGCTATCTTTTACATTTTTTTTAAATTACAAAAGAGCAGAAATGAGAGAAATCATTTTGTGCAGAATAATTTATTCTACCACTCTGGTACTGTGCAGGAAAGCGCCATCACTGTACTGAATCCCTGCCCCACACCCGAGGGCTCCGGGCTTAAGTTAAAGCAAGTCTGTTTTTGATGATGTTGATGTTTTATACAATAGGGTATCAAAGGACAACTCCAATAGGAGTTGCCTGCTGTCCAGTCTAATAAGCAAACAAACTTATTGGGCCAAATAGCCTTTTGTTCTCTAGTCCTATATGGACTTAAATGCAAACTACGTCATATTCTACATTAATCAGTATAGTTGCTTACTATTTGCGACATCCAGTGTTTATCACATTAAATTCCGGCGGCATATCACTCAGTCTCTCGAATACTTATAACCTTTTTAGCTGTGTTTTAGTTAGCTGCTAGTTGCGGTAGACTGGCATCTGTGACTCACTGATGATTTTATCCCTCCTTAGTTAATATATCACAGACTGTACCATGTCAGACAATTGTTTCAAAATTCCATTGACATCATTATAGGTTTTATCTATTAGATATAAGATTTTATTTGGATTGAAGTCGTGACAAGATTTGTAGACACTTGAACTGAGCTGCAAGTTAATTCCGTTTTACTTTTTTTTAAAGTTCATTTTTATTGTTTTCTTTCCTCTCTTTTTTTCAGTGTGCTGGGTGAGGGCAAACTGGACCCATATGTCAGTGCATTAGGATGGCCAGTGACGGCTCGAACATTACCAGTCCTGTGGTACGCCAGATTGACAAACAGTTTCTGATCTGCAGCATCTGCCTGGATCGTTACAAAATTCCTAAAGTCCTTCCTTGTCTACATACCTTTTGTGAGAGGTAGGTAAACCCCCCTTCCGAACTTGACTGAAAACTTTCCTCAAAGGCTCTGCTTTTTTATATTTTGTATTACACTGAAAAAATTCTAGAAATTAAGGTGCTGTTTTAAAACTACGGTGTCCCTTTTGGTAGCTGCACATGATTTGCATAAACATAATCAAAAATCTGGCCTTTTAGGTATTTGCTTTCTCAGCAGAGAATTTATTGGAATCTGATAGTGATGGTTGTTGCACATGGAGTCATTACTGAGGGAGTAGCACAAACATCTTTACTGGATCAATTAACTAGATGAATGTAATGCAGTGTTCTGGGTAATGAAGGCTTCCTCTTCATTTCATGAATGAACCTTTGTGACCCTTGAATCTCTTGTTTCTTCCATTAAACTGGTTCAATACAAGGTGTCATATATCTGTCTGGAGTCTGGGTTCCGGAAAAAAAAAGGATATGGCTAAACGTTTCCCTCTTGACAGTTCTGCTGACATCGACGTGGATTTATAGATATGTAACTCTGGGCCAATCTCTTGTGAGTGCTTCATTCACAAGATGACATTTTATTTTACAGCATGTATGCCAGTAACCTGTACACGTACACTGGTTGCTTTCTTAATGGCAGCTAAAGCTCCCCAACACTACCGAAACGTTAATGTCTTTGTTAAACTGTGAATTACAAAATCATCGTGCAGAGTTGCTGTCCGTGATTCGCCTTCAGCAGCACTGCGTCCACTGAGACCCACCCAAGTGACAGTCTGGTGCTGAATGACTGGAGTTTAGAATTGAATTGCCACAAGATGTGACTACTTGCATAATAAAATTGTATTTTATTATAAAATATTTTATTTTAAAAGTCTGAGTTTTCAACTTTGGACTTTGTTGAAATCATACAGAAAAGCTCAGAAATGTTTTTAATATAAATGAACTATGTTGGTGCGAGATGACAAGGCTCTTGGCTTCTCAGTTAAACAAATAAAACTGACACTTGGTTGCCATGATCTACTCTATAGTTTTATAGCACTATGTTTTAAAGGCCAAAATTAGATCGAAGAGTCCATGAACAATTCAAGGTTTAAGCAGAAAGGTTTAATCTTGCTCCTGATGACTAGCAGCTCTTCAAGAAGTGTGAGTGACCTATAATTCCAATGATGGCAGTAAAGGTATGAATCTGTCCATGGAATAAAAACCTTGTCTTGCAAAAAATTGAGACATGACTTTATAGTGGTGGATAAGATAATAATATAGAAATGGTAAATATGGAACACGACTGCAAAGTAAACAGCAGGACAAGGGGGCACAAGTTCAAACTATTGAAAGGCAAAGTGAGATCTGATGTCAGGAAGTTCTTCACAACAGGAGTGATTCCTTCTTCTTAGGCAGTCCCTCGGAACCGAGGATGACTTGCTTCCACATTAAAAATGAGTTCTCAGGTGACTGATGAGTCCAATGCGGGACCTACAGTCTCTGTCACAGGTGGGGCAGACGGTGGTTGAAGGGGTGGGTGGGTGGGGTGCTTGGGTTGGCGTGCGCTCCTTCCGCTGTTTGCGCTTGGCTTCCGCTTGCTCCCGGCGAAGAGACTCGAGGTATTCGGCTCCTTCCCGGATGCTTCTCCTCCACTTTCTACGGTCAGAGACCAGGGATTCCCAGGTGTCAGTGGGGATGTTACACTTTTTCAAGGAGGCTTTGAGGGTGTCCTTGAAGCGTTTCCTCTGCCCACCTGGGGCTCTCTTGCCGTGTCGGAGCTCCGAGTAGAGTGCTTGTTTTGGGAGTCTCGTATCGGGCATGCGGACAATGTGACCCATCCATCGGAGCTGATCGAGCGTGGTCAAAGCTTCGATGCTGGGGATGCTGGCCTGAGCAAGAACACTGACGTTGTTGCGCCTATCCTGCCAATGGATTTGCAGGATCTTGTGAATGCAGCGTTGGTGGTACCTCTCCAGTGCTTTGAGGTGCCTGCTGTACATGGTCCATGTCTCTGAGGCATACAGCAGGGCGGGTATCACTGCTGCTCTGTAGACCATGAGCTTAGTGCCGGGTTTGAGCGCCTGGTCTTCAAACACTCTCTTCCTCAGGCGACCGAAGGCTGCACTGGCACACTGAAGGTGATGTTGGACTTCGTCATCGACGTCTGCCCTTGTTGACAGTATGCTCCCGAGGTATGGAAAGTGGTCCACGTTGTCCAAGGCCTTGTCGTGGATTAACATGTGAATGGACTACTGGGTAGGGTAGTGGAGTTGAAAATCCTGGAATCCTTTCAGGAACAATTGAATGCTGTGATGGGGGGACGGGATGTAGGACTTTCTGGCTGGATGACGTAAAATGGTCTGAATGACTTTTCCGTTGCTCTGTGCAGAAGTACAAAAGCAAAGATGATTATATAATTAGAAGTTACTAAGTTGCTGTAAAAGATGCCCATGTGACAACTACATACATTGCAGCAAAGCATGCAAGCTGCAACTGCAGGTGAAATGTGCTAAGTTTGACTAACTCAATCCCTGTGTAAATAAAAACAGAAAATGCTGGAAATACTCAGGAGGTCAGGCAGCAGCTGTGGAGAGAGAAACAGAGTTAACGTTTCAGGTCGATGACCTTTCATCAGAACTGGAAAAATTTAGAGATCTAGCAAATTTTAAGCAAGTGCAGGGAAAGGGGGAAGGTGGGGAGAACAAAAGGGAAGGTCTGTGATAGGGTGGAAGGCAGGAGAGATTAAATGACAAAAGGTATGATTGTACAAAGCAAAAGGAGATGGTAATGGGACAAGTAAAGAAACAGAAGATGGGTCTAGAAGAGGTGTAAATGGGAATATCAGAATCATCAACAACTGCTGTCATCTGAAAAAATGGGGCCAGAGGTTATAGTCTGAAATTGTTGAACTCGATGTTGAGTCTGGAAGGTTGTAAAGTGCTGAATCGAAAAATGAGGTACTGTTCCTCGAGCTTACGTTGAGCTTCATTGGAACAGTGCAAGAGGCCGAGGTCAGAGTGGGAGTGAAGTGGAGAATTAAAGTGACCGGCAACCGGAAGCTCAGGGTCATGCTTATGGACTGAACGGAAGTGTTCCACAAAGCGGCCACCCAATCTGCATTTGGTTTCCCCAATGTAGAGGAGACCGCATCGTGAGCAGCGAATACAGTATACTAAATTGAAAGACGTACAAGTAAATCACTGTTTCACCTGGAAGGAGTGTTTGGGGCCCTGGACAGTGAGAAGGGAGGAGGTGAAAGGGCAGGTGTTGCATCTCCTGCGCTTGCACGGCAAGGTGCCGTGGGAAGAGGAAGGGGGTTTTAGGGGTGATTGAGGAGTGGACCAGGGTGTTGCGGAATGCTGAAATGGGAGGGAAAGATGTGTTTGGTGGTGGGATCACGCCAGAGGTGGCGGAAATGTCGGAGGATGATCTGTTGAATGTGGAGGCTGGTGGGGTGGAAGGTGAGGACAAGAGGAACCCTATCGTGGTTCTGGGAGGGAGGGGAAGGGGTGAGAGCAGAAGTGCAGGAAATGGAACGGACACGGTCGAGGGCCATGTCAACCACGGTAGAGGGGAATCCTCGGTTGAGGAAAAAGGAAACACTGGTATGGAAGGTGGCATCCTCTGAACAGTTGCAACGAAGACGGAGAAACTGTGAGAATGGAATAGAGTCCTTACAGGAAGCGGGGTGGGAGGAAGTGTAGTCCAGGTAGCTGTGGGCTTATAGTGGATGTTGGTCAATAGCCTATCCCCAGAAATGGAGACAGAGAAATCGAGGAAGGAAGGGAAGAGTTGGAGATGGATCATGTGAAGGTGAGGGAAGGGTGGAAATTGGAAGCCAAGTGAATGAAATTCTCTAGTTCAGGGCGAGAGCAGGAAACGGCACCGATACAGTCATCGATGTACCGGAAAAAGAGGTGAGGGAGGGGACCTGAGTAGGACTGGAACAAAGAATGTTCCACATATCCCAGGAAAAGGCAGGCATAGCTCGGGCCCATGCGGGTGCCCATAGCAACACCTTTAATTTGGAGGAAGTGAGTGGAGTCAAAGAAGTTGTTGTTCAATGTAAGAACAAGTTCAGCCAGGCGGAGAAGGGTGGTGGTGGATGGGGACTGGTTGGGCCTCTGTTCGAGGAAGAAGCAGAGGGCCTGCAGGCTGTCCTGGTGGGGGATGGAGGTGTAGAGGGATTAGATGTCCATGGTGAAAAGGAGACGGTTGGGGCCAGGAAACTGTTAAAGTGGCGGAGGGCGTATGAAGAGTCGTGGATGTAGGTGGGACGAGACTGGACAAGGGGAGAAAAAAGAGTCGAGATAGGAAGAAATCAGTTCCGTGGGGTAAGAACATGCTGAAACGATGGGCTACTAGGACAGTCCTGTTTGTGGATCTTGTGAAGGAGGTAGAAGTGGGCTGTGCAGGGTTGGGGGACTATGAGGTTTGCGGCCGAGGAGGGAGGATCTTCAGAGGAGATGAGGTCAGTGACAGTCTTGGAAATGATGGCTTGATGTTCGGTAGTGGGGTCATGGCCTAGGAGGAGGTGTCAGAGAGTTGGCGTTCAGCCTCGCCAAACATCCCTGTGCTGCCTCAGTCATGCCTTTTGGGAACAAATTGCATTCAGATAGAATGATGTGATTTATATATATATATTGGCCTAGAAATTCATTGTTGGGCAATCCCAGAATCAATTTGTGTGCCTGAATGGTGAGGCCCGAGGCACCCCCGGTATTTGGCCTTGGGCCTCATTTACATCGAGCCGGCAAGCTGCCAATCGCGACAGGCAGCTAGCAGATGAAGCGCAATTGAAGATCAGCCTGCTGCCGGGGCTGCAGCGGTCCTCGGGTACATGAAGAAGGGAACCTTAGGCCCCTTATTTGCACGTGCAAAGGGATTAATGCTTGTTTCAGTACATGTAGCAGTAGATGATAGCTCAATTAATAATTTTAAATCTGAGATTGATAGATTTTTGCTGGCCAAGGTTATTAAGGGATAGGGAGCTGAGGCAGTTGGATGGAGATAGAATACAGATCAGCCATGATCTCGTTGAATGGCAGAACAGGTTCGAGGGGCTGAATGGCCTGCTCCCGTTCCTGTGTTCCGGCCTGGGCACTGCACACCGATTTATTAGCCTTAACAATATGGCAGGCAGCGCACTTCCAGCTCGTAAAGTGCATGCAAATCCTGCTCGCCATATTGGGGCTTAGGAAGCTGTTTACCACCTGAAAAATGGGCGCTGTGTGGCCGAATGTTTAGGCCATTGTGCATAACCGTGAAGTGTGGACAGTGTTACTTGTCTGGAGGTCCTGCTTATTTCTAGGTAATATTTAAGTGCTTAGATGATTTTCATTGTCTATGTAGCTGAATAATGTCTGTAATAAGTTATTATATGAACTATCAAGGAAAATGCTTTCACAAGTATTATTAGCAGGGCCACTGTTTTACAATGATTGAATAAGTCAAATTTCATTTCTGTTGCACAGGATTCTGAGATTTTTACTATTACTGTTGGGATTGTATGCTGATATTTTTCCCATATTCAGTTACCATAAACCAGTGGAATTAAAATATCAAATTCCAGTTTTATTACATGGAATCATGGGAGTTTATTAGTGTTTTGGCAATTGTGTTCTGTGATTCTGTCCATTTTTCTGTCAACACTGTAAATCAATGGCCTTGGTAATTAGTGATACTGTGTTTCTTATGCATCCATTTTAAACTATTAGTTAAACCTGAAGAATAATAGATCCATTTGTTGGATTAAATATTGGGACTTTTATAAAATTGAATGTCAGTAAAATGTAGTAGAGCACAGGCTGCTTCGAGAGTTCCTGCTCCAGGATCTGCGGTTCGGTAAAATGTACGTATCTAAAAATTGATTTAAAAACGAGGCAACAACGGGGTGGGAATAATGTATTGATTTGCAACTGATCAGGTTTATATACAGCATTATTAGTAAAACTGATTCTGACTGACTGAGATTGCATCAGCAGGCTAAAAGCACATGGATTTCTTTACTCCAAACTGCTGTCACTACATTTTACGAGGCCATCAGTAATGAACCATTGTTCTATTTTCTTTTTAAGTGATAAGAGCACATACAATTGCCTCTGTTTTTAAACTATTGCATCCCAACGATCAAAGTACTTTATGAGCCAAGAAGAAACAGTTCTTAATTGTAAGTAGGGATGAATGTAGATCTGAATTCCAAACTCAGACTGGGCCAGTTCACATTACGTCAGGAAATCCTGGAGTCTTGCCATCAGGACACTGTTGGGCCTTTTACAGTCGAGGCCAAGTCTGAAGATATAGATCAATGATTGGCTTTTTTTATTCTTGAAAACAACTTGAACAAGAGTCTAATAGTTGAAATGAATGCTTTCTGCAAGTTTGAGTTAAAAAAAGAACACTGAACTCATCAATTGGGCTTTTGCCATTTAGTGGATGAGCGCAGTCTGTGGGGAGGGTCGCTCTGGCTGCCTGCCTCTCTTGTCTGTGCCCGGGTGGCCCTGAGGAGGGAGCACGCGGTGTCCATTGGTACGCTTGAGGCTTTCCACCACCATTGGGCACTGCAGGGAATAGAGCGTCTAACAGACACACGCAATAACATTATGATTTAGTTTTATAAGTTTCTTTTTGGTCCAGTTGAAATCGGACTCTGTTTCAATTGTTTTATTAGTTATTCCTCCTTAAAACAAAGGGACAGGTGCAAATCTGTTTCTCTGTTGATGACAATGGGGCGACCCAGAGCCATCTTTTTGGATCAATTAAAAAAGGCACACACTGCATAGTTGATTTTAACAATATGCTGATTTAGTTTTATTTTAAGCTTCTTTCAGTTTAATTGAACCACATGTTAGATTATTGTATTAGTGGTGCCCTTCAAAAGGTGCACTTGTGTTGCTGATTTCTGTCAGGTGACACTGGGGCAACTCGGTGCTACCCCTATTGGTCCAATTAAATAGGCCATTGAGTTATGTGTCTGAGCTAGCTGTTGCATGTAATCCTTTCTGGGGGAAAAAGGACTTTGTTCACAGTTTGTTCAAAGCAGCTGGAAAAAAGCAATCATTTTTTGATAAATATCTATTAGTAGCAGGAAAGCTACTGGTTAGTTCAAAATTGATGATCCTATAAAACAAAAGAATGGTAGTAGTTTCTCAGTCTTGAAGTGTAAGAGTTACCTTGTGTCTGGCTTTTCTTGTTTATTGAGAATAGTGGTTGAATGTGTGTGATTATACTTGGGGTCCCAGAATAGTTGCAATTTGCAAGACTATTCTGTTTATATGAAGAATTAATATTAAGGAATAGAGATTTGACATTTCAGTGTGCCTTTCTGTGACAATATTGTGTGTTTTACTATTTTTTAAAATAATTTTGAAGGTTAAATTCCTTTCCAATGTTAATATTAATTTCAAACTATATCAAGGGAGTTAAATGACTTTTGACTGTTTGTTTCTCTCCCTTATCAGGTGTCTGCAAAACTACATTCCTGCCTACAGTTTAACCCTTTCCTGCCCAATCTGCCGTCAGACCTCTATCCTGCCTGAAAAGGGAGTTGCAGCACTGCAGAATAACTTTTTCATTACTAACCTAATGGATGTTCTTCAGCGGACTCCAGACAACAACTGCGAGGACTCCTCCATTCTGGAGACTGTCACAGCAGTAGCAGCAGGAAAACCCCTTTCCTGCCCAAATCACGATGGAAATGTAAGTTAGTCTTGGTATTAAATATGGCTCTACTCTGCTTCAACTTTAACCGGGGTTCTTTACCATCCTTGTCGTTTTTGATGATGATGATGAGATTTTTACATTAAAGTTCTGCCCAATGCAAGTTGGATTCATTGTCCAATCGACTAGACTGGATCAGTAGGTTTCTTTCACTTCTTCATGCACAAAGAAGAGATCTCCTGCTTTATAACTTGTGTTGTATTGTAATACCCTATACTTGCAGTACTCAATTTAAAAAAAAAAAATCAAGCAAATGTGGCTGCAAATCCTTTAACTGTAAAACTTATTCGAAAAGCACATTGTCAGAGAATCGTACCATACTTACGGTTTTCTCTGTATTTATTGCATTGTCCATTCCGTGAAGGTTTTCTCATTACCTGGAATGAGAATATTTTGGAAATCAGTGGGACAGCTGTCTGCTACAATGCAGCTGAGGCTGTGTTCCTCAGTCTGTGGAATGAGCAATTGTTTTTTTATGAGAGGGTGTGGCAAGGAATGCTCCACCTACTTATGAATGAAATATCTCGCTCCCGCTCTCTCCCTCGCGCTCCCTTCAGCAGAGATTTCTGGATGGCGATTAGGAACGGGAACCCTGGCTTCTATTCTCTTCCCACTATACCTTTTTCCTGCAGCCCCCCAAAATAAGGACACTGAGGACAATTGTAACACCATTCTGAAATCAACTAACTTGGCACGGCCTATGACTCAACCTGGAACCTTCCTGGGGGAAAAATTGGGTCGCGCCCCCTTTGGGGCGCTAACTTCGCTGGGGTGCTAACTTCGCTGGGACACTACTTTTAGCTCCCCGAAAAAGTTAGCCACCCCCACGCTGGAAATTGAATGGTAGCGCCCCAAGCAGGAGGCGGGGCGCTACTGGAAGCGCTCCCCCTCCCTCTTGGGGCACTACTATTCAATATCGCGGCACGACATGCAACAACGCCACACGTGTCGGCACGTAACGTCGTGGTACTACAGGCCTCCCTCCCCTGATTAAAGGGGAGGGGCCTAGCACAGCGTACACCAGGGCCCTGCTGGACCACCAGGGAGCGAGGTGCCGGCAAAAGAGCCCGGTACTCGAGGAGTGCCGGACTGACCGATCACGGCCGGCACCCCACAGGAGGAGACGAGGGGTTGGAGCTGGCAGGCGGCCCAAAAAAAATGGCCGCCCAGCACCTGCCCTTTAATTATCGCGGCCGCAAACATGGCACCCTGACCCTGTCGGACATAGTGTCCGGCGGAGGTCAGGCGGCGCGAGCGAAGTGTGCGACCGGGGCGCTGCGCACGGCGATGTCATCGCCAGAAGCGCAGCGCCACAGGGCGCTGCTGCTAACCTCCTGCTGAATTTCGTGGGAGGCGTTAGTGGCACCACACCTGGGTGCTAGGTGCTTTGTGCCCCGTTGGCACAAAGCAACCCAAATTTTCCCCCCTGGTGTCTATGGGTCAATTACTCACTGGTTTATTCCACTGAGGGAGTAACCCCTTCTCTTCTAGATTAACTGTTGGGAAGGATGATGCCTTTCTTAATACAATGATAGAGCTGTGAAATGAGTGTTGTACTTGATGTAGATTATGTTTTTTTTTAAACTTGGCTTTAATTCATTTAAGTAATAACTTTAAACACTGGAGTTTAACTTTAAAAAGCTAGGGTGTTGTAGCACTAACATTCTGCAGCATATACAATTGGCATCATGCTGAGTTCACTATCTTGGTTGCAGAAGTCAATCACTCAAGAGAAAAGGACAGTTAGAGGAAGCGGTTTGTTTCAAAGCAACATGAGTCAGGAAGTTATTCACACATTGAATAACATTCCAGTGAGTTGAAAAACTTGGTATCACTTAATTTATCTATTCAGAAAGACCCTTTTCAGATGGCCTTACTCATCTGTAATTATTAAGTTGGTCAGGTAACGTGTCTGTCCTTCAGCTCTTGTGGGCAGGACAATAGGAAGGAAATTGGAGAAAATGCTTTATTTAGGAATTCCACCCTCCCCTTTCCCAAAAATATTTACTGATAAGTGGGTCGACCTTTGGCACATTTCCTCAGTGGCAATTATTCCTGTGTGAAACTTGACAGAGTTCAATCAGGTTATTCACCCCGGGATAATTATTTTTGGAAATGATTCTGCCAGTGATTCATTTACATTTTATTAGAAACTTATTGGCACTTGTGGGTGGGGCCAAAAGAGAAGGAAAGTGCAGGTGGGAGACTGCTGGAAACCAGATCAAAGAAAGTGGTGGGATTTGGCCTTCGCTCCACAGTAGTTATAAAGAAATAGTGGATACTTTTTATAAAAATATAGGTCATGGTTATTTTGATATTTGGCTTACCTTAGCCCAGTAATTATGCTACAATGTCAAACAATGAGGCCATTTTGTGTATTTTTATGGATGTTTAATCTAGTAAGGTGACACTGGAAATGTGCAATTTTTGTTTTGAGTCTTGAGCAGGAGTTTGAAGAGACTGTGAATATGGAAATCTTAAAATGAGGAGTAAATGGATCAAATATGTATGTTTGCAGCAAAGTCGAGTGCTTTGGAAAGTGCTACAATAATCACTAATGTGTGTCTCCTCTCCCCTCCCTTCCAGTGTAACACATCTGTTCCTGCCTTTCTCCAGGTGATGGAGTTTTATTGCCAGTCCTGTGAGACAGCAATGTGTCATGAATGCACAGAAGGTGAACATGCCGAGCACCCAACTGTTCCCCTCAAGGATGTGGTAGAGCAGCACAAAGCTTCCCTGCAGACTCAACTGGAGGCTGTCAAACAGAGGTAATTGTACTGTGTGTGTGCAGCATGAACCCAGCTTTGCCTTTGGTCACTGCAATATTAATATAGGTTATAGCACATGGTTTATTAGACTAGAGCTAATCAGGATCAACAAACGTCTTCAACACAGACATTGGGTTATCAAGGATAGATTTATAATCTTTCTACTTATGATGCCTTGTAAAAGATTTTGGAATCATAGAATCGTACAGCACAGAAGGAGGCCATTTGGCCCATCGTGCCTGTGCTGGTTCTGTGAAAGAACTATCCAATTAGTCCTGCTCTCTTTCCCCCCACCCCCCCCCCCCCATAACCCTGCAATTTTTTTTCTTTTCAAGTATTTATCCAATTCCCTATTGAATCTGCTTCCACCACCCTTTCAGGCAGTGCATTCCAGATCAACACGCTGCGTGAAAAAATTTCTCCGCTCTGGTTCGTTTGCCATATGATATGTTTGATGCATCTAATGAGCTGATTTTATTCAGACCTATCGATCTGCATGGGTGGAAATGCTGCAGTTTTCAAATGATGGATGTTGTCAATCCCCACAATGTATTTGTTGTGATAAATGAGGCCAAGTCACCTCCGGTTCACAAAGCTGTTTATACTGCCAAGTTCTTGGCAGAAGTAAATTGAGTGGACTGCACTTCAAGATGAACGTCCAATGCAAATAATGCTGCTGTGTACAGGAAACTCTTTATTAACCGGCACCGACGGGACCGGCGTGGTGCCGGTTAATCAAAAAGTCCGGATAACGGAGAGTTATATCTCCCAACGTACGAGAGCCCCGTACACATTGACATGCGCCTGCATTCGGAGTTCCGTCTCCCCGGGGACCGCCAGCTGACCATCTGTCGTGTCCGCTGCCTACCCGGGCTGCACATTCCCCTCCCAATCTACACGCTCCGATACAAGGCAAACGCCTCAGTTTTTTAAAAGTTAATTTTAAACAAGAGATGAAGGAAAACCCCGGTTACCTACTCAAGAATTTTGCCGGTTAAGAGAGATTTCCGGATATTTGGGTGCCGGTTAATAAAGAGTTTCCTGTATTTGGCGATGAAACACTCCCTCTTCAGGGATTAAGAAGGAAAGCAGTGAAAAAATAAAGAGAAATGTTGAAAATGCACAGCAGGTCAGCATTGGAAAGAAAAGGTTGGTGGTAAAACACCTGAAGCATTAATCAATCATTCTCCAACAATGAGTTACTTAGCAGTTCCAGCAGTTTTTTCTTTGTTTCCTCCCTCTCCAGGGGTGTGTGTATTGCCCACAAGGCAGGTGGAAGCTAGAATCATTCGCCATGGAAGGCAAGAGAGGTGCCATTAATGTTACTAGTGCATTTGCCAGGATGTATATCATTGTGCACTTCTCCCTTAAGCTGGTGCATATGTGCTCTGTCTTTGTCTATACTGAAGCTATACTGTCTATATATGCTGCTTCTAAATTTTCCAAGGGGCCCAGAGTGGCACTGAATTGGTGACCCACTACCTCCATATGCTACTGACTTAATGTTGCCACTTGTGTTCAAAACCAGAGACCCATGATTCCCATTGCTAAAACTGAGGGAATCCATTTAGGTGCCTTTTCTTTTAAATAGGGACTCAATGGCAGCTCACAGGAAAATCTTGTTCACTTCTGCCATCAGAACAGCAGAGGCTGAATTGTTTAAGGGCAGTAGATGGTGGGAGAACCATGTACTTGGCTGTTGGCTGCACTCATACCGTTACACAATGAGTAGAAATGTGAAATAAAGGAGGTTTTTTGGTTGAAATCTAGCCACAGTGGTTTGAACTTTTGCTTGTGTAGTAACCCTGCTTTCGTATGAATGCATCTTTCATGGACAGAACTTGCTGCATTCTGAGTTAATTCAGGTACTATTGGGTTGTTTCTATGTTTACCACTGGCTGCAGATTTTTGAAGTGAAAAGTTTGTGCACAAAACATAGCCCTTCAGCAATTATTCAGTCAACTTTGCTAATTCATACTCATTTGTCCTTTTCTGATATGAGAAGATAGAATTACATAGAAGTTACAGCATAGAAACAGGCCATTCGGCCCAACTGGACTGTGCTGGTGTTTATGCTCCACACGACATGACCCTACTTCATCTAACCCCTATCAGCATATCCTTCTATTCCTTTCTCCCTCATGTACTTATCTAGCTTCCCCTTAAATGCATCTATGCTGTTCGCCTCAACCACTCCATGTGGAGCAAGTTCAACTCTCTGAATAAAAGTTTCTCCTGAATTCTTTATTGGGTTTATTTGTGACTATCTTATATTTATTGCCCCTAGTTTTGGACTCCCCCACAAGTGGAAACATCTTCTCTACATCTACCCTATCAAACCCCTTCATCATTTTCAAGACCTCTATTAGGTCACCCCTCAGCCGCCTTTTCTAGAGAAAAGAGCCCCAGCCTATTCAGTCTTTCCTGATGTTCCCTCTAATTTTGATTGGCTCTGTGTGGCCCCTTTAAGGGACTACACGGGCCATTCAAAATACCGGGCCATTCAAAATACCGGGCCATTCAAAATACCGGGCATGCCTAGTTTTTGAATTGTGAAAAGCTGGTTGCGTGGGTTCCCTGGAGCGCTGCCCAGCTTACAGGGAACATTGGTTATAACTCTTGGTTCTGGTATCATCCTGGTAAATCTTTTATACCTTCTCCAGTGCCT
The DNA here is from genome assembly GCA_030390025.1 of Squalus acanthias. Taxonomy (NCBI): domain Eukaryota; kingdom Metazoa; phylum Chordata; class Chondrichthyes; order Squaliformes; family Squalidae; genus Squalus; species Squalus acanthias. The sequence goes on along the minus strand of CM059426.1, from coordinate 150,755,736 downwards.
CTATATCCTTTTTGTAATATGATGACCAGAACAGTACAAAGTACTCTTTGTATGGTCCAACCAAGTTTCTATACAAGTTTAACATAACTTCCCTGCTTTTCAGTTCTTTTCCTCTAGAAATGAACCCCAGTGTTGTTTGTATTTTTTGTGACCTTATTAACTGGTGTTGCTACTTTTAATTTCTGAATGTGTACCCCCAGATCCCTTTGCTCCTCAATCTCATTTAGACTCTTATTTTCCAAGGAGTATGTGGCCTCTTTATTCCTCCTACCAAAATGCACAACCTCACACTTGCCTAAATTAAAATTCATTTGCCATTTACATGCCTTATTAACGTCTGTGTATTTTGTAGTAGTCTTCCTCAGTATTAACCATACCCCCTCAATTTGGTGTCATCTGCGAAGTTTTAAATTGTACTTCCGATTCCCGAGTCCCAATCGTTTATATAAGTGGTGAAAAGCAATGGTCCCATCACTGATCCCTCTGGAACACCACTTCCCATCTTCTGCCAGTCAGATCGTGAAAGCAAGGATTTAGAAAGTGGTGTCTTTTGTACATTTTGAATAAACATTTACTGTTAACATTTTTCTCAGCACTGTGGTCATGACCTGCCATCTGTTCAGTGCCAGAAGTTATGCGCTTTCTCCATGACAGCCACAGCAAGTGATACTACCAGGATGTTTGACGCTTGCATTACATGTGTAACGTTTCATATAAATCATCTTAAAATGGTTGACATAACCGCTTATCTGGTCATTATCACATTGCTGTTTGTGGGAGTGTGCTGTGCGCAAATACTTCATTGGCTGTAAAGCGCTTTGGGATGGCCTGAGGTCATGAAAGGCACTATAGAAATGCAAGTCCTTGCGTCCAACACAGTCACTGTCTAATTAGCACACTGTAAATCTGCAATCATTTTAATGTAAAATGTAATTCCAAGCCACAAGGAACAGCTGAGATGCATTCTTTTGTAAGTAACTCTGAGCATCATGTCATTTTTTTGACCCTTAAAGCTGTAGTGATTATAGGGGGAAATTTTCACTTTTTGCTAATTTACAGTGACATTGAATACATTTTGTACATGAAAATAAAAAAACTGGAAATCTATTATATATTGCTGAGTGGATTGCAACATTGAAATTCAAAATAAATGGAAACCCCATCCAAAAGTGTCCACATTTCCCTGAGCACCCGTTGGGCCTATTGGTGCTGCTGTGACAAGGCCATACAATGTTAGAAAGACCTGTCACGTAACATTTTTGAAAAGTAACATCTACTGTAAATCGGGAATTGAACTCTCCTTGCCTTTCCAATAAGCTAGCTTTAAACACAATTGCCAGTAAATTAAGAGGAAATCCCAGAGAAACCGGGTTTTCAATCCAATTTTCTATCTGAACAATACCGCTCACCTGATTTCCCCCACTCTTCGTTTTTTTCCTTTCCATTTTACTCTTCCCACCCATCATGTAATTGCTTGTGATTTGCTTTTTTCCTTTTTAAGCTGAGGGATGTCCGAAGGCTAATTAGTTAGTTACTTTTTCAGCCATCAAGTACAAAGATCATCTTGTACTACATCCCAACTAGCTTTAATCCCAGCCTCAGAAAAGCACCCATTATGTTACTGCCACTTGCTATGTCTTTGATGTGGTACCTTCCTGGCTGACCTGATTAACTTTATCACACCTCGGCAGATAAACAGTCAGGATGATTTAATTTAGTTGTCTGCAATTGTAAGGTACACATGCATTGTTCTCTATCTATATATGCTTTGGCGATTCTGTATCTTTTTACTTCACCCGACGAAGGAGTAGTAAGCTCCGAAAGCTTGTGATTTCAAATAAAACTGTTGGACTATAACCTGGTGTTGTGCGACACTCTCAGTTTTGTCCACTCCCATACCAGCCATTCTTTGCCTTTCTGAGACTAGTAGATGAGTTTGTGCTATACATTTTTGTACCTTGGAAAATTAGGTAAGACACTTGCCCAACAGAGGAGACTTTGGGGTCAAATTAAGTATGGGGCGCTAACTTTTGAAATGTTGACAATTTAGCGCCAGGCGCTAAGGATTCTGAACTTCTACTAAATGGGTGTTGGCACCCCAGGAAGGAAGTGGGGCACTAAATCAAGCGCTAATGACCTTAGTGGGGCACTACAGGGGCGCTACCAGCAGAGCACTAATGAATTTCAGGAGCAATGCATTCAACAATGATCCTTCACACTGGTTCCTTCCAGCTCTTAAAGGGGAGGTTGCATCATTGTGCAGAAGCTCATTTTCAGCATTGCTGATTTGAGGCGACCTGCGAGCAACTGAATCCCCTGATGGCTATGACTGTTCCCACTCCCAGGGAGAGAGCTCGTCGGTTCACAGATGTGGCTGGAGCGGAGCGAAGGAGGGCAATGCTGTTCCCAGCCACTGGAAGGAGGCCATCGCCTCAGGTGTTCAGGGCAATGTGGAGTGAAGTGGCCCAGGAGGTCTCTGCTAGTAGTGTGGTGGAACGCAGCCTGACACAGTGCCGCAAGAAATTCAACGACCTCAGTCGGGTGGTCAAGGTGAGTACAGCTCCGACATACCAGCATCTGAACCTCAGTCTGTGCACACTGCGCAAACAACCACACCGCCACCACTCACCCACGAAACATCTTCACCTACTCAAACTCACAACCACATCTCACGCCTTGCCTACAATCACAGCTATTCAATGACGGCAGGCATATCTCCCAAACACATAGCTGGACTCTGATTCAAACACATTTGTTTCTCTTGCAGGCCAAGATGGCCCACAATAGGAGGGAGCAGCAGAGAACAGGTGGGGGTGATGCGCAGCTCCAGCAGGTCTCAGACCTTGAGGAGCGAGTGCTGCGACTCATTGGGCAGCAGGTGGTGGGCGCCGTGGCCATCGGCGATGTCGACCCCGTTGGGGGCAGAAATGGTATCTTCAGCCCCTCTCCTTCTCTCATCCCACTTCCCCCTCACACCACAAGCCTTTCCCACTTTCCACCTCCTGAGAGTGTCTGCATTCCTTGCTCCATTCCTGCCCGCCCCCCCCCTCCCCCCACCCTCACCTTAACATGAGTGTTGTGCCTTTATGCTTTCAGAGAATCAGCAACCAGATGATCAGCCTGTCCCTGAGCCTTTCACTGAGTGAGGAAGGAGAAGCAACACACCGCGTCACTGCATCTCTCACCCGCAGGCACCACCTCAGTTACTGGGACTACGCGATCTTTAGAGGCAACTTTAGTAGAGGGGTCTGCACTGGGTGATGCACCGGGGACGAGCGGGCTGCTGCAAGGCCAGGGGGAAAGGGTAGCTCGGGAGCCAGCTCCCCGGAGGGCGAGTTCGTATGTGAGTTCTGCTGCACAGGACTCAGATGAGGACCTCGATGGGGAGGCGTTCACAAGAAGGGTGATGACCGAGATGATAGGCGCAACAGCAAGGGTGCCTGAGAGCCTCTCAGCAATGGTAAGGAGCATGGAGGAGTCCACCTCCAACATTGCAGAGAGCTCTGCGCACACCATGGAGCTCATCATTTCCACTGTGCAGAGGATCGTGGACTCCCAGAGACCGTGCGGATCCAGACCTCATGGGCGATGTGGCAGCTTCCATTGCAGCACAGGCGGAAGCGATGCAACTCTTTAGTGCTGTAATGCAGTCAATGGTTGCTACCATAGAGTCTCAGACTGCTCTCATACAGTCTCAGCATGATGCAAGAAAGATCTGACTGCTGCCATCGTCGCTGGGTCCACCACAGTCCACCGGGGCTTTCACGGTGTCGCAGAAAGCCACCATTCTGTGCTCCAGCAGATTGGTAGAGATGCTGAGGTGCTGCCCTGGGGGAGTGGGTCAGTGGAGCAGGAACCTGCTGTCCTCTCTCAGGATGACAGCATTCCTGATCCCACCACTGCCTCTCTGCCATTGCACTTGTCGCTGCCTATCTATCAACCAGCCAGCCCAGACTGCCGCCGCCCAGCCTGAGGTGGTGCAGTGTACAGCCGGGCCTTCCAGGCCCAGAGGTGGTCGAGGGTGTCCTGCAAGGCCATCTGTAGTCTCTGGCACTGACACTCAGCACCCTTCCACCAGCCCTGCTGCAGCCACTGGGGAGGCACTACGTAGAAGCACTAGATTAGGAAAGGGGACTGTAAAGAGGGGAGGCAAGGGTGATTAGTCAATATTGTTGTTGTATATATGTGGTTAATGGTTTTTGATAAATTTATTACTGGAATGTTGCCGATTTGGTGCTGTGTCACATTTCAGTTCTGGGGTGTGGTATGGAATCACAAAGTGATGGAATGATGGCGACGTGCTCAGCAACCGGAATGAGGACTCGAAGTCACTGGACACGAATCTGATGAGGCGGTCACGGACCGACCTTGCAGAGCGCCGATTGAATGGCTGCCTCCTCCGTCGCTGCTGTTCGTCCTCCTGCTCCTCTTCCTCCTCCTCGCCCTTCTCCTCCTGAGGTGGTGCGACTATGCCTGGTGGCAATGGCTGTGCCCTCATGATGGCCAAGTTGTGCAGCATGCAGCAGACGATGACGAAAAGTGACACCCGCTCAGCCGAGTACTGGAGTGCTCCTCCCGAGCGGTCAAGGCAGCGGAACTGTTGCTTGAGCACTCGATGGTCTGCTCAATGATGTTCCTGGTGGCAGCATGGCTCTCATTGTATGAGTGCTGGCCAGGAGTGTTGGGGTTGTGGAGGGGAGTCATGAGCCAGGTGAAGAGTGGATAGCCCTTGTCTCCCAGCAGCCAGCCGCAAGCTTGATGTGGTGGCTGGAATAGATCTGGCAGACCGGTCTGCCGCAGAATGAAGGCACCGTGGCTGCTGCCAGGATAGCGGGCATTGACTGTCGGATTCGCTGTGTGTAGTCGCACACCAACTGCACATTGAGTGGTAGCCTTTGCGGTTACGGAATACCTCAGGATTGTTGAGGTTGCCCGCAAAGCAACGTGGATGGCGCCCTGCACCATGGGGAAGCCCGCTATCCTGGCAAAGCCACATGCATACTCGCGCTGCTTCTCTTTGGTCATGGGGAAGGAAATGTAGTCCCTTCTCCTTCTGTACAGAGCATCTGTGACCTGGCGGATGGAGCAATGGACGGCAAACTGGAAGATGTTGGAGATGTCGCCTGTCGCACACTGGAATGATCCGCTGGCGTAGAAATTGAGGGTGACGGTGACCTTGACTGCCACTGAGAGCCATGGTGGTCCTGATCTCAGGCTCGAGGTCTGGCTGCAGGAGCTGGCGGAGCTCTGTGACCTCGTCCTTGCTGAAGCGGAGCCTTCTAACACACTGGTCCTCAGTGAAATTCATGTAGGAGAACTGCTGCCGGAATACCCTGGGTGGGTAAGGCCTCCTGTTGAGAGCCCTGTTGGCCCTCCTACCTCTGGCCACATTTTGTACTCTTTCTCTGTGCCTCAGTTGCCTCCGACATTGATGCTGGAGGGCGAGGTCCAGTGCCAGTACAGCCCCCATGAAAGGATCCAAATATTGCACTTTCAAATCTCCCCTCAATGAAACTCAATAATCTTTATTTGCCAGAACACTTGTTAAAATGCAAAACGCTCAAATCGGTCAAAAGGCCTCTTTGTCTCAGTGAAACTAACAACGCAGCATTGTTGGCCGACAAAAACTAAACCAGATGTGGATGCCTTTAAATAGCGCTCCTCCAGGGGACATCGACTGAAAGCCGCCTCCTCTACCTGTTGTTGTTAACGGCTAGCGCAGAAGTAGGGGGCGAGAGGGAATTTTTCATCCGGGGTGCCACGCACAGCAATGACATCACGATCTCCGGGCGCAGGAGATCGGGGCGCAATGTCTTACCACTGCCGCAAAACCCCTGCTGAATTTAACGGGAGGCGTTGATATCGCCGCGCCCAGTCGCAAACCCATTTGCGCCCTGTTGGCGCCCCTGGAGGCACAAACAGGAGGCGCATAGGAGCCCAATTTCTAGGCCTTTATTTCCATCAGTCTACACTGGATTTTAACTCAATTCTCTGATGAATGGATTGCATTTTAACTTCCTGCACCATAAAATGTATTTGCATTTAGTGATTGTGTTGAGATTGGTGAAGATCAATTTATGAATTATTCTGACAGCAGTGGATTATATTGTTCTACTTTGTATTTTTATTCCAGTTCATCGTGTATACAGATTTAAGTGACACACTTGAAGCAAAACGTACTGTAATCTAAATACTGCAACCCTGTCAATTTGATAGATTGAGAGGTCGCACAACACCAGGTTATAGTCCAACAGTTTTATTTGAAATCACAAGCTTTCGGAGCTATCGATTTGCTCCTTCCTCAGCTCCGAAAGCTTGTGATTTCAAATAAAACTGTTGGACTATAACCTGGTGTTGTGCGACCTCTCAATTTTGTCCACCCCAGTCCAACACCGGCATCTCCGCAATTTGATAGATAGCATGGGTCTCACTCAGCAGAAAGTAATAATCCTGTTGATATTGACTTTGGTTTTTGAACTTAAGTGGAAAACGGGTTTTATAAGAAGTAATTGCCCTTTTTAGGACAAGCATTATTCAGTCACTGCCACTGTATTGCAATTTTACTCTTAAGTGCCAAAATGTCTACTCTAATCTCTCTACCTGACACTAATCCCCAACGATTTGTGATGGAATTCACTAGTCTTAGTCTTATTTAAAATCAGAGGTTCCTTTGCTGACTTCAGGAAACTTCCAATCAAACACGTTTTCAGAAAGCTTTAGTTCTACATATAAATTAAAACTTACCAAGAATTATGGGACTAGATAAGAAACTGGATTGAAACAAATAAGAGACTGCATTTTTATAATGTCAAACAGGGTTGAAACATCAAGTAGAGTTTCATAAGGTTTAGTATATGGAGCCCTATTGTGTGTGCAATCTACATAAATAACTTGGATACTAAAACCAACTGTAAACTGGTCAAATGTGCTGATGACACAAAAATAGGGAGAGCAGTCGACTCAAAGAATACACCAAAGACTTGTAAAGGGATTGAGATTAGCTGTGCAATTGGGCTCACATGGAAAATTAAAGACTAATATAAACTACTGCACACATGTTTTTGATGTAGTCAACAAATTTAATTAAATTTGAGGAAGACTTTCAAATTAATTTTTAAGTGATAGTAGATAAATTACATTACTTTCAATATCTAGCCAATGTTGTGAAGGAATTTTACACGTTGAATGCTGGGGAGCGATTTATTCATAGTTAATTAAAAACCACATGTGCATGCACACTGCTGAGGTTTTACAATACATTGGCATGACCACTAAATACCGGGGGGGGGCGGGCTAAAAATAAAAAATTGTGTAATGCAACCCCAACCCGCCACGAACAGGCCTCGATGGCAGGTTGCATGGCGTCTCTGTAACCCACTCTTCAGAGGCATTATAATTAATTCCAGCTCCCACAGTGCATTTGGGAGCCTGATATAAATTTAATGCTGGCCGGATGGGTTTCCCAGGGCTTTGGAAACCCAGCAGGTAAATGGAGATGGGAGCAGCCGGATCAAGCAGGTAAATGCTTTTTATAGCACTGCTTGTGAGCCAGGAGGAGCTCCATTTCAATCCTCAAGCAAATCCACCGCCGTGCTCGGCCTCTTTTTCCTTCCCCCCCCCCCCCCCCCCCCCCACACACACACACAAAATCAGTGATCCCGAGCCTTCCGTCCTGCAATCTCTCCCGGTCCTGCTCTCCCTCCTGATTACCAGTCTCTTTCCCCCCCCCCCTCCATCTTGATTATTGGTCTGCTGCCACCCCCCCCCCTTTCTGCCCTGCGATCTCTCCTGGTCCCTCCCAAGTGTCGGTCCGACCAACCCCTGATCATTCCCGGTTGCCAGGGACCATCTCCAATCTCCCCCGGCTGCGACCTTCTGCCGCTGGCTTTCCTGCCCGGCATCCGGTTGGCCTGTCCATCTGGGATTTCCCCCCAAAAATTTATTTTTCGGGGTGGGTGGGGGGTTTCCCCAATGCTCCATTTATTTTCCGAGTGTGTTCCTGGATTAGATTTTTGAATTGCATACCATTCCTAGCCAGAAGGAGCTTGATTGTATTTCCTAGTCTCTTCCATTCTGGCTATGTAAAGGATACAAGGAGGGCATGAGATTGACATTGATTGACCACCCCTCCAATGTCCCTCACTGAGGAAATAATTTGTTTCTGCTCAATACTACTTCAGTCAGCAACTCACTAGATTGTAAACTGCAGGAGCCAACAGTGGGAGTGCAGCATCCAATTAGATGCTGCATAATGTGTCTGTCCAAACCAGTTTGTCAGGTATCGGTTCCAATATTGCTGCAGAGAAACCAAATGGGTGTTGAGATTTCTTCATTAAAAATGTACTAAGGCTTCCAATATCTGAGCTTTCTATAGATGTTGATATGTATCCATTCTGTTCTGTAGAAGTAATTTCCTGGCATTTGCTATTCTGTTGTTGGTTGAAGAAAACCGGTTGTAAAAATAATGGTTTTGTCATTCCAAGCAAGGAAGGAAAGAAAGGAAAAAAGAACTATATAGTGCCTTTCATGGCATTGTGATGTCCCAAAGCGCTTCACAGCCATTGAAATACGGTCACTGTTATAATGTCGCGAAAGGTGGCAGCTAATTTGTGCACAGCAAGGTCCCACAGATAGCAATGAGATAACTAACCAGATAATCTGTTTTTGGTGTTAGTTGAGGTATAAATGTTGACCAGGATATTGGGAGAACTCCCCTGCTCTTCTTTGAATAACGCTGTGATCTTTTACACTCCGGGAACACAGGGCCTCAATTTAATATCTCATCTGAAAGACAGCACCTCTGATGATGCAGGACTCTCCTCAGTACTGCACCAGTGTCAGCCAGTGGCTCAGTTGGTAGCACCGTCGCCTCGGAGTCAGAAGGTTGTGGGTTTAAGTTCCACTCCAGAAACTTGAGCACAAAAATCTAGGCGGACACGCCAGTGCAGTACTGAGGGAGTGCTGCACTGTCGGAGGTGTCGTCTTTTGGATGAGCCATTAAACCGAGGCGTTGTCTGCTCTCTCAGGTGGATGTAAAAGATCCCATGGTCTGCAATTGTAAAGTACACATGCTTTGTTTTCTATCTATATATGCTTTGGCGATTCTGTATCTAATTTACTTCACCTGAGGAAGGAGCAATCGATAGCTCCGAAAGCTTGTGATTTCAAATAAAACTGTTGGACTATAACCTGGTGTTGTGCGACCTCTCAATTTTGACTATTCCAAGAGCAGGGGAGTTATCCCCGGTGTTCTGGCCAATATGTATCCCTCAATCAACATCGCTAAAAACAGATTATCTGGTCATTATCACATTGCTGTTTGTGGGAGTTTGTTGTGTGCAAATTGGCTACTGCGTTTTCTACATTACAAACAGTGACGACACTTCAAAACAACTTCATTGGCTTTAAAACGCTTTGGAACGTCTGGTGGTCATGAAATGCGCTATATAAATGCAAGTTTCTTTCTTTCTCTCCTCCTTTCTTTCCTCCTTTCTTTCTTTCCTTTCTTTCCCTCTCCCTCCCCCCCCCTCTCTCTCTCTCTCTCTCTCTCTCTCTCTC